>CM029618.1:16702422-18069429 GCA_017311315.1 Dendrocalamus latiflorus
GGGAGGGGGAGGTCGGTGGTTTAAAGCTCGCCGGAGTTAATACAAACCGCAATTAGGGGGATTAAAAGAGGGGAAACGGCCGGAGGAATGGAGGGGAGTAATAGGGCATCCGTTTCCACTCTTTATTCGGGAATTAAAGCGAGTAAAACGGCCGGAATCAAAGCTTGATTTTCGGTTTAATGGAGGTGGAGAGAGAGGGTGGGAGGAGGAAGAATGTGAGGTTGAAGAAGGATATGACATATGGGTCCCATGTGTCATAGAGAGTGAGAGATAGTGAAGGGGTACGGGCCGTTGGATTCTTGACACGTGGCAAGTGAGTGGATGATAGCCTTTAGATTTTATGAAGGGGTAAGTTGTGGTGGATGGCTAGGATTAAAACGTGGAGAGAGGTGGATTTAATCTGAGAGCGACACGTGGCGGGATAGGATTAATTTGATTTGTTTTTTCGGAATAAATTTCAGCAATTACTAGAAACTTTATAAACACTTGGAAAAATAATATTTAATGTCTAAAAATTCCAGAAAACTCATAAAATATTCCTGGAAGCATTTTAGACTTATTAAAAATATTTTTAATTTCAGATTTGCATTTTAATAATTTATAAAATACTTTTTATCTTTGAAAATTGATTTTAAATTTTAGAAAATTCTCAAATAATATTTAAAAATTTAGGAAAGGCTAGGAAAAATATAATTTTCCCTTTTTGGTTTTAATAAAATATTTAAAATGCATTTTCTTTCTTTAAATTTTGAAATAAAATCCAGAAAATCAAATAAAAGCCGAGAAAATCCAATTACTTTAAAATAGTTAATTTGAAATTAAATTTTTCCAGAAACCCAAATTTTGGGATGTTACATCCAAGCCTCTGACTTAGCCATTTTTACATTTAAAACCAATATCCTTTTTGAGTCAAGTTTATCATGAGAGAGAAATTCCTCTACTTTCGTGTCCATTATCATGAGAGCAAAACTCCTCTGCTTTCATTTCCATTTTATGACTTTGGTTATCACAACCAATACCAGTTCATTATTTTTTATGAAAACTATACAAGTGTGACCCATGGTAGAGTTATCATTATTTGTAAGTATTCTAGGGCAACATGTCAAGGGAATATCAATAATCAAGGAATGGGAATAAATATCAAGTGCATGGTATAACTAGGTAATCAACCTTTAGCATAACATTTTGACAATTGTTCATAATAACCATGCATATATTTGAAAGAAAAATATTGTCATTTGAAAACTAGGTTCAATATGATCAATTATAAAGACTTACCTTGATCAAATGTGGCTAGTGCAGGAACTTGTTCGTCAGTGACAGGGGCATCCGAAGCGTCAAAGTCTATACATGCGAAACCATCCACATTCAATCAAATATTAAAATAAAAATTCAAATAAAAAATTCACATGAACTCCAAAAATTATCATTTTGGTATTGTTGGAAAGGTTTTGAATTTAGACAAATTTAGAAAAAAAACTCACCTAGATTTGAATTTAAAATAAAGAAATTATGGCCTTTCAAAGTTTGAACTAAAATGAAATTCTGAAATATCTAATAGGTGGGGTGAGCTGGAATTTCTTTTTCTTTTTAGTCATTTTTCTTAAAAAAATCTTCGGTGAATGATAGATGGGTTCAGCTGGGGGTTTTCCTTTTCTTTCTTAATTAATTTCTTTAAGGAAATCATCCAGTGGCTAATAGGTGGGTTCCGGGGGGTTTATTTTTTTTTCAATTATATTTACTTGGTAAAACAAGAGGTGCTGACAGGTGGGGTTGTGGTTCACATGGACTTAGTCCACACAACTGCTTCCAGAGAGTAGGGCCCACATGATAATGACAGTGATCCATAGACTTAACTTACACGATGGGTTAAATGGCATGGGGTCCACATGTCAATGACTTACGAGTTTAAATCCTAGGTTGATTATGATTCGTAATCTTGGGAGGCCTACATGTCATACTATGGTTAAGGGTATACTTAACAATTAACATAATCTTGAGTTTAATTAGCGAACTAATAGCTGGGGTGTACTGGCCAATGAGACTAGACACGTCCACAGAGTTCACGATGGAGCACCCTGATGAGCTCGCCAGTGGTGAGGGGGAGTTCGACAGGCTCACTCATGGGCCAAAATGGAATGCTTGCATCAAGGGCTAGCTTTTGGCGGTGATGGTGGCTAGCCAGCAGTGAGTGGCTACGCTAGTGTAGCACCCTAAAATTTGGAAAGGGCTACAGTATTTCGAAAAAAAAGGCAAAACCCTAATTAGCCTCTAATCTAATTGTTTACCTTCCTAGTTTGGGCTTGAGGGCCATTAAACGGGGCCTGCTTTCCTCTGTGCGCAGGCCTCTACACTTCCCAATAGGTTCTCTCCCTCTCTCCCATATCTCTCTCTCGGGTATATTAGCGGCGGCGGTAGGTGGCGTGCGGGCCAGGGCGTGGCGGTGGTAGGCGGCATACGGGCCAGGCGTGGCGGTGGCAAGCAGCGTGTGGGCCGATGTGGCGGTGGCCAGTGGCAACGTGGCTGTGTTGGTGCGGGCGTGTGGCAACGTGGCAGGGATGGGCCGGTGTGGTCCAAGTGCCGGGTGATGGTCATGGCCGAGCGATGGCCATGCATAGTGCGGGCTAGGTGGTGGCATGGCCGATAGTGGCCGGCGACGGTGGTGGCTGGTGGTGATGGCCAGCCGTCATACATGCTGTAACATCCCAAAATTTGCTTTATGGAAAAATTTGATTTCAAATAAATTATTTTAAAGTATTTGGAGTTTATTTGGCTTTTGTTTGGTTTTTTGGATTTTCTGGAGTTTAAAACCTATTTTTAAAATTTAAAAAGTATTTAAAGTATAAAAATTAAATACCAACATTAGTTGGAAATAATTTTATTAAGTCCAAAATATCTCCAGAGGCTTCTGTGAATTTTTCTGGAATTTTTGGAGGTATTTTCATATTTTTCTGTGGCTTAAATAATTCCCTAACCTTTTCTGAAAATAAAAATCAAATTCTAAAATAAAAAAATTAAGCCCTTTCCCCACAGCCGGCCTACGCAGTGGACGGCCCAGATCCGCCCACGTCGTCGCCCGGCCCAATCCAGGCCGCTCTCCCCTTCTCCCTCCGCCAAGCGGGCTCGGCCTGTCAGCCAGCCCCGCCTTCCCCTCCTCTCGGGCTGCCATCTGGCCGGCCCGATGTGAGCCACGCCGCCCGCGCGGGCCATTTCGCCGTCTGCACCCGCGGGCCCCACCCGTCAGCCGCCCGCGCCCGCCCCCGCTGCCGCCCGGGCCCCGCCTGTCAGAGCCTTCCCCTTCCTCGCGCCACCGCCTTCCTTCTCCCTCTCCCCCTTTCCTTCTTTGCTCCGGCCGACCGTATCCAACGCCCAATACGGCCCTTCCCCGCCTCCTCTCCGGTTTGGAAACCCGCGCGACCGCATCCCCAAACCCCGCGCCTCTCTTCCTTCCCTCCCCTCTCCCTTCCATTTTCCGGCCGCCATCTCCGGCGAGGGATTGCGCGCCCGTGCTCCCCCCTCCGCCCTATAAAAGCCCCCATCGGCTCCGCCTCTCTCCGCACCACCTCCCACCGCTCTCCCCCTCTCTCCCCGAGCCCCGAGTGCCCCGCACCGAGAGCTCCCCGTGCGCGTCCCGGCGAGTACTCCGACGAGCAATCGCCGTCGACCCAGTCCTCCCCAGGGCCCACCGCCGCCACCCCGAGCATCCTCGCGTCCGTGAGGAGCTCCCCGACCCCTCGGCCGAGCCTTCTCACCGCCGGAGCGCCGTCGCACCGGAGCACCCGAGCCTTCTCCGCCTCTTCCTCGCCGCCGGCCCGCCACAGTGCTCCATGACCCCCATCGACCCCACCGTCGAAACCGCCTCCGCACCGGGATTGCGTTTTTGGACCTCCCCTGAACCCCTCCGGCCACCTCTCGCCGCCGGCATCGTCGCCTTCGCCGCCTCTGCCCGGTCCCCTCTAGCAGGTACCTCAAAGGGTAAACTTACCCTGTAAGGGTAGGCAACGCCTGAGCGACCGACTGGCTAGCACCGTTACTCCTTTCCCCCCGGCTCCCTCGGCGCGCGTTCGAGCCCCCGGCTCCGCACGCTGAGGTTGAGCCTTTCCTTTATTTTCTCGCACTGAAAGTTGGGCCCCGCACGTCAGCGGCCGCCGACCGCGCTGGCCACTGCCGTCCGGGCCCCACCCGTCTGCGCTGGCCACTGACATATGGGCCCAGAGCCCAATGGGTCCCACCTGCCAGTGACCAACAGCCGTATGGTCACTGACAGAGGGGGTCCCACATGCCAGAGACCGAGCACAGTGGGTTTACTGTCCAGTGGGTCCCACCTGTCATAGACTCAGAGTAAATCAATAAAAGAAAAAGAATAAAATGTGAATTCTGTTAGGTGGGTCCCACCTGTCAGAAATTTCATAATTTCTGGATTTATTCAAACTGAGATTTTCAAATGAGCATAACTCCCTCATTTTAACTCCAAATTGAGCCATTCAAATTTCTAAATTCTTCTAAAATCATAATCTATCCAAATATTGACTCTATTTGAATTTTTGATTTTATTTGAATTTTGTTTGTATTTATTTGCTTCGTCTTTTTCACGCGTAGATTCCACCGTTGTCGAAGATCTCTTCACTCCGCAGCAAGAAGACCCAGAGAGCGTGCAAGAAGGAAATTCTCCTTTGATCATTTTGAACCTATGTTTGATAAATGTTTTTAATTATTTTAAATTTATGTGCATCGCTATTTAATTAGAACTCTAATTCTGGTATTAAGGCATTAGTTAATCCAACCTTGTTATGCCCTCCATCGAACTTGAATGCCATGTACCCTTGTAACCCTAGTATTACCTTTGTCTCAATAATGAGAATTTCATAATCCTTTGGTAATATTAGACGGTAGTAAAATGCTTAGTCATGATATTTAAATCTTTTGTTCTATGGGAAATCATGTTTCATTGAACTGGTAATTGTATTTATAAATAAGTGGTGACTGGTGTTGCCACTGTTCTTTTAGAAATAAAATAAAATGTGAAAGTTGGTTTAGACTGGGGTGGATGGTTGGTTGGGATTGGTGCGGAAAGCACGAGATCTTGTAAAGTGTATGTTCCACCCTAGTCGATTAAGGACCGACGCTTGTGATTGTCCAGACTGAGCATTACCGTACAACCCTGAGTCTATATGGGTACGACCTAGCTGATTAACTTACGATAGTCTAGTTTAGGTGCCACCAGTGGAAAGTGGGTGCCAGGGATTTACTGGTTATTCACAGTGAGGGACAGGGATTTACTGTACTCATATGGTGCAAGAGGGGGCTTCGGACTGGGTGGATGGAACCCTTCTGCGGTGAAACCTCAGCGGGTGGTGTCTGGCTGGACTAGAGTGAGATAAAGGCTTTGTGATAATTTATCTGTGTCTCATGCCAAAGGAAGCGTGGTGACTATTAAGGTATTTTATCTCTTGGGGGTAAAGTTGTACAACCTCTGCAGAGTGTCAAACTATTCGAATAGCCGTGCTCACGGTCAAGGGCGGGCAAGGAATGCATTCACATGGTAGACCCTCGGTTTTCATTTTAAAAGCAAAGTTTTGTACTCCGAGAGTGGAGAGAACCCTCGGAAGGGTATCCTGGCGGTCAAAGCTAGAGAGGGTGGATGTAACCCGCAGTTTCAATCTTTATCGGTTAAAGTTGGTTAACTAGTGTAGGTGGATAGAACCTTCACTATGCAATGCTTATTAGTTTCAGTTAAAACAATTAATTGATCAAAATGATGCCTTAGAAATTACTTAATGGTATTTGAAATAAAATATTGCTTCGTGCAAAAGAACCATATAACCCTCCTTTGTTTAGCCTTGCATCTATTGCATTTTTCCCAAGACTTGCGGAGTACTTTATGTACTCACATGCTGCACTCAAAAATAATACTCAGAGGAATACGAAGCTCAAGAGGGAGACTACGACTACTTCGCGTGTGGATTCGACGAAGGATTTCCGGAGTACTAGGTCGCGCTTCCCCAGTCAATTGCCTGTGGCGTATTGATGGGTCTTCACTAGATTTATTTCTGCTTCCGCTGTGTTCTGTGTGTGTGAGGTCTTGAAACCTCCTTTGTAATAATGAGACCTCTCGGTCAGTACTCTCTATTATTGTAATAAAGCATTGTTGGTTATGTAATCATTTCTGTTTAACTGTGTGCACTAGTTTTGATCTGGGACTAGTGCTGTAATACACAGAGGGTCCGGGTTCGGAAATCCGGGGTCCCGACACATGCCGTCATGATTTGGCCGGCTGGGGGCACGGCCAAATCACGTTTCACGCATGGTTCCGTTAGTGTGTGCTGTGGAACATCGTTCGCTTAGCCAAATAGCGATTCTCACGGCAAAAGGGGCTAGTGAACCCATCTTTTTAATCAAGTGAATCTCGAGTCATCCCTCGTTAATGCCAAATGGGCCATATCTGATTCACTTCTGTTTCATTGTGTAGGTTCGCACACAGCTTTTGAGGGAACGTTCGGGTAATTACACATTCCAAACCCTTCGTGCAGTGAGACCGCGAACGTGCTCAAGGCAAGTACCTCGCAGCTGTAACCTCTCCGTTCTGCATACCACATATTCCAACATTAATTGTCACCACTGCCATTATGTCTAATTATCATATTACTAATGCTTGCCTAGTTATGGACTTTGGATATTGTATTCATACCACAATATTCTAGGTTATCTTTTTTACATGCTATTAGGTTTGTTAGAATACCCCATTAATAATGTTCTTGAAATCATGCTTTTAATTAATGTTTTAGGACTTATGCTTAAATCATTAATAGGGAGGAAGCATATGAACATGTTTTGAATTTAGGGTTAAACTACTAGCAATCTTTGAACTTTAGAGCTGCTATGTTTATTTTTTTTCTATTATCATGATCTATTACTTGTATGATTTCATATGTGAGTCATGACTGATATATTTAATACATGTTAATCAACTAATAATCACTCATCACGTAATAGAACTTGAATGGTTGACAACCCTTGTGTGAGCTATGTTATAGTACCCTTTTTAGAATAATCCCTAGATCACTATCTCCATATTATCATTCCATATCACTCCATATTGGAAATTATGCTTTTCTGTTACCAACCTTGGCACATCCTTCCACTTATCATAACCCTATCTAGTCTTTACTTAGTTACCTTAACTTCTTACCATATAATCTACTAATAATATAATAGTTATCTTGCCTAGGGTTACCCATATATAGGGGAGATTTCCACACACCTAGTAACGTACGAGGGGCCGTACACTTTCGTTACTCAGGATATTACACCCCGTCTACGGTTATACAGTCGAGGATAGTGACGTGCCTGACTACTCTCATATAATCAGGTATGTGGAAATTAATCGTCGATGCCAATGCCATAACTTGCTAAATAATAATTATTTTTAATTCCAATATTTATGCTATCTCTATCTCCCATCCTTATCAGTGTTCCCAGTAACCTAGTTACATTGCACTTAACCTGTGTCAATTACTTGTTGAATTACTTGTCCCTTACACATATTTGCTTGTGACCGTTGTTGGGTACTTGCTAACATTTCCAAATCTCACGCTTGTTCTTTTCATTCTCAGGTAAAAGGCTAATGGAGTGATAGCAACATGCATGGATGGGAGCACTTGAGTTTTCAGCACTGTGGCTTGCCACTATATACGTTACTTTATTTACTCTATATTTGGTTAGAAGTGGACCAACCTATGTTTCATATATTTATTTCAGCTTCCACTGGTTCTCCAATAAAGTGCAAATAAGGTTTTAATTTCTTTGTGGTGTCTATTGTTTCTCTTACTTATTCTTTCAGTTGGTGATGGCGTTCCATAGTAATATCTCATATTGATATATGAGGTGCTATAGTTGGTATCAGAGGTCAGGCTGTAGTTTCTGGGAAAAAAGTTTTGCATGTACACGGGGCTTCAGTTTAATTCATTCATGCATGCATATCTAGTCACTTACATATTACCATATTTCTATATCTAATTACCATTTCCTTTATCCTATTGTTATCCTATGACCCTGTTCCAATACTATGTTTGAATGCAATAGTATGCCTCCAGCTAGGCATGACAGTGCTCAGGTGCAGAAATACGTGGACCGGCTTCATGGACAAACTAACGATCCAGATAGCCAAGGTCAAGTTTCATCACCAATGAACTCAGCTTCTGATGCATCACTGTCACCTCCACCTGCGGGTCCTACTGCAGGCACAGCTGGCGTTCCACTGTCCTCTTCAACGTTGGCTGCCTCTCAGAGCGCGGTGGCGGCAGGCCGTGTGTAGGCTGGGCGTGGCTGCGGTAGGCGGCTCGTGGGGTACACTTTATTATGCTTTTCCATTTCCAATCTTAACAAATCCTTCCACTTATCATAACCCTATCTAGCTTTCCCTTAGTTACCTTAACTTCTTACCTTATAATCTACTAATAATATAACGGTTACCTAGCTTGGGGTTACCCACATATAGAGGAGATTTCCACCCACTTAGTAACATACGGGGGCCGTACACTTTTGTTACTTTATTTGGTTAGAAGTGGACCAGTCCCATGTTTCAAATATTTATTTCAGCTTCTACTGATTCTCTAATAAAGTGCCAATAAAGTTATATTTTCTTTGTGGTTTCTATTGTTGCTCTTACTTATTCTTTCCGTTGGCGATGACGTTTCACAGTAGTATCTCATATTGGTGTGTGAGATGCTACAACTAGGCAGTTGTGCGATGGCAAGGGCATAGAGACATGCTTAGGTCAAGGTTAAGGGTGCAATAGGTTTAGTTGGTTGCTATTAGTGTTTTAGGTGTGGCTCTGGATCGTAGGATCATTGGGGTGAGGTCGGCAACGTGCAAAGCAGTGGTGACATGGTCGGCGATGGCAAACCTTGGATTTCCTACAAAACCTCCTCAAAGTGACTGTGATTTCATGATCTACAGGCTAGGGTGAAGCTAACGGAGCATTGCTCTTGGCTTATCGTGTGATGTGTCATACTATCCAAGGTGGCCGATGGCAGCGAGAATAAGTGAACATGGCTGGAGGGCTACAGCCAATTCTAAAGTCCTATGGCTAGCCTATAACATTGGCCTTGAGCTAAATTTCAAAGAGGTAGAAGGGCTTACCTGGATTTTGGTCGAGGCATGAGAACAGCGGCATTGAAGACCTTGGCCAGCGTCGTAGAAGATGGACATGTCCCTGTAGCTCTAGGGCACAACAAGGCCATCCAGGGGGCATGTTAGCATAAGGGAGTCAAAGCAAGCAAGACTGGCATTATGGCAATGGTCGGAACTCGCCCGAGCAAAGAGAAAGGGCATAGAGGTTAGCGACAGCACGGTGCTCCCATTATCATGTCTCAATTTTTAATTGGAAATTTTTTGTGTTGTATTCAATTTCACCATTATAATATTTCTCAATACAATCATAATCTGGTGAAGTTTAACCAATGGTGGAGTATAACTATTGTAAGTATCATAGGGTGACAAGATCAAGATAATATAAACAATCATGGGAGGGGAATAATAAATATCAATTGCATGATGTAGCTGAGCATCAACATTTAACATAGCATTTAATTAAATAACAATAATAAGCATACAACTTGTGCTTGGAAGCCAAATATTTGTATTTGAAAACTAGGTTCAACACGATCAATTATAAAGATTTGCCTTGCTCAATAGTGGATAATGTTGGATCTTGATCGGTAGTGTCAGGAGCATCCAAAGCTTCAAACTCTATAAACGTGCAAATAACCATGTTAAACACAAATTTATGGGTTACCACTGGAAATAAGAAAATACTTTATAAAATAGTGGATACTCGGGTGAGTGGTTGGTATGAAACTGGAACAAGAATTACACATATTGAATAAAGTGGTCATGTAGGGACTGCACATATTGAATAAAATAGTCATTCAGGGATTACATGAGCTCTGAATTTGTTGGTTTGTCTTACACCGATTCTTGTGCTTCTACACCTAAATTATGCAACCATAAGTCTAGCATAGGATGGACATGGCCAACTAATTTGCTTAGCTTTGATGTGACTCCCACACAAAGATTGATAAGTGGATTTATGGATTGTGATTGTATAATTGTGTTGAGAGTGACCCGTAACAGTCACTGCTCCTTACGGACTTCTTTTGTCGAGATGGGTTGTACACTCTCTAACAACGGGTTCTCTCATTGAAAACATTGCCAATGATGGGAACGTTCTGGAGTGAGGCGTAACCTAGAAAGGGAGCAGTCACTGTCACTAGTTTTAAGGAATTTTACCTTGAGAGGAAGTATCGAGATTAAACATTGTACAAGGCTTGTTATAATTTTCTCAATCACAAACATTCGAAAGTGTGTAGTGGCCGACATTATGAGTTAATTATATCTTAGAGTAAAGTTGTATAACCTCTGTAGAGTATTTAAAAATTAATTCGATTAGTCGTTCCCCTGGTCATCGGTAAAGTGTAGAAATACCTTGCGTAGTTTTCACAAACTAATGGTTGGTGGTAGATAATGGTTATTGCTTAATGGTGATCATGGGATGGACATGATACCTTGGTACTGGAAATGTATAACGAAAGTGAAGGGCTTTTTCTCTCATGATGAACTTGATTTAAATTGGACATTTTGGCTTTAGTTCAAAAAAATGGTTAAGTCATAGGTTTAGACACTACCTATAGTATGATATTTGACAAATTGGCTTTATGCTAAAAGGAACATAAGGCTCTCTCTTGGTTAAGCCTTGCTTGTGCGAATATACACATATACTTGCATTCTGATATAGGGACTTGCTGAGTACCTTTATACTTATGGTTGTTTAATATGTAGATTTAGATGACGAAAGCGATGACCCGATGTATGGATGCTCCATGCCTCCAACTACGATATTGAAGACGATTGCCAAAACTAGGTTTAGCCCCAGTCGATTGCATGTGGTAGATCATGGAGGACTCTTTTGGTTTATTTATCTATCCGCTGCTATATCTATGGCTGAACTTATTTGGCCTATTGGCTCCTTTCGTAAAATTTGACTATAAGATCTAATTATGACTGTCTATGGCATATTGTGTGACATACTTACTGATCCAGAAATTAGCTTAAAATACACAGAAGATTCAGATTGCCTAATCTGGATTGCTGCAGTCTCTAGTTCTATGCGCCAAGATTAATTAACGTTAAATAACAAGCATGCCATTTGCAAACAAAAGACTGAAAGATTTGGATCATGATTCTTTTTCCATGTCTGACACTATTTTTGTGTACCCAAACAAAAGACCAAGTCGGTTTTATTTCTTCACCCGGCAAACACAAGTTCGAAGAGTTCGACTGGTAGTAAAACACGTCAAAACACGGTCGGATACACTCCCCGCATCTAAGACTTCGTATCCTAAAGCCTACATGTGCGTATGTAGTAAAAATATCTGATAGTGATTTCTTATATTTGAGCTCTGAGTTTTATGAAAGCTGAAATTATTGATCTCAATGTTACCATAGTTTGGACTTACATACCGTCCTATAATGTGTAAAATTAGGGAAAATTGTGGATACCCCTAGAAGTCAACCTAGGTTTGATTTAACCCCCACAAGCATATTTGTGACAAATGCCCCCACAAGCAGCTGAATTGTTTGATATTCCCGGCAGGCAACTCTTTTCTCATTGGCTCGAACGGTTCTAGTTAACATGGACTCTGTGGCGCTCCACGTCAGATATGAGGCATTCTAGCGCGGCCCTTGGGTTTAAGTGCATGGGTGGATCGGACGGCATTTCCCTCCTATGCTTACTTGAAATGAGAGGAGGAAAGACAGGAAGGCGAGGATGGGGACAAAGATGATCATGGCCTCCCTTTCCGCACCTCACTACGGCGGTGCGGAACAATAGCTCACGTCGAGCTGGAGATGAAGACCCAACTAATTCAATCTAGATCAATCTGCTTCGACCAAGGTCGAACTAGTTGGAGATATAGGATTCGGACATGGGTAACTGCTACACCTTATTCGTCATAGTCGATATAGCACGCCACATCAACGAAAATCATCCAAGTCAATGGGGAAAAGGGTTGTCAGAGAGAATATTAAACAACTCTGCACTTGTGAGGGGCATTCGCCACAGATATACTCTATGAGAAATCAAAGTCTGACTGACTTCTAGAGGTATTTGCAATTTTTCTGTGTAGTTATGTAAATGTGCATCACTGTATATTTTGAAGTATAATCAGTAATGTTAGTTTTAGTGTTTTAATATCTTTTGACTACACTTGCATGTTCTAGATACTCATCGTATATCCAGAAACTCTACCTTTCACTACTGGAATCCAATTTTCCTATGGTAACCAGAAATCATCACAAAAGCATGCCGTCACAAAAAGAACTTTCGTGATGCCCGCTGCTAGCATGGTGGATGAAGTACTTCATGCAGATAGCCGTCACGAAAACTACCTACATGTGATGGGACGTTCACTGTACATTTTGTAACAGTTAAATGACCAAAAGTCGTCACAAAAAATGAGGTACCGAATAATGAAATCTGTCACACTTTTCATAATAGCAAATTATCAATCATCAAAATAGACTGGTCCCACATGTTTATGGTGCATCATAACGTATGCCGTCATAATATGCGAATTTACGAGCCACACAATGTAAGCCATCGATCAACTTTTGCGACAGCTAACAATGACCGTCGCACTATCGCTTTCCACAACGATTTTTGTCCTGCGGTCACTACATGTACAAGTCCGTCAGCAAAAGGTCGATTTCCAGTAGTTTGGGACTTGTATATATAGTCAATGGAACGCCGTTGCCACTAATTTTTGTGATTGGCATCTGTCCTGGTTCTCTAAACTTTGAAGTTCCCCATATCTTAAAGGAAGATAGAATTGGGTGGAATTGGATGTATTGCATTGAGCCTCTCGGGCGGTATATATAGAGGTACAAGACCTGAAAGGGGCAAGACGGTACAAGGGATTGTAATCCCAATGGACTCTATCCTACCAAATATATTGTACTCTAACATATCTGAATTCCCTCACCTGAATTCGGGCACTTCTGTGTAGCTGCTGTTGTCCTCCTGCGAGAACCTAAACTAAGTTGATACAAAATTTCAAGGAGATACACAGAAGTTGATATACAATTTTACTATTTATAGGCGATATACAATTTATAGTCTCTTACTCTTATAAAATTTCAAATTTATATAGAAATTATAAATTGGATGGAGACAAACAATGAAAAATAGAAAAATAGAAAGTAGGTACCTTGATAATAGAAAACGCCATGAGTGCGGAGTAGCGATAAGTCACCTATATATAAAACATATCAAAATTAATGATATAATAGAAAATTATGAATAACAATGAAAATTTAGATCATATGAAACATACCAGAATTAAGCTAATTTGAATCACGAGACAATAGAAACAAAAGACGGCATCTTTTTCCACACTCTATCCAATATTCTTATCATTTTCACGAATGGGGGCTCGGTGGCGGCGGTGCCTTCGGGGCACGTGTAGGACCACATCATCGCAGAGCAGCGATGGAGGGAGAAGATCAACCAGAGGTTCATCAAGCTCTCCACCGTTATCTCCGGACTCAAGAAGGTTCATATATATTTTACTTTCTTTCTTCTTTTTTTCTTTGATTGATTATCTCTTCTTTAATTTTATAATTTTCACTGCTCCTCTTCCCCTTCTTTTTTAATTTTATGATTTACATATATTATTTCACTTTTTTTCTTTCTTTGATTGATTAGTTCTTCTTTAATTTTATGATTTTTACTTCTCCTCCTCCTCATCGTCGTCATCTTTAATTTCACATTTGTTGTTAACATTCCTATCAAGAAGAGCTAACTTCTCTTTGAATTTATTAATTCTCTTTGAATTTATTAATCTCTCTCTTCCTCTCTCTATATTTTTATTATGTATAAAGTTGCCACTGGAGAAGATGAGGCTCAAGCTTCACTAAGCTTCCCTAGTGGCTACGCCCTGATCACTGCTCGTCATTGCAAAACAGGGTGATGCCAACACCACGTTTGTTGCTGTCCTCGGTATTGATGGGTTGATCGTCTTCTATATGCTGCAGTGTGGGAATGGTAGGAATACTCCCCCAATCACGGTTCCGCAGTACGCATGTGACATGCCAGCCCACTGCAAGCCATACTCCACTTGCAATAGTGGTACAGGATGCCAGTGTCCTTCAACCCTTGGCTCTTTCGCAAACTGCAGCCCCGGTGTCACATCACCATGAAACTCAAAAGAGGTGTTTCAGCTAGCTCAATTGGATAGTGGTGTTGGGTATATCGGGACTAGCTTCACCTCGTCGGTGGCTAAGACAAATCTCACAGGATGCAAGAATGCTTGCATTGGCAACTGCTCATGCATTGCTGTTTCCTTTTACCAAACTTCAGGCAATTGCTTCCTTTTCAACCAGATTTGTAGCCTGCAACAGAAAGGTGGAAGTACAACAGGTCTTGCATCTTTCATCAAGGTATCAAGCAGTAACCGTGGCTCAGGGCAAGGTGGGAATGGTAGTGGCAGTGGAAGGCTCACCATCATTATTGTTGTCATTGTAGTTGGAACTTTGGCTGTCATAGGGTTCCTTGTTTATGTTGGTTTCTGTTGGACCGAAAAAGGCGACAGAGGGGGGGTGAATGTCGGTCAATAAAAACTTGCCCCCAAGTACTCACAAATGATTCACTCATTCAATAGCTAAGACCCTATGAAAGATATACACCAACTCAATGAACCTTGGACAAGAGCAATTTTTCAGATAGCAAACAGGAGTTCCCTTTCCTTGCCAAATCCAAGAAAATCAATGAGACACTTCTATTCTTCTTGGACAAGGGAAGCAAGAAAGTAACTACAATAGCTAGAGAGACCTAGAGACCAAGGAAAACCAACCCATGAGCAAGAATTTCAGAAATATGACAAAACCTGAACATTACTGGCAGCAGCTACAAAAACTTAAATTCCCACTCAATCCTTGAATCTTTGGCCATGAAACTTTGAGGATAGCTACTTAATAGCCATAGGAATCTGCATGCCAAGTTTTGTCATTTTTCATGAAGGGAATTAAAAACAGCCCCAAATTATAGAAAGGTCTGAAATCTGAAAATCTTCAGAGAGGAGCACTCAAAAACCCAAATTTCTCCATGGTCTCAAATCCTTTGCTAATGATACTTTCCAGATATCTAATAGATAGCCTTAAGACTCTGGATACCAAGTTTCAAGTCATCTTGCAAAGGGAAACAAGATTTAACTCAAAACCCTAGAAAAGACACAATTCTGAAATTTTGCACGAGCTGAACCAAAAAGGCCAAGTTTCTCCTAAACCCTTGATCCTTTGCTAATGAAATTTTGCAGACAAGGAAGCAATAACCAAAGAACCTCTTAGCCCAAAAATCAAGTCAATTCCTCAAGGGAATCAAAATCTGCAATAAACCCTAGAAAGAGGAGAAAGATGAACAGAGCAACTCAAAAGGGAAATCTGAGAATAGAATTAAGTTTGCTCTAGGATAACTCGATCAAATGATCTTGTAGCACTAACCCATCACAGAGCAACCCATTTTGGCCAATCCCAGCAGGCAAGAACTCAAAACCAAGAAATCAAGAAATCTCCAAAAGAGAGCATCGTAGAATAGAGAACATAGAAGAAGAAAACTTCAGATTTCATTCATTAGATCAAAGGGAAATACAAGGAGTCACGATACACATGGACATTAGAACAAGGTGAAAGATTACATGACTCTCAATCCCTCTCCAACCTCTCAATCCTCAACCATGAATGCTTGGAGGGGATGAACTCTCTGTTCTATCTAGAACCCATCGAAGGAAGGGGACACAGGGAGCACACTCTGCCTCTCCAACCACTCTCACCCACTAAAGCCTAAAGCCAAAACAAACTCTCAAAGCCTCTTTTGACTCTAGCAAACCCTAATTCTCCTCAAGTGCTCAAGTGGGCATGCAGCTCTCTCCACCTATTTATAGCCCACGGCTAACGGGTCTCCGCCCCGTTACGCCCGCTATCTCCAACGGAGCCCGCTCCCGCTTGTGCAGTCTTGCGAAATTCCCGATTCGCCCCTCTGCACCTTCCGGGAAGCTTCCGCGCTCCTTGTCTCGCACGCCTCGCAACCACCTCGAGTCCACGTCGTCTTCGACACATCCCGACCGTTCTGACCTCAGCGCCACCTGCGCCTAGTCCGGTCCATCGTGTCTCGCCACGACTCCGTCTCGACGTCCTGCAGTCACACAGACAAGAAACACGTCAAATAACACCGCTCGATACATGAAAGCGTAAATATCATTATACTTACCACAGATGAAGTCCAAACCTGTCAAATCAAAGAATCAGCGTCCTAATCCCATATGACCAGGTTTGACCAAGTCCGACCGAGTCCGATTGCGCCATGCAACAACTCGACTCCGAACTACGCAAACCAAACTCGACTAAACATAACCAATGTCAATTACTCTTCGTACACATGTGGTCACCTCTACATGGTTCATCAGTTTCTGCATTTATCGGAGAGAGGCATCATCCACCCTCACAAGATGAGGCTGGTTCATCGGAAGATGATGGATTTCTGCAAACGATATCTGGAGCGCCAATGCGGTTCACTTACAGGGATCTTCAGGATGCGACAAACAATTTCTCAAACAAGCTTGGGCAGGGAGGGTTTGGATCCGTGTATCTTGGTACGCTCCAAGATGGCAGTCGCATTGCTGTAAAGAAGCTGGAGGGCATAGGCCAAGGGAAGAAATAATTCCGCTCTGAGGTGAAAATCATTGGCAGCATTCACCACATCCATCTTGTCAAACTCCGAGGCTTTTGTGCCGAGGGATCACACAAGCTTCTTGCATACGAGTACATGGCAAAGGGGTTGCTGGATGGGTGGATTTTCCATACTAACGAGGAGGATCCCCATATAGACTGGGATACAAGGTTTAACATTGCACTTGGGCAAAGGGATTGGTATACCTCCATCAGGACTGCGCATCGAGGATCATTCACTGCGACATCAAGCCTGAGAATGTTCTACTTGATGACAACTTCCTTGCAAAGGTATCTGACTTTGGCCTTGCCAAGCTGATGACCAGGGAGCAGACTAGCAGAGCCATGTTTTCACGACACTCAAGAGGCACGAGGGGCTACCATGCGCCTGAGTGGATCACCAACTATGCTATCTCGGAGAAGTGCGATGTGTGCAGCTACGGGATGGTTATACTTGAGATAATCAGCGGGAGGAAGAGCTTCGATCCTGTGGAAGGCTCAGAGAAAGCCCATTTCCCAACCTTCGCTTTTAAGAAGCTGGAGGAAGGTGATCTTCGAGACATCTTTGATGCCAAGCTGAAGTACAATGACAAGGATGGCCGAGTGGAGATCACAGTCAAGGTTGCTCTGTGGTGTATTCAGGAGGATTTCTCTCAGAGAGACCATACATGTCAAAGGTTTTCCAGATGCTTGAAGGCGTCTGCGACGTGCCCCAGCCACCGGTATGCTCGCAAATTGGATACAGGCTCTATGCAAATGCCTTCAAATCGAGCAGCGAAGAGGGCACGTCGTCGGGATGTCAGATTACAACAGCGATGCTCTACTTTCAGATGTACGGCCCTCTGGTCCCAGATGACGTGAATGTTGTGTACATTGCTGTTTGAGAAAATTGATCATTTGCTACCCTTGCTAAGTTTTGCAATCATATGTAGTACTGAACTTTGGCTGTATTGAGTTCTGATCACACGGCGAGGCGGATGTCAAATCCCCACCCGTGTGGTGCTCCCTCTCCTGTCCGCACCCAGCCAGCAGCTCCGGCGACCTCGGGCAATGGCGAGTAGGAAGGCCTCCCCATCTTGCGTCCGTACGCCGCACGCTCTCCCTATTTATCTCTCCCGGTGGCGAGCACGGCCAACGGCCACAGCGAGAAGGCCAACAGCGCCCGCCCTTCAGTTTAATGCTTGCAGCTTCCGGTTCGATGAAATGGTGCATTCATGAATTCCGCATTGTCGCTGCAATATTTATCAGTCACTACTGAGACAGATAAATTTTCAATATTTCAGGTCAAAATATGAGTTTTTCTGAAGCCGGGCCTACGTATTGTTTCTAATCAGTCTAGCGACGCTGGAAAGCATGCAACCCCTATGTCGTCCTGACCCTTGGGCGACAGGTTGTTTTTTGGTTGTGTTTCAGAATAAGCATGTAATTTTGTTCTATCAAATGTGATCATAGCATTGTTGTGTGCTGAAAGCACATACTTCAGCAGTCAAAGGCAACCTGAATCCTGTCTGGAATGAATAACTCAAGCTCTCTGCTCCCCGGCAATATGGGCCTCTGAAGCTGGTGATTAGTAACTCACATAATCTGAACTTTGAGAAAAAAAAATTATGAATGTGTTCATTTCATCCGATAAATGCGTCTTACAAGCCCTTTCTTGCTTGCATAACAGCAACCTGTCCAGTAGCAAATGTTCGACCATGGCGTGCTTTCTAAGGACGACATCATGGGGGAGGCCGAGGTCGACCTGCAGCCGATGATCAACGCGGCGGCGGCGTTCGGCGACCCCAAGCTGCTGGGCGACATGCAGATCGGGCGCTGGCTCAAGTCCGGCGACAACGCGCGCACCAGGGACAGCGCCGTGGTGGTCGCCGGCGCAAGTTGAAGCAGGAGGTCTACCTGAAGCTGCAGTTCACCCAGTCCGGGGAGGTGGAGCTGGAGATGGAGTGGATTCCTCTCAACATGTAGAAATTAGAAATTCGGCTCTTGATGTTACTTCATCTGCATACATGTAATACAGCCAAAGATCAGTACTATATATGATTGCAAAACTTAGCAAGGGTAGAAAGGTATTTTCGAGCCCCTGAAATTAGGAAAAAAATATTAAATGAGTTAAATGGCTCAAATGGCATGGTAATCAAGAGGTAAATGTACTGCATGGCATTTTTGCGAAGCCAATTTTGAAAGTGGCAATTTTGCGAAGCCCACTCTTTAAAGTGGCAAATGATCAATTTTCTCTTGCTGTTTAGCTAGGTTGATGATGTTCAGTTTTGGGGTAGGCTCCGTTGGTTTGGTGGTATTTCTTCATACTCGTGTACATATGTTGATTATTTGAGGTGGTAGTTTCTCCGTATTAGTTAGCTGGGCCGAAATGGAAATGTTTGCTCCTTTACGGTAGTAAATTGTACCCCCCCCCCCCCCCCCGGGGGGGGCAAATTTGACTGTTTTGTGATGAGTTAAGATCCTTTTTAATGTTGCTAGAGAGATCATAAGTTGAATTCTCCTTTGGATGTAAGAGTCGCATATAAAGATCTTTCCAGACAGGCGATGGCGAATGGAGCCACCTCTCGCCTGGGTATAGAGGAGAGGAGAATGGGAGAGGTTTGGGGGTGACCGCATACCCCACAGCCGGGTCATCTGCGGTCACGTGAGGGGCGCGACACGCCCGCCTGGATGAGCTCGTCGGACGAAATTTGTGGTACGACACGTACGAAATCTACGCGAAATATTCCTCCAAGTTGATGAGTTCGTCCCGGATGAAACGGTACTGTCCTGAGTGTCCTCCAAACATCCAGAGATAATTCTTGAGAAGTCATTGCTGAGGAATTTAGTCTGATTATTCACCTTATAAATAGAAGAAAAATCGCACACCAAGAAGTACAAAACAAAATTGACATCGAGGTTAGAAGAACTCTTTCTTTCTTTATTACTTTTCTTCTCCACAAGCACATGATACAATCATTGGGACCCGTATTTATAGACTAAAGGATATGGTGCTCACCATGGGTCAAGACCTGCAGGCATAGGCCTAGGTTTCCCAATACTCCGCCTTGGGCACTCATCCGATACGTTCATGCTTCATCAAAACTTCATAAAAATCAAGTGGAAAATTTTTGGAGAAAGAGTACATGATATATGTTATGTTGTGTTGCACAAATTGCCTTATTAAAAATCTTGACCGAGAAACTTCTAAAAAACTCGTCAAGGAAAAAAGAGTACTGTTGTGGCTACAGGCCAAACAGTAAAGAAGGGGACTAGTAGAAGAGGAAGAGGAGAGCTAGATCTGAGGGAGAGTTGGTAAGAATGAGAGGATGTCCCTCCCCTGCCCCCCTGGGGGTTTATATACAAGAGTGGGGTAGAATGTGAAATCTCCATTCTACCCCTTAGTACTTACAAAGGATGAGGGTACATTGGTATATTTACATGAGTATATTTCTCTATACTATCGGGCCTACTACATATTAGGCCTGTTGTACGGCCCAGTTACGGGGGGTTGGGCCACCCCCACAACAAGTACAATCCACCTAATTTCATTTAAACTACAGAATTTATCTTTGGGTACTCGATCTTCGTGACCAAATTTTAATAGTGAGCTCGAGAAGAATTTCCCCTTGAGATCTGTGCTTTTGTAAGTCTTACCATTCTAATTCCACGTATATATCTTTCAAAATTAAATGCTAGAAATGACTTAGTGAATAAATCTGCAAGATTTTCATATGACTTAGAAGGGAGATTGTATCATATACCCTCCTTTTAGTTGGGAAATTGAGGATTTACCCTCCATATCTCAATGACACGTGGGGTCATCATAAGTCACTGACACGTGGGCCAGGAGGGTAAATCCTCAATTTCCATCTAAATGGAGGGTATATGATCAATTTTTTCGACTTAGAATGCAGTATGAGCATAGAAGAATTTGGGATTGATATGCTTTGTGATATGACTCTTCATATGACCCATCTGTACTTGTGCAACACAAACCGTATTATCTTCATAGATAATTGTGGGAACTTGTACGATGTTCAATCTACATGACTGCTGGATGTGGTGAATCATCCATCACAGCCAAGCACATTCTCATGCGGTTTCGTACAGTGTTATGATTTTTGAGTGATTTATCAAAGTCGATATAAGACTTTGCTTAGACGATTTCCATGAAATTGTAGTTCCACCACATAGGAATATATAGCCTATTTGTGATCTAGTTGTATGCGGGTCTGATAGGTACTAGCATCTGCATAGCCAATCATATTTAGGTCATTGTTCTTTCTATAGAATAATCCAAAGTCTTTGCTTCCTGGAAGGTATCGGAAGATGTCTTTTATTCCCTGCCAACGCCTTTTGATAGGTTCTACACTATACCTTGCTAATAGAATTACGGCAAATACAATATCCGGTCTAGTGCAGTTTGCTAAATACATAAATGCTCTTATTGTACTTAAGTATAGGAATTCTGGCTCAGGACTTCCTCCTCCATTTCTCTAAGTCTGTATGGATCCTTGTCTTATTGCAAAGATCTCCCGACCATTGATACTTTTGATGGGTATGCCTTTTCAAAACCGAACCTCTCCAACACTTTTTGAGTGTATGCTGATTGATGCACTAATATTCCTTTAGGGACATGCTTAAGCTGCAAGTCTAAGCAATATTTGGTTTTACCCTAATCTTTTATTTCGAACTCTGACTCCACGAAAAAGCTCACTTCCTTTATATCTTCTAGGGTTCTGATGATATTCAGATCATCTACATACACTGAGATTATACAAAATCCATTTTGGGATCGTCGTATAAATACACAGGGACAATCCTCATTGTTCGTGTAGCCTTTCTTACATAGAAAATCGCTTAAGCGATTATACCACATTCTGTCTGATTGCTTAAGTCCATCAGTGATTTTCTGAGCTTCACACTATATAGGATTCTATTTACTCTATCTTGGTTCGAAACAGAGATACATTCAGGCACCTTCATATAAATGACAAAATCCAAATTTCCATAAAGCTTTGCAGTTAGCACATCCATTAATTTCATTTCTAAATTCAAGTTCATTAACATCGAGATTAAATATCTAAAGGTCATACCACCTATGACTAGGAAATAGGTTTCTTCATAATCAACCCCTAAGCGTTGAGTGACATCTTGTGCAACAAGCCTTAATTTATATCTCGCAACTTCATTTTTCTCATTTCTCTTCCAAACAAATATTCACTTATGCCCTACAGGGAGCACATACAGAGGCGTGGGCTTACAGGCTCAAACATCTCTTTTATTTAGAGATAATAATTCAGTTTCTATTACCTTCTTCCAATCCTACCGATCTAATCTTTTCTTGCATTCAGCGAGCAATGCAAGCTCTGAATCAAGATAAATGATTGTGGCAATTTTCTTTGCAAAAATAAATATCAATATTGGTTGTTTTCCTATTCATGGATTCTCCCATGGTCACATAGTTTATAGCTATTTCACCATGAGTTGATTCTTCAAGTGTTTCTACTTGCTCACCGCTTGTTCCAATTGCGGGAGTAAGTCTGTTTAGTTTTTCAGCTCCAATGTGTGTGGACACATCCATGCTGGTTTTCCCTCCATGGGAATGTTTAAATCTGGTATGTCTCTTCTTGAAGGTGACATACTAGTGATAGGTCTCAACTAGATGGTGATAGGTCTCAATTGGATCCCCTGCTGGTTCTGAGAAACTTCAGTGATTGGCTGTGTCAAGTTCTTCTTATCCTTTTTCACCAAGCATTCCTAGCTACTTGGGATTCAAGGGGCCGGAGTTCTCGTCTTTTTATTATGAGGCCTCTAGATGGGACTAGGGATACCTTCAATTTTCTTTGATATTTCAACCCTCTCCGGTGCATTGCATTCAGGTACATGCGACTTGATTACGCTCTTTAAATCACTAAAGCGGATAGGCAGTTGATTTGCTAATGCCTGCAATCAGTGATCTTCTCGATTTGCTTCACTAGTGTGCAGGTCATGTGCATAGATTCGCATGGTTTGCCACATAATTTTTCAATATTTTCATCTAAGGATTGATTTCCTCCCCTAATGTCGAGAAACCATCCTCATCAAATATACTTTCAACAAAATAGACGGTATGCAAATCTCCTGTCATGGGGTCCAAATACCTAATTATAAATAATGTCTCATAACCAACGTACATTCCAGACTTTCGCTGAAAGCCCATTGTAGTACATTGTGATGGGGGTATAGGTACATAAACTTTGCAACCAAATATGCAAAGATGAGAAATTTTCAATACTGGCCCTTGCAGTAGTTGCATAGGTGAATAGATGTTATATGCCGATAGTCTAAAGTTGATAAGAGTTGCTGCATGCAGGACTGCGTGTCCCTAACATGTATTTGATAAATTACAATTATGCAAAAGCGGTTAGGCAATAATTTTAATCCTCTTAATTAATATCTCTGCTATTCCATTCTAGGTGTGGGCATGCAGTACGGAATACTCAACTTTAATTCCCATTACTATGCAATAATTATAAAATTCCTTCGAAGTAAATTCACCAGCATTGTCTATTCTGATGGACTTTATATAATGATCAGGGAAATTATTTTTAATTTGAATTGTCTTCGATTTCAGCTTTGTAAAAGCATGGTTTCTTATAGATAATAAACATACATGTGACAATTTCAAGAAAGCATCGATAAGCACCATAAAATATTTAAATGATTCTGACAGTGGCTGTATAAGACCACAATGTCTCCTTATATGCGTTCCAGAAATGCAGGGACTTCATCTTGCACTTTCAGAGCAGAAGGTTTAGTAATTAATTTCCCAGTGGCATATGTGGAGCACACAAAATCTTCTTAATTCAGAAAATCCTTTACATCAATATTATGTCCCTTTAAATTTTTAATTATATTTCTCGTCATCATAAGTCCTGGGTGGCCTAATCTATCTTGCTAGAGACAAAAAAAAAGTTCAGAGCTTTTAAATATGATTTTCAAGACAGTATAGGCTGTGTGTGCCGTAATATTAGTGTAGTATAGCCTAGTCTCAAATGAAGAAAGTCTTTCTTATACCCTTTTTTCACTTGCTTCACGCTTTGTAATGAGTAGATCTTCCTTACCATACTCTTCTTCAGTTTCAACGTGGAAACCGTTAGTGTGAATATCCTTGAAACATGAGAGTTTTAGACGATTCTGGGTACAATAAGATTTCTTTAATGACCAAAGTTGGGCCCATTAAGGGTATAATTGTAGCTCTTCCTAAGCCTATTATGCAAGCATCGCTACTGGTGATTGTTGTAAGACTACCAGCATTCTTGCTAATCAATTGAAAGAATTATATCTCTCTCAAGATGGAATTCATTATGCCGCTATCGGCTAAGCACACTTACTCCATAGGGCGTCACACATGTTCTAATATAAAGTACTTTATTAATATGTAGTAGGAGACAATCAGCACATAAACAAAATACTTCAAATATCAGGACATATCATGCTATTATTAACTGAATAAATGAATGAATTAATCATCCAACCATCATAAGAAAATAAATTGTTTGAGCATCATCAGTGCAAATCTAACTTATTCCTTTCACACATAAAATAAATGACATTTAAAGTCTAGATGTATTATGTGCATTAGACTAAATTTGCTAAGAAGTCAGAGATTTCGGCTGCTATCTTCTCAGGGGTGCTTTCCAGGAAAACCATCGCGGCAGCAACTACAATATCAAGGGGTGCCACTGTGGGAGTGGAGTTAACCCCCATCAGTGTAGACAGCTACTGTGAGTCCGCCCCCTCAACAAAGGCAAAGTGAGTTTCATGATGCCCTTTGCTGCCCTTCTTTTTGGCCTGGAAATCATCCACGACGTGCTGCAGTTCTTTATAGATCTGTGACCAGTGCCCCCACTTGCCACACTTGTAGCCGGTTTGGTCTTTTTGATCATAGGGCTTGTCGTCCCATTTTGGTTTGCTGGCCTTATTTTTCTATGAAACATTTGGCTTACCTTTCTGAGCTGCGGCCTTACTCTTCCTTCCCCTTTTCTTCATTATAGGCTTTCGCACCTTGAAGCTCCCAGTGTTGGCCTCACGGCAAATGGAGCTCCTAGGTGGTTGTGCAACAAAATTCTTGCAGAGAAATTCATCCTAAGCTTCTGCAACCTGTATAATATCAATCAATTTAGCATACTCCTTATAATCATCTTGACGATAGTTGCACGTAGACTGCGCTGCACTAGGGTGGAAGGTGGAGAGGGTCTTCTCATTCTTCTACACATCTATGACATGCCTACCACAGAGTTGAAGATTGGTACGCATTCTGTGCAGAGCAGAATTGTACTCCCCAACTGTGCTGAAGTCAGCAATCTCAGTTAATCCAGTCTTGCACTGCTTGAGGAAGAATGATGTACTTTAGCTATTCGAACCACTTCTTCAATGTAGTCCACAAGGCTCGCACGCTCTTTTCTACCATATATTTATTCTTGAGTGTGAGACAGAGATGATGCCTAAGAAAGTGAAGTACCTAATTATTTTCCTCAGGAGGTGGGTTTGGCATCTTTTGATGCACCAATCCCAACATCGGAAGCCCAAGTCAAGTACAATCTCGACATTGGAAGCCCAAGTTAAGTAGTTTTGGCTATGCTGGACCAGCTTATCGAACTCCCAGTTCGTGATGCACTACATTTGCACAAAAGAAACACATAAATTTACTGCCAGTAAAATTGCATGAAATAAGTTGGATAATGGTACCAAGACACTCACAATGTTCTAGAATTTTTCTATGCATTTTCTATAATATGTACTGCTAATTTCAGTGATTAATGGTAATTTAAGCAATTACAATTAATCAAAATAGTAAATGAATATAGAAAACATAGAAAATAATAATAGTGCTAAACATGCTTCAGATGCTAAAAACAATTCAAAATTTCAATTCCCGAGGACCTTTTTATACTAGGATATCAATTTTCAGTGAATTCTTTCAATTTTTGAGGGTTAATCCGCTAAATTTCAATGTTGAGAAACTGGGGCCTTTCCATAAAGTTCGAAGGACCTTCTTGTGATTTCCGAAAATTGGAGGGCATATTTACAGATTGGGGCATCGTCCCCCTTCCCCCCCCATCCATTTCAGCCCAAGTCAAAAGCATGTGTGGGCAGGGGTGAAACCCTACCCCATTTCTTTGGTGTCGGCAGCTCGGGTGTGCGCACCTCATGTGGGGGTGACGGCGGCACACCTCGTACGGGAGGCGAGTGGCGGTGCACATCATGTGAGAGCTGAGCGGCGATGGCGGTGTACCTCGTTAAGGAGCCGAGCGGCGACGACGGCTCATGTAGGAGGAAGCGCATCGCCCGAGAGCCGAGCAGCGGTGGCAGTTCGGCCGCACGCGAGGGCACGGCCACATACGGGCGGCGCGTCGGCGTGCACAGGGAAGCGGCTGCATGCAGGCAACAAGGGGCGTGGTGGCACGCCATGTGCGCCATACGGGCCACTAAAGTGTGCCCCCATACGAGCAGTAGCGGCTCCCCAACCTCTTTTCTCTTTTTTTCTTTCCACAATGCAAGTAACAATCCCTTGCTTTCTAATCATCCAATCGACATTGTACCGGCGACTACAAGTCAGCTTGCAGAGATTTAGAGGAAATTTACATCATGAAAAACAATCCAATCTAGAATGCAAAATTGTACAAAATAAATCAATCTAGAAATCGGTTCGATCTATAAGTGCGTAGGATTGTATGGCGTAATTAGAGGGGATGAATTATTACCTCTGCTTTTTGATACTTGAAAACAAATGTAAAACCAAAATAAAAGCAATCTAAATTACCGAATGCAGATTTTGACCGCAAGCCGTTCAACCACTCGCTCAACCGCTCACTATGATCGCCTTGCACATAGTCGAAATCCCCTTTCGCTTGAAATGCTTTGACCGCTCAAATGAGTACAAGCTGAAGACAACACCGTGCTCGTAGCACACAGAGTCACGATGCATTAGGATGCCGGTGAGAACATAGAAAGCAAAGATCAAGAAAACACACCACCGATGAATTTTTCTTGGAATAGATCTAATCTATTATTTTCGTATCATATTTTTAGCTACAAAACGCCCTCACGGCACCCCTAAAAACTCTCGCACAAAAAGCCTTGCAAAGCCACTACCAAAATACTTGGCCTATCTCTGTTTTTTATATGCTAAAGCTCTAAATCGTGTTCGACTCAAACATAAATATGAAATCCTATCTCTTCCTCAAATCAAAGGACCTGAAACCCTTCCTAACATGAGTTCTACCAAATATCTAATCCCTCTCATTACACTCCTTCCATGACGTTTCCAACTCACCATGTGATGAAGCCTCCAAGAACGCTCCTCCTGTAGTACCATCTCGCATCATCAACCTCCGTGTAGAAGCCTCTAGGACCGCACCACCCGTAGTTTCTTCACGCATCACCACCTTTGATCTCCATGTACTCCAGCGTTAGCCCGACCATCTCGCGCGATATCCTCAACCGTCTAGATCTCAGATCTTCTCATGCTAGTCCCGATCTTCCTCATCACTGACCATGATCGTCTCCACGCCATCCTGCACATGCAAAAACAAAAGAAACATTTTTGGTACAAGTTCTCCACAACTTGACCGTCATCAACACACACACTCACACCACCCTTGTCCATCCATAGACAAGAACAAAACTATCCGCGACCATCAACCAGGTCCTCTGTGACTACACATTCCATCGCTTACCGCAAATCAGCTCCAGACAACAACTTACGGCCACTAGGTCAACGAGTACTCGAAAACCACAAGTACTCGAGAAATACTATCGCTTCTCTCCAAACATTCAGGGATACCACGCATCGCTACCAACCAAAACTATCGAGTACCGAGCGCCAAGTCTCTGACTGCCAGTCATCAACAAATCACTGCACCATCAATCACCAAGCACCAACTATCACCGACAACAACTCTGACCAGATCAGTCAACCACTGACCTAACACGAGTACTTGAGGTACTCGAAAATCACAAGAATTAAAGCACTCGTACCAACCATGAAGTCTATGAGTACCAACCACGAAGCCTACAGCAACCGATCACAAAGCCTTTAACTACTGAAGACAACGACAACAAACTACAAAGTCTACGATTGTGAAAATAAGACTGCGAAGTCTACGATTATAGCAGTAGTCCACAAAGTATACAACCATCGACTGCAAAGCCTTCGACTATCGACCAATAAAATCTACGACTATCAAGTACCGACTAGGTACTGTAGCTACGATTGCCTTCAATGATCGTTCTGTCGTGGTTGAAATGTCGTCGATATTCCGTGGCCGACGCTGTACGTGGTCGAAGTAGAACGTTATCGTAGTCAAACGTGATCGTAAACAACTCTGAATTATAACCAACGTAGTCGAAGTCTGACGTGGTTGACGTCTGCCGTGATCAAAAGCTGTCGTAGTCCTCGGATGCCACTCGAGTGCAGTCGAATGTTCCAGAGCTACTCGAATACCATCCAATACTCTATTGCTACTCGAACACCGTCCGATGCCACTCGAACACAATCGGACTGGTCTGAATCTACTCATAGCAACCAAAAATACTCGGAGAAGATAAAAACCACTCGGAGCAGACTAAAACCATTTGAACTTGAAACTTCGATCACGATCGACCAAAACATTCACGAACGCAAAATCCAAAAAAATCTAAATATTGATTATTCATCACTTTATTTACAACCATTCATATGGTCTAACAAAGTATCGTGCTTCGACGATTACATTTCGATCCACCAGAGCAATTCGTGATGATAACATGTTGAGAAACTGTCGCTTATGAATTCAGTCCGCTCAATCACCCTATAGATGGAAGAATCGCACACCAAGAAGTACAGAACAAAATTGACAGAGATTAGAAGGAACTCTTTCTTTATTATTTTCCTTCTCCAAAAGTACAAAATGCAATCATTGAGACCCCTATTTATAGACTAAAGAATAGAGTGCTCAACATATGCTAACGCACGCAGGCCAGGTTCCCAACATTAACCCTAAAAACCTGAAATGTATCATCCAGCCACACTTATCCACCAAACCAAACCCCATCTGAAAAACGCCTTTTCGGAAACATAAGTATACCTTGCACCAAACAATTGATGAAGAATAATTCGACCATACAAGTTAATAGGAAATTAAAGCAAATCGGACTGTACTGCCTAGTGCAAACTGCATATGCAACTAGCAATAGCGTAACAAATGAGTCAAAAACGGATAGGTTGGACATATTGTTAAGTATATCAAGGCCCATATACAATAGGCCCATGTGGTTATCTATATATTCGCATCTCCACTATTGGAGTTATTGTCTTCTCTAATCCTTGAAGTAAGTCATATGGTACCAGAGCTATGGATTAGGGTTAGGTTAGGATTATTTTAGTCCTCCTCTCCCACGATCCAAAATTTAACCGGCCAGTTGGCCAGTCGGCCCTTCGGCTGAAGTTGCCGTCGCCCGTCCGCACTTCGGCCGAGGTTGCCGTCGCCCGTCCGCCCTTCGGCCGAGGTCGCCATCGCCTGTCGCTCGTCCCTGCCGCCGTCACCCGTCGCAGTTCTCTTCGGCAGCCGTCCGCCCGTCGCGGCCGCCCCTGCAGCCGCCCTCGCGGCTTCTTCCTCGGACGACGTCCCTGCCATCGTCGGTTCGGCCGCCGTCCCTGCCGTCTCCGCCCGTCTCAGATCCTTCGACTGCCGCCTTTGCAGCGCCTTCGGCCGCCATCTCCGCCCGTCGCGGATTCTTCGGCCGCCACCTCTGCAATGCCTCGTCAGATCCGCCTCGCCTCGTTGCCGCCGTCGCCGCTCGTCCTTCATCCACGTCGGATCCACTCCATCTGGGCCACCGCCGCTTGTCCTTCATCCGGGCCGCCGCGGCTCATCCTTTCGGGCCGCTGTTGCTACCTGGGCCGAAGGAGCCCCTGCAGTCGCCCTGGGGGAGCCACCGCCCTGCGTTGCCTCGTCAGATCTGGCGCTGCCTTGGGGAACACACGCCTCTACCACCGCCTGGGGAAGCTGCTGCAGTCCGGCCTCTACTGCAATCCGTGGCTTCTTGGTGGGATTCTCAGCCCGTTTGCTGCTACTGTCCTCTGCCCATTATATCACAGTCAACACTTCCATTGTGGTAACTGCTATATGTTCCCTGTTCTGCTGTTTTGCTTGCTGTTGGTCATCATGTCTTAGATAAATGCCATAGTTATCAATCTCACCCTAGATGGTCAGAATTATCCAGAGTGGGCTTTCTGTGTAGAGACTGCATTAAGGGGCTATGGTTTACTTTTTCACTTAACTGAAACTCCACCTGTGCTTAAGGATGATGGTAGTAATGCTGCTGCAGTAAAAGAATGGCATATTAATGATGGGAAAGTAATGGCTGCTATGGTGAATAGTACTAAGCAATCCATGATTATGAGTCTTTCTAAGTTCAAAACAGCCAAGGGCATATGGGACAACTTGAAGAAGCGCTATGTCCAGGATTGTGGTGCTCTTTTGCATACTCTCATGCAGCAAACTCATGAAATTGAGCAGAATGATATGTCTATTGATGAGTACTACTCTGCTTTTGATCGTCTGATGGGATCATTGACTTCCATGATACCTGAGTGTACAGCTGTTCCTTGTCCAGCACATAAGTTTATTGAAAAGTTTTTTACTTACATATTTGTCATGGGAGTTCGGGCTGAGTATGATTCCATTTGTACACGATTGCTTCACAATTCTTCTGCTCTCACCATGGCACAGGCATTGGCTGATTTACTTGCAGAAGAAACACGTCTTAAGTCTATGTCTTCTTCTGCATCTGTTCCTCATAGTGTGTTGGCAGCTTCTCAGAGGATCAGTGCACCAAAAAGTTCCTTTTCAGCACTCTGTAAGCATTGTGGCAAGTTTGGTCATCTTCTAAAGAATTGTTTTTCTCATTATCCAGAGAAGTTGGCTGACTATCGTGCACGTCATGCTGCTCGTGGTCGTGGTACTTGTTCCACTCCTAGAGGTTCAGTGTCTGTTGCTGCTGCTTCGCCTGTTAATGCTTCTTCGTCGTTTTGGGTGCTTAATTCAGGAGCTTCTTTTCATGTGACATTTGATCAGTCCCAGTTGGTTGCTTGCAAGCCGGTCACTGATGGTGCTTCTGTTCAGACAGCTAATGGTACATCTTGTCATATCACTCACCAGGGTTCACTTTGCAATCCCCATTTTTCTGTACCTGATGTTTCTTTTGTACCTCAGTTGTCCATGAATCTTCTTTCGGTTGGTCAAGTTACCGATCAACATTGTTTTGTTGGATTTGATGACTCATCTTGTTTTATTCAGGACCGTCGAAGCGGGAAAGTGATTGGGACTGGCCATCGCCGTAAAGGTGCTCCTAGCCTCTACATCCTCGACACCTTGCGTCTTCCTTCTTCCATTGAGTCTCCAGCTCGTGTGTCATCCGCTGCTTCGTCTTCCGCCTCTTCCTTCGCCCAGTGGCATCATCGTCTTGGTCATCTTTGTGGGTCCCAGTTGTCCACATTAATAAATAAAGGTTGTTTAGGTCATACACCTATTGAGTCTAGTTTTCATTGAAAGGGTTGCAAACTTGGAAAACAAATACAACTACCATATTCATCTAGTGTTTCTCATTCAGCTAGACCTTTTGATCTTATTCATTCAGATGTATGGGGTCCTGCACCTTTTGCTACAAAGGGTGGTCATAAACATTATGTCATTTTTATTGATGATCATTCTCGATATACATGGATTTATTTTATGAAACATCGCTCTCAGTGGTGTTCCATTTACCAGTCTTTTGTTCGCATGGTTCACACACAGTTTTCTACTCCTATTAGAGTTTTTCGCTCTGACTCTGGTGGTGAGTATTTATCTGGTGTTTTTCGCCAGTTTTTGTCCTCTGAGGGCACTCTTGCTCAGCTCTCTTGTCCTGGCGCTCATGCTCAGAATGGTGTTGCTGAACGCAAACATCGCCATCTTATAGAGACTGCTCGCACACTTTTGATATCATCTTTTGTTCCTTCTCATTTTTGGGGTGAAGTTGTTTCTACTGCTGTCTATCTCATCAATAGACAACCCTCATCCAAACTGTCTGGAAAATGTCCTGGTGAAGTTCTTTTTGGTACTTCTCCTAGCTATGATCATTTCCGAGTTTTTGGATGTACTTGCTATATTTTGCTTGCACCTCGTGAGCGAACTAAGTTGACTGCACAATCTGTTGAGTGTGTTTTTCTAGGGTATAGTCCTGAGCATAAAGGATATCGGTGTTATGATCCTTCTTCTCGTTGCATACGTATCTCTCGTGATGTGACCTTTGCTGAGGACCATCCTTTCTTTTATAACCCCTCTACTCAGCCCTCATATTCTTCCACAGAACCCACATCGTTCCTGTGTCTTCCTCCTATTTCACCCAATGCTGATGTCACCACACCTTCTCCATATATTACGCCCATTCCTGCTCCTTCTATTTCCATCACGCCACCTTCATATGAGACTCCACCTCCTTTTCATTCTAAACCACCTATCACACGTGTTTTCCATTGTCGTCCTACAAACACCACAGCGCCTCCACCCAGTTCTACCACCACGGCCAGTCCTGATACGACCGCTGTTGATGCTTCTAATAATATTGATGAGTCTCATACTATTCCTGATGAGTTACAGGTTGGTCCAAGATATAATCTACGAGATCGTACTGCTATTGGTCCGGCTGACAAGTATGGTTTTCCACGTTTGAATGTCGTTGTTGATGAGCCATCCACTTACCAAGAAGCCTCTCATATTCCGGAATGGCAGCTTGCTATGGCTGAGGAGCTTGCTGCCCTTGATCGTACAGGAACTTGGGATCTTGTTCCATTACCGTCACATGCAGTGCCTATTACATCTAAATGGGTATTCAGAATTAAGACCAAGTCTGATGGTTCTATCGAGAGATATAAAGCCCGTCTTGTTGCTAGAGGCTTTCAGCAAACTCAGGGTCGAGATTATGATGAGACCTTTGCACCAGTTGCTCATATGACTACTGTTCGTACTCTCATTGCAGTGGCTGCTACTTCTTCTTGGACCATCTCTCAAATGGATGTTAAGAATGCTTTTCTTCATGGTGATTTGCATGAAGAAGTTTATATGCAACCACCTCTAGGTGTTGATGCTCCTCCTGGTCATGTTTGTCGCCTTCGTCGTGCTCTATATGGTCTTAAACAGGCTCCTCATGCTTGGTTTGAGCGTTTTGTTTCGATGATACGGGATGCTGGGTTTTCACCTAGTGATCATGACCCTGCTCTATTTATTCATCTCTCTCCACGTGGACGTACTTTGCTTCTTCTATATGTTGATGATATGTTGATTACGGGAGATGATGTGGAACACATTTCTCATGTGAAGAAGCAACTTGGTGAGCAATTTCAGATGTCTGATTTGGGTCCTCTCAGTTATTTCTTAGGAATTGAGGTGTTGCATTCTGCAAAGGGCTACTATCTCTCTCAGTCCAAATACATACAAGACCTTATTGCTCGTTCTGGCATTACAGATAGTCGAACGGCTGCGACACCTATGGATCTTCATTTACAACTTCGTCCTACCGATGGTACACCTCTTGAGGATCCCTCTCGATATCGGCATATTGTGGGCAGCCTTGTATATCTCACTGTTACTAGACCTGATATTGCTTATGCGGTTCATATTCTGAGTCAGTTTGTCAGTCCTCCTACTTCCATTCATTTTGGACATTTGCTTCGTGTACTACGGTACTTAAGGGGGACATCTTCTCAGTGTTTGTTCTATGCTCGTGAAAGTCCGCTTCATCTTCATGCTTACTCGGACTCCACCTGGGCGAGTGATCCAACAGATCGTCGTTCTATCACAGGTTATTGCATTCTTCTTGGTTCTTCTCCTCTTGCATGGAAGTCTAAGAAACAGGCGGCTGTATCTCGTTCTAGTACAGAGGCAGAACTTCGTGCACTTGCCACTACCACTTCAGAGATTGTATGGCTTCGATGGTTGTTAGGAGACTTTGGTATTTCTTGCGATGCTCCTACACCTCTTCTATGTGATAATACTGGAGCCATACAAATTGTCAATGATCCTGTGAAGCATGAACTTACAAAGTATATTGGCGTTGATGCTTTCTTTACTCGGTCTCATATTCTCATTGTCAGTAGAAAACAATTGCTCTTCAGTATGTGCCCTCAGAACTGCAAGTGGCAGATTTTTTCACTAAAGCACAAACTCGAGAGCAACATCGGCTTCACTTGCTCAAACTCAATGTTTCAAAACCTCCGTTTCCACCTTGAGTTTGAAGGGGGGTGTTAAGTATATCAAGGCCCATATACTATAAGCCCATGAGGCCCATGTGGTTATCTATATATTGGCATCTCCACTATTAGAGTTATTGTCTTCTCTAATCCTTGAAGTCACATATATCACAGCTATCTGGTCACTTTCGAAATATACTATAGATGTTTCATGCTTAAGAAATATGCCACGGATGTTTACCAAACCCTTAGGGATCAACCATTTTAAGGGATAATCTCTAAAAGTTTTGGCAACAATTTTTGGTATATTTCTAAGCCTCTCAACATCCGTAGTATATTTCAAAAGTGGGCAAATAAACTGTGGTGTATATCCCATTTTTCCACACAAAAAAAAAAAGTTGAAACAGTTCCCAAGACAGTGCAAAAAAATAGCTTTCATTGAATGACCAGGCTTCCATTACATACAGGAGGATCAATGGAAAATAAATTTGAAAAACTACTCAACTTGGCACTTGGATCTGCAAAACTGCAGCTGGCTTAAAAAAGGTTTATTTTCGTCAAGCTGCACAACACCTCCACGGCGCTAACAAGATCGATTAACAAAGGTTAACCACCGGTTTCTCTAATTCAATTCTATAATATTTACAAGGAACAAAAGAAAGGCTATACACTGGAGGGGGCTACTCGGTCTAAATGTCAGCTGCCACCACTATCTACAAGCATGGCCGGCAAAACTGCCCAAGTTCTATTAGGTGCACCCATACTGACTAGAATCATCGCATCACGCCATGGTACCTACTGACTGGAAATGTCTACCTTTTCTACCAGCTTTACAAATAATCGATAGAGCATCTCTGCTTGCAGCGAGAATATCTGATGAATTCCAGGGCCATGATGAAGAACTGCGCTGCTGCAACACCCTGAAATAGTGACATTGGCAGTAATATCAATTACATTGGTTCATTCACACTGCAATATAGTCTGCACGCACATAATAACAAAAGGACAGCAACAATTACAAGATCAACTGGTAAGCAAATCGAAGAACTTACCTTGATGCTCTCTGAACTGACCATGGGACTGCATCTCAAGCCCCTCAGTCAGCAGCCATGATGCAGATGTACTAGAGGCAAGCATATTGAGTATCAACCTTGCACTAAACTGCTTCTAGCTTGATTGGTGCTTTCGTAAAAACTGACAAAACAAAAGGTGCTTCGTCTCCAGGATGGATGGTTGTCGGCACAATTGTATATCCCTTTGGATAGGGTTCCAAAACTAGTTCACAAGATATTTCTCTTGAGTTCACATAATCCGTTCCACCGACTGATTCATGCATGTAGATATTGTAAGCAGCACGACAGCCCTGTGTCTTGAGTATCCTCATTCCAATGTAAAACATGGAAGAATCATGACTAGACTGGTAATTACAGAAACCGTTTGTCTTCCTAGAAAAACCAACACCCTGACAAACGAGAGGTGTATTCAGTATCAACATTTCATTTTCCACATCAAGATGGTCTATGCACGTTCAGGTTAGCACATACCTGTGTAAGAGTAATAAAGACATGAACAGGGTATAATGCATCACGCCCAGTTACTCGAAGCCGATATTGAGGATTTTGATGCCATGAGTCATAATCTTGGCAACCACCTGCACTATAACCTCGCCATTGCCCATGGACAGAATAACGCATCTCTGGTGGATAGACACGGCAAACATATATCGACCGAAAGTGGATCTGGAAGTCTTGCCAAGACATCCAGAATATCCCATTCTTTGACTGCCAGAGAGAGAGAGAGACGTCAAATGAATGGAAAAAATAATCCAGCATACTGAACCTACATGCACTAGAGTCCATGTTGGTTGTTGCAGTAATTTGAAATAAAAGTTGTACAAAACTACCGACAATTGTGAAGGTAATTATGCTAGTACTGTAGAACAGACTATCCGTGTCCCATTATCAACTGAACTACAAAGTGTTTACTTGAAAATTCCAGGCAAAAGAACAAGGGGGTTTGCTTTCTGTTAGCATGTTTACTTCCTCCTTTACTGTTAGTCGGCTGATGCCTGGGTTCCCCCCCAGGCTGTCTGTCACCTGTTTACTTCCCCTATTTATTGCTAGTCGGCTGATGCCTGGGAATCTCCCCTGGCTGTTGCCTGTGTACTTTCCTCTATCTCCTCTGTTAGTTTAGCTCCTCTATAAATCCCTGTAATCATGGTTTACTATCTAATAATGAATATATAGCTAGTTCATCCTCTATCATGGTATCACGAGACTCTTAAGATCCTGCAGTCTCCTTCCGCTCTCTCCCTCCTTATCTCCATGGCCCCTGAGCCGTCGCCTCCCTCTGCTGCGACCACTCTCGCCGCGCAGGCTGAGCACGAGCAGGTCGCCGCTCGCCAGCGCGCAGAGGAGGCCGCCGCCCGCCAGCGCGCAGAGGAGGCTGCCACCCGCTAGGGCGCAGAGGAGGCCGCCGCCCGCCAGCGCGCAGAGGACGCCGCCGCTGCAGCTGCAGGGCAGGCCGCCCTAGAGACGGCCGCCGCGGCTGCTACCCAGGCCGCCGCCGCCGCCCAGGCCCGCGTCCAAGCAGCCCTCGCTGCCCTAAAGGCCGAGCGTGCTGCAGCCGCCGCCCTCGAACGCGCGGCTGCCGCAGCTCGGGACCGCGCCGCCCCACCGACTCTTGAAGACGACGGCTCCAACCTCAGCAACGAGGACGCTCCTCTCGACCATGAAGCTACCCTCGTCGCCCACCTCCACGCCCAGGCTGCGGGTGTCCAGAACATCCGCTCCCTCGTGCCAGTGGTCCTCGATCCCCTGTCCCCCCACTACAACCGATGGCGTGACTTAGTGCTGCTCACTCTCGAGCGGTATGCCCTCGCCGACCATGTCCTCTCCACCGCGCCCCGCCCCGCTCGTCCTTCTTGGCACCGGATGGACTGCGTTGTAATGTCTTGGCTGTTTGGCACCCTCACTGTCGAACTCCAGGACACGGTTCGCGAATGTGGCGGCTCAGCACGCGACGCTTGGATTGGCACCGAGGAACAATTCCTGGGCAACCGCGAGACTCGTGTTCTCTACCTCGACGCAGAGTTCCGCGCATTCGTCCAAGGCGACTTGCCCATCCGCGACTACTGCCGCAAGATGAAAGGTATGGCAGATGCTCTAGGCGATCTCGGCGAGGTCATCACTGACCGCGCCCTCGTCCTCAATGTCCTTCGTGGTCTCAACGCCAAGTATGACCACATGAAGGCCCTCTTGAAGCGGACCCGTCCGTTTCCAACGTTCAGCGAAGTCCGCAACGATCTCCAACTTGAGGAGCTCACGCTAGACCCCCCTGCGTCCCAGCCACCGACGACTCTCCTCGCCTCGCAGCCGAAGTCCACCACCACCAACACCTCCCAGGTGCCGCAACCTAGCGGCCCCTCCATCCGCGGCGCCTCCAATCGGGCTCCTGGCACCGGGCCCAGCCACCAAGGTGTTGGTGCCGGTTCGGGTAACAATGGTGGCAAGCGGCATCGTCGCCATGGGAACAGCGGCAAAGGTGGCAACGGCAGCCAGGGTGGCTCCCCTTGGCCCTCCTTCTACAACCCCTGGACGGGCTCCTTCACCGTGTGGCCCACTCGCGGCCAGCAGCAGCTGCAGCCCCGTGGTCCTCCAGACGGGCGCTCTGGTCACCCTGCACCTCAGCAGGCATTCATGGCGGCACCCAATCCCTACGGCGTCTCTCTGCCACCGGAATTTCCACCCACGCCGACTGCCCCGGGTTTTTCCATGAACCAGCAGCAGCACCAGCAGCACCAGCAGCACCAGCCGCAACAGCAGGTGTACCAGGCGCCTTCCCAGTCTCCCTGGACAGGCTCCTGGGATCAGCGGTCTCTGGCCAACTCCTTCAGCACCATGAGCCTCACTTCACCTGCTGTCACTGACTGGGTCATGGATTCCGGCGCCTCTAATCATATGACGCCTGATGCCGATAACATTTCTCTCTTCCGACCGCACCATTTTACTTGTCCTTCATCCATTGTTGTTGGAAACGGTTCCACTCTTCCTGTGACAGCTACTGGTGATGCTGTTCTTCCAGGAACCTTCCGTCTTAATAATATTCTTGTTGCTCCCAACATTATTAAGAACCTCATTTCTGTTCGTCAATTCACTACTGATAACAACTGTTCTGTTGAGTTTGATCCCTTTGGTCTCTCTGTGAAGGATCTTCATTCCAGGAACGAGATCATCAGGTGCAATAGCTCCGGACCCCTTTACTCCTTGATCCCGCTGGCCACTTCCTCTTCATGTGCCCTCATCGCTGCTGCTCCAGCTGCTGTTTGGCATTGTCGTCTTGGGCATCCTGGACATGAAACGCTTTCCAAACTATCTAGTGTTTCTGCTATTTCATGTACTCGTCACTCTAGTGATCAACTATGTCATGCTTGTCAACTTGGTCGTCATATTCGCTTACCATTTGCCAACTCTTCATCTCGTGCTCTCAAGAATTTCGATTTAATTCACTGTGATCTGTGGACCTCTCCTGTCCACAGTGTGTCTGGGTATAAATATTATCTTGCTATTCTTGATGATCATTCTCACTTTCTCTGGACTTTCCCTTTGCGGCTCAAGTCCGAGACTTTTTATACTTTGGCAAATTTCTGTTCCTATGTGACCACTCAATTTGGCTGCACCATCAAAAGCGTCCAGTGTGATAATGGACGTGAATTTGACAATTCTTCTGCTCGCTCTTTCTTCCTCACTCACGGCGCTCTTCTCCGAATGTCCTGTCCCTACACCTCCTCCCAAAATGGCAAGGCCGAACGCATTCTTCGCTCAATTAACAACATTGTGCGTTCCCTTCTCTTCCAAGCTTCCTTGCCTGCTTCCTACTAGGTTGAAGGCCTTCACACTGCCACTTACTAAACCGCCTTCCCACCAAAACTCTGAAGTTTGCCACTCCTCACTTCGCCCTGTTCGGCTCTCATCCCTCCTACTCTCATCTTCGGGTCTTTGGCTGTGCTTGTTACCCTAACATGTCCGCCACTGCCCCTCGCAAACTTTCCCCTCGTTCCACTCTGTGTTTTCCTGGGATACTCTTCCAATCATAAGGGATTTCGATGTCTTGACATCTCCTCAAACCGCATCATCATCTCTCGTCATGTCACCTTTGATGAGACAAAGCTTCCCTTTGCCACGACATCGTCTCCTCCCACCACTAACGATTTTGATTTTTTAGTTGAGTTTGAGCCTCCGGTGAGCCCTCCTGGCCTCCCTGCTGGCTCCTCCCTTTCAGGTACTCTCGGTGGAATCACCCCTCCTGGTCCGCTTGGCGTCACGTCACCTACTGCTGGGACTCCTATTCCACCAGTGCTGGCTGCGCCCTTGGTGCTGAACAGCCCCTGCCAGCCCTCTCCCGCACCACGCGCGGCCTTGGCTCCCTTGGTGGAGCATCATGGCGCCCCTCCCGCTACTTCAGCTCCACCGGCGCCCCCTGCGCGCACCATCGCTCATGTCTACACCCGGCGTCACGCAGCCCGTGTCCCTGCCAGCTCTCCGGCACATCCGTCTGCTCGAGCTGCTACAAATTCTGGGCTGACACAGGGTACTTCAGCTGCTGCAGATTCTGAGCTGTCACAGGTTGCTCCGGGTGCTGCAAATTCAGAGCTGTCACATGGTCATTCGGTCGTTGCTGCTCCTACTACACTGCCCCAGGGCGCTGTCCCAATTCCTCAAGTGGTAAACCATCACTCCATGACCACCAGAGGGAAACTTGGCTTCCGTCAACCAGCTGTCTATCATGCGGCAGCCATCTCTCCCATTCCGAAGACATATCGGAGTGCTCTTGCTGATCCCAACTGGCGAACTGCAATGGACGAGGAGTATGCTGCTCTTCTGTCCAACAACACGTGGGATCTTGTTCCCCGACCGTCTGGTACGAATGTGGTTACTGGCAAGTGGATTTTTCGTCAGAAGTTCAACGCTGATGGCTCCTTTGATCGGTACAAAGCCCGTTGGGTTCTCCGTGGCTTTACCCAACGTCCAGGTGTTGACTATGATGAAACTTTTAGTCCTGTGGTAAAACCAGCAACAGTCCGCACACTCCTCTGTTTGGCTCTCTCACAGCATTGGCCTATTCATCAACTAGATGTGAAGAATGCCTTCCTCCATGGCACCCTCTCCGAGACTGTTTATTGCTGCCAACCCACTGGATTCGCTGACACTACACTTCCTGACCATGTTTGCCGCCTCAACAAATCTCTGTACGGTCTGAAGCAAGCTCCTCGCGCTTGGTACAATAGGTTTGCCACCTACCTGTTGTCTCTCGGGTTTGTTGAAGCCAAGTCTGACACTTCTCTGTTCATCTACCACCGAGGCAATGAAATTGTTTATTTGCTGCTTTATGTTGATGACATTGTCCTGACAGCCTCCAATGCCTCTCTTCTTCGCCGCACTATCACTGCCTTGCAACAAGAATTCTCCATGAAAGACCTTGGTCCTTTGCATCACTTTCTGGGGATTTCTGTGAAGCAGCACTCAGGTGGTCTCTTCCTATCACAGCAGCAGTACACCATGGACATCCTCAAACGTGCTGGCATGACTGATTGCAAACCGTGTAGCACACCAGTTGACACACGCCAAAGTTTCTGCTACTGATGGCACCCCTGTCACTGATCCTACACACTATCGCAGTCTTACTGGAGCCCTCCAGTACCTTACTTTTACCCGGCCAGATATTGCTTACGCTGTTCAACAAGTGTGCCTTCACATGCATGATCCTCGAGAACCTCACTTGGCTGCTGTTAAGAGGATTCTCCGGTATCTTCAGGGAACTGTCTGTCATGGTCTCCACCTTCAGCCCTCCACTCCTTCAGAATTAGTGGTCTATACTGATGCCGACTGGGCTGGGTGTCCTGACACTCGCCGCTCTACTTCGGGCTATGCTGTGTTTCTTGGCGCCAATATGATTTCTTGGTCTTCCAAACGCCAAAACACAGTCTCCCGTTCAAGCGCTGAAGCAGAATACCGGGCTGTGGCAAATGGACTTCTACAGGAACTGCATGCTCCGCTGCCTCGGAGCACACTGGTCTACTATGACAACGTCAGCGCAGTCTATTTGTCCACCAATCCCGTTCAACATCAACGCACGAAGCATGTCGAGATTGATCTCCACTTCGTTCGCGAACGGGTCGCCATTGGTGATGTTCGTGTTCTTCATGTACCAACGACGTCCCAATTTGCTGACATCTTCACCAAAGGGCTTCCCACCTCTATGTTTCAAGATTTGCGCTCCAGTCTTCATATCAGCGGACCTGCCGATTCGACTGCGGGGGGGGTGTTAGCATGTTTACTTCCTCCTTTACTGTTAGTCGGCTAATGCCTGCGTTCCCCCCAGGCTGTCTGTCACCTGTTTACTTCGCCTATTTATTGCTAGTCGGCTGATGCCTGGGAATCTCCCCTGGCTGTTGCCTGTGTACTTTCCTCTATCTCCTCTGTTAGTTTAGCTCCTCTATAAATCCCTGTAATCATGGTTTACTATCTAATAATGAATATATAGCTAGTTCATCCTCTTATCACTTTCGGTACTTTTTATAAAAGTCTGTGAATCTCAAAGCAAAAGTAGTTATTAATTGATTGGGGCAAACTCGTGCGTATAGTATAATTTGTTTATTTTCACATATACTTATCTCTTTCTAGGACTCCCAACTGCCAAGTTTTAAGTCACTATGGCCTTGAAGACAGAAATTTGTGTGCATTAGCCTTGTAGTAGTCCTTTTGCTTGACTCAAAACAGTTATTTATTCTCTCCCTTGGTGGGAAGCCAAACTAGGGCAATCTGAGGTAGCAAACCAATTGCATTCAAGTAGAGAACAAGTACCTGTGGAACATGCTTGAGCTTGTGTCTCATCCGTTCAGTCCACTCTGGTGATGAGTCCGACCAAGGTCCATTCCATTCAACTTCATTGGCCCACGGATTTCTAATTTGGACAAGCTTGTGGCCATCAACCTCTCTTACCTGCAAAGACAATGCAAATATGAGAACAAATGAAAGAGATCTCACAAGTCACAACCCATGTCCATACAAAAGAATGAAGGAAACCTGCAAAATTGAGTAAGCATGTCCCTGAACAATACCACTGGATGAAATATGAGCATCAGAGCCTGATGGACTTCCAGCACCAAGAAGAAAACCTTCCTGGTTAAAATGCAACAACTGAGACCACAGCCTACCACTAGCAAGATCAATCTGTGCTTGGGGGCTCCGCATATCTATCTCTTCACCAGCTCCTCCTGTGAGATCCACTAGAGCATCTTGCACAAGCCCACCTTCCAAAGCCTCATAAGAACCATGAAGTTTTGCATACGCTTTCTCGAGAACTGATACCCAATGCTCATTTTGTTTTTTGCTGGTAGCAAATGCCGGTATTCCAGGAGACTCACAGGGAATCCAGTCGTCAACAACCACAGGCACCCACTCACCCTAGTGAGAAAAATAAATGAAGTTTACATGACTATGGAAAACAAATGTACACATTCTACTGTTGAGATGAAGACAACTAATTTGACTACTCTATATTTATCCCTATTTATAAACAGAAAAAAGATAATTAAACTGTTTAACTGCAGTCTATTCTTCTGTTGACTGCAGCAGCTTTTGTAATTTTACCATGCTGTAGTCTACCACGATGGAAGTCAAGAAAATAACTCAATTTTCTAATTTATTTGTAATGGTTTGAACTTAACTCAAAATGAGAAATACACTTTCTTTCAATATAAAGTACAAGTTGTGCATGCAGGAAAAGCATCTATTAATTGAGCTAGACTCTTGAGAGTTAACAATTGTGGCGCTTTAAGAGTGGGTGTTATATTCACATGAAAACTTAAAATTTGAAAACCACCACTTTGGATCAAACCAAGTTCATATTCTGCTTAAAAGGTTATAATATCATACATGCTCTACCAAGGCCCATCTCTACCTCGTGTTCTGAATCTCCTGATGTTTTTCATTTCTTTCCCATCTCCACCATATTACAGTCGTAAACAATTTATTTCAACTATTGATAATGGTAAATTACAAAGAAAAGTAAAAATTCCACAGCAACACACGTGGTCCAATCATAGTACTTGTTTAGTGTATATATCACAACTTAATTACTTTTGCAAGTTGTATTCTACATCTGTCATGGGTGCGGTTACTGTTCATATGAACACTGGACGGCTCCTATTCACACACAGCACCGATTTGGTTTGATTAGTTTTCCGATTTTATTAGATTAGTTTTCTTATAGATAAGATTAGATTTGTTAGGATAATCTATTTTCATAATAGTAGAGATAAAGTTCCTTAATAGTCAAGCCATCCAATTTATATAAAGATGGGAGTATCTTATTTTTATTAAGCAATAAGAAGAAAGTTATTCTAGCCTCTCCCTCAAGTTCCTTTCCCTAGTCCATGATCTCCCCTTTCTCCTAAAACCCATCTGTTGTGGTTACAGACCAAACACAGAGAGAGTATGGTAGTGGAGAGTTAGGTGAGTAATGGCTTAGGGTTTTTCCCATGGCCTGTGTTGTATATATATGTCCACATGAGGAGTACTTTTACCATTATACCCTTACATCTGAGTGTTCCCCTTAGGGGTACTTATGTCATCATACATGTCCCATTTTGGGCCTTACATTCCTCTAACAGGTCTGCTGGGCTTAGGTGGGGGCCACCCCTACAACAGGAGACTCTCATGGTGAAGGGCTTCACGGGCCGAAGCCATGCTGCCGAGTAGACCGCATACCAACAACGTCTGGCTGGATGGAGTCGTCGACGCTGACCACTAGGATGGTGCGAACACAGGCCTCATCAGCACATCAGCGCTTAAAAGCATCAATGGCATACTGAAAAACTTCATCAGCGGCGTCAGCAGCAGTAGCCTTTGCCTCCACAGCCTCATCTTCTGTAGAAGGTGCAAAAGTAGGTTGCCTAGGAGGCTGAACTAGTGGTGGCGAAGAAGGTAGACGTGTCCCCAAAGGTGGAGACCATCGAATGTGTTCTCCATGAGAGATAACCACAACCTGTAGTTCGTCCCATAAAGCTTTGTTCCCAAGAATGGGATTGCAGCTGATGGAACAGAAGCCATCAGTAGGCGGCGCGGCGACCAAGGCAACAAAGTCTAACAGGCGGCGCTAGACGACATGACGGTTAGATCAATGCTTTTTTTCTTTTTCTTGTTTTCTTTCTTTTTTTTAACTAATAATAAAACCACAAAATAGATGGATCAGAACAGATCCGATCTGTTTGAGCCGACAAGGGCGATCAGGCATTGGGTCACCCCGGCGGCTAGCGGCTGGACGTCGACGGCCTACCAGCGACTCAAAGAGGGCCGGGCGACGGAGCCAGATCTAGGCGACAATAGTGACCGACCTGGCGGGCATCAAGTGGACGTCGATAGAGTGACAACTATGTTTCAACAGCGGCCTAGATGACGGTGGCGGCTGCAGCGACGAGATAGCAGCGGAGCTGTACAAGAACACCCTAACCCTAGGTGTGCTTTGATACCATGTTATGAATATTGTGTATATATTCATAAGGCCCAAAGGGCAATATATATAGGGATACAAGGAGGATACAGAGAAATACGCCATAAATATATAAAGAAACAATGGCATATAAGGAAACAAATAACACAATCCTATTCTATCCTCAACATCGGGCAGCATTAAGACCCTCACCTTCGCCATCAACCGTCGTCAACACCATCCCAAGTTCCCATGCAAAGCATTGTATTGCTCACCGAAGTGGTGCTACCAAAGGTTGTTGCCATGGCCACCACCACAGCTCGAGCAAGAGCTGTCGCGAAGGGGGGAAAAGATGTCATGGGCGTGGTTACTATTCACGTAAACAGTGTGCGGCTCTTGTTCACACACAGAACCGATTTGGTTTGATTAGTTTCCTTATAGATAATAGTAGATTTGTTAGGATAATCTATTTCTATAATATTGAGATAAGTTCCTTAGAGGTCAAGCTATCCAATCTATATAAGTATAGAAATGTATCTTATTTTTATTAAACAATAAGAAGAAAGTTATTCCAGTCTCTCCGTCAAGTTCTTCTCCCCAGTCCATGATCTCCCCTTTCTCCTAAAGCCCCTCCCTTCAGCCGTGTCGTCCTGGTCATCTTATGTACGGTATTTACCCCGATGAACTAAGCTTCATTACATGTCTCCAATAAACCCAGTATTTGAACAATATAGCTAAGACTATGCAAAAATTGAGTATTTTTCTCATTTTTAGGGAATCAAAATAGTGAAAGACCATATTGCAGACTAGTGATATTATCCTCTTTTCACCAAGCTAATTATTACTACTACTGTTGAAAAATGTAAGGCGCAATTTGACTTTGCATGGTCTGCAAAATTGAACTTTGACAGTTTCTATTACAATATATTGTTAATAATTACAATATCATGAATGTACTTTCAAATATGAATATAACGGTATCACTTTTGTGTTACTAAACATCTAAACTTATATATTGTTGGACTAATTGTTGATCCAAAGTTACAAAGTTTTGACTCTTGAAATGCATAGACGCCTTACAAAAATCAGAGGGAGCATTCAGTTTGCCAGACAATTCAACTAAACCTGCAGAAGATGACATAAAAAGTACAGATGCTACATGACATGAACAGAAAAATAGAACAAGAGTGCATAATTGTCAGGTACTCAAGTAGATGGTTTCGTTCCCTCAATACCTGAATACAGAATCGTACAGTGTAGATCCCTTCTTCATTGTATTCAGGAGTAACTATAACTTCAGATATACAGGACATCTCTGTTAGAACTGCGACTGCACTCAGGAACCAGCAGTCCCCCAGCCTCCCCTGAAATAAAAAATGAGTAAATTGGATCATAATTCACCTAATAAGCAAATCATGCTCAGTAGTTGTCTTACTACAAGAAATTCACACAATAGGATATAAAACCATTGAACCAGTAGATCATAAAACACATACCTGACATACATCCGAGGAATTAACGGAACCAGAAAACAAGCAAGGTTGAGAATTGATAGAAATCTCCTTCACGATCTCAGAAGGCCTCATCCATTCGGAAATAACCTAAGATAAACGATTAATGACAGGACATAAAAGAGATTATATGAAATGCTACCAGTGCAGACATATCAGAGATATGCTGCATATGTAAGCTACCTGTAATTTCAGAGGTGGATTCATTGGATCTACAAACAAAGATCGATCATCTGGAGGAAATTCCTGGTCAGTAAACTTTTGCTCTCCTTTCGCAACAAGAGCTTCCCTCACAGCCCTTTCAACAGATAGCATACGCTGAATAACTTCTTCTTTGGTCTCAAACCTAGGTTTCTTTGGCCTTCTAGCAAATGAATCAATGTCAATAGCTACCACATCATGTACTGGTTGTTTTCTACCACTTGAGTACTGCCCATCCCACTCTGCATCCTCTCGGTCATATGATTCAAAATTCACTTCTTCACTTTCCCAGTCATCTACCTGAATAACAAAAGTGACTTTAAGAAAACTGCATTTCAAGAATATTTTAATACAATCAGACATTATGCTTACACCAAGATATAGAATGACAATGGTATACCCACCTTTTACTGCAACTTAAATGTCTATGTACCAGGGAATACATATTCAGGCCGAATTTCCCAAATTTCGGCAAAATTCGGTATTCTCGACCCATCCCGAAAAAAGTCCAATTTGGCCCAAAAATTCAGCTCGTTTCAAAAAATATCGACTGGCCCATCCTCTCCCGTTAACACGTTCAGCGACGGCCGCCCATCCCCATTTCCCATCTCCCCTCTGTCCTTCCCCATCCCACCCACAGACGCACAGCCGATCGGGAGGCGAAGGCGGCGCGCGGCTACAGGTGAAGGCGGTGGCGGGAGGCATGGATGCGGGTGGCGGCGGCGGCTGTGGGCAGCGCTGGCTACAAGAGGGGCAGATGTAGGCCACACCGGCTGCGGGAGGGAGATGGCGCCGGCTGCGTGAGGGGGAGGTAGCGCCGGCTACGGGAGAGAGGGGAGGTGGCGCCGACTGCGGAGGCGTCGATGCGGGCGGCGCCGGTTGTGGGAGGGGATGCGGTGCCAGCTGCGGGAGGAGGCAGCGTCGGCAATGAAAGCAGAGGCAGCGTGGATGCGGCCATCGGGGACAGCGACAATGGCACTACGACTTGGTTGCTTCAAAGACGACATTGCTTGAATTTGAATGGTATTTCTTGAATTTGAATGATGTTTCGAATATTTAGACCGGATTTTTCCAAAAAAAAAAAACTCCAAAATTTTCGAAATTTCCAAATTTCGGATTTCTCGGAGGGGTCTAAAAAAGTTTTAAACCGAAATTGTTTTCCCTGCTATGTACTACAATCCAGTAATAAGGTTAATGCATATTCAGTTGTTAACAGATTATTTGATACCACCTTAAAGCACTATGTTCTCATGACAGTAATCAATTTCTTGTATAATTTGGACTTTGGAGCAAAGTTATCAATTCCATTCCGATACCGGCTAGAATGGCCGATACATTGCATACCAGCGAGTGAAACGGTATAAAAGAAGGTGCATCCTGTTCCGCCCAAGATTCTGGACAATACTGGCCATTCCGCCTGATTTCGGTCGTTCCGGGCGGCTTGTCTTGTTCCACCAATACATGTTACGGAGCAAAACCTTAGAATATTGTCTCAGCTACTCAAGTACAGCAAGCATTGGGACTTGGCTCATTTACTTTTTGCCAACATACACCATGGGCAGAGCCAAGAGGGGTGCCCGGTATGCACAAACACCCCCCAAATTTTTTAAAACCTTGTATATATCCTTTCTTGCTATATGTTCCAATTGAAGTTGGACTTCATTGCAATTTGATAATGCTCAAGGGAATTAGATGCAAAATGTATTCCATTCCCTCTTTCAGGTTTTGTAGATAACCAAGAACCTGTTTTTCCTCAACCTATATGGCACTATGTGAATGGCATGAAAGTGCTTTATTTTGTTTTTCGATTACAATAAAGATACACACGCACAACTACACACACGAGTGCACCCTCTGAGCACAAGCCTAGAAAGACGTAGGCTGGGATAAATCCACGACCTCACAAAATTCCTACTAAAGCGCTAATATTTGAACCCTAATAGGTTTGAATCGTACATCCACAACTCTACTACACCACTAAGATATGGTTCCTGTGCTTCATTATACTTACCTAAGCCTATTATGAAATTTTTTAGTTTCTAACTCAAAAATCAAGTGACCGATTGTCTATTTGTTTCAGCCGTCGTCATGGTTGTCACGGCGTCGCCTAGGCGACGCCAAGTCGTCCCGGCGGCCGGAGGCGGACGCCGAGGCTGGTCGCCTCGCCTTGTCCCGGTGTTGATGCCGATCTTTGGCCTGCTCCCGCCGCCGGCGTCGATCTCCAGCCTGCTTCCGCCACCAGCGTCGATCTCCAGCGGCGCGGGGTGGGGAGGCGGCGGGGAGAGCTCGGGCGCGGGGAGGGGAGGCGGCGGGGAGAGCTCGGGAGCAGGGAGGAGAGGCGGCGGGGAGAGCTCCGGCGCGGGGAGGAGAGGATGCGGCGGACGGGGGAGGCGGCGGACTGGCTGGCGGCGGCTAGGGTTAGGAGATCCGGTGCGGGGAGCTGGAGGCGGTGGGGGGAGGAGGCGAGGGGAGAAGGCGCAGGGGAGAGGATGCGGCGGACGGGGGAGGCGGCGGCGGAGGGAGGATGCGGCGGACAGGGGAGGCGGCGGCGGGGAGAGGAGTCGGCATGGGAGAGAGGAAGTCGCGAGAGACGGGAGGAGACGAATCGAGACGGGAGGAGTGACCGAGTGAGTCGAGACGCAAGGAGTGAGTCGAGACGAGTCGTCTTTAAAGACAACAGGAGAGAGCGAGAGACGGATGTGGTATTGAGTCTGTGACCATATACGCAACAATAGAACATGGCGCTCGCCTAGGCGTCGCCGCGCCGTCGTCGTGGCGTCGCCTAGGCGTCCAGGCGCTCCTCGCTCGCCGTGGTCGCCGACTTCGCCGTGACAACCATGGCCGTCGTGACCGTTACTTTCAATGATTCAAAACTAATATGGGGTGCCTTATACGAGATATTTTACTTACAAATTTTGAAATTATATGTGACGTTAATAGACCACATCAATATTGTTGTACTAAGTATAGATGTATTAATAACCATATGTGCTTTTCAAGTAGTAAAGTATACGAACTGTCATGCTGGTTATGTAGTGTACTAATAAAAATTTATGCAATTTATTTGTCAATGTTAGTATTCGTTATCGTTATGACACCATAAAATTAAATTGTTTTCACAACTAAATATGTAAAGTAGCCAATTAATTGAGATGAAAACCCAACTAATTATATAGTAACATTAAAGTACCATGTGAATACAATATTCACAATGCATGGTTTACCCAACGCTAACATTTTATTAATCATGTTCTTTTTTTAAGTGATATTTTTTATTTTTCACAGTCTACAAGATGTGACTTTGACCATTACTATTTTTAACTTTATCTTGTTATACAATAATAATTATAATGTTACGAAAGTATTTTTATAAACAAATCTAGATAGTTTTAAATATATTAGTAGTCAAACTTTAGAAAGTTCGACAGCATGGATTATTGGATGCCAGTTAAAAAATGTGTGGATGGCACAGCGAGTCGGCGAATGCAAGAGCGTGTGCTAGGAGGTGCCTAGCGGTCGTGATGAGGGCGTACATCCAAGGAAGCGCGGCACGGCAGTTGGGGACGCATCCAAGGAGGTGTGTCGCACAGTGTGCACACCCAATGAAAATTTTCTACCTTTGCCACTGACAGCCACTGACACAAAGTTGAACCCTTTAACATGTTTTTTATTAAAAAAAATCTTCCACAGAAGATCTTTAATTAAATCGAGCTAATACACCATAATGACAAATTTTTGGACAATAGTTTCTTTTTTCTTCGTGATACATTTGTGCCAGAGCTTTGTACGTGTATACAAAATGTATGAAAGAATATATGTACATACTGTTTTGATTTTTAAACTCCAGAACAGTACACCGAAATGGTCCAGTACCGGTATGGTACCTTCCACTCCAAGAGCCAAATCGGAATGGTCTCCTGAATGGAATTGACAACTTTGCTTTGGCGTATTGCTGCGGTGCTAAAGTTTCCTTAATCTCACATTTGATTTGTCAATTATAACTAGGAAGTTATTCTACAGTAAACCAAAAGGACACATTGTCTACAGTAATTACCTTTAATATTTGACATTAAAATATTATTTCCCTTTTATAAAGTAAATGCATATCAAAATGCAGTAAATCTTTATCACATCTGTTGTAAGTAAACAGAACAAAAAGTACAGTGTTCCGGTAACAATTTAAGGGAAGATTTTGGATATATTTAGTAATTCATTGGTGCATGTGCTCTATTATGTCATAATGATAACAAAAATTATTCATAGCATTAAACATTATGTATGTAAAATGAATAATAAATATGTAACAATCATATTACCAAATTGTACCAAATAGATATTCAAGGTGCAGCAGATGAGTTGGTATGTAGTAGTTATTATGTACCCAGGTATAGAACAATGCAGATAACACCAAAAAAAATGGTAAATGGTGAACAGAAGCAAGAGCTCCTTACCCTTGCAGAATAACTTCCATGCCAAGCATCTTCGGCCGCAAAGTCAAACAAAGCATTCTCAGCTGGGCAAACTGCTGCATGCAATGCAGCAATCTCATCTTCAGTCAAGCATCTTCCCCATAGAAAAGCATCCATGATCTGCATCTTCGATTCTGAACCTTCACTGTCTGACCTCCCAAAGGCATCCAAGTCTGTGGGTGGCCTAGCACCAACCCAAATATCAGTTCCAGGCTCCCAAATGCCACTACTGGTAGGCATCGGTAGACCATTCTGATATCCATCATAAACTCCATCTATGAAGCAAGTTGCCTCACCTAGGTCAGCATCTACAGTCACAGTAACAAGATGCCACCTGCAAATTCGCATGGGCAATTATCAGACCTTAGCAAATGAAGATACAGAAACACTTGGAGAAATGGTGCACTTCAGAAGGCAAAAGAGCATCAAAATATCAGCAGAAGACAATCACTATAAACTAGAAAATAGTTCCACACTCCCACATAGGTCGATGAATAATAGAAGCGCAAGAGGCTTGAGGCCAAGGAAGCACCGATACGCCAGTTGAACGCCGTACCAGTTCTCGATACGTATCCGATACGGCGATACGTCCCGATACGGTATCAGTGAAGTATCAGAGAATTTTGCCCGAAAAATAAATTAAAAATACATCGATACGTCTCTGATACACCGTAATACGTCGCCGATATGTATTGACCCAGCCGGCCCACACCAGCCCAGCCTCTCGTAGAAATCTCGACGCCCTAACCCTAATCGCACGCCCCTCGCGTCGTCCTCAATCCTCATTCGCGTCGCCCCTCTCCCCCGGCAAAGCTCGTCGTCGCCGCCGCCGACCGGAGAACTTCCATTTCCCGCCGCCTTGAGGTCAACCCCCCCCCCCCCCCTCCTCCCAGCGCCGCCACCTCAGTTAGCCTCCGCACACGGCCGGCTGCCTTGATTCGGCCCAGGAACCCCACCGCCGCCTCCACCCTCCGGACGGCCTCCTCCCCTCACACCACCACCTCCTAGATGGCGTAGCCAAGCTGGTTCACACGATCGCCTTAAACCGTAGTAGCCTGAAGATCCGCCGCTGCTCCCCCACTGCTCCCGTCGCTCCCCGCTCCCCCTGCTCTCGAATACTTTTCATGCAACAGGCAAGTCTCTTGAATGCTCCCGCTGTTAATACATTCCAGCAGATTATGAAAGCTTAAGTTCTGTTGAAGTTCTCATGCAATAGGCAAGTCTCCATAGAGGAAGGGGAAGCCAAGGCAAAAGACCTCGGTGTGATGTTTATTGAAATCATTGCTAAAGCTGGTTTTAACATTAAGGTATGCTTCACAAATAGATATTGCTTGTGTATAATGTTGATTGTTGAATATTATAGACTTACGACTGTAAGGGGTTACAAAGTTGCAGTTGATGTTAGAAGATTCATGATTCATGATTTTCTTTGCATACAAGAATCAGCCTGTTATGTCAATAACATGAGAATGCAAGATTTTCTCCGTGCCTCTTCTGAACATATACTGGAAATGATGAAATGATGATTGATGACTGTGTACATGAAGGGATTAGTCTTTGGATTTGAGAAGTTTAAGCACTGTAAGATGTTTGCTCCAAATCAATCTTTTCAATTTATAATCTAGATCTACACATCCAAATGCTCATTTATATTTTTCAGTTTCACTTTTCAGCATACAAGGAAATCTGATGCATGCTGCCAAAATTACCAACTGGAAAGCGCTATCTTGCCCAGTTGATTAATAGAATATATAGCATTCAATTTATCAAGGTAATCTCAGTTTCTCCCTCGCTTGTAGCATGTTTATATTTTTTATTTTCGAATACACACACACGTGCTGTATCGACGTATCCTTGTTTTTGAAAAATATCGTATCGCCGTATCACCGTATCCGTATCGCCATACCCGTATCGAGGCATCCTAGCTTGAGGCAAAACAACCAAAAGAAAAGGCTTGGTGCTACCATTGATACTGAAGAAATGGTCTGAACTACATAATCAAACATTTAATGCAACATTTTATAGGGAAAAAAGGCTGATACCTGCCATCTGCAATACTTGATGAACCAATATTCCATTCTTTAGCAACAGTTGTTAGCTTTTGACCTTTAGTTACCAATCGAAGACCAACTTGTCCAGCTTCCATTCCCTGTTCTGACCCTGCCACAAGGATTTCCCAACATACCTTCTTTTGAAATTCAGTTCCAAAAAGACAAACTGGACCAGACACTGGTTGAACTGTTACTGCAATGGAGAAGCTAACTTTCTGACTTCGACAAAGACAGAGGTCAAGCTCTCCACAGTGCCGACCAGTACTCCTAGGTTCATCATCAAGTATGCAGACAGCCCCAGGAATGCCAGTCTAGTCAAGAGTGCAAATCAACAAGTTAAACTTATAAGTAATTCAGATAAGATCAGCAACCAGAGGAAACGCACAACTAAACATGATGTAACTAACATAACTACATAAGATAAAAAAGTTTCCAGTTTATGGTAATCTTGTTAAAATGAGACTGCTATAATTCACTTAAAGGTGCATGGCAAGACCACCAGAAAGGTCATTCTTTGTTTTGTGGATTCAAATAAACCTGTAACTCTAGGCTATCATTCTAGAGGTCCACAATCCGAAGTAACATAAATATGCTGGAGACAAAACCTGTTCCGCTCGACAAGCCAATTGTGATTTTCGTATATGACGAGCTATTAAGGAAACCCTATCTCTTGCAAATGAATCTTCTCGAGCAGAGTCACCCCCCACAGCCCGGACAGCTGCTGACATGGCTGCAGCATCTCTGCTCCCAGCATTTGGCATAGAAGACAGCAGTGACATTTCAAGCTCCTTCCATTTGCGTTCCTCTCTGTCCAACAATGCCTTTCTTCTTTCCCTTCCTTTCCCTTCCTCCTCCCGCCTTTGCATTAAAATCTCCTCTTCCATCTCTTTTTCCCTTATGTAGCTGCAGACATAAATAATAGAAAACTCAAGATCTTATAAATTACACTGTTCCTTTTGGTGGCATGCTGTATAATTTTTTTCAAAAGGTATAACCTGTAACTAGAATTACCTTTCCTGAATAAGTTCAAACTGCCTCCGATCTTCAGGCATCCATTTCTTAATTTCTTTAGCACTTAAGTCGGAAAGACCTATGCTGTCCAGGAAAAGCCTAAGACGAACTTCATCCTGCAATAAAATAGGAAAAGTCAACATCAATAGCAAATTAGATACTTCAACATATCAGGAACAAGTAAAATAAGACACCAAGTGAATACCTGTATTTGTTCAGCCTTCGCAGTCAAGCCAAGCAAAAGAAGGAAATAACCGCCAAATTTGTCCCACATGTATACCCATTCAGTATCAATGGCTTCTTCCAATGCCAAAATGCGTGCATGAGCACACATATTCCTCCGGTAATCTACATCTACTGGAGATCCAACCATTAAACAATTTTTTACTTGACAAAAGACAGATCCAGCAGCAATTTCCTCATTTCTCAATCGATCTCTCAGCTTCATGACATCAGCCCTCGGAAGCACAAAATTCCCAGCCCTATCCAGTGCAATAGCAGGATCTCCAACCAAAAGAGCTGCAGAACTTGCAGATCTCTGAGGAGCTGAGTATGTCCCAGATATAGCATTTCTAGTCTGATACGGGCAAAAAAAGATGTTGCCAATATCAGAATCAAAAGCAACATGGAAAAAATCAAAAATGACAATTGAAATAACAGCGTTAATAGTATTCAATGACTTCCATTATTATAAACTTATAACTCAGCATCTTGTGGAGACCCAAGGGATCAACTGAAAGAATCCAATTTAAATACATTAATAGATAAGCTGGTCTTAAAATGAATGGCAATCATATAGCTTAAAAAACCCATAGTAAACATTTGCAAACTTTCCAGGAACAGGTTAGGCCTACATGAGCACAAAAATGCCTGTTTCAGCACATATGTGAAAATTAGTTGTCTTGGAATTAAACACAAAAATAGAACAATGGTCGTAGCCTCATAGCAATAAATGCTAACAGAAAAGTAAACCAGGTAGCCCTATTGACACAATTTTGACCACATAAAAAGAAAAATAGCACAACAAAATATTACAAAAAAGGGAAATTTGAATGTTTCCATAATGTAATGGACTTACTTTATTAGCAGACCGTGTCATTGCTTGAACAACTGTATCTTTGCTGAGAAAATGAACAGCATTCTCCATCATCTGATTAATATTTCAACAAAGATTATAACCACATGAAGTTAAATGAAAAGGGAAGCCAGTCAAATTATCTTCATGGAATAAAATTATTTTAGGCTTTTCGGTCAATGAAGGTACCCACCTTAAGAGTCAGGCATGGGCGAGAAATAGCAAAACTGAATGCAATTACAAGAGTAATTGCAGAAATAACAGCCCCAACAAATGGGGGATTTATTATTAGACTAGCAATGACACCCCAGAGTTCAGTTGCTAATGCAACACCATAGAGAATAAGGAAGGCATAGCTGAAAGAAAGAGTATGTTATAATACATTCTCCGATGAAACAGAGATATTAAGGAAAAAAACAAATGAATAGCAGAAAACAAATGTCATGGGCACTTACGACCAAGGTTCCGTTACCGGGATAAATCCCGCCAGGCGGCCGGTACCAGTTACCGGCCGGTAACCGGAAAAACCAGCCGGTAACCGGGAAAAACCCGGTCGAATTTCACGCGCCAAAATTTGAATTTGAAATCGGTAACCGGAAAAACCGGCCGGTAACCGCCCAAAAAACCGGAGAAAAACCGCTAAAACCCGGTTTTTCAAATTTGAAATTGGAAATTCTTAACATATTCATGGCAAAAAGTATGAAGTTAAGCACGGGAGATGCATGAATCTTCCTAATACATCATATTAGTGTTAAACAATGTAAATATCATTCGGGAAACTAACATTTACATTTAAAATTTGAAAATTCCTAATACATTTATGGCAAAAAGTATGAAATCAAGCACGGGAAATATATACATCTTCTTAATACATTCTATTAGTGTTGAACAATGTAAATATCATTAGAGAAACTAATTTTTACATTCAAAAGTTTAAATTTGAATTAAATAAAAAATCGACGGTTTTTTTTCTCCCGGTCGGCACCGGTAAGACCGGTTACCGCCGGTATTTGGATCCCTGCTTACGACTAACAAAAATGCATATATGTAGCAAGTGAGAAGGAAATATGCATCTACCTAACATTTTTAGCAGAGTCTGCGTGGGCATCGTACACATGTACAGGTAATACCCTTGGAGAATATACAACAATTGGTGGTGAAAGAAGGACCTGGGAAGAGTACACTAGAAAGTTACCAGCAAGTCTGAATGTATAAGGCAGCAGCAACTCAATAGAAAAATGGATATCAAACTTACTGTCAATGCCCTTCCAGTGAGAAGAAATAGAAAAGAGAAATAACCGACAGATGCTCCAACAAAAGGTTTTTCTGCAAGAGTTACAATCTGTTAATGTACCATGCATTTAAGATAGAAACAGTACAAACAATAATAACTTAATTTACAACATGTAACAACCATTACCTTCAAATAAGCCCACAAGGAAAGCAGCCAAGGCAAGGAGAAAAGCGAGGCAACAAACCAGTAACATTTGTGTTCTTGTTAAATAGAAGCTGTTAGAAGTCCAGTAGTGAATGACTCCAATGACAAATACAAAGAGGAGAATAACCAAGAGGCATGCAACTCCAACCTGTATGCAAATGAAAGACCACTATTAATACGTTATAGCAACGATAAATATTGAGCTGAAGCTATATAAAGACAAGTGTCATAAACTTCACTTACAGTCCAAGGTTTAATTATGACTATTACTGCTGATATGGCACCAAGCAATAGTACAATTCCCATGCCAATAAAGAGGTAAACTCTATGAGAAATCTTCCAATCATCATCCTTCCTGAAATAATTTGCAAATTCGCCTTAAGAGAGCAGAATATGGGACAAAAAGATAAAATGATATAAGAGCCTTCCAGACCATTTATATAGGCCAATGAACAGTGAGAACACTGCAGGAGTACAAATTAAGGGAAGTAGCGCTGCGAGGAAATCAGCCTTCAAAGGAACCTTATCTTCTCGTGAATTCACCACTCCCCAATAGGATGTCCCACAAAATGAAACAAGAACAGCTGAACAAAAGGGAAAATGGTGCATCCCATGTCAGTTATGTTGAGAGTGCAAAATGTTTCATTCTACAAACTACTAAGTAGGGACTTACATGCAAAAAGACCAACACATATAGCAGATGAAGGTGAAAACCGGTAGGTGGCAAACCATGCAACAATAGGTACCACAGCAGTGAATAGTAATGCAATTGCTGAAGAAAGCGCCCAGCCAAGATACATTGATGTTGCGTATGGTGAATAGAAACTCTGCTTATCACCATCCCATCCCTTGTAGCCTAAAGCATCCAAAGGCTTTGCTGATACTATTGCACCAAGGCCAATAACTGATGCAGCGAAGACAGTAGTGCTGATTGCAAAAAGGGCACGCTGACAACAGATACCAACATGAGCAAGAAGACACAGAGTTACCATTAAATTAAGGCAAAAACACATTAATTCTCTATAATAGCAAAATATGAGCAAAACAACATATAAGACATGTGGTATATAATTATGTCAGGAGACAGATATTTGAGGGTCAAAAGAAATTCATGGTAATGGCAACTTCATGTATGAGAATGCTTACATGGCAGTGACATGCAACTAGAGTTACAAGAACAAAGCACAAGTAATTTTTATTTACATTGCAATATAAAATCATTTGGTATATAATTTTGGACTAAAAGGACATTTACAGTTCTGACTATTAAAGGATATTGCTATCATTTAATGCAATCTATCTTTCGGAAACTTGAAGTTGAATAAGATAAGAAGCTACTCTACATTTTGTTACACATTACATTGCATATCAACCACATAGACCGTCGTCATATATAATAGATGCTGAGTTGAAACCACACCTTAACTGAATACTTTATGTTTTGTTATAGCCTCATCAGGCATTTGCTTTGTATAGAAGTTGTAAACTGCTGTGGTAATTGTTATGAATAGTACTTGTATTCATCATGAGACCAATAGGCCAGTATATATACGTGTACAGGTATAGCATATATGCAGATAACCCCTTATACAACAGAGAAAATACACAGGTATAATACACATCTAACACCCCTCAAACTTATGGTAGATCAACAACATGAAGTTTGGAGAGATAGAAGCTATATTGGGCCTTGGTATATGCCTTTGTGAAGAAGTCTGCCAACTGAACCTCTGAAAGCACATACTGAAGAGCAACAACATTATCCTGCACCTGTGTTCGTATGTAGAAAGCATCAACACTAATATCCTTTGTAAGCTTATGCTTCACCGAATCTTTAGCAATGATAATAGCACCTGTATTGTTACACAAAAGAGTCGATGCAGAAACAGAGAAACCAAAATTCTCAAGTAACCACCGTAGCCAAGTAACCACCGTAGCCAAGTAACCTCCATAGTCAACAAAGCCATAGCTCGCAACTCAGCCTCAGCACTCGAACAAGAAACTGTTGTCTGCTTCTTAGTCTTCCAAGCGATGAGAGAACCACTAAGAAAAACACAATAAGCAGAGAGAGACCGGCAATCAGAGAGATCACTAGCTCAGGTGACATTAGAATATGCCTGGAGCTGTAAAGAGCTGGTGCGAGGGAAAAAGAGACAACGAGAAATAGTTCCATGAAGGTATCGCAGAACACGAAGAAGATGACTATAGTGGAGCTGAGTGAGAGTGGAAACAAACTGACTCAAGATATGCACACGGTACGAAATGTTAGGACGAGTAACACCAAGATAAATAAGGCTCCCAACAAGATAACAATAACGAGTAAGATCAGTAAGAGGCTCACCATCAATGGGACAAAAATGAACATTAAGCTCTACGAGAGTCTCAATTGTGCGCTGATCAATAAGAGAGACACGATCAAGAAGATTTTGGATATACTTTTCTTGGGACAGATAGAAACACTCAAGAGTAGAAATAAACTCAATCCCAAGAAAGTAGCGAAGAGGACTCAGATCAAACATGAGAAACTGCTCATGAAGACGCTCCTTGACAAAAGTGATTTACTGAGAATTATTTCCAGTAATGATCATATCATCAACATACAAAAGAAGCGTCGACGGCAAGCGTGGAGAGAACCCTCAGGTGGTAGCGGGGGCGACTGAAGAGATGAATCAACGATGGCTCGCAAAAACCTAGGTTTGACTCTAATACCATGTTATGAATAGTGCTTGTATTCATCATGAGGCCAATGGACCAGTATATATACACGTACAGATATAACATATATGCAGATAATCCCTTATACAATAGGGAAATACACAGGTATAATACACATCTAACAATAATGATTGATGGCTACATTCTCTCAAGCCAGTTCAGCCTTTTTACTGTGTTATACTAAATGTTTTATCCTACATTTTAAATGATTCATCTTATATCTGTCCATTCAAGTTAACAAAGATGATGTGCTGACACTAGCAACGTGAACCATCATTGAGTATTGAACAATATCTAATTCTTTGCTAATGGCATTGACAAGGTTGGTTTACAAGATTAAACAAAAAATATTGCATTAACTTGACTTGCTTCATTACGTTACAATGAACTTATAGAAGTATATATTTGACTGGCTTAGTTAAAAATGTATGCAGAGAAAATGCCTGGGTGTTGTGTTAAACATAAACAAGCAGCTGACCTCTTTCTTTCCGGAAGCTTGGTGCACACTTTCATGACTGTCAATCTCTCCTCCAGGAATCCAGAAACGATACCCACTACGTATCCATATAGGAATTGCAAATGAAAGGCAGGCCACCATAAGTGGGATCGTGAGAGCTGAACCCAATATAACTGATGATTTGCTGCACCATTGCAGAGGAAAATTTCAAGCGCAAAACAAACAAAACGTTTCTCTAGAAAAAACATCTCTTGCCAAGAACAACAACAAACATAACCATTGTACATCAGTAAACCAGAAGGGGCATATATGAATAATTGAATATGTCAGGATAGCATGCAGTTAATAGTTCCCATACCACAAGGAAATGTCGTAGACCTAAGATTTGTAATTGTAAATGCTTCCAGAATCGCATGAGTTTATTAAAAAGCAACATTGTGACATCCAATCAATAGTCAAAACTACAGAATCAGTAAATCAACACAACATTATACCAGCAGTACCATTTTTGCAATATACGTTGGGAAAACCAGACCCAGAATGTTAGCATTAAATTATGGATGTGACAAGCAACTAGCAGTAACATGATCAAATGGCATAATGCATGTTTCTCTTGAAGTATCTCCACGCAACGGTCTATTCTGCTGGCGCATGTACAAAAATATGCAACTTCTAATTTTTCACTAGCTTCATCAATTCATTACACAAATATTCTTGCCACAAACATGCAAAGAAAGAGCCACAGTTTCATATTAACATTTTTTTTCTCGAACACGCAGGAGAGCTGCATATCATTTCATTAAGAAGATAAAAGGAAAACAAAGGGGAAGGAATCCCCACACACACACACTCACACCAGGACACACACACAACCACCTCAGCAAGAAACTAAAAAAAACCCCAACGACCCATCTAAGACGACTAGAGCCTTAGAACCAAACAAAGATCACTGGCCTCCAACAAATGCCTTAGCAAGCAACTCCTGAAGACCTTTAGGTCCACTAGAATGATCTAGAATTGTAGGTCCACTAGAATGATCTAGAAGATCTAAAATTATTAGAAAGAACTTCAAATTATTGACAAAAAAATTAATAAGCAAATTTGCGTAATCAATAGTAATGCGGTGTCTGATAAGCATGATTACCTTAAGAAAGAAAGGAGCAAACCAGCACAAGTGCTCAGCAGCCACGCAATGAAGCCATACTGAAGGAGGGAACAAGAAAAGCAAGTCGTTTATAGCTCAGTAATCCAAGGGATTTCAGCTAAAAACAGCTAATTTAGTTTAGTGGTGCAGGGAAAACTAGTTAGGAATAGATTTTACAAAAATGCCAGGTAAAGAGAAGTGTGGTTATTTTAGGCCCTGTTCGGCAGGGCACAAGCCGGCCGGCTTTTGGCAGCCGCTACAGTACCTAACTTTTAAACGGAGTATTTTCTCAAGACGGGGTCTACAAGTTAAATGTAGTACACGTTAAAAGCCCAACATCTGTACCAGCCAAAATCGCAAGTGAGTATCGATCTCTCCGTAATCTGTGCCGTAAACAGCCAAAATTCAAAAATTTCAGCCAAAAGCCATAAGCCGCAGCCAAAAAGAACAGACCCTTAAACACAAAGATGATAAAGGTATTAACGAACAAGATATTACACAATAGTTATCATCCATCATCTTAATTACCCAATCCACATAGCAAAAGAGCTCACAAAATACTAAAGTACAAACTCATCCCACTAAAGAGGGAAGACAGTCATAATGCACAAATCAGTTCAGACGCAGTGATTAACTAGTAGAGATCAACATCCAATGCTTGTGCCCCACAAAATCAACAGCAAAATCCTCCATAATCTACTTGCATTAGCATCTTCAAACCACAAAATGAACCACTACTCAAAGATGTAGTAAAAGCAAACCACTACTCAAAGATGTAGTAAAAGCAAACTGTTAAGAATTCTCTTTGCTGCCTATGTACTGTTCGGAACAAGTCATCTTGCAAGCAATTTTCCTGCTGGACCGTGAGTGCATTTTTTGTCCTAAACAAAAAAAATCTTGAGCTTACACTGTATGGTACAATAAGTACCTTATGATAATATGAAATTTTCATAATAATATCCTGGCACATCAATCATTGGCATTCCTACTCATACAACATAAGAAAAAAATCTATATTTGGAATTACCTTTTGGGGTTTTGATGTCATCATCATATCCTCTGCACGAAAGGACCAAATAAATGCCATGATGGAGCATACAACTGGTGATAGAAGCAGTACTGAGAAACCAAACTCAAACTGCCATTTCAAAGGTAATTCAATTTGGTCAAATTTCAATCAATTTGTTGAAGCTATTGTAAAGCCCATATTCTAAAATTTGTACCTGTTCATGTGTTGCATTGATCACCTTCACTGGTCGTGGCCGATAGACAGCCAGAGTGACCGTTTCTACAATAAAAATTATAGTAAAAGCAACCCACGCCCGTTCTGGAGAACCAGCTACTTGATGGAATATGAACCTTGAAAGGTTCAGCCAATTTTCTAGCCCGCTGTGCCTAAGTTCTTCAGAAAGAGACATCTGATATCCAATGGTTGTATCCATTCTATCAGAATCAGTAGCGCCATCCGCAGCATGTTGATGTTCTCTGTCTGCATCCAAGCTGCTTCTCTGCAGCAAAGATAAAATCCGAGGATCCATAACCTTATCTTTCAACATGTAGGCAAAATTTGGATCCAGACCTTTATCCTGAAGAAGATTAGCTAGTTCAACACCTCCAAGTCCACCACTCCTTGTTAGCATGGATGCAATCCTTGGGTCATTCATTCTATCCTGAAAAATTGCAGCTGAGTTCGAATCCAACAGCTGCTGTGTACCGGAGGCAGTAGCTGATCCACTAGACTCACAGCCTCGACTTTCCAAACCACTACTAGAACAAACAACAAGTGAACCAGTGGGATCTCCATGCCTGTCTGCTGAAACTGTGACATTTTCAGAATCCTGTACAACAGATCGGCATGAATTACTGCGATGAGCTACACTTGCTCGCCCACTATCTATATTTTTATCAGAGCTCTTGCGCTCTTGGCAACTATTAGATCGATCAAAAGGAACATTAGTTACATTACTCCAGCTGACTCCATCACATTGTGAATTGCTTCTACACATGGAATCAGCAACATTAACATGCTGACCTGCTTCGACACTACCACTACTACGCTTTACACTGGATCCACAACCTTCTGATGAATTTGAGGAACTATTTCTTCCCTTTCTTCTGAAACCTTCACGCAGTTTGATCACCGTACTCTTAAGAGCATCTATCCTTGCAACTGACGGATTTGAAATAGCAAGCCGACAAGAGAAAGCAGCAGATAAAAGCACAGATGCTACGAAAGCATAGCTAATGCAATGCCCAAGGTACCTAAAAGTTGGATCCAAATAAGTAACAGTGCAAGCACGAAGTACAAAAATAGGCAACTTTGAGAGCATAAAGATGAGTGCAAACCAGTAATGCAACCCAAAACATACGAGGAAGATCCTCGAAGTTCCAGCCACAAGTAATGCAATCACCCGACTTTTTAGAAGCTCAAACCCAAATAGGCACAAGCCCAAATTCCAGTCTGTGGAAGGCAATGAAACAGGCATGTTAGAAAAAAGGGCAGTCAGTACAGTATCAAGAAAGGAATGCTAAGAACATTACCAAGAATGACAACAGCAACGGAAGTTAAAGCACCCAACCAACGTGGTTCTTTTGAAGTCAAGCCATACAATATGGAATAAACAGCAAGTACCAGAAGGGAGCAAAGGTAGAGAAGCCCTACACGCATGACTCTGCATTCCAAGGAAATTAGCATCTCATCAAAGTAATAAACTTGTCAACATGGTTAAAGTTAGCAATCCAATGTTAGGTTAGTGATTCAAAATAAATACAACAGAATAGAATAGAGTACACTTACCGGCTAGATTTTGTCATGTATAACTCGCTAGGATCTGGTGGATCAGGTAAGCATGACACAGGACCAACTTCAACACAATCAGAATAAGCAAACTTGTATGACCTCCGAACATATTCATCACCATCAAATCCACTACCTAGGCATAAGTGTAAGCAAAAGTGAGTTTTCTTATTGTTTCAAACTTGCACAACAAGAAATTCTTCACTACAAAAATTTAAAAAGTATTACCATTGAAGAGTATTTTACATATAAAGAGCATATTTATGGCCAGAGATATTGCAGACAACCCAAAGAAAAACCCAGATGGGGAATAGAGCTCCGAAGCACTAGTACGAGCTGTCACATAAACAGCACAGAGTTCATATGCACACAGCAAAGCTACAGCCAGAAGAAGCAGATAAGCAACACCCCCTGCATCAAGCAAACCATTTGTTAGTACAGATAAGGAATATATCAATATCAAGGGTAACTTAAAGACCCAATCAAGACGAAAGAGAACTTTACAAAGGAGAAAAAGGGAAACTTTGCTCCATTCTACTGGAAGGAAACCCTGTATTTTTCAAAATGCCATCGAAAAATGACTTATTGCATGACACTGCAATCCAAAAAAATATTTCCAAAACAGCATCTTTTTTTTGGAAAACTACCATAAACACTCCTTTGTCTTTCCCTTTGCTCACAACAGCCTAAGTGATCTGATCTTGGCACTGGCTAGGTCCTTTGAGTCCACGCTCTTGATAGCTCCAACAGCAACTGTCCGCCTTGTGCCACAAACAACAACACGCCTAAGGGTAGGCACTCAAAGAAGGCTTTTACGGCCATTGGCCTGGTTGGAATTATCTCCACAAAGCCCAGCATAGCCATTGTCGATCTGATGAGGGTGGTTCATTGTAACCCCATCAGTCATCGACATACACTCCTCACTCCCATCGCCCATTTCCTGTCAGAAGCTTTCACCCGCAACAATGACAACCATGGCTCTGAGCTAATCAACCAATTATAGTCTATCTCCTGGTTCACCACGCATTATTTATCACTGCAAGAATCGCTGTGTGCCGAATGCAATACGCACTATTACTCAATCTGTATTTTCCAGATGGCAACCAAACATCAACCATATTGGCTTCCTCTGTTAGGCTTTACATGCATTTCAGATTGGAGTGCATGATTATAATTGCTCAATGTATGATCTGTTTCTAGCGGTACGAACAATCTGATCAGCGAATGATCCGTGCATGCCATACACGAGCAACACTAGCCTCACTCTGATTGCACATGGCATGCCATTGACCGCATCCGCACTCAATTGACCATGAGTTATGTTAGATGTGTGTGCACAGGCTGTAAGCATCTTGCTGGCCACACACTGTGTTTGCTCTCAGTCAGAGACAGAACAAATCCACAACAATTGGCTGCCACCATGCAATCATCCTATGCCACTGCCGCGCACATAGCTGCCGTTGTTGCTGAGCTAGTCGCACCCTGCCCACGAGATATTCAAGGAAATCTCTGGGACAGAAAGACATCCAAAATGGTAATTTCAAGTATTTTGCATTTTTATAAGGGCATAAGTTTCGACCCTGGTCAAGCCCTTTGCCCTTGCCCGAGTAGCATTTTCAGGAGAAATTTTGTTTCCCAGAGTCATACAACTAGTTATACAATTTTCAGTGGCATTTTCAAAATTGCAGTGACAATTTCTCCCGGAGAAAAAGATGTGGTGGACAAAGAAACTTAGTCGTCGGTGAAATACATCGAGGCATCCAGCTAGGTAAGAAAGAAACACAACTGAAATAAAGTGCAAACAACATTTTTGAACCCTGGCATGGATTTGAAAATTTCTCTTTTTTTTGCAGATTAATAGTTTAGTTGTACATCTGCTAACAAATAACAATGAATTAATTTATCAAAAATACAAACAATGAACCATCTTCTATGAACTTTTGAACACTACTTTTGTCCTCATCCATGGATATTAAGGCGTCGCCTAAGCGTCGCTTAAGCGACGCTTAGGCGGTAAGGCGGCGCAGAACCGTGAGGCGTCGGCCTCGCCTTGCCACGATGTCGTAAGGCGTCCGCCTCAACTCCGAAGGCGTCCCTATGGCGTCGGTGAGGCGAGAAAACGCAAGGCGACAGCGAAGGCGGACGCCCCAAAGAACCCAAGAAGGCAAGTATAAAGACTAAAGAGACCACACGGGATGAGGGGGGCAGTGGGAACCTGTCGGCTGTCGCATAAGCGGAGGCGCCGAAGTCGAACCCTAGAGCCGCGGCGCCGCCTCCATCGGTCCATCCCGCCACCATCCTCGAAGCGGCGCGCCGGCGGCCTCCATCTCCAGGTATGCCCTACCTCCCCGGCCTCCTCCTCCCCTACCTCCCCGGCTCCCCCTCGGCACCTCCGCTCGCTCTCATCCCTCTCGCCGCGCGAGCGAGAGGGATGAGAGCGAGCGGAGGCGCCGAGGCAGTCAGTGGGGGAGAGCGCGCGAGTCTCAGAGAGATGAGCGAGACCGGTCGGAGACTCGGTATTTGCTGCCGGCCTGCCGCCCGCGATCTGTGCTGTGTGCCATGAACTGTAGTCTCAGAGAGATGTTAGCGTAGTGTTTGTACTGCTGCGTGCGCTGATGTTGTTTCTGTTGCTATGTTACCGAGGGAGGCAGCTCTGTGTTGTTTCTTTGATGATTATTTCTTTGTAATGCAGCAGCAGAAGAAATGGCAAGTGCAAATGCAAGTGCAAGTAATGCATCCTCTGAGGCTGTGTATGATCCAAAAACCGATCCAAAACGGAAGGCAAAGTCTAATGATCCAGGATGGAAATATGGATATTGGCCGGAAATTGGCAATCGAGATAAAGTGATGTGTATCCTTTGTAACACTCCAAGTACAGGAGGGATTAAAAGGTTGAAGGAGCATCTTGCGGGTGGATATTCGGATGTGGTAATGTGTCCCAATACTACCACAGAAATCAGGAAAGAGATGGGAGATTATTTGAAAAAAAACAAGAGGAGTAGACCAATCTTCCTAGATGAGGAGGAAGAAGAAGAGGCAGCGGCAACACATGGCATGGAGTCCCAAGACTCCATTGTGAAGCCAAGTTCAGGGACAGCTGCGAAAAGAAGGCATGCTGCCTTTTCATTCAAGGTTGCAACATCAAGCAAGGCAAAGGAGACCACCAATACCAAATCAATTGCTTCTATGCTTCGAAGAACACCTGAAGAAATTGTCAAAGACTGAGGCCGGCATGCATGTGACAGACATTGTGCTCTCTAAGGAGTTCTGGAATTCAATTGAAGACTGCCTTAGAGCTTCAGCCCCACTTCTTATCGTGCTTAGGGTGGTTGATGGTGATGAGAGGCCTGCAATGCCAGAGGTTGCAGCACTAATGGCTCATGCAAAGGAGAAGATCAAGCTTAGCTTTGCTACCCAAAACAAGCAACGTTTGCTCAAGAAGATCATGAACATTATTGAGGGACGTTGGGTGAAACAAATGGATCATCCATTGTATGGGGCTGCACTCTTTTTGAACCCAGGGAAATTCTTTGCCATCCAAAAGAGTGGAGATGATAGATATGTTGGGGAGCTAAGGGGTTGCTTCAATGATGTGCTTGGAAAAATGATCCAAGATGAGAATATTCGGAACAAGATTGATGAACAAGCCATGAATTATGAAGACCAACGAGGAGATATCTTTTCAAGCAAAATGGCAATCCAAAACATAGAGACAAGGAGGCCTAGTAAGTGTTATTAAATTATGCAAGCTAAGTTTATCTTCAGCATATTTATTTCATTCCTAATTCGTAATATATGCATGTATTTGCCATTCTAGTTGATTGGTGGCGTTCATATGGTGGCCGAGCCATTGAACTACAAAGGTTTGCTAAACGTGTTGTTAGTCTTTGTGCTTCATCATCCGGTTGTGAGCGAAATTGGAGTACCTTTGAATTTGTGAGTTAATTTGTAGCTTACATGTGCTTATTAAATATTAATTTCAGCAAGTTATTTATTCATTTCATTTGCTTTGTTTGTCATTTGTGCTTTTGTAGCTCCATACAAAGAAAAGTAACCGGTTACTACACAAGAGATTAAATGATTTAGTCTTTGTTGCCTACAACCGGAAGATGAAAGCTAGATTTCAAATGAGGCGGGAGAAGGGCAAAAACTATGACCCTTTGGTCATTGAGGAATTTGATTGGGACAATGAATGGACTGACTCATTGGCGGAACCACCTCAAGGTGCTCGTGGGTGTGACCTTACATGGGATGATATTGATGAAGCCATTGGCGCATCACGCTCGCTTCGAGGTCGCAATCTTCCAAGGCAAGCTAATAGGCATAGTCATGGTGAGACTATGACCTACCAAAGGCGTGCAAAATCTACATCAATAGTGGTTGAAGGAGATAGCTTAGATGAGCAAGAGCAACACTCGGATTCAAGCAATGAAGAAAATGAGGAAGAAGATCCATATGATGATGCGGGTGTGAGCGATTGTGATGAAGCTCCCAATGATACCGAAGATGGTGGACAAAACATTGCTTCTACTAGCAATCCCAATGAGTTTGACGATGGATATTGAGAGATAAGAGAGTTGGATTATGAACTATGCTACTTTTGGGTTGTGGACTACTATTATTCCATTAGACTACTCTAAGTTTGTGGACTTATCATCTATATTATTTGTGTGGACTCATGTCGGTTATGTCGTGCTTGCTAATTTGTTATGTTATGTCGCTCATATTTAATCTAGGATTCACTTAATTGTTATTGACTTATTGTGAACTTATGTTACTCATTATTCATGTGGCTTGTTGTATGGGAGAATAGAAGAGAAGAAAGGAGAGATTGTCAACAAGGTATGTCACTCAATCCGTATTTACTCAATTAATTAGAATACAATTTGTATCTATTACATTTGTAACAATCTATATGTTGAAACTTGCAAGGGGACAAGGAGAATGGATGCTACATGGGAGAAGAACAATTGGAATGGGGGATAAGTGCAACATGAGCTCAAGAATTGACAACAATAAGGTACACATATGCTACTAAAATGCTCATTTTATTTGCTGCCCTTTAGCGCCTTAGGATGCGTAAGGCGTCGCCTCGCCTCACGCCTTACCGCTTAAAAGGTGTGAGGGGGGTGGGTCGCCTCGCCTCGCCTTATCGCCTTAATAACCTTGTCCTCATCTATTATCAAATACACACAATGAACCGTCTTCTATGAGCTTTTGAACACTGCTATTGTCCTCATCTATTATCTCATAAAAACAATGGCAAGTGGTTTGGAGGTGCTAACAAAAAAGGATAAAATGCTAGAAATTCTTAAAGAAAAGAAAAAATCTAACCCCCAATCCGGTGGGCTTTACTTACAATTGAATCACAACCATTGAATGTTATCAGCAACATACTTAAAATTAACAGTTCAAAAGGAATGCTAAACCATAAAAAAAATCTCCCATTAAGATACATTCTAAGTTTGTGCTGTGAAAGATTAGAAGTCCATATAGTATACTGGACCATGCCACACGATTAGGTGGATCAGTCATCTAGTTTACTTACAATGTAAAGTTTCCCTTTATGTTTACAATTAACCATCTTCAATGGGCAAGGGCACAGCATTAACACAAGCACACAGGCACAGGCACACAGGCACAATGAATAATCTTCTACGAGCCCTTTAAGTAAACACTACTTGCCTACTTTGTGCTCATTTACTTAGAATTGAACTTTTCCTTTTTGGCAAGGACATACCATTAATCAATTTGGTTACATATCTTGTATAGAAAAGTTCCACAACAGTTAATTTATAACTTATCCGAGGCACATACATCATGCAAAATGGGGTTACGAGACACCGCACAAATTCATTAGTAAGTCATAACAAAAAAATGTGACCTATACGCAACTAGCACAAGTACACATCACTTTTCAATGGTTATCACTTTGCCACAACCAATTGTGGCACTGTGGCAAAGTGTGGCAGGCCGAGTTGACCGCCGGAAGGTAGGCAATGTTTGGTGAGAAAATGTGCCTAAGAAAGGTGGCCACAAAAAGTAAAACTTGCCTAACGTTAGTGTGGCAAAGTGTGCCAACAAACCAAGCAGCCCATTATAAAACATAATTCTTCATTACTTCAAGAAAAAGAACTGTATATATCGCTTCAGGAAAAAAAAGTTTTGTATAATCAGCGGGAATTAAGCTTACTTGAGCTCTGCCATTGTGTTCTCCACCAAAGCATTATAGAGTAGAAAGACAGAAGCAAAGCAGTCCCAGCCATTATGACAGCCAAACCAATTATGTTCCGCTCTAGAAGTGAAATGAGGATACTTCCCCATGCTAACAGAATAGCGATAGGAGAAACAATAACAAGCCATCCACAAAGAGAAAAAAGGCCGCATATTATGCTTAGCTGAGGTCCTTGCACGTATGTTGGCCATTTTCTTGCATATATCCAACTGAACAAAAAGAAAATGGAAAAAGTCAACATAAGTGTGACATAACTGCAAGAAAGACAAACCACAATTGCCCATATCGATAGCACAGAAAAAATGAAACAGATACATATTGCATAGCAGCAAGCACAAAAGCAAATGAAGCTATGCATTTCAAAATTTAACAAGAAAACACTGCTGTGTTATGAAGACATCAAGTATATATGAAATACAATGCAACAAGAGACCATCACAAAACTACATTTCAGGCATGAAACAAACAAGCTTAAAGCAAAGAGGAGGTATAACAATGCCAGTATGCAGGATTACATCAGTTTACAAGAAGCATATTTAGGGACATGACAACTGGACAAGTAAAATAATTGCCTATTTATGATGGCTAATTGGCTACGGAACAAAGATAATAACTAGCATTTCCAATACTGTCTTCCAACTGAGCATCTAAATCAAAATACTGTCTTCCAACTGAGCATCTAAATCAAATGTGTTACGTCACAATTTGGGTTAGTTTCCTCTAGAAACAGAAAGGGATAGTTTACATTAGCTCAGCTTCTATTTGATTTTGTCAGATTTTTATGCAGGTCAAAGCTGCAAAGACCAAACCGAGCAAAGTTCATTCATCCTACAGCACAACAACACAATCACTTTGAGTTATTCTGTGCTTTAGCATATCGTGTACTAGTCAACATGCTAAAATCTGCTATTTTTCCTGGAGGTACTATTTCTATTTGAAATAACATGTTTTCGGATATTTCTCTAAGTTGCTTATAACTTGTTTTCAGTTCACTTTAAGCGACTAAGAGCAAATCTCAATCTAATAGAACCATAGGTGCCCCAAACACTGGACACTCAAGTCAAGGTACAGGAACGCAGCATGCAGTACACTGTCACCACCTAAAAGGCTCACAGTACGATCAGGGTATATTTCTTCGGTGCACTAGCTAGGAATGTGGGATACAAGTATATTACCGAAAAAAAAGCAAGGTTGATGGCCTGGTATGCTACTTAAATATATGCAGAACGTAATTATTCCATTACTAGAACACACTTTAATATATTTTGTTCACTGCTCATACTAATAATTTTCACATACATGAGTAATACACTAGCAAGCTGGAAACAAATGATGAAATGAGCAGACAGGCACAAAAGAGTTTGATCATTACATAACCAGCAATAAACAAAGAGTAAGGCAATTGCGCTGACGCAGGCCAACCAGCCCACCAAAGGGGAGCCGCCAAAGAGGTCGAGCTCTATTCCACCCAGATACAGCCTCTCCACGCCCATTGGCTCCCTTCCAAGGATAGAAATCTCCGTACCAATGAAAAACCCGGCCGGCGGGCGGTAACGGTTGTTACCGGCCGGTTACCGGAAAAACCGGGAGAAAACTGGATGAAATTCAGGTATCAAATTTTGAATTTGGGCTATTTTAAAACCGATAACCATTCCGGTTACTAGAAAAACCGCTTACAAAACCCAAAAAACAGCTAAAAATCGGGAAAAAGCAGAGAAAACCTAGCAAAAAATGTTGGGACTAGCATATTTATGTATATTTAGTTCATACAATAGATAATCTAGCACAAAAAAAATGCCTAAACCAACCTAGAAAGTGCATTATGCAGTTATAAATTTAAATTTACATTTGAAAATTTTCGGCCGGTTTTTTCCCTCCCGGTACCTAGCGGGATTTCCAGTAACCGCCGGTTTTTTATCCCTGCTCCCTCCCTCCCTCTCTCTCTCTCTAAACGCCCTCATGAACTACAACCCTCTCCAGCTGCATCTGCCGCCTCCTACTGCTCCCACCTTGCGCTGCATGCGCGTTGTGCTTCTCAGCAAAGCAAGAGGCTCAATCCGATCAAATGCCCTCATTGAGAATTGGATCGATGCATTGGTGATTGGTCATTGAGTGCATGTACCATGGCAATCCAGATCGTGGGATAAAGGCTGCACCCCAAGAAGTGCATCTTAAGGATGAATGATAGCAAAGTGTAATACCATAAGAATCACCATAAATCACATCTGCTTCTGATGTTTATAAATATAGCATAAGGCAGCTTCTGATGGTGGAAATTTCAATTATTGTAGCAACCAATAATCCAATATACTGCAACTATAGAGACAGACTCATGAACAGCTGAGATATAATTATGCCAAATAAACATTGAAAGGTAAAGTGCGATACTAAAAACAGAAAGTACTGGTTCTTACTTGTAAAGGATTCAATGAGTACAATCAGATGGGACATAAAATTATAGTGGATTATATTTAAGGTTACAAACTGGTTCAGCAAAGATTAAAAATAGAACATAAAATCGGTAACATTAGGCAACCTAATAAAATTCACAAATGGTGGTAAATGGTGGCATGTTGGTTAAGCCTAATCAAGAAACATACATAATGCTACAAACTAATAAAAGTAAAATGCGCCTCTCCAGCGTACCTATATAACCTCCATGGCCTCCAATTGACAGCCCAGAGGACCCAAAAGCTAAGAGGGCCAAAGAGAGCGAAGAGGAACCCGCATATGCTGCAGACTAGAATGATACTGCGGTGTTCCACTGCTTCCATCCTTCCCCTCAGCAATCACCTTCTAAAAGCTAAAATCATGGGTGTGAGTTGAACAAAACCTGCCAAACAAAGTTTCATATATAAACAATCAAGTATTAGCTAAGTGAAATAAAATCAAGATCACTAAAGTAGACAGGCTAATGTTAACCACGAAAGGAAGGGAAACTCGTCAAAAAAAAAAATCAAGGTACATGATACAACTAGGCTCACCACATTGTCCCAATAAAAAGAGCAACAAAATTACCATGTGTTGGACAATAAGCATTATACACACATCCAACGTGTGCACCTTAGATTCTCACTACCGGACTTATGAGTATTAAACTACAAAATTCAAACATCATGAAGAAAATAACTTCGACGCAACACCTAACTTCTTTGAACAAAAAAATTTTCAAACACACCCCCCACAATGTTCTGCCTAGTGTCTAATGCTTTATTTGCATTGCAGTTAGAAGCTCAAGTTGGATTTGTAGAAATGAAAATCATTTACTGCCATCAAGAAATGGGTGGTGCCCGTAGTAGAAGTCATTAACAGTAAAGAAATCCTATAGATGCCTTTCCAATGTTAAGATAACACGTTGCAGTGGACTCACCATCAAATATGGGTTTGTTGCTTATGCATGATTCCGTGGGCTCCCGCAAGGCCATCCAACATTTCGGTTTTTCCTCAAGGACATGTGGCTCGCAACTTTGTTTGGTCCAGCACAGCACATACAAATACATGCTCTTTTGGGAAGAATAGTATTTAAGAAAACCAACCAAATATCCCAACTCCACAAATCCTGCCAAATATTTATCCCGATGGCCCGCCAATCGCACCAATACTTTTTCCTAAAAACTCACACAAGTCATTACAGAAAAGCTAATGTGGCACCCTCCTGAAGCTCTCCCGACAGCAAGGTTAAACACAAGAACCGCCATCCTAAAACAACATTAAAACTTAACATTCACCCAGAAACACAACAGCACTCCCTTTGCGATAAAGCAGTGCCTCCCAAGCCGCCAATTTTACGAAAAACCCTCGGTCACCAAGAATCCAAGCCCAAGAAGTCATGTAAAGAGCACTAGATACCAGGTTTTCTCCAACCGCTCACCTTTACCAACAACAGTTCCCCCAATCCCACCATCACCGAGCTCCAGAGGCCCAAACCGGCGCCAAACTCCGCCTCAGGGCACAGACACTCCCCAACTCCACCAGCCACACGAACGCGGCGTCTCCTATCACCCTCCCAATCCCACCATTTTTTTCCGGGAAAACCCTGACAAAAACCACCAAAAACGAGGAGCGCTTAAATTCCTCCAACCCCTGTCAACCGCCCACCCATGCCCCACCCACCAAACAAAACCGCGGCAATCGCGCCACCGCCGAGCACCGGTGCCGCCGCCACCAAACCCTCCCGAAACACCAGCCCCGGAGAGGGCAGGCAGACTCCCCTCCAGTCCCACCTATCCCCGCAATGCAGCGCCCCCACACGCCGCGCGCGAAAAAAAAAAACCCCAACCAGGAACGCCCTGAACTCCACCCGAATCGCACCAGATCCGGGAAACACCAACCAGAACTGGCCCCGATTCCGCCCGAGCACGCAAACCCTAGAACAGTAAGCCGCGAAACAGGAGGAGGTGGGGGGGACGACGATCGGTTACCTCGGGAGGCCGCCGGCGAGATGGCGGAACCCTAGTTCCGCTGCCCAGGGGATTCGGCTTCCTCCCCCTGTGCGAGGAAGCGAGAGCGAGGCTAGAGAGAGAGGGAGGGAGCGCGTGTACTGTGGAGGGGTGGGGGCGAAGAGACGCGCAGCGACGTTTGTCAAACTTGGGCTCTGGGTTTGCTGACTAGCTTGGCCGGCTGGCAGTTGTTGGGTCTGACTTCCCTTGACCCCGACGAAGGCTGTTCTTCTGTTTTTTTCTCTCTGTTCGGGACTTCAGGGAAGATGGCGTTTTTTTTAAGACCATTCCCTCAGTTGCGACTATTGAACAGCCAAGATTTCTAGCCAGAGTCTATAACGGTAATGGTAAAGACTGACGACAAAGACTTGTTGAAGAACTTCGTATTTGGATGCATACAAGATAGAGGCTGTCTCCTATCACACGGCACAGGAGAGATTGATAAATATTTTAATATATTTTGCCCTACTGGAAATAAGCAGAGCTTAGTTCTCTTGGGAGATTATATATGAAATGGAAATTTGCAAGAAGGTATTTGGGCAACAATGTTTTACAAGGACATTACATGGTGAGTATATTTTAGTAAAAGCATTAAAATTTTATTTTACACATCATATACTAGATATCTACAATGGAATTCAAAGATATTAATTTGTACATTGAGCGTTCTCCTTATACTATGTATAAGAGAATACTTTTTTACTAGCCGGAGTCTTGCCATATAGCGACTAGTCTCAGATCAAAGTTAGTGCATACAGTCAAACAATAATGATTACATAACTAAACAACACTTTATTACAATAATTAGTAAGCGTGCACGTAGAATTCACATCAAAAGCATTGATATATGTCTAGAAATGAAATGCAAATTTTGCTCCATGCCTCATGACTGGATTTCTCATGAGTCACGTAGTGATGAACCATTTGGAGGTGACCACATGTGTATGATGAGTAATTGACATGTTTAGGTGAGTCGAGTTTGGTTTGCGTAGTTCGGAGTCGAGTCGTTGCATGGCGCAATCGGACTCGGTCGGACTTGGTCAAACTTAGTCGTATGGGATTAGGATGCATATTCTAATATTTTCGACAGGTTTGGACTTCGGCATGGTAAGTGATGTTATTTACGCTTTCATGTATCGAGCGGTGATATTTGACGTGTTTCTTGTCTGTGTGGCTGCAGGACGTCGAAGCGAAGTCGTGGCGAGACACGGTGGACCGGACTAGGCGCAGGTGACGCTGAGGTCAGAACGGTCGGGATGTGTCGAAGACGACGTGGACTCGAGGTGGTAGCGAGGCGTGCGAGGCAAGGAGCGCAGAAGCTTCCCGGAAGGTGCACGAGGGGTGAATCGGGAAATTCGCGTGGCTGCACAAGCGGGAACGGGCTCCGTTGGACTTAGCGGGCGTAACGGGGCGGAGACCCGTTAGCCGTAGGCTATAAATACATGTGAGGGGCTGCATGCCCACTTGAACACATGAAGGGATTTTAGGGTTTTCTTTACTCAAAATAGGCTTTAGAGGTTGTTTTGGCTTTAGGCTTTAGTGGTTGAGGTTTGGTGGTGGAGACAGAGTGTGTTCCCTCTGTGTCCCCTTCGATGGTTTCTTGAGAGACAGTGTGTGTCTCCTCCTTCTCAAGCTTGTATGGGTATGTTCTCTTGAGATAGAGTGGGAGAGGATGACTTGAGAGTTTGTAATCATTCCTCTGGTTGTAATCATGTATGGGGACGTCTCTTTGATCCTCAATATCAATATGAGATGGTGTTTGTTTCATATTTGAGCTCTCTGTTATTTCTGTTCATCGATGTCCCTTTCTGGTGATTTCTTGTTTTCTTGATTTCTTGTTGTTTGCTGCTTGGGAGTGCCAAAATGGGTTGCTCTATGATGGGTTAGTGCCACAAGATCATTTGATTGATTTCCCGAAGAGAAAACTTGGTTTAAATCTCAGATTTCATTTCCTGGCCTCCTCTATTCATATTTTGCTCTCTAGGGTTTTTGGAGCTGTTCTTGTTTCCTCTCATATGATGGCTTGAAAATTGATATCTAGGCTCTTGTGGCTATTAAGTACCTATCCCTAGAGTTTCAAGGCCAAAGGACTTGGGATTATTGAGTATTTTGGATTTTGGAGTTGTCCCTGTTCTTCATTCTCTATTTCTAGGGTTTGGAGTATTTCTAGATTCCCTTTGTGTGATGACATGAATTTGGGTCTGGAGACTACCTTTGCTATTACTAATACATCTGCAAAGTCTCATGTCCAAATGTTCATCAATGGAGGAGGAATTTGAATTTTGATTCAGCTCCCTGTATTTTTCGGGTTTGGGCTCAAATCTGAATTTCTTGGGGTTTTGATGATTTCTCTCAGTCTCTCTTGCTTCAATCCTATTTAGTTTAAGATCTTGAGCTTATGTTCTGAAAATATTGGAGAGATTTCATCCTTTTCCCTGTTCACCCAAGATCTGTGTATTGTTTGTCTCTTTTTGTCAAGTCTCTACTTGCAGCTCTCTCTCTCAGGATTTCAGTTCTGCAGTTTCAGGGTTTTGGGCAGCAAAGCTGCTCTCGGCATGGTACAAAAACTGCATGTCTTTTTGCTCTATTTGGCCCCTTAAATCCTTACTTCATTATGACTCATTTCAGCTACAGCAGCACATGCTGTTTGCTAGAAATTACTGCCGAATAGCTTGATTGGTTTTGCTGTTTCAAAAAGAAAAAAAGGCCTTCAGCTGCTACTACAGGGCACTAGTTGGGACTTTCGGCTTCAGTAGTAGGCAGCAAAAGTTTCTCTCGGCAAGAACTTTAGTCTTAGCTCTTTAGTGCCTTTTCTTTTTTTCTTTTGCTGATTTTCAACCATTTTGCATGCAAATCAAACGGCATTATTTTCAGCTGAAATTTTTACTGGTTAATCTCTGATTTATGCTGAATTTTTTAGTATCACATGCGTTTCAGATTTCAGCAAAATTAATTTTAATTTTCTGTGAGTTGCTTTGTTTTGCATCTTTTTGAAAAATCAGTGTTCGATTTCTCGGGGGCGATTTTGAAGCAAGCGACATTCACCCCCGCTCTGTCGCCATTTCGGTCCAACACGTAGTTAAGCGCACCTTATAATAGACATCCAAAAAATTATGTCACATTCTTGAATGAATAAGATAGCTATGCTAGTCTGGCGGTCGAGGAACTAGACCCCTGGTGATGTGTGGTCATTTTTGACCCCCCGTGGCAGAGAAATTCCCCCTTTGCCATGGCGAAGTGCCGTGATAGAAGCCGTGGTCGAAGCGTCATGGTCAAAGCATCATGGTCGAAGTGCCATGGTCGAAGTACTATATAATTGTGTGTCGAGTACTCGTGTGTTCAAGTACGGTGTAGTCGAAGACCTCAGAGTCAATAAACCGGTCGTAGTTACAGTGAACCGGTCATAGTCGTGATTTGAGCTGCGTAGGAGTCGTAGCTACCGTGAACCGGTTGTGGCTACCGTGAACCAGTCGTAGCAGTCGATACTCGTAAGCTATAATAGACACTCAGTACTCGTAAGCTACAGTACCCGATCGATGCTCGAAGACCGGTAGTACCGCTCTGTGTAAGTGGTACTACCAGAGAAGTGGTAGAAGTGTCGTGGTCCAGAAGCCGTGGTCGAAATGGAGTGGTCGAGCAGCCGTGGTTGAAGTGGAGTGGTCGAGCAGCCGTGGTTGAAGTGGAGTGGTCGAGCAGCCGTGGTCGAAGTGGCGTGGTCGAGCAGTTGTGGTCGAAGTGAAGTGGTGAGGCACCATGGTCGAGAAGCCATGGTTGTCCGAGTAACGACTGAATCAATGAGTTGGCCGGGTCGTGCAAAACAATACTAAAATTCTATCCTTATGTAGGTCAAGGCACTATAAGGAAATTAACATTTCGTATAGAAATACTAAATGTTTAGTGTATAGAAACATAATGAAATTAACATTGCATATGGGAACATTCCATTGTATAATCTCACCATTCATTATGTTACTAAACATTCCATTCCACGCCAGCTATTTTGTATGGAAACAGGACATGCTAAATGCTAAATGTTCCGTATGGAAACAAGCCGAGGTTTGCTTCCCATATCGAGATTTGCTTTCCATGGCGAGATTTGCTTTCCATGCCTCCTAAATGGAAATAATCTTATGGAAAAGGAGTGTACAGAATGGAAAGACCATACTAAATGTATCGAGACTTGCTGAGATTTGCTCCCCATGCCGAGATCTTCTTCCCATCATCGATTCGATCGTCGTAGCTATAGTAATCGGTCAATAGTCATAAGCTACAGTAAATGATCGGTAGTCATAAGATATAGTACATAGTTGGTGCTCGGAAGACCTGCATGGTCAACCTAGTAGTATCGGTGTTGTGCGAGCAGTACGACCGAAGTTTGCGATAAGAGCTGTGGTCCACAGTCGTAAGCAACAGTACCGAGCGGTCGTTCTGTCGTGGACAGAGAAGCGATCGAAGTACCATGGTTGAGAAGCCATGGTCGAAGAAGCAGTCGAAGTGCCGTGGTGGAAAAGCCGTGGTCGAGAAGTCATGGTCGGAGACGCAGTCGAAGTACCGTTGATGCGGATATGCACATGATTAATTTGAATATTATGATGATTCCGGGGCCAAAGCAATGGAGAAGCACAAGAAGGTTAATCATATTTGCTACCAAGAACAAAAAGCTCAAAGCCCATAGGAATGGAAAGAAGAAAGCCAAACAACCCATGCAGCTGATCAAGGAGGAAAGAAACCCATAAAGTGGGAGAGCAAAAGGGGAGAAGGCCAAGGACTTAAACTACAAGTTTTGGATAAGAGTTTCAAGCCAAATTTGGACTTCCCACGTGCTCAACCCAATTCAAACTCGGATTCAACTCAGAATTCAATTCGGATTCAGTTCGGGACAGCCTGACAGGCAGTTACTAAAAAGGCCATAACTTTCACAAACGGAGTCCGATTCAGGTGTTCTTGTACTCATTGGAAAGATAATTTCAATGGCTACGCAATGGATCTAGTCCCACCTTCAAATTCATCACGGATAACAAGTTATGACCGAAAAAATATGACAGGTGAAAAATATAGTTTTCTTTTTTGTAAGAGTTCGTATCCAAAACCATATAGGGTTAAGTTGTAATTGGTTTGGGGACCATATGGACATCCCAAGGGGCTATATAAGCCTTGTATTGGCAGCCTTTAGAAGGAGACCAACTTTGTGCATAAGATTGAAACATAGCTATTGCTTGTTCTTTCAACACCAGAGTTCATGCGAGGACTTTGAGAGAGAATTTGGCGATCCATTATTCGTTCTGCAATTCAAGGTCAAGCCGTCGTTCCATTGGGAATTGGGGACTTGGTATTCGTCGTTTGTGGTCTCGCGACGAACAATTATCCGGTGTGTTTTGGGCGTATTCTGAAGAGTTGAGGGTTCGTGCATTGGCGCGAGTGTTCAACTAGCGACATCGTCTACTTCGCATCAACTATCCACGGTTCCTCACCGAGAAGATCGGTCCCCCTCCCCGTATCATGTGGTATCAGATTCTAGGTTTACTCGGTGAGAACTTCTTTACCCGTAGTTAGTAGATTGGTTTTTCTTTCCTATAGTCCAGAAAAAAATTGCCCCACAAAAAGAGTTAATTTCCGCTGTCCAAACCCCGTTGTGCCTTTCAATCTGTTAATTTTGGTTTGCTAATTGAATTTGTGTCTGTCTTAGCATTGTCTAGTTGCTGGTCATATCTTTGTTCCATTAAAAATCCAAACAAAAAAATTCCCCACCCCAAACCCTAATTCCAATTCGGCTGATTTGTCCTTTCTCTGCAGCCGCCACCAAAAATGTCATAACTTTTGATTCCGAGATTAGTTTTGAGTGAGACTACCGCCATTAGATTCAAAACTTCATTTTCCATCTATCTGTAAAATTTCACGTCATTCCAGCAAAGCTGTTAAGAGATATATTCGGTGAAAGTTGACCCAAATTTCTGAATTGAATCTGCAAAGTCGGCACTTGTGAATTTTGTGCGAATTTTTCGGTCGGTTTCCAAAACTCTGCCCCAAAACAAAAGTTGTAGAAAAAGCCGTCAGAAAACTGAGAAAAAAAGAATCATTGAAAAAAAGGCAACTGACAAAAAGTTACAACCGAAATACCGACGTGCTATCTAGTAGACAGCAATCCTCAGTTTTCATGTTTTGGGTCAACCATTGTGTTCTTCAATTCCAGATTGCATTCAATTGAATTATCTTGTATTTACCACTCCCATACATTGCCATACACTTATTTTAGCATTCATCCATCCTTGGTTGATCAGCAACATAGGCTAAGTGCTAGATACGAACTATAATTCAATTCAGTGCAATTTCTGAAATTAATTGATTGTTTTTCCTTGCTACAAAATACATAACTGTCCAAGCTCCACCGACACCTGTTTGTGTACTCCCTTGCTCTTGGTTACGCTCATACATTACCGGGTTGATATCGTTCGCTGTCACAATTGTCGATTTGCCGTCCTTGATTCACTTTGGAACGGTAAGCTTGTCTTGTTTTCAGGACAGTGAGTTGCAAGCATAGAAAGAGCTTTTGTTTAACTAACCTGGATATAACCTCGTTTCTTGTTTGTGAGTCGCTCCTATGTCAGGTCACGAGAAGGATCCACCTAATCCGGAGGTGCCGGTTACGTGTACCGAGTACACTCGGTTGCGCGAGATGCGACAAAAACAACGCCATGATGGTGACAATGGCGTGCGCGATGAGCTTAGGGAAGTTCAGACTGGACTGAACACCCTTGGGGTGGAGGTCAAACAGTTGCGTACGACCATCAACAATAACTTTCAGGAGCTGTGTGCCATGTTCGCACACCACAATCTACGTGGGGGTGCACCAGCTGATCACACAAGTGTGCACGACCCTCCGGTCGTTCCGCACAATGAGACAGAGGAGGACATGAGGGTTTCAAAATCATCTTCCTACACTCCCCATACAGCACCTACAGGAGGTAAAACCACATCTCGTTTCAATTCGTTTAAAACTAATCCATCTATTGGAAGTTTTACTCCAATTGCACATGCTGCCCCATTGCTACAAACAACACTTGAGATGCATCAAAACCCAGGTGAGAGTGAGAGTCACATAGCCAAAGGGAAAGAGAGTATTAAAAAGAGTGAGTTGTGTGATTCCACCATATGTGAATTTGAGAGCATCCCAATTGAGAGTGTGAGAGAAACACCAAAACAGAAGAAAGAGGTAGATGATGGACAAAGTGAGGATGATTTTGACACTAACACATTAATGTCTACTTCTAGTGTTGTTTCTCACATTGTGCAGGTTGAAATTGAAGATGAGGAGTTAAACATTCAATGACCGACATCATTGGAAGTCAAAGATGAGGAGATAACCACGGTTGAAGATGAAGTACTTGCTGGCCCGTTGTTACATGATGATTTAATACCTACAACACCTATATCAACTGAGGAGAACAATAAAGGTAACAATATTCGCGCTGAAATTAATTCTGAAACGGTGAGTACTTGTGAGAACTCATATGTGCGAATGAAAATTCCATGTTCTGAAATTTCTTTGCTCAACTTACATAATGTGGAATTGATTACTCATAAGGAAGTTCTTACCCGAATATCTCCTAGTGATTCTCTGTGCTATATCATGTTTGATGATCCTAGAGAGCTATCTAGTGTGATTGAGAATGCTACTGAAATTTCATGTTTAAAATCACTAGTTAGTACCTACGCATATACCTATAAGTTCAATTTGATTGGAAATTATGGTATATATGATAATTTTTATGTTTACCGAATATGCATTACATGTGATAAGCTTGCTGAATTGAAATTGCATATTTTGGATAAACAAACTTTTGTGCCATATCATGGTCACAATGAGATGAGTTTCAACAATAGTGCTTCATGTTTTAAAAGATTTCTTAATCCTACTTATTCATCTTTTAATGTACAATCATGTACAAATAATCAGAGTAGCGCAGTTGAAGCATGGAAGGAACTAAAAATTTTCTTCCCCATATTTGAACAACTTAATTTGGTTTGCCCCATTAATGACTTGTCCATGTGCTTAGCAAAGTCGAGGACGACTTTTTCTCATGGGAGGGAGAATGGTATGAAAGACAATATTGCAATGTATACATCTTATGGTTGTTGTTATATCAACTGGTTCGTGTGGAACAACGAGAATGACACAATAATTGATTCATACATATACCATGCATATGTGTTTTTCTTTTTATCTACTACACCTTCATATGTTCTTCATATGCTAAGCAAAAGAAGTGTTGATGACAAATATATATACCATGCATATACGTTGTATTCTTTGCTTAGTACAATTTCAGGCTACCAAAAGCCGAGGACGGCTTTTCTTGAAGAAGGGGGAGGATGATGCGGATACGCACATGATTAATTTGAATATTATGATGATTCCGGGGCCAAAGCAATGGAGAAGCACAAGAAGGTTAATCATATTTGCTACCAAGAACAAAAAGCTCAAAGCCCATAGGAATGGAAAGAAGAAAGCCAAGCAACCCATGCAGCTGATCAAGGAGGAAAGAAACCCATGCAGTGGGAGAGCAAAAAGGGAGAAGGCCAAGGACTTAAACTACAAGTTTTGGATAAGATTTTCAAGCCAAATTTGGACTTCCCACGTGCTCAACCCAATTCAAACTTGGATTCAACTCAGAATTCAATTCGGATTCGGTTCGGGACAGCCTGATAGGCAGTTACTAAAAAGGCCATAACTTTCACAAACGGAGTCCGATTCAGGTGTTCTTGTACTCATTGGAAAGATAATTTCAAGGTCTACACAATGGATCTGGTCCCACCTTCAAACTCATCACGGATAACAAGTTATGACTGAAAAAATATGACGGGTGAAAAATATAGTTTTCTTTTTTGTAAGAGTTCGTATCCAAAACCATATAGGGTTGAGTTGTAATTGGTTTGGGGACTATATGGATGTCCCAAGGGGCTATATAAGCCTTGTATTGGCAGCCTTTAGAAGGAGACCAACTTTGTGCATAAGATTGAAACATAGCTATTGCTTGTTCTTTCAACACCAGAGTTCATGCGAAGACTTTGAGAGAGAATTTGGCGATCCATTATTCGTTCTGCAATTCAAGGTCAAGCCGTCGTTCCATTGGGAATTGGGGACTTGGTGTTCGTCGTTTGTGGTCTCGCGACGAACAATTATCCGGTATGTTTTGAGCGTATTCTGAAGAGTTGAGGGTTCGTGCATTGGCGCGAGTGTTCAACTAGCGACATCGTCTACTTCGCATCAACTATCCACAATTCCTCACTGAGAAAATCGGACCCCGTTCCGTATCAACCGTGGTCGAGAAGCCAAGGTCGAAGAAGCGCTCGAAGTGGCGTGGTCGAGAAGCCATGGTTGGAGTTGCAGATTTGCTTCGCTCTGCTCCGTCTCCGTGCTTACTGAATCTGCACGAGGTGCTTCCTTAGGTCCTTTATCCTGTCATCTGTGTAACTGTGTAGACTGTGGTCTGTGGATCAGTGGATGGTATGGTTACCTTGGTAACTTGGTGTATATGAGTATGACAATATGGCAATACTTGGAAATGGAGTAATGGACGTTTGGTTATGCAATTGATCTCCACTCTCATAGAGAAATATATCTTGTGTTGGTCAACGGTTGCCTGTTGATTCTTTTTTTTGTCAAATTGAATTAAAGTAGTTTTGCAGGGTGTTTTTGGTCAGCTAGTCTGTTCTTCAGATTTCAATTTGGTAAACTTACTTTTAAACAATATGCAGCCAAATTGCCAATATGCTTGGATTTAATGGAATTCGATGCTGCTGGATTGTTTAGGGCATATAATCAATTGGTATTTTAGAGTTGCTTTAAAAGTTCGAGGCATGTTATGTTCCTAGGAGCAGTTCTTGATTGAATAACATGTTAGGGCTAGGCTGAATTTTGTCATTGTTGCGATGTCTTGCTGGGAGCAGTTCTTGAGATGTCTTGCTCTTTTTGTTCATTTGTTCACTACTACTGCTCAGATTGTTGAAACATGTCAATCCATTCCAATTTCAAGTTGCTCAGATTTTTGAAACTTGCTATTTCATTCCAATTCCAATCTGCTAGGATCCTTGAAACATTAAATGGGGGATGTTATTGCACTTTTGATTTTGTAGATCTTTGAGCTTTGAAAAATGAAGAAATCTGCAAATTTAAAATCTTTATGGGAAAGAGCTGGAAAGACGCAAAAGGTTGTTTTCACCTCGACGCAAAAGGTAACTTCGAATACCCATTCCGAAATTTTTGGATCCGTCACTGCTCCTCCGTCTACAACCCCGCTCAAGCGGAGATCGTCGAGGACGGCACCTCCGACGCCGGCGAGGGCTCCAATGCTGGCGCCAACTCGGGCAAGTTGCGAAAGACGAACCCCTCTCTTCCAGCTGGACGACGCCAGCGGTGCCGGTACCGCGCATCCGCCCAAAGCAAAGGATCCCCAAGTCGCCGAATTTGAAGTCAACCATGGAGAAGGAGGTGGGAATCGGGGGCCAAATCGATCTTGCCGAGAAGGGAAATGTGGTGGAGGAAGGGGGAGATTCAATTTTTGCCACTCTTAAGATTGACCAATTCACTCTGTCACTTACATGTGGGGTCGCCTGAGTCACTGACAATGGGCCAGGGTGGCAAATCTGTTGCCACTGGACTCATAAGAGTGGCAAATGATTAAATTTTCCGGAGGAAGGAGACTTCGCGGCCGCCGCTTGAGGGGGTCCGTGGATCCAGGCGGCATGCTTTTTGAGGGCTGGTTTTTCATGGGAACGTTTGACGTGGGACACGCTATACGCGCTTAAGCCAGCAAAAGGGTAGGATGACGACTAAACTCTCCTTTTATACTACTACAGATTTATAAACAGCCAAAAGATAATTAAACTGATTAACTGCAGTCTATTCTTCTATTGACTGCAGCAGCTTTCGTAATTTACCATGCTGTAGTCTACCATGATGGAAGTCAAGAAAAGAACTCAATTATCTAATTTATCTGTAATGGTTTGAATTTAACTCAAAATGGGAAATGCGCTTTCTTTCAATATAAAGTATAAGTTGTGCATGCAGGAAAGCATCTGTTAATTGAGCTAAACTCTGAGAGTTAACAATTATGGCGCTTTGAGAGTGGGTGTTATATTCACATGAAAACTTGAAATTTGGAAACAACCACTTTGGGTCAAATCAAGTACATCTGTTCATATTAAGGCGGGGAACGCGCTACTGTCGCGTCCTTCTTACTAATACAATCTTCGTGTGAATCGTTATTCATCCACTCCAAAAGCATGATTCTGTCATAATGTGACAATTTATTTGTTAGTCTCCTACATGCTTCATGTGCATCTTTGGCTGGAAAACTCAGTATCCATGTCCTAGCACGTAAACATTGCATAATTCACTTCCTAGTATGATTCTGATGTAAAGATGACTTATTAGACAATTTCCCTATTTCTCATATCCTTGTTTCACTTTGCTTTCTTAGGACAATCACATTAGGCCACTTGCATGTAGATGTAGGACTAAATTCTTTGCTACACAATTCATTTAGTTTGTTGGTACAGTGAAGTTTGTCTTGAACAAGTCAAAATAATAATCGATTTAGCCTGTCCTGCCGCATTACCAGACTGATCACAGGTACTTTCCGTGCATCAGTATATAAGTAGATCACAAAGATGAATTTAGTCACAAAACACCAAGAAGACACTGGCTTTAACGGGGATATTACAAGACAGCAGTCCATTCACAGACTACGCAATTGATCACTTGTATCGTAATGCAGATTTCTCAGCTTGCTACAGGTTGTCGGAGAAGGAAGCATTTCAATGGCTTCTCAAAGGCAAGGAGAAGGCTTAGGAGCAGAAAGGGCATGAGGAACACAAGCATCCAGATTGAGCTGTGGCTATACACAATGCTTGGAGAAGGGAGGGGTCTGAATTTCCCTAGTTCCTCTAGCAGATCTTCGTGATTCCGGAAAATAAGTGAAAGCTGCATTTGGAAGAGGATGGAACAAAGTAATTATGATTTATGATGAAAGAATAAGCTACAGACTGCTGTTGGATGAGAGTAAGGGTAGGATCACAGTGTAGAACCTCATCGTAAGCTTCCAGAGGGATTCGATCACTCCGGCTGAGGACATCGAGCAGTGACAAGTATAACATGTAGTCACGAGCCTGTACAAAGACCATGATTCAATCAGGAAATCACCAACTATCAATTCAAGCAGAGAGGTAATCAAATGGCATATCCCTTTAGTAAGTTAAAGGCTTGGCAGATTTAATTAGCTCAAATATGACACAACAGCACAATATAACAGTCGTGATCTTTGAAGTTTATGTTGAACAAACCATCGAGAAGTCCTAGTAAGTATCAAGTAAAAACTGACTGCAGGTGTAACTTCGCCAAATTGTTTCGTTTTTTTAAAAATACAACTTAGCCAAATTGTGAAAGTGCAATGAAATTTGATTTAAGGAAACTTTTTTCCCTTCATAGTCAACTTGTGTCGCAGTAAGTATGACTGCTGCGTTAAGCAAAGGCATAGATACTGTGAGCAGTTAAAGATTTTAAACACTAAAGCTTCATACAATTTCGCTCATCCTAAACCGTGGAGCTCTATCACATATGAGAGGAAGTTCAATATCAAGGTTTTTCCAAAGCAATGGAATTCCTTACATTGTTACATTTTATTTATTTTACTTTACACAAATTTTGAATTGAGGCTGGAATCGGGCAGGACACCAGTCGGGCCTAGTTTGGATGGGCTGGGATGGGCGCCCATCCATGTGTAAGTTGAATTAATCAGGATTTGTTCTAGCCTCCTCTGAAAATAAGGATTTGTAATAGCTGGAGACTCCCAGCCCCTCGTATACTCTTCGACTCAAGATTACTTCATGCAAAAAGTTATAACCTGAGAAACGGCCATATATAATATGAAAGTATCTTGGATCTCAAGATTAGGTGCACTGTTTACATCACTACAGCATAACAACACATCAATCATAAACACAAATGCAGGAATACATCATATATGGAGTTAAAGAGATGGTTTGGTTAAAATCTCTCCTTTTCCCCAACCAATACTAGCTGCAAAGCAGGTGATGGACAGAGGAAATAAGTCACCTTTTTTCTTTTGTCCTTGGTTGGCAGGGTGGGCTCAATTTGTGTACATAAAATATTTCCATTTGCTTCAGATCCAAACCATCAAATGATTGTTGACAACTTTTTCTTTCAAGAAAGGGAAGCATCTCCAGTTTCAATTAATTGCTGACAACTTACCAAGATAAACAGTGCACCTAATGATTGAAAAGGAGGACAAGGAAGTTTCTTGCTATACACTCTAGATGATGACATTGTCTATCAGACAACAAATCTTTTTTGCCAACGTGTAGAATATGTAACAGCCCTCTTAAGGATGAACTGTTGTAAGTTGTAATTGTTATGACATAATGCAATATGTAAACTAACAGCTAGGATCGGCAACATTGGGAGAAGATAGAACGTTGACCCTCAACACTGCAAAGACTAATGACATTCAGCATGCATGGAAAGTTCCTTTGAGAAAATTTCTCACCTTAACTTTCTTGACAAAGCTAAGAGATTCCTCAAATGTGACTGGCTCCCACTTAGACATGGATCCCAGACAGCCCAGGACCAGACCCCGGATTCCCTTTAAAGAGACATAATTTCCCAAATTCCTGCATGGAGTGGTTTGGTAAATTGAAGGTTACATTCCGCTACAGAGAGGAACAAACTGTACACAGAAAGCTTACATCTCCACAAAAGTCGAAGAGCATCAATAGTTTTCTCAATGAAACATAACAAAATAATTGTTCATTTTGGAAAAGCTTGCCCACAATGCTTCATCTCAAAGAGTTAAAATGGGAGCTAAGAAGACCACAGCTTCTATTAAAAACTTAAAAACTTTGATATATCAAAAGACACGACTACTTCCTAACAGAATGGGGGCTTCTGAGAACCCAACAAAGGGGAATCTCAGAAATGTGTCCACACTGACAATGAATAAGAAGATTATCCCGAAGGTTTCTTAAGTAGCTGCAAACTGCACCAGAATTAGCATGAAGCAGACTTAATAAATACTTCAAAAATGGATACAAACAACACGTTTCTTATAAAGGTTGCATCTTTGAAGCCAAAATCAAGTAATAGGTGGAGAAGGTGCACTACCAATTGCTGAAGCAAAGAAAATTTGACCAATAGCAACAGAAACATTATATCTGTTCTTCACTAGAACAATTATTTTACAACTAAGGAAAACCAATCTATTTGGGCACCAATAATTGTTCAGCAGCACCAAATTGCACTAATGTTACCTCACAATACAGAACTGGATGGACCTAGCTAAGGAATGCCCAAAATAGGTTGCATGCTTGAGGGCTAATTCCACAAAATAAGATTAATTTTCCTAAAGAAGAAAACAATCACTGCTACAGCAACTAGAACAAACAAGTTTGGTAGTATGGAGAGCCGCCTTTCTGACCAACTCCATCATCACAACAACCAACAGGTACGAATTTGCAATTTCTATTAAACAGCAAACCAAGAATCACACCCTAAAGAGGATATACTCTACCTATCAGAATCGGATAAACGCGTTCTTGTAGGACTCGTAATCAAGAACAAGAACCCAAAGCACCAAACTCCATCTCTAAACAACGAAGTGGATTCTTGCAAGGAGAAAAGGGGACTTCTTCCTCACCTGGAAGGAACAAACAGGAAGAGATTGGGCAGCCAAAACGAACAGCTTTTCCCCCAACGAGCGAGCCCTTTAGGAATCTGTCAGACGGACCAGCGAGAAAAGAGAAGATTTGGTTGGAGGAGATGGCAACGGGAGAAGAGAGAGGGGGAGAGGAGAGGCTGGGCTGGGTGCGGAGAAAATTGATCATTTGTCATTTTGAATAGTGGGCTTCGTAAAATTATCATTTTCAAAATTGGCTTCGCAAAAATGTCATGCAGTACATTTACCTCTTGATCACCATGCCATTTGAGCCATTTAACCCATTTAATATATTTTTTTCTAATTTCCGGTGCTGGATAAGACCTTTCTACCCAGTCGGGCGTCGGCCCCGGTGGCGTCTGGGTCGCAGGCGAAGAGGTCCCAGTCCACCGAACGGAGGCCGGTGACCCTGTCGAGGCTGTCTTCTGGCGGCTCGAGGGCGGCTACGCCGTCCAGGATCTCTGCCCCGGCGTCGCCATCGTTCACGCCTTCCAGCCCGTCCTCCTCATCCTCTAGCTCGTCCACGCCGGTGCGTGATGCCGTCGTGGAGACGCAAAGTGCTCCGAGAAGGTTGTCCGGTGGGCGGGCTCCTGATGGGTTGTGGCCGTCAATGCGAAGCCTGTCTTCTTCTTTCCAGCTCGAGCCAAAAGCAGGAAGGATCAGTTGTTCATCTGCAGATTAGACCAAGACGAAGGATGCAGCAGCTGCTGATAGGAAGAGGAGCCCGTTGAGAGGGAGGAGTGCCACTGAGCAGTCAGAGAATCCGCACGCTAAGGTGATTGACCACCATCGCTGGCCTGCTATGATGGGGGGCAGGGTGTCTGTGAGCTCAATGTCGAGGAGCGTGGATCTCACTGATAAGATTAGTAGGCAAGCTCTATCGTCGATTCCATCACGCGGCGTATCACCAAAGAGAACAGTGCTGTCATCCGCGGCAAATGCCTTGTCAAGAAGTATCGATCTTGCTGATAAAATCGATCGATTAGTCTCTTCGGAAGTTTCATCACGAGGGGGTTCACCAAGAAGAGGGTAGAAAGGTCTTTTCCAGTCCCTGAAATTAGAAAAATATATTAAATGAGTTAAATGGCTCAAATGGCATGGCAATCAAGAGGTAAATGTACTGCATGGCATTTTTGCGAAGCCAATTTTGAAAGTGGTAATTTTGCGAAGTCCACTCTTCAAAGTGGCAAATGATCAATTTTCTCGCTGGGTGCGGGTGGGCGTTGGCAGGGAGCTGGACACTAGGGAAGTGGGGGCGAAAAGAGCGATGGAGGCCGGAAGAACGCAGAAAGGTGCGGTGACCGAGGAATCTGGAAAAGGGGCAGGTGACCGTCGTCCTATGTAACGAAATTTGTAGCTACCATGCAGAATTGTAGATCAATCAGAGCTAGTTCTGTATACTTGGGTTCTATGCTCTACAGTGATGTTTCAGGAGTTCTGATACTGTGTTTCAGGAGTTCTGATACTGTAACACAATGATTTTGAGTTTACAGTCTAACAACGTATCTTAAGATGATTTTTTTTAAAAAATATACCCTCAGTAAGGTGATACCGCATCAGTTTCATAATATAAGGCCCATTTGCCTCGGACCATGTTTCAGAATATAAGCCCCCGGCAAAAACCAATGAGTAATTGTTAAGAAGATATTTTTCTTTGGAGAGAAATTGCTAAGATATCCTAAACACGTAGCAAATATAGTACCTACTCTGTTCGTTTTTATAAGGTACGGTTTAACTTTGACTCGGTCTTCAAAATTGAACTTGTGTTAATTTCTCCTATGATATATTGTTAGTAATTATAAAATCATGATCATACCTTCAAATATGAACTAATGGTACCACTTTTATATCATCCTAGATTGACACACCACGCACGTTATTGCGGAAACCGAGTCTGAGAACTTGGTTGATCCTTAGAATTCGAGGGACATCACAACCATCGGGTGGATATTCTACCAATTTTGACGAAGATCCAAGAGCTTTTGTTTCGTTTTCTCGTGTTTGCTTGCAGGGATGCTAATTTAGCCGCTCATATCTGCGCTAAGCAAGCATCTGCCTCTTTTCCGGATTGTACTTGGCTTAATTAGGTTTCGGATTTTCTTGTAACGTGCATTCGGCACGACTGTAATCCTGCCGAGTAATGGAAGTAATGCTCTAAGTATAAAAAAAATGTCAGTAAACTCCCAATTGTAGGTAAAATTGCAAAGTTTGAATGTTGAAATGCGGGCATACCTTATAAAAATCAAAAGAGAGTACCTGAAAACCTGTTAGACATCCACCGCATATATGGCATTGCAACATCTTTTCTTTTTTTGAATTTGGTCTCTCAACACACGAATTTTCAATTTTGGCAACCTCTATGAGTGCGGAAAGAGCGACATACGACACGTGTCACCTGTCGTGCTTCCGCATCATAGTAGATTCAGAGCATCTGCCGAGCAAAGTGCCTATCGAGCTAGGAGAGCTTGACAGGTACACCTACCAAGCTAGAAGACCTCGGCAAGAGCATCCACAGGATGCATAGTGCTTAACTTAAGCATACTTTACACTAATTAAGCATCCTACCTGCTTACTTAAGCATATTTTACACTAATTAACACATGCTTACACTAATTAAGCATCCCACCGCGGTTGGCTAGCTTGGCAGGAAGACCTGCCGAGCTCTCAATAGGTACCTGCCGCAATGTGAGAGCTTGACAGATGACACGTACCATATGCTACTGCCCCCATGGTCATGGAGGGGGTTAAATTTGAAAAATTGTGTGTTGAGGGATAGGTCTGAAAAAAGCTACAATAGTACTTACAGGAAGGTGTCATACAATAGATGGCATGTGATGTAAATACTTAACAAAAAAATAAACTATTAAAAATCTTTTAAAAAAATCTCACCCTCGGTCCAGTAAATCTTAATTACAATTAGAATTCGAAAGATGAGGAAAAATAATAAGACCTGTTTAGAATAGGAGAAGTTTATAAAGTTTTCAGACTCTTATGGGAATTAAACTATTTCTTATAAATTTTGGAGGAAATCGTATATGAGCTCCAGCTTCATATAAAATTTTCATTGAAAGCTCCAATATATTGGATTTTTTTATATGGCTTTCAATATTTATTATGGATATTATCTGCTTAACACAATGTGGAATTGTTCATATTATTGATGTATTTGATAGAGAATAATTTGTTGCGGAATTTAACTTGAAGAATTAATACTCGAAGTGTCAAGATCGGTTGTACTGGAATATGGTAGGCATATTTATTAGAATCGAGTCTACTAGAATTTAGTATGCATGTATATGTTTAACCCAGATGCAACACATAGAGGAATGGCTGGGTTTAGTTTACAGGATCGACTCTGCAAACTATTGATCCACATGATCAGATTGGAATTGATCTCATAAATAATCTGATCATGGCGCATGACTCGTACATGTATACTACAGACTAATATATTTTAAACTTATAAAACTGACATGTCTGATCATAGTTGGTGACGGGGTTCAAGAGTCTCACGATGTACCGAAAATAGGTGAGTCGCTTTGTAACACCTAAAAGTGGAGTTTATAAATAGATCCTACCCTTTAACCTCATATGTTTTGTGAATGGCACGACGAAAAAAACAGAACAATAGAAGAAGCGAGCTTAATTGATTGATTCTCTAGCCTCTCGGATTGTTTCCTCTCACATGCTGTCATTCCCCTCGCAAGCGGGTAGAGACAGAATTTTTTTTTGATCTGAAGCACTACAAATTCACGCAACTAATAATATTTTTTAAACTGATTAGATCTTAAAAATTGAATGGTTCAAATTTCATGATTTGAAAAAGAAAAATCATATTTTTTTGCTTTTTGCTAAAAACATTGATTATATAATAAACAAAAAATAAATTTGAAGAGCTAGAAAAAATGTCATTGTTGAGGAAAAGAAAAATTATGCAGAAGAATATGAAAAATTGGACTAAGGATAATAAAAAGGGCTCATATTTTTATGTTGGGATCAATGACTGATTCTTTAGCTACTGAGTATGAGGCTGAACGGAATGTGTGAAAAATAATGTGAAGTCTCGAACAAGATTTTGGTGAAATATCTCTTATTAAAGTGCTTAATCTTGTTAATCGTTTTCTCTGTACTAAGATGTATGATAGCACTTTAATTCGTGAGCATCTCAATAAACTATGTGTTTTAGCAAAGGAATTAATAAATGCAGGCTATCCTTTTTCTGAAGAAGTGTAAGTCATAGTTGTTCTAAACTCTTTGCCAAATTCATGAGAATATTTTAATATTACTTTTTGTCATTCTAAGAGGATACTCAATATACGCATTCCGAGGTACATGTGTTTATGGAAGAAGATTGAAAACTCTGTCAGAGAAATGATGGAATTACTCACAATTTTGAGTTACACCTTGATGAGGAAAATGTAATAATGAAAGAAATTGGCAAAAGAGGAAGCCTAAAGATGATTTGAGAGAAAACCTTAACAAGAAACGCGATCAGGTTGATCGTGAAAATTGTAACTTAGTTAATATGAATGATAAGTGCAAGAATTTTTAAGTATCACAACTATGGTCAATATGGACATTTTAGAGCTGACTGCAGGAAAAGAAGAAGCAAAATGAGCAAAAGAATAAAAATAATCAACCAGTTGACTGTATATCTAATATTTTTGTATGCACTGAATCCTTATTTACTACTACTTTTTTAAATAATTGGGTTATCGTTTCTAGTGCTGCTAAAGATCATAGAGGTTTTTTCTATGCGAACAATTTGAAGGGGAAAATATATGTCTTTATGGGCACTAATGTTAAAACTGATGTATTTGTAATTGGAAATTATATTCTAAAACTCTCCAATAGAGAAAAATTATTATTATATGACACTTTATATTCACGTACCGTGAGAAGAAATTTATTCTCTGTCGCTCAGTTGGAATCTATTGGTTATGATATACTATTTGAAAAAGAAAGAGTTAAAATATTATTCAATGGAAAATCAGTGCATACTGGAACATGTTATAAAGGTCTTTATTTTCTTGATGAACTATCAAATGATGACAATATTGATTGTTTAGTTGGTGAAAATAACTTCATGTTGAGGAATACTAATGACAGGAATACATGCTCAGAATTTTATTTATAACATTTATGACTTGGTCGTATTTCTAAAAATAAAATTAAGAGGCTTATTAGTTCTAAAATTCTGTACTTTAAGTGAGAGAATTTTGATATTTGTAAGACATGTATAATGGGTAAGATGACTCATGCGCCTTTCCAAAAGCAGAAAGATCTAATGAGCCTCTTGCCATTATTTATTGTGATATTTGTGATGAGATGTCCACTCCCACTAAAGGTCAAAAGATTATTTTATCACATTCATTAATGATTATTCTAGATTTGGTTATGCATATCTTCTTAAACATAAGCCGAAAGAATTTGATATGTTTAAGACATTTAAAACTGAAGTAAAAAATCAATTGAATAGAGAGATTAAAGTTTAATAACTGATTGTGGAGGAAAAGACACTTCAAAAATATTAAATAATTTTTATAAAGAGAATGGAATTATTTATCATTAAATATACCTTACACTCCACAATAAAATAGTATTGCTGAGCGGAGGAATATAATACTCATAGATACAGTTAGATCTTTGATGGCTTATTCAGATCTTCCAATGTCTTTTTAGGGAAAAGCTTTGCATATTGCTATTTATTTATTTATTTATTAAATCATTTATCATCTAAGGCTGTAATAGTCACTCTTTTATGAGTTGTGAATTGGAAGGAAACCCTCACTATATCACCTAGCTGTTTGGGGTTGTAATACACAAATTAGAGCGCCAAATCAAAATCATACAAAATTGTAGTCTAAAAGTATGCGAAGAATTTTTATTGATTATTCTTTGGAATCAAAATGGTACAGGTTTTATGATCTAGAAAAGGATAAACTAGTAGAAAGCACGGATGCAATATTTTTAGATTAAAACACACCTCGCCGTGCTAATTGAGCGAGGTTGAAATTATTGGCAACTTTACTGAAACACAGATGGATATATTTGGTATTAATTCGCACACAGAAGGAGGTCCAGCTCCTGAAGAAAACATAAATTAAATTTCCAACACTAACATATTTAGGAGAAATGAGAGAAATTTAAGTGTACCCCAATACCTAAATGATTATTATTTGTTCTTGGAGCATGTTTACTCTAAAATTTCAGATTTAGACGAAGAACCAAAGACTTAGAAAGAAGCAATAATGTAACAGGCTAACAGCCTAGGTTTTTATAAAAATACATAAATAAATAAATTAAAATATTAAAATAAAAATTTAAATTAAATCAGTATTTTTGTTGCCAAAATTTTATTTTTGGATTTGCCCTCAATTTCTGTTTTTGAAAAGCTGGATTTGAAAAGTATTTTAAGTAAAACCTAAAATTATTATTAAATAAAATGATATTTTGATTTTCTATAAAAATTCTAATTCAAATTAATTATTTGGATTTTATTGGGATTTCTGGAGTTTTAAAATCTATTTTTGAAATTAAAAAGTAATTTGGGTATAAAGATATAGTACCAACATTAGTTGGAAATATTTTTAATAAGTCCAAAATGTCTCTAGGAGGTTCTCTGAATTTTTCTGGAAATTGTGGAAGTTATTTCATATTTTTCTGAGCTATATTTATTTTCCCAGGCTTTTCTGAAAATCAAAAGCAAAATTTTAAAAAATAATTTCCCCTCCACTCTCCTCCAGCCGCCACGTGGACGGCCGGGATCAGCCCACATCGCCACCCTCCCTGCCGTCCACCAACCCTGCCTTCCCCTCCCCTCGGGCTGACATGTGGCCAGGCCCGATTCGCGCCACGCCACCTCGCCAGCCGGCCCATCCGCCCGTCCACCCTTCCACCCCTCTGAGCCGTCCGATCTTCATCCCCTCATCCCCACCGTCTCTCCTTCCCTTTGCCTCGACCGCTCGATCCCCATCCGACCGCCCCTTCCACTCATCCCCTCGACCGTCCGATTCGCATCCGGTCGCCCGCGTCCTCCCCCTTCCTCTCCCACTGACAGCTCGGCCCACTGTCAGGCCCGTCTTCTTCCCGGGTCATCTCCTTCCTCCCGCACCCGCCGCCGAAAACGCCGCCTCCACCTCCCGGCCTGCCCATTCTCCCACACGCGCCGCCCACCTCCCTCTCATCTCCCGCACGACCCGCGCTCACGTTCCCCTCTCCCTGGGCCCCCATTTCCGCGCCAGCCGCCCGTAACCGCAACGCGCCCGCGCCATCTCCGACGACGAATTGCCGCCGGCCTACCCCTCCCCGACCCCTACAAATACCCCCACTGGGTCCACCCCATCTCGCTTCACTTCCCTCCACCCTCGCCGCCTCTCCCGAGCTCCCCCTCGCCCTCAGCACCGTGCGCCCTTGCCGCCGCCGCCCCTTCCTCCGGTGAGGAATTCCGGCCGCTCCGATCTTCCTCGCCTCGCCTCGCCGCCATGCCCGTGCGCCTCTTCCCCCGGCCCGAACGCCACCGAGCCGCCGCCGCGGCGGGAGACCCGAGGCGCGCCCCTGTAACACCCCAGCCAATCAATGACCTGGAATGCTACCAAACTAATAACATAATAAGGAAAAACTAATATTCATCTTACAAAATTTCGGCAGAATCTCCTTTGTTTATTGAGTAAATCAGAGGTTCCAACAAGCATAATCAAATGATATGAATAACAGTAAGCAATATATTCATTTATAAGCAAAACTGGATTATGTTCATCATCGCACTCATAACAACACTACTTAGATAAAGAACGGAATCAATGTAAAAGAGTTCTAATCTTTTATTACATTTGAACCTGATAGACATTAATCAAATACCACTGGAATTATTCAGCAAATAGTGTTTAATGTTCTTTCTTTCTTCCATGGTGAATAGACCATGCAAGTGCAACAAAACTAATCCTTCTTTATCCCCATGCATGCCGATCTCATGTAGATACCTAAAACAAACATCAACCATAACAACAACAACAACAACAACAACAAGAGTGAGTTCAACAACTCATCAAATATAATAAGTAGTAACAAGAATAAAAGTGAACATCATTTCACAAGTTCATCCTTCAATCATATAAATAAACCATGCTATGCAATATGATCAAAAATCTCTTTATCTCTTCTTTTTCGCATTTTACCGGTAATGCGGAGTGTGCATGGACCAATTGCCCATACTCCACAAGTATGGGGACCTTTAGCCCGTCATGTCATCAACATGACGGGGACCTCGGCGCTTGGTCATCTCATGACCAAGACTTCAATAAATTAGCATGATGCACAAACGTGAATGTCTCAACAAATAAAACTTGCATTCACAACACCTATGCATCAGAAATTCTCCTGAACACTTTCAATTGCAATCGACCATAAACAATATCAACATATCATTAACATAATCAAGATCACATATACTCATAATATAGATCAAACATCTACAAACCAATAATTATCAACAATCCACAGTATAAAGTTTAAACCATCATTATACTTGCCTTAACTACGAGAAAACGGGGGATGGGCAGAAGGTGCGGCCCCTGGGATCCATCCTCCTCCTGAATAATAACTATAATGATTGCTAAGAAAACAGTAGCGAGTTTTTAGATTAAATAAAAAACACCCCCAAACTAACCCAACATGTTTAGCTTGATTCAAAACCCCAAATCCTTTCGGCCATCCTGTCCCCTCTACGGACAGTCAATTTCAAAAATTCATATCTATTGGTATAGAAGTCTAAATAGGGCGTTCTCAGACTTTCTGGAAAGATAATTAAATTATCTAACTAAACCTAGTTGGTGAGCCTCCCTGATTCGGCCATCTTCTACCCGCACCATCCAGATTTCTAAAAAAACAGCAGTTTCCTATCGAGTCCTCTGGACAGTGCACTAAAACTATCATAACTTTCAGAACGAGTGTCCGATTCATGATTTCTTTACCTTTATGGAAATCTACGGAAATTATCTACAACTTTCATAATATGGAGATCCTCTGATTCTCCTGTTTTCTAATCGCCCAAACCAATCTACCGAAACCTGACAGAAAATCTCCCGATCTGCAGAACAGTCTTACAAGAAAAATCATAACTTCTAGTACAAAGGTACGATCGATGCGTTCTAGCACTTCATGGAAAGATAAAGACGTCCTCTACAACGCTCTAGGAGAAGTCCAGATCTGATTTCCCACGAAACTACCCCAAAACAGCCATCCAATGAAATATGTCCTAGCAGTCCAGAATACCGACATTGAAACAACTAGTAAAAAATGCATCTAATTGGGGAACAACGGGGATTACCCTTGACGAACCGCTGTAGATTATGATGAACGCCCTACGAACTCCTCCTCTTCTCCTTTCCCCCTTTTTCCCTTCCTCCGGATCCAATCGCCTCGCTGCGCTTGATCTCCCTTCTCCGTTCGACCGACAGCCAAAGGAAGATTTTTTCCCACCGGTAGAAGAGCTTCAATAGGGGAGGGAGAGGGGGAGGAACTACTGGAGGGGGCGCACAAGGGGCAGGGAGGGGCGGCGCAATGGGGGCAGGGAGGGGCGGCTAGGGTTGGAGGGGGGTGGGCGCCTCTCCCCCCTCTTTGGCTGGTTTCCCCTGGGCCTTGGCCCAGGCCCAGGTTGCCCGGAAAATTCAGAAAACCCCCCGAAATATTATTTTATTCTTTCGTTTAAGGTCCCCCTCTCCAATTAAACAATTATTTTCGAAAGGCTTTTGGGATATTACAGCCCCGCTTCTCCCTCGTCACCAGCCACCGCCGTTGCCCGCTGAGCACCGTGTCAAGGTGAGCCGCGCTCCACTCGGTCTCCTCTCCCTCCTCCGGCCGTCGCCGTCCGCCGCCAGCCACCGATGCGCCGCCGTCGTCCCTGTGCGTCTCCGGCCAGCGCTGCCTCGGGTGCCTGTGTGGCAGCCATGTGGCGCCACGTCAGCGCCACGTCGGCGCCATCCCGGCCCCCTCTGCCCGGTCAGTGCCACCTCGCACTCCTGCCACCTCACCACCTCCCCGGGTCCGTGGACTTGGTCCACATGGACCAGGGCCCACTGTCAGCCCCTCCCCCCTAATTGCCAGTACAAAAATAATTCGGCCGAAAAAGAAATTCCCAGGGCTGACGCAATGTTGATGTCATAAACCAATTTTCCTTTAGAAAAATAAATCCAGAAAATCAATCTTTTTCTTTTTCTCTGAATTTAAACTTCTCGAAGCCCGTTCTTCTCCATCCTAACTCCGATTGAGCCCATTCGAATTTCTAAATTCATCAAAAATTCACTCTATCCATTTCTGGCCTCAATTCAAATATTTGAAGTCAATTTGAATTTATTTTGGATTTATTTGAATTTAGTGGGTTATTTTCACGTGTAGACTTCGACGATTCGGGAGAATTCAAAGATGAAGATTTGCACCAATTGGAGAGCAAGGCAAGTCACACTCCTTGATCATGTTGATCCCAGAATTTCAAAATAAAATTATGTTGTTTTAAATTATTCTGCATGCATATTTTTATTCAATGTATTTCAATTCAGTTTTAAATATAGTTAATGCCTACTTGTTAATTTCTCCATTGATATTGAATTCCTTATACCTTGTCGCCCTAAATCAAACTCTAGTTAGTACACTAGTAGTGGCTAGAGAATATTATATCAAATGCTTAGACCTGCTTAGTTATAATATTTGTTTTAGGATACCTTTTCACATGAAATGACGAACCTTTTCACATAAAATGATAAGCTTTTCAAAAGTACTCTTGACTTCGGTGAGTTAAGGAGGTTTATGAAATATTTTGAAAACACAATATAAAAACTGATTTAGACTTAGGCAATTGGTTAGATTGGTGGGTGCAGGTATGCCCTGTTGGTCGAAGCCGCAGTGGTTGATTGTCGTGCACAGGGGTATGGGGTTGGGCCTAAGTCAAATTAAGGACCGGTGTGTGAGTTACTGTTGCAAAGCCTTATTGTACTACCACATGGATGGTATGGGATAGCTCTGGCTGAATAATTTGTGAAGTCCCAACTTGAGTCAAGTCGTAGGTTGAAAGTGAGCGTGGTTGGTGCCATGAGAAGTCTCACTTGGGCGAGCGTGGTTAAGCCATGTGATGTCTCGCTCAGGCTCAAGAGGGGGTCCCGGTCTGGTGGATTCCTTACTGGGGTGAAACCTTAGAGTTGGCTTGGCCAGGTTGAAAGCTTTGCATTGTAAAGGCCTTGTCACGACTCCTCGCCGCACACCTAAGGAAGTGTGTAATCTAGTGGCAAAAAGGGATGATCGTGTCTTGTGGGTAAAGCTGTACAACCTCTGCAGGGTGTATAATCTATCCTGGATAGCCGTGCCCACGGTCATGGGCATGCTGAGTAAAAGTTTTTCATGGATTAGATTTTATTTTTCAAAAATGATTTTTGAAAACCTTGTGGAGTACAAGTTTGCGGAGTACAAGTTTGTACTCACCTTGCAATCTCCACATAGAGGAAGATGTTGTCGACTACGGTGAAGACTTGGACGAGTAGGCCGCGTCTTACTATCGTTTGCCTGTGGGCAGGCTTGGGCTTCGCTTCTTATTAGTTTGCTTCCGCAGTTATTTGCTTTATTTACTTTTGCCAATGAGCGTTGATGTAAGACTTGGCTATAAGGCCGTACTCTTTTATTTAATATATAAGAAATCATTTGTGCTTGGTATTTATCTTTGTTGTCACTGTGTGCACTAGCTGATCCTGGAGTAGTGCGATTTACACAGAGGATCCAGGAGTTGTTGTTCCGGGTTCCGACAAATAAACTGTTCATGATCAAAACTATGGGCTGAAGCACTGCATGAAGAATTAAATGATGGAAAGGAATAAAGTTTGGAAACTTATTGATATACCAAACAACCGTAAACCCACAAGTTGTAAATGGATTTTTAAAAGGAAATTGCATGTAGCAGGTTTAGTGGAAAAACATAAGGCTAAGCTTGTTGGTAAAGGTTTTACACAAAAGGAAAGTATTGACTTTGTGAAAAAATTTTCTCCTGTTGTGAAATTTACTTTAATTCATATTATTAGTGCCTTGATAGCTTATTATGATCTTAAACTCCACTAAACTGATGTTAAAATTGCTTTTCTTAATGGTCATTACAAAATAAAAATAAAGTTTGCACATTGAATAGATCAATTTATGATCTTAAATAAGCTTCACATGAATGGTATATTCTTTTTGATAATGTATCATGTCATATGGTTTTTCAATGTTGAAACATAATCATTACATATATACAAAAGTTTTGAGTAAATATTTTATCTTAGTATCTTTATATGTTGATGATATTTTCGTTGCTTCTCATGATAAAAATACATTGATGGAAATGAAAGTTTGGTTATCTTCTGTGAGAACCCTCAAAATTAATTAACCAAAAGCGCACTATTAAGAAAATAATTAATATGTCAATAAGAATATTAACATTTAAAAAGGAAATATTAATAAACTAAATTTCCATTTGCACAATCAAATGAGAATATATTAGAATAAAAAATCTGAATTACAAAAAAGACTAAGTTACACAATAAACCTCAAATAAATTCACATACATAATTTCCATTCTAAAATTTACAAGAATAAATATTACAACGCAATATTATAAACTTTGGAGATTCATCTCATACAACAAAGACATACAAACATGAAAATACATCAAAACTACGTAAAAAACTCCATATCATCACCGCCGCCAAATTCCTATATCAAACAGTTAGCCCAAAAGACAATTGAAACTAAAATGAAATTAAATAGTAAAATTGCCGTCAGAAATCTGGGTTATAATTTATGCACTTAGGCAACACGCGCATAGAGATACCAGGATTTGTTTGAGATAAATCAGCACCATCTCGCATATTTAGGTATTCATCATCCGGCATTTCAAACTTACCTCCTTACCTGTCAAAGCCATACCAACAGAGTCACTCCTTTTAAGAGTAGGCACAACCCATTTGTCACCAGCATGGCCAGTAAAGGCCACGAGTCCAACTCTAATGGGTAGCCAATAGAAGAACAGAGGCACGTTTCACCTCCATTGCCACCAGGCAGCACAAGGCAAAACCATGCCATGCAATGGTGCCAACAAGAGAGAGAGAGAGAGAGAGAGAGAGAGAGAGTTTATAGTCAGGAGCTCACTGTCCAGAACCTCCCGCACACTACATTCACCACCCCCAAGCACAGTAAGCTCTCGAGCTCACTACTCAGCCCACTGCCTAACTCACTGCCCAAAGGAAGAGAAACGCATAGAGACATGGCAAACCATCAAGAAACCGCACAAACCACCAACATAGCCATTCAATCCCATGCAGCCATTATAATGTCCAAGATGCTGCACAATCCCATTTAAACCCTAGCATTTCGTTAGCACCACCATAGCTGGAAGACGAAGGCCGGGAGACCACAAGACAGGAGGACGAGCAGCAAGTACCCTAGCCAGGAAGTACTCCCAGAAACTAGCCATACTACCAAATCCAAGGGCAAGATAGAGTAGCCGAGTGAGCATAAACATCCCCACCCTTTTGAGCTGATGGCACAAGTAAGGTAAAGCTCGAGCAAACCCTTATCCATTATGTAAGTACGTTGCTAACACTAAGCTAGTCGGTAGACCTAAGACAAGGAAGCCAAACCATTCAGCACACTAGAATAGCATATTAGTGGTGGCCATCCAGTGTGCCCTTGAGGCCACGGATTGGTATTACCCTGTGCATGTCCAAGCCCCAAGCAACCCACGGTTGCTTACCACAACACCCACAAAATAGAGGCCTTAGTGGCCGTCCATGAGCACTTGAACATTGACAATTACTCCCCTGGTGTAATGTCCATATCTAGCCCCCACATAGTTGCCCACCAAAACCCCAACACCCTTATGAGTAATCATGGCATGCACTACACATAATCTACACTAACAACCAATAAGAGTGCATAAGAGTAGTAGGCAGGGGAGAAGAAAACAAGGTAAAGCCGAGGAAGTAATGTACTACATCGGTGGTTCATGGCCACCGTCGCGTAGGTGACTGGTGAAGGGCAGCCAGAAGGCAAACCAGCAAGAATCGAGGCAGAACTGTGCGCCAGCAGCACGCCGTTGCCGTGGCGCACCGCCATAAAGAAGGGAGGCAGCAAAGCCAGGGTGCATTGGTGGAACCTCAGCTTCGCTGAGGTGCATGACCACCAAATGGTAGATCCGGTGGTGGCGGCTCGGCGTGTAATGCCGGCCAGGCACATAGCGCCGACCGACCGGAGATCCCCATGAAGCTCCAGTTCACCACCAATACACAACAAGAACACGATAGAGGGGGGAACAAATCCAATAACCCAAAACTCACTCACCAAGCCAGATCCATGGGGGCCAACACCGCAAATCAACAAAGGGAACCAGCCGATTTTAGATCAGCGGCAGAAACCGAGAGGGGGTGAACATCTAGGGCAAAGCCAGAACACCGGCGGCACCGAGAGAGAGGGAAGCCGAAGGGAGGCGAGGGCTAGCTAGGGGCGGCGTGAAGAGGCCTGTCGGTGGTGACGTCATGATCAGCGAGACCGAGACCGACGAAGTCGCCAATAGAAGGGAAACGAGAAGATTTGGGAAACAACCGAGAGAGCAAGGAAGGGCGAGGAGGAGATTCATCGGCCGAGTTATATCGACCGTGGTGCCGACTGGGCAGACTTGGGCCAGGCGGGCCTACTTGGGCCTGGAGGCCGTGTGGGCCAGATTTAAATAAACAAATTTTAAAAGAAGTTTAGTAGAGAAATAAATAGTAAAGAAAATAAATAAAATAAATAGTAAAGAAAATAAATAAATAGCAAGGCAAAATACATACATATACCAATTTAAAATGTATAAGAAAATTGTTAACGAAGCATACTCTGTAAATAATACTCACAAATTAAAACCTAAAGATTTAAAAGACCAAAGTCTTAAACATGAATTCAACAAGGGTTATTGCTTTATTTGAAAATATATAATTAGTAGTTAAAAATGGGAATTTTCTATCTTAAAATAATGCAGGAGGGGATTTGGTTCCAGGGGAAGAGACTGCCCAGACAATCATTGAGATTGCTACCTCTTGGTCAGGCAAGTAAAGTAGGCAGTCAAGCTTGCTGTGGTTCTTGAAATGTTTTGTTTTGACAGTTATTTTCTAATTTCTGGATGTTGCATTAAAAGTAATTTCTAAAAGAAAGGAAATTGGTCAGAAGGATGGATAACATGATAAGAATAATAAGAGAATAGGTCCACTAGAGGGGCAGTGGATTTTAAAGAAATTAATAAAGGAGGGTAGAGGATGCTCTGGTTGTGATCTTAGAGGCAGGTGAGACCCTCTACATATGGTTATTATGTAAAGACTAGAAACAATCTTCATTCTGAAATGAACCGTAAAACAGTATCAACCATACTCCCGTGCTGAATGGGCAGAACAGGTTACTCCTTTTTATTGCTACTATCTCCTTGCTGGGTAAGTAATAAATTAGGAGAGGGGTTCGGACCGGTAAGAAAAACAGGTAGCCCCAAGTCGCTTATATTAGTGTATGTGGAGTGTCGAGTAATCAGAATCGCTCGACCAATGGCTTTATAGCCGGATGGAGATATAGTAATAAGAGTCGAGAAAACATTCTATATTCTGAATTTAGGGTCGCATCAAAGGAAATGCGAATGACCAGTGTCCATAAGAATTCAGAATAATTATGGGTAAAGTGATACAAGTCTGTGCAGTACTAAAAATCATGAATTCATGCCAGTCTCTTGGATAAGAGTCTACGGGGAAAACACTGGTTTTTCTCTTGTTCTAGAATGATTGATAGAAATTTCATAAGTTAAAACATTGTCAACTTTTCAAAACTTATATTATGTCTTTTGGAAGTTGGATCAGGTATAACTCGGGCAGAAGTATGGATAAAATTGCATCATTGTTTATAAACTTGCTGAGTACGCTGTACTCACTCTTGCTATTAAATCTCCCCCTTTCAGACCTTTCTCTGCAGGGGATTTTTTGGGTTTTGAAGAGGGTGGGCTTGATAATGAGGACACCCCGGGATATGATTAGGATGATGACAAGGTGGAGACTGTATCTGATGGATGGGAGGAGTAGACAGTCTCTAGATTGTCATACCAGGACAGACGGGTACTATATTATAAGCAAATATGTATCTCCCCTGATGTAGCACTCAGTTGTATAATGAAGAAGACTTCTGGTAATAGTACAAAACAATTAGGTGGCCTGATTTTAAGTCACCTATGGTTTGTATATAGATATTGTACTTTCAGTCTCTAATTATTGTTCTGTTGCAACTACTCTGATTGGCTTGTTACTTGTTAAATGCGGTTTTCTACCGAAATGACAAGTAACAATCTGTTGACTAGTGTTATTACCCCATAGTAATAACATGGGTTGCCACATCTTCTAAATTTGATATAAAAGATATGAAAAATGCTTTCTATGTTTTAGGAGTTGAAATACATAGAGATCGGAATAAAAGGATTCTTGGGTTAGCTCTAAAGGCATACTTTTGAAGCGTTTTAAAACGGTTTTCTATAGAAAATAGCAAACCTGTTAATATACCTATTGTGAAGGGAACTAAACTCAGTGAGGAATTATATCCAAATACACTTGAGGAAAAAGCTAGAATAAATGATATTCCTTATTCTTCAGCTTTAGGATGTCTTATGTATGCTATGTTATTTACACGATCTGACCTTAGCCATGCCATTTGAATTCTTAATAGATATCAAAAGAATTCTAGACTGCGTTATGTCAATGTAACTATGAATTATTCATTATGTTTTAATGGTTATAATCTTCAGCTACATGGTTATACTGATGCTGATTTGCAAGGGGGATTTGGATGACCGAGAATCAACTTATGGTTATGTATTTACTTTAGCAGGAGGTGCTATTTCTTAGTGCAGTAGGAATCAAGGTCCAGTTGCTCTTTCCTCCATAGAAGCTGAATACATTGTTTTATCTGAAACAACAAAAGAAGTGTATGGATGAGAAAATTTCTTGTATCACTTAAGATTGTGGAAAGTGCATCACAATCTGTCACTATTTTCTGTGATAATCAGGCAGCGATCAAAGTCTCAAAGAATCCTAAATTTAATATTAAAAGTAAACACATTGAAGAAAAGGATCACTATATTCATAATGTAGTAAATAGACTTGTTTGTTTGTTTAGTTTATTTGCCAATCATTGATATAGTTGCAGATTCACTGACCAAGCGAGTTAGTCAGGAATTATTTTCTAAGTATGTTAAAGACATGAGTTTTCAATTTATTGATTGAAATATTTCAGCCAAGTAGGAAATATTGGATTTTTATGTGGCTTTTAATATTTTATTATGGTTATTATCTGTTTAACTTAATGTGGAATTGTTCATATTATTGATGTATGTGATAGGGAATGATTTGATGTGGAATTTAACTAGAGGAATTAATACTCGAGGTGCCGAGGATGGTTGTGCTGTACTATGGTAGACATATTTATTGGGATCGAGTCTACTGAAATTTAATATTAATGTATATGCTTAACCCGGGTACATCACAGGGTGGAATAGCTGGGTTTATGTTGCAGGATCAGCTCTAAATATTATTGACCCACATGATCAAATTGGAATTGATCTTATAAATAATTTGATTATAGCGCATAACTCACACATGTGCTAAGGACTAATATATTTTAGGCTCATAAAACTGGCCTATCTGAGCATGATTGGTGATGTGGTTCAGGAGTCTCACGGTGTACAGGAAACATATGTGTCGCTTTGTAACACCTGGAAGTAGAGTTTATAAATAAGTCTCTACTCTCTAGCATCATATGTTTTGTGAGCGACACTACGGAAAAGACAGAAGAATAGAGGGTATACCAAAAGGGCTCCACAAAATTAATCTAGAATTTATAGAAAACCTAAGACAATACACCTCTCTTTCTAATCAAGTAATATCTAATATCAAATTTTCTGTATTTTTCCTACGAGTCATCCAAACATCTCCAGTAGTTTTGTTTCATATGGGATCTAACCCGTCATGACCTTTAAATCCTACGTTTTTAGATTCCTGCATTCCAAAGAAAACCTCGGATTTTGGGCTAAAGTTCACAGAAGTTGAAGAATTTTTTTTGATTCATCCGAGAATTAAATTGTTTTATGTAAAATTTCTACGGAATTTATGTGAAATTTGTGCGTTCTGCGCAGGGTCTAAGGCAGGAGAAAAAAGATTTCGGACTTTGGAAAAGAGAAAACAGCTACTCCTCTTTTGGAATCTTGAGAATGTTGCAATTTTCGTTTAGGCATTTTATGTCGCATCCAAACATGCCTAGCATTTTTTGAGATTTTTTATGGTATATTATACTGGTAGTAGAAATGTGATACTAGAAATAAAATCTGACCGTTGATTTCTGAGGGTATTATAGTTTTTTGTTTTTCAATCTCAGTAAAAGAGTTCTATAAAAATCCCTTTTTTAACTTGATGTATATATGCATATGGAGAATTTGGAAATTAAAGAGTTATTATTATTATGTGCGATTTGTAAGCAACTACTTGCATGTTTATACAGTTGTAGTTGTGATCTCCAACCCAGTATCTATCCCCTTTCTCTCATGTGCTCGTGAGGACCGTGACTGTGACTTCGTGAGGCTGCCGCGAATTATTCGATGCATAGCAAGTCCACGCCGCCGCTGTTGCAGACCGACGGGCAACTGCGTACCGTCGAGCGATCATGGCCTGGTTGCTAGAACCTGGCCTGAACGCCGTGGTCAGTTTCTTGCGCCATCACTGCCGCCCACCGCCAGCACGTGTTGAGGGCCAGCGCCGGCGCCATGCTCGGGTCCTACTCGAATGCTCGAATGCTGAGGGCCGATGCCAGGCACAAATGCACGACCCCCTCGCCTCCCTCCTCCGCGGCGGCTGCGGCTGCCACCCCCGCGCCGTCCACGGCGCGGTCGTCAAGCTCGGCTGCCTCGCCTCCACCTACCTCTGCAACAACCTCCTCCTTTCTTACCAGGGCCGCTGCCTCCTCGCCGACGCCCGCAGCCTGTTCGACGAAATGCCTCACCGCAATCTCGTCTCCTGGTCCGTCCTCATCTCCGGCACCTCCCGCCTCGGTGCCCTCGGGGAGGCGTTCTTGCTGTTCTCCGACATGCTTCGCGGTGTGGGGCGCAAAAGCTGCGACCGCCCGAACTCGTTCGCACTCGGCGCCCTGGTCGCCGGGTGCGCCCGCGCCAAAGACGTTGTCGCGGGCGCGCAAGTGCACGCTTCCGCCGTCAAGTTTGGTGTCGACGAGGACGAGTGTGTTGCGGGGGCGTTGGTCGACATGTACGCCAAGTGCGGGCGTGTGGACTTGTCGTGGAGGGCGTTTGCGCTCACGCCCCAGAGGAGTGTCGTGAGCTGGACGAGCATGATCGCCTGCCTTGTCAACCACCGGTGTTCTGGCCACCATGATGCAGCGATTGTCCTGTTCAAGAAGATGTTGGTCTTGAAGGTTTGGCCAACAAATGCGACGTTTTCTTGCATCCTGAAGGTGTTTGATGCGCCTGAGTGGCTCCTTGGTGGGAAGCAAGTTCATGGCTGCTTGGTGAAGATGGGGACCGAGATTGATCCTGCTTTAGGAACTGCCCTTATGGCAATGTATGGTAGATGCGGTGGAGTGGATGAGATTGCTAGGTTGGCTTGTCGGATAAAGCATGATGCGTTCTCCAGGTGTTCACTACTTGTAGCTTATGCACGGAATGGATACAACATGGAGGCAGTTGGGATTTTTCGGGAGATGGTCATGGAAAATATGGCAATCGACCAGTCAGCTATAACTAGCCTGCTGCAGGTTTGTTCATCATTAGGGCAGCTGAGAGTGGCCAAGGAGGTTCATTGTTATGCTCTAAAGACCTTCTTCAAGCTGGATACTTTACTGCTGAATGCTACCATCACTGTTTATGGCAGATGTGGTGATATCACAAGTTCAGAGATTGTATTTAATCTGTTGGAAAACAAGGACATCATATCGTGGACGGCATTGTTAACTTGCTATGTGCAGAATGATCTTGCTCAGGAGTCACTCTTGTTCTTTAGGGAAATGCTTCGGAAAGGGTTAGGGTCTCCACTCTTTTGCATCACTAGTGTACTACGAGCCTGTTCTAGCACCACAAACCTTGTTTTTGGATGGCAAACTCATTCGAGGGCAGTGAAGTTAGGAATTGATGATCACAATTCTGTGGAGAATGCCCTTGTAACCATGTATGCCAAGTGTGGAAGTGTTCGGATTGCATTAAAGATTTTCAATTCAATGAGGAACAGAGGTATTATCTCGTGGAATGCATTGATTACAAGTTTTTCACAGCATGGCAATGAGGTGGCAGCTATTCAGTTATTTGACCTGATGCAAGAAGAAGCAGTGTGTCCAGATGATTACACTTTTATTGGGCTGTTATCATCTTGCAGCCGAATGGGCCTAGTTGCAGAGGGATGTGAGTACTTCAAACAGATGAAATCCAAGTACAATGTGGAGCCCAAGATGGAGCATTATACCTGCATGGTTGATCTATTTGCCCGTGCTGGGAGATTTTGTGATGCAATGGAGTTCATTGATGCCATGCCTTGTCAACCAGACCAACTGGTGTGGAAAGCTTTGCTAGCTTCATGTAGGGTTCACGGTAATGTGGAGTTAGGAAGATTAGCGGCAAAGAAGATTCTGGAAATAAGACCAGAGGATCCTTCGCCGTACATTATATTATCCAGCATTCATGCTTCAGTTGACATGTGGGATGCGAAAGCCTGGAATCGTACTGTATTTGACTTCCAGCGAGTAAGAAAGGAGACTGGAAGTTGCTGGGTTGATGCACAAGAATTTTCAGATGATATATTTGATGCATTACAAGTTGGAGCGACATAAGATTGGTGATGTATTGATGCTTTTTTTTTCTACACACCAGGGGGAGTTACGCTTCATAGTTGCTGTGAAACATAATGGACTCAATCATGTGAAATCGACTGACTGCACGGAGGAGATATCCATGAGTAACATGTAGACTGTGTGTTGTCATGCCTCAAAGAGAACTGGCCTATGCCAGATTTCTACTTGGACAATGCCTTGGTGCAAAGGATCAGGTTATTATCCTTTCTAGGGCACAGGAGATGGTTGCAATGTGTCTCTTGCTTGAAGATGAGAAATTCTATGGTGCTGACACTGTTGTAAACTGCACACAATACTTGCAACTGTGTACAATATAGTCATACTTTCCTGTGTATTGTCAACTGAGTTTTTGATGATATTGAAATTATAGAGATGTATCTTCATCAGTGCAAGCGAATGTGATGTCAAGGCTTCAGTACCTTCTGCTTTCACATGCGATGTGAGGTCAGTACGAGCGTAGTTAAGCTCTTCTTGCATATGCTTTCGGTTCCTAAATTAATTTGCACTGTGGTATTATTTGAAGAGATATGGGGTAAATGATACTCAGTGCTTAAAGTTAGGTCAGTGTGCAACATCAGTATGACTTTATGCCAGTATTTCGTACGTTCTTGCCATTCTCAATTTGAAGTACTGGAACTTGATTACTGAATATATGATAGTACTGGGGTGATGTGTGAAATTCTGTTGTAACTTGTAAGTAACTGATAAATCATTTGCAAATTTTGTAAATCAGATAGTGATCCTTGATTAACCTCTTTTGAGGTAATATATGCATGATGGAACTTTCATTACGTAGATATAATTACATTTGCCAGACAAACCAAATTACACAATGGATGGAATGGCCAAAAGAACAATTGTAGAGCAGCTATTTTTGGATCGCTTGGATTTTCTCATGATGTGAATTTACTTCAGTTTACACGAGATCAGTATGGATTCTTACTTGGAAACTAATTTGAAACTCCTGTATTCTATCTATATAGTGTTTGTTATTTGCATATAACTTCTCCAAACCGAACATGTGAAATGCCCTTTATTCCTGACACCAAAAAATGAATCAAATTATAATAGTGTAGTGCATGCTTTCTAACAAAATGAATCAAATTATAACAGTGTAGTGCATGCTTTCTAACATTAGTTGGTGTTACACCTGAACTGTTTGGAGTTTTGAATCCCTAGAACCAGCGGCAATGATGCCCTATTTTGTTAGTCCTCTTCCAATTCATGAAAAGGAAGTGGAACAACCTTCACAGCTCTGAACTTCCCGGCATTGTTTAGGTGTTCGTTCTCCAGCCTGAAACAGAAGTTTTTTAGTGTTCTTTTGGTGTAAATTCAGGTTTATATAACAATGTGAAATTCACACGTTCAGCTTGATTGGCAAAAGCTGTACCTGTAGAAGTTCCAATGGCCTCGTCGAATCACTTCAAGAGCTGCCAAAAAGAACAAAGTTACTCTAGAATGCAGGCTTCCACTGTTAGGGTTGATGACAGTCTGAAGCCAAGCAAGCCTCAAGACAAGGTTCAAACCCTGTAAAAAATTTGACTCTCTGTAAGTATGGTGAAATTTATCTTTGATCAAAAAGTTATGATGCAGACCATAACTATTTTAGAGAACATACCATGGATAAGAAATAAATGTATTTTTGTTTAAGTATCAGATTGCTACGGAGCCAAGGGTTCTTGGAGTTGAACTGCAGAAGACCCCAATCCTTGACAAAGTCCCAGTACAGTTGGTAGATAGTGGCGACACTTGACACAATGATGACAAGTGACAGCCATCTGGCACTGTTATCACTCTCATATGCCACTTTTGTTCCTGCAGCAAGCATCGCCGACACGTACTTCCCAAGGTTGACAATGTGGTTTATGTCCCCTTCGTCAAACCATCTCCTTGCACACTGTCAGGAGAGCCATAAGAAAAGTAAAGGGTATCACTACCTTCAGAAAGTCTGAAGAAGGGACACTGTAATGTCGTAAGTAACGTTCAATCGTATATACCTGCATGGCTCTCCAGTAGTAAGGCAGAAAGGATACTGCATAAGCCAAGTCTCTAAAATGTTTCACTCTTGTGCAGTAGCCATAGTCTTGTGTCTTGTAGCTGCTAGTTATGTAATAACATGCCAGGTACACCAGGCTCCTAAGCATTGGTACCTATTTTTCAGCAGTCATTACTTTATTAGTCATTTCCAAATTGAAAATCATCATTTATGCTCTACAATCTAGTAAGTAGTTACTCAAAACAAACATTTTTGGTGACAAAACCACTTTCATGCATGCTGATCACATGTTGACAATGTGCTCTGCTGAGCATTATGGGTTAAGAGGGTATGGCCTAAGTTTGCACAACTGAACTTGACAAACCTTCAGCTTCTGTTAAGTGATTACCTGGCTGCAAAGCTGATCAGCCATGAAGAAATCAACCATCACAACCTGCAGATATACAAGAATTTAGCAATTTGTTGGTATGATATGGAATTTGATAGGTTGCAATCTTAAACAATTGTTCTTTTACTATAATAAAACTACCTTGTAAAAAGGGGTCAAAATGATGTTTCTGATCACTTTTAGGAAGTGATAACGACTTGATCGGTAGAGGATGTTGAAAGGGCAGACTAATATTAACAGGAACACCTGAATAGATATCAGTATCAGCCGTAGAAGATTATAACAACTTGCAACTGTAAGCGCAAAATTTTACATTGGTAATGTTGAATAGAGCATACCAGAAGTTGGGCCCCTGGGATTGCTTGAACTGCACACGAAGAATACCCTTTGACAATGAGTGTCAAGTGTGCAAACATGACACCAACAACAACTGTCATGGAAGTAGTGCATATCAAGAACACGTCGCGATACTTTAGCTCTTTGGTAGGTGTGAATTCGAATATGAATGTGTAGTTTATGCGCGTCTTTCTCCACATGAAGATGTTGCATCCATAGAGGAAGAGATGCAGAAAGAAGAGGCTGAACATGCTGCAGTTTGGATCGCTTAATGTCAGCACTGGAGTGTCTGAATTGTAGCAAAAGAAGTGTTCAGTCGCAATTAAATGGCATTTTGGGTGCTGACCTAAGGGCAGGATAGGATGTTGACATGTAGACTCTGTTCGATTGCTGAGTGTACATCCCAGCTAGGCGCGCCATGAGACAATAACCGATGAATAATGCTACAAAGCCTCCAGTGAATAGTCCTGAAAATTTGACAGTTATGTATACGGATTCTGAAGTTTATGCTGATGAAGGAAGGAATGCAAAGCTCATAAAAACTACCACCTATGAAAAATGTGGTAGTATGTGATTCTTTCCTCTGATTTGGCTTCAGATACTTCATTGCTTTCCGTTTGTCCCCTTCAGCGAAATCTCTCACAAACAACTCCTCGACATCATCCATTAGCCTGATTGCCTGTTACAGTCGATTTCAGTCAGAACCTTTGGAGTTTTGATAAAAGGAAATGCTTCAAAACTTCTCAAGACTTGTGTACCATTGCAAATTACCTTGTCAGAGCTATTGAAGTAGGAGCTCTCCACTACTTTCAGGTAAATTGGCTGAACTTCCTTTGTTGTAATCTGAAACATGAAAAGATATTTTGTACTTTCAGCAATGCTTATATGTGATAACTTTCAGGTAGTAGAATCAGGGGAGGGGTATTGGCGGGGGACCTTGTCAAATTTCTTCAGAATCTTCACAAAGGCCATCATGTTCAAGCTCCTGCGACAAGAACGCTTTGCCTGTCAAGTACCCATTTAGTGCACAGAGCTGAACTACATGCCATATCAGCTGAGCCTACCGGTATGTCTTGAGGTACCCCAAGCCCTTGTACAGCTCAACCAGGGCACCTCTGATCATCTTCTCTGCCTGGTGCACCTTCTTCTTGTTGATGCTTAGCTTCTCACAGCCGTCACCACCATTGGCGCCAATCCGCCTCGACGGGCTTAGCATGTCCTCAAACAGCAGTTCACGGATGGCTGTGACGATCCTCGATGGCGTGGTGACTGGGATGTTGATCCTCACGCTCCTGCCCTGGCAGGTGACCACCCTCCCTGAGAGCGTCCTCACCTTGTTGACAGCTTCAAGGCTTGGTTTGCCAAGCCTTCCTGAGTCTTGAGAGATGGAGAGCTGGTCCTCCCCGTCTTCACCAGTGCTCTTTGCTCTAGCATCTTTGTTGAGATTTTCTTGGCCTTCTTGTTCTTGCTCTGCAATGCCCCTGAGGGATTGATCTCCTGTAATTTTGAGATGGTACGTCAACATTACTAATCAAGTCCACCTTCCTTTACTTTCACTTTTGTTAATGGTTTCAAACCTCCTTTATGGGGTGTTTGGTTTAGGGAATGGGTTGGTTCCTCTTCATCTTTTTTGGTTTGAAGAAGAGTAAAGAATGCAATGCCGTTCTTCAAAAAAAGAAAAAAAAGAGTAAAGAATGCAATGAGTTGGTCTAACACTATACCATTCCTCGTAACCACAATGCTAATAGAAAAATGAAGAATGTGGTCGTGCCTAATTTTTTTTTCAAATGATCACACGATGGATCAACCTATCTTAGGATTAATTCATTCCTGAAACAAAACACGACTTTAGATTGCACGCTCACACCAAGAACTGGCCTAATTAGACATGCCCACCAAGATTGCCACTTCCAGTTTTCTTTTCCATCTAATCAGGTCCAAAATCTTATTAGGTGTATATCAAGATCAAGTGATCAACTAGTATAATCAACGCTTATCCTCTACTGGCTTAACAAAATATAACTATGTAGCGACACATACTATACCCTGCATATATGTATACTGACCATGCAGGATCGAGCAAGAGACGGACGGGTCCTCCGGGTCGGTGCTCCCCGCCGACGACCCCCCGCCGCGCCGCCGCTCCCGCTGCTGCTCGGTGACGGCGGCCTTGAGCTCGACGAGTATCTGCAGCTGCCGCCTGAGCGATTCGCCGCGCCCCAGGAACTCCCCCTCCTTCCTCTCGTAGAACAGGTTCACCTTGTTCAGCTGCTGGTCCAGCCTCTCGAAGAACGCCCTCGCCGCCCCCGCCACGGCGTCCGCGATCCCGCCGTCCAGAACCTCCGTCTCGTACACCTCTCCGGCCACCGCGCCGTCGGCGCCCGCCAGCTTCCTGTGCACCTGCATTGCACGTACGTACGGACAGCACAACATATAACATATTTGCCGTCTTAATTAATCAGCCAAGTAGTCATACGTATATATGTCCATACATACACGTATGTAAGAACGCAAGTACGCGTATAGTTGTATGTACTCTATCTCTCAGAAAAAAAATAATTGTACATACTATACGCATATGCAGTTAGTGAAAGCTAGTACTGGTTATGCATGGTTGACGCCATTTAGGATAAAGGCTAGTGCATGCCTGTATGGCGCTATGATGCTCCTTGTGGTGCCCATGGGGGTGGAGGAACGGCAGCCTCATCACCCAGTGAGCCGCCGCCGGTGCCTGGCGCAGCGACGGCGGTGTCGCCACCGCCGCCTCCGCGCCATCGCCACTGATGGCCGCCTGCAGCTTCTTGATGTCCTTCTTGAGCTGCCAGTAGTCTACAAAAACCTCCTTCCACTCCGGCACAAGCTGGCCCTCGAACTGCTTGGAGAACTTCACCATTGGCTTCCCCCCTTCTCCTTCCCTCCCTGCAGTAGACCAGAGGGAGTAGCAGTGCAGTGCTCTGCAATGGTGTGTGGGTGTCTCAAGGGAGGCCATGGGGCAAGGTGTACTTATATCTGCATGTGAGCGTGCTGTAGTAGTAGTGTTCATTGGAGAATTTTGGAATTAGAATCTAGAGTGAGATGTTTGGTTGAAGCAGGGTATAGCACATTCCAAAGTATCTGTGAACAAGATGGGGGAACTGTTGCCTACGGTTTTTTTTAACTTTAGTCTTGCTATACTAGGTCTCGTGAATTGTGATGGATCACCACTTGGGCATGTAAGTTGGTGTGTTGGATTCTCTCTTTCCACACCAGTGGAGAGGAGAGGGAAAGAGGGCGGAGGGAGGGTGTTTTATAGGATGGATGGATGCATCAGTGCATTGGCTAGCTGATCGGTTTGTTGTTTTCTGCTGTAGCTGATAGTTTATAATTGCAGCTAGTGGTTTTTATTCTTAGAATGAGTATTTGTGTGAATGAATCAAATACCAATAACTTGTTTCGAAAAAGCTGTTCTGATAAACTGCTTCAAAAAGAAGTCAGAGAAGTCATCCTATTTATTTATTTGAAGTTATAATAATAAATTATAAGCTAAAAAGAACATAACCGGTATTATCAGCTGCTACAAGCTAACAGGGTGGATGATGGTGGAGCTGGTGGTCATGCATGGTACAGTGCAGAGAACTGTGTCAATGGGGAAAAGTCGAACACACGCCAAAATTACCACTGGTTCACTAGCCATTTTGGCAACCTCAGATTACTGTGATTGGAAAGATGTTGCATTTTGTTCTCAAACTGTTGACTCTGTTTCAGTTTAGTTAGTGTCAATCCCCATAATATTTGGAACAGAGACTAAAAAGGTTTGGAGCGTAGGAATTTTTCAGATTCTTCTATTTAATAGGAAACAATTCATTCGCCGCAAGAATCCTGAAAATTTCCCACGTTTCAAACTACGGATGATGGATTCTTTTGGGTTGATAGTTTATGGTTTAAATATTTGAATTTTAGTTGTTTGTGAGAGGCAGTACGCTAAAAGATATAGTCGCATGCGATTTTGGTTAGTACAGTTGAACTCAATATACTTGTTACTATAGTTTTCCTATTGACCATGCCTTAAAAAACGCGCTATTTAAAAGCTAGTTAATTATGTAGGCAGTACAAACAAAACTAACTTTAAACCTATCCTTACTATGGGTCTGAATATGAAAATCTGGATTCTTTATATATATTATATTAGTCTAGAATCACACTAGTGCACACAGAAGCAACATAGATACAATATCATCTATATATAGTGATAAATAATTAAATAACGAGTTTTGATAAGAAATAAAGATTTTAACCTTATGTTCGACTTTACAGTTATTTAGCCACGCAAGACTTAGACAGTAAAGAAATAAACCGCAGTAGAATGAAAGAACTCCAGTGGTGACCCATCTTATGCCACAAACAACCGAATGGGGTAGAGACCTAGCAATCAACCTTGCTCGTAGAAGTCCTCCTCAAAGAGTGGCGATGATTTGTCTTCTCCAGCAACTAAGTTGTGATTCTAGTAAGGGTGAGTATATGGGGTATTTAACAAGTTATGCACATAGAATATAATATATATATAGTATAAATAACAGGGGTAATCATGGAGCCTGGGCACCATGGTGCCCCTGTTATATATATATATATATATATATATATATATATATATATATATATATATATATATATATATATATATATATATATATATATATATATATATATATATATATATATGCAATACTTATTATAAAGGAATGGCTATCCTTGCTTATTTTTTGTATAAAACGAATCTTGCATATAAATACAATAAATAAATCAAATTCACAAAACTTTTCCTTGCCAATTTTATTTATGAAAATCTACCTCTCGTGTGAAATCCTCAAGCACATCCATAACTACGGACACAACTATTTAAATAAATTTGTTAATACTCTGCAAAGATTATACAACTTTTCCTACACGATATAATCAACTTATAATATCGGCCAATAACACTCTTCCTTAGGCGTGTGACTAAGATGATCATAACAAAACGTTTTAGAAACTTTACCTTAGCAGTGACCCCTCCCATCATGCATGAACTCGGTAAACTCACCCCGACACACATGAGTAGGCCCGAAGCTTAACGTTGCATTTGCAAAAAAAACTGCCCAAATGATGTAACCCAACACATGCGATTACACCCTCTAGCCTTGGCATGAAGCCTAACCTACAGCCTGAGGAGTTAATACCGGAATTCAGTAACATACTGAGCTAGGTCCTTCCATAGAGCATGTAACCTGAGGGGGCTCAATTCAATGGCACACAGAGTTGATGACCAGGGCGATACTATCTAATTCTCTAACTACATAAGGGATCCACGAAGCTATCACAACATATGCTCACACAATAAATCCTTCCAACTCATAAATTCTTTCATAGCAAACCTTACCATTCTGAAACCTACATAAAATTTTCTATAACTTCCTAGTTGATTAAATATCTAGATTAAATCATCTAAACCTCCATTTTAACCCAGAAGATAGATCTGTCATCTTCTGGACAACCCAGAAGATAGATCTGTCGGCTAGGCGATGCAATGGCTTTGCAAGGTTGTGCTAACACGCCCATGAGGATGGCTTTGGCAGCCAAAAATAAAATAGCTAGGGTTTTTCCTCTCCCACACGATCTCTAGTTAACATCACTCAAGATCCTATCCTGACTCCAACTCCCCGTACGACTCGTGCTGGAAAACTAATTCCTCCTCTAAAATGCCACACATCCCCTTTTCACGTAGCCTCTTATCTCTATTTACGCGTAGATCCTTAAGAGGATATTTCTAAAATATTACAGAAATATAGACAAACACTAGCATCAAATATTAATACAAAAGCATTCATGAAAGTTAGATCATCCCTATTATCTCTAATGCTACATGGCTACGTACAACCCTTAGCCCTTTTTTTTTATGGAAAACAGTAGGAGAGGCTCCTACTGCACTAATAAAGATAAAAGAGTACAAAGGTGAAAAAGAGAAGGGCGGGGGGGGGGGGGGGGGGAGAACAGAACAAAAAAACACAGAGAGAAATCAAAGAGACTGAATACAAGAAGAAAGCAAGTCGCGAGTGTCCAGCTTGACCCTATGCAACAGAAGGGATGCCTCTAGTCTAAGCCTTGATTTCCAAATATTGACACTATGCAATTGCTACTAGAAGATGAGATCATTTCTGATTTTCCAAATGATCCAGGTGGCCATGAAGAGGTGACTGGTGAAGGCTCGCTTTGCATTATATACTCTTGTTGGAGTATTTGCATTAAAAGACTAGTGAATGCACATCTCATTCCAACATTGAGCAGAGAAGGGATAGTCAAAGAAAAGATGACTAATGGTTTCCACACTTTGAGCTACTCAAGCATTATCATGGTGAGTAAGAACAATAGATAGATAAACAAGAACATAGTAACAACAATACAATTCCGGCCATCTGCATACCATAAGTTTTCATCTTTCCAGTTAGCGCATGGGAAAGAGTCAAGTATTTCCCATCTATGTAAATTCGTTTGTGCCGTGCACGTACCTATCTCGCCACCTCAACGTATGTCAATGGGCCTCCACCATAAATTGAGAATTTATGTGGGATTTGAGTATTTGGGGCCCATAATAGGGGATCTTCTAAAAGCAAGATATGTTGATTCTGTGTTTAATGAAGAACTATTCCTAACATTAGGGGGAAGGAAAGGACTCTTAGTTGGAATGTTGAGAACTATCACAGCATGATAGTAGTCTTCATAATGTTGATTCGCGCACTGAACAATCTGAACAAATGAGCCGCTTGATTCATTCATGGATCATAAGGAAGTTAAAAAGTCGCATATACCAGCGGTAAATGCACTTGAAAGAGTGGAACCATCCTGAATTTTGGGTTCTGCATCTGACTCCACCACTCTTAGTAGGAAGAGGGGGAGACCTCTTGGTTCTAAGGATCTCAGACCAGGGAGATATCCACAAAAATGACACACTAAATAGGTGTAGAAACTTCATGAACCAAATAATAATAAGAAATGTCCAATGGACGACGTTGCACCCAATGCAAGAGCACTAGGAATGGTACATCGTGTAGAAGCACATGGGGGAGGTGCCTAGTGCAAGGGAGAGCACAGCCGCTGATAGTAGGGTAATAAAACAGTTAGACTCTGCCATTTGGGAATAGTGTTGAGCTGATTGATTGAAATAAAGTGCCAATTAAATTGGATAAATTGTTTGCCACAAACTATATGAAAACATGAGAAGTCTTTTATAGACAAGTAGGAGCTAATAGCAGTTGCTTCATGACTAAGATTGCTTTCCATATTGAAAATTTGGATCTAAAACCGATTCTACTTTTATATTTTTGTTAGTTGAGTGTGAAACAACCCAAAAATTTCCAAAATTTTGAAAATCCTTGAATTTCATTTGAATTTAGTTTTTCCTCCCCAATTTGGTAAATCCCTTGAAAATGCGCTTTCCCTTTTTGGATCTCCTCCTTTCCCCATTCGCCAGCGCCTTCGTGTGCTGTTGCCTCCCCACCGCCTCTCTGTTCAGCCACCTCCATGCGCCACACCGTCCCTGCCCAGGATTGTGGCTGCCTCCACCCGTGTGTTCACACCGAGCTAACACTGGGTCCCACCCGTTAGCCACTAGCTCTGCTTTCCTCCTCACTTTGCACGTCGCTGGCTCACGCCCGTGCTCTCTCCTTACCGCAACGCACCGCCTTTCTTCTTTGTCGCATGCGCCCGTGTTGTACCACAATCTTTACTCCCTCGTCAACGCTTGCAGGAAGCCAGTGCCACCTCTCCTTCTCCTCTGCACGACGCCACCTGTCTCCACCCTAGCGCAAGAGACACAGCTGAACCACCTCACTGTTCCCACCGCCTCTCCTTGCCTTTATAACCAAATTTCCGTCACAGAGAGCCCCTTGTCACTCCTCAGCACTCATCAGAACCACCTAATCGACCACCTCCGCCCTACGTCACCGCCATTTCTCTCCCTGCGCCCATAATCCACCCCACCCAATCTCGTGATTCAATTGATGCCTTTTCAATTCCTAGCAACCAGAGGACCTTTAGGCCACTAGGAACTCATAGTCTAACTCATTGAGCCTTTCCTTGATCTCTTCCTCGCCAGCACCGTGAGCTGTCGCCGGTCAGAGCACCCTCTCTGTGGATAGCCCAGCTTAGACCATCCTAGTAAAAACCACCACCGCCTCTGAGTTTGCCTTGTCCTGTAGATGGTTAAAAACCCTAACACCTCATTGGAACTCCACCGAAGCCGCCTTGTGCTATACCCTGTCTGCAGCGCCTCCTCTCGCCGTTAGCCAAGATTGCTGCCTCTCGATCTCAGCCAACCTCTAAAATGGAATCCTCGTGACCCCAGGAACTCTCCTATGGTCGCTTATTGCTGTTCTGACCACGGATTCTCTGGCCGCCCCTCTGCTTGAGTTCTTTGGCTGCCCTCCGGCTGCTCCTCTACTTGAACCCTTCGACCACGTTGTAATCGAGAGAGCTTTGACCGCTCCACTTTTGAATTCAGTGCTTAAACTGCTCGAATGCCATCCGATGTGCTTAGACCACTCAGTTGCCGTCTGATCTTCTAAGTCACTTGGGCGCAACCCAATCTCCGTGGCTGCTCAGACATCGTTCGATCTCCGCAGTAACTCATTCACCATCCGATCTCCATCGACTTTGCTTTCGAAGTTGAACCTTAACCGCTTATCCGACTTCATAGTTGTGCCCAAACTGCTGTGGCAACTCGGAGTCATTTCGACCACATTGTCGTTACGACCACGTTGTGGTTTACGATCATGTTGTGGTTTACGACCGCATTGTGGTTTACGACCATGTTGTGGTTAGCGACCACAGTGTAGCTTTCAACCACACTATGGTTTATGACCATGACGCGGTTTACGACTGCGCTGTGGGTCATGGCCATAGTGAGCACTTGGTCTTTTTAGTCGTAACCTGGTTACGACCACATCTTTTAGCTCCTCCAATGCCTCCGACCACCTACATACTCATAAATTTCTCTGAGTATGAACAGTAAAACCCGTGGTGAACAGTATCAAACCCGTACTGTTCATCCGAAACCATAAAAATCACAAATACCATCATTTTGACCATTTCGACCCTGTGAATCCATTTCCGACCTCTGTTTTGTCAAATAAAGTCTCGATAAAATCTAAACACACTATTGTAAAATCAATTCTCTACTTCCAAAATTTGTCCAGCATGTCTATAACCCTTTGGACTGTCTCGAGCCTATCCGGCCCAACTCTAACCCTATCAGACAACCCAAGCATTATTGAACTCCAACCACCCAACCTATTTCCTTTTAGGTCTTTTTTTGTTATTTAATTACTTTTTGTTCCCAGCTTGCATTATGCAAAACATGAACTTATTTGCCCTCGTTTTCTACGCTAGTGAATGGACCAAGCGAATTGGTCAACAGAAGGGTAGCAAGAGCAATTGAAGTAAGCTTGAAGCCAATAGAGAAGACCAAGAACAATAAGGAGGCAAGTCAAATGTTTTGATCATGTTGAACCTACATTCTGTTAATTATTTACATATCAATATTTTCATTAACTGTTATTTACACTCTGATATTTTGCATACAATAAATATTTAGAATGACATGATGTCTGTAACAGCCCAGCTGTTTATTTCAAAGTTTTTGTAAAAAATAAAAAAATAATTTAATTTAAAATAAAAACAAGTATTTTTTGGTTACCTAAATCTTGGAGATTTTATTTTGACTATTTTTAGCTTTTAAAAAGGCTTTTGTTAAAAGTACTTTAACTAAAAACATAAAATTATTATTAAATAAAGGGTATTTGTAAATGTTTTTGTGAAAATACTATTTCAAATTAAGTATTTTAAAGTATTTGGCTTTTATTTGGATTTTTTGTGATTTTCTGGAATTTATTTGGAGTTATGTGGATTTTATGTCAGAGCCAAGAGTAAGAAAATTTACTTTAAATATTTTATTAAAGCGAAAAAGAGTTTATTGTGCTTTTCCTAAGCTTCCCTGAAATTATAGTGATTTTTCAGAATTTTTTGGATTCAAAAATCAATTTTATAGTCTTAAAAGCTATTTTTGTAAAAATTTAAAGGCCAAGTTTCAATTAAAAATATTTTTTCTAAGTCTAAAACAGCTCCAAAAAATTTTATAAATTTTTCTAGAATTTTTAGACTTTATTTACTATTTTCTAAGTATTTTAGAATCTTTCTGGTATTTCTGAAAAGTTAAAACAAAATTTAAATCTGGATTAATCTCAGGCCGGCATGTGTCATGCCCGGATTAACTCTAGCCCGCCCCTTGATGTGATCCTGGCCATCCACCACAACTTATGCCTTCGCTTCGTTTGAACGGCCGAGATCACCTCCTAGCCATGTGTCTTTAATCCAGCCGCCCGTCCCTTCCTCTCCCCTCCTCTCTCACAGACAGACGGGCCCCACTCTATCATCTTTGTCTCCTACCTCACCTTCTTCAACCTCCCGCCATTGCCGCCTGCCAAAGCTCGTTTCCCGGTCGGTTAGCCTCCCTAGGCGCCGCCTCAGGTTTTCCCCCTCACCACCGCACCTCGCGCCGCCCATTTAAGGCCCCTTCCTCGTCGCGTTCGCACCCGAGCCGGTTTGCTCCCCGCAAACTCCGGTGAGCTGCGCCGCCATCTCCCCCTATAAACCCCTGCAAGCACCTTCTCCCCGCACCACCTCGGCTGAGTCTCTCGCCCACCGGAGTGCCGCCGCCCCCAAAAGCCGCTGCCGCTATCTCTGTCCCGCCGCTGGCCGTCCCCCGGCCCTCCCCAAGTCCAACATCGGTATGAACTGAACCTCCGCCGCCTCCTCTCCCACCTCCACTCCTTGCTGGCCGCCGCCGAGCGCCGGAGCTCCGGTGAGCTCATGGCCCCGTGCGCCGCCGCATCCGCCCGGCCATGTCAGCGTCCCCGTGCCCACATGGCAGCTGCGTGGCATGCCACGGCGGCCACGTCAGCATTTTAATTCAAAAAATAATCCCGCATAAATTCAAATTAGTCCTTTTCATTTTCTCTCTTTTTAAACTTCCGGAAACCCGTATTCCTTCATTTTAACTCCGACTTGACCTATTCAAATTTGTAAATTCATCTAAAATCCTAAATTACCTATTTATAAACTCTTTTTTGAATTTTATTAGAATTTATTTGTTTCATTCTTCGCACATAGATTACAACGATCCCAGAGAGCACGACTTCGACGACTCACACCACGATCTCGAGCAAGGCAAGTTACACCCTTGATCATGTTGTTTCCACTAGTTTAAAATATTTATGTTGTTTTTAAATTATTATGCATGCGTAATTTTATTCAAGTCTAGTTTAAATTCAGTTTAAACTCTAGTTATGCCCAATTCCTTTGCATAAAGCCAAATTTGACTCTGAACAATCACGTCTTGTCACCCTAGATGAAAACCTAGTTAGTACAATAGTATTAACTAGAAAATTTATAGATTTTCTTAGCCATGCTTAGAATAATTATGGGTTGGGATAATCTTTCACATAAAATGATAAATTTTTAAAGTGTATACTTGACTTTGGTGAGTCCAGAATGCTTATGAGATATTTTCAAACAAAATATAAAAATTTGGTTTAGACTTAGGCATTGGTATGATGGTGGGTGCTTGCTGGCATGCATTGTTGTTGGATAACTCAATGTCGATTGCCTGGCACGAGGGGTATGTGTTTAGGCCTAAGTCAAGTTAAGGACTGGTCTGTGAGCTACTATTGTAAAGCCCTATCATACTACCACAAGTCTGGTATGGGACAGACTTGGCCGAATAATTTGTGAAGTTCCAACTTGATCTCGCTATAAGCTGAACATGAGCGTGGCTCAGGCTGCGAGAAGTCTCACATGGAACAAGAGGGGGCCCCAACATGTGAATTCATGTTGTAGCGAAACCTTAGTAGTGGCATGATCTAGTTGACAACGGAACATTGTAAAGGCTTTGTCATGATCTCCTCGCCGCACACCAAAGGAAGTGTGTTTATCCGGTGGCAATAGGGGATGATCATGTTTTGTGGGTAAAGCTGTACAACCTCTACAGAGTGTATAATCTATCCTGGATAGCCGTGTCCACGGTCAAGGACATGCTGAGTAAGGTTTTTCACAGATTAGATTTTGGTTTAATAAAATCTGGTTTATGAAAAATTTAGAAATCTTTTGGAAAGATGGTCCAGGTGGGATACCCGTGGTTAGGTTAGTCCTTGGTCGGTGCTTGCACTAACATTAATATTTTATTAAAATCCTATTTCTAATTATTGTATCAAATTCTACTTTTGTTCATACTTTGTGATATTTAATCCAATGTAGCCTTTTATGCAATCAACCATATTATGCCTTCCTTTGATATTCCTTATGTATGCATTAACTCTGTTAAAACTCCTAGTATAACTTGTGGAGTACTTTATGTGCTCACATTACTTAATTTTTCAGAGGAAGCCTTCGACGACTATGGTGAGGATTGCAACGGATAGGCCACGTCTTACAGTCATTCGCCTGTGGGAAGGCTGGATGGGCTGCTACTTTATTTATCTTCCACTGTCTACTTTTGTGTTGGCTTCATGCCGTTAATGTAAACTTTGGCCATAAGGCTCATACCTTTGCTATATAATAAAGTATGGTTGTTATGTGAGATATGCATCCCTGTTGACCCTATGTGCATTAGCTTTTCCTGGGATAGTGCGATTAACACAGAGGGTCCTGGAGTTGCTGCTCCGGGATCCGACAATGTCTAGTTACATCCTACCACTGAAAAAACCCTATTTACTTTGATGGCCATATTCACCTTGACAAAACTTAGTAATACTAAATAACCATGGTAGTGTAGGAAACTCAACTATTTCATACTTCTGTTTAACATGTCATTTGACTAGTAATTTTGCAAAAGTGTTTCTTGGGAAATGATTGTCATGAGAACTATGTGTTGGTTGAGTAATGCTGCCGTTGAGTAATGTGAGTTGGAAAATGTCTCAGAGTGAGTTGGTGGTAAAGTTGGTGAAGTAAGGATGACCTTATGCTGAGCAAAGAACATAGTGATCGGCCAACCGCAAGTATTGACTCGTCAAACCTGGTTTAGTAGCTGCTCAAATCGATTGAATCTCTACAGGAGTGAAAAGAGTTAGTATGGGGGGGGGGGGGGTGGTAAAACCATACTGAACAATGATAGATTCCTCTCAGGACAGGCAGAAGATATCTGGCCATGTCGGCGGATACCCGGGTCTGAGTTGGAGGTCTATCGGGTAAAGCCTATATAAAGAGATGAGCAGCGAAACGACCTTGTTTTCTTAACTCAGTCATAAGGGTTAAGAAATTCTTGTGGGTAAAGCTGGGCAACTCTATGGAGTAATCGCAATAATATCGCGAATATGCTGTGCTTCCAGTAAAAGAAGCTATGTTTATGGGTGATTCCAACAGCGAGACATAAGTAGATTTGGAATGAGTTGAAAAATGCTAAGGTCTATTAATCAAGTTTTAAAAACCCCAAATCCTTAAGTAAATATTATTCCTTTGTATTTAAAAATATTTACAAACAAAACTGCACCCACATATTATAACAGAACAACTATACTCCCTTCACTTGAGAATCCTTGCAAGTAGATATATAGCATTTTCCCCATGTGATATGCTGAGTACAATTATTTGTACTCAGTCTTGCAATATTTCCACCACAACAGATACCATAAGAAATGAGGATGCTGCAAATTTTCGTGTTAGGGTTACGACCGCACTCAAGCGTTTCTGTGGAGTTTTCTTCGGTTCTTCTAAATGTAAGTTAAATTTTAGGCATAGATGCCCGTATTGATACTAAAGTTGACTTTTAGGTCATATTTTACTCAAATTATCTTTTTTTAACTGTTCACGTATATCACGTTCATTAGTGCAACGTAGCCGATGGTTTTCATTTGGTTTGTCAAGGAAAATTGCACGGATGTAGGAGCCTGTTTGGATAGATTAGAGGGTTTAGATCCAAACACTTGGGGTTTAGTTCAAACACACAAAGGATTTTGGGCCCCACTCAAGCTTCAGTTTTTTTAGCTTTTTGTCGGTTCTTCTTTTTTCTGTATTCGTTTGCATTATACGAGATGAGCAAACATATTTTTTCTATTTTTAATTTTTTAAATTTAATTATACGAAATAAACCACTATCAGCTACAGTAAAAAAAAAATAAATCAGCTACAGTAAAAATCTACGGCCACAACCAAACTGAGCACAGCTCATCGTCTGTGTTTGACAGTGTGCCAAAAGCCGACGTCATGTAGTGGAATTTTGACGGGATGTTGCACGTAGATGTAGTGATAGGGTTCCCAACTCCGTAAAAATTCATTGGCCCTCTTGTAAAAAATTCTTTCCTCTCATTGTGCCGCAGGATTCTCACACTTGGTACAAGAACATCCTTCACAAAATTTCATCGCTGAGTTTTTGAAAAGGAACTGCAAATCAATGAGAGCCGTACGTACCGTTGTACACCCCGGGGGGGGGGGGGGCAAGCAAGCGGCCTTTTGGCTCCATAACGAAACCGAAGGCTTACGGTGAATGATCTTCCAAATCCCAACAGTGCAAAAGCACGACAAGCAAATGCGGCTGGACGGACGAATTCAGGGCCTGTTTGGATCCACCCAGATTTTAAGAATCTGGCTTTTGGAAACTGGGTGGGATCCAAACAGACCAGTTTTTAGGGTAATTTTTAAAATCTACCTACCTAGATTCTTAAAAACCAAGAAGCTGTTGATACCCAGCTTTTGCCAGTTTTTTTTTCACAAATACCCATTTACCCTCATTAAAGACCACGCGCAGACGCTTCCAATCATAAATGTAAGGGTATAATAGTCTTGCAATTAAGATTTTACCACTCTCGAGCCTACGTGGCGCCTAGTCACTGCCATGTCAGCGCCCGGCCTCCCCGCGCCACCGCCCGCGCCGCCGCCCGGCCTCCCCGCGACTCCCCGCGCCGCCGCCCGCGCCTCCCCGCTCGCCTACCGCAAGATTTCGCTGAGCGCGCGGCGAGCAGGGAGTCGCGGGCGGCGACGCGGTGAGCGGGGAGGCGCGGGCGCGGGCGAGCGGGGACGGAGGCGCAGGCGCGGGCGGCACGGCGAAGGGGAGGCGCGGGGAGGCCGGGCGGCGCAGGCGCGGGCGCGGGAAGGCCGGGTGGCGCAGGCACGGGGAGTCGCGGGGAGGCGCGGGGAGTCGCGGGGGGGCCGGGCGGCGGCGCGGGGAGGCCGGGCAGCGGCGCGGGCGGTGGCGCGGGGAGGCCGGGCGCTGACATGGCGGTGACTAGGCGCCACGTAGGCTCGAGAGTGGCAAAATATTAATTGCAATGAAGAGGATGGCATTTAGATAGGTGGCATTCTTAAGAGTGGCAAATAGTTAAATTTCCCCTCGTAGGCGGGCAGGGTGTCCATGGTGCGGTTCCAAGTCCGCCCAGGCTGGTGGTGAAAGTTTACGAAACTGATTGTTTTTCTGAAACTGATTGTTTTTCAGGCACTTGTTTTTTTGACCCAGTAAAATGTTGAAGGCACAATCTGGTCGCGTTTTTCTTTGAATCTCAATTATGAAGTTCTCGAGTTGAAATTTCTTATGGATATCAGTTGAAATGTCCCAAATTTGAAAGCTTATTTGAATCACATTAGAAAATTTTGGAATCGAAACTTTGTCTGAATCTCAGTTGGAAGTCTTCCAATCAAAAGTTTTTTGAATCTTAGTTGAAAGGTTAAATTCGAAAGTGTTTGAATCCAAAGGGATAGTTACCTCTTGATACGGTTACACCCGATAAGCTTCAAATCCTGATATCTACCTTTATGCACATGTAGTAGAAAAGTATGTGCTATGCTCCATGGGTTGCCAATTTATCCACCCTAACCCCTGCACTTTTAGACGGCGTGTTAAAGGATGCACTTATGTGTATATGCTTGTTGTTTGCGTCAGCCTTGTAAGCAGGTAGACTTATTGATTGGTCCTCGCGAAAAAGGGAAGTTTGATGCAAGTAATCAAGGCCCTGTTTGTTCTGATCTCAGCTTCTAGATGCTGGAATGAACACGTCGGTTTCTTAATTTTGCCTTTTTCTTTGCATTTTGGCTTTTCTTTATTTTTTTTGCCGGAATGAATATGCTGGTTTTTTAATTTTGCCTTTTTTCTTTGCCTTTTGGCTTTTCTTTATTTTTTGGCTTTTCTTTTTTGTTCCTTTTTTCCTTTGCATTATTCACCCGTGAAAATATAATCATGTTTTTGCTTTTTTCTTTTTTTAGTTAAATAACTTTGAAAAAATTAACGACAATTATAAAATAATTTTAACTAAAAGCTACCTATCAAAAGCCACAAGCTGCTAAAAAGTGCTGGAACATGGCCCCAAGTACCGTTCTAATTAACGGGGAGACTTGAGCACAACGGACCGTGCAGCATCTTCATAGGGTTTGGAGAGTCCGAATAGCAAGGTGAAGTACATCTGTTCCTCGGCTGATATGGAGAGAACGTGTAACGTATTGCCGCCATGTTTGGTTCGCACAAATGATTCAGATTTCGCTCGGTTAAATTAAAATAGATTAGTTTATAACTAAAATTATACTGTAATTAACTAAATTATACTATAACTGATGGTGACTTATTTGACGTAACTAAATTTTAAAAATTTTAAAAATAGAAAAAACATGCTAGTCCATTACGGACAATATAAATGAATACGGAAAAAACTGGCAAAAAAGCTCAAAGAAAAGCTAAAAAACTAGAAAAAAAATGAAATTTATAATTAATAAAAATAAACTAAAAGCTAGAAGTTTAAACAAAAATAAACGGACCTCAAACGTCAAGCTAGGTTGCCTCGGATATGTACGGACCAACTTCTGCCCCCCCAAAAAATGAGGATATCGGACACGGAGATACCAGGACCTTTTTGCTAGTTATGGTGCAGTACACGATTTAAATTATCAACAACTATACGTGCTTCATGGACATTTATTGGCTAATTTGGTCATCTGTATTAGAGCTACATAGCGTAGTGTATTGCTCTCTGTGTTTTGCAATATCTCTACACTTTCTAGGCGTATCGTTTCAAAACGTTTGGTCATTTAAAAAAAAAATTAAAAATGCAGCTATTACAATATTTTACAAAAAATCATAAAGAAATATTTCACAATATTTGTTCCGTGCAAGTTCTTGACAGTGTTGAAAAGCGAAAAAGAAGGCCGGAATCGTGCGTCTCGACCTCTATGGTAAACCCGTACGTGTGTCCTTTCGCGTTGATTTTCTTTCCATCGTAGACTTTTAACTTTTACACTCTCAACGAGCCGCGCGTTTCTCTCACACCACGTGAAGTGAAGATAAAGTTGCAAACTCGGAACGGTAGCCAAGCAAACTTGCTGATAAGTTGCAAACTTGCTACGGTAGCCAAGCAAACTTGCTGACATGTATAAAGTTGCTGCAGTTGCAACGTGTTAGTGAGTCAAGCAAGCCAAATAGCAATCATCTACAAGGAGGGGGTTGACACTGGTCACAATTGTTTGGCTGGCATTTGTTAGAGAGGGTGGGATTATGATCCATGCAAGTAGTCTAGTACTATTGGTATGTGGTTTAATTTTAATGTGAGCAAGGTCGCTACGAGGCACACCGACTGACGTACGATGCTATATTGGTTTGGGAAGCATGACATTGTCTACAAGACGTGGGCTAACTTCCTAGAGCCTTTTTGGACTATAGGAATCTTGCAGAAATTTAATAGAAAAAGATATAATTCTCGAAAGAATTATATGAAATTCCCACGTTCCGAACAGTATTGTTCATTCTAACACAAACATTTAATTCTTCATTACCGATTTTTGTACAAAATTATATCACGGTTATAGCTTAAGCCATCTTCATATTGGAATTTAACAAATAAAGTTGTTCGATTTTATACATGTTAGTCTCAACTTGAGCTAATTCAGTTGGAATTAACTATTTAAGATGATAGAACTATGACATAAAATGGATAATTGCAATCGGGGTCAAACCACATAAGATGCATAGACCATATAAAAGTCCTATAAATGGATCATTCTCCCATGTTATCTAAGGCACTGTTTGGAACACATAAATTTTACATGAAATATTTCAATTCCCAAAGGAGTCAGAAAAAAATTTCCGGATTCTAAATACCAACAGGGAGAACAATTGTGTTCTATAATTATTCATGGAATGCAACATCCCAATTTTTGCGCTTTTCAAAATCTTTGGTCAAAATAGGGTTTTATAAAATTTTCATGATTTTTCTAAATTAATTAGTGCTTAATTGGAATATTCCGAAATTAAAATGATTTAATGTGACTAATCCAATTGTCAATGAAATCCAACAGTATTTTATTTTAGTTCCTTGTGTTCAAAAATATTTTCCTAATTTTTTTTGAGAATGTTTGCTATTTTCTGTGGCTTTGTTTTCTTTTTAGTATTTTTCTAAGAAGAAAACTAAATAAAATTCCTAGGAAAGCTTGTGGATCGAATCTTTCCTGGCCCAACTCTCTTTCTTTCTGTTGGCTCAACTTGCTTGGCCCAGCCTAGCAAGCTCAGCCACTCGCTCACGCCACCCATGCGTGCGCCATGCGTCCCCAATCGTGCCATCTAGCTGACATGTGGGACCCACCTGTCAATCGACACTATTCATCATCTCTAACTCGACTCCATTGCTGTTGTCGTGCCCACCTCGAACTCTATGTTCCATGCCGCTTCTCCTCATTATAAAAGCTGCCCCAGCCCTCAGCTTTCGCACCCTGAGCTGCCAAGGTTGCCTGAATCATGATCCTGAATTGGATCGGAGGTTCTTTAGTAGGATCGCATCGTATGATCGATATAGAATCTAAGATCTTACCTGATTCTACCAAAGAAATATTTAAAAAATCTAAAGTGTATTATAATACTACTACATTTTTAAAAGAGTAAAGTACACTGTAGGTCCCTAAACTTGTTAATGAGGTTTACATAGGTCCCTAATCTATTGAACTATCCAATCTGGTACCTAAACTTATTTAAGTGGATCATCGGAGGTCCAAAGAGGCTGGACTGGCCTTGACCGTTGACGTGGATAGTTGACCGTTGACATGGACTCTCCGGTGTGGACTTTTTCTTTCTTTCTTCTCTTTGCCTTTTCTTTCCCTAGTCGAAGCCTTCCCATTCCCTCGATTCTATCCCCAAGCTCCATGACTGTCCTCTTTTTTCTTTTCTCTACTCCCCAACTCTTCCCCTCCCCGATCTAACTCCATGGCGTCGCCATCCCGTGCGCCGTCGGCCTGCTGCATCATTGGTCGTTGCCATCTAGTGACTCCCCTAGCAGCTGGTCGCTGCGCCCGTGCATCGACACCCTCAGCTCCAGCTCTCCGACCCCTGCTCGATCGTGGCTGTGCCTCTACCCTTGTCCTCGTCCTATGTGCCGCCGCTTCCTCGGCTTTGACGCCATCCAAGCCGGCTCAGCGGGGGCTGTGGTTCAGGCCACTGCAGCGGAGGCAGTGGGCAGAGGTTAGGGCTCGGCTGCTTTAGTAGCAGGAGCGAGCGGAGGTCAGGGCTCTACCAGTGCTGGTGTAGCTCAACCACCGTTGTGAGCGGGTTGAGATATATCGCGTCCGATGCCGTTGAGCTCGGCTGTGGGACCTGTGGTTTCGGGAGCAGCTCCTAACATCGCCTAGGTGTTGATGACGCTGGGTGTTGATCGCCCTCCGCCGCTCATGGACATGGCCGTCGGCGGTGGTGGCATGGAAAAACTACCGAATACCCGCGGCGGAGGCATGAAAAAACTTCCGGGAGCAGCTCCTATCCATGTCACTACAACTTTTGCTAGTCACAAGCCATGTTGGAGAGTCCACGGCATGGTCAACCATCTACGTCAGCGGTTAAGGCTAGCCCAGCTTCTTTTGGACATTTGATGATGTAGTTAAATAAGTTTAGGTACTGGATTGGACAGTTTAATAGATTAGGGATCCATGTGAACCCCGTCGATAAGTTCAGGGACCTACAGTGTACTTTACTCTTTTTAAAATTATGCCTTTTGAACTTCTTTACAAATTGTAGAGTAAAGGTAAGATCATGTGTTATTTTATGACAATTATAGTGAATATAAAGGGATAAAAGTCAAAATTTTCAATTAAAAGGAAGTATACAAGTAATTATTTATAATAAAACAATAGAATCGATATAATCGAGTAGGATCATATGAAAATTCTTATCATGATCCTACAAAAGTTTAGGTAGAATCATAGGAACATTAAGATTCTACCATATTAAAATTCTACTATAGAATCGGATCGGTCTAGTCAATCTTGAATCGTAAAATCTTAGGATCGTATGACATAATCGAGATTCTAACAACCTTGTGAGCTGCCCTACTCCCACAAACCCTAGCCATCACTGGAGATGTCGCGCTGCACCGCCGAAATTGTGCAAGTATTCAAAGTTGCCACTGCCAAATTTGTCGATGAATTTCGTCTTTGCCAGTGAGTCTCAGACCTCACCATCACCACCATCAGGACCATCTCACTGAGATCTACTTTACCGTTGCTCGAAAGCAGTTGGATCTAGGTTTTCACCGTGAGCCATAGTGCCACCGCCGCTTAACCCTCGCCACTGGTCGACTATGTTGACCCTAGGTCTTCACGCTCGCTCATCATGTTCACCATCATCTCTCTCCTAGATACACTACTTCTTGTCACTGGAATCGCCATCGCTCGTTGTCGCCATGTTCGTCAGAGTTATGCTACCGTCCGTTGGAACCCTATGTTCTCAAGCACCACCGCCATTGCCATCGTCCATGTCAGTGTCGTGTTAGCAGCCACCTCAGCTGTATTGTCTACCATTTCAGCCACCACGCAAGCCCTACCCTAGATTGGTTTAGTAACTGAGTTCATCATGGATAGAGCCCATGCCATGTGGACCTCACGTGTCAGCTATTGTTCTATAGACCCAGCTCACTATGAACTGTGAAGCCTAGTTGTGGACTCGGTCTATAGACCATGGGTCCCACTAGCCAGTCTCTTGTAATTTCAGAAAAATCTTAGAAAAAGAAAGATTCCTGAATATTCCCTTGGCCTACCTATCAGCCTTTGTTTTCTGTCTCTTTTTTCTTATGAATTTCTTTCCCAGCCAAATTTTTGAGAGCTCGTTCTACATCATTCGAACTCTATTTTAGCTCATTTTTGTCTTTAAATTAATTTAAAATCAAGCCCTTCTTTCTAGTAATTTTTAATATATTTTTAGGGTTTATTTGTGTTCTTTTTGGTATTTATTTGTGTGTTCTATCTCGTTCAGCATAGATATTGACACATTAGGAGCTTTTGAAGAAGAAAGGGGGAAGAATTAGTTCCTTTTTAAAGGCATGTTATGCAGCCTTGATCATGTTGCACCTAGTTTTACAAAACTATTTTCCATTTTTAAATTATTATGCTCCACTTTGTTATTACAACAATTGTTTACATGGGATTAGTTATGAACCCTTGTTGTTTATCAATCTTGTACATTTGTATGCCATGATCCTTTGACTTCCTAGTATGATATTAGTTGGTCATTATTGTAGCTCCAACATGGTTTGGTTTAGACATGCTTAGCCATGCTTGGGGTTATTGACATCAATTTGGAATATAAAATTACACCTGATTAATGATATATGGAAGTGCTTTGTGAATGCCTGTGTGCACTATGTAATCTTTGATGGCATATCTTGCACTTTAAAATCAACCGGTGGAGAAATAATTTAGACTGAGCCGATTGGAAAGTATTGTGTGAACATGTGTTGTGGTAGCTTCGTTGATCCCTTATATAGTTAGAGAATGGGTAGTATCACCCTGGTCAGTTAAGGGCTTAATTTTGAGCGCCATTGAACTAAGCCCCCTCATACAACTACTTGCTCTGTGGGAAAGGTATAGCTCAGTAAGTTATCGAGTTCCAGTATTGACTCCTTAGGTTGTAGGTTAGGCTTTGTGCCAAGGCTAGATGGTGTAATCTCATATGTTGGGTTACATCGTATGGATGGTTTCCCTTTTGCAAATCCAATGTTAAGCTCTAGACCCTACTCACATGTGTTGGGGTGTGGTTACTGGGTTCAAGCCTGAGGGACGGGTAACTGCTGGGGTGAAGGTTCTGAAAAGCTTTTTATAACCATCTTAGTTGCACGTCTAAGGAAGCGTGTAATTGGCCAATAGGTAGAGTTGATTATATCATGTGGAAAAAGTTGTACAATCTTTACAGAGTGTTAACAAATCTATTCGAATAGCCATGTCCATGGCCATTGACGTACTTGGGGATTTCACACGAGGGGTAGATTTTCATAAAATGAAATTGGGAAGGAAAAGCTTTGTGAATATGATGGATGGACTATGTGAAACAATACTTTATTTTTGTTATTTATTGCTACATTTTCAAACCACACTTACAATCTATTTATTGCATTTACATGTCAATTTTTCTTTATGCAAAACAATCCAGGATAGCCGTTCTGCTGTAATATTGCATTTCTGTGTGCACAAGTTGTTGAGTACTCTATGTACTCACCCCTGCTACAACCACAACTCAGTTGCTAGAGAAGAGAAATTATAGCCACTCTTTGAGGAGTTCTATGAGGAAGGCTGATCGCTAGGCCAGTCTCATACCCAGTCGATCACCGTTCTGGAGTTCTTTTGTTCAATTGCAGTTTATTTATTTAACATTTAAGCCCTATGTGGCTACATGATTGTAAACTCGACTATAAGATCAAAACCTTTATTTGTTATCAAAACTCATTATTTAGTTATTTATCCCTATGTATGGATGATGTTGCATTTATGTTGCTACTATGTGCATTAGCATGATCCTAGACTAGTGCAGTATACATAGTAAGGTCCAAATTTGCATATTCAGGTCTCGACAAAGATGGTATCAGAGCCATATTGACTATATAACTTGACTTTAGTTAGAATGATCACTCATAGCAGAAGGTTCAAAAGCTATTATCTAAAGATAAAATTTAACTTTCATGAATAATTTGTTGCTCTTCTTGGCTTGCCCTTCTGGCTCTTGTCTTAATGTTGAATATTCCTCTTTCACACATAAAAGTTTATAATTGAATCTTGACATCCCGTTTCTATAAATAGATGCCATACTTCACACCTATGGAGATCGCATTGGAGTGTACATCGCTGAGCGTTGCAGGATGTTGTAGTTCTTAGAACACTATGACAGACTGCTCTACCATAGTACTACTTGGACAGAGAATGGACATCACTGTGGGACATGTTGCAAGTTGAACATCTATGCTCGTGAAGGCACGAAGGTCAACTGTCCCATGCACTTCTTCACCAGGAGGGCTACTTTTGATGAAGACATTGAAGAGATGTCATGTCTAGCAATACATTGCCTTGGAAGTGTTCATTATGTTGATATGGAGGATATAGTGTTTTGTTTCCACCCTCATGTCAGTCAGGATAACTTCCCAGCTTGCTACCACAGTACTCACCTGGAAGGCAGTGCTACTATCATCCATCTCGTTCATTTTGTGGCTACTTAAGAGGATGCCATGAAGACCATAGTGGAGGAGCTTGGCACTATCTAAGGGATCCTATGACAAGCGGAGGAGAGGATTACAGAGTTGGGGGAAGCCCTGACGCTCAACCCTGCTTGCACCTGAGCCAAAGGAAGAGGAGGATCTCGAGGAGGAGCCAGCCCTAGAGGAGAAGGCACCACCACCTACACCATCTCACACCAAAGATCCACTAGAGCCATTCCATCATAACCAGTTTATGCTAGCACTACCTCACTTCCCAGTGTACAGTAAGGAGTAGCATTGCCAAGGCTGCGGAGGTTACCTCAGTGAGTGAGCAAGTTTTGCAAGTTTTAGCAGAGTTAGTTAGTTGAGACTTTTGGCGCGATGAGTTGTTTATTAATAAGGTTTAAGAGTTTGAACCCCTTAGACATTAGGTTTTGCGTTGGGACCTCATTCTTTGTTTTTACTGTGTGCAATATAAGCTGCAAGAGCCTCTTTGACATTTGTTTGTAGTCACGCTAAGACATATCTAAGTATATAAAAAATGGCATTTTGTTTTAAAGCTTGTGGCTTTGTGTTCCCTATTTTTTGGGTTCAACCATTTTCCCCGCTTTATTTTTGTTTCCTCGTCTTTTGATTTTTCCCTCTCATCTAAATCCTTGGAGCAACTAGACAATGGTGCAAACTAGAGCAAGCAACATCAATAGTGGCAACAACGGTACAAACGAGAACAATGGAGCCAACCTACCACCACCACCGCATATGCCACAACCATCACAAGAGGATTCTCAGAACTTGGGCTTTCATTGCCACTCTGAACCAAATGATGCAGATGAGGATGCAATAGATGTATAATATGATCCATAACCTACCAAACTATCAAGCTGTAGCTGCCGCTCAAGTTGTATGCCCATAGTCTAGACTTCTAAAGTTCATGAACTAGACTGCCTACTTTCTCAGGGAATGTTCCACTAGTTGAGGCTAATGATTGGCTTCACGTGGTTGAGAAGAAGTTGATTATCACTTAGTGTGATGACAACGAGAAAGTTCTGTACGCTAGCTACAAATTGGAAGGAGTTGCCACTAAATGGTGAAAAACTATCATGCTGCATGTGAGGCACCACAAACTATCACTTGGGAGGAATTCTCCACTGCTTTTTGCTAGTTTCATGTCCTAGAAGGAATCATGGATATAAAGAAGGATGAATTTCTTGCCTTGAAGCAAGGAGGCATGTCACTATCTGACTATCTCAATTAGTTCACTTGGCTTGCCCGTTATGACCCAGGAGACGTGGCAACTAACACAGCTAGGCAGAGTCATTTCCTAAAGGGAATGGACTCAGGACATCAACTTGGTTTGATTAATCACACCTTCCCTGAGTTTCGACAGCTAGTGAACAAGGCACTTGTTCTAGAAGATAAGTGCAAGGAGTTGGAGGATAACTGTAAGTGTAGAATGATACACTAGGGAAGCCGGCAACAAGAGCAGAGAGCTAGAGTTGTTCCCTAACAATTTACCCACTATCACTCTCAGAATTCATTTAAGATCCCATCCCCTACACCTCGTCCTACTAATCAGAATTTCCGCACTATCACCCCAGTCAACACTGCTCAAGGAAGCAATACCCCTAACCAACTCAGAATTTGTTACAATTGTAGATATCCAAGGCACTTTGACAACATTTGTCCTCAGAAGGGAACCATTATGTCAGTTCGGTTCAATCTTGAATTGACCCCCGCCAAGGCACCGTATCAGGAAATATCTGTATAGCACATCAAGCTTTAGGAAACTCTAGAGGAGCACAACACTCGATGATGAGAGGCCACATAAACAACATCATGGCTGAAGGAGCACAAGGAGCACCAAATGTTGTACTGAGTAAGTTCCTAGTTAATTTAGTTCCTGTTACAATTTTATTTGACCCCGGAGCTTCGCATTCATTTGTATCTCTATTTGTCATAAACAAAAACTAGTTAGATTCAAAGCTGCTTAAGCATACCCTATTAGTTCAATTGCCTGGACCAGAGTTGAGGGCTAAGATGGGAAGTCCAGGTATTAATTTGCAAACAAATGGGGTAGAATTCTGGCCATCCTAATTATCTTGGATATCCAGACATTGGATGCTATTCTTGGTATGGATTGGTTGATAAAACATAAAGCCATATTAGACTATGGCCAGAGAATCGTAATAGTAGAAAATGATAGTGGAGTAAAAGTTGGATTCCAAGCCATTGTTCTGCATCATTGACAACTTATGGTCAATAGTTTGAATACTGTAGCTTTGGAGGATGTACCTGTAGTACAAGAATATCCAAATGTGTTTCCAAAAGATTTGCCTGGAATGCCATCGGATAGAGATATTGAGTTCATCATTGACATAATACTTGGTACAGACCCAATCTCTAAGAGGCCATATGGGATGCTAGCTAATGAGATAACAAAAATGCGGAAACAGATTAGGGAGCTACAAGATAAGTGTTTTGTCAGACCTAGTTCATTAACATGGGGAGCCCCTGTCCTATTGTTAAGAAGAAAGATGATAGTATGAGGATGTACGTGGATTATCGCTCTCTCAATGAAGTAACTATCAAGAACAAGTATCCTCTTTCTAGGATCAATGATCTATTTGATCAACTCAAAGGAGCCAAAGTTTTCTCTAAGATTGATTTGCAATCAGGGTACCATCAGTTGAAGATTCATCCAGAGGATGTACCCAAGATAGCTTTCTCTACTTGGTATGGACCGTACGAGTTTAAGGTCATGCCATTTGGATTAACAAATGCCCCTTCTTGTTTCATGAACATGATGAGCAAAGTATTCATGGAGTATCCGGACAAGTTTGTAATTGTGTTTATTAATGATATTCTCATTTACCCCAACACTAAGGAGGAGCATGTTGACTATTTGAGGTTGGTACTTGAGAAGCATAGATAGCATAACTTGTATGCCAAGTTTAGCAAGTGTGATTTCTGAATGAAGTTGATTTCCTAGGATATTGAATGTCTGAAGAACGAGTAGTAGTTCACCTAAGCAAGGTTATGGCTATTTTGCATTGGGGACAACTAAAGTTAGTGTCCCAAGTTTGTAGTTTCCTTGGAATGGCAAGCTATTGCATCACTTTATCAAAGGATTCTCTAAGATAGCTAGACCACTCACTCAACTGCTAAAAAAGAAAAAGTTTACTTGGACTCTGGAGTGTGAACAAAGTTTCCAAGAGTAGAAGAAGCGCTTGACTTCTGCACCGGTGTTAGTTCTACAAGATATTAGGAAGGATTTTGATATCTATTTTGATGCTTTGTGCCAGAGACTTGGTTGCGTCCTTATGCAAAAGGCAAAGTTGTCGTGTATGCTTCACGACAATTGAGGCTGCATGAGGAAAACTACCCTACCCATGATTTGAAATTAGCTACCACAGTACATGCTTTAAAAACATGGCATCATTATCTCATTGGTTATTGTGTGAAGTCTATACGAATCATAAGAGACTAAAGTATATCTTTACTCAATCAGATTTGAATATGAGGTAGAGAAGATGGTTAGAATTGATCAAAGATTATGATATTGTAATTCATTATCATCCTGGCAAGGCCAATGTTATGGAAAGTGCTTTAAGCTAGAAGAGCTACTACAATAATCTAATGGTTAAGGAAAATAGACCCGAACTTCATGAAGAATTTCAGAAGCTAAGGCTAGAATTAGTCACTAAAGGATTCTTGGCTAATATGAAAGTGAAACTGACTTTGGAGGGTCAAATTTGAGAAGCATAGAAGGATGATCCAGATGTTAAGGAAATCAAACTCAATATGAAGCCTAGAAAAGGCAAATACTTAATAGATGATGAGAAAGGAGTAGTGTGGTTCAAGGACCGAATTTGTGTTCCTGATTAGGAGGAGCTAAAGAAGCTGATTCTCAAGGAGGCTCATGATTCAAAGTACTCAATCCATCCCAAGAGTACCAAGATCAAGATGCATCAGGATCTTAAGGACATATTTTGGAGGCCTATCATGAAGCGAGAAATTGCCAAGTATGTAGCGTTGTGTGATGTCTGCCAAAGGGTAATGGCATACCATCAGTGACCAATAGGTTTGCTGCAACCCTTGAAAATTCCTGAGTAGAAATAGGAAGAAACTAGAATGGATTTTTATCAATGGTTTACCCAGGACTTAATCAAGTTATGACTCTATTGAGGTAATCGCAGATTACTTGACCTGATTTGCTCACTTCATTCCAGTAAAGACCACATATACTGGAGATCACTTGGCATAATTGTATTTGTCCAAAATTGTTTGTTTCCATGGAGTGTGATACAGGGTTGCCTGATCTTCTTGACGTAGGATCAAGATAACTTGTGCAACCAGATGAGTCTGGTGTGGCCAACCACTACCCGTGCAATAACCTATGACGTATGAACTCACCCACCCACGCGGAAGTGAAAGATGTGCCTGCAAATTCTGCAAGATAATAGCACAAATATGGTGTAGAAAGCACCCAATTACCCTCTCTAGTTTCTGTGCAAATGTAGGGAGGTGCTGGGGTATGTAAGAGCTCCCCCAAACTCATACACACATACAGCAAGGGCCTAAGGCTGACCTGATCACGTTCGGCCAAAGAGAACCAAAGAAATCTCTTATTCGGTCAAGAGTCTTAATCAAACTCTATCCTATCTGTTTAGACCCTTGAAATATAAAAAACTAGTTTGGACTCAATGCCAAAACAGACTTACATGGCTGCACCAAGTTGGTTTTGGCCTTGAAGATTGGTGCACAGGCCATGGCTTGATCATGTTTGAAGCAATTGGTTTTGTGGAGGACCTTTGGAAAACCAGTTTGGTTTTTAGAAGAACTCCCCCAAAATAGGCTTCTTTCTTGCTGTGCACGGCAACCCCAGGTTCGGATTGGGCTCGTGGTGCTGTGGCTTTCTCCATATGCTTGGGCCTTCCCTCCATGCAATTGGGCCCCATCTTCATGTGGCTTGGGCCCCAGCCACATGGCTGCCTCCCACCGCATAGGCCTGCTCTTCTTTTTCTCCCACCATATGGGCTTTTCCCTCCTAGCCGTATGGGCTTCTTCCCCCTTGCTAGCCTCATTGCTTCTTCCCTCTTGCTCTCCCATGTGCTTGGTAGCAAGTTTGGATGCTCCACCCTTGTGCTCCTCCATTGCTTTGGCCCCGACCTTCTTCTCGGTTTCAAAGTCTTCACATTTGTCAAACCTAAGAATGCATAATGTATTGGCACGAGGTAATATCCAATTCTCATCAAAAGCATAAGGAAACTAATTAAGAAACAAATGCACTTGCCGGTTTAGTAATTTGGCTTTGCCCTTGTCATTGGACTTTTAGGCACATCATGAACAATGTCCTCATGCACACTTAGAGAACTGAAAGATGAAATAGTAATGGGATGTCCTCATCAGAGTGCCATTTGTATGCCATGATCCATTGTCACTCTAGGATGAGTTATATTGGTTGGTCATTATTGTAGCACCAACATAGGTTAGTTTAGACTTGCTTAGCCATACTTGGGATTATTGACATCAATTGGGAATATCAAATTAACCCTGATTAATGATATATATATTTGCTTTGTAAATACCTGTGTGCACTATGTGTTATCTTTGATGGTATATGTTGCATATTAAAATCAACTAGTAGATAAATGATTTATAGTGGTGCGATTGGAATGTGTTGTGTGACTATGTGTTGTAATAGCTTCGTGCATCCCTTGTGTAGTTAGAGAATTCGGTAGTGTCATCCTAGTCAGTTAAAGACTTAACTTTGTGCGCCATTGAATTGAGCTCACTCAGACAACCACATGCTCTACGGGAAGGACCTATTTTAGTAAGTTACCAAGTTTCTGTATTTACTCCTTAGGTTGTAGGTTAGGCTTCGTGCCAAGGCTAGAGGGTGTAATTGTATGTGTTGGGTTATATCATATGGATGGTTTCCATTTACAAATCCAATGTTAAGCTCTACATACGTGTGCTAGGGTGAGGTTATTGGGTTTAAGCTTGATGGGAGGGGTCACTGTTGGGTGAAGTTTATGAAAAGCTTTGTTATATATGATCATCTTATTCGCACGCCTAAAGAAAGCGTGTCAGTGGCCGATAGGGTCCGGATTCGCATATTCGAATTCCAACATAGAACACAAGATATCTTCATGGATTTCTAATGATTTCATAGGAAATAGTTCAATTCCTGTAGGTATTTTGGAAAATCCCCATGTTCCAAATGAACCTTGGTCGTATATCACATTAATTATCAGGCATGTTTTTTTTTGGGAAAACATGTGCTTTGCTGATCGAAGTTATTTGAATTTTCTTACTGCCTCTCGTCTCTATATACCAGGACCATCTTAGCACCAGTAATGCTGGACTGGTCAGCAATGTATCTTTCGGTAGGAAAAGGGCTTAAGAGTTAATAAAAGGATGTTCATGGAAAAGAGATTAACAAAGAATGTTTGACTAAGCTTTTGGACTACTAATCTTGAAGGACCAATGTAAGTGCTCTCTTAGGAGGGCTTTAATCCTGTCAGCATCAAGATATCAGCTAGCTGCATGCACTCCCACACCCCTGCACTAGTGACAGTGAAAGGAAAGCAGTACAAATCTTATCGGGTCCGTAGATCATAGATAGCTCTTTTAACTTTTGAGTATTGTGACCTTCCGTTGGGGAATATGTGATGGGATATTCTGATGCATCGTGATGGGGTGCCCTCATAACCAAAAGGGGTGTACCTCAATGGTTAACATGGTGACCGTCATGAATGACATCCTGCATGGCCAAATATATCTGAATTGCAATTGCTAAAGAGGACTGGGTTTGAATTTCCTTGGACAAGTATTTCTTTTTGAGAAAATAAAACAAAACATTGGAGTTTGTTGAATGATAGGGAATAGCATTTCTAGCTGTGCCAAATATAATTGGTAAATTAAATGGAACACCTTAAAATATAAGATTACTTACTTTTCTTGAATATAGTTTATCGTGAAGGGAAACGATTGTTCTAGCACACTATGATCACAAAGCCTATTCTGCAAGGTCTCTCAAGAAGTTTAATACAAAGAAAATTAGTGCGCGATTACCGCTAGCAATTCTGGAGAAGTAGTCTTGTTCTCTTAGTAAGTGATAGTCAGAATCACATGAACATCAGTCACCCGGTTGTGATGAGGGATAACACAACTAAGCATTGTTATTCTGAAGTTCGTTTATCAAAGCATTCAGATCAATAGACAAAGGAGAGGGGAAGAAAATTCTTCCATATAAAATGGAAATGAAGGAGATGCCATTGCATTCCTTCAGACAAATATGAGTAACATGATCAAATCAGTCCTTTGAGCTTTCTATACAAGGCAATCCTGAATTGTTATTGCTGGTCTGAGTCTTATGGCATTCCTTTTGTTCTCCCCCACTACTCCCTGCAAAAGTACATATCATGGATATGGTTGCTATCTCATCTTTATACACCCACAAGATATTCTTGTCTAAGGCATGCATGTGCAACTCTACTTTTGTGCAATGATTCTGGTTTCTCTGATGAAGACAAGAGGGCCAGCAAGTATGTTAACTACTTTAGTATCAGTTCCTCTTTTTTTTAAGTTCAAACTTTCCATCATGGTGACGATGGTGCAATATTTTGCTTTCATGAAAAACATCTGATCTCCAAATTTCTGACTGGTTTTTTTTCTGTCCTACGAATGTGCGAGGCTAGTTTAGTTTAATGAATGCATAACTATTCTTGTACCTTCACACCTTAGTTGTCCCCTTCACCGAACAGGAGATGAATGTGGCGATACTAGGGGCCTGTTCTTTTTGGCTGCGGCTTGTGGCTTTTGGCTGTGGCTTGTGACTTTTGAGCTGTTTGTACGAGAGATTACAGAGTAACAAAAACTTACGTGTGGTTTTTGACAATATAAATGAAGTCAGTAAAGTATGTACTACAATTAACTAGTAGGCCCTATCTTGAAAACATACTCCGTTTAAAAGCTAGTTACTATAAAAAAGCCAAAAAGCAGCTTTTAGAAGCTAAAAAGAATAGGCCCTAGATCTGCTGGCGGATAAAGCCCGGGGCTCCGACAGGTTCAACGGGACCGTCTATCGTACATACTGAGACATCATAAAGGGGGATCTCATGTTGGCCCTACATGCATTCTTCAACTTGAGAACAAGCAGCTTTCATCACACAAACACCGTAAATTTAATTTTACTTCTGAAGAAAGATGGGGCCCAATCCGTGAGGGACTTCATACATATCCGCCTTATTCACAGTGTTTTCAAAATCGTTGCGAAAGTCATGGAGCTATGCTTGGTGCCTTTCATGAATGATCTTGTCTCCCCCAAGTTAGAGCGCTTTCATTAAAGGGGGATGCATTCAGGACAACTTCCTATATGTACGAAACCTGACAAGAAGGTACCACCGAAGCAGAACCCCCTCACTCCTACTCAAACTGGATATTGCAAAAGCCTTTGACTCCGTAAGGTGGGACTACCTATTGGCCTTATTGGAAAACAGAGGTTTCCCTCCCCGTTGGAGAGACTAGGTTTCCTGCCTTCTCTCAACTGCCACCTCTACGGTACTTCTAAATAGAGTGCCCGGGGACAACATACAGCACCACAGAGGCTTACGATAGGGTGACTTGCTATCCCCTTTCCTCTTTATCATAGCAATAGATCCACTACAAAGGATCCTCAACATAGCAACAGAACTTCATCTCTTGCATCCTTTGGGAGGCCGTGCAGCTACCCTTAGAACCTCTCTTTATGCGGATGCCGCCACCATCTTCCTCACACCACATCCACACGATGTATGTACATTGGTACGGATTCAAAATATATTCGGTGGCACGACATGACTGCAAGCCAACCTCTAGAAAAATACTGTTTTAGCAATCAGATGCGAAAACATCGACCTGTGCGAGGTACTACAGGGCTTACCAGTCCAGCAAGTAAGCTTCCCTTTAACTACCTTGGCTTGCCGCTCGCTATAAAAAGGCTTCACTGGATAGACTTCCAAAAGCTCGATGACAAGTACGCATCCTGACTGGTAAGATGGCATGCTAACCTCCTGCTCTAGTGGGTAGAAGACCCTTGTGAAATCCATCCTGACAGCTAGTCGACCTACTTCCTGACGGCCATTGAAGTGCCAAAAATAGTGCCAAAAATATGATCACAACACTCAATAGGCGACTGAGATGCTTCCTTTGGGCGGGCTTCGAACAGCTAACGGGAGGCAAGTGCAAGGTTAACTGGAGAACAGTATGTAGACTGACACACCTTAGGGTACTCGGCCTCTTGGACCTCGAGCGCTTTGCTAGGGCTCTAAGACTTCGATGGCTATGGCAAGAATGGAGTGCCCAAACCAAACTTTGGCAAGGAATGAAAACCCCATGTGATGACCAGGACTGGATAATTTTTGTTGCGGCCACCGCCATGATGATTGGGAATGGAGAGAAGGCGGGGTTTTGGATTTCTGCTTGGGCGGGAGGAAATAGACTATGTGATATTGCACCTACCGTCTTCATGGCCTCCAGGAAAAAGAAACACACCTTACAAGATGCCCTAACTGGGAATAGTTGGCTACACGACCTTGACTGGGCAGCTAACCTAACCACTCAGCTCATACATGAGCTCATTGTTATTTGGGGGCACATCTCTGTCATTAACCTGCGTGAAGGACTATAGGACATGGTCATTTGGAAACTCAACCACAATGGAATACACACGGTGGCCTCGACGTACGAAGCACAATTTCTTAGAGTGGTAAAAACCACTATGAACCATCTTGTCTGTAAAACTTGGGCACCACAGAAATACAAAATCTTCGCCTGGCTTGCCACCCAGAATAGGCTATGGACAATGGATCGATTACCATGTGAGGGTGGCCCAACTAGCACACCTGTGCACTCTGTACAGAACTTCTAGAATCTACGATCCATCTATTGATAGAGTGCCACTACACGAAAACAATATGGATATCCATTGCACAATGGATCACTCATGATTCCATCAACCCGAATTCTTGGCGCACCTTTTCTTCAATTCGAGAATGGTGGGAATCGATCGTTTTTTGTTCATGGACCTCCATAGAAGGCAATTGCCACTCTGGTTATGCTTGTCACTTGGCATATATGGAAGGAGCAGAACACTTGATTTTTTGGCAAACGACATCTTCACCAGGCCATTTGACTGTGACCATTAAGGATGAGGTAGGGGCTTGGGTCCTTGCAAGGGCCAATAAGCTAGTAGAGCTATCATTTTTGCTCTAACACCATGATCGGACCTTGTTTGGACTTCTCGCGGCCTCGCTTCACTCCCCCAACCCGGTCTTGGCAAACTAAATTTGCTTTTTTGTAATTATTTTCTTCTCCCTGTGAATCAATACACAACAGCTCTCCTGCCCGACCTTCAAAAAACTATTATTGTAGTTTAACTTTAATGTGTGGGTCTAGTTTATATTTTCCATTGATGAAACACTTGAGCTCCTAAAAGCCTTTGTCGGACCCAGATTTTACAATCTAGAATCCTTTGTGATTACTATCGTACTATTTCTTGGATCAGTAGATAGTGCTCATAGCTACATTATTGTATATCAAAATCATATCTTGTGGAAGCATAAATAATACAATAATAGACTTAAGCATGGGTTGGTCAGACCAAATTCATTAAAAAACAACAGCGGAAAAAGAACTTAACACAGGTGGGACCCTCAGGGCACCCCCACAGGTAGCCAACTGGGGTTCGCTACCAGTTATGTCGACTCTTTTAGATGACCGTAGAGTTTGACTTTTTCCTTCTTACTTACTGAATATTGATAATTGAACAAAAATGAGTACGATGGTACTCAGAAAGCCACCACACAAAATGCAGTAATATAGATGCAAGGCTGTCAAATTGAAGCTTGAGGTTTTTTTTATTTTCTAAAGGCATCATTTTCAAAGTTACATTAAATAGGAATATCCCTAAGACTTTAAAGTTTTAACTAAACCAGATTTTCTAAATTATTTGAGAGAATGTAGTAATAATAGTAGTGATACATCTACCTATTATAGCGCATAGTTACCTCCACCGTATGGTAGTTTAGGGTTACTTTCGCCCATTATAATCACTAGGTTACGTTTGCCTAGGGGAAATCAATTTAGGGCTACATCCGCTCGACGAGTACTCATCCCACCCACAAATTTTTAGAAATAGACACTAACTTGAGTAAGTTTTGATGCCCGCCCATGACCATGGACACAGTTGTTCGAACAGTTTTCACTTTTTAGAGATTATACACTTTACCCATAAGATATAATCAACTTGTTATGCTTCACATATTTCCTGAATCAAGAAGATCACCACAAGAACTTTACATTGCATCTCCCCAGCTAGGTCGTGCTCGCTAAGGTTCCATTACTGTGTGGCTATGTCTGCCCGCTCTAGAAGCCCCTCTTGCGCCACCACATCAACAACCTCCACTTGCTCACTTGACCATGTGCCATTGCATGACGCAATCCACATTGGGTCGATGCAAATTAGTTAGCTAGGTCATATCCATTATAGACTTATGGTTGCACTATTTTACATTGGGAGGTCATCATAGGATTTAGTCCTTAAAGTTATTTAGGTGTTGCTACCACAACCACAATATCTCATGCTACACTTGTACCAGTCACTCTTACCATCCACCCAGATAGGTAAAGCAAGTTTTAGGGTTTTTGAGGAGCATAAAACTAAGTTATCGCAACATACTAGCCATTTCCCTCCAATGGCTGACCAAAACTAGTTTCATATTTGAAATGATGATAGGGTAATTTAATGCCCCCAGGAATTTACGAAAGACTAAACATAGCACTTAGATAAAACTTATAACTAATATGTTTACCAAAAATTATAGGACAAGGGTTTATGTCTAAAGCCAAGGTGTTGGGTACACTTAAGCAATTATCCATAGGGAATTAACTATGAACAAGTGTGAATATAATTTGCATAACAAAGTAAAGTATGCAATTTGATATTTTTAAATAAAATAATTTTCATTCAAAAGGTAGGTGTGTATGATCAAAGTAATGACTTACTTGCTCAATTTACTATGGCCTTGATTTTACTCAAAACCTTCTCAGTCAAGGATCTTGAAACTCTTGGCCTTCATCTTTATTTGAATCTTGGTCCCGCTCAAGCCATCGCTTCTTTGAGACTTTAGCTTCTAATTATGTAATAAATGATTGAAAAACCAAATAAATGCAAAGAACTTCAAAAGTCCAAATAAATTCTGTTAAGCTTATTTAAGTCTTGCTATGATTGAGGATGTGAGAGAAGATTTAGTAAATGGCGAGATACTTGACAACGTCAAATGAATTTTTAGCAAAAGGAGGGAACGGCGGGGAGGCTTCGCCAGGAAGGGTTATAAAAGAAGGATCAACGTTGAAGGAGCATTCACAAGAATATTATGCTTCAGATTGAAATATGGCTAGGTATAGCCGATTGCAAGATGCTAACACTCGATCTTTAATTTAATAACTTTTTTATTATTTTATATTTATTAAGGAAGTTTCAAGAGTTGGGTTAGACTGATGATAGATACGAGAATCTAAAAGAACACTAGGCATTATCTTATGAGTGTTAGCAATTAGACATTAGGGTGTGAGTTCAACTTTCGAAGAGTATAACTTAAATTCATCAAGTTAACCTTAGAGTCTATATTTTACTAGAGTTCTCTCTTAATGTTGTGCCTCGAATTGCTAGTATATTAATTTAATTATTATTGGTGATTTTAATCTAGAGATAATGATGGAGCGATTGTTATTGAGGCAAGATTACATTTTAATCGGGACTTCTAATTTAGATTTGCATTTCAATTTAGACGGCAAATGCATATTAGTTAATTTCCTTTTCTTTAACTTAGCTATCAATTGCATAGAGTGATATATATATATATATATATTAATAGTGTCTTTGATTAGCAATTGGATATGAGATAAATATTAATGACTCCTAAATCATGTTTAAGAATTTCTTAATCATAAACAAGGAAATCTTTAATTTAAATCTCACATATTAGAGACTTCAAATTTAAATGATTTATCTTAATTATTCACTTACTATTTGAAAAATGGCCTCATGATTTTTGGAGATGTGTAAACAATAATTATTATTTTTACAAGGCTTAAACTTATACTAATTATTTTTATATGACAATCAATTTGCCAAACCATGCAATTGATCAAGAGGAGGGGTGGGGAGAGGGCTTTGAACCAGATAGAGGGTGGCGATGCATGGCCTTGGCGGCAGCTGCACCAGCGAGGGCTGGCCGGAAGAGAGGATGGAACGGCAAAATGGGTTGATCGGGAGACAATGAGACCCTAGGAGGTGGCACATTGGCTGGGTCCGTGTCATCGTGGCTCGAGCGATAGCTTGGGTGGTCGGACATGGTGAGGCAATAGAGATAGTGTTGGCTAGAGGAAAGTGAGAAGGAAAAAGAGGGTGCACAAGCATAAGTATGGTGTTGGAAGCTCACCGAGTGGTTCGTAGTGGTGGAGAAATGTCAGAGCGGGCCAGCGACATACACCTAGGGCGGCGGTGGGTGGCTCCCATGGAGGCGGTGGCCGAGTGAAGGAAAGCATTGACTGGTGGTTGGAGAAGGTCCAGCGCACTATGGGGGAGCTCTAGGTAGGATGAGTAGGAGGGAGGAGCTCTGGAGAGAAGGCGATGGTGTTGGAGGCGATGATGGTTGGAGTTGAGGAAGGAGGTCAGCGCGGCGAGCTTGGGAGTGTAGAATTCCAGTTAATTTCAACATGAGGATGTATGGGAACATATTTCAACAAGAATGGATTTGAATGGAGCTCACCAAGGTGGCCCAAACAACGGGGTAGAAACGGCGGTGGGTGCGAGCACTAGAGCAGCTCAGCTCGGGGAGAAAGGGTGGAAGAAGGGGGCAATGGGGGGTGCAGGGTCCATCCAAGGCTTAAATAGCTAGGGGTACTGTGTCATTGCTGTTGTCCTATAGTGGAGGGTGGCGACGCACAAGATAGCACGAGCATGTTCGGGCAGCATGGCACGATGGGTGGTGCAGGTAGCACGTGGGTGGTGCTGGCGCAGGGCACGGTGTGCGGAACGGAGTGTGTAGGGCTGGGTGTTGGATCGAGGATGCTGACTAGAGAGGGGTGAATAGGCGGTCTAAAAATCTTCTATAATTAATTATCAATTTCTATTTGACTATACCAAGTAAATAATATGGAAGCTTAACTTAAAAAAGTTTAGCACAAATAATGCCTAAAACAACCGGGTTCACCTAAGTGCATCAACAAGATAAGCCTATGTTAAGGTTTGCAATCCGAGGATGACAATCAAATAATTTAATTCTATGAATATAAATTGATTGAATATAAATAGAGCACAAGAAAATAAACCACAATTGACATGGTTTCTTTTTACCATGGTGATCGGAGACTTGCCGGTCTCCCATAGTCCACGTTGAGGTTAGTCCAAACGAATTGGACTGGCTCCATAAATTAAGACGAAACACCTCAATCCACTAGTGGTAGTTCTTTTCCTCTCTGGGTAGATGAGATCCAACCTTCACAACTTTGCTGAGTCTTCTTACAACCTTCTTTGAGAATATCACTGCGCACGACGATTCCAACGATGTCTAGAGTTGGTAAACTCCAGGAGTAATAAGTCAAGCCCCTTGCTTGACTCTCACCATGTGCAATGAATGCACACCACTCTAGTGGATACGGAATCCACCTCTAGATGCAACACATACAATTTAGAGACTTCCTCCTTATTCACAAGGTGCAACACCTACACATTTGATAGGAGGACTTCACATTAGATCAAGGGAGTGAAATGGAGAGCCAAAAGTTATTCTCCAACTGACCACAAGGTTGTATATATACCCTACACCTCAAAACTAGTCATTGGGACAGAAAAATAGGATTTCAGGAAGTACTGCAAGCAAACGACTGATACTTTCGCTCCCCTCAACAAAGGTCAGAAAACTAGCTATTGCAGTTAAATTCGGTAGTTCCATCATGCAAAGTCTGGTACTACCGATCATCGAAAGTACCATAGTACTCTTGCGGAACTACCGATTTCCTCGAGGACGAGAAGACTCCACATAAGTGTTTCTCTAAAAAAAATATACTGCTACACAAGGCAGACATTCTGCAAATTAGAAGTATCGCTCACACAGAGTCAGTAGTACTGCTTGTTGATCGAACCACTCACACAAAGCTGGTAGAAAGTACCGATTATCGACTACACTAGTCCCTGACCACATTGGATGGTTCGACCACTCATATCTCTGATCACGTTGATCTCTAGCCATGCTGTCCAATTCAACTACATAGGTCTCCGACTATACTGGTCTCCAACCACTCTGCTCTTCGACCACGTTATCCGGATCGACCACACAGGTCTCCGACTACACTAGTTAATGACCATATTGGTTTCGACTACTCAGGTCTCGACCACGTCAACCATGTCAATTTTGGACCACATCGATCTTTGATCACGCAGATCTTCAACCACCACACTGATCTTTGACCACGTTGTATCAATCACGTCAGTTTGACCATGTCGATTATGATGACATAGGTCTCGACCACGTCGGTTCGATCACGCTGGTCTTCGATCATACAGACCTCGACCACATCGGTTCTGACCATCTTGGTTCGACCATGTTGGTCTTTAATCACACAAATCTTGACAACGTCAGATCCGACCGTCTTGGTTCGACCACGTTGGTCTTTGATCACGTAGATCTTGACCACATCAGATTCGACCATCTTGGTTCGATCACGTTGGTCTTCGATCATACAGATCTTGACCACATCGGTTTCGACCACATTGGTTTCGACCACTTTGATCTTAGACCACGTCGATCTTCGACCACACAGGTCAATGACCACATCGCTCTTCGACCTCATTGGTTCGACTACGTCGGCTTCGATCATGCTGGTTTCTGACCACATTGATCTTTGATCATATTGGTTTAACCACAATGGTTCTCGACCACATAGGTCTTCCGACCACCAACGGACATGTTAGTTTCATGATTACAACACCAGTAGTTCCGATTAGCATTAGTACCACAGAATACATTGCGGTAGTTTTGGTTTCTCCGAGAAGTGCATATACTTCAACAGATTTTGCAAAACACATTTGCAAACTATAGTATCATGCACATAAGGATTATCCATGATTCCAAAAAAGTTGCAAAACACATTTGCACACTTTTAGAATCATGACACAAGGATTATATATATGAGCTTCAACCATTTTCAAAACACATTTACAAATATAAGCCTCATAGTCCAAAGAATAGAAATATGGACTTCAAACACTTACAAAACACATTCACAATATATAGTCTCATGTTACAAGGATTCAACACATGAGTTTCAACTATTTACAAAACACATTCGTAAATACAAGCCTCATGACAAAGAGTGCTACAAGAGGAGAGGTTGAGCTATCAACATATGATAAGACTCAAGCTACTAGATATGACCCCTCTTAATAGTACGACAACCTATACTAGCAATCTGGTCTATCAATCAAACACCAAGACAGGTAAGAGACTAGAAACACATCCTTAGCCCTAGCTTGTCATACATTTACCTTACGCATCCCCTTGAAATTTGATGACTCACATCTATACTTCAAATCCGGGTCATCGTCTTTACATGCATCAATACATGATGCATCCTTCACATGACCTCTATCAATATATGATGAGTCTTCACTTGACTTGATGATTGACACATAATCATCTCCTCTTGGACATGCATTAACTCATGATACATCTTTTTCTTGACTTGATGATCTTCAACACATGAAGTTATCCCAAGTCTTTCTCATTTGTGGAACCTAACTTATTCATCAAACTTATGGAAAATGTTAGTTCACAAAACAATTGCCATCAATTACCAAACTTCACCATTAACACATAATGGAGGGACTAGATTCTACAATATTTTCTTTTTGATAATTAATGATAATGTCAATAAATAATGAGATAGAAATTGAATTGTGTATATATAACATGTACACAATAATTGTATACTCTAGAATAGGCTTTTAAAGCAAAGCTTACTCATCCGGTTGTCATTAATCATCCAACCATTAACACAAAATGGAGGAATTAAATGACAACCTGATTATGAGTATATATGAACTACACAAGCTATATATACTCAAGAAATATGTTTCAAAGTAAAGATCATTAATATATGAAAATATAATATGGATCAATACTAATGACACCACAAAATATAGAGTGAACTCTTCCTAAATGTGTGCAATCAAGAATGTATTGTGAAAGCTTATGCATATATTCAAGTTTGACTTATTTGGTGAAGTTCATTCTATATTTTGGATCCGAGGAATACAATAAGATAAGAATGTGATTTTGAATGCATACCTCTTATATTTTTCACATTTTTATCCAAATGAGACTAAGCAATATCATAATCAATAAACATATTAGTCTCACAATTGTATTTGTCATTATCACCAAAACCATCTTAATGGAGCTTGAACGTACAATCTCTCCCTTTTTGGTGATGAATAATAAATCCATTAACAATAATAGCCTTGGTATGAAAATAAACATATGATAAGAAATTCAACTAAGGTTCTTTTATTTCCATAAAAGAACCATCTGTGATATTCAACATATCTCAGACGGTTCCATAAAAGAACAATCTGTAATATAATATATTACAGATGGTTCTATAAATGAACTGTCTGTGATAGTATTATTACAGACGGTTTCTTGCGATAAACCGCTTGTGATAGTTCGCTCTTACTAGCCACAAAAAATCATGCTGGCCATGCAATATTATGAAAAATGCAAGCATAATCATAAATATAACTATTTCTTAGTTACTGAGTCAACTACAATTACAATGGAATATAGCTCCATAGTTACATTTCGAGTTTCGTAATTATGATTACATCACAACAATTTCCAAATAGGTGTTGACTCTGTGAGACCATTTATTACACTTGGCTATTTCCTTTTAATAAAGCCATTCACGATGATCGACACGTATATAGCTTGCTTCATCACCTTGTTCTTCCTCGAGCCTAATGCCGTCTCCGAATGGAGGCAACTCATCAAATTGATTGTACTCTTCCTCATCCGTAACATTCTCAACTCTGACAATCCTTCTTTTTCCCTGAAGAACTACATGACGCTTCTTATTTGCCGGGTTGGTTACATAAAATACTTGAACAATTTGCCTCACGAGTACGAATGGTTCGTTTTTGTATCCTACATAGTGACGCCGTGTTTGTCGACCTTTACACCACGCGGGAGTTGGACCCAACGGCACTGATATAGAGAAATATTGAAAATTACATAGTCAAACTCTCAAATCTCCTCTACAAACCTGTTGTACGAGCTTGGGCCAGTGGTACTGACGTGTGCATCATAGGCATCTATGTGGACACCTGAGTTCTGCACTGTGCTCTTTCTATCCTGATCTGTTGTATAAAATGTGTAGCCATTAATGTCGTATCCTTGCTATGTCACAATTGTAAATTTTGGCCCTTTTGCCAACCATTGTAGTGTTTCACTTGACGACCTCCTAGTCAATCGCACCTTCAACCATTCTTGAACTAACGGTTGTGTTGTCTCGTGATCCAAACCTCTGATTGGCCTGCATTCTCTTGGCATAGCATGTCCTTGTGCTCTTCAATATATGGGGTCACTTCAGTCATGTGTTGCACACCGGACAAACATGTAGGCTAGCATACTCTTTACGGTACAGGGTACAATCATTCAGACATATATGTATTCTTTCTACTTCCATTCCCAATGGACAAAGAATCTTTAACTTGGTAGGTGATTCTCGGCAACACATTTCCCTTTGGAAGCATGTCCGCTCAGAGACTTAACAATGCCGTGAAACTCTTGTCGGACCAACCATTGCTTGCCTTTAATTTCAGCAATTCTAGAATTGATGACAACCTCGTGTATTGTGGCTTGTAGCCTGGAAACATAGGTTTCTTCGAGTTCTCCATCAAACCCTTGAATTTACCAAACTCTCTCCCACTATAGTTCCCTTCTGCATCACATAGCATCTGATCCAGATTGTCATCCTATGACCTATCCTCATGATCGAAAGCACAGTCCACAACCGGCATATCGTTGTCTCCCTCGACGATGTCATAACTACCTTCTTGTGTAATCTTCTCTTCATCGAGACTAGTCTAACATTTGTACCCCTTTCTAAAGCCCCTTCGAATCAAATGTGCTTTGATCTGCGCTAAGTTGCTAAACATCTTTATATTATTACAATCAATGCATGGACAGTATATATATTCCATCCCTTCTTTAACATATCCAGCTCGGCCGCTCTTCTAAAAGCAGACACGCCATTAATGTACTCCTCACTAACACGGTTCTCAACGTTCATCAAGCTTCGGTCCATCTACGCTACACATGTAACAAATGGGTGTCAAAAACAATTATTAGCGCTACTATAGCAAATCAGACTAGCTAGACTTAATTACACATGACATCTATATTAGGTAGGTAGCTAGCTAGCCATGTATTCATGACACAATAATATTAAGTAAGAATATATTGTAGTAAACTAGGAGTACTTACCTATTCTAAAATTGAGCAAAGTACCATTATCTTTCTAAACCTAGCTAGCTAGATCTAAACAAAAACCTAGCTATCATCTCTTTCAATTATAGGGCATATAAGATATTAGAAGCAATTGAGTACTAACCTCTGTTCACTAAGAAGACGTAACTCCCCAAATTCGGCAGCCTCGCTCCACTGATGCAACACAATGAAAACAGATATGTGTCAAGACCACATACGCTCGGTATTTAATAGCATAGATTATTCCAGATGGTTCCAACCACAAACGGTTTGTGATACCAACATTATCACAGACCGTTCATATTAATAACCGTCTGTGATAATTCACAGACAGTTATTCATACAAACTGTCCGTGATGTCCACAATATCACAAACGATTTTTTATAAGAACTGTCTGTGATGTCCACAATATCAGAGACGGTTTTTTACATGAACCGTCTGTGATGCAGAACTTTCATAGACGGTTCTTAACACGAACCGTCTGTGATAAGTCATAATTATCAAAGACGGTTCGTGTTAATAACTGTTTGTGAAAATATCACTGACGGTTGTATAAATCATCTATGATAGTTTAAACATAGACGGTTCTGTATGAACTGTCTGTGATGCACCTGTTCAGTATAGCCTCTTTTGTAGTAGTGGTAGTCATTAAAATAGTAGAAAATGGACTTACCTCTAGGTTTAGCTTGAATAGGTGAAAAAATGATGTGACGTGGGATTGGAAATGTGCACATAAATTTAGTGTGTAAGTGGAAAACATTAATTAAAATACGTTAGTGAGCAATTATTTGTTGTTAGAGCTAAAGTTTGAATTTTTTGTTGTTGTATTGTTTTAATTATTAATGTACGAAGCACCAAATATATATGTGTGCACAAATTTTTTTGATTAGGGTATAATTAGTGTAGTGGTTATTTTATGCTCACCATTACGTTCATAAGCACTATATATGGTGTACATGATATCATTTTTATTGTTTGTTAGTAGAAATAATGATGTCTTAGTGGATATATTCGTTATGGGAGGAATGTCATAACACGGTTATTAGGGAGGTACTACTAGCGTTGTAGGAAATTAGTACACTTTATTTCCATCATGATATTTATTTGTAGTTATTAGCATTGTACAAATAGGTATAGAAAACGGATCTAATATGAATTGAATAGTCTCGAGTATAAATACAAATATGAATATTCTCAAATACGAATGCGAATATGAATATTCTCATATACGGATACAAATGTTCTTAATATGAACATTTTCGAATATAGATTTTGCTTACCACATTCGCATTTTCGTAGATACAAATATTGGATTAAACAGATTATCCGTTACTTTTTCCCACCCCTATAGACAACATACCTATAATTACTAGCATGGATGTAACAATTACTCCAACAAACTTGCACATGCACGTATATTTTACACTTATGCTTATAATTTTCTGTGACACACACACACACACACACACACAGAGTATAATTAACTAAGACACCATGGTCTCAAGGCACTATGATCTAAAATAGGTATTTTCCTTATGTATCACTTGCAAAAAAAATTTAGAATTATCTAGATATTTAGTTTAATTAGTTTTCTAACTAGTTCAAACAATTTTGAACTAAAATTCGAACTGTAGTTGCCTTTTTTATGATAGTTCGATTGTAGGTTTATGCTAATTTTATATAAAAATCAGCAAAGCATGTGATCTAAAGTTGATTAAAATCTTTGAATTCAAATATATTTTTTAAAGGTATGTGTTTCATTTGAATTGAGTTATGCGTTTCATTTGAATGATTATAGATAGATATATACCCTAAAACTGAAATTTTTGAAAAATATACGTAAATCTAGGTTGAACTTGTGTATTTAAGATTATTGTGCCCGGACACCAATGTGTCCTATTTCGGCGTCATACACACACACACACAATTTTTTAGGTACCCCTTTACAATTTTTTTATGTAGTTAGCATTGGAGTATCTTAGAATTAGTATATGAGAATACTTAAAGTGATAAATAATATGTTAAATTCGTTTAGATGGTATATCATGAGTGGGAGTAACTACACCTAGAAGTAGAATGTATTTTTCTATATATATATATATATATATATATATATATATATATATATATATATATATATATATATATATATATATATATATATATATATATATATATATATATATATATATATATATATATATATATATATATATATATATATATATATAAGGATGTGATAAATTGTTTTAGTTATGATCAATTGTTCGTGTCCTATCCTTGACGCAAAAGAAGTTGACCTACAAATATATACATGTTAAACCTCAAGTAGCTGAATATAATTCATGACAAATTCAGTTGTTATTTCTGTGGTAGAATGACCTTTTCATTATTTACGCATGCAAGAGTGTGAGAGGAAGCTCAATAATGTGATAGCACAGTCTTCTCTGTGTACTAGCGTGAAGAATTAGGGTAGCAACCTTATGGATGTGGACTTGCATGATTACTTTTAGTTATGTTTAGTTTTATTTTAGTGTTGTTGAATTTAAGCGGATTTTGTGATGTTGGATATACAAGATTTATTTGTGTTTTATAGGAGCGGTGTCATACAAGACGGGTCATACGTGGTAGACCTATCAAATTTTGAACGAAAGGTGATCTGGGCATCCGGGGTGAAGGACATGGGCCTTCTTAAGCTCAAGAGTTGCGTTCAGATTGCATTGGATGGCGAGACAGCCAAGAAGATGCTTATCATCAAGGCGGTAGTTGCCACAATGGTTAAAGGTTTAGAGGAGTACGCTTGGGAGCTAGTAAAGGTGACAGGCAGCGCCTTATGGGGGTTGTACATGGAGATTGCAAGCAATCTTGGCATGATGATATATGGGAGGCCCATGGTGTATGTGCAATTTGTAGACAAGCGAGAATCATCGAGCAGGGGTGAGGCCGATGGTAGTGGCAGTGTGGAAGTGGTGTGGCTGGATGGTGGTGGCACAGTGAAACCTAATATTGGTGAGGATGATGGAGACCTCACGAGGTGTGCTTAGAATTTTGTGCCCAACGAAGGCATAGATAAATAGTGGGCAGCCCGTATTGACTGCCATGACTATTTGGAGGACTTGTTAGATGGAATGCAATATGATGATGAGGCAGATGTAGGGACGGATAGTATTGTAGATGAGGTAGATGAAGATGCTGGTTAGGGTGGTGTAGTCAATGACATTCTGTGTATTGATGATGAGTATGTGTCTTCGAGTTGGATGATCTTGCGGTGGCCTCCCTTGTCTTGTCACAAGAAGACATGTCTGAATGGGTATTCAATGAAGATACTCTATTAGTAGGGCAACGCTTCCTGAGTGACCTTGTAGAAGGTTTAGAATATGTTGGTGATGAACAATTGGCACTTTGGTTGACTTGAAATTGAAAATTTGAAAGTTTAAAAAAAAAATCATATTTTAGTTCTATTGTCAATGTATCTAGTTCAGCTAGTTTGGGAGTCACAATCTGATTGGGTGATCTAGTGTGACCAGATTTTTGTTGGCGGTCAAACCGCTAGGGCGGTGTGATTGAATTCTAGTTGGTGGTTGCTTTTTCTAGAGAGCGTGTTTTGGAGTTGGCTCATGTGGTCAGACTGGCCAGTGGTTGGCGGTCTGGCCAATGTATGAGAGTGGTCAGATTGGTACTAGGCATTTTGTCCGGCAGTGGCATGGTAGTCAGGCTAGCTTGTCAAGCACATGCATGTCTGGTGGTATCCTAGACATGTCTGGGGTGTTGATGAAAATGGGTTTAAGTTGGTTTGAGTGTGAGCACGACATGGGTGTTGGTGTTTGATTGTTTTGAGTTGCATGATGCATTATTTTAACTAATGTGAGTCAAGTGCATAGAACTTGTGCTAGATAGTTACTTGGTCTTTGGATGGGAGGTGGCTTGGAAAACGTTGGCGGTCGCCGGCAAGGGACCAAGACTAAGTGGGAGAGCTAAGGTCCGTACAATCAAGTAAGTCCAGTTGAGGCTACGTGGATTAAGTGAGAAGCACAGGGAAGATAAGGATCATGAAGAGGCGAGTTGGCGTATGTGGTGTGCGAAGTGCTAAGGCCGATTCACATAGAGATGGTTCAAGGGAGTCCGAATGCATGAAGACATGACAGCTAGTTATTGGGCACTATGAGCTATGTGTCAAAGCAACCGGAGATGCTTTGATGTGAAGACATGGAGGTCAATAGTAAGGTGGACCAGGACTAAGCTCAAAAGGAGCGGAGGTCCAGAACGGTCAAGAAAGCCGAGTGCCGTCATGGTGTAAGATGAAGCATGTGGTGTGCCAAGTGACTTAGACCCGTTTACAAGCAAGAATAGTTCGGTGGGATCTAGACACATAAGAGGCTTGGCAGGAAGTCACTGGGGCCACATGAAAGGTGACAGAGTCAAGTAAAGGTGCCTGGAAGCTTCATCAGTGTATTTTGATAGTTTACCAAAATATGAGGTTTGAGCCTTGGACAAAATCATAGTGCAAAGGGATGTGGTTTAGGTGAAGGTGAGCTAGTTTGGATAAGTCGATTGATGGGTTTAGTGGGTTGAATCTTGTAAATGCTTTGAGAAACTTGCATGAGTGTGTAAAACCCATGTTTTTGGGGTTGACGACTTTCCCCCAATTGCTTAGAGAGTTGAGACCCACCAAGTAGTGTTTGTTATATGAGTGAGGAAAGGGAAGAGCTAGGGTTGAGGCTTTGAGAGAGACATTGACATATTGTCTAAGTCTAGAGTAGTTTCTTCTCTCCCTCCCTGTGTGAGAAATCTTGTGCGTGTAAGAGTGGTGCTGTGGGACACCTTGTAACTATCCATGTACTTGTAAATCATCCACTCTATTGTTAATGGATCAAACCTTTGATCCATTCTTGGTGTTTCATTTGTTCTTTGTTTGATTTTTCATGTTCTTGAGCAAGAAATTTGAAATATTGATCTAGGCGGTTTCTGCCTGAATCTTTGCCTTGATTACCTTGCAAGGACATGTGAAAGTAGATATGGAAGACCTCATGTCTTAGATCCCACGAGCAAGAAGTAATTTGGGTTTTATGATTTTATGGTGTTCTTGAGACCTAGATTTGATTATCTTCAATTTAATGAACTCAAGCCCAAGAAACTTATGATTCTTGATTTGTTTAGGTTTCTAATGCCATGAACAAGTCTTATACAAAATTTGAAAGTGTTTGGATGAGATCTAAGCATGTTCTTGGGATTTGAACTTTGACATGTGAGATTTTTAATTCTAGAAATAGGGGACTGATCAGACTGACCCATCCATGGTGGTTGACCAGTCATGTGTTGAAAGTTGTTAATTTTGTTTGTTTAGGTCTCTAGCTTTGTTTTGTTTAGCATAGATGGTGTAGTCCTAACTTGGTGACTCTTATAGTCACTTAAGTGAAGATTTTGAATACTATTGGGGAAATGTTCTGAGAATCATTCACCCCCTCTGATTGCTGGCATTAGTCCTACACTTTCCCAACAAGAGTGCCATGCAGCAAGCCATTGTCCTATATGCTGTCAACATAAGCCATACGTGTCAGGTGTACAAGTCCAAACCAGACACGTATGTGGTGAAGTACGTGGGTGATTTTTGTCCTAGAAAGGTTAGGGAGCAAAAATTCAAGGGTACAACTATAGACTTCTGGATAACACTTGTGACTTACTGAACTGCTACACAAGCACAAGAATGTGACATTGACATATGTTGCCAGCCTAGTCAGTCTCCTAGTTGTTGTGGATGTCACAGTTTCGTGGAATCTGTTGGTGGTAGATGTGGTCAACATGGTGGGCCAAGAGAAAGGTTATAGAGAGAAGGGAAAAGTCCATATAACCCCTGAACTTTGCTTGAAAGTTTGTCTAGTACCGTCAACTTCAAAAATAGGTATTTAGCACCTTGAACTTTGCAATCTCATCCATATAACCCCCTAACCAAGTTTTGCAGGTTGTTTTGTTTATGTGACATCCTGAGTGGGTGGTTTTTCCATGTAGGATGACAAGTTGGGCAGTTGGGTGAATGACAGATGGGGCCCACAACATCTTCTCTCCCTCACTATGGTAGGGATGGAGTTGATGAGTGGGCCCTACTATCCACGAGGAAGAGAGAAAAAGACTTATTTATTGTAGGCCCCACATGTTATTCACCCAACTTGGCCAGCTTGTCATCCTACGCGATAAAACCACCTACTCATGATGCCATATAGACAAAACAACTATGCAAAACAGGGTTAGGGGTTATATGGAAGGGATTGCAAAGTTCAAGGTGCTAAATTCCTGGTTTTAAAGTTAAGGGTGCTAGATGGAATTTCTTTCAAAATTCAGGGGGTTACATGGATTTTTTTCCTAGAGAGAATGTATAGCACATATGAGGAGGCGTATGACCTTGTCCCAAGAATGATGCAGTAAATTATTGAAGCAAATCTTTGATGTATATAAGCAAAATGGAGAGGCAGCACCCTTCAAAGGGATCGAATTGTTCTGCCTTGCACCGTGTGTTCTGGGCCTTTCACTAGGCTATTGAGTTGTTCAAGTACTATCGCCAAGTGTTGATGATGGATGGCATGTTCCTCTTCGGCAAGTACAAAAGGCACCATACTAATAGAAGTTGTAGCCGACCGACTAGTTACTCCCTGTGGTCTTCACGATTATTAAAAATGAGAATACAGATAGCTGACTATGGTTTCTAGCTAATGTGAAGAAAGTCGTTGACACGATCGGCCAAACGTTTGCCTCATCATGGACTGCAACACTGGGTTGCTGTTGGTGTTGAGCACCATGTAAGATGGGATGCAATCACTATTTTAGTGTAACAATGTGTGGACCCATTGGTGCATGAGACATCTTGCGGCAAACATCCACACCCGGTTTCACAATGAAGAGTTGGTGAAGAAATTCAGGAAGTTTTGCATGCAAAACTAGAGGTGCAAGTTTGACGCAATAAGGAGAGAACTTGACGAGAAGACCTCCAAGTATGTGAGAAAAACATAGGCAGTGCAACCAGCAAAAGATCAAGGCGCGTTGAGATGAGTAAGTGTGTTCACCCAATGGATCATCTCACATGCCCCAGAGTTGGGGAAATGGTCCTAGCTTGATGACACTGATGGTGCAAGATACGGAATAATGATGATGAACATGTTAGAGGTGTAAAACGGTATGCTAAAGAGTGTGTGTTCCCTCCTAATCACTGCCATTGTGGACAAAAGTTGGAACCACACCATCGGTTACTTTGTGAACAATGCATGATGGCTAAGAACCATTTCAAGGAAGGAAAACAATTCTTGGAAGTGATGCAGGAGTACATGGAGAAGAAAATGAAGAAAGTTAGTTCCCATGTTGCTTGCACCATTGACGGAATCAAGAAGAATTTCAAGATCTTTTTGAAGGGGAAGTATGTCATGGGCCACATGAGAGGGGATCACAACATGTCTACACCATCGACAACATACTGACATGGACCTACATGTGCATGTGATTTGGCGGTAGTCTTTTGCACAATACATTTTAGAGTTCTTCCACATCCATTGTTTATACAGGACATGGAGTGTTGAGTTGAACTTATACAGGGTGGACATACATTACAGGGACCTTTGGCTAGGCCAAGTGAAATTGGTGTCGAATGATAAACTAAAGTAGCCCAGTCATGGAAGATGGCAGTCCTACTGCATCCATAATGACATGGATGCAGTCAACGTGGGCAACGGGTCCGACCATGAAAGTGCAGGCTATGCAAGATAGTGGGGCACTCTATAAGGGACTGCCCGAAGAGGCCTACTTCATCGACCGCATTGTAGTCACCACGATGTGTACTTACTATATTTATGTACCATGAGCATAAGTATGTATGTGCTGTACATATGGAACCTATTGATGTATGTGTTTATGGTTGGTTCTCATTGGACTATGATTTGTAATGCAATGTTGTGTGCTATGTGCTTTGTACTAGCTCTCATTAGACTATGATTTATAATGCAATGATGTGTGCCATGTACTTCGTACTTGTTCTTGTTCAACCTACTATTTATAATGTAATGGTGTGTTTCTATTTTTTTTGTATTTATCTTGTGTTTTGTACATGGAGAATAACATGTTCTTTTGTCTTCTACAGGACATGGCCTGTAGTGACGACAATGAGTGGACTACAGTGTTGGGCCCATCTTGGGATGGGCAACATCATAGTCGTGTGTGGTTGAGCAGTGTTGGGTTGCCCTCCTTCGTTCTTAGGGGGTCCTAGAGAGAATTGGCTTCTCTATGAGCACTGGCTTCTCTATGAGCGCTACATTGTAGTCCTACAGGAGTCTGGGTTGCAGCCCATCATGAGAATGCTGCACATTGTGCACTCTTCCTTGGATGTGCCACTGCTATTGAATGCTTGTTGGCCGGTGGAAGCCAGAGACGCACACTTTCCACTTTTGGTGTGGGGAACTGACTATCACCCTTCATGATGTTGCCATGCTTATCAACCTAAAGCCTATATAGGGCATAGATTTGGTCATGGATTTCCAGACAAGAGTGCAAGTGTGCCACATTCATGGCTATGATGGTGCATGTGCTGCCCAACCGGTGCAATAGAGTTGGCTGTCAGGACCCATCTACTTGCTATTCTTGTTTGGATGGGTCCATTTTCCTACGACTCAGGGAGATTGCGTGTACCCTAGCCTAGTGACATACCGTTGTACATGTTAGACCATGTGGATGGTCGTGATTAAAAGTGATGATGAATAATTGACATTTGGATTGCTTTTGAATTTGTGTTTGTGAAAATTTTGGTTGATCACACTTGAAGGTTGTAAGTCCAAGTGGTTTTGGTCACGTACGAGTGTTTTCGGTCGACTCAGAGTGGTTTTGATCAGCTTCGAGTACTTTCGGACCAGTCCAAATGGCTTCGCTAAGTTGGGAGATTCTCAGTGGCCCAATTAGCCAGTTCGATCAGTTTCAAGTGGCACTAGACGGCTTTCGAGTAATAGTGGAGTATCAAATGGTTTTTGAGTATCTTTGGTGTATTGGATGGTGTCCGAGTAGCTTTGGTGCATCGAACGACGTTTGAGTGGCTTAGGAAGATCGCACAGCTGAACGAGCACAGCTGAACGATCATTATACTTCAACCATGGCACATCTTCGACTACGTCTGACCTCGACCACGTTCAACTTCGATCACATCCGGCTTCAACCACAATCGATGAAGACCACGTCAGTTCGATAACGGAATTTCAACTACGACAGACTTCGTCCATGACCAAGTTCAACTACGTCTGGCTTTGACCATTACAACTCGACTATGGCGTTTCGACCATGATCTACTTCAACCACATCCTGCTTCGACCACGAATTTCGACCACAATAAGTAGACCACAACAGATGACCGTACTTGGTTGATGATGGTATGCTATAGAAAACTATTGTAAACTATAGGAAAACAGTCGTAAGATACAAGGAACTGGTCAGTGGTCGTAAGATCATCTGCTCAGGTATTTGTTCATGGTCGTAGCTATAGTACTTTTTCATGGTCATAGACTTTCATGGTCGGTGCTCGATAGTCATAGACTTTGTGATTGATGGTCGTAGACTTTTCTGATCGGTAGTCGTAGATTTCATTGGTCGGTAGTTGTGGATCTTTCTGATCGATGGTCTTAGACTTTAGGAACTGTACTCGTAGACTACATTGTCGATGCGAGTGCTTTACTACTTGTGATCTTCGAGTACTTTTGAGTACTCGTGTGAGGCCAGTAGGATTACTAGCTAGTGTATGGCGGTCAGGTGGTCATGGTACTAGGTAGTCAGAAGGGCTCAGTACTCAATGGTCGGAGATCAGTAATCATGGGTGTTGTAATTGGTTGTCCGAGACTTATAGTATGAGATCGGTACTCGGTTGTTAGTACACTTTGGTTCTCTAGTCGGTAGCGATGATGTTATTCTTGAGTGTTTTTGTGAGCGGGGCGATGGTATTTCCCCAGTACTTATGGTTTTCTAGTACTCATTGAGCTAGTAGTCGTAATGTGTTGTCTGACGTTGAGTTTCGGAAAGTGATGGTTTTAGCGATCGTAATGAGTGATTTTAGACTGATTTCTAGATAACGATGATGTAAGTAGCCGTGGTTGACCTGGTTGATGATGATGGATGGTTAAAGGTGTGTTTTGAGCATGTGTGCTAATGACGGTCAAGTTGTAAAGAACTTGTGCTGGGAAAACGTTTCTTTGGTCTTTGCATGTGCTGGTGAGTGTAGAGACGATCACGGTCGGTGATGAGGAGGACTAGGATTAGGATAGGGAGATCTGAGGTCCAGACGGTTGAGAATGTCACGTGAGGAGGTCGGGCTAACGCTAGAATCCTACAATATAGTTGGGGCTCGCCTATGCTCTACACTACCAACAACGGTTTGTGCGTTGCTTCATAGCATAGTGTTGCCGAGGAGCCAAACCTCATTATTTGCTACACCTTAGTGCAATTGCTATCATGGGAGCACTTCCCAGTTGGGTGGCTATAATTTTGGGTGGCCATGCACCCCGACGAGTTGGAGGGATAGTTTTATGGTCATGGTGATGGTGAGGACCCAGTGGACAGACCCACCATGGGTATTCATTGGACAGCTAGCTAGTTAGGGTGGGTGAGGGAGAAACAACAGTGGGCGTACCTAGAGTTCCATAATGGTTCAAGAGTTTGCACGGGAATGACATTATTTAGATGCCATGGACTTCATAGTTCCTAGTGGAGATGACACCATTTAGCTTGTCCGTTCAGTGCACACAGGATGAGGACTACTTGTTGATGACTTGCCACCTCGTTTTCTCCCATATGGTGGAACCGTATGTACACCTCAGAGCGAGTCATGAGATAGTTCACACTTACTAGTAGGTGCCACCACCACTGGGACAACCTCTTCCAAGAAAAGTTCACCTACAAGTACATGAATTTGTTTCTTGATTTCGTACATCACATTTCACTACATGACATATAATTTTGTAGTAACCCTTCTTACTATACTTTCTTTTTGCAGACAAGCAAATTAGGGTCAAAAGAGTGATGATTGGAGGCAGGTTATGAGGTCTCATGTGGGAGTGGACTGCGAGGTCTCACGTCATGTGGGAGCGATGACCCTACGACCCAGACACGTATGTTGCATACCTATGGTGGTATGTGCTATGCACCTATAGCAGACTCACAGGGCCCCCTCCAAACTGGCTGACGGAGGTCACACAAGCCGTCTGGTTGGGAATTGGCCCGAATTGACATGATTTGGCTTGATAAGATGAGGCGGTATAAAATTTCAAGTTTTATATTTTGTACTGTGTTGATCATGCATGTAGTATGAGCGGGCTCACTGTATCATATCGGAGGGTGATTTCACACTTTAGTGCGGAAGCACAACCACCATCGATCGCCTTCTAGGGGTTGTTTGGGTCATGTATGACAATGCCAGGCACATCGTGAGGAGCATCAGATGTGATTGGCCTAGCAATGTGGTCCTTCCACAAGGTGACCGAGCCCACCCGTCTCCATCTCCACCTTCGTCGGCACTGCCAAGTGACTCTACGTATCATCGCAGCTTGGGTTGTTCGTTGTCTGTGCAGCACACTGCTCCAGTATGCCAATTTAAAATTTTTGTCTAGTTCAAAAATTAAGTGCTTCCATTGTTCTTCATATCTCTTTTCTTTCAGGAGGCCGTGTGTATGGAAAAACTCTATCTCTGTCTTCGTCAAGGTGGTAGGCTGAGGCACATCCTCCATCATAACGGGGTGGATGTGGCATTGGAGGTAGCGACATCGACTCACCTGAGTAGGGATTGCTGACTGAGAGACAATGTGGATGTGTCCTCATGTTTGTGATAAATAATTGACTCGTGTTCTGGAGAGTTTGAGTTTGATTTGATTGGTTCGCGCCAAGTCGGTGCATGGCGCAGTCTAGTACGGTTGGACTTGGTCGAACGCGATCGGACGTGCTTGGAACACTTGTTCTTTTTCTCGATCGGTCGATTTGGGTATTTCATGCTTGAGTACCTTCTTTTGATGTTAATGTTGACTATATTGTTTCGAGCAGTGCTATGTGATGTTTTCTTGTCTGTGATGGCTGTAGGACTTTGAGGTGGAGTCGTGGCGAGGTATGGAGGGCCGGACTAGGCACGGGCGGTGCTGAGGTCAAAGCGGTCGGGAGATGCCGAAGACGACGAGGACTTGAAGTGGTTGCAAGGCGTCGACAACAGGAAAAGAGGAAGCTTCCAGGAGGGCGCGTGAGGGGCAATTCGGTAAAATTGACTCAGGCCTTAGGAAGCAGGTTCGGTTGAAGAAAATGGGTTGGAGACCCGGTAGTAAAAGGAGGAGGTTAGGGTTTGATTTTTGTATCCTGGTTCCCTCCTCCTTGTGTTGTAAGAGTTTTGACTCTTTGCCTCGTGTGTGTGAAGTCATGGAGTGGAAGTATGGTTGCCACTTCTTGATTTTCCATATGGAGTGTGAGCTCCTGCCTTCTTATATGTGGTGAGGAGAGTCTGGCAGTATGAGAGCTTCGTGTGCGTATGTTCATCTCAGTTGTGTGGTAGCTCAAAATGTGAAATCATGTATGAGATGGATGTAGAAGAAACATTTGTAATCATTCATCTCTCCTAATCAATATGAGAAATCCTGTTTGAGATATTATAGCTGCTTGTTTTCTCTGAGTTCTTGCTTCTGTTCTGTCTCCTCTCCGTTCTGCTTATTCTCAACTCATTTTCATTTAGAATGGAGCTTGAGGTTGGGTAGCTGCAAAATGATTGTCTCTGAACAGGGTATCTCCTCAAGGCCCCTTGGCTAGCTTATACCCGAGAGAAATCATTTTTATTGTAGTTTTCTTTCAAAGATTTGGTAGCTCAAACTTCCTCTGTTTTTCTCTCTCCTAGGGTTTGGAGGCAGAGTAAGTTTGTATTCCTATTTTCTTGGCTAGAAAATTACTTTGGTTTTGTGTTTTCTCGTCTGAAGATGTCCCTCTGCTGTAATCCTGAGACTCATGAGCAAAAGGATTCAAGGATCACAAGTTTTTGGAATTTGACCTCATCTTCTATTCGTTTGAGTAATTTCTATTCAGGATTTCAGGTTCTCGGTTCAAAGTCTAATTAGATGAGTTTCTTGTTGTGCCTGTTTTCATTTTTCAGCAGGGTTGCCCTTTGTTGGTACTCCCCTCCTTTCTGAGGACCTTGTGCTATTTAAAATGAAGTTCAGATCTTTTGACCTGAGAAGAGCTGCAAAATCTCACAAATTTTCTTGCTCTCAGTTTTTACTTTTGGCTGATTTCTCAATTCAGTTTTCAGTGTTCTGCAGCAAAGGTATTCACTGTTTCGGTTTTCAGTTTTTCAGTGCTGTCATTTTCGGTCAGCTTTCCTCTATCTTTCTGTTCTCTTCGGCTCTATTGTAGTTCAGTCTGCAGTATTCAGTTTTCAGTTTTTGTTTTCAATTTTCAGTGAACTGCAGTATTCAGTTTTCAGTTTTGATTTTAAGTTTTTCAGTGAACTGCAGTTTTCAGTTTTTGTTTTCAGTTTTCAGTGAACTGCAGTATTCAGTTTTCAGTGAACTGTAGTATTTAGTTTTCAGTTTTGCTTTTTAGTTTTCAGTGAACTGCAGTTTTTAGTTTTCAGATTTGCATTTCTTTTCGGTTATGCTTGCATTCTCTATTTTAAGTTTCAGTTCGGTTAGTCCTCTGTCAGCTGCTATCTCTTGCTGCTTCGCTATTTTACTCGATTGTTTCTTCAGTTTCCAGTGAGCTTTCTTTCCCTTTCTTCATAGCTTCTATAGCTATCGGAGAAGAGAATTGAGTGGATACTCGGGGACGGTTTTGAAGGCACCATTCACCCCCCTCTGTTGCCATTTTGATCCTACACTCGCAGGAGACTTTTAGTGGGAGCACATTTGCACCAGCCTATCATCCACATCTACAGTAGGTTGACCATATCACCAGATATATGATGACTACTCGGTGCATCCATACGGTATAAACTTGTTGAGACCCGATTATGCAAATCTAGACTCTTTCGTATTCTGCACTAATCCAGGATAACGCTAGTGCATACAATGGAAACATTAATGCAATATTGACTATATCCATGATTAAATGAGAAAGACTCGAATATTATTAATTATCAGAGTAGCGTTCTTATGGCCAAGCTTACAAATAATAGCCTGAAAGGCTTTAACAAAAACTAGCAGTGGAAACACAAAAGATAAGTGTAGTAGCTATTCGACATGCCCACAGGCAATCAATTGGGGAGCGAAGTTCTAATACGTGAAAGTCATCGAAGAAACCTCCTTCAAGTACCTCTGTCCGATATGGACATTCCTCAGCATTGAGTAGATATGGATATAGCCTTGAGTACATAGAGTGCTCAGTAAGTTGTTTGTAATGTGATGCAATATATAATGATGCAGGGCTTACCAAATGATGGTTGAGCGGTTATTTTGCATAAATCAACAATTTAAAGTAAATACAGTAAATAGATTGAAAGGAAGCTTTGAAACTAATTAATTAGTAAATAATAAAAGGAATTAAGTAAACCACAAGTGAATTATCTATTCATCCAATAAATCACCCGTGAACTAACCATTTACATAATGAACCACCCGTGAACTAACCATTCACTTCCCAACATAACCCAACCAGTTTTCTATGAAATCTCTACCCCTCGTGTGAAATTACCAAGCATTGTCTATTACTGGGGACACAACTATTCGAATAATTTTATACTCTACGAAGATTGCACAACTTTACCCATATGATATGATTATCTTGTGATGTCTGCATAACAACACGCTTCCTTAGGTGTGCCGACCAAGAAGACAACAACAAAGCCTTTATGATGTTCTGTCTCAACCCAATTACATCCGCTAAGGTTTCATGACCGAGTAGGCTAACCACCTAGTCGGAGAGCCCTCTCCTGCGCCCCGTGGAAATGTCTAACCGACGCCCACTAACATCTCAATGGTGAAACTGAAATTGAAATATCACAAATTAATCAGCCAAGTCCATCCCATACTAGATATGTGGTTGTATTATAAGGCTCAGATCAATGTCGCACAAAGTTAAGTGTTTAGACATTACCCAATGAGGCATCCACATTCCAAAAATGCTGACCACACTTCCCCCTTTACTACACAATCACATGCCCAAGTGAAAAGCCATTTTGTATAACCAACACCAATAATACTACCCATGTTATGGTACATAAATTTTATAACTATGGCTAACTATCATGATTCAACATCTTATTAAGTCAAATTAATTAATTAATCAATATGTGATGATGAGTCCAACATAACAATAAGCATGGCTAAGCATACTAAACGTATAACCCATGTGGATGCTAGTATTACATCATTAGTTAAATACCTATTATATGATGACAATGGAATCATGACATTCGATTTATCAATTGAGGAATTAATCAAGTTGGATAATAACTATCAGATACAAAGGTTTGTAATAAATTACCAATGCATAATAATTTAAAACAAAATAATGAATAATAGATTTGAAACAATAGGTTTAACGTGATAAAAGGTCACAACTTGCCTTGGTTTTGCTCAATTACCACTTCCTGGTCTTCAGGTCCTGCTTTTGCTCATTCGAAACATTATCTAAGAGAGAGAAAGCGAATGAAATACTAATAAATTAAAATGAATCCAAAACCTGTAAAACTAGAACCAAAAGATAGAGCCCAATTTTAGATGAATTTAGAAAGAAGAATCAGGTCAATCGGAGTTAGGACAGAGAAGAACAGGCTCTCACAAGATTTGCTAGGAAATTAATTCCTAGAAATTGAGAAAGAAATGGGAATATTATTTGAATATTCCCTTCAAAATTAATTTAATAAAAATATAGAGACTAACATGTGGGCCCTTTGGATTTTTGGAATTTCCAAAATAAAAATTAATTTTGGAAATTGAATTTGAGACTGACATGTGGGCCACTAGTCCATAGATCATGCCCACGGCAAGATCTACTAGCCTACGGTGCACCGGGTCTATGAGATTTTGCTCTGACATGTGGGACCCATGTGTCATAGACGTTGTTCATGGTGAACCAGGTCCACGAAAGACTAGGCTTAGGGTTGGGTGCACATGGCGGCTACGGCTAACGTGGCAAGCTGACCAGGCAGACACGTGAGCAAAGGAAGTGACGTGGATGACACGTGCGCAAAAGATGATGATGATGTGGCACTTGCGTGGCTGCTAACTCAGCTAACATGTGTTTGCTAGCATAGCACAGAGGTGGTACACACGTGGGATGACACATGTCCAAGAGATTGTGAGGTCGCGATGACATGGATTCCTTGTGGAGGCTGCTGTAGGGGTGTAATATCCTGATTTTCAGGGCCTTTTTGAAGTTTTTCAAATAAAATTCACCAGTTGATTTTTTCTAGAATTAATAAAAGCTTAAATTGAATTTTTTATTAGTTAAAAGGATTTAATATGATTAAATTAAATAATAACGTTTGGTGAAAGTATTTTATTTGGGTTCCTTTTGTCACAAGGATTTTTCTGGACTTTTCTTGGATTTTTTGGAGTTTATTTGAGCTCAATTTAAAAGTCTAAAAGAAAAAAACTTCCCATCTAGTCACCCATCTAAGAATTGCTATGAGCCCATCCTCGCTTAACCTCAAAGCTCGCAACCAAAACACCACCAGGTCTGCCACTTTTCTTTTGAGATACAAGGCCACCATCCTTTCTTTTACTCCTTCATAGCCCAATACACTGTTCATCTTCCAACCCATCGATCAACAGACCGAGAGAGAGACACGAATTCTTCTCCTCTTGCCTCCCATGGCAACTCTCAATTTGGACATTATCTTAATATCTTCCTAAAAGGAAAGTTGTGCCAAATCACGCAAGGAATCTATCCCATCTAATCTCTTTGCGTTTTGTTTATCTGTTTGCCGTTTATCCCCTATTTCCCGAAATGGACTCTAAACCGAATTCCACGAATTAAAGTCAGTTTCTGTTTGTTTCAAGCCTATAAATACAACCCCTTGACCCCTCTAAACATGTTCCAAGCCGTGCCAAGTCTCCTCAGCATCTAGAACGTCATCGGCATCGAGGCCCTCTGGTACCGAAATTGCTCGTCACGTTGTGAGCTATCCGGTGAGATTTTTCTTGATTCTTTCACGTCAAATCGTGTTCCCATGTACCATCTACCTTCTTGTCAAAGTAATTTGGTTTTGGTGTAGACAATCTCTCGGAATTGAGTTTTCCCCAACCCAGGCTGAGATTGCTTCCCGACGTCAATATGTCAATTCTGGTAAGCTTAAGCCCATGTTGTCACCTCTTTCAGACTTACCTCACTGCATTCTACGTCGTGCTTCCCTTCTTTTCTCCCAAAAACCCTCCACAAATTTTTGCCTCCAACACCTAGCCATGGCCGCCTAGGGCATCTCGTGTTCCTATCTATCCAGTGATGTTTCCTCCAATCCTCTCACGTCAAAACGTGCCAAACCATCCCAGGTAGCTACCTTCCAAGTGGTTTTAGATTTCGTCCACCGAACACCAAGATATAAGTCTTTCCTTTTTCTCTATCGACGTTGTTTAAACATCGATTGTGTCGTCTCCGATGGGTTTGAAGGCTGAGCCAATAATTTTCCTAGCTTCACCAAGCCGCGTTCTAGTCTGTGCTCACCCTACTTCTCCAAGTTCTATGCCCAGGTATTATTCCTCCCTCTTATCCATGTCGTTGCCGCCACCGTCATCGTTGTGGGTCACACCAACCAGCGCCGCCTCCAGCCATCTCTTCCTCGGGACCGCGGAGTTCCGTTTTGTCTATTGGCTAGTCTCCCTTGGCTCTCCCTCACGTGTGCAAGCCATGGCCAGAAGCTCCTGCGTGTGCTCTGTAAATTCCATGGATACTCTCTGTAGCTTCTTCTTCCCTTTCCTTGTGCCACTTATATATGGGTCCCATGTGTCATACACACCAATAAACCAAAAATCAGCCTAAAACGAAGATGCCTGGGAATATTCTCTCGTTTTAAAATTTTCTGGAATTTTCTTTCTGACCGATCTCCCAATCGCTCGTTCTCCTCCGTCTGAACTTCAATTAACTTGATTCTTTTTCTTAAATTCATTTAAAATTGAGCTCTAACTTTTGGTTCTAGTTTTGTAGTTTTTGGAGTTCTTTTGAATTTTATTCGAATTTATTTTTTATTTCATTTCATTTTCTTTCTCGTTAGATCACGCCTTCGAAGGAGTTGAAGTAAGATTTGAAGATCAAAAGCCATTAACTGAGTAAGATCAAGGCAAGTTGTGTTTTTTGATCATGTTGAACCTAGTTTTTAGATCTATTATTTATTATTTTGTTTTAAATTATCATGCATCGCTACTTTACTATAAAACCTTTGTACCTGGTAGCTATTATCCAAATTGATTAATTCCATTTTGATAAATTGAATGCCATGATACTATTGTCACCATAGGATGTGTAATTATCTAGTGATGTAATAATAGTTATTACATGGGTTGTATGTCTAAAATTGCTTAGCCATGCTCATTACTAGTACGCTAGGTTATTATCATATGTGATTAATTAATTTTGACTTAATGATATATTAGAATGTGGTGGTTAGCCACAGCTATAAAATTTGTACACCTTGACATGGGCAGTGTCATTGGTGTTAGTTATACAAAAATAGTATTCACTTGGGCGAATGATCGTGTAGTAAAGGAGAAAGTGTGGTCAGCACTTCAGGAATGTGGATGTTTCTCCTAGGTATTGTCTAAGGACTTAATTTTGTACGCCATTGGTCTGAGCCTTATCATGTAAACCAAATGTCTAGTATGGGATAGAGGTGGCATAATAATTTGTGAAGTCTCAACTTTGATTGCGCTACTAATGTTTTATTGGCGCAAGAGGAGGCAATTATCGACTAGATGGTTAGCCTGACAGCAAAACCTTAGCAAGCGAGGTCGGGTTGAGATGGAGCATTGTAAAAGCCTTGTTGTGATGTTCTTTAACGTAAGGATTATCACATCGTGTAGGTACAATTGTGCAACCTCTGCAGAGTTTAAAACTATTCAAATAGCCGTGTCCCTAGTTATGGACAATGCTCAGCGATTTCACATAAGAGTTAGAGTTTTTATAAAATTCTAGGTGAGTTAAGTTGAGAAGTAAATGGTTAGTTCACTGGTGGTTTATTGCGTGAATGGTTAGTTCACGTGTAGTACATTAAAGTGAATAGTCAGTTTACTTGTGATTTTCTCAATTTCTTTGATTATTTACTTATTAATTATTATTTTCAAAGTTCATTTTCAATCTATTTATTGTATTTACTTTAAATTGTTGCTTTACGCAAATTAACCTTTCAGCCATCCATTGGTAAGTCATGCATACTATATTGCATTCTTTGTTACAAAAGACTTGCTGGGTACTCTATGTATTTATGGCTATATCCACATTTGCTTAGTTGAGGAAAAAGGACCAGATCAGCAAGAGGTACCTAAAAGAGGATACTTCGACGACTTTGCAAATTAGAACTTCGCTCCCCAGTCGATTGCTTGTGGGCATGTCAAATGGCTACTACGTTTATTTCTGTTTTTCCACTGCGAGTTTCTTTTAAGCCTTTCAGGCTATTATTTGGACACTTGGCCATAAGGTCGCAACTATAATAATAATTAATAATATTTGAGTATTTTCTTAGTGAATTGTGATATGGTCGATATTTCATATTTGTTTATACTGTGTGCACTAGTGTGATCCTGAACTAGTACAGAATACGTAGGAGAGTCCGAATTTGCATATTCGGATCTCGACAAGGAACCCATGGTGTGAGTGGCTTAATAAGTTGAACCAGAGTGGTTTATTAATAAACCGGTGGGGCCAATTGGTTTTCTTGATTTTAAACAGGCTGACAAATTGGGTCCGAAAGAGAGGGGAGCAGTGCGCGAACAGGGGAGACGGCGAGGTAGCTCTAGACAGCATCACCGTCGGCGAGCGGCGGCTGGTGAAAGCTACAATGAGGGCCAAAACGGAGAGAGCTGACTCGACAAAGCTGATGACGCGGCCATGGTGGTGGAAATCTGATGGTAATCACTGGCAGTGGCGCGGCATAGCGGAGGAAGCTCAAGGGGGTTACACAGATGTGATGGCTGCCCGGCCAAAACGAGGTGTGCACTAGGCAGAATAGACAATGGCGAACCTGATGGTATGATTGGCAAAGCTTGGGACTCACCAACGATGACGAAATTGGACGCTGAGGTAGATGGCAGCAGTGGAGAAGCTGGCTCAGATCTCATCAATGATATCCCCTCATCCTGATCCCTTGAGTGGTTCGGACAAGATCACTCAGTAACACATCGTGACACGCTGCAAATTGGCATAGATGCAACAATCGGGCGGATCGATGAAGCATGCTCTCGCTCCCATGGTAGTCTGCGGCAAAAACGCTGCTGGAGGCAATGGCGATGCACAGGAGAGGACAAATGCGGCTCGGGGTGCTCGGCTTAGGGGTGGGCGAAGGAGAAATCGGGACGAACACGGCGAGATCGGACACAAGGAAGGCAATCGTGAGGAAGACAATGAACAGTAGGTGGCTAAGGTGGATTGGGCCGAGAGGGGATGCGGGCTAAGGCAAACTAGCTGGCGAAGCAGGTCAGCGCGCTGGGCTAGACCGGAATAAAACGGATCGATGAAAGGAGTAAGGGAGTGGGTCGAAAGAAGGCTGGGCCGAGAGAATAAGGAATTTGGTCCAAGATAATTTTCAAGATTTCCAGGGATTTGGGAATTTTAGAAATTAGATTATATTCAATTGAACTCTAAAAAATAGAAAATAAATCGAGAAAAATTCTTTGCATCACAAATGGATGTTTACTTTATTCATATTAAATCTTTGAAATTTCTATAAATTCAAATTAAGCTTGGATTATTTCAAGAGAAATCTAAATAGCTATTTTTATTTTAAAAACTTTAAAAAGACACTAAAAAAGGTTGTCACATAACATCGGTGGGTGTAATTACGAAATGAGTTGTCCTTGAATTGTACTTTGCGTGGAACTAACCGAACACTTCAATTCTATAAGTCTTCAGGGACGAGTTCTGACATTGGATCACAATTCATCACCCTCACATCGCACAGGATCGATATGTGTGCTTACAGAATGACCTCACATTGCAATTGTACCTTTTGGCAACCTAACCAGGAACTTCAATTCCATAGGATGCCAACATTCAGCTAAACGACTAGGTGCACGACATGTTCACTACACATGTGATTGACCTGAGTCAGCTTCCTGATGCCCCAGCTCCCTCGGCCTTCGCAGTCTAACCTCCTACATATGACGCTTGCTCGATAGGTTGACTTCATTTGAGAACCACCTTCCTCGTGGGAGGAAGCAGCGAACGGATCAACCTTGAGCCTTTACTATGAGAGATTTGCGCACTTTGTATCCATAGTTTAGACTTGTTTTTCCATGCTTATGTACTATCCAGTACAACATCGTTTTGCACCCTCTTTGTACGCATACTCTTACCATGTACCATGTCGATTGCATGTATTTAATGTGGAGCAACTATGCATATTTTACATGATGATAGACATAGCGAACCCAATACATCGTTCGAGCGTTTGGCAATCGGATGACTGTGGATAGCCGACAGTGTTATGGAAACACATTATTCTAAGCCCGACATAATTTGACTGTACTAATATGGGTTACATGGCACGTTAGCCTGGTTATGTGCATCTATTTGCCTAACTACTCCTACGATACAAATGGCAACATGCACCCCGAACTACAGCTAAGGTATATGTGTGCCTTTTGGAATTGGAAATACTTCCAAAACGGAAAGAAAGTAAGGTTTGCGGACATACATCCTACTCACCCCTATGAGCGTGCTCCTTCCTCGCAGCGACTTCATCAATACTCGTCTATAAGGTTCCTTTCTCGCTTGTTAGTCTCCTCAACGTTGTGCACCTTCTCTTGAATCTTGAAGAGCTTCTCCCTCTCCTCTTTTCATTTCCTCTTATGGAACTCCTCAGAGTTTTTCTTCACCGTGGTAACATGTTTGGAACCAAAGAAGATAAGATCATGGTATTCTTTAACCGCTGTCCAGTTCAAGTTGCACCTTCGTTTTCCCTATGATAAAAGAAAAGTTAGTGATATTTTGAGGAGGTATTTTGAAAATCTGGATGGAAGACTAACCTTAGTGTTTCCATACTAGAAGGCGAATTGAGTAAAGCCACTAATGTCGTTGGCTTTGGTGTAGATAGCTGGAACATTGCAACAACACTTTGGCTATTGAGGGTTCATCAACTCTTTTGCCTTTCCTTTTCCCTTCTTGGATGAGGATACAACATCTGCTATTGATATGATTTGGGTGTTGGCTCAGAGGCAGAAGAGTGGAGTGTGCCCCGATTGGGGTGTAGTGTTGACGAATTAAAATTTGGTGAATGCAAGTACACTCACATCTATGAGAAGGTATCTTTGGCTACAAGTTGTCAATTTAGTCTAAAAAAAGTAGGCTAGAGAGTTGTCAATTCAGTTAGAAAAGGTGACGAGATGTCAATTTAGTCTAAAAAGTGTAGGACCATATGGCACTATCAGAGGGGAGTGAATGATCGCCTCCACGTTTTCCGTTTCACTCTTTGGATCGTGATCGATAACGACTGCTCAAACAACGCTCGTCACACCACTTCACTTGCAGTCTTTGACAACAAAAACTCAATCGCTTCACTACGTGGTTGAACTCGCTAGCAAAACTCACCTGCTCGGTAAACTTTGACCACTCGAATGCTCGCAGGCTTCAGCTGCATACGTGGTTGAACTTGCTCAAACGAGTACCAGCCAAAAACAACTACTTGCTCGATTGTACTCGATGAGGTCTGTTAGCACAATGTTGATGATGCAAGAAGAACGATGCTCAGAACAACATCCTGTCAGTCCGTCGACGACGCAAGAAGAACGAAGCTTAGGAAAACATGCTGTTGATCAACTTCTTTTGGAATAGATCTGATCTATTATTTCTACAACAAGTTTTTTGCTACAAAGTGCCCTCACAGCACCCCTAAAAACATCCTTAATGAAATCTCTAAAAACTAGTTACGTTAGTCTAAGCCTCTTCCCGCTTTTATAGGCCAACATCGCTAATCATGTTCGATTCAAACACAAACACAACACCTAATCTCTTCCTCAAATCAAGAGATTCAAAGTCCTTTTATAACACGAGTTTTATTCAAACTCTACCCTTTCAGCACACAGACTCTATCTGTAACAATCCAAACTCAACAAGCAACGAAGCCTCCAGGATATCCCCTCCCGTAGCTTCGTCTCGCTTCCCATACTCAATCTCCACGCGCTCCAGCATTAGCCCAACCACCGCGTATGACATCCTCAACCATCTGGACCTCAGATCTCCCTATGCTAGTCTTGGTCCTCTGTGTCACCGATCGTGATCGTCTCTATGCTCTCCTGCATATGCAAAAACCAAAGAAATGTTTTTCCCGACACAAGCTCTTCCCAGCTTGACCGACATCAGCAGAACAACTCATAACACCCATGTCTATCCAGAACAAGAGCAAAACCATCTGCGACCAACCAACCTGGTCGTACACAACCAATCATCTCAACACAAACCAGAAAACAGTCTCAGTTAGCAATTACGACTACCAAAAATTATCGCTATCCGAAACTCAATCTTCCGACCACTCAGCACAACCACCGAGCACAACAAGTACTCAGAATTGAGAACCAATTGCAACACTTATGATTATTGCTCACCGACCATCGAGTACGTAGTCGCTCTAACTACTGAGTACTGATACCATTCCATCAAGCACCAGCCAAACACCCCGTTGGCCTAACACAAGTCCTCAAAGTACTCAAAGATCATAAAGAGTGAAGCACTCATTTCGACAACAAAGTTTAAGAGTACCGACCATGATCGTAAAGTTTTTGACTACCGAAGACAATGATAGCAGACTACTTGGTCTACGACTATCAACAAGACTGTAAAATATATGACTATAAGAGCAGTCAGCAAAACATATGGCCATGACTACAAAGTCACCGACTATCGACCACTAATCCTACGACTATCGAGTACGACCAATAAAGCCCACGAATAACACCCTCCATGGCGATTCTCGTTATACAGTGACATCGCAATGGCGTAACATGTTGCTGTGTACATATATTTGTATATTTTCATTTTTAACATGTTGCTGTGTACATATATACTAAAGAATAAACCAGTACTTATTCTATTATTGATAAAAGTAGACAATCATTTATTTTTGCAAAAGTAAAGATTTGCAATGATAAGAAGATATGGGAAATTATAATGTTGTCGAAAGAGGAAGGAAAGTTGACAGAACAAGCAAAGCATAAGTCTGTTCTGATTCTAAAATTATCAAAGGGGCAAGTTATTCTGCAATAGTGGACACCAAATTGCAATATATGTTATGTGATAACCTGGTCCAACAAGAAATGAGTCCAATTGAGGCCCACGAGGGGGACATGCATGAACGTGTAGGATTTAGTCCCACCTTGTTAATGGATGGCAAAAATCACCAACATATAAACCCACAGGTATCCATGGCCAATAACACTTGGTTAACAAATTTTCATGAGTGGATTAAGAAAAATACAAATGTGTTGTTGCATGTGCATGGTCTATCCAGAATGAGAATAGGCGTAAGCCGGATTGGACCTTAGGTGTTATACATGGTGTCAGAACTGACCCTTGTCATTGCACGTGCATGCGGGTGAGGGGCATGGGCATATGTCACATGGCATGTGTAGGCCCAGATAAGTGGACACATGACATGGTATATGTGCCGGACTAGATGCATGGATACATGCTAAGAGGAGATGTCCTGGTCATTTGCCCCAGTGTCCCAAAAAGAAATGAGTCCAATTGAGATCCATGATGGGGGGGCAAATGCATGAAGGTATATGATTTAGTCTCGCTTGGCTAGTTGATGCGCAAAATCACCAACATATAAACCCATAGGTGTTCATGGGCAATAACACTTGGTTAACCGACACACCGCATAGCATATGTGCCGAATTGGACACATGGACATGTGCCAAGAGGGGACATCCTAGTCATTTGCTCCAATGTGGGTATGTTGGGCCAACGAGAACGTCGGGTTATTTAAGAGGGGTGTATATGATAACATGGCCCAAAAAGAAATAAATCCAATTGAGGTCCATGAGGGGGCATGCATGAAGGTGTAGGATTTAGTCTCACTTTGTTTGTTGATGCGCAACATGAACAACAAATAAACCCATTGGTGTTGATGGGCAACAATTGTTGGTTAACCATTTTGTATGAGTAGATTAAGAAAAATACAAATGTGTTGTTACATCTATGTGCTCTATCCAGGTTATGTCTAAGCCTGTTTGGACCATAGGCGTTGCATGTTACTTCTTTTTCCAATGGAGCCCAAGGGTTTAACCCCTTGTATTTGAGAAAATCATCCAAATCAAGAAAAGTATCAGATATTGCATTGCACATTTCCAATTTTCCAGTGTCCAACTCACGTGAACCATGGATGAACTCTGATGAACCATTGGCCCATAGTTTATACAATTTAGCAAACTCGCAAAATGCATGTACAAGGTAGATAATTGATGTCCACGTACAAGCGTCTTATTGTCATTTTATAATCTTTAGCATTCCTATGAAAATCAGAAGAATCTATATTCTCCCAAAGCTTCACGTGCAAGAATCAAAGAGAAGAAAGAGAGAAAAAATAAAATAAAAGAGGGGTCTTAGTCGCATCAGAGACAGTGAGGGTCTCGACATGCATGCCATCTAGGCCTCGTATTAGTGCATGACTTTAAAAGGAGGTGGTGGGGGTGGCTTGGCTGCCCTAGCTCCTTTGCCATCAAACCCTAGCTGCCCTAGTCTTCCGCCGCTATTGCTATATCCTTTGTCATGCACCCTTGCTAGCTCGTTGCCTCGCGGGAGGATCACCGCTACTGCACGTTGTTGCTATCGCTGCTATAAGGATGAGGAAAGCAACTAGAGGGGGGTGGGGTGAATTGTAGATTTTAAAAAACTTTTGGCTAAAACCGATTTTATATGAGGAAGCGTAAATTGAATCAATTTTTCATAATTAAGACATAAATCAACTAGGAGCACCAATACCCTAAAGCTAGATCAAGATTTATAATCCTAGGGTAACACCAAAGCAATTCAATTCTATGTATGTAAATTGCAAGAATGTAAAATACAAGATAGCAAACTATAAGATGACACCCGGTCTTTTTTATCGTGGTATTTGAAGATTGTCGGTCTCTCATAGTCCACATTGAGGTAAGCCAAAACTAATTAGACTAGCTCCATGAATTAAGGGTTTCATCCACCTCTTCATTTTAGGGTTCCAAGGATCCAACTATATCCGTTAGGTTCTATTTACTCAGGATGAAATTTCAGGGTTTTATTCACTCATCAATTTTATTCCACCCACAAATGGTTTTTATGAAATGTATACTAACCAAGAAAGTTCCTACACATCACACATGACCATGGGTATGTCTATCCAGACAGTTTTCACTCTGTAGAGATTGCACAACTTTACCCACAAGAGAAGTTCAACTTACTATGTCCCACACGCTACCGTAGGCCTGCAGATCAAGAAGACCATCACAAGGCCTTTACAATGCACCACCCTAACATAGTTATGTCCGCTAAGGTTTCCACTGCTGGAGGGTTACATCCGCCCAAACCAAAAGCCCCCTCTTGTGCTGTATGGAAAAAGGTTTACATCCAACATAGTTCCTGTATCCCACTGGATCACGTAACCAACGCTAAGGTAGCATAAATTAATCATACATGCGACACCTATTGTAGCTTGTGGTTGCACAATTTTTGTATGGGAGGTCATCACAAGATTTGGTCCTTAATTGACCTGGGCAGGTATACCATGTTATAGTTCTTGTGCTTCATCCGCACCCGTCTGACTTACCATCCACCTAAGTTAAAAATAGTTTTTGTTTTTTATTTTGAAAATCTTGTTTAGGTCCAACATACCAGCCATTCTCTCTAATAGCTGCCCAAATCAAGTTTCAATGATTGAATGATGTCAACACAACTTAATGCCCCACAGATCAATGAATCTAAGCAAGGATAAGTATGCCACTTAGATACGTACTTATCAACTAGTATATTCACCATTAAGTCTAGAGCGACAAGATATTGAGTCAAGGCTGAGGAAGGTAATAGTCAATTAATATTACATCATTAACCATGAACGAACTAACAATATAACTATAATAAAGTAAAGCATGTAATTTGATAATCTCAAAACAACATACATTCTAAAGATATGTAGAAGCAGAATGGACAAAGTGTCGATTTTCCATGCTCATAGTCTTGCGGGTCTTGGTTGAGCTCGAACCGCTGCTCTTCTAGGGTTTGGAATCTAGTTACCCCAAATCCAACCAAAAAGTGAATAAATAAAAAAGAATTCAAATGCACTCAAATATATTAAAATGAAATCCAAAATTCAAAAAAATTTGCACTGAATAGGATTAGAATTTAGATAAATTTAGAATCAAGAGTCACCAAAATTGGAGTTAAAACGAGAGAATGAGCTCTCCGAAGTTTTAAATTCTGGAAAATCCCTAAAATAATAGAGGAGAAAGGTTATCTCTCACTAACAGTTAGGGTCTGTAGATATTTATTTTTTCTTGATTTATTTTATAATTGAAAATCTTACCAATGACTTACATGAGGAGCCCAACTATTTAATTTATTTTTTTGATTAAACTTTCAATTGGAAAAGGTTGACTGTGTATGACATGTGGGGCCAATAGGGTTTTTTATTTCCAATATTTTTTTAATTTTTAAATTTCAGTTCAAACTCTTTTCAAATTCAATTTTGGATCATCTTTTTAGATTTGAATTTTTCATTTGAATTTGTTTTTCCATTCCATTGTTTCTTATTAACCCTAGCGTTGTATTTTATTTTATTTACTAGATAATTTTGCAAAACACAAAATTCAATTGAAATTTCGAACGAATCCCAGAAAAACTCAAACAATGTCAACATGCAACAAAAGCTTCAAGAACTTCATACTTTCATTTCTCAAAATCTCATTGCAACAAAAAAAATTGGGGGGGGGTGCTACAATGATATGAGGGAGTTTGTTGTTTTATTATGTATTTGCTGAGTTATGGACTCACTCTTGCTTTGTTGCTATTTTTAGATGACTGTTAATGGTGGCATACATGAGTTAGGAGTAGCGCATTCACACAATGTGCAAGCAACAATTTAATTATCATCTTTAGGTTTCAAGTTTAGTTTTTTTATAGTTTGTTTTGCTAGTTGGAATTTAGTTAATGGAATTTATGAAGGTGATTATTAGTGCGTGGAACATGGTTGGATCCAAGGATTCTTGGTCGTGAAGAACTAATGTGGACATTAATTGTGAAGAATTGGTGCCGAAACTTTGTAGTAGTGGTCTAAATTTAGAGTGAATATAGATGGTAGTAGCATTCTTTGCTTAGATGTTGGGCTTGAGTGTTACAAATCATGAAAAAGGTTTACAAGACAAAGTTCCTGTTTGTCAATTACACGGTTTTCGGCAGCGAAAAATCGTGCTTAGCGCCTTTTCTAGAGAGAGATGCGCAACAAGCATTGTCGTCATCCTAATATGACAGCATGAAAGGTAATGTGACGGATGTAGTATGGATCAAAGATGAAAATTTGTGGTTAGTAATGCGGAGAGTGTGGCTTAATCCTCCAATTATAAGTTAAGCAGCTTGTCACATATTACAATTTTTGAAGATGCTTGATTCTTAAGTACAATAGTACAAGGCGTGTCTAACTTAATTATTAGCATTGGAATAATCATGTGGTTATTAACATAGCTAGCTCATTGTTTCTCCATCCAGAAAAAGACTCATCACTGTCATGCGAATCAGAATTTAAATAAACATTAACATGAGATGCTTAACTCCTATGTAAGCTGCGTTCTATGCCTAGATCATTATTAAAATTATTACTATTGAGATGGCTGAATGTTCCATTTTTTAAAAGATCTCCTATTTATATTAATAATAAATTATGGATAGAGTTCATAAGTATCTAATTTTTACATCGAACATGAACAACATATACAATTGAGTCATCGAGTCCATAAATGTGCTAGCCTTTTTTTTAATCTTCCTCGCTCGAGACTTCGAATCTTCCATCGGCATCAGGATTGGATTGATGTTTTACTCTGCCAAACCAGACACAAATTGTTGGTCCAAGCCGGGCCAGGGAACCGTTAAAATGATTACAGCAGCTGATCCATGGGTCTCGCAGTCATGGTGGGTCCTGGTGTTTCCGAATAGGCCGGGCTACGTAGAAATCACCCAGGTGCTTGTTCCAACATGCATGAGCGGATGAGCAGAGCTGTATGTAACATGCACAGTCAATGTGTTAAGCTTGGGCCATGATTACACGCGCTGCTTGCACACCGTCCAAGCTTGGGCCTTGTCGACCGAATTTTTTCTATTTAAGCCCTTTTTTTGAAAAATATTCACATTTAGACCCCTGGTGGTTTTAATTCCGTTTTTGGACCCAGGGGGTCGGAGCCGTGACCCACGGCGCCGTGGTAACACGTCTCGACGCCGTGGTCCATGGCTCCGAGGTCGCAGGCCCACTCCAGCCTGGTGGCCTGCGTGGCGCTGACGTGGCAGCACCTCGGCGCCGTAGATCGTGGCTCCGAGCTCGGAGCCGTGGGTGGTGGCGCCGACCTCGGAGCCGTGAGTCGTGGCGCCCACCTCGGAGCCGTGGGTCGTGGCGCCGAGCTGCCTGCCACGTGGCGCCGAGCTCCCTGCCACGTCTGGAGACACTCGGCGTCTAGGGTTTGCACCGATCAGGCTTTACGTTGTCGCAAAAAGAATTACTAGTTGTATTTTTTATTTTGATTATTTAATTATAGTAATATTATGTAATATATTTATTTAATTTTAGTAATATTATGTAATATATTTATTTATTTATAGAGAAAAAAATACGACATATGTTTTGAAAATTCGTTATGTTGCAGATGATACATGTAGGAAATTTGTTGTAGATTTTTTCAAAATATTATGGTACGTTGGTAATGGTTTTTGAAACATAAAATTTTGATGTGGAGTACAATTTAATGAAAATTTTTTTGAGCACAAATGTGATATGAACAATTAGACGAAATGAACGAAAGTGATATTGAACACGTGGGAATGAGTGCAAGAACTGTAATGATTATAAGTTTTGTTAATTTTGTAGTTGTGAATTACAAAACAATTTGATAAAATTGTAAAACAAGTTTATGTTGATTGGCTCGTTGTAGATGCATAAAAAAATATGGTAATTTTTTAGGAACGATTGTGCGTAGAACGGTCGATATATAAAATGGTAAGTGACTTTTAAGGTTTGGTATGTTTTAAGGGTTTGCAATTCCCGTGGTTTTTGCAAGGTTTGCTAATTTTGTAGTTGTAATATGGGAACGAATCTGATGAAGTCGTAATAAAAGTTTATGTTCATTGCAAGTTGGACATGCAAACCAAATTATGCTAAATTTTTTTGCCGAAGGATTGAACGTAGAAATATCGATGCATATAGTGGTAAGTGATATTTCGAAGGTTAGTGATATTTTGACATGGCAGGCATGTGGCATGTGTGCAACTCTGTACTTCTAATGTTCAGAATTCCACCACTAGTCCTAACATGCATGCCTTAGGGAAAATAACTTGCTGGGTCTATTACATTTTGTCTACTGGGTGTAGCGTGGTTGTTTCCCCTTTTTGTCACGCCCTGAAGATGGCTCCGCTGCATCCTTCTTCCTGTCACTCTTGGTCTTGAGAGCTGCCTCCCGAGCTTGAAGCTCCTCCTCCTGACGCTTGATGGCAGCTTCACGCAGACTTAACTGCTCCCGCCTCCTTTGCAGCTCATCCTCCTTGCCCTTCAGACGGATTTGGTCCACTCTCACGCGGTGCTCTTGCTCAAGCCGCATCTGTCGTTCCACCTCGCGAGCCTGAGTCATCTTGACAAAGTATCGTGCTTTGTTTTCCACCTCCACTGCCCGGTTATCTGGCCATGCCGGCGACACCCGATCCACCCATTCGATGAACCTGCAATCCTATGTGTGGCATGGTAGATGTCATCGATCAAGTTGAAAAAAGATAACGAGAAACAAATGATTTAGTTGTGGTCGTTACCACGAAGTCATCATCCAGGTCAGGACATTTGAAGAACCTACGGCCGTATTTGGCTCGTTGTACTCGATCAGTCCAGACTCCTAACATCGTCCTAAAGCCGCAATGGCACTTCGGGCGCTCATGCCACTCCGGCACTCCAAATGGGTCGGACCTCCAAGAAGACATTGTTGTGTAGTAGTATTGTGATGCCTTGAGGAGGAGATGTGGTATGGAAGACATAGGAGGGAGGCCTTTATGTAGGCAGGTTATCTGGTGCAGTGGGCATAGTCCATGGAGAGGATCTTTTCGCTTTTCCTGGATTCCAGTGTAGCAATAAATGGCCCTATGTAGGCTTTTCAGAGACTATAGTCTCGTAATAAATTCATAGTTTGTAGCCTTTTCAGAGATTGGACCATTCAAAGCCTATAAGGCTAAAGACCTACGCCCCTATATGTGTACAGGCCTACAGGCCTACTCCTGTAAAGGCTAAAGACTTGCGCCCTATATGTGTACAGGCTAAAGGCCTACTCCGTCACTGCGCAAAGCTGGCATATGCTGCCCCGTTTTCTCATATCACTGAGCAAAGCTGCCCTCTTTTGTCATCTCACTGAGCAAAAGCTGACCTCTTGTGTCATGTCCCTGAGCAAAGCTGGGACGTGTTGTCATGTCCCTAAGCAAAAGCCTCTTTTTTTGGTGGTCACTACATTAAGCTGCCCCGTTTTGCTATAAGTAGCAGGGTTGGGGTCCCATGACATTGTGAATCGAACAAAGTAGTACCCTCTCTTTCGTGGTGAAACATACCATGTCTGAAGTCGAGGGGCCAGTGGGATTTGGGTCACCGAAGGACGACATTCCCTTAGAAACGAGGGATATGTTCGGTCCGCAGCACCGATTGATACCAAGCCGGCGTGCTCAACCACCGTGGCCGAAATGCAGACACAATGAGTACGCGGTCGTCTAGATCTTGGATTCCCCGAACGATGGCGGGCGACGTTTCTTCCGATGCTCACGCTCTAGGGTACAAATTAGTAATGTTACATTTTGTATTGCTTATGGACCCTCGAAGTTTACCGTCATTTTTTGTGCAGATGGCCAAATGCGACTTCTCCCACTGGATCGACCCTCCTCACGAACGGTATGTTGATCGTTATGTGGATACATTATGGGCTCGAATATGGGACTTGGAGTACCGAATGGAGAGTCTCACTGAGGAGAACAACGACCTCCACGAACAGATGCAACGCGAGAGGGTCAACGAGGAGGTCGTGAATATAGGAAGCTCTTATGATCCCACATGTTGCTGCGCGAACCCGAGCTGCATATGTGCATGCCACTACCACGATGGACAACCACGTCCGAGGCGACCCCCTCAGCATTTCTCCATGTGGGTGCCACGAGGCTCGTTTGGCATGTAGGTAAGAAGGTGTATGGTTGTGTTGTGTTTTAGTTGTTGTGTTCGTTGGTGTGTTGATGGCTGTAGTACTTGGTTGTGTTGTCATTTTTTGGTACCCTCCATGTTTACCGTCGTTGCTGTGTTGATGGTTGTAGTACTTGCTATATTTTATGTACGTGCAATCTATGTGTTGTTTCGTGTTGTGACTGGGCAAAGCTGTTTTATGTGTTGTTTCGTTGGTAATGTTTTATGTACTCTTTTGGATCTCGTTCGTAGTTTGGTTGATGTAGTTTGGTTGATGTACTTTGCTTCAAGAAAAAAAGCAAAGTCAAGGCGCCAAAACGCTACTATAAGCATGTACAAGACATAAGCATGTAGTAAATATATATACTTCTAACATCCTCCTTAAACTCATAGGTCGTAGCCTTTTCAGCCGATTGCAGGAAACAGTTCGTAGGCTTTTTCAGGAAGCATAAATTCATAAGCAAAAAATCCATAGTTCGTATCATTTGCAGTCGTTTGCAGTAAACATAAATTCATTGCAGGAATTATAGAACAACAAAGTACAGACTACGGATTCGTACACAAATATCACATGAATATAACATATACACATACATACAAACAAGTAGCTCATTACAACACGACCCACAAGCCTACACATAAATATCACTGCCTCCTAGCCTTACCCTTACCCTTACCAAGGGCGTCGGTGCCTGGAGTGTAACGGCTAGGCTCGCGGCGGCGTCTGCGTGGTACAGGCTGTGAAGGCTGAGTCTCAGGAGCGCCTACGAGCTGAGACGGGCCTATCTCATCGTAAGTCTGCTGCTCCACCTCGTCGTCGTCCTCACCCCCCTCGTCAGGGAAAGTGTCGCTCGTGGGGGATGAGCTCTGTGCCGTGTAAGACCCTCGCTGCGTCGGGTCTGCAAGTCGTGTCGTAGGCACGTCTACGTCCCTCCCCGCGCCGGTGCTGCAACCACAACGACTAGCCGCATGACGTAGCCGACCTGCTAGCCTCTGTCATCCAACATTTTGTTAACCAACAAGATACGAAGATATTACGTACTAATTTTGTAAGTGGCTTTGTCGAAGCTTACATCTAGGAAGGTAAGCGTCCGGGCGTCGCCGACTGTCCTGGAGAAATGCTCTATGTCCTGTACGGACTGCTGCTTCAGGGTGTTGCCCTGCAAACAAGCAAAAGAATGGATAATTTGCTATATGTAGTGATATTTATATCTATTGGAAAATAAGCAATGAGATTGAACATTACCACACGGTCCAGGACTGGTGCCGTCTTGTAACATCCCGAAAATTTGAGTTTAAAAATTTTAAATCTTTTGAATTATTTTGCAATGAATTTTATTTGAATTTGGAGTTTATAGGTTTTTCCTGAAAAATTTTGATGAAGGTTCCAAAAAGTTAAAGAAGAAGCAAACATGTTTAAAAACTAGAGAGTTAGAATCTAAAATAAGAATCTGAAAAGATGATCCAGTATAAAGAGGGAGAAACTTGAATTAGGATATAGAATATTTTTTAGAGATAATAGCATAAATAGCAACAAGAGTAAATGAATAAGGACAAACGTAAATATGCATATACAAATTGTGCAAGGAGTGTAGCAGTATATGAAATTATATGGATATATATACACAAATAACCTAAATAATAATAATAATAGACCCTCTCATTCAATAGCTAAAAATTTAAAGCCTAAATTCTAAATGTCATGCGAAAATCAGTAATCATAAATATGAAACAAAAATTTAAATTAAATCTGAAATTTCAAAACTAAGCCCAAACATTTATCTCCTCTTTTTCCTCTACCATTTCTTTTCCCATATTCTCATTTACATGTGGGCCGCACCTTCCCCTTTTTCCCCACTCCATTTCTCCTTTTACCTCCCTGTGCGTGGGCCCCTCTCTTTTCTTCTGCCGCGCTGGCTTCTTCTCCCCCTCTCGTTCTTCTCTGCTCTCCCCGCCTCGCCCGCATTTCTCCCTCCGCGCGCCCGGGGCCCCTCCTCCTCTCTGCCTCTCTGCCTTGACCACGCCGCGAGACAGCCACCGTGAGGCACGGCCCCCGAATCCCGGCCGCCGCCCACACCCGCGCGACCCGGCTTCCCTGGAATCCCGCCTCCGACCGCGCTGGACACCCCCCCCTCCGGCTCCTCCGCTCTGCTTCGGCAAAGCCGTGCGGCGCGGCCAGCGCACGCCTGCCGCCGCACGACACTGACACTCGCCACAGCGCGAATCACGGCCACGCGATCCCCGCCGGCCTTCGTCATCTTGTGCCCAACCCCGCCGCCCAGACGTGACCGCCCGGGCGAGTTCCCGATGCCGACCCCGTCCGCCCGCCTTTAAGACCCGCCGAAGGCCCCGCGGGACTCCTCAAGCTCCCTGCTCCCTCCACACCGAGCTAATCGAGTTTTGGCGCAACGAGGCACCGCCACGGCCATGTTTCCCAACGCCGGCCGCCGCCGCCATACCCACCGCCGCCGCCTCCTCGGACAGCCTCTCTTCGATTCCTCGCTTGGGGAGCGTCTCCTCACCGCCCGGAACTCCCTCCAACCGTCGGCTGAGCCTCCCGTCGCCGGAGCTTCTCCCTCCATGGCAACCTCCCCGCGCCACCACCAGCTACCGCCGCCGACCCATCTCCGGCGTTCCCCGGCCTCCACCGACCCTGCCATCGGGTTCCTCGAGGTTCCTTCATTCCGTTTTGCTCGCCGTTGGCAATCCTCAAGCCGCCCTTCGCCGGCGACGCTGTCGGCCAAGCGCCGCCCGAGCCCCCTCTGCTCTTCCTCTGTTTGGCCACAACAGTTCCTCATCTGTTCTATTTTGATCCCACCCCTACATCACCAAGGGGGTGCGGCTCAGTTGGTTACCGATGCTTGTGGCTTACCACTTTCACCGTGAGGTTCCAGGTTCGACTCCCCTCACTGCATCTTTTTCCTTTTCTTGCTATTCCATTTTCTTAAGCCATTTTCAAGGGAACATAATTAGGAAAAATTAAGGTAAAAATATAAAAATTAGTCCATGAAAGCCAACAAATCTTATTAGAATGTGAATGAAATTGTTTAAGATTTAATATTGGTTAGCTACCATATAAGCATAATTAATATGTCCTTATTAATTATCTTAATCTGAATATTAAGTGAAGGCAATAATAACAGAGGGATCTAAAATTAATAAACACCCAATCAAAAAGACATTCAAGTAAAAGTTAGGGAAAAATAAAATTTGATACCATATTGACTACAAAAATAAGGATTTAGATTAAAGATTATCCAACTATACAATATGCCCTAACATTTGGTATGCCATCTTAAATAAACCTTAGAGGTAGATTTTGCTAAATAGCAAATAATAAAATATAACCTAACTTATGGAACTTCCTTGATAAATACAAAAATACTAAAAGGGATTATTCGTATCCTACCATCGGCCTTGCCTCAAATGACCCAAGTCACTCTTTAACTCAAAGTAAAACTAAATGGAGTTTATTCGGATTTATTTGGATCTCTTGAGTTATTTGCTTTCATTTGGATTCAGTCGTTTATCGCGTAATTAGAAATTGGAAGTCGTGAAGATTCAGTGGATCCAAGCTTGCGGTGAAGATAGAGACCAGAAGCTCAAGATGAAGCATTGTGTGAGCTCAAGACCGCGGTAAACCGCGCCAGGCGAGTCAATACTTTGATCATGTTGAACCTACATTTTCTGCAAATTATTTCGGTTTAAATTATCAAATTGCATGCTGTTATGTTATATGCAAATACATGTTAATTTAAGATTCTAGTTAAATGCCAATGTTTACCTTGAATAATATTACCCCTCCTTTGGAATGATTGAATGTGTAAACCTTGTCGCCCTAGCAAAAATATAATACTAATATTTCGAAAATAAGTCCCTAATGATATGCTATGCTTAGTGTTGCATTAATACTCAGGGGGCGCTGAAATGCCCCATACATCATGATTGCTTTTTTTTATAAGAAGATGGTTTGGGCAGTCATGGTGGGAATGACTGGTATATTTGACATGGCTATTTTATACCCTCAAAATCCCCAACTTGCTTAAATATCTGGGCGGATTGGTTGGATGGTGTGAGTGTGGTGCAGTGGATGCACAAAATGGGTTAGTGATAGACCGCCTAGATACCACTAAGGACTGAATCTTGTCATGACCTCCCGGGTAAAACAGTACAACCACAAGTCTGTAAATTACAACTTGGCTAAGTACATTTATCGAATCCTCGGACTCATTTCACGGGTTGGGGTTCGAAGGGGTTATGCTATGGCAAGGGGGCCTGAAGGGACACCAGTGGGGGGTGAAGTTTCCCAGCTGTCCTACGTTGCGGAAAGAGAGAAGGTCCGGCTGCGTAGTGGCTGTGGGAAACATCCCGCGCACAGATGGGACCCACCGCAAGTGGGCAGTCTCCCATAAAAGTGAAATGAGAAAAGGGACTCGATAATTTGAAAAGTCACTGTGATGGTCTGCTCAACCACACGTCTAAGGAATCGTGTGGGGCAACGAGTTGATTGTCTCTTGTGGTGAAAGTGTACAAACTCTGCAGAGTCTAAAACTATTCGAATAGCCGTGCCCACGGTCAAGGGCGGACATGGGAACTTAACCAGATATAGTTCTATTTTAAAATGATTTATGAATGGGAATGGAAAAGTGGAGGGCAGTGTAAGGCCCTGGTTTGGAATTGTCCTGGGTGTCGTCCCAGTGGTAAGTTAAGCGGCTATAACGCTGAAGAATTGCTATATGGTGCAGATGCCATGTAATGGTGGATGGAATCTGAATCACTATTATTACTGCATTCAACATATACGTGTGTTCAAAATGCTAGGTCTTAAGGAATTTTTATATAATTGTATTCAAAAGCACTCTTCGCAAAAGAAAATAAACTTAAGCCATCCTTGATTAGCCATACATGTTATATATACTGCATTCTGTGTGTTGATTCGCTGAGCACGGGGTCGGAGTGCTCACGCTCGCTTTTGCGGCAAAATTCAGAATCAGGAGTCAAATCACCTCGCCTCAGCAACAAGAGTGGACAAGCTGGCAGATAAGATGAAGATGAAGATGTCAAGGGCTAGGTCGCGAACCTCCAGTTGGCTGCCTGTGGGCATGTCCTGAAGGTCCCACCTGTGTGCTTCGTTCTTCCGCTGCTGCAATTTATTGATTTCGGCCTAATCGGCCCATGAAGTAAGTCTACTGTTATATTTACGCTTCCGCATGATATGTATTACGATGTCCATTACTGTAACTGTGTGCACTATCTACTAATCCAGGGAATAGTGCAACTAAACACAGTAGATTCCGGATTGTAAAATCTGGGTCTGACAGGCATGGTATCAGAGCATATCGACTGCAGGTCGTGACCTAGTTAGCCTGGCCGTTAGTTCCATAACTAGAATTATTTATTAAAATCTATGTCCAAATATATAAGTAGTGTTGCTCATTCTCATCTCTCTTAGATGATTCCTCTCATCCATATGCTGCCCTAGCCATTTTACTTCTGAAGCTCCCTTACCCAAATTCAAAGTGATGAAAATCCAGTACTTCTATTGTAAATTTTCTATGAAAACGCACTTAGGACCAAGAGTCATGGTGCTTAACCTTGAAGCTTAGTATCAAAGATTGTTTTATTTTTGGGGGTAAAACAATAGGGTGGAAGTTAGAAGAACAAAAGAAAAAAAAATTGGTGGAGCCTAACGGAAAGGATTAGATTGACTAGATGGATGAACTAAGTTATTCTGAAAAAAAAAGAAATATGAAAATAATTGCGGGAGTACAACATTGATAAACAACATAATTCCTGGGAGATAATTAAAATAGTGGAATAATGGAATATGATCGATTGCTAGATAAATTGATAGAGTTTTGTGAAATTGGAGAAATGATAACGATTATCAGAGTACATGCTTGATTAATAACGTTATTCCTGGAAGATGTTCATAATAATGAATTAATTCGGAGGTTGTCACCGAAAATTTAGGTGGTTACTACAGGAGTAATTATGATTTTGAGTACAAGATTGGATTATTAGAAAGTCTTGATAAAAAAATCATTGGTGGATTTAGGATGAAGGATGCTAGGCTCCCATTGGATTGAGGAGCTGATCAAGTTGGCGAATAATAGATCTGAGATTGGGATTATATGGATATAGTGGAATATGAAACTTGATTTATTAATCCAAAGTGGAAGCTAGGATTTACGGAAAGATTGGACACCCATAGCCGGATGAATGCAATTGAAAGGACACATTAGGGATTGTATGATCGGTGGATCGAATAAATAACGATGCTCGCTGTTTGGAGTTTCCGACGGCAATAATACCGTGACTAAATAATGAAGGAAGAAAGCATAGGTACAATCTACAAAAGTGAAGGTTAAATAATCAAGCTCGTTGGATTCTAAGCATTGTGTAAAAAAAATCATATGGGAGTGAATCAAGTCATCGATGGATATTTGGACATTGGAAGAGATTAGAACACCTTGATAAAAATATATGTATACATATACCAGGTTTTGCATTATCAAAATAACTACAGGAATGAGAACTAATTACCTCCCAATACTTTTCTCTTCTTTCCATGGATTTCACGAGAAAATTTTAGTTTCCGTTCTCTTACCCTTGCTCCAAAATTTAAGATTAGGATCGGTGACAGTGGTCATGAAGATAAGGTGGTCTCGTTTTAAACGGACTATGTAGATAAACTCTGCGCCCTCTTATATGTGCTTCCCCGAGTAGACGATGTATTGTTGCAAGATTTCCATTTGGCCCTGTGCACTGCCTTCTTGCCCTTGGGTGTTACATTTCGCGGTCACAGGAAAAGAATGTCCTAAAAACTTATGTGATTCATATGCCACCCCAGTTTCCCGGGGTGTATTCTTTTATAGTTATAATGGGATTAGATTACCGTATCCCCACGATTCTATCCTTACCTCCTGCTATTCTCTCTTGCCCCATTTGCTACAAACCCAGTCAGATCTACCGAAGCAAGGTGATAGATAGCTAAAGCCAAGGCAACCAAGGATAAGTGAAGCCTTCGCAATTGTTCAACTAAAAGCCCCAACTAGCACGAGGACCAAGATTCGAGACTCTGTTCTGCTAACATTCTCTCCTTACCTACCTAGAAAGCCCATGGATCAAATTGCCGCCAACCCTAATGACAATCGTCATTTATTTAAGGGGGGTAGCACTAAGGGACAGAACTGCCCAAGAACTACTACGATGTATATCCTTGGAACTGCAACAATCTGGACTTAGGGCTAACTAGACCAGCACAAGGAGATTCGCAAGACCAAAAATCTTCTGATGATGAGGATTACAAGACATACCTTTGGCAAAAATCAACGTGCTTGGCAAAGCTAAGAAGCAAGAACAAGATCCTAGTAGAAGTAAAAGACCCGCCTAGGAGTACCTCTACATTCCCAAGGCTCCATACCCTGGGGCACAGACCATTGCTAACCACCTATCAATATGAAAGTCTACAACCCTATGTCCAACAGACGATGCAACTACTCCATTCTACGATGACGTAAAGACAACAATGGCAAGAAGCAAGTATTAGGAAGTCTACGACCTATCCAGAGAACAAGGTTTCTCTCTTTCCTTTTGATTTCTTCAAGTTCTAACCCCTATTGTGCAGATTTCCATCTCTCTGTGAAGCTAAGGAACTATATGTCGAGCAACACCCCGAAACCCATTGCTAGCCAATATAACTCACCTCCATTCTTTCTGCTCTACCGGAATCTCGGGGTCGAGATTCTTTTTAAGGGGGGTAGATTTGTAACATCCCGAAAATTTGAGTTTAAAAATTTTAAATCTTTTGAATTATTTTGCAATGAATTTTATTTGAATTTGGAGTTTATAGGTTTTTCCTGAAAAATTTTGATGAAGGTTCCAAAAAGTTAAAGAAGAAGCAAACATGTTTAAAAACTAGAGAGTTAGAATCTAAAATAAGAATCTGAAAAGATGATCCAGTATAAAGAGGGAGAAACTTGAATTAGGATATAGAATATTTTTTAGAGATAATAGCATAAATAGCAACAAGAGTAAATGAATAAGGACAAACGTAAATATGCATATACAAATTGTGCAAGGAGTGTAGCAGTATATGAAATTATATGGATATATATACACAAATAACCTAAATAATAATAATAATAATAGACCCTCTCATTCAATAGCTAAAAATTTAAAGCCTAAATTCTAAATGTCATGCGAAAATCAGTAATCATAAATATGAAACAAAAATTTAAATTAAATCTGAAATTTCAAAACTAAGCCCAAACATTTATCTCCTCTTTTTCCTCTACCATTTCTTTTCCCATATTCTCATTTACATGTGGGCCGCACCTTCCCCTTTTTCCCCACTCCATTTCTCCTTTTACCTCCCTGTGCGTGGGCCCCTCTCTTTTCTTCTGCCGCGCTGGCTTCTTCTCCCCCTCTCGTTCTTCTCTGCTCTCCCCGCCTCGCCCGCATTTCTCCCTCCGCGCGCCCGGGGCCCCTCCTCCTCTCTGCCTCTCTGCCTTGACCACGCCGCGAGACAGCCACCGTGAGGCACGGCCCCCGAATCCCGGCCGCCGCCCACACCCGCGCGACCCGGCTTCCCTGGAATCCCGCCTCCGACCGCGCTGGACACCCCCCCCTCCGGCTCCTCCGCTCTGCTTCGGCAAAGCCGTGCGGCGCGGCCAGCGCATGCCTGCCGCCGCACGACACTGACACTCGCCACAGCGCGAATCACGGCCACGCGATCCCCGCCGGCCTTCGTCATCTTGTGCCCAACCCCGCCGCCCAGACGTGACCGCCCGGGCGAGTTCCCGATGCCGACCCCGTCCGCCCGCCTTTAAGACCCGCCGAAGGCCCCGCGGGACTCCTCAAGCTCCCTGCTCCCTCCACACCGAGCTAATCGAGTTTTGGCGCAACGAGGCACCGCCACGGCCATGTTTCCCAACGCCGGCCGCCGCCGCCATACCCACCGCCGCCGCCTCCTCGGACAGCCTCTCTTCGATTCCTCGCTTGGGGAGCGTCTCCTCACCGCCCGGAACTCCCTCCAACCGTCGGCTGAGCCTCCCGTCGCCGGAGCTTCTCCCTCCACGGCAACCTCCCCGCGCCACCACCAGCTACCGCCGCCGACCCATCTCCGGCGTTCCCCGGCCTCCACCGACCCTGCCATCGGGTTCCTCGAGGTTCCTTCATTCCGTTTTGCTCGCCGTTGGCAATCCTCAAGCCGCCCTTCGCCGGCGACGCTGTCGGCCAAGCGCCGCCCGAGCCCCCTCTGCTCTTCCTCTGTTTGGCCACAACAGTTCCTCATCTGTTCTATTTTGATCCCACCCCTACATCACCAAGGGGGTGCGGCTCAGTTGGTTACCGATGCTTGTGGCTTACCACTTTCACCGTGAGGTTCCAGGTTCGACTCCCCTCACTGCATCTTTTTCCTTTTCTTGCTATTCCATTTTCTTAAGCCATTTTCAAGGGAACATAATTAGGAAAAATTAAGGTAAAAATATAAAAATTAGTCCATGAAAGCCAACAAATCTTATTAGAATGTGAATGAAATTGTTTAAGATTTAATATTGGTTAGCTACCATATAAGCATAATTAATATGTCCTTATTAATTATCTTAATCTGAATATTAAGTGAAGGCAATAATAACAGAGGGATCTAAAATTAATAAACACCCAATCAAAAAGACATTCAAGTAGAAGTTAGGGAAAAATAAAATTTGATACCATATTGACTACAAAAATAAGGATTTAGATTAAAGATTATCCAACTATACAATATGCCCTAACATTTGGTATGCCATCTTAAATAAACCTTAGAGGTAGATTTTGCTAAATAGCAAATATTAAAATATAACCTAACTTATGGAACTTCCTTGATAAATACAAAAATACTAAAAGGGATTATTCGTATCCTACCATCGGCCTTGCCTCAAATGACCCAAGTCACTCTTTAACTCAAAGTAAAACTAAATGGAGTTTATTTGGATTTATTTGGATCTCTTGAGTTATTTGCTTTCATTTGGATTCAGTCGTTTATCGCGTAATTAGAAATTGGAAGTCGTGAAGATTCAGTGGATCCAAGCTTGCGGTGAAGATAGAGACCGGAAGCTCAAGATGAAGCATTGTGTGAGCTCAAGACCGCGGTAAACCGCGCCAGGCGAGTCAATACTTTGATCATGTTGAACCTACATTTTCTGCAAATTATTTCGGTTTAAATTATCAAATTGCATGCTGTTATGTTATATGCAAATACATGTTAATTTAAGATTCTAGTTAAATGCCAATGTTTACCTTGAATAATATTACCCCTCCTTTGGAATGATTGAATGTGTAAACCTTGTCGCCCTAGCAAAAATATAATACTAATATTTCGAAAATAAGTCCCTAATGATATGCTATGCTTAGTGTTGCATTAATACTCAGGGGGCGCTGAAATGCCCCATACATCATGATTGCTTTTTTTTATAAGAAGATGGTTTGGGCAGTCATGGTGGGAATGACTGGTATATTTGACATGGCTATTTTATACCCTCAAAATCCCCAACTTGCTTAAATATCTGGGCGGATTGGTTGGATGGTGTGAGTGTGGTGCAGTGGATGCACAAAATGGGTTAGTGATAGACCGCCCAGATACCACTAAGGACTGAATCTTGTCATGACCTCCCGGGTAAAACAGTACAACCACAAGTCTGTAAATTACAACTTGGCTAAGTACATTTATCGAATCCTCGGACTCATTTCACGGGTTGGGGTTCGAAGGGGTTATGCTATGGCAAGGGGGCCTGAAGGGACACCAGTGGGGGGTGAAGTTTCCCAGCTGTCCTACGTTGCGGAAAGAGAGAAGGTCCGGCTGCGTAGTGGCTGTGGGAAACATCCCGCGCACAGATGGGACCCACCGCAAGTGGGCAGTCTCCCATAAAAGTGAAATGAGAAAAGGGACTCGATAATTTGACAAGTCACTGTGATGGTCTGCTCAACCACACGTCTAAGGAATCGTGTGGGGCAACGAGTTGATTGTCTCTTGTGGTGAAAGTGTACAAACTCTGCAGAGTCTAAAACTATTCGAATAGCCGTGCCCACGGTCAAGGGCGGACATGGGAACTTAACCAGATATAGTTCTATTTTAAAATGATTTATGAATGGGAATGGAAAAGTGGAGGGCAGTGTAAGGCCCTGGTTTGGAATTGTCCTGGGTGTCGTCCCAGTGGTAAGTTAAGCGGCTATAACGCTGAAGAATTGCTATATGGTGCAGATGCCATGTAATGGTGGATGGAATCTGAATCACTATTATTACTGCATTCAACATATACGTGTGTTCAAAATGCTAGGTCTTAAGGAATTTTTATATAATTGTATTCAAAAGCACTCTTCGCAAAAGAAAATAAACTTAAGCCATACATGTTATATATACTGCATTCTGTGTGTTGATTCGCTGAGCACGGGGTCGGAGTGCTCACGCTCGCTTTTGCGGCAAAATTCAGAATCAGGAGTCAAATCACCTCGCCTCAGCAACAAGAGTGGACAAGCTGGCAGATAAGATGAAGATGAAAATGTCAAGGGCTAGGTCGCGAACCTCCAGTTGGCTGCCTGTGGGCATGTCCTGAAGGTCCCACCTGTGTGCTTCGTTCTTCCGCTGCTGCAATTTATTGATTTCGGCCTAATCGGCCCATGAAGTAAGTCTACTGTTATATTTACGCTTCCGCATGATATGTATTACGATGTCCATTACTGTAACTGTGTGCACTATCTACTGATCCAGGGAATAGTGCAACTAAACACAGTAGATTCCGGATTGTAAAATCTGGGTCTGACACGTCTCCACCTGCGTCCCAAGGCGAGTCGACTGGTCGTACGGCGTGTCTTCGTCGCCCGAGGACGCAATGTCGGCGTAGTCATCCTGAGTCCATTGGCCCTTAAGCTTGGACCGCGTCGCACGCTGGTACCAAACTTGGTACCGCCGGAAGTTCTCGTTGCTGTGCGGCTCGTCGTTGTCGTCCACGTGGTCCTGAAAGTGTCCCCACTCCTCAACGTACACGTGGTGGTGCTGCTCGAAGTCTGTGACCTTCTTCTGTCGCCGACGATCAAATCTGCATGTCACGTAAACCAAACGTTAAAAATAGAAAAAGCTCTGTGCAATTGGAATCCAAGGTTAGAATTGAAATTGCATGCCACTTACTTGTGCAAGGCCACAGACGTGGAGAACTGCGCTACTGGCCACAGCTGCCTCATACCAAACTGGCGTGCAACTCTATGTGGCAGGTGATACTCAACAGCATAGAAACAGATAAGAGGGCACCTCTTCCTGTAGAGGGCCTCGTCTATGCTGCATAGTGCGCTGAACTGAACGGCCTCCACCTCCTGCTCGGCGTACGGCTCCCACTTAACCTGCATTGAAACAATTTAACGTTAAAGGTCATATCCTAACAAATGAAAATCACGATACCAAATGGAATTAACTTACACTGGAGGCCGTGAGTGCATCTAGCTCGTTCGTGTACTCTAGGTAGGCCCTCTTCGTCCAACAAGAAATGAGTCCAATTGAGGCCCACGAGGGGGACATGCATGAACGTGTAGGATTTAGTCCCACCTTGTTAATGGATGGCAAAAATCACCAACATATAAACCCACAGGTATCCATGGCCAATAACACTTGGTTAACAAATTTTCATGAGTGGATTAAGAAAAATACAAATGTGTTGTTGCATGTGCATGGTCTATCCAGAATGAGAATAGGCGTAAGCCGGATTGGACCTTAGGTGTTATACATGGTGTCAGAACTGACCCTTGTCATTGCACGTGCATGCGGGTGAGGGGCATGGGCATATGTCACATGGCATGTGTAGGCCCAGATAAGTGGACACATGACATGGTATATGTGCCGGACTAGATGCATGGATACATGCTAAGAGGAGATGTCCTGGTCATTTGCCCCAGTGTCCCAAAAAGAAATGAGTCCAATTGAGATCCATGATGGGGGGGCAAATGCATGAAGGTATATGATTTAGTCTCGCTTGGCTAGTTGATGCGCAAAATCACCAACATATAAACCCATAGGTGTTCATGGGCAATAACACTTGGTTAACCGACACACCGCATAGCATATGTGCCGAATTGGACACATGGACATGTGCCAAGAGGGGACATCCTAGTCATTTGCTCCAATGTGGGTATGTTGGGCCAACGAGAAGTCGGGTTATTTAAGAGGGGTGTATATGATAACATGGCCCAAAAAGAAATAAATCCAATTGAGGTCCATGAGGGGGCATGCATGAAGGTGTAGGATTTAGTCTCACTTTGTTTGTTGATGCGCAACATGAACAACAAATAAACCCATTGGTGTTGATGGGCAACAATTGTTGGTTAACCATTTTGTATGAGTAGATTAAGAAAAATACAAATGTGTTGTTACATCTATGTGCTCTATCCAGGTTATGTCTAAGCCTGTTTGGACCATAGGCGTTGCATGTTACTTCTTTTTCCAATGGAGCCCAAGGGTTTAACCCCTTGTATTTGAGAAAATCATCCAAATCAAGAAAAGTATCAGATATTGCATTGCACATTTCCAATTTTCCAGTGTCCAACTCACGTGAACCATGGATGAACTCTGATGAACCATTGGCCCATAGTTTATACAATTTAGCAAACTCGCAAAATGCATGTACAAGGTAGATAATTGATGTCCACGTACAAGCGTCTTATTGTCATTTTATAATCTTTAGCATTCCTATGAAAATCAGAAGAATCTATATTCTCCCAAAGCTTCACGTGCAAGAATCAAAGAGAAGAAAGAGAGAAAAAAAATAAAAGAGGGGTCTTAGTCGCATCAGAGACAGTGAGGGTCTCGACGTGCATGCCATCTAGGCCTCGTATTAGTGCATGACTTTAAAAGGAGGTGGTGGGGGTGGCTTGGCTGCCCTAGCTCCTTTGCCATCAAACCCTAGCTGCCCTAGTCTTCCGAGACAGTGAGGGTCTCGACGTGCATGCCATCTAGGCCTCGTATTAGTGCATGACTTTAAAAGGAGGTGGTGGGGGTGGCTTGGCTGCCCTAGCTCCTTTGCCATCAAACCCTAGCTGCCCTAGTCTTCCGCCGCTATTGCTATATCCTTTGTCATGCACCCTTGCTAGCTCGTTGCCTCGCGGGAGGATCACCGCTACTGCACGTTGTTGCTATCGCTGCTATAAGGATGAGGAAAGCAACTAGAGGGGGGTGGGGTGAATTGTAGATTTTAAAAAACTTTTGGCTAAAACCGATTTTATATGAGGAAGCGTAAATTGAATCAATTTTTCATAATTAAGACATAAATCAACTAGGAGCACCAATACCCTAAAGCTAGATCAAGATTTATAATCCTAGGGTAACACCAAAGCAATTCAATTCTATGTATGTAAATTGCAAGAATGTAAAATACAAGATAGCAAACTATAAGATGACACCCGGTCTTTTTTATCGTGGTATTTGAAGATTGTCGGTCTCTCATAGTCCACATTGAGGTAAGCCAAAACTAATTAGACTAGCTCCATGAATTAAGGGTTTCATCCACCTCTTCATTTTAGGGTTCCAAGGATCCAACTATATCCGTTAGGTTCTATTTACTCAGGATGAAATTTCAGGGTTTTATTCACTCATCAATTTTATTCCACCCACAAATGGTTTTTATGAAATGTATACTAACCAAGAAAGTTCCTACACATCACACATGACCATGGGTATGTCTATCCAGACAGTTTTCACTCTGTAGAGATTGCACAACTTTACCCACAAGAGAAGTTCAACTTACTATGTCCCACACGCTACCGTAGGCCTGCAGATCAAGAAGACCATCACAAGGCCTTTACAATGCACCACCCTAACATAGTTATGTCCGCTAAGGTTTCCACTGCTGGAGGGTTACATCCGCCCAAACCAAAAGCCCCCTCTTGTGCTGTATGGAAAAAGGTTTACATCCAACATAGTTCCTGTATCCCACTGGATCACGTAACCAATGCTAAGGTAGCATAAATTAATCATACATGCGACACCTATTGTAGCTTGTGGTTGCACAATTTTTGTATGGGAGGTCATCACAAGATTTGGTCCTTAATTGACCTGGGCAGGTATACCATGTTATAGTTCTTGTGCTTCATCCGCACCCGTCTGACTTACCATCCACCTAAGTTAAAAATAGTTTTTGTTTTTTATTTTGAAAATCTTGTTTAGGTCCAACATACCAGCCATTCTCTCTAATAGCTGCCCAAATCAAGTTTCAATGATTGAATGATGTCAACACAACTTAATGCCCCACAGATCAATGAATCTAAGCAAGGATAAGTATGCCACTTAGATACGTACTTATCAACTAGTATATTCACCATTAAGTCTAGAGCGACAAGATATTGAGTCAGGGCTGAGGAAGGTAATAGTCAATTAATATTACATCATTAACCATGAACGAACTAACAATATAACTATAATAAAGTAAAGCATGTAATTTGATAATCTCAAAACAACATACATTCTAAAGATATGTAGAAGCAGAATGGACAAAGTGTCGATTTGCCATGCTCATAGTCTTGCGGGTCTTGGTTGAGCTCGAACCGCTGCTCTTCTAGGGTTTGGAATCTAGTTACCCCAAATCCAACCAAAAAGTGAATAAATAAAAAAGAATTCAAATGCACTCAAATATATTAAAATGAAATCCAAAATTCAAAAAAATTTGCACTGAATAGGATTAGAATTTAGATAAATTTAGAATCAAGAGTCACCAAAATTGGAGTTAAAACGAGAGAATGAGCTCTCCGAAGTTTTAAATTCTGGAAAATCCCTAAAATAATAGAGGAGAAAGGTTATCTCTCACTAACAGTTAGGGTCTGTAGATATTTATTTTTTCTTGATTTATTTTATAATTGAAAATCTTACCAATGACTTACATGAGGAGCCCAACTATTTAATTTATTTTTTTGATTAAACTTTCAATTGGAAAAGGTTGACTGTGTATGACATGTGGGGCCAATAGGGTTTTTTATTTCCAATATTTTTTTAATTTTTAAATTTCAGTTCAAACTCTTTTCAAATTCAATTTTGGATCATCTTTTTAGATTTGAATTTTTCATTTGAATTTGTTTTTCCATTCCATTGTTTCTTATTAACCCTAGCGTTGTATTTTATTTTATTTACTAGATAATTTTGCAAAACACAAAATTCAATTGAAATTTCGAACGAATCCCAGAAAAACTCAAACAATGTCAACATGCAACAAAAGCTTCAAGAACTTCATACTTTCATTTCTCAAAATCTCATTGCAACAAAAAAAATTGGGGGGGGGGGTGCTACAATGATATGAGGGAGTTTGTTGTTTTATTATGTATTTGCTGAGTTATGGACTCACTCTTGCTTTGTTGCTATTTTTAGATGACTGTTAATGGTGGCATACATGAGTTAGGAGTAGCGCATTCACACAATGTGCAAGCAACAATTTAATTATCATCTTTAGGTTTCAAGTTTAGTTTTTTTATAGTTTGTTTTGCTAGTTGGAATTTAGTTAATGGAATTTATGAAGGTGATTATTAGTGCGTGGAACATGGTTGGATCCAAGGATTCTTGGTCGTGAAGAACTAATGTGGACATTAATTGTGAAGAATTGGTGCCGAAACTTTGTAGTAGTGGTCTAAATTTAGAGTGAATATAGATGGTAGTAGCATTCTTTGCTTAGATGTTGGGCTTGAGTGTTACAAATCATGAAAAAGGTTTACAAGACAAAGTTCCTGTTTGTTAATTACACGGTTTTCGGCAGCGAAAAATCGTGCTTAGCGCCTTTTCTAGAGAGAGATGCGCAACAAGCATTGTCGTCATCCTAATATGACAGCATGAAAGGTAATGTGACGGATGTAGTATGGATCAAAGATGAAAATTTGTGGTTAGTAATGCGGAGAGTGTGGCTTAATCCTCAATTATAAGTTAAGCAGCTTGTCACATATTACAATTTTTGAAGATGCTTGATTCTTAAGTACAATAGTACAAGGCGTGTCTAACTTAATTATTAGCATTGGAATAATCATGTGGTTATTAACATAGCTAGCTCATTGTTTCTCCATCCAGAAAAAGACTCATCACTGTCATGCGAATCAGAATTTAAATAAACATTAACATGAGATGCTTAACTCCTATGTAAGCTGCGTTCTATGCCTAGATCATTATTAAAATTATTACTATTGAGATGGCTGAATGTTCCATTTTTTAAAAGATCTCCTATTTATATTAATAATAAATTATGGATAGAGTTCATAAGTATCTAATTTTTACATCGAACATGAACAACATATACAATTGAGTCATCGAGTCCATAAATGTGCTAGCCTTTTTTTTTAATCTTCCTCGCTCGAGACTTCGAATCTTCCATCGGCATCAGGATTGGATTGATGTTTTACTCTGCCAAACCAGACACAAATTGTTGGTCCAAGCCGAGCCAGGGAACCGTTAAAATGATTACAGCAGCTGATCCATGGGTCTCGCAGTCATGGTGGGTCCTGGTGTTTCCGAATAGGCCGGGCTACGCAGAAATCACCCAGGTGCTTGTTCCAACATGCATGAGCGGATGAGCAGAGCTGTATGTAACATGCACAGTCAATGTGTTAAGCTTGGTCCATGATTACACGCGCTGCTTGCACACCGTCCAAGCTTGGGCCTTGTCGACCGAATTTTTTCTATTTAAGCCCTTTTTTTTGAAAAATATTCACATTTAGACCCCTGGTGGTTTTAATTCCGTTTTTGGACCCAGGGGGTCGGAGCCGTGACCCACGGCGCCGTGGTAACACGTATCGGCGCCGTGGTCCATGGCTCCGAGGTCGCAGGCCCACTCCAGCCTGGTGGCCTGCGTGGCGCTGACGTGGCAGCACCTCGGCGCCGTAGATCGTGGCTCCGAGCTCGGAGCCGTGGGTGGTGGCGCCGACCTCGGAGCCGTGAGTCGTGGCGCCGACCTCGGAGCCGTGGGTCATGGCGCCGAGCTGCCTGCCACGTGGCGCCGAGCTCCCTGCCACGTCTGGAGACACTCGGCGTCTAGGGTTTGCACCAATCAGGCTTTACGTTGCCGCAAAAAGAATTACTAGTTGTATTTTTTATTTTGATTATTTAATTATAGTAATATTATGTAATATATTTATTTAATTTTAGTAATATTATGTAATATATTTATTTATTTATAGAGAAAAAAATACGACATATGTTTTGAAAATTCGTTATGTTGCAGATGATACATGTAGGAAATTTGTTGTAGATTTTTTTAAAATATTATGGTACGTTGGTAATGGTTTTTGAAACATAAAATTTTGATGTGGAGTACAATTTAATGAAATTTTTTTTGAGCACAAATGTGATATGAACAATTAGACGAAATGAACGAAAGTGATATTGAACACGTGGGAATGAGTGCAAGAACTGTAATGATTATAAGTTTTGTTAATTTTGTAGTTGTGAATTACAAAACAATTTGATAAAATTGTAAAACAAGTTTATGTTGATTGGCTCGTTGTAGATGCATAAAAAAATATGGTAATTTTTTAGGAACGATTGTGCGTAGAACGGTCGATATATAAAATGGTAAGTGACTTTTAAGGTTTGGTATGTTTTAAGGGTTTGCAATTCCCGTGGTTTTTGCAAGGTTTGCTAATTTTGTAGTTGTAATATGGGAACGAATCTGATGAAGTCGTAATAAAAGTTTATGTTCATTGCAAGTTGGACATGCAAACCAAATTATGCTAAATTTTTTTGCCGAAGGATTGAACGTAGAAATATCGATGCATATAGTGGTAAGTGATATTTCGAAGGTTAGTGATATTTTGACATGGCAGGCATGTGGCATGTGTGCAACTCTGTACTTCTAATGTTCAGAATTCCACCACTAGTCCTAACATGCATGCCTTAGGGAAAATAACTTGCTGGGTCTATTACATTTTGTCTACTGGGTGTAGCGTGGTTGTTTCCCCTTTTTGTCACGCCCTGAAGATGGCTCCGCTGCATCCTTCTTCCTGTCACTCTTGGTCTTGAGAGCTGCCTCCCGAGCTTGAAGCTCCTCCTCCTGACGCTTGATGGCAGCTTCACGCAGACTTAACTGCTCCCGCCTCCTTTGCAGCTCATCCTCCTTGCCCTTCAGACGGATTTGGTCCACCCTCACGCGGCGCTCTTGCTGAAGCCGCATCTGTCGTTCCACCTCGCGAGCCTGAGTCATCTTGACAAAGTATTGTGCTTTGTTTTCCACCTCCACTGCCCGGTTATCTGGCCATGCCGGCGACACCCGATCCACCCATTCGATGAACCTGCAAGCCTATGTGTGGCATGGTAGATGTCATCGATCAAGTTGAAAAAAGATAACGAGAAACAAATGATTTAGTTGTGGTCGTTACCACGAAGTCGTCATCCAGGTCAGGACATTTGAAGAACCTACGGCCGTATTTGGCTCGTTGTGCTCGATCAGTCCAGACTCCTAACATCGTCCTAAAGCCGCAATGGCACTTCGGGCGCTCATGCCACTCCGGCACTCCAAATGGGTCGGACCTCCAAGAAGACATTGTTGTGTAGTAGTATTGTGATGCCTTAAGGAGGAGATGTGGTATGGAAGACATAGGAGGGAGGCCTTTATGTAGGCAGGTTATCTGGTGCAGTGGGCATAGTCCATGGAGAGGATCTTTTCGCTTTTCCTGGATTCCAGTGTAGCAATAAATGGCCCTATGTAGGCTTTTCAGAGACTATAGTCTCGTAATAAATTCATAGTTTGTAGCCTTTTCAGAGATTGGACCATTCAAAGCCTAGAAGGCTAAAGACCTACGCCCCTATATGTGTACAGGCCTACAGGCCTACTCCTGTAAAGGCTAAAGACCTACGCCCTATATGTGTACAGGCTAAAGGCCTACTCCGTCACTGCGCAAAGCTGGCATATGCTGCCCCGTTTTCTCATGTCACTGAGCAAAGCTGCCCTCTTTTGTCATCTCACTGAGCAAAAGCTGACCTCTTGTGTCATGTCCCTGAGCAAAGCTGGGGCGTGTTGTCATGTCCCTAAGCAAAAGCCTCTTTTTTTGGTGGTCACTACATTAAGCTGCCCCGTTTTGCTATAAGTAGCAGGGTTGGGGTCACATGACATTGTGAATCGAACAAAGTAGTACCCTCTCTTTCGTGGTGAAACATACCATGTCTGAAGTCGAGGGGCCAGTGGGATTTGGGTCACCGAAGGACGACATTCCCTTAGAAATGAGGGATATGTTCGGTCCGTAGTACCGATTGATACCAAGCCGGCGTGCTCAACCACCGTGGCCGAAATGCAGACACAATGAGTACGCGGTCGTCCAGATCTTGGATTCCCCGAACGATGGCGGGCGACGTTTCTTCCGATGCTCACGCTCTAGGGTACAAATTAGTAATGTTGCATTTTGTATTACTTATGGACCCTCGAAGTTTACCGTCATTTTTTGTGCAGATGGCCAAATGCGACTTCTCCCACTGGATCGACCCTCCTCACGAACGGTATGTTGATCGTTATGTGGATACATTATGGGCTCGAATATGGGACTTGGAGTACCGAATGGAGAGTCTCACTGAGGAGAACAACGACCTCCACGAACAGATGCAACGCGAGAGGGGCAACGAGGAGGTCGTGAATATAGGAAGCTCTTATGATCCCACATGTTGCTGCGCGAACCCGAGCTGCATATGTGCATGCCACTACCACGATGGACAACCACGTCCGAGGCGACCCCCTCAACATTTCTCCATGTGGGTGGCACGAGGCTCGTTTGGCATGTAGGTAAGAAGGTGTATGGTTGTGTTGTGTTTTAGTTGTTGTGTTCGTTGGTGTGTTGATGGCTGTAGTACTTGGTTGTGTTGTCATTTTTTGGTACCCTCCATGTTTACCGTCGTTGCTGTGTTGATGGTTGTAGTACTTGCTATATTTTATGTACGTGCAATCTATGTGTTGTTTCGTGTTGTGACTGGGCAAAGCTGTTTTATGTGTTGTTTCGTTGGTAATGTTTTATGTACTCTTTTGGATCTCGTTCGTAGTTTGGTTGATGTAGTTTGGTTGATGTACTTTGCTTCAAGAAAAAAAGCAAAGTCAAGGCGCCAAAACGCTACTATAAGCATGTACAAGACATAAGCATGTAGTAAATATATATACTTCTAACATCCTCCTTAAACTCATAGGTCGTAGCCTTTTCAGCCGATTGCAGGAAATAGTTCGTAGGCTTTTTCAGGAAGCATAAATTCATAAGCAAAAAAATCCATAGTTCGTATCATTTGCAGTCGTTTGCAGTAAACATAAATTCATTGCAGGAATTATAGAACAACAAAGTACAGACTACGGATTCGTACACAAATATCACATGAATATAACATATACACATACATACAAACAAGTAGCTCATTACAACACGACCCACAAGCCTACACATAAATATCACTGCCTCCTAGCCTTACCCTTACCCTTACCAAGGGCGTCGGTGCCTGGAGTGTAACGGCTAGGCTCGCGGCGGCGTCTGCGTGGTACAGGCTGTGAAGGCTGAGTCTCAGGAGCGCCTACGAGCTGAGACGGGCCTATCTCATCGTAAGTCTGCTGCTCCACCTCGTCGTCGTCCTCACCCCCCTCGTCAGGGAAAGTGTCGCTCATGGGGGATGAGCTCTGTGCCGTGTAAGACCCTCGCCGCGTCGGGTCTGCAAGTCGTGTCGTAGGCACGTCTACGTCCCTCCCCGCGCCGGTGATGCAACCACAACGACTAGCCGCACGACGTAGCCGACCTGCTAGCCTCTGTCATCCAACATTTTGTTAACCAACAAGATACGAAGATATTACGTACTAATTTTGTAAGTGGCTTTGTCGAAGCTTACATCTAGGAAGGTAAGCGTCCGGGCGTCACCGACTGTCCTGGAGAAATGCTCTATGTCCTGTACGGACTGCTTCAGGGTGTTGCCCTGCAAACAAGCAAAAGAATGGATAATTTGCTATATGTAGTGATATTTATATCTATTGGAAAATAAGCAATGAGATTGAACATTACCACACGGTCCAGGACTGGTGCCGTCTCCACCTGCGTCCCAAGGCGAGTCGACTGGTCGTACGGCGTGTCTTCGTCGCCCGAGGACGCAATGTCGGCGTAGTCATCCTGAGTCCATTGGCCCTTAAGCTTGGACCGCGTCGCACGCTGGTACCAAACTTGGTACCGCCGGAAGTTCTCGTTGCTGTGCGGCTCGTCGTTGTCGTCCACGTGGTCCTGAAAGTGTCCCCACTCCTCAACGTACACGTGGTGGTGCTGCTCGAAGTCTGTGACCTTCTTCTGTCGCCGACGATCAAATCTGCATGTCACGTAAACCAAACGTTAAAAATAGAAAAAGCTCTGTGCAATTGGAATCCAAGGTTAGAATTGAAATTGCATGCCACTTACTTGTGCAAGGCCACAGACGTGGAGAACTGCGCTACTGGCCACAGCTGCCTCATACCAAACTGGCGTGCAACTCTATGTGGCAGGTGATACTCAACAGCATAGAAACAGATAAGAGGGCACCTCTTCCTGTAGAGGGCCTCGTCTATGCTGCATAGTGCGCTGAACTGAACGGCCTCCACCTCCTGCTCGGCGTACGGCTCCCACTTAACCTGCATTGAAACAATTTAACGTTAAAGGTCATATCCTAACAAATGAAAATCACGATACCAAATGGAATTAACTTACACTGGAGGCCGTGAGTGCATCTAGCTCGTTCGTGTACTCTAGGTAGGCCCTCTTCGTCCAACAAGAAATGAGTCCAATTGAGGCCCACGAGGGGGACATGCATGAACGTGTAGGATTTAGTCCCACCTTGTTAATGGATGGCAAAAATCACCAACATATAAACCCACAGGTATCCATGGCCAATAACACTTGGTTAACAAATTTTCATGAGTGGATTAAGAAAAATACAAATGTGTTGTTGCATGTGCATGGTCTATCCAGAATGAGAATAGGCGTAAGCCGGATTGGACCTTAGGTGTTATACATGGTGTCAGAACTGACCCTTGTCATTGCACGTGCATGCGGGTGAGGGGCATGGGCATATGTCACATGGCATGTGTAGGCCCAGATAAGTGGACACATGACATGGTATATGTGCCGGACTAGATGCATGGATACATGCTAAGAGGAGATGTCCTGGTCATTTGCCCCAGTGTCCCAAAAAGAAATGAGTCCAATTGAGATCCATGATGGGGGGGCAAATGCATGAAGGTATATGATTTAGTCTCGCTTGGCTAGTTGATGCGCAAAATCACCAACATATAAACCCATAGGTGTTCATGGGCAATAACACTTGGTTAACCGACACACCGCATAGCATATGTGCCGAATTGGACACATGGACATGTGCCAAGAGGGGACATCCTAGTCATTTGCTCCAATGTGGGTATGTTGGGCCAACGAGAAGTCGGGTTATTTAAGAGGGGTGTATATGATAACATGGCCCAAAAAGAAATAAATCCAATTGAGGTCCATGAGGGGGCATGCATGAAGGTGTAGGATTTAGTCTCACTTTGTTTGTTGATGCGCAACATGAACAACAAATAAACCCATTGGTGTTGATGGGCAACAATTGTTGGTTAACCATTTTGTATGAGTAGATTAAGAAAAATACAAATGTGTTGTTACATCTATGTGCTCTATCCAGGTTATGTCTAAGCCTGTTTGGACCATAGGCGTTGCATGTTACTTCTTTTTCCAATGGAGCCCAAGGGTTTAACCCCTTGTATTTGAGAAAATCATCCAAATCAAGAAAAGTATCAGATATTGCATTGCACATTTCCAATTTTCCAGTGTCCAACTCACGTGAACCATGGATGAACTCTGATGAACCATTGGCCCATAGTTTATACAATTTAGCAAACTCGCAAAATGCATGTACAAGGTAGATAATTGATGTCCACGTACAAGCGTCTTATTGTCATTTTATAATCTTTAGCATTCCTATGAAAATCAGAAGAATCTATATTCTCCCAAAGCTTCACGTGCAAGAATCAAAGAGAAGAAAGAGAGAAAAAAAATAAAAGAGGGGTCTTAGTCGCATCAGAGACAGTGAGGGTCTCGACGTGCATGCCATCTAGGCCTCGTATTAGTGCATGACTTTAAAAGGAGGTGGTGGGGGTGGCTTGGCTGCCCTAGCTCCTTTGCCATCAAACCCTAGCTGCCCTAGTCTTCCGAGACAGTGAGGGTCTCGACGTGCATGCCATCTAGGCCTCGTATTAGTGCATGACTTTAAAAGGAGGTGGTGGGGGTGGCTTGGCTGCCCTAGCTCCTTTGCCATCAAACCCTAGCTGCCCTAGTCTTCCGCCGCTATTGCTATATCCTTTGTCATGCACCCTTGCTAGCTCGTTGCCTCGCGGGAGGATCACCGCTACTGCACGTTGTTGCTATCGCTGCTATAAGGATGAGGAAAGCAACTAGAGGGGGGTGGGGTGAATTGTAGATTTTAAAAAACTTTTGGCTAAAACCGATTTTATATGAGGAAGCGTAAATTGAATCAATTTTTCATAATTAAGACATAAATCAACTAGGAGCACCAATACCCTAAAGCTAGATCAAGATTTATAATCCTAGGGTAACACCAAAGCAATTCAATTCTATGTATGTAAATTGCAAGAATGTAAAATACAAGATAGCAAACTATAAGATGACACCCGGTCTTTTTTATCGTGGTATTTGAAGATTGTCGGTCTCTCATAGTCCACATTGAGGTAAGCCAAAACTAATTAGACTAGCTCCATGAATTAAGGGTTTCATCCACCTCTTCATTTTAGGGTTCCAAGGATCCAACTATATCCGTTAGGTTCTATTTACTCAGGATGAAATTTCAGGGTTTTATTCACTCATCAATTTTATTCCACCCACAAATGGTTTTTATGAAATGTATACTAACCAAGAAAGTTCCTACACATCACACATGACCATGGGTATGTCTATCCAGACAGTTTTCACTCTGTAGAGATTGCACAACTTTACCCACAAGAGAAGTTCAACTTACTATGTCCCACACGCTACCGTAGGCCTGCAGATCAAGAAGACCATCACAAGGCCTTTACAATGCACCACCCTAACATAGTTATGTCCGCTAAGGTTTCCACTGCTGGAGGGTTACATCCGCCCAAACCAAAAGCCCCCTCTTGTGCTGTATGGAAAAAGGTTTACATCCAACATAGTTCCTGTATCCCACTGGATCACGTAACCAATGCTAAGGTAGCATAAATTAATCATACATGCGACACCTATTGTAGCTTGTGGTTGCACAATTTTTGTATGGGAGGTCATCACAAGATTTGGTCCTTAATTGACCTGGGCAGGTATACCATGTTATAGTTCTTGTGCTTCATCCGCACCCGTCTGACTTACCATCCACCTAAGTTAAAAATAGTTTTTGTTTTTTATTTTGAAAATCTTGTTTAGGTCCAACATACCAGCCATTCTCTCTAATAGCTGCCCAAATCAAGTTTCAATGATTGAATGATGTCAACACAACTTAATGCCCCACAGATCAATGAATCTAAGCAAGGATAAGTATGCCACTTAGATACGTACTTATCAACTAGTATATTCACCATTAAGTCTAGAGCGACAAGATATTGAGTCAGGGCTGAGGAAGGTAATAGTCAATTAATATTACATCATTAACCATGAACGAACTAACAATATAACTATAATAAAGTAAAGCATGTAATTTGATAATCTCAAAACAACATACATTCTAAAGATATGTAGAAGCAGAATGGACAAAGTGTCGATTTGCCATGCTCATAGTCTTGCGGGTCTTGGTTGAGCTCGAACCGCTGTTCTTCTAGGGTTTGAAATCTAGTTACCCCAAATCCAACCAAAAAGTGAATAAATAAAAAAGAATTCAAATGCACTCAAATATATTAAAATGAAATCCAAAATTCAAAAAAATTTGCACTGAATAGGATTAGAATTTAGATAAATTTAGAATCAAGAGTCACCAAAATTGGAGTTAAAACGAGAGAATGAGCTCTCCGAAGTTTTAAATTCTGGAAAATCCCTAAAATAATAGAGGAGAAAGGTTATCTCTCACTAACAGTTAGGGTCTGTGGATATTTATTTTTTTTCTTGATTTATTTTATAATTGAAAATCTTACCAATGACTTACATGAGGAGCCCAACTATTTAATTTATTTTTTTGATTAAACTTTCAATTGGAAAAGGTTGACTGTGTATGACATGTGGGGCCAATAGGGTTTTTTATTTCCAATATTTTTTTAATTTTTAAATTTCAGTTCAAACTCTTTTCAAATTCAATTTTGGATCATCTTTTTAGATTTGAATTTTTCATTTGAATTTGTTTTTCCATTCCATTGTTTCTTATTAACCCTAGCGTTGTATTTTATTTTATTTACTAGATAATTTTGCAAAACACAAAATTCAATTGAAATTTCGAACGAATCCCAGAAAAACTCAAACAATGTCAACATGCAACAAAAGCTTCAAGAACTTCATACTTTCATTTCTCAAAATCTCATTGCAACAAAAAAAATTGGGGGGGGGGTGCTACAATGATATGAGGGAGTTTGTTGTTTTATTATGTATTTGCTGAGTTATGGACTCACTCTTGCTTTGTTGCTATTTTTAGATGACTGTTAATGGTGGCATACATGAGTTAGGAGTAGCGCATTCACACAATGTGCAAGCAACAATTTAATTATCATCTTTAGGTTTCAAGTTTAGTTTTTTTATAGTTTGTTTTGCTAGTTGGAATTTAGTTAATGGAATTTATGAAGGTGATTATTAGTGCGTGGAACATGGTTGGATCCAAGGATTCTTGGTCGTGAAGAACTAATGTGGACATTAATTGTGAAGAATTGGTGCCGAAACTTTGTAGTAGTGGTCTAAATTTAGAGTGAATATAGATGGTAGTAGCATTCTTTGCTTAGATGTTGGGCTTGAGTGTTACAAATCATGAAAAAGGTTTACAAGACAAAGTTCCTGTTTGTCAATTACACGGTTTTCGGCAGCGAAAAATCGTGCTTAGCGCCTTTTCTAGAGAGAGATGCGCAACAAGCATTGTCGTCATCCTAATATGACAGCATGAAAGGTAATGTGACGGATGTAGTATGGATCAAAGATGAAAATTTGTGGTTAGTAATGCGGAGAGTGTGGCTTAATCCTCCAATTATAAGTTAAGCAGCTTGTCACATATTACAATTTTTGAAGATGCTTGATTCTTAAGTACAATAGTACAAGGCGTGTCTAACTTAATTATTAGCATTGGAATAATCATGTGGTTATTAACATAGCTAGCTCATTGTTTCTCCATCCAGAAAAAGACTCATCACTGTCATGCGAATCAGAATTTAAATAAACATTAACATGAGATGCTTAACTCCTATGTAAGCTGCGTTCTATGCCTAGATCATTATTAAAATTATTACTATTGAGATGGCTGAATGTTCCATTTTTTAAAAGATCTCCTATTTATATTAATAATAAATTATGGATAGAGTTCATAAGTATCTAATTTTTACATCGAACATGAACAACATATACAATTGAGTCATCGAGTCCATAAATGTGCTAGCCTTTTTTTTAATCTTCCTCGCTCGAGACTTCGAATCTTCCATCGGCATCAGGATTGGATTGATGTTTTACTCTGCCAAACCAGACACAAATTGTTGGTCCAAGCCGGGCCAGGGAACCGTTAAAATGATTACAGCAGCTGATCCATGGGTCTCGCAGTCATGGTGGGTCCTGGTGTTTCCGAATAGGCCGGGCCACGCAGAAATCACCCAGGTGCTTGTTCCAACATGCATGAGCGGATGAGCAGAGCTGTATGTAACATGCACAGTCAATGTGTTAAGCTTGGGCCATGATTACACGCGCTGCTTGCACACCGTCCAAGCTTGGGCCTTGTCGAAGGGATTGTGTCGTGAGGAGAAATCATTTCGACTTGCAGTAGAGGTGGCAACGGGATGGGGGAGTTGTGGGGGTTGTCCCTGCGCCACGTCGCGACCCCCCACCAAGCGGTACTCGCCCTGGCCCCGTCAGATATTGGGGAGGACGATTGTGCTCCCGTCCCCAATTACCACGAAGACCCGACTCTCATGGGGATCTTTATGGAGGTATCAATACCATGCAAATTTCAGTGTATATTAAGGATTTTTAGATCAAAGCATTTAACTTAAATGATTTAAGCATACAAGTTCAACTTCAACTGACAGCCAGTCATACGAATATTCTTCATACAATCATATGTAATAAGTAATTATCATAGACAGTTATTGATAAGAACCGTCTGTAATAATTATGTATCACAGATGGTTCGTGGTTGGACATGTCTGGGATACGCCGCATTATTAAATGCCTAGCCAGCGAGGTCCCGACATATCTGTCTTCATTGCGCTGAATTGAAGGAAGCGGCCGGCTCTAGGGAGTTTGGTGAAAACATATCGCTTGTAGATCGATTTGTTCTTGATGATTAGAGGTTAGTATTTGCTTCTAATTATATGCCTTGTAATAAAGAGAGATGATAACTAAGTTTAGATGTATCTTAATTGGTAGTTTGCTTTAATTTAAGAATGGGTCACTACTCCTAATTTACATCAATATATTCTTTCTTGATATATATATTGTTTCATGAATAGTATGTAGCTAGCTATTTAATTTAGATATGGACAATTTATTATAAGGTGAATAACAATTATGTGTAAGTATTAGGCTAGCTAGCTATAGTAGTATTAATAATCTAATTCAATACTAATTTGTTACATGTGTTGCGTAGATGGACTGAAAATGGATATACATTGAAAACTATGTAAGTGAAGAGTGCATTAATGGCGTGTCTACTTTTAGAAAAGTGGCCGAGTAAGATATGTTGAAAAAGGGGATGGAATATATGTACTGTCCATGTAATAATTATGATAATATAAAAATGTTTACCAACTCAGCGCAAACCAAAACTCACTTCATTCGAAGGGTTTTCAAAATGAGGTATACATGTTGGACTAGTTATGGTGAAGAGAAGATTATACAGGAAGGTAGTTATAACATCATTAAGGGAGACAACGATATACTAGTTGTGGACTGTTCTTTTGATGAGGATAGGTCACATGATGACAATCTCGATCAGATGCTATGCGGTGCAGAAGGGAACTATGTGAGAGGGTTTGGTAAATTCAAGGGCTTGATGGAGGACTCGGAGAAACCTTTATTCCCAGGCCGCAAGTTGTAATACACAAGGCTGTCATCTAATTTTGAACTGCTAAAATTGAAGACAAGCAATGGTTAGTCCGATAAGAGTTTCACGGCATTGTTATGTCTTCTAGCGAATATCCTTCCAAAGGAAAATGTGTTACCAAGAACCACCTACCAAACTAAGAAGATTCTTTGTCTATTGGGAATAGAAGTAGAAAGAATACATGCATGTCCAAATGATTGTATCCTCTACCGTAAAGAGTATACAAACTTGTATGTTTGTTTTGTGTGCTAAGCATCCCGATACAAGCGTAAGAATGACCCTGATGATGGTGAGGGCATCGAGGTGAAGTAAGGACCTACTAATAAGATGTTATGGTATTTGCCTATAATTCCTCATTTGAAGCATTTATTTGCGATCCAAAAGGATGCAAGATTGTTGTGTTGGCACTGGAGGAGCATAAGAAAGATGGAATGATAAGACATGTGCTGATTTTACCCAGTGGAGGAACATCAATAGGATGTTTGTAGACTTCAATATGGAACTGAAGAATGTAAGGTTTGGGTTTAGTATACATGGAATGGATCCTTTCAGTAACATGAGCAATCGACATAGCACATAGCTCATGAATATATGCATGTACAACCTTCCTCCTTGGCTATGTATGAAACAGAAGTACATTTTGATTCACTACTTATCCAAGGGCCAAAACAACCTAGAAACGATATGAATGTGCCTAACACCAGTGGTAGAAGATCTTATGATACTGTGGAATGAAGGGATACAGGTATGGGACGTGGATAAATGAGAGAACTTTCCTCTGCACGCTATGTTGTTCTACATCATCAATGATTTTCTTGCCTTTGGTAACATGTCATGATTGAGTACAAAAGGAGGCAAATCCTGCCCGAACTATTTAGATTATACCAAGAGTGTGTGGTTGAACAAATCGCGCAAAACTATGTACATGCATCACTGTAGGTTCCTTCCAAGGTATCAGCTATACCGCAAGATGAAAAACAATTTGACAGAAAGAAGAGAATGACTTAGCACTAAGGCCTTTTAGAAGAAAAGAGGTCTACGATATGATCAAGGATATCGATGTTGTGCTTAGAAAGGAACGTAAGTTGAGGATCCGTTAGAAGAATATGTGGAAGAAGAGGTCAATATTTTGGGACTTACCTTATTGGAGCACTTAGAAGTTCACAATTGCATCAATGTCATGCATGTAGAGAAGAATGTATATGATAGCTTGATTAGTTTCTTACTAAACATTTATGACAAATCAAAGAATGGTACGCACCGTGTGACTTGGTTACTATGAATATCAGGACCAATTTAGCACCGATAGAGACTGATAAAGGCCAGATGTACCTTCCTCTAGCTTACTACACTATGTCTAAGTCTGAGAGAACTGAAATTGCTAGTGCTTGTATGATATGAAAGTTCCGTCCGGTCACTCAACCAGCATGAAGAAACTTGTTTCTAGGGAAGATTTAAAATTAATTGGCATAAAATCTCATGACTGTCATGTAATAATGACACAATTGCTTTCTGTTGAAATTAGAAGTATTTTGCCGAACAGTGTTCGAGTGATAATCATGAGGCTGTGTTATTTCTTTAATGCAATTGCTTAGAAGTTTATCGATCCCGATAGACTAGATGCTCTGCAGGCTGAGGTGGTGATGACCCTGTGTCATCTTTACATGTATTTTTCTCCATCATTTTTTGATATCATGGTCCATCTCATTGTCCACCTTGTGAAAGAGATAAAAATATATGGCCCCGTGTTTCTATGTCATACGCACCCGTTCAAGAGGTACATGAAAATTCTCTAGTCTTATGTACTCAATCGATCTCAGCCGGAGGGTAGCATTGGCGAAGGTTATGCAACTGAAGAGGTCATTGAGTTCTACATCGATTACATGGCTCAGGTCAAGCTGATAGATGTGTCTCTATTTTGTCATGAGGGGAGGCTAGAGGGTATCAGGACCATCAGAAGGAAAGTAATAGCTTCTGATTTGGATACGTACGCTTAAGCCTATTTTATAGTCTTGCAACACATGACTGAAGTATCCCCGTATATTGAAGAGCACAAGGACATACTACGCCAAGAGAATACAAACTAGTCAGAATTTTGGATCATAAAACAACACAACCATCAGTTCAACGAATGGTTGAAGGTGTGATTCACTGGGAGGTCATCAAGTGAAACACTGCAATGGATGCAAAAGGGCCAAAATTTACAATTGTGACATGGCAAGAATACAACAATAATGGTTACACATTTTATACAACAAATTATGATAGAAAGAGTACAGTCCAGAACTCAGGTGTCCACATAGATGCATTTCATGAACACTTTAGGACTATTGGCCCAAGCTCCTACTATGGGATTGTAGAGGAGATTTTGGAACTCGACTACGTAATTTTCAAAATTTCTTTATTTCGGTGCCTTCCTGCCATTTGCTGGGATCACAAACGAGTGCGTCCGAAACTAGTTAAGACCGAGGATATCAACTACATCTTCGGGTGACTCCTCTTTCAAAAATCCTATAGATGAGGAAGTGTTCCACGGCTTGGTAAGATATGTTAAACTACCTAGGTATTAATATGTCTATAACTTTATGGAGTCTAAAATAACATAATTGCCTCTTGTAGCAAATATTGACTACCAAATCTTCCTAAGGCTCCTACGAAGCAGTCAAGGAGAAGGATATACTATCCACGGCCCTAGGAAACAAGGAGCACCCAATTGCACATGAGACCTGCAGGTTTACGTACCTGGAGGCATGGATTCCCAAACGACTCTAAGGCGTATAGGAGTAGCAAGAAATCCAAGATCGAGTGCGAGGAACAAGCAAAATAGGAGCTTCATGCCCAATTTGAGGAAGAGCTATCTACCTTACTTCAATAGAAGATAACTGCCTCACATTGAGGAGAGATAGATTCACTTAGGGAAGAACTGAGAGAAGTCCGCAACCACTCGTAAGCAACCCCCACTATTGTAGTACCCAGTCCCCCTCAACGTCAGAGTTGCTACGTGTCTACGCCACATTCTGAACATAGCGACGCCCACTTACCTATCGACGACATCCATGTAATATACCTCTCTAGAATGCTGTATAGATAGACATGATGAATGCCTTAGCTCATCGTGTATCGTTATGTAGAAGCCCACGCCGTGCATCCTCAGATTCTGGACCGGGATGGCGTTTCCATGCCTACCAGGGATGTAGGTGCATAATGCTCAGCTAGAGACCGATTTCGTGAAGGTCCAGGTGGACCTGATTATTAACGTTTTCAGGGCTGTCCCACTTGAAAAGCCCCAATGAAGAGATCATGACACTGTGGGATGCCATCCACACACTCTTCTAGTGGCCTAAGAGGGACATCGCCCTAGACCCTTCCATGCCGCGATCTCCACACGACCATGCCGATCAAGCAAAACCCTCTATCAATCCACCTCAAGCTCTGCTTCAGAAGGTCATCGCATTGGCTCCTGTGGAGACGGCGCCGAAAATGTATCTCAAGCGAGACACTAAGGCCCAACTAAAGAAGATTAAGGCGCCTCCCGTGCCCTGGAAGTACAAGCCTTAGACTAGTTTGCAGCACTTTGCATGCCTGGTACATGTAGAGGTCCAACAGGAAGTCAAACGGGTAAAGTGGATTCACCATAAGATACATGGAGATGCATTTCCTCCATAACTCGGGCTACTTCACCATGACCTTCGAAGAATTATTCTTACTATTCAATCTCGATGAACTCGATGCCTTAATTCTATGATATTGGATACTATAAATGTACTATACAATCAAGTTCTACGTTCTACATTTATGTAATACCGATAAATGTCATAACTCATTACTTATATATAGATCCATGTCCAATAAGTCCGACGATGGTGAGAATCGATGGATTTCCTTGACCCACACTTGGTCTTTGAGCAATCCATCAAGAAAAACGCATTCTTCATCAAAGATTACATAATGATGGGATTGCTTGCTCAAAATGACAAGGACTACATCTTGGTACCCGTCAACCAGAGGTAAGTGCTTCATTAGTTGCCATACAAGTTTCATTTGTACTTTATACGCAACATGAACATAGGATTAATCACTATGGTGACACACATGACTAGGTGTCATTGGATTCTAATTGTGATTGTACAAAAATAGAGCAAGGTAATATACCTTGATTCCTTACTTAAAAACAACCATGACTTCATCCGTGTGCAACAAGCAATTGACAGGTAAATTTATTTCCTCCATACATAACTCTATTGTAATCTTCCCTTCGTTTGCAATGGCCGAGGCTAACTTTTTGTAATCATGTAGGTCGTTCAGCGCTTATGTTGCCTGAGGAGGGAGACACAAGAAATCCAACACCACACTACGACATAGGATGCAATTTCTGGTACCTGCTACAACACAACAATACTATATTACACTTCGTAATAATGCCTCTAGAACTGACGATACCTATGTATGTAATTCTATGTTTGCAGTGCCACCAGCAGCTATAGGGCAACGTATGTAGATTCTACGTTTGCAGTCATATGCAGGAAATCATGGGCACTAAGATGAAAGATCTAGAGGTTTATCAACCTGTCAATATTTATTTCATGATTATATATATTTATACTATATAGGACGCTAAAATGGGGCACCATGGTGTCTGGGCACCAAGCCTCTTGCCTTTGGATTGCTTTTAGATGCGTGCAAGTGCAATGATTTATTATATATCATGTAAACCTGTTAACATTCATTAATTCTAAAAGGCAATGAGTTGGAAAGGAATTCATCGATTTAGCATGCTGAATCAATCATAAATGGAAAGTCTTAATCATGGATGGAAATTCTCAATCATAGAACCTAAGCACTGTGGTACCCTTGTTATTTATACTATATATATACACTCCTAGTGACAGGGTATGTAATTCAACTAAAGTGCATTCGATCTTGGCAAACTCACTAAAGTTCGAGGAAAGCTCTTCGAATTCTTGATGACAGAATTCATTCACCCGAATGGAGAGATCAACCCCGACAATGATGATTAGATGTTCAAATATTTGATTCAATTATAATTCACTCAGTTGTGCTTAATCAAACAATTAATTCAATTGTACTTTATTCAGTTGTTAATTCATTTATGAAATCTGTGTAATGATTGTTATGTGCTATATATGTGATCTGTTTACTTGTTTTTGGAGGGTATGGCTAGCATTTCCTTAGACTAGCCGAAAACAGAAAATAATTTAGATATTCAAAAAGCTATCACAGATGGTTTGTAACACTACACCATCTATGATATGTTAGATATCATAGACGGTTATTAGTATTAGTCGTTTGTGATATGTAAGATATCACAGACAGCTATGTTTAAGAATCGTCTATGATATCTGATATATCACAGACGGTTTTTGGTATTAGCCCCGTGCCTCTATATACAGCCTCCAATCGGATCCTTATCCCATACGATTAGATATCGTATCCAACTCGAAAAGCCTCTGATTAGATTTTTATCTAATATGAGTAGAGATCTTATTCCACTTGGAGAGCATATCATCTGGACCCTTATTATTCTAACCCGTTAAGTGTGTGACTCTATAGGTTCATGTATATTCGTCCATGTACCAAAAACTCCTTTTCAATCCATAAGTCGGTAGTAGCCCCTAGCAGACAAACCTATATAGTGCTTATGTACCTATCCTTTTGCCTCACGATACCAAATCGAACTCAAGGTGAGAAGCATGTCATCCTATGATAGCTTGATCCTTCACTGGAATTTGTAGTGGATTACTCATTTGTGATTGACTACTCAATCATATTAGGCTTGGCCATGCACTTTCTTAATCTAACCATATCAAGAGGCCCAAAGATTTCTCTCCCGTTATATAGAAGAGGCAAATTCCATTTTGATCACTCATATTCCTACGTATGTTTTATAGTAAATTCGAAAGCTACCTTTTTGACCACCCAATTATGGAGTAGTGTTTGACAACCTTTAAGTAAACTATTATATATGTAGAAAACTATTATGATATTAGATCTAAGGATCCTAGATACACTATGTATGAGACCAACTGATAACACTTAAAAATATAACAATTCCCGCAGTGCCTCATGGTACGTCAATCCTACACCATTTTCTGCAATATGTGTCTATATTATTGATTTGATATCCACATATCCGTAATCTATGGAACATGATCATCAATCAATACATGTGCTGATCTATAAATCATAATTGTCCCATATAATGATATAAAATGAGGGATAAATTAGAATAACATCAAAACATGAATAAAGAATTCGATGATCAAGTCACATATATGTTGATCAATATGAAAGACATCTATTTAATGGACAAAATAACATATTATTCAAAAGATCATAAACATATAAGTGATACAATTATATTCATCATCGCTTCTTTTAGAAATTATTTCACTGTAGTGTTGGCCCATATTTAGCCAATCTAGAATCCTCTGTGAATATTACTACACCATTCCCTGGATCAGTAGATGTGCTCATAGATACATCACTGAATCATTTTATACAGGACGTGATCCATACCATACAATAATATTACAACATCAAAGTTCAAATAGACCGCATAGGGTCAAGTTTACAATAGAACCAATTAGGCCAAATGTTATAATACACAAAATACAAAAGTGCTAAGCAAAAGGGGTAGGGCACATCTCACATCAAGCAAGCGATTAGGAAGATTTGTGTGCAACCGATATTAACCGGAGACTTGGATAATATTGGTGCACATGAACGTTACCTTAGTTAGCCAGACTAGGGTGAGACCTAGACTATCAGGGACTAATATAATTTCCTCCATATTCTTCCCCATCAGCTCCTAGAACATCATAGTACTCGTAGTGCCCTTGGTCCACAGGTTCTGAGGGATTTTTATGAGTGAGGGTGAGCACAAGCAATGGTGCTCATGAGCCAACAAACAGAATGTAATATTTATATATGCAAGGTTTAACAAAGATGGTTCAAGTTCTTTTTCTTTTTACTAAAGCAACATTTTTAAATTACTGATAATTACAAATTTCTATGACTAACCAAACCATATTTTATTAAAGAGAGTGAAAGTGTTCAATCTTATTAATGGTGCATGTTCCATCCACCCGTTACATAGTTCCATCCACTATATGCTAATTTTTTATTACTAGAGTTACATTCACCCAAATATCAACACTGGGTTATATCCACCCAAGGAAATCCAAAATCAGGATTACATCCACCTGACGAGTTTTCATCCCACCCACAAATATTTTGAAATAGAAACTAACTCGGGTAAGTTCCCATGCCCACCCTTGCCGTGGGTATAGTTGTTCGAATAGTTTATACACTATAGAGATTGTACACTTTACCTACAAGAGATAATCAGTTTGGTATGTTTCGCAGATTTCCTTGGATCTCCCAATGTCAATTACACCCACTACGGTTTTACTTGAGCATGGTTATGTCCACCACACTCAGACTCCCTCTTGCGCCACACAGTGGCTTACACTAGCGATATGACCCGTGTCTACGACGGCTTAAAACCAGCGACACGACTCGTGGGTCACCCCAATGGTGCAATCAACACAGGTGGATATAAATTATTTAGCTAGATCGTACCCATTATAGACTTGTAATTATACTATTTTACATTAGGAGGCCATCACAGGATTAAGTCCTTAGAGTTATCTAGGTGGTACATACCATTATTTCTTGTACTACATCAGCACAATCATCATCTCATCCGTCTAGATACAGAATAGCAAGTTTTAGGGTTTTGAGAAGCATAAACTAAGTTATCTCAAATATACTAGTCATTTTTCTCTAATGACTGCCCAAAATAAGTTTCATAATTAAAGGTGATGATAGGGCAATTTAACGTCCTGGTACTTAAGCAAAACTAGCATGACACTTAAGTATGACCTACAGATAGTAAAGTTACCAATAAGTATATAGGATGATAAGGATTACGTAATTCAAGTGCCAAGGATGATATAATAATATTATAAAATTCAAGTAGGCATGTATCTACCTTAAGTTTCACTTATGTTTGCATAACAGATAATAGCATGCAATTCAATAATTTAAATGAACATAAATTTTCATAAAATATAGGTTTAATATGATCAAAGTATTGATTCATCGGGTTCACAGGTGGGTTGGTCTTGGAATTCTTGAGTTTGCTCGAACTGGGGATCTTCCGTGTCCTCGTACTCTACTCGGATGGTTGCATCAAAAACTGAGAGACCATGTCGAGTTTGGGTTGGGTGGTCTGGACCTTGACGTTGCGTGGTGCAACGGGCTCGGTCGGACTTTTGGTCAAACTTAGTCGTATGGGATTAAGTTGCATATTGTGATGATTCGACAGGTTTGGATTTCGTTATGGTAAGTATGATGGTATTTATGCTTTGATGTATCGAGCGGTGCTATTTGACGTGTTTCTTGTCTGTGTGACTGCAGGACGTCGAGACGGAGTCGTGGCGAGACACGGAGGACTGGACTAGGCGCAGGTGGCGCTGAGGTCAGAACAGTCAGGAGGTGTCGAAGACGACGTGGACTCGAGGTGGTTGCGAGGCGTGCGAGACAAGAAGCGCGGAAGCTTCCCGGAAGGTGCAAATGGGCGAATCGGGAATTTCGCAAGACTGCACAAGCGGGAGCGGGCTCCGTTGGAAATAGCGGGCGTAACGGAGCGGAGACCCGTTAGCCATGAGCTATAAATAGGTGGAGAGGGCTGCATGCCCACTTGAGCACTCCAAGGGTTGTTAGGGTTTCATTGGAGTCAAAAGAGTCTTTGGCAAGCGGTTATGCTTTAGGCTTTAGTGGATGAGAGTGGGTGGAGAGGCAGAGTGTGCTCCCTCTGTTGTCCCCTTCGATGGTTTCTAGAGACTCTGTGTGTTGAGTTCATCCCTCTCAAGCATGTATGGTTGAGGGTTCTTGAGTTGGAGAGGACGAGTTGAGAGCTTGTAATCATTCATCTTGTGTCAATCATGTATCTCTCTTCCTCTTGATCAATATGAGATGGCTGTGGTTGAATTTATTTGAGTCTCTAGTTCTCTGTTGTTCATTTCTCTACGATGCTCTCTATGTGGATTTCTTGACTTTTTGATTTTCGAGTTCTTGCTTGTTGGGAAGGCCCAAAATGGGTTGCTCTATGATGGGTTAGTGCCACAAGATCATTTGATTGATTTCCTGAAGAGCAAACTTGGTTTAAATCTCAGATTTCAGTTTTGGCCTTTCTCTGTTCATGCATTTCTTCTCTAGGGTTTTGAGGTAAATTTTTATTCCCTTGGAGATTTGGCATGAAATTTGACCTGGATTATCCCATGGCTATTGCTAACATATCCTCAAAGTTTCATGGCCAAAGGATTAATGGTTGGGGAGTAATTTGAGTTTTGGTTCAGTCCTCTGAATCTTTCCAGTTTTCAGTCCCAAGTCTGAATTTCTTGTTTTTCTTGATCTTTAGCTGAGTTCTTTGTTTTCTTGGTCTCTCCTTGCTATTTAGGACATATTCTTGGTCTTTAGGGCTCAGGAGAACAGCTAAAATTCATCAAATTCTCAGTTTGATTGGTGGTCTATATTTTTTCCTGCTTGCTGTTTTTCAGCAGCATTTTCAGCCAAACTGCAATACTGTTTTCAGCAAACTGCAGTGCTGTTTTCAGCCAATTGAAGTGCAGTTTTCAGTCAAATTGAGGTGCTGTTTTCAGCCATTTGAGGTGCAGTTTTCAGTCAAATTGAGGTGCTGTTTTCAGCCATTTGAGGTGCAGTTTTCAGTCAAATTGAGGTGCTGTTTTCAGCCATTTGAGGTGCTGTTTTCAGTCAAATTGAGGTGCTGTTTTCAGCCATTTGAGGTGCAGTTTTCAGTCAAATTGAGGTGTTGTTTTCAGCCATTTGAGGTGCAATTTTCAGTCCATTTGAGGTGCAGTTTTCAGTCTATTTGAGGTGCAGTTTTCAGCCATTCAGTTTTGGCAGCTCTTCTCTTGGAAAATACATGTTGTGTCAACAACACTGATGGCCCTCACAGTTCTTTCTAGTATTTGGATTTTAGTTCCTTCTTCATAGCTTTTTATCTATCGGAGGAGGAAGTGTCAGAATCCTTTTGGGGGCGTTTTTTTTAGTTCGACATTCACCCCCCCCCCTCTGTCGCCATTTCAGTCCTACAATTGGTATCAAAGCCGGTTAGCTCTAATCAATAGATCTTAACTGGTCTCAAGAGCCATGGCGACGAACAAGTACTCGACCAAGCCGCCCATTTTCGATGGCATCGATTACCCCTTCTGGAAAAGCCGAATGGAGACATACATCCAGGCTCAGGGGTACGCTATCTGGCGCAAGGTCAAGGTCCGGTTTGTTATTCCTGCCGATGAGAACATCAATGCTGGGAATATGCATGATGTTGAGGCAAATGCTAAGACAAGGAACATCATTATCCAGGTCCTGAGTCGTAGCGAATTTGATCGCATCTCCCACCTGTCGTCCGCCTACGATATCTGGGTGACCCTCGACGCATACCATGAGGGCACCACCCAGATCAAGACGGTTCGACAGGACCAGTTCAAGCGAGAATACAAAAAATTCGAGATGCTTGCTGGTGAGTCGCTAGATGAGTGCTTTGCGCGTTTCCACAAGATCTTGAGCAACCTCTGAGCGGTCGGTCTCACATACCCCGACTCGGACAACGCTTGTCAGATGCTCACGGCACTCGATCTGCGTGTTTGGGAGATGAAAGTGACCACCATCAAGGACACGACAGACCTCTCGACCTTGACTCTTGACGCGCTGTACTCGCGCCTCAAGACTCACGAGATTGACGTTGTCTCTCGTAGGTCGAAGTCATAGTCGATGGCTTTGGTCACTGATCCCACGTTGGCTTCTGGTTCCTCTTTTTCTGATTCTCTTTGCGGATTCTCCCTTGCTGCTCTCTGTGACATAACTGATGATCAGTTAGAGCAGCTTGCGGATGAGCAGCTTGCCCTCCTTGCTCGAAGATTCTCCCATGCTTACAAAGGGAGGAGGGACAGAAAGAGAAGAGGACCCGTGATTTGCTTCGAGTGTGGTGGCCCCAACCACATCCGAGCAAACTGCCCCAAGTTGGGAAGGGCAAAGGTGACTACGGCGGTTCGGGCAAGAACAACTACACCGACAAGAACCGCAACACGAAGCCCTCAGCACCTGCTCAAGGCAAGAAGAAGTTCCGCAACTTCGGGAAGGCCAAGAAGCTCTTCCACCGCGTCCTCACCGCCTTCGACCTCGACCTCAGCGAGGTGGAGGGATGGAGCGACGACGACGGGACGGGTGACCAAGAGCCCAAGGATGGCGGCGAAGACTTCTCCGGCATGTGCTTCATGGCCCTCGAGGGCGAACTCAGCGACAGCGAGCTGTACTCCAACTCGGACGAGGTATGTCCCACCTACGACCAGCTCAATCATGCTTTTCTTAAGCTAGGTGGTTTTCATGCTAGAGCTAAGGCTAGGTGTACTGAGTTAGAGAAGGAAGTAGATAGACTGTCACTAGAGATTATTGCTCTTACATCTGCTCCCTCTAGTGATGATTGTGATGCATGCTCTGCTTTGCTGGTTGATATGGAGAAATTAAGGACCTCGCATGATAGTTTGTCCTCTGAGCTTGATATTGTTAAGGTGGAGAATGTTAGTCTGCTTGCTGAGCTTGAGATGAGTAGAGTAGCGCCTACTTCATCTACTGTTGTTGAGACTACTTCTCGCACCTCATGTGAGGATAAGGACAGTGCTTTTAGAGGTCATTATACCATGCTTCTTGATCTGCCTGAGTCATGTGAAAATTGCAATAATTTGAAGTTGAATCTAAAGAAGGCAGATCATAAAATTTCTGAGTTGTATGCTTGGTTGTGTGAGCCAGTTGCTTCATGTTCAAATTGTCCTAGATTAACTGCTGAACTTGAATCTGTTTCCAAGCAGTTTCAAGAAATGATTGACCACAATAAGAAATTGGCTAATTATGCTTCTAAGGACCCTGTTAGCTCACCATGTAAAAACTGTGATAAACTAAAAAATGACTTAATTGCATTGGAAGAAAAATGTGTGAAGCTAACTAAGGACTTATTAGAGAAGCCACAATCTTGTTGTGATGTGATTGCTGAGGAGGGGGAGAAGCCCCAGGGTAAGGTAGAGACGCCTAGCGACGCGAGCCAACCTGCTAGCAGTAGGATTGTCCATTCTGAGTCGGCTGTGCATGCACAAGCCAATCGTCCCTCTGCTGTTGGTTCTTCATCTGCTCCCTTACCTCCTACTATTCCCTCTTCCCCATGCTCTTCTTGCACCTCTCTCTTTCGGGAGTGTCAGTACCTTATGAACACTCTTGAGAGATTTGTAGGCGGCAAGAAGAAGCTTAATCTTATTCTAGACCAATCCAAGATTTGCAAGTTCAATCAAGGTCTAGGATATGATTTCTATGAGGATATGAGGAAGCATCCACCTGTTATTCTCCGACCCATCTTAGGAGGTGTGATCGAGGTTGAGCCCAGATCTGACGAGGTGAAATTCAAATCAGCGGGCTTTGTCCAAGGGATCTCTGACAGCAAGGCGATTCCACCTGTTGCTTCGGCCTCTCAGAAGGCGAAGCCTCTTCGTGCTACTTCCACCTCTCAGAAGGTGAAGTACCACTGCACCTTCTGTCAGAAGGATGGGCACTCGATCGAGAGATGCTTCAGGCGCGCCAAGATCGCGCGTAGAGACCGTGTTGAGTCTCTTAGGGGTATTCAGGGTCAGCCCCAGATCCAGAGTGCACCTAAGACCAACACGAGGTCTAGGTTTGCTCCTGTTGCGGAGTTTGGGCAGCATAGAGGACTTGGTTTTCCGAGTTTTCTGTTTTTCGTCCTCATGCTGCCTCTGATCGTGTCTTCCGCCGTCCTGAGGGTAGATCTCAGTTTCCCCGTCGAGATAGCTACCCGCGGTGTGATCAGCGTGTTGCCGGTGTTCCGACTCGCTCTCCCGTAGCAGTCGGACCCCGCAACAGCTTCAGGTCTGCTCACAGACCTTCTGCTTCTTTGAGTCACGGAGAGCGTAGGGTAGATAGAGGTCAGTCGTGTTTGACTACTTCATCTGCTCCACGTGTTACTCAGTATTGGGTGCCAAAATCACTCTTGATTTATCCCAGTACTGAGACTTTACTCTCTCGTTGACTCAGGTTCGCCGGGTAGGGAAGGAGAAAGTTTGGCTTGTAGACTCCGGTTATTCTCGTCATATGACCGGAGACTCCCGTTGGTTCTCCTCCCTAGCCCGCGCTCCAGGTGATGAGACGATCACCTTCGGAGACGCTTCGTCTGGGCGCGTCATCGCCAAAGGTACCGTGCATGTTAATACTTCTTTTATTCTTAAGGATGTTGCCTTGGTAAGTAAGCTGCAGTACAATTTGCTTTCCGTTTCTCAGCTTACCGATGACGGTTTCGAGGTGAGCTTCAAGAAAAACAATTGCAAAATTCTTGACTCTTCGGGTAGTCTGGTTTGCGGGATTTCTCATTTTGGGAGGATCTTTCGTTCTGATTTTTCTGAGTCTTCTGGTGATCCTCTCAGGTGTTTAGTTGCTTCTGAATCCCGCGACCTCTCTTTCTGGCATAGGAGACTTGGTCATATTGGATTTGACCATTTGACCCGAGTTAGCGGCCACGATCTCATTCGTGGTCTGCCGAAACTCAAGATGGTCAAAGATCTTGTTTGCGCTCCATGCCGGCACGGCAAGATGATTGCCGCTTCACATCCTCCGGTCACTGTGACCATGACTGATGCACCGGGACAGCTGCTCCATATGGACACTGTTGGACCAGCTCGAGTGCAGTCAGCCGGAGGGAAGTGGTATGTTCTTGTTGTGGTCGATGACTATTCGAGATTTTCTTGGGTGTTTTTCTTAACCTCGAAGGATGAGACATTTTCACATTTCTGAGGTCTTTTCGGTAGGCTTTCTGTTGAGCTCCCGGGTGCCTTACGAGCGATCCGCAGTGACAATGGCACGGAGTTCAAGAATTCCTACTTCGAGAGTTTCTGTGGTGAGACAGGTGTAGAGCACCAGTTCTCTTCTCCGCACGTCCCACAACAAAATGGCGTTGTGGAGAGGAAGAACCGTACCTTGGTCGAGATGGCCAGGACGATGCTTGATGAGTACTCTATACCGCAGAAATTTTGGGCTGAGGCTATAGCTACCGCGTGCCATGTCTCAAATCGAGTATTTCTTAGGGCACACTTGCACCGCACTTCTTATGAGTTGAGATACGGGCGAAAGCCCAATGTCTCTCATTTTCGTGTGTTTGGTTGCAAGTGCTTTATTTTGAAGTCAGGGAACCTAGACAAGTTCGAGTCACGTTCTTGTGATGGTATCTTTCTAGGTTACTCGCTTTCTTCTCGGGCTTATAGGGTTTGGAACTGCGAGTCTAGTAAAATGGTAGAGACCTGTGAGGTGACCTTCGATGAGGCCAGTCCGGGGACTAGGCCCGATATCTCAGGTTCTTTAGAGCAGTCCGAGCCCATCTTCGTGGATAATGAAGATGATGGAGATGAGGGTTGTCTACCCGATCCAGTCCCTCATCCACCCCTTGAGGTGCCGTCTTCCACTGCACCCCGAGGCGATCAGCCCTTGCCTTCTGCTAGTGGCTCTGTTCCTACCACTTCTGCTCATGAGATAGAGGCCACTTCTTCATCTCATCCAGGACCTCCTAGACACATTCAGAAAGCTCATCCTTCCGAGCAGATTATTGGAGACCTTTTCGAGCGTGTGACTCGCTCAAAATCTGGCTTATCTCAATTCTATCTCCATTCTGCTTTCATTGCCTCATTTGAACCCAAAGATATTTCTCATGCTCTTTCCGATGAGTCTTGGGTCAATGCCATGCATGAAGAGCTAGAAAACTTTGAGAGAAACAAGGTCTGGTCGCTTGTTGAGCCCCCCGCGAGGTCACAATATCATTGGAACCAAGTGGGTGTTCAAAAACAATCAGAGTGAGGATGGGGTAGTCATTCGAAACAAGGCTAGACTGGTAGCTCAGGGGTTTTCCCAGGTTGAGGATCTAGACTTCGAGGAGACCTTTGCCCCTGTAGCTCGACTTGAAGTCATTAGAATCCTGCTTGCCTTTGCAGCTTCTAAGGGTTTCAAGCTTTACCAGATGGACGTGAAGAGTGCCTTTCTCAATGGCATTATTAAGGAGGAAGTCTACGTCCGACAGCCTCCAGGTTTCGAGAACCCCAAATAACCTAACCATGTCTTCAAGCTTTCAAAAGCGTTGTATGGACTTAAGCAGGCTCCCAGAGCTTGGTATGAGAGGCTTAAGTCCTACTTGTTGAGTCATGGGTTTGAAATGGGTAAAGTAGATAAGACCTTGTTTATCCGTAGGCTTGATAATGACATTCTGCTCGTCCAAATCTATTTCGATGACATCATCTTTGGCGGTTCTTCCCATGCTCTGGTTTCACAGTTCTCAGATGTCATGAGCACCGAGTTTGAGATGAGCATGATGGGCGAGTTGACCTTCTTCCTTGGCATCCAAATCAAGCAGACTCGGGAGGGTACCTTCTTGCATCAAGGCAAGTACACTCGTGACCTCCTGAGACGCTTCGACATGAGTGATGGTAAGCCGGTGTCAACTCCGATGGCTTCTACAGCCTATCTTGACCCAGATGAGGATGGCGAGCCAGTTGATCAGAAAGAATACAGAAGTATGATCGGCTCCCTTCTTTACCTCACTACCTCGAGACCAGACATACACTTCTCAGTGTGTCTGTGTGCTCGTTTTCAGGCTTCTCCTCGCGTATCTCACCGCCAGGCAGTGAAGCGTATCTTTCGGTACCTTCGAGCTACCATTGACTATGGTATCTGGTACTCTTCCTCATCCTGTCTTTCCTTGAGAGCCTTCTCGGATGCAGACTTTGCCGGCTGTAGGATAGATAGGAAGAGCACCTCTGGCACCTGCCAATTCATTGGCACTTCTCTTGTTTTCTGGTCTTCGAGGAAGCAGTCCGGAGTTGCACAGTCCACCGCAGAGGCCGAGTACGTTGCTGCAGCCAGCTGCTGTAGCCAAGTACTTTGGATGGCTTCGACCCTGCGGGACTTTGGGTTGGACATAGATAGTGTTCCACTCTTCTGTGATAACACTTCTGCGATTAACATTGCTAAAAACCCAGTGCAGCACTCTCGAACCAAGCACATTGATATTCGATACCACTTCCTTAGAGACCATGTAGAGAAGGGTGATATAGTGCTCCAGTTTGTGGAGAGTGACCACAAGTTGGCTGACATCTTCACCAAGCCTTTGGATAGTTCGAGGTTTTCAGCTCTGCGGGGAGAGCTTGGGGTGGTTTGTCCTTACGGACTATAGTGAGGGGGAGCTTTGGGCATTACTGCTTTACTGTATTGATTATGCTTCTGTCTCATTTCTGTTGCATTGCATTCAGGGTGCATCTGGGTTTAGTCCTTCCAGCATAAGTTAGAGTGCTTTTCTTGCCGAGTTGCTTAGACTTCTTACTCTTATCTTGTGCTTCCAGGATTAGCTGCTTCTTATCTCACTAGGTCGAGCTCACTCACTTCTTGTAGGTTCTAGCGAGGGTTGGGCCACCCTCGGGTAGACAGGGTATGTGTTTGCTCTCTAGTGTGTGATTTACGGTCAGCTGATTGTCCTGGAGTCATATGGGGTAGATGAGAGTCAGTCTGAGCCATAGTTGTCTCTATATCTTATCTATGCTTTAAGGACTGCCTATTTGCTGTTTTCTTTGCCAGCTTGTCAATTTTATTATTTTGGTTCAGGGGGAGTTCATTTGGGAGCTTCTGAAGCATAAACTTGACATAACTTAACTTGAACTTAAAGCTGGAACACATGTTGAGGGGGAGTTGGATTTTCTGCATTTTCAGCTTTTAGCATTGTAATATAACTATATTGAGCCCTGATTATTACCCTGTTATGACATGTTTACAATGCTATACACCTTGCCATGATTCGTGCTTTATGTGCTAGATTGATCATGACTTCATATGTGTAGACTAGCTTCTACCATGATAAGCTAATTAAAATTGCTCAACTTGAATTAAAACTTGTCATGCCAGCATTTGAGTCTAGTCCTCTTTGAGCTATCTTTTTATGGTACATGCCATGTCAACTAGGCTTAGCTGAGCGTTGAATCTCTTATTGAGCCGTAGATTGAGCTATTTTAGTCTCCTGATGTAGCATGAGGTAGTACAACATGTTTACAAAGCAAAAAGATCTCTTTTGTGCGAAAAAACTGATTTCACCAATTCTTTCTCATGAGACGGCTTGCCATTGCACTAGGCATGAACTTAGGGGGAGTTTTGGATGACCTAGACTATCTTCTTAAGCTTATTGCTTGGAGTAGTCGCATAAGGCTTGAGATCTAGCACATAAACAAAAAATTGGGTTGCAAACGATCATATGCTTTCAAAAGACAATATTTAATGTGCTCAATTTGCTTAATCTACACAAAGAACCAAGTACTTGCGCCAATGTTTCATTCTTGAGCATAGCACTCTAGTTGGTCTCAATACTAGCTTCTTGGTTCCGCTTAGCTTAATTGACATGGTCGGCATCATCCTTGGATATCTCGAGTTAGACTTTACTTCTTGACGACTTGACATTCTCACTTAATGCACTATATTTCATATTGTCATCTATGTGTTCTAGCTAGCTTATACATGTCATGTCATGATCTAGATAGCTTTTTATAGAGTTATGGCTTGGTGTATCTCATTATGGTCATTATGGATAATTCTCATGGCTCACAATGCTTAAAAATAATCAGACTTCAGCCATTTCATCCATATTTGTGATCTTATTCTCTATTTGGTATTCTTGATGTGTTTATTGCCAAAAGGGGGAGAATAGAGAAGAAAAAGCTAGTTTGGGATCATTTTAGAGCTTTGGAGAACAATTTGCTCTTTCAGTTGTTGCTCTAGTGTTCCTTCTGTCGACATGGTCATTAGCTTCATTTTCCTGTCTTTGGACCATGTTGGATTCTTCAAACTCAAACTCAACTTTGTGCTTTTTCGGAGTTTGTCAATATACTCATCAAGGGGGAGATTGAGAGACCATGTGGAGGTCATCCCATGTGTATGATGAGTAATTGACATAGGTTTAGCTAAGTCGAGTTTGGGTTGGGTGGTCTGGACCTTGACGTTGCGTGGTGCAATGGGCTCGGTCGGACTTTTGGTCAAACTTGGTCGTATGGGATTAGGTTGCATATTGTGATGATTCGACAGGTTTGGACTTCGTTATGGTAAGTATGATGGTATTTATGCTTTGATGTATCGAGCGGTGCTATTTGACGTGTTTCTTGTCTGTGTGACTGCAGGACGTCGAGACGGAGTCGTGGCGAGACACGGAGGACTGGACTAGGCGCAGGTGGCGCTGAGGTCAGAACAGTCAGGAGGTGTCGAAGACGACGTGGACTCGAGGTGGTTGCGAGGCGTGCGAGACAAGGAGCGCGGAAGCTTCCCGGAAGGTGCAGATGGGCGAATCGGGAATTTCGCAAGACTGCACAAGCGGGAGCGGGCTCCGTTGGAAATAGCGGGCGTAACGGGGCGGAGACCCGTTAGCCATGGGCTATAAATAGGTGGAGAGGGCTGCATGCCCACTTGAGCACTCCAAGGGTTGTTAGGGTTTCATTGGAGTCAAAAGAGTCTTTGGCAAGTGGTTATGCTTTAGGCTTTAGTGGATGAGAGTGGGTGGAGAGGCAGAGTGTGCTCCCTCTGTTGTCCCCTTCGATGGTTTCTAGAGACTCTGTGTGTTGAGTTCATCCCTCTCAAGCATGTATGGTTGAGGGTTCTTGAGTTGGAGAGGATGAGTTGAGAGCTTGTAATCATTCATCTTGTGTCAATCATGTATCTCTCTTCCTCTTGATCAATATGAGATAGCTGTGGTTGAATTTATTTGAGTCTCTAGTTCTCTGTTGTTCATTTCTCTACGATGCTCTCTATGTGGATTTCTTGACTTTTTGATTTTCGAGTTCTTGCTTGTTGGGAAGGCCCGAAATGGGTTGCTCTATGATGGGTTAGTGCCACAAGATCATTTGATCGATTTCCCGAAGAGCAAACTTGGTTTAAATCTCAGATTTCAGTTTTGGCCTTTCTCTGTTCATGCATTTCTTCTCTAGGGTTTTGAGGTAAATTTTTATTCCCTTGGAGATTTGGCATGAAATTTGACCTGGATTATCCCATGGCTATTGCTAACATATCCTCAAAGTTTCATGGCCAAAGGATTAATGGTTGGGGAGTAATTTGAGTTTTGGTTCAGTCCTCTGAATCTTTCCAGTTTTCAGTCCCAAGTCTGAATTTCTTGTTTTTCTTGATCTTTAGCTGAGTTCTTTGTTTTCTTGGTCTCTCCTTGCTATTTAGGACATATTCTTGGTCTTTAGGGCTCAGGAGAACAGCTAAAATTCATCAAATTCTCAGTTTGATTGGTGGTCTATATTGTTTCCTGCTTGCTGTTTTTTAGCAGCATTTTCAGCCAAACTGCAGTGCTGTTTTCAGCAAACTACAGTGCTGTTTTCAGCCAATTGAAGTGCAGTTTTCAGTCAAATTGAGGTGCTGTTTTCAGCCATTTGAGGTGCAGTTTTCAGTCAAATTGAGGTGCTGTTTTCAGGCATTTGAGGTGCAATTTTCAGTCCATTTGAGATGCAGTTTTCAGTCTATTTGAGGTGCAGTTTTCAGCCATTCAGTTTTGGCAGCTCTTCTCTTGGAAAATACATGTTGTGTCAACAACACTAATGGCCCTCACAGTTTTTTCTAGTATTTGGATTTTAGTTCCTTCTTCATAGCTTTTTATCTATCGGAGGAGGAAGTGTCAGAATTCTTTTGGGGGCGTTTTTTTTAGTTCGACATTCACCCCCCCCCCCCCCCCCCCGCTGTCGCCATTTCGGTCCTACAAAAACGTACACACAAGGGAGTGAAAAAAATAAATACAAATAAAAATTCAAATGAGCTCTACATTGAATAAAACTAGTGTCATTAGATATATCTTGAATTTAAAAAATTTTAGAGCCAAATTTCCCTAAATTTGGAGCTAAGATGAGTGAGAACGAGTCAACTAAAATTTAAATCAAAAATTAATTCAAGAAAAAGAAAGAGGAGAGAGGTTACTCTCACTGACATGGGGTCCCACAGGTTTTATTTAAAATTTTAAATTAGTTTCCTACTGAAAATCTTTACTGAGGCTGACAACTGGATCCCACATGATTTCTTTTACATTTTAATTAACCTTTTAATGAAAAAGGGTTTCGAGACCGATAGGTGGGATCGGTGAAATATTATTTTCTATTAGAATTAAAATTCTAAAAAAAGGATCTAGACACTGACATGTCGGACCGGTACTGTGCACATAGTGCAAGGGGCCCATAGGTCGGTGGCTCAAATCCTTAAATCGGTGTTTAAAAGGTTTGAACACTGGTGGTGCCCATCGGTCGAAGACTCATCACTTTAAGTCATGACCAGGCCTAGCATCCAGTGATTGGTTAAGCTAGATTAATGGTCATTAGTGCTAATGAAAATTTTAACTAATCTAATGTGCCCTACAGTGCATTTTCTTCCTCCCGACCATGGTGTGGTTCGTCGCCAGCGATGTGGACCTCAGCAGATGGAGGCATGGCCAAAAATGGACCATTGCCTTAGCCTATACCTTTAGGTGAGGAATCGTGTCTTGAGTCAGAGGCTAGAGCGACCGGTGGTGAACTCATGCGACAGAAGAAAAGGGAGTATGACACAGAGGCACTACAAGGTACTAGATTCCAATTGAAAGCGAGGGGAGAATCTACGGGTACAGATGGGCTCACAGGAAGCGAAGGTGAAGTTCAGGGATGAGATGGATGCACTAGTGACGATGATCCTATTGGTGGCGAGGGGAGCGATGTGGAGGGCTTGTTGGAGGGGACGGAGGAGCTTGGCGGTGGTCAGAGTCGCTTCAGGACCTTTACGCGAAGCTCTTAGTGCAAGGGATCGATGAATAGTATGGTGAATTGTCAGATTCGCTTCGGGTGATGGAATGGCCAAAGAGGAGGAAGAAGGTGGCTTGAAAGGTTCTCCGGTCGATTGAAGGCGAGGGGAGGTGAGTGATGGTGTAAGGAGCAAGATGTGCCGCTTTATAGAGGGGTAGAGGCTCGGTGCTGTTGGTGTGCCATGATTGCTTGCTGAGGCCGAGGCAATGGTGGCAGATGGAGGATTGGTGCAGTGGCAAAAGGTAGTTGGCGTAGTGTTTATTTTGGGTGAGCATCATGGCACACGACTCAAGGTAGAGTAGTGTGGTTGGGAACAATGAGATGAGTAGTCTCTAGCTGAGACGACACGACTGGGAGGAAAGGGTGGAGGGAGAAAAGGAGTGTCGGCAAATGGGAGGCAGTGCAGTGATGAGACATGATGCCACAGGGTCACATTGATGTAGTGCAGAGCGGGAATCTAGGAACGCATGAAAGAGGCAAGTGGCATAGTGCCAGGGTGTGTGCTAGTGCGGTGCATGCACGACGAGGCAAGCACACGCGTGGTGTGCATCCAGTGTGCGCCCACGCGTGCGCCGGGTCATCATAGGCTGTTCCAGGCCAGGCTAAAGGCCAAAATGGCTGGGCCCAAGAGAGAAAAAGGTGGCACTAGACTGGCCCAACCCAAGGATAGTTTGAAATTTGGAAAATTTCCTTAAAATTTAAAAATCCGATTGAAAATTTATTAAACCATTTGCATTTAAACTCGGTTTAAAATTTTTTTATACACGGTACAATTTTCCCAAAATGGGATGTTAGAGATTCTACCCCCTCAAACAGAATGTCGACTTGAGATTTGAACTACTCAAAGAACAGGTACAGGTAGTCTATCCTCAGCTAATCCTCGCACTCCTAGGTGGCTTCTCTTTCTGAGTAGTTGCTCCATTGAGCTTTACACAGGTGGATGATCAACATCTCGTTTGCTTCTCCATGAACAAGAGCCATTATTTGCGGAGCCTTGAACTTTTTGGCTATGACACCCATCTCTTGAGTCTTAAGCCATGAATATTGTTTATCAAATGTCATAGTTACCAAATATGTTTCTCACTAATGGATGTGGCTTTTATCTCCCAAACACTCATAGCAAGATAACTAAGAGCATGAGTCGCATTGTTGGTATTCAAGTATGTGACTCCCACATACCTCATATCACTCAGGATCTTATGGAATCTACCAAAGAAGGAATTAATGAACTCTCCAGGTTCCATGTCCAGCTTTTGGTTGTCGTTGTTGAATTGGGTTTCATGCACTTTCTTAATTTCTGACCTTCCCTCATGGTAATCTGAGAGTCTTTTAGATCTCATATGTGGATGCAAGATGGGCTACTCTATTGAACTCATTTGGGTGGTGGGTTGCTGAGAACCGTTGTACTCACTGTTGCTCAATTACCATCATTCAGTCAATAAGAAAAAGAAGATCAAGCCCTACGGTGTCTTAAGGGGATCGAAAGAGCTGGAAGATGAAGAGACCAAGAACTAAGTCGTGAACCCCAGTTGGCTGCCTAAGGGCAAATCCTGAGGGTCCCATTGTGTGAAGTTTCCACTACTGTATTTCATTGATTTCGGCCCGATCGGCCCATGAGTAAGTTATTATTGCATTCCCTACGCTTCTGCATGATATGCTTTTGATATACAATAATATATCTGTGAGAACTATCAACTGATCTAGGGAATAATGCGGTGGAATCACAGAGGATTCCGGATTGCTAAACCTGGGGTCCGACAGTAAATCACTTTTAGTTGAGTTATAATTCACTTATCTATCATTTATCTGTAATCTACTTACTTGTTTTCAGAGGGCATGGCTAGTATTTTCTGAGACTAGCCAAAAAATAGAAATTTTTTAGATATAAAAAGAACTATCACAGACGGTTCCTAACATAAAATCATATGTGATATGTAGACCATTATAGACGGTTTTTTGTATTAGCCGTCTATAATATATTGGATATCACATATGATTAGTTTTAAAAATCATCTATGTCATGACTTATTACAGACAGTCACTACTATAAAAGAGGCTAAACTGGACGCTTACATCACAGATGGTTCCTAGGAATCTTCTGTGCTGCAAGTATCACAGACGGTTCATACGAAAAACCATCTGTGGTATTTTTACAGACGGTTTTTAATACAAACCATCTAAGATAACTTCATTATCATAGATAGTTTTTAATACAAACCGTCTGTAAAGTATCATAGACGGTTCTAAATAAGAACTGTATGTGATAATGGCAGACATCACAGATGGTTCTTATCAAGAACCGTCTGTGATACTTTATAGGCGGTTTGTACTAAAAACCATCTGTGATAAAGAAATTATCATAAACGTTTTGTATTAAAAACTGTCTATGATATATTTCCTGCCTAACAATCCTCTAAAATTTCATAATCTTCCGCCTGAGTCTGAGTAGGATTCTGTTCCAAGACATCTTTAGTAAAACGGGCATAATTTCTGCATACGGTGTCCGTTTTTGACGTTCTTATACTCGTTGGAAAGCCAACGACGAGCCCGATCCAAAAGAAATGACCTTTTGCGCCAGTCACCCTCTAAGACCCTCAAAATCAGCCATCTTTAGCCCTACATTTGCGTTACAAGTCTACGGGAGGCAAGACATCGCAGAAGCAACTAGCTACCAAGGCGACGCTTAATCAACACCGACGATGGTGGGCGTCAAAGACATCCAGCTCGTGCGCTGTATCAGGGGCGAGAAGGCCTAGCATAGATGATCTTTGCTTTTTCTCTGTTCTTGTTGTGTTAGCTAGATGGGTAACCTGCACATTGTTTTGGGATATTGTAATGGTAGGCTCTAATTTTTAATAAAAATAGAATGTGTACTGTGTTTCTTACTGTATTTGCTTATTTTCAGATGGCATAGTTAATATTTTGTGAGGCTAGCTAAAAAAAGAAAAAATTAGGTATAGAATGAACTATCACAGACGATTTTGTGATATAAACCGTTTGTGAAGAATTATCACAGAAGGCTCAAACCAAACATTGTCTGTAATGTATGAGTATCACAAACGGTTTTTGATTCAAGCCGTTTGTGTTAGTGTTCTTCACAGACGGTTCTAGTTACAAACCGTCTGAGTTGTTATTATCACAGACGGCTCACAAACCGTCTGTGATAACCTCTGATTATCACTGACTCATAAATTTAGACGGTTCGGAAAACCGTCTGTGATAACGGTTTCGAACTGTCTATGATGACCTTTTTTGTAGTAGCGGGTTTAGGAGCTTTCTGTGATAAATTACATTTGATAGACTATCCCGTGAGAATTCATGGATTCGCCACTAGTATTACTAATACATTATTACCAGTGCAGCTACGAATTACCCACCCATAAACAAAGACCAGTATATATGTTTGATAGACTATCCCGTGAGAATTCATGGATTCGCCACTAGTATTACTAATACATTATTACCAGTGCAGCTACGAATTACCCACCCATAAAGAAAGACCGGTATATATGTGTTCCTAGTACATCCCTTTCTTTTTCATACGCCCACTATACCTTTTCCCATCTCTTTCCTTCGGCAGTCTTTGGATCAGTCGCAACTAAAGTTCAATAAGTAACAAAGAAAACACAAGGTTTGCTTATTAACTAAGTAACAAAAAAGGCAGATGGAAAAGAAACCCATCTGATTGGGATGTGGAATCCGATCGAATTGATTATTGGTCAAACAATATTTTCATCTACACTATTAATTCAATTCCAAATATTTACATAAAAATTTGTGAATAATAGATTTTATTTCAAATTTGAGTACATATACACACAAAATAATTATATAATGAAGTGTTATTGAACATTCAACTGTTTTTTGAACTAAAATGAGTCAATTTTTTGCCATATATGTAACATTTGTCGTCCATGTTTGTAATATTTTTTACCCGCGTATAAAACATTTTTCTAATGGCTGCAATATTTTTCCGTCGAAAAATGTTGCATACATGTTAAAATATTGTATACATAGACAAAAAAAATATTACAAATATGAATAAAAAATATTACATATATAGAAAAAATAACTAATTTTAACTTAAAAACAATCAAATGTGTTATAGACATCCATTATATAAAAACCAATCATATAGGTACATGTAAGAAACAAAAAAAACTACACGTCTTCCCAAGTCTCCTGTGCCCCCATCTATATAACGACAGAAGCAAGAAGGAAAAAAGCTGAAGATTCCATTCCTTACTCCAGTGGCTTTTGCTCAAGGATATGTATGTGGGCACTCCTTTACACGGCATGCCCCATTACACTGAGCTATCTTTTCCACTTTCATATTAGGCCCACTTCACGCTCCGATGTCTCAACTCCTAATCTCTTCAGCCGCCCAGCTAGCTCAACTGGTACTCCAACGAAGAAGCGTAGCTTGGTAGTTTCAAAAAAAAAAAAGGAAGAAGAAGAAGAAGCATAGCTAGGTTTTCCAAAAACAAAGAGAAGATAGAACACAAAGAAGCATAGGACGGAAACATAACGGATTAGATGGGGAACATACTCCAGGGCGTCAAAGAAGATGATGGTGGCAGTCGCGACCTGCCACAGGTCTCTGTGGTCCATCAGTTCGCGGCCGGTGCTGCAGAAAGTGCACCAAACCAGCGGCCGGTGCCTGTTGGCCCCCATGGCGGCAACGGCGGCCGCGACGCTGCCCTCGACCAGAAGTATTTGTGCTCCTGCCGTGGCCCAGAAGTACGTTGCGTAGTATATGTGCTCCTGCCTATGTATGTATTATATACGGTGGTTTTGCTTCATCACTTCGCTGTACGCATGAAGTTTGTTGCATAAGCTCCTAGTGGAGCTAGCTCATACCAATTTTTCTTTTTTAACTTAGCTTTCTGAACTTCACAGTTAGAATTCACGTATGTATAGTGTTGTTGTGGATGATATAATGCCAAATTGCCAATGATCTATTCATCCTATGTAATGCCAATGATCTACTCACTCACTTGTGTGTTATTAAGGCATAGAAATTTGTCACTGTCAATAATTCTCTGATCCGTGTTTTTATGCAGTTGAAAACTTGCAAGGCAAACAGTGCTACAGATGGAGGAGGCGGGACAGATCTCCCTGTGGAATCCTTAGATGACGACCCTCGTCATCGACCATCATCGCTACCGGAGGGCGTGCAGTTCGTGCTGAACACTTTACCGGTCAGATATAATCATTCACAGACGAAAGCTAGTTTAATTATCGCCAGCATCATGCGGCTACATAAACTTTCACAAATGATGATATATACTTGCTGGTGATTGTTATCGCGCAGGTTAGGGCAAGGTGCGTTGGAGATGGTGATGGCTTCACTGCTTATGTGGAGGCCGCAGATGTGCCTCAGGGAGTCCATGTGGCTGCCGACAGTTATAAGTATGCAAATTAACTGAGCCTTTCCCCTCCCTTAGTTCATAAGCGCGTACACTGTTTAATTAGAGCTCTCAACGCAACGCGTCGTTCGTGTCGCAACGTATTCGTGTTGTGTCGTGCTGTGTGAAGGGAATAAGTACGGTAATTCGTGTCGCAACGTATTCTCGTGGAGGACAGCCCAAGTTGCTGAGCTCGCCGACGGCGAGGTGGTCGACGCGGCGGCAGAGTGCTGGCCGGGCATGTACTCCGGAGAGGTTGAACTGGGTTATGAACACAAGCTGGCTGCCGCGGACGGCGTGGAAGAGTTTGATGCAGTGGACGTCAATAATGACGATCTGGTGATCTAATCAAGACTAATAAACCAAAAGCTCAATTTAGCACAAGATCCTAAAACTAAAAGCTCAATTTAGCACAAGATCCTAACTCCTAAGTCGAGTTTTAGGATACGAAACTCCATGTCTCACTATTTCGAATGGACATGTTAATGAGACATGGGAGTGGTATATCCTGAAATTCTACTTAGAGAAATAACATATCTTGAAAAAAAAATATTTACTAGCTGCCAACCTATGCACTCGCACGGGTTAGTTCGTAGAATGTTGATTTATCTTGATCCTATTTATATATACTAGGCTCCTCCACAAGCCCTTAACTTAATCTTTGGTGGGAAAAAGATGGGAATTCTCTCACTAAGAAAAAATAAGAAAGGAAGAAATTCTCTTATCAACCAGAGCAAGAAATTCAACAGATAAATATATATAAATTTTGAAAATGAATTTTATATTTTAAATTTAATTCAGGTTCGATTTTCTCTCATTAATTACATGGGATTTATATTCCATAGTCTACCGCTCGAACCAGATTGAACGGACAACGTCGCCTTCCACTGCTTTCTTCCTTGCTGTCCTCCACCCCGCTACTAACGGGTCATCAACCACCCTCACCTGCTTCCCAAATCCATCAATTGTTGTAGCATCAGGGCTAAACAATGGGTAAAGGTATAGTCTTTGTCTTTAGAGGACAAAGAGATTATGGAGCCAGAAGTTCCATATTGGTGGAGAGTGAGTGTCCCTTTTACATACCCTCATGGGGTTCTGTATATAGAGGAAGAGGAGAAAACAATTCTCCATCTTGCCTCCTCAATTACATGACTGAAGGAGGGGTTTTTGTTACATTCCTGCAGTATGTAACACTACAATTTATCTATTTACACATACATCTCTCTCAAGGCTCTCCGGGCATCCCTGACGGCCTATAGGATGGGGTACCCTACTATAGGACTCCTGTTCCCATGGCAATCATGATATGGCATAAATTAAAGAACCCTAATTTGTACCTAAATTTGGTTCCGATCTTTTGCGGTACCCTCACGTACGGCTTCGACAGTAAGAGGTCTAGCTCTCGATTCCCAAATATCTCAGCAGCACGTCACCAAATCTCCACTGCACGAACGCGATCAGCAAGCAGGAACCTGGTTGCACTTGAAATTGCAAGCAGAGCTCAAGATAATTTGTTTACCCGAGAGCACCACAACTCTCGAACGAAAGAACAGGCTCAAAAGATCAACTCGCGAACTTGATCACAAGATCAATCCACGCAGCCACAAGCAAATCCCTAGATAAGCTTCACAAGAAACAGAAGCACACAATACATGGTGCCTCTCGGCAATTTTCTGGTATAATAATCTGTAAACAAAACGACGCTGACCATACAAAGCCTTCTGACCAAGGCTTTTATGGCCTCAAGCACGCGTTCTATGGAAACAACTCGGACTCCGACTAGGACTAGGAAAGACTCTCTAAGAGCATGTACAAGATGCTTATATATGAGTGCTTAGCCACATCATCAAGCATCCATGCAAAAGTTATTTCCTCCAATACAAGCATCTCTTCCATAGGTGCTTAGATGCTATATTATCTATTAATAGATATAGTTATACACATAAGCACCTACTAAGCACCGGTGCTTATTTAAGCATCGATGCTTCAAAATAAGCACCTTATCTATCCTATGTAGCAAGAAAAATCAGTTTTTTTATTACTAAGCATCTCTCTAAACGCCTGCATTGGACATGCTCTAAGAAATCCCAGTCCGGTTTTAGACTCCCTAAGAAAACCAGTGCGGTTTTTTCAGGCTCCCTAAAAGCTGACTGCACCCACACGTTTTTATAAAATCCCACTCCCGACTCAACACACATGTACTCAGACTTCTAAGGAAAAACAACTTACGCATTGAAAAATAAACAAGTCAGATCTGGGAGCAGCACATCCGGATCCTCTGTTTAAATCGTATCAGTCCAAAAATAACTAGTGTACACAAAGGTAACAAAGATACATATAATCCATAATGACAAATATTATTGAATAAACAAGTATGGATCTTATGGTCAAGTTTTATATCCACGGCCCATAGACCAAATATATAAATAACAGCGCGCAGAAGATAAACTCAATGTGAAGAAGCACATTTAGTCTACCCACATGCAAATAATTGTGGGACACGGCCCACTCATCCTAGTCCTCACCGAAGTCAAAGTACTCATCCTATGAACAACAGTATTTAAGTAAGGATGAGTACTACTGTACTTCGCAAGTTACACAAATAAGAGAATAAACGCATGCAAGGGTAATATTAAGGAAGGCATAATATGATTATTTGATCGTAAAGACAATTTGATACGTAAATACAATAAATAGATGTAAATTACTAAATTTAACATAATAGGTAAATAAAACAATATTTTAATCGAATAATACAGTTAGTGTAGGTCCAACTATCACAACCTATCCACAAGTTTCCAACCTAGGTTATCGTTTTCAAAAGATCTCCTCATTTTTCATTTAACTAAATTTTTAAAAACAATGCTTAATACGTAAAAATCTTTACTTGACTTGCCCATTACCATGGGCACGACTATCCAGGATAATTTGTACACTCTACAGAGAATATACAACTTTACCCACAAGACATGACCACCTCATATTTTTTTTGAAAGTGATGATCACTTCATATTGTCACTAATTAACAAACTTCCTTTGGTGTGCGGCAGAGAGAGCATGATAAGACCTTTACAATGCAAAATTCCTCAACCTAGCCGTGCAGCGTTGAGGTTTCATCACAATATAGAATCAACTAAGTTGGGCCCCCTTTTGTGCCATGTGAGTTAACAGTGGCCCCGCCATACCTACATTCAACCTATAGTGAAATCAAGGTTGGACCTACAAATTAATTAGCTAGGTTTCTTCTATACTAGACTTGCGGTAATACGATGTGGCTTTGTAACAATAGCTCACAGGTAGGTCCTTAATTGACTTAGGCTAACTTTTCATATACCTGCATTGTCATACTGAGTACCCACCATCTAATTATTTGTTTAAGTCTAAACCATGCTTTTATTTTATTTTGCTAAATATTTCATAAACCTCCTTGACACTCCAATGTCAATGATACATTTTAAAACTCATCATTTCATGTGAAAAGGTACCCAAGCCTAGATCATCTCTATTCATATCTAAGCTTTTCTACAAAATTTCTAGCTAATACTTGCGTACTAACTAGACTTTCATCTATGGTGAAAAGGCATTGTGTGATCAATATCAATTTTGGCTATAAATAAGGAACTAGGAATTATCTAAAGTTTAAACTAGAATTTAAACTATACTTGAATAAAAATATGCATACATAATAATTTCAAATAGAATATAAATAATTTAAAATATTGGGTTCAATATGATCAATGGTGTAACTTACCTTGCTCTATAAACTAGTGGTGAGAAACATCGTCGAGGTCGCACTCTTCAGGAAAGTCGCAGTCTACATGTGAAAAACAACCCAAAACAAAATAAATTCAAAAAAATTAAAAATTGTAAAATATGTACTAGGAGGTAGATTATGAATTTAGAAATTTGAATAACATGGTTTGGAGTTCGGATGATGGAGAACGGCAATAGGGAGATTTGTTGGAGGAGAAAATGTTGAAATTGAAAAGGAAGGGAATATAACCTCATCTAAAAAAGGAAATAAAAAGAAATCTAATAGATGGACCGCCTTTGCCAGTGAGATAGAGAGGGATAGAGAGAAAAATAGAGGAGTGGAAATAAAGGAGGCAGCGATGGTTCTAGAGGGCACCGGCACCAGTGAGGGGATGTGTAGGGAAGTCGGCCAATGGCCAAAATGGGTTGGTGCCATCACGAGAAAGCCATGGGAGGTGGTAGCATGAGCGGCAACACTCTGTGGTGGCGACAGTGGCGTACAGGTGGTGGCCACGGTGTGGGCTGGCACAGGCGGTGGTGCTCCGGTGATGTTCTCGAGAACTAGCATTAGCACGGGCATAGCATGGCTGCGTGGAGTGCTCCCATGCAGTAGGCTCGGCCAGAGGGAGTCAAAGAGGTGAGATGATATTGGCTAGTGGCAGAAAAAGAGGCAACGAGGTGGTGGCACTCCACGGTTAACCATTGGCCAAAAGATGATTTGAGGGAAAGGTTGATGAGATGGAGGTGATGCTACGGGTGTGAGGAATTGAAGTTTGGCTCATTGGAGATGACAAATCAATAGAGAGGAGTGAATTTGGCAGGTTTTAGGGAAAGTTTGATTCCTAGGGATTAACTGTACAAAAATGAAATTAACTTGGAGCGTGGGTTCTTGGATGCTACAACACGTGATGACATGAACAAAATTTGAAAAATCTCACCGGAGAGAGATGGCAACCACGGGGTGGCAGCTGACACTCGCGACAACTATAGTGCATAGGAGGTGGTGGTTGTTGTGGTTGAGGGGAGTATGAAGGGGTTGGTGGTCCAGTTTATAACGCAATAGAGGGGAGTAAAGAGAAGAACTTGGCCGAATTGAATCAATGATGGTTTTCAACTTTAAATGCTCGGAAACTGAAAACTATCAATTTAATTGCTATGAAATACAAATGAATTGATTCCTTGTTGTGATTGTGGACGTTTTCCATGCATCTATTTTCTTTAGTGGGAGAGAGCTTGAATCGGCCAGCAAGGCATGGTGCTCAGGTGGCCCGGGTGCATGGCAAGCAGTGAGCATAATAGAGCACTTAGTTAGAGGAAGAAGAAAGAAAAGAGAAAGAGATAAAGTGTAACACGCCAGGACCCACAATACCCTGGGATGCCACTAAACCACTCTACAGCTAGCCAAAATTACAAGATAATTTAAACCGACAACAATTTTCAACCATGACGAACTAAGCGGAAACATAATCAACTAAGGAAGACCAAGATAATAATATTAAATTCAACATTTAAAACATCCTTTAACAGTTTAACCAAAAGATTAGTCCACAAGTCCAACATTATTAAATAAAAAATAAACATCCATGAATAGCTAGTCAATTGGCTAGAATCCTCTCAACTTATTTCAGCATGAATTGATGAACCAAGTGTATTATTGTGGTGCTGCTCTACCCATCCCATGTATGCTCAAGAATCACCTGTAGGGGGGAAACAACAAGGGTGAGATAAAATCTCAGCAAGTAAATTGTTTAACAGGTTATCCAAACAACAAACAAAGCTACATCAACATTTATGTCATTATATGACCACAACCACATTCTACTTCCTCATTCATTAAACCACAAGGACTACCACGAGTCCTGCCTCATATGGTTTTAAAACCGTTGACATATGAATGCAATTCCTCCATCCACAATTAAATGCATATGCATGCTATGCTCCACTGCACACTTACCCAACAAGGTAAGCGTGTGCATCGTAATACGGCAATGTACGATGCTGTACCGGTACGTTGCAGCTATAAGCGACGACATCCACAATGCAAATGTTATGACATGTTATGAATGATATGATAACCATAAACCACAAGATCTCCAACCTCAAAGGGCATCAACATGATTAACATGAATTTAACCTCAAGGAAACATCAACATATCCACCATGAATTTATATCCATGTTCCACATTTGGCACATATAGCAACTATCACATGACTACAAGCAAGTCATCCAAAACATAGCAATCAGTTATTATTTTGCCACTACAATCTCATTTATAAATCAAGCAACCATGGCATATCACATCAAAATATGAGAATCATGTAGATTGCAAGTAGTAAGAATAACGAATTAAACCGTAGCACAACAGCTACAATTACTTGCCTCTACTAGCGAAGCGAAGAAATCACGCACGTTCAGGAGAAAAACCACCTATCCAAAAGGTACCTATTAGCACAATGCTACAGCATAGAAAATGCGACTTAAGAAGTAAAGTTATCGCTAACCCCACAACATCCCTCTTTGCTTAACGGTTCTACATTCTACCCACTGCAGCAGCGCTGCTTAACTATTTTGTATCTTTAAGATTATTAAACCTTTTACAGAGAGAGATATATGTATGGATTCCTCACTTAAATACCTTCACTTTTCATGTAGATCACATATTTTTATTTTGTTTCTAGCAAGGTGTAACTTAATGCGCAAAACAGAGGACGTTCTCTGTTCTAGCAATCTGGGCAGCCAGATTCTAATGCATCCCAACCAAAGTGACAGGCTCTAAAAATTGTGATTTTTATACAGTAGTTATATTACTGAATTCCCTACATTTTTTTCAATTGTGACAAAAAAATATAAAAATCATCTACTACCCCCTAATTTACACCTGAACAGTAATCTGCCCCAGTCTGCACCCCTGACGGACAGCGAGGTTCCCGACCCTGCTACGCCAAATCCCACAGCCAAAAATTCTGAAAAAAATAAAATAGATGGGTCTCAACATTCTCTACAATTTTCCTTTTGGGCAGACCCACAGGAAAAATCGTTTCGTAGGTCTAAACTGCGCAAACAGTAGCGCCACGCGAATTGGTCTACAGGCAGACAGCAGGAATTCCCTAATCGGAGAATCTAATTGCTAATCCCCACCAATTCTTAGGCTAAGAACCCTAATTACAGAAATATCAGAGGGATTTGGGATGAGGGAGAGTTACCTAAGGGATCCCCTTGGGATCACCCCTCTTCTTCCTCTTCTTCTCCTTCCTTGCTTTCTTCTCCTTCCTTCCTTGTTTCTCCTTCCTTCTTATTTTCTCCTAGCACCAAGGGACAGCAATGGAGGAGGGGGAGAAAGTGGCGCACAAGGGGGGAAAGAAAGGAGGTGGCGGCTGTGGGAAAGAGGGAGAAGGGGGGAGGGGTGCGGCCAGGGTAAGGGGGGAGGGGCGGCTAGGGTAAGTGGGAGGGGGTGTGGCCACCCCCTTGGCCCTTTGGCCCAAGGTGGCAAGCCCTCTCTCCCTAAAATATTTTTTTTTAATTATAAACATTTTCATTCATTTTTTTAATTTAATGCTATCCCATAATTTATTTTTTTTCCTTCCCGCGCTTTACCGAAACCCCAGGCGACGCCACGATTATTTTAAAACCCACGCCAAAACGATGTTCAGGATATTACATAAAGGGCAAATGGGCCGACTAGATAGGAAAAATGGGCTTGACCCAACGAGAAAAAGTAAATGGGCCGAAAGAGAAAAATAACTTCAGCCCAAAGGAAAATGTAATTGATATTTTTCTAGAGATTGAATTTGATACTTGAATTTTGATGTTTGGATTTTGAATTTAGTATTGGAATTGAATTAATTAAGAATTTGGAATTGGAATTGATTTTTATATTTGAATTTTAAATTGGAGATTGATTTCCAGGATTACACTGAAAATCCAAATAAAAACCAAATGCTTTAAATCAATTAATTTTAAATTATTTTTACAAGAAACCAATTTTTGGGATGTTACAACTTGAATTCTTGGAGATAGGCAATCAAACTATGATTTGTATCTAGATTGAGCCCAAACAAAAATAAAGTCCATCTGTCCCACGATCTAGCTCTCTCCTGACCTCTTGCACATGCCTGTAGCTCGCGTCCCACGTAGGCCATGCGGTGCTAGAAGCATATTGTTTCCATGCGACCTAGTCGAGCTACCCCTGTGCACTTGTGCTGCTCCCACACACTACCACACATGGGGTTATTACAGATGGTTCGTAACCCTTATTAGAGACAATTTCTAAACTATTTGATTGATTACATTAGTGATGACAGGTGGTTATCACAGACGACTCCCAAATCATCTATGATAAGTCATTACATAGATGATTTTTAAAAATAATCGTCTCCGATATTCAACATATTACATATGGCTAATATTAAAAAACTATCTATGATAGTCTATGTATCATAGATAGTTTTGTAATGAAAATTGTCTGTCATAGTTCTTTGTATAACTAAAATATTCTATTTTTCAGCTAGCATTAGGAAATACTAGCCATGCCCTTTGAAATCAAGCATGCAGATTACAAATAAATGATAGATAAGTGAATTATAACTCAAAGTAATTTACAACTCAAAGTGAATTACAACACAATTAATTACAAAAGAATGTTCATGTATTGTCGCTAGAGTTACAATTGAATTACAACTCAAAATGAATTGTGAGGTGTGCAAGACTATGTTAGTGGTACCATGAAATATGTGGGCAACCTAGAATGGCTTACCTTTTGACACTGAGGTAGTAAATTAAACAAAATAAAGTCACAACTTACTTGTTCTTGATTTAGATGAATGATGTCTACATATTTCATGATAACACTAACATAGTCTTGTGCACCCCACAATTTCATGAATGAGAAAGAGACAAAGTTAGATTACATATCACATTTAACAGCTAAAACTATGTTAGTCAGAGTAGTAGCTGTTTTAAAACATCGTTCCAATAAGATCTTGTAGCAATACTATTTGCCAAGATGAGAAAAGGAGAACCAATTATCTACAAATTCTTTTGGAAAGTAGTCAGGCTACTCATGTTCCTCTTGTAGTTGTTGAAAAATCCAACATGAGCAGTCTGACTACTTTCCAAAAGAATTTTTGGATAATTTGTTCTCTTTTTCTCATCTTGGCATATATTATTGCTACAAGATCTTATTAGAAGGGTGCTTCAAAACAACAACTATTCCTACTGACATAGTTTTAGCTATCAAGTGTGATATAGGATCTAACTTTGTCTCTAGCTTATTTAAATTATGGGGTGCGCAAAACGATATTAGTGTTACCATGAAATATGTGGGCATCATTCATCTAAATCAAGAACAAGTAAATTGTGAGTTGTGACTTTGTGTTGTCTAGTTAACTACTTCAATGTCAAAAGAGAAGCCATTCTCTGATCTTGAAGGACCTTGAGACCTCCTCCCAAAACTGCTCTTTCTCTTCACGCATCAGAGAGTTCCAGCTCAATGTGGTGATGGGAATCCATTCTCCTACAACTATCCCATAGGTGGTCTAGAATGCAGCTACTGCTTTCTTGGGATGTAGAGAGACCCCTGCTATACTGACCTCCATGATGGTCATTCGACTTTCAGGCTTTTTCGATATGCATCGACCCTCTCGCTTAGGTGCTCCTTGGTCTGGTCATTGGATGCATTCGGCAAAAATTGTGTGGATGCCATCTCGCTTAGTTCAGGCTACAGAAAGCAAAGAAGAATTACCTGGAGAAGCAATAAAGGAAAACATTTTCCTTAAAGAAAAGATCATGCCAAAAACTAGTTGACAGGTGTCGGTTGGCCGGAGGTGCCCACAATATCTCCCACATGGAGGCCAATGGGTTCAAGGTGATTACATTAGTGTGTTCTTTGTTGCTAGTTAATTATGTGATTTTACATCAGTGTGCATTGGTTTTTGACAAGTGTGAACCCAAATAACCAAAGAAAAAACAAACCAAACTGAATTAACTGAAATATTTTGGATTGGTCAATTCAGTTTTCAGTTAAACTAAACTGGCCTTTCCCGCATTCAAATGATAGAGTGATAGACTAGCCTTGCCCCATTCAAATAACATAGTGACCTTGCCAAACTAATTTTGCTCTTGTACAAAGCATCATTACATTCTCATCATAATATCTAGCAAAATGGCATGCAATTATTGCTGAAACCACTACAGTGAATGGAAAATGATAGACTACAAAATCTCAAATAACAAGTAACTAATAGGTTAATGAAATAAAGAATAAGAGTGCAAGCAAACAGAGTGTAACAGCCCAGCTGTTTATTTCAAAAATTTTAGTGAAAAAAATTAATTTAATTTAAAATAAAATCAAGTGTTCTTTGGTTGCTTGATTTTTGGAGTTTTTGAATTTATTGGATTAAATTAAAGCTTAGAAAGTAAAAATGTTTAAATGGTTAAAATATACCTCAATTAAATCCGAAATTATTTTATTTGATATTTTCGGGTTCCAAGGATATTTGTAGAATTTTCTTGAATTTTTTTTGAATTTATTTTATTTTATTTTTTTTTTGGAAAAAATATATTATTTTAAATTATTTTTTTCTCTCTCCTGCTTTCTTCTCCATTCCAGTGCGTGCGTCCGTTCGTCTCCAGAACGTGGCCGCCATGGCCATTTCTTTGAGCTTCCATTCCTCTTGAATTTCTCAACGATTTTTCATACAATCAAGTGCATTCACTTGCTCTCTTCATGACTCCTCCATTCCCAGCCGTTTTCCCCTCATTCATGACCCGTTTCGCGAGAAATTAACCCATGCCATTGATGGACATGGTCTCTTGATCTCCCATCTCGGACCTCTCCCGCCCCTATAAAAGGGAGCACCGTGAGCCCCTCCTCATCCTCACTCAACCCCGAAAATATCAAGTCTCCACTCCTCTTCTCTTGGGCGCAATCGGAGTTTTTATTTTGTGTTCTAAGCGGCGTTCTTCGGCGTATTACGCCTCGTCCGGTGGAGCCCCGCCACTTTTGAGCACATCCCCGGATTCGCCTCGTCGCGTTCTACGCGGTGCTTACCTCGCCTTCACCGGAACTTCGCCGGAGCACCGTCGCCACCGTGGGCCATAGCGCGTCGTCGTTCCTCGCGTCGCCACCGGCCGTCCGTGCATGCCCGACCAAAACCAAGGTGAGCATCACGTTCCCCACGTTCTCCTCTTCGTTTCGCCACAAACCCCACCTGCTAACTCCTCTCCGTTTGCCCGGAACGCCGATGTCAACCCGACGGTCGCAAAATGTCTTCTCCACCGTGTTCCGCCACCATCCGATGTCCTTTGGCTGAGCCGTTTGCACCGTTGAGTTTGCCTCAACGCGTTCTACATCGTGCTTCTATCGCCAACGCCTAAAGATTCCCCGAGTCCTCGTCGACCTTGTCAGGCCCAGACACTAAAACTGTACCTTCGCGCGTACCCACTTTTTCGGTGAGCGCTTTAATTTTTGTTCACGTCATATTGTGTCCTAGCCTCTAAGGAATTTTTCTACTATTTTGTTTAATTTTTTCGTGGAGCCAATTGTCAGGAATTGAGCTTTCCGCGAAAATGGCCGTTTGTGACTCCCGACATCGATTCGTCGCCTCCGGTAAGCCTTAGCCCATGCCGTAATTTTTCGTAGACTTACCTCGGCATGTTTTACGCCATGCTTCATTCCTTTTCCCCAAAAAGCCTCCACAAATTTTCGCCTCCGACACCTTGCCATGGCCGCCAATGACATCTCGTGTCCCCATCTATCTGTTGGTGTTTTTCCCAATCCGTTCGCGTCATAACGTGCCAAACCATCCCATTTAGCTACCTTCCAAATGGTTTTAGATTCGCTTCACCGAGCACTAAGATATTAAGTTTTTCCTTTCTCTCTACCGTCGCCGTTCAAACGTCGATGGTATCGTTTCCGTTCCTCGTCGCCGTATCCATGTCACCACCTTCATCTCATCGCCAGGATTCCATTTTGCCCATTCCCTAGCCACCTCGCAGCCTACCGACACCATACTGTTCAAAAAGTAATTCTCAGATGTCGTTATCATTTCATGTGATGTCCAAAACCTCCAGATATTCGTTCTCCCTCATACAAACTCCGAATCTGTTGATTCTTTCTCCTAAATTCATCTAAGATCATTATATCTATCTCCCAGTATATATTTTATAATTTTCGGATTTTATTTGGATTTTATTTGAGTTTATTTTGTTTGGTTCTTCGCGTGTAGACTACGACGAATCCGGAGAGTTCGATTTCGACGATTCGTAGCATCAAGTCTTTGAGCAAGGCAAGTTACACCTTTGATCATGTTGCTCCCACTAATTTAAATTATTTATGTTGTTTTTAAAATTATTATTGCATGCGTACTTTTATTCAAATTAGTTCAAATGTGCTTAAAACTTTAGTTACACCCAATTTCCTTTGTATGGCCAATCTTGATATTGAACAATCATACCTTGTCACCTTAGATGAAAACCTAGTTGGTACATTAGTATTAACTAGAACAATTTATGGAATTGCTTAGCCATGCTTAGAATAATTCGGGTGGGAAGAATTGTTTCACATAAAATGATATGTACTCTTGACTTTGGTGAGTCAAGGAGTGTTATGAATTATTTTGAAAACAAATATGAAACTGGTTTAGACTTAGGCAATTGGTTAGAGTGGTGGGTGCAGGCATGCCCTGTTGGTTGGAGCCGCAGTGGTTGATTGTCGTGCACGGGGGTTTGTGGTTGAGCCTAAGTCAATTAAGGACCGGTCTGTGAGCTACTGTTGCAAAGCCCTATCGTACTACCACAAGTCTGGTATGGGACAGACCTGGCCAACTAATTTGTGAAGTTCCAACATGATCTCGCTATAGGCTGAATGTGAGCGCGGCGTAGGCCGTGAGAAGTCTCACACGGCACAAGAGGGGGCTCCAACATGTGGATTCATGTTGTGGTGAAACCTTAGTGGCGGCGTGATTTTGTTGACAACGGATCATTGTAAAGGCCTTGTCACGACTCCTCGCCGCACACCTAAGGAAGTGTGTAATCGCGTGGCAATATGGGATGATCGTGTCTTGTGGGTAAAGCTGTACAACCTCTGCAGAGTGTATAACCTATCCTGGATAGCCGTGCCCACGGTCATGGGCAAGCTGAGTAAAGTTTTTCATGGATTAGACTTTGGTTTTCAAAATGGTTTATGAAAACCTTGCGGATGGATGGAATCCGTGAGAGATTGAAATCTGGTGAATGGATGGAATTCATCAGAGTTGCGCAGTGAAAGCGTGTGGATGGATGGAATCCATACGTGAGCTTTTGGAAAAGATGGTCCGGGTGGGATGCCCGTGGATATGTTAGTGTTTGGTTGGAGCCTGCACTAACGATATTATTTTGTTAAAATCTTATTTCTATTTATTGTATCAAATTTAGCTTTTGCACTTACTTATGATATTTACTCCAATGTCGCCTTTTATGCAAATAAACCATATTATGCCTTCCTTTGATATTCCATATGCATGCATCTATTCTGTTAAACCTCCTGGTGTAACTTGTGGAGTACTTTATGTACTCATGTTGCTCAATCTAACTCTTTTCAGAGGAAGCCTTCGACGACTTCGGTGAGGATTGCGACTAGGCCACGTCTTACAGTCATTCGCCTTGTGGGAAGGCTGGATGGGCTGCTGCTTTATGTATTTCTTCCGCTGTCTTCTTTTGCTATTATTGTAAACTTTGGCCATCAGGCTCATATTAGTTAAATAAAGTTTGTCATTACGCATGATATTTGTCTTTGTGATACTGTGTGCACTAGCTTTTCCTGGGATAGTGCGATTAACACAGAGGGTTCTGGAGTTGCTACTCCGGGTCCCGACAGAGATGGTATCAGAGCAATAATGACTCTAGGACGTGTCCGTAGATAGAATAGAATGGTTGGACCTTAAGGATTTATTTTACTAACCAGTAATTTCAAAAAGGTTTTGCTTATTCTTACCTCTCAATCTATGCTACCCTTACCTCTTAATCTTTGCTTGCTCTCATCTTCCAATTCTCCCCTATCTTTATGTCATTACTTAAAAATTCATTTCTAAATCTTCCCTTGCTCAAAACAACTATAGATGGTCAGCAGTCGGGATTCATCGCCTCCGCCACTGCTTTGAAGGATCATGCTTCGTACGTCAAGAGCTGCGAAGGATCACTCCAAGACAACCATTATCCTTTTAGGTTAAGTTGTTAAGCTAGACAGTAGACGAGGTTATGCGCTGTCATTTTTCCCTTTTGTCGGCAGCCATAACTATTGTTTGCTTAATAAAAGTTTTGCTAGTTGTTTTGTTTTGGGTTGCGCAAATCGTCCGTTGTTCCCCCTTTTCCTTGAATCTCCTCTCTCCTAATCTTTGGAAGCATCAAGCTGAAGCGCCAATTGCCAACAACCTCCAGACCACGAACAGAAGGTCACAGAAGCTTGCAAAGGGACGTTTGAACCAGTTATCAGTTCAAGCCAAACAGAGTAAGATCCAAACCTAATTCTTTGCTAGCCCGTCCGAATCTCGGGGACGAGATTCTCTTTAAGGGGGGTAGTTTGTAACAGCCCAGCTGTTTATTTCAAAAATTTTAGTGAAAAAAATTAATTTAATTTAAAATAAAATCAACTGTTCTTTGGTTGCTTGATTTTTGGAGTTTTTGAATTTATTGGATTAAATTAAAGCTTAGAAAGTAAAAATGTTTAAATGGTTAAAATATACCTCAATTAAATCCGAAATTATTTTATTTGATATTTTCGGGTTCCAAGGATATTTGTAGAATTTTCTTGAATTTTTTTCGAATTTATTTTATTTTATTTTTTTTTTGGAAAAAATATATTATTTTAAATTATTTTTTTCTCTCTCCTGCTTTCTTCTCCATTCCAGTGCGTGCGTCCGTTCGTCTCCAGAACGTGGCCGCCATGGCCATTTCTTTGAGCTTCCATTCCTCTTGAATTTCTCAACGATTTTTCATGCAATCAAGTGCATTCACTTGCTCTCTTCATGACTCCTCCATTCCCAGCCGTTTTCCCCTCATTCATGACCCGTTTCGCGAGAAATTAACCCATGCCATTGATGGACATGGTCTCTTGATCTCCCATCTCGGACCTCTCCCGCCCCTATAAAAGGGAGCACCGTGAGCCCCTCCTCATCCTCACTCAACCCCGAAAATATCAAGTCTCCACTCCTCTTCTCTTGGGCGCAATCGGAGTTTTTCTTTTGTGTTCTAAGCGGCGTTCTTCGGCGTATTACGCCTCGTCCGGTGGAGCCCCGCCACTTTTGAGCACATCCCCGGATTCGCCTCGTCGCGTTCTACGCGGTGCTTACCTCGCCTTCACCGGAACTTCGCCGGAGCACCGTCGCCACCGTGGGCCATAGCGCGTCGTCGTTCCTCGCGTCGCCACCGGCCGTCCGTGCATGCCCGACCAAAACCAAGGTGAGCATCACGTTCCCCACGTTCTCCTCTTCGTTTCACCACAAACCCCACCTGCTAACTCCTCTCCGTTTGCCCGGAACGCCGATGTCAACCCGACGGTCGCAAAATGTCTTCTCCACCGTGTTCCGCCACCATCCGATGTCCTTTGGCTGAGCCGTTTGCACCGTTGAGTTTGCCTCAACGCGTTCTACATCGTGCTTCTATCGCCAACGCCTAAAGATTCCCCGAGTCCTCGTCGACCTTGTCAGGCCCAGACACTAAAACTGTACCTTCGCGCGTACCCACTTTTTCGGTGAGCGCTTTAATTTTTGTTCACGTCATATTGTGTCCTAGCCTCTAAGGAATTTTTCTACTATTTTGTTTAATTTTTTCGTGGAGCCAATTGTCAGGAATTGAGCTTTCCGCGAAAATGGCCGTTTGTGACTCCCGACATCGATTCGTCGCCTCCGGTAAGCCTTAGCCCATGCCGTAATTTTTCGTAGACTTACCTCGGCATGTTTTACGCCATGCTTCATTCCTTTTCCCCAAAAAGCCTCCACAAATTTTCGCCTCCGACACCTTGCCATGGCCGCCAATGACATCTCGTGTCCCCATCTATCTGTTGGTGTTTTTCCCAATCCGTTCGCGTCATAACGTGCCAAACCATCCCATTTAGCTACCTTCCAAATGGTTTTAGATTCGCTTCACCGAGCACTAAGATATTAAGTTTTTCCTTTCTCTCTACCGTCGCCGTTCAAACGTCGATGGTATCGTTTCCGTTCCTCGTCGCCGTATCCATGTCACCACCTTCATCTCATCGCCAGGATTCCATTTTGCCCATTCCCTAGCCACCTCGCAGCCTACCGACACCATACTGTTCAAAAAGTAATTCTCAGATGTCGTTATCATTTCATGTGATGTCCAAAACCTCCAGATATTCGTTCTCCCTCATACAAACTCCGAATCTGTTGATTCTTTCTCCTAAATTCATCTAAGATCATTATATCTATCTCCCAGTATATATTTTATAATTTTCGGATTTTATTTGGATTTTATTTGAGTTTATTTTGTTTGGTTCTTCGCGTGTAGACTACGACGAATCCGGAGAGTTCGATTTCGACGATTCGTAGCATCAAGTCTTTGAGCAAGGCAAGTTACACCTTTGATCATGTTGCTCCCACTAATTTAAATTATTTATGTTGTTTTTAAAATTATTATTGCATGCGTACTTTTATTCAAATTAGTTCAAATGTGCTTAAAACTTTAGTTACACCCAATTTCCTTTGTATGGCCAATCTTGATATTGAACAATCATACCTTGTCACCTTAGATGAAAACCTAGTTGGTACATTAGTATTAACTAGAACAATTTATGGAATTGCTTAGCCATGCTTAGAATAATTCGGGTGGGAAGAATTGTTTCACATAAAATGATATGTACTCTTGACTTTGGTGAGTCAAGGAGTGTTATGAATTATTTTGAAAACAAATATGAAACTGGTTTAGACTTAGGCAATTGGTTAGAGTGGTGGGTGCAGGCATGCCCTGTTGGTTGGAGCCGCAGTGGTTGATTGTCGTGCACGGGGGTTTGTGGTTGAGCCTAAGTCAATTAAGGACCGGTCTGTGAGCTACTGTTGCAAAGCCCTATCGTACTACCACAAGTCTGGTATGGGACAGACCTGGCCAACTAATTTGTGAAGTTCCAACATGATCTCGCTATAGGCTGAATGTGAGCGCGGCGTAGGCCGTGAGAAGTCTCACACGGCACAAGAGGGGGCTCCAACATGTGGATTCATGTTGTGGTGAAACCTTAGTGGCGGCGTGATTTTGTTGACAACGGATCATTGTAAAGGCCTTGTCACGACTCCTCGCCGCACACCTAAGGAAGTGTGTAATCGCGTGGCAATATGGGATGATCGTGTCTTGTGGGTAAAGCTGTACAACCTCTGCAGAGTGTATAACCTATCCTGGATAGCCGTGCCCACGGTCATGGGCAAGCTGAGTAAAGTTTTTCATGGATTAGACTTTGGTTTTCAAAATGGTTTATGAAAACCTTGCGGATGGATGGAATCCGTGAGAGATTGAAATCTGGTGAATGGATGGAATTCATCAGAGTTGCGCAGTGAAAGCGTGTGGATGGATGGAATCCATACGTGAGCTTTTGGAAAAGATGGTCCGGGTGGGATGCCCGTGGATATGTTAGTGTTTGGTTGGAGCCTGCACTAACGATATTATTTTGTTAAAATCTTATTTCTATTTATTGTATCAAATTTAGCTTTTGCACTTACTTATGATATTTACTCCAATGTCGCCTTTTATGCAAATAAACCATATTATGCCTTCCTTTGATATTCCATATGCATGCATCTATTCTGTTAAACCTCCTGGTGTAACTTGTGGAGTACTTTATGTACTCATGTTGCTCAATCTAACTCTTTTCAGAGGAAGCCTTCGACGACTTCGGTGAGGATTGCGACTAGGCCACGTCTTACAGTCATTCGCCTTGTGGGAAGGCTGGATGGGCTGCTGCTTTATGTATTTCTTCCGCTGTCTTCTTTTGCTATTATTGTAAACTTTGGCCATCAGGCTCATATTAGTTAAATAAAGTTTGTCATTACGCATGATATTTGTCTTTGTGATACTGTGTGCACTAGCTTTTCCTGGGATAGTGCGATTAACACAGAGGGTTCTGGAGTTGCTACTCCGGGTCCCGACACAGAGACAAATAACAAGTAATAGAGTTCAAATAATGAGTAACACCATATAGTTTTCTTTCGATCCCTTGATATCTACCATGACCTTAAGCAATAACAAGTAACTAAAAAGTAAATGAAATCAAGAACAAGAGTCTAAGTTGTATGAACACATGGAAGTAACTAACACCATTCACCACCGAAATGTAAATATATTCACTTCTTCATGTCACAAACCTAATCCAACACATGGAAGTTCATAGAACTAGCACAAAGAAGAAATTTTAGTTTTTATCCCTTACCTTCTTCAATGGTAGTGGCGGTCGGTTTGCAGCATGCGGCTGTGTGAGGGCAGCAGGGCAGGGTTGGGAGGGGTGCTAGAGGGAAGGAGATGGGCGGCCGATGGTGAAGAGGAGGAAGAGCTGGGCTGTGGAATTTGGCAGAGGCACAGTGGAGGTGCAGCAGTGGTGACAGAGGTGGAGTAGTGAGTTAGGTTTTCACCCCTATATATATAGAAGAATATTATCACATACGGTTTTATAAATAACTGTATGTGATAAGTAACAACATAAACAATTTTTAGAAATAACCGTTAGTGATGTCTACATATCATAGATGGCTAATACAAAAACCATCTGTAATGCCTATGTATCATAAATGTCTAATACAAAAAACTATCAGTGATGTCTACGTATCACTGATGTTCTTACCATCAGTTGCAACATAGATGGTCACGCTAGTAAAACTATCTGAGATAACTATGTTGTAGCTTAACACTGACATATTATGTTGAACTGTCTATGATGAGATGTCTAGTATGACCTTCTCTGTAGTAGTGACATGTACTATGCCATGGAACCACACTCCTCTCGCTTGGCCGGCCACCCCATCCTCCCACTCGGCTATTTGCTTTCTTTCTCATTGCAAAACAACACCAACTTGAGACTTTGGAGTAATCTACAAATCAAAACCACAAACCAATGTCGTGGTAGTACTTGGGACCATATCAAATCAGGATATCCTAGTTTCTCTAGTAGTGGTGAGGCGATACCTATCATCACATGTCATGGATTGTCTGAGTGAGTGGCAAGGGTTAGCGAGGATAAGTAATGGCGGAATTGTCAAGGCTGATCCAGCCTACTAAGGTATTGGTATTGTAGGTTGGTGAGGACATTATGGCTAAGCCAAGGCAGAGTCGTTTGGGTGCCTTGGCCATCGATGCAGGTGCGAAGCCTTCAAGGTGACGCTGTTGAGGTTAGATCACCATACCGATCTAGGACTTTGAGGTTGATAAAGCTTGCTGATGCAAAGCCATCGAAGCCAATTCACCCTAACGTGGTGAGGTCCGCAACGCATGCCTACAACGTACCATCAAGATGGACTCAAGGTTGAGCTATGTTGTTTAGCCGATGCCTTTGAGGCTGGCGACGCTTTTCTAATGTGGCACCGTTAAGGTCAAGCTACCCTGTCGAAGCCATGCCTTTCAAGTAGGTGGTGATTGCCGACGTTACACTAGCGATGTTGCATAGTGGGAGTCAATGCAAAGCTGAGTGACCCTACCAAGGTGACGCTTTTAGCATGGCAGTGCTTGCCGAAGTGAAGCCATTGAGGTCAACCCAACCTGTTGATGATAGGCCTTCAAGGCAAGCAGCACTTGTAGATGAAAAATCTATAGAACATGAAAAAGCATTTATGACAAGGTGTCAATATCACTGCTAGATTTTTAAAAATGCACCTGTGGAGGGTGCTTGTGCATGAGGGGAAGGTTAAGCTACTTTAGTTCCCCAACCTTTGAAAATAGTATCTGAGGAGGGCACAAGGCACAAGCCCAAGTAGCGCACTTGTTCAAGTAGGAGGATGTGAAGCTGGATTGCTATCCCCTACCTTTGAAAATAGTGCCCAGGGAGGACAATGAAGTGTGAATCCAGGGAGGAAAGATGGCAAGCTCGAGGAGGGTGCTTGCACACATAGCGGGAGGGGAGGCAAAACTGTACTGCCTCTTCCTAACTTTGAAAATAGCGCATGAGGAGGGCGTGAGGTGCCAACCCAAGTAGGATACTTGAGGCGAAGCTGGACTACCATCCCATACTTTGAAAATGGTGTCCAAAGAGGGGGCTTGTGACACAATCCCAAGGAGAGGGACTCCCCAGTTACTTACTAGAAGCTAGGGTGGACAGCAGAGACTATTTTGGCTGCCAAAATCCCTACTACTGTGAAGCCAGAGATGCATCGGACTACCTGGTATTTTAGGAACCTAATGGTATATCTGCACATTTTATTTGAATCACGTATGGCATGTACAGATATTTCTTATAACCATAGGGATCCATGCTACACTAGTGGGCTTATCTTTTGTCACTGAGGTTGGAGCCGTCGAGGTGTCCTTTTCGAGGCTAGAGCTGTGAACGCATTGGGCGCCCTTAGCCAAAGCAAAGCTACCAAGTAGGGGACTCCCTAGTTGACGCATATTGGAGCATGGGATGATCAACTTATCAAGGGGTGGTCTATGAGGCAAGGAGTCATGCCATGCGGAGGCAACGTCATCAACGAATGTTAGCATCCATCCAGGTGAAGCCATCAAGACAAGGAAAGGCCTTACCGAGACAACACCATTGAGGTAGTAGACTCCCTACTACAACGCGCAGCAAAGTTGTAACACCCAACCCAACATTGAGCCTAGAATATTACAACTACTCGTCATCACTCCAAATTAAAACCATTACTAATAAATTTCAACACAATTTCCCTTAAATAAACCACCAAATGGAGGTAACCAACAACAAATAATAACAATATATTATGAACAACTAACAATATGAAGCAAGTACAAATAAAAAACAAGTAATAACGACATATAGGAATAAACGAAACACAATAAAAATGATAATTTATCATCGACCTTACAGAAGCGGAACCAACCAAGTTCTACCCACATAACCTCCATAAACTCCACCATTAATTAAATTCCAACCAATTAAGTTGAGCTAAACCATTAGATGTCTAATTATGGTAACTAAATGTGATAAATATACTGATGTTCAATAGATGTGGTGTGAGTGTTCTACACTATTCCTATCCATGTCGACATTAAATGATTAGCTAAAACATAAACAAACCAAGATGAGTCTACAAATTAGCAAATAACATAGTAAAACAATGGCATCAACAAATCATATTCAACTGTCTCATAACTGTAAACTGTATCTTTCTCTTTCTATGAATCAAAAGACCATAACTTACAATTCTGGAACTCAAATATAATAAACCATATATGTTTTGGAGTCTACATAAAATTTCTCACATGTCTCTAGTTATCCAAACCTCTTGATTAAGTCATCTAGACCCTCATTTACACTGTTTCAATTCTGGAAAGCAAGCTTCACAATTTCATCACTATTTTTTATAAAGTATGGAAAATAGCAAACCATATGACTTCTGGAAGCTACACAACATTTTCTATTTCTTACCAATTATCATAATAATTTAATTCAACCATCTACCATTCTTAATATGCAGAATAACACAACTGCTACCACCGCTAACCAAAATATGGACAACAACCTTCCGAGAACCATAACTTTTAAACCACCCAACAAAAATCAATGAGTTGGCGCTCTATGGAAAGCTTAAACAATTAGATATTTTTGTTATGGAAAAACCCTAATTCTAACATCTTATATGGGATTCACTTGGGCAATGAAATCAAGTCCTAGTCACCTTTTCTCCCTTATTGAATTAACTAATTCATTTATTTTTGACTTTTTGATTTTTGGATTTGATTTGGCATTCCTTACTGTGTTATGGAATTTATCTCTCCCTCCTTAAAGTGAAAGTCGATATGGAATTAGACTCTTCAGTTAGTCATCCTACAAATAATTTAATTTGATAATTATCACGATAATTCACTAGACAACGAGCTTATAAATATCATAAATTTTAATTTACTCAACCAAATTATGTGTTTAATTACTCTTTGGAAAGCTAATGAAGTTATCTAGGACAACCTAGTAGATCAGATTGCCCATTTATGTCATTGCACGGGAGTTCAAGGCACCACGCAGCAGTAGCACTTGCAGCAGCGGCAGGGCAACAGAAACATGCATGGGAGGGAAAACAAAAGTAGTGGGTGTGCAAGACAAGGGATTTCTGGACATGATACTCCCTTTTATCTCAGAGAGCAGCCCATGGAAACATGTTGATTACCAGCTCCTGCTCGGAGTGATGTTCCTTAGCCCAACTGATTTGCTGTAAATTTATGTCCAAGAAATTAAAGTAGCAATGGAGCTCCTGAATTTATGGGATTTATTGGCACACAAAATAGGAGACTTCTAATCAGATTATGCCTAGTGTGCTCAACAGATCACCAGCACGTGCAACTCGTGGCTCGAATGCCACACATGCAGCAGTAATACCAGATGTTTTGTTCCATGGTCACAACTGCTGCACGTGCGTCTATCGTTCCCTGGCACATATGATCGCGTGCCTCTTGGCTTGTACCATCGCGCAGAGGTGCATACGGCTCCTGTTGCATGGACGTATCTGGTGTCCCTCTAGGATCGAACACATCATGGGACTCCCTCTCGCACACATCTCGCACGTGTTCCAATTCCACGCACTTAGCACCCACACGCAGGTCAACCTGATCATGCGCTTGCCATGAACACGTGTTGCACTAGGGCTTGAGCGCAGCGCAAGGGCTTATGGGATAGCTCAGCCAGTCCTAGGGCCAGCGCCCCTGGATAGTCATGGTGGGAGTTGGGCCGGTACATAGCATAGCACGAAATGAAATGATACATGCCGGGCCAGCATAGCACGAATGTCTAGGCCAGGCTGGGCTTAGGAATTGGGCACATCAGACAGTAAAAGGCACGACACACTACATTGGGCCATGCTCAGGTTGGCAAGGTCCAAAAAAGCGCAGCATAGCACGGCGGCATGTAGGCATGACGATGGCATGCAGTAGTGTCGGTGACTCAGCGTTGGCGGCCACAGCATGGGGAGGAAAGCAGGGGAGGAAGACAGGAGCATCTCGCCCGTGGTCATCATCACTGTCGACAAGAGGGGAGGGAAACTATGCCGCCCCCATCGTTATGGTTGTCGCTGGCTCAAATCTAGGCCTAGGTCGTTGCCATCAAGGGATGATGAGAGGGGAGGGGTGCACGGTAAGGAGACAGAGGCACCTCGTCATGGTCATCGTCATTGTGCCGCCTGCGTCTCTGTCATGGAGAGGGAGGTAGATAGAGGCCATGGACACCGTCGCCACATAGTGCCACCCCCAACGTCGCTATCGAGGATAAGGGAGAGAAACCGCACCGGCCCGACGTCATGGTCGTCGCCGACTTAGATTTGGGCTTAGGCCACCATTTGTGTGGGATGGGGGCACAGATCTGAGCCAACCTAGGTGTTGCTGTGTTTGGGAGAATGATTAATCGAAGAGGCAGAGAGGGAGAGGAAGAGAAGAGAACTGAAGAGGGAGAGTAAGAGGGAGACCAAGAGAGTGAGATGGAGAGAAAGAGGGAGAGATTGACTAATCAAAAAAGAGAGAGATAGCCAGGTGAATAGCCTAGCCAACGGACAATGAGGGCAATGAGGAATGGCTCTGCGTTGGCTCTACCCTTGGCAATGAATGGCGAGTGCTACGAGAAATGTGCAAAAGAGCTTGAGAGCTCATAAGGCAATGGTCATGGAGGAGACAAAGAGCAAGCAATGATCCAAGGCACAACGGTCCACTTCATCTCTGCCTACAACCCACCCCTCATCTCATATTTGTATAGCTCAATACCAGCAACTCACCAAGCTCTCTGTTCTCTACCCTCTTCATTCTCTCCCTTTCTTATTATGTTTAGCAAAAAGAAGAAGATGACAGGGGGCAGAGGCGAAAGCAAGCACGTCCTTGCACTCCCCCTAATCCTCCTGGGCAGGATGATGCTCACAACAATGCTCACCAACTCTCCTTGGGCATAGGACACTACAGCCTGAATGATTGTCATATGGGCATTACGGAGGGCTATGAGGATGCTGCCTTTGAGAACTTCTCACCCCCATCGTCACACGGCGGGATTTATGTGGATGGATGGGACATCTAAACCGGCACTACAAAACATGCCCACAAAAAACTGCACTATAAGTACGTGGATGTACAACCCCCAAATAGCTCGTGATGAAATAGCACACTTTATAATTTTGGAAAATCTACCTATTAGGTTGGGCGAGAGCCATAATTTTGAAAGAATGATCCTATGCAACTTCTGCCTATAGTACCAATATGTGAGTAAAAGAACCACCAAATCTGATATTATAGCGATCTACAATAGGGAGCTAGCTGCATTAAAAGAAAAATCCTTAAAAGTTAGCTTTTCTTTTGCTTTAACATCTGATATTTGGACTTCCTCTCACCAAAGAACTTGCTACCTTAGTGTTGTTGCTCATTACTTAGATGAGCACAATGTAAACAAGAGAGTCATAGAGTTTCGGTTAATCAATGAGGCACACCCCAGGGAAGCCATTGCCAACCGCATACCTGAGGTAATTCACAATTTTAAGATAGATAATAGGATTATTTCTATCACTCTTTATAATGCTTTTGTGAATATGATGGCCATGGAGGTTCTCACCCCCCCCATTGCGGTCATATATACGTGGATATGTTCTCCACTACAGGTGCGTATGTCACATCGTCAACCTCATTGTCAAAGATGGTATAGGGTAATTGATGGATATTTGAACAATATCTATACCATTGTTCATTTCTTCTCAAGTACTCACAAGTGGCTAATAATTTGGCAAAGTATTGCAGAGCCAATGATATTACCCAAGAAAATTAGGTCTTGACATGAAGATGAGGTAGAATTCATCATGCTAAAGAAGTTAGAAAGATAAAAGATTATAACTATCTTTGTCAATGCTAATGCACAACATAATGATTTCAAAAAAATTAGGATTGGACTGATGGTACTCATTTTTTAATTCTTTATACTCATTCTACAAAGCAACTAAGGAGTTATCAGGTATTTTACTACCCTACCTCATGATTAGCAATCAATTATATTTGGTAATTGTGGAGTCATTTGCTACATATAGACATGACACACTTTTACACCATATTGTTTCAACGATAGAGGTAAATTTTTTCAAATATTTTGGTTCTATATCACATATCTATTGTTTTGCTACTGTTCTTTATCCACACAAGAAGTTGGATGGTTTGAAAACTGCTACGGAGGGAATAGGTGAAGCACTCAATATGGATTACTCTAAAGCTTTCAACCATGTGAAAGATGAGATCTTTTGAGTATTCTGCTTGTCCTACAACAAGTATGGTACCAGTGAGATAGGGTCGTAAGCTTTAAAGCAAGTGGCACGACCATCCAAGGGAAGTGTGATGGTCCACTTGTGGAAAAGGATGAAGGGCAAGGAATCCAATTCTTCATCTCAGTTATCCACAAGTTAGAATCCTAATGCAGAGCTCAATCACTACCTCACCTATAACTTTGCAGCAACCAATCCTACCCTTTTGTCTAAGAAGGTCAAGCTCCTCGAATGGTGTAGAGACAACCATCGCATATTTCCCATGCTGTGCCATTTTGAACGGGATATTCTACTTGCTCTGGTGTCAATTGTCTCTTCTGAGTCGGGAGAATAATTGAAGAAAGGAGATCGTAACTCATGCCTGAGATAGTGGAGGCCCTAACCTGCCTCAAGGACTGACAGAATGCAGATGAGTGGCAGTAGCACAGATTGGAGGATCCCGAGATAGTGCAGGTGTTAGCTAATCTCAACATCTAGGAGTAACCAATATGTATGCATGTATATAGTTACTGTACTCTTTACTTACCAAGGGAACCCTACACTGGGTGTAAGGTTGTTAACGAGGCAGTAACAATGTATCTGTAAAATATTAGTAAAATTTTACTTTTTCTCTAAATATTTACGTATTCATAATATTGCGTAATTACTTAAATTTCATCATTTTCCTTCTTTTTCCCTCCTTTGTTTCCTCCACACATTTTCTTTTTTGACTTCTCTCTCCTGCAACCTTTCCTTTCCTTTTCTCTTTTTCCCCACCTCTCTTCTTTTTAGCTTTTAGGCCCACCACTGGGACCTTCCACATCCTTTGTGTCCCCACGCCTGCCCTGCCACTCTCCTTCCCAGCCTTCACCTTCTCCCTCGTCCCCTTCCCGCTCCCTTCCAACCCTGCGCTCCTCAATTTTGCCACCGGCGAGGCCATCTCCTTCCCCGCCTTCCATGCTCAGGATGCACCCTTGTCGGGGTGCTCTTCGTGCAATTCCGTGTCTTCCATGGTGATGTCCCTATGCTCTACTATGTTCTTATGGCTGTCAGCATTGTCGTCTCCCCCCGCCAACTTGGCCTTCACCGCAAATCGCCCACCTTATCGAGCTCTCCAACCCCTCCATCATCTTCCACGTGTCAATGTTCTACCACTATCCACACCTTGGCTCCTCTCCCTAGCTCCATGCCTTGGCGGCGATGGCTATCACGGTGCCGATCTAGGAGGAGGGCAAGCATGCGATGGCGGCTGAGAAGGTGAAGGTGGGAAACCGCGATGGTAGCAGTTGAGGTAGGAGGAGGTGGGCAAGCGTGAGGCCGTGGCAGTCGAGGCCGGCAAGAGCGCGGCAGCTACAGCAGACAAGCATGGTAGCAATGGCGTCTGACGGTCTGAGGTGGGCAACCATGGTACCGGTGGCGGCCAAGTGCGGTACTAGCAGTGGCCAAGGTATGCGTCTAACTCTAACAAAAGCACCGTGTGTCATGCCAACATTGCCCGACGATGGCCCCGCATGCCCGTGCCATGCTAGCATGGCACAACCCAACTGCTAGGGCTACCCCAGACCTTTCCCCTTGTATGGGCATGCCACCAAAGGTGGGTCTCGGTGTGCCCTATGCTTTCTTCTTTTCTTTTAAAACAAAGCTTGGCATGCTCAACTCACTGAGGCATGGCTTATGAGGCAAAGAGTCATGCCATGCGACGGCAACTCTTTCAACACATGTTCGCACCTGCCGAGGTGAAGCACTGTCAAGGTGGGGAAGACCTTTACCAAGGTGATGCCATGGAGGCAGTATTCTCCCTACCATTCTAGGCATCTTTATGGCATTATTGTTGCCATATTACGCCGAGGCTAGTGACCTTCTAGGTGTGCGGTGTGGCCAGTGACTTTCTAGTCGTCCTTATGGCATTGTTATTGTTTGAAAACCAGTACTATAGAAAAACATATTTTAGGAACCAATATAAACCGGGCTGAGTCGTTCAGGCATCTAGGCTACAGTACAAGGAAAGCAATAGGTAGACTAATTCCTATGTCTAGGTGGGTGATGCTAAGTATTTGGCACAGTGAAGGTCTTAGTGTTCGAATCCTAAACAAAGCAATTAGTGTTCATTTAGCTAGACTGTAGTTAATTGCTTTTGATTGTAATTGATGATTTTTATCTATATTTTTAAAGATGGTAGAGGACAACGGAGACGTCGATGTGAATGATACATACAATATTACATCCAAAAATCATTTGAAGAATCCACTTAAAAACGCTCTACTTACTTCGGTGCATATGTTTCCACTGGTACACAGAGATCAGCCCCAACAGCGAAGTTGCCCAGTCACCTACGAATGAAGCCGAGTGAGCGGCGGGTGTGACCAAGGCCATTAGTGCTACAATCATCGGCGGTGACAACGTCTTTTGAGTTGTAGCGTGCGTGATTTGGGGGCGCCACTAGGGTCTCCGCAAAAGGGGAAGATGGGGATGGGACTCCAGATTTGATTTGGATCAGATTGAACAACCGCACAGTAGCATTTTCGAATAAACAAATAGCAGGAAATTCAAATAGGGAATATATATAAATTTTCAAAATTAGAATTAAATTTAAAATATTAATGTATTCAGTTTCAAAACTGGAATCAATATGGAATATCCAAATACAAATTCTGAAGTTAAAAAATTCAATTCTGAATTAAAAATTAAATCATAAATTAAACTAAATTACTAATATGTGAGCACAAATTCTGATCCAAATCAAATCTGATTTTTAGTTAATATCAAATTTGGTGTATTCATAAATCCAAATTTGAAATTCATATTGAATTTCAAAATGAATTCAAAACCATGCAAAAAGTGGATAAATTTAAAAACTGGCTATTTCAATGAACAAGAAATCTCTTTGAAAATTGGTCCACATAAAATCTTTGAAGCCCTTTAATATTCCTTTACCTAGATCTCAAAAACCTACTATACAATCGGTGGTAGTGAACACCCATGTGTCTTAGTGGTACAGCATGAGGTTACGTTGGTTGTAGTAAGGGTTAACGTTCGCTTTATCATCCTTTAAATGAAAGGTACGCAGTTCCTCCTTCATATTCCTTTTTTTTTTGCTTTACACAGTCGAGAGTAGTCTAAAACCTATGTGTATGTCGGTTTGTGTGTGTGTGTGAGAGGTCTCTCCCGCTGCAGATCACCGCTAGAAGCAGCCTCAGTCCTTTAGTCAATGCACTACGACAGTTAACCAAGCAGAGGGATAACAGATATCCATGTCATTTGATAGGATACGATATGGTTTGGATTTTCTCATCCGAATAATAATTTTACTCTATTCATATTCGTCTTCGAATTTGATGAAAAATATGGATGTAGATATGACTTGTTGTATAACCAAGGGCTAAAAGGGAATTTCCCATATTGATAAAGAGAGAGAAAGAAGGGGGGCCCACCCGTCGGTGGGCCAGTTTGGAGATAAGGCGGGGGAGGACGTCTCCTCCCCGATTCCTCCAGGGAGCTCGAGCGACGGCACTCGCGGGTGCGTCTTTGGCGGCGCCGCGCGCTGCGGGAGGCGAGGTCGGCCCGGAGGCCCGGTCTTCCCGCCGACCGTGCGGCTCGGTCCTCCCCATGGACGCGCTCCCGTGCGCGTGTGGCTTCTCTCTGCTTCTCCTCCTTCCCGTGCAACTCCTCCAGATCCGTTTCTTGTGGGCTCGGGTTGACTCAGATCCGGGCGAGCGGGCTTGGTGGAGAGGGAGGAGCGGGCGTGGGGGGAGGCCGGGGGACTCGGTCCCAGCAGTTGGGGCGCGTGCGCCGAGGGCTTCCCTTCCCCTCCTCTCCCCGCTATAAAATGAGGCGGGCTGCTCTCGGTGGAAATATCCGAAAAAGAAGAGTGAGCTTCTTCTCTTTCTTTGAATCTTTGCCTGTGGTGTTTGTCGACGGTGGTTCCTTGGTGCTCTCCGGCGAGGCGCTTGGCCGGCTCCTCCCCTGTGCTTGTGCGGCATTCCTCTACCTCGACTCGCCGGCGTGAGCTACACTTCGGCGATTGGGCTTTGTATCTCCGTGCCTACTGACCTCTCTCACGGTGGTGTGGGGGGGCAATAGGTTTTCTGGGACAACGCGCAAGCGTGCCTAGCCCCTGTTCTTCTGGTGATTTCGAATATCACCTGTGCCGTGAGTGATTCTGTGATTCTTCTTTTGCAATCTTTGTGTGCTGTACTAGATTCATAATCTTCATTTGATATCTAGTACTGGGAGACTTAGATTGCAGTGGGTTATACTGTTGCTCGATGATATATGAAATCATATTCTGAGATTGGTAGATTTAATCTTTGAGCTCTAATTGTTGTCACTTGCTGTCATTAGATTATGCTTATGTTCTGTGATTACTGTTAACTATGAGCTTTAGACAAAATATATTGTATATGTGTGATTTGGTTGGAGTTGTTTTCAGCTTGTAGAAATTTCTACCCATCTGTTTCAGATCTGTTAGAAATTATATTTGGCTAATTAAGGTTTGATTAAGTTGCTGCAAAGAGACATCTTATATGTGCTTTAACTTGATTTAGCCAATTCTTGGCTGCAGACTGAATGCACACATGTGAAGAATATATTGTTTAATTTGGGTACAGCTTGAGAGCTCAAAGATTGAATGTTAATTTGTTATAACCAATCGATGAAAAGTTTATGATTTAGTAGCGGGACGGCCGAGATTAGTCTTGTGCAACCCTACATTTGAGAGCACAAATAATCAATTAAACTTGAGCTTATTGCTAGTCTTAATTGATACATGCTTTATTCTTTGACATACATATTCATGTCTAGAATGTTATCATTTCTATTATTGAATATGTGGTATACCATGGATGATATGCTCAATTCATATAGTTTCATATATGCTATGTCATTTATATATGAATTGATGTCTTTGATGTGCTTATATGATTATATTGGAATTATATTTATATCTTTGCTTATACCGCAAATATTACAACAATCCAGAAAACCTATCCTGAAAGAAATGGCTTCCTCATCTGATGTCGTGAAACCTGAAGTTTTTGACGGAGTCAATTTCAAGCGCTGGCAGGCCAAGGCCAAACTTTGGCTGACTGACCTTAAGCTCTTCTGGGTCATCTCAAATCCACCGGCGTTTCCGCTGGAGATCCCTGAGACGATGAAATGGGAAGATGCTAATAATGCAGTCTTAGCCCGTTTGCTGGCCATCCTGTCTAATCGCTTGTTTGACGTCTATGTCAACTTCACTAATGCCAAACAACTTTGGGATGAGCTCGAGGAGAAATACTCCGAGGGAGATAATGGAAATGAGTCCTTTGTTACAGCCAATTACTTGAACTACAAGATGGTTGAGGGCCGGTCGGTGATGGAGCAGCTCCATGAGCTTCAACTCCATGTACGTGACTTATGTCAGTACGACTGCGCTCTGCCTGAGAAGTTTCAAGTCAATGTCATTTTGGCTAAGTTACCGCCCTCGTGGCGTGACTTTGTGACCGCTCGGAGGCATATAAAGGAGCGCTTGACGCTCAATGAGCTGTCAGCTGCTATTAATGTCAAGGAGCGTGCTAGAGCCGGTGACGGCTCCGGAAAGGCTCAAGTTCAGGCTCATCAAGTTCAACTTAAGAATGGTGGAGGACCTGGGAAACCCAAGTTCAAGAGTCAGCCCCAAGTCAAGCTACAGCCTAAGAAAATGAAGAAGAAGAAGGAGGACATCGTCTGCTTCGTTTGCGGTGAGGCTGGCCATAAGGCCAATCATTGCCGCAATTGAAAGGGCAAGGGTCCATCTCCGGGTCAGCACAAGAGCCACAAGGCTGAGGTCCATGTCGCGCTGGCTAGCACCAGCTCAGAAGAGTACGTACCTATGGCCTTTATGGCAAGTCCACCTATTGATTGGTGGATTGATACAGGTGCTACTAGACATATATGTGCTGATCGATCTTGTTTTTCTTCATTTCAGGGTGAAGGTGGTGGATCCGTCCTAATGGGCAACGGAGCCGCTGCAACAGTACGTGGGATTGGACAAGTTTGCCTGAAGCTTACTTCGGGCAAAACACTCATCCTAAGAGACGTGTTGTACGTGCCTGCGATGACGCGCAACCTTCTTAGCGGGTCAATGTTATGTAGGCAAGGAATAAAGCTTGTGTTTGAATCGAATAAGGTCATTTTGACCAAGTTTGGTAATTTTGTGGGCAAAGGCTATGATAGCGGAGGCATGTTCCGCTTATCCATTCTTGATTTGAATAATGTAAACGTTTACAATGTTTCCCATTGCAATAAAGTTCATGATATTTGGCATTCACGGTTGTGTCATGTTAATTTTGAAGCCATTACGCGGTTAAGTAAGATGAGTTTAATTCCAAGCTATAATTATGAGAAGGGTTCAAAGTGTGAAGTGTGTGTGCAAGCTAAGCAGCCCCGAAAACCTTTTCATAGCATTGAAGGGCGAAGCACTTCTCCACTTGAACTAATCCACTCTGATCTTTGTGAGATGAATGGAATATTAACTAAAGGTGGCAAACGATATTTCTTAACTCTCATAGATGATGCGACTAAGTATTGCTATATTTATCTACTTAAGTCGAAAGATGAAGCACTTGAATACTTTAAAATCTACAAAGCTGAAGTTGAAAATCAACTAGAAAAGAAAATCAAACGGTTAAGATCGGACCGAGGCGGTGAGTACGTCTCACATGAGTTCTCCCAATTCTGTGAAGAAAGTGGAATAATTCACGAAGTTACTCCACCTTACTCACCCCAATCTAATGGAATAGCCGAAAGGAAGAACCGAACTCTTTGTGACTTGGTTAACGCCATGCTTCAGAGTTCAGGTATGTCGGACTATTGGTGGGGTGAGGCAGTTCTCACAGCTAACTATGTCCTGAATAGGGTTCCACCTCGCAATCAGGAGGAAACACCCTATGAAGGATGGAAGGGGAGAAAACTCAACTTATCCTATTTGCGAACGTGGGGATGCCTTGCAAAAGTGCATGTGCCGTTGCCGAAGAAAAGGAAGCTTGGTCCTAAGACCGTTGATTGTGTCTTTCTAGGATATGCTATTAATAGCACGGCTTATAGATTTTTAGTGGTCAAATCTGAGGTGAGTGACATCGCTACTAATATAGTGATGGAATCTCGTGATGCGACATTCTTTGAGCATGTGTTTCCTATGAGACCGAATGATGACAGTGGACATATCGGTGAAGATGATCTCCCTATTTTTCCTAGTGTGGATAACACCGCTCCAGATTTGGAGTTGAGGAGGAGTAAAAGACAGAGGACCGAGAAGTCAATAGGGGACGACTTTGTCACCTATGTCGTGGATGATGAACCACGAACCCTTTCAGAGGCATACGCATCTCCGGATGTGGATTACTGGAAGGAGGCAGTCCGTAGCGAGATGGATTCCATCATAGCTAACGGAACTTGGGAAATTGCGGATCTCCCGCCTGGTTGTAAGCCAGTAGGTTGCAAGTGGATCTTTAAAAGAAAGCGCAGACCTGATGGTACTATTGAAAAATACAAGGCCCGATTAGTGGCTAAAGGTTTCACGCAAAAAGAAGGTGAAGACTATTTTGATACATACTCTCCTGTGGCTCGTCTACCCACAATTCGAGTACTTTTAGCGCTAGCCGCTGCATACAAACTCCTAGTACATCAAATGGATGTAAAGACCGCTTTCCTTAACGGAGAGTTGGATGAGGAGATTTACATGCAGCAGCCTGAAGGATTTGTGGTTGAAGGGCAAGAAAGGAAAGTATGTCGATTGATTAAATCTTTGTATGGTCTAAAGCAAGCTCCTAAGCAGTGGCATGAGAAATTCGATAGTACGATGACGTCGGTCGGCTTCTGTGTGAATGAAGCCGATAAATGTGTCTACTATCGGTTTAATGGGGGCGAAGGTGTCATTCTATGTCTTTACGTAGATGACATATTGCTATTTGGGACCAACATAGATGTGATCAATAGTACAAAGTCTTTCCTTTCCCAGAGTTTTGATATGAAAGATCTGGGTGAAGCTGATGTTATCTTAAACATTAAGCTTATAAAGGGTGAGAATGGGATTACTCTTTCACAATCCCATTATGTGGATAAAGTCCTAACCAGATTTGGATTTATGGACTGTAAGCCAGCAGCTACACCCTATGATCCAAATGCAAAACTACATAAGAACACTGGGCATGGGAAGGATCAACTTAAGTATTCTCAAATCATAGGATCCCTGATGTACCTAACTAGTGCAACGAGGCCAGACATCTCATATGCTGTATGCAGATTGAGTCGTTATACGTCCAATCCAGGAGATGATCATTGGATAGCACTAGAAAGAGTACTAAGATACTTGAAGGGAAATCCTAATTTAGGAATACATTACTCCGGTCATCCTGCAGTCTTGGAAGGATTCAGTGATGCTAACTGGATCAGTGACTCGGATGACATGAAGGCTACGAGTGGTTATGTTTTCACTCTAGCAGGTGGGGCTGTGTCGTGGAAGTCTTCTAAACAGACTATTCTTACACGGTCCACCATGGAGGCTGAATTGGTAGCGCTTGATTCAGCGGCTGTAGAGGCAGAATGGATTCGAGAACTCCTTTCTGACCTACCTGTACTGGAAAAACCTATTCCAGCCATATTGACCTACTGCGATAACCAAACCGTTCTGGTTAAGGCGAAGAGTAGGAAGGACAATATGAAGTCCTCAAAACATATAAAGCGCCGACTTAAGTCGGTAAGGCATGCCAGAGAGACGGGTGTTATTTCTGTAGAATACATCCAGTCTGAAAGGAACTTGGCAGATCCTTTCACTAAAGGATTGGCGCGAAAGGTCATCCAAGCAGCGTCACAGGGAATGGGGCTTATACCCGTATAAAGGCTCACATTGGTAGTAACCTATCCTAGGAGATCGGAGATCCCGTGAACTAGGCTCTAGGACAACAAACTGTGTGAGATTAGAGAGCACATCTAACGGGTCCCATTAGCTGCAGTGCTCTTTCTGTATGGAAGGTTGAGCGTTAACTCTTAATGAACTCGAGGCCTATATGACTTATGGAATCGTCCTACAGGATTCCTAGAAGAGTTCACCTACGTGAGTGTGATTGTGAGGTCGCAATCAAAGAAAGTTGAGGGTATACTTTCTTAATCGCTCATGAGTAAGATACGGGACATGACCGGAACGTCCCAACCCGAGAGGGAAAGGGCAAGCCGCTCAGTACAGAATGTGATTTGGGCAAAAATTCTCACACCAAGGCATTGGATCAAGGCGTAGTCCTCCTTTGTCTGTGCAGAGTCGTAGTTCTTGTCGCTAGACTTTGGGTTCAAACCCGAAAGGTACCCATAGTCGAAAAGCTGTATATTAAACAAGACTTTGAGCATCAGTTATCAATTGAGAAATTGGTGGGGACTGTTGTATAACCAAGGGCAAAAAGGGAATTTCCCATATTGATAAAGAGAGAGAAAGAAGGGGGGGCCCACCCGTCGGTGGGCCAGTTTGGAGATAAGGCGGGGGAGGACGTCTCCTCCCCGATTCCTCCAGGGAGCTCGAGCGACGGCACTCGCGGGTGCGTCTTTGGCGGCGCCGCGCGCTGCGGGAGGCGAGGTCGGCCCGGAGGCCCGGTCTTCCCGCCGACCGTGCGGCTCGGTCCTCCCCATGGACGCGCTCCCGTGCGCGTGTGGCTTCTCTCTGCTTCTCCTCCTTCCCGTGCAACTCCTCCAGATCCGTTTCTTGTGGGCTCGGGTTGACTCAGATCCGCGTGCGCCGAGGGCTTCCCTTCCCCTCCTCTCCCCGCTATAAAATGAGGCGGGCTGCTCTCGTTGGAAATATCCGAAAAAGAAGAGTGAGCTTCTTCTCTTTCTTTGAATCTTTGCCTGTGGTGTTTGTCGACGGTGGTTCCTTGGTGCTCTCCGGCGAGGCGCTTGGCCGGCTCCTCCCCTGTGCTTGTGCGGCATTCCTCTACCTCGACTCGCCGGCGTGAGCTACACTTCGGCGATTGGGCTTTGTATCTCCGTGCCTACTGACCTCTCTCACGGTGGTGTGGGGGGGGCAATAGGTTTTCTGGGACATCGCGCAAGCGTGCCTAGCCCCTGTTCTTCTGGTGATTTCGAATATCACATGTGCCGTGAGTGATTCTGTGATTCTTCTTTTGCAATCTTTGTGTGCTGTACTAGATTCATAATCTTCATTTGATATCTAGTACTGGGAGACTTAGATTGCAGTGGGTTATACTGTTGCTCGATGATATATGAAATCATATTCTGAGATTGGTAGATTTAATCTTTGAGCTCTAATTGTTGTCACTTGCTGTCATTAGATTATGCTTATGTTCTGTGATTACTGTTAACTGTGAGCTTTAGACAAAATATATTGTATATGTGTGATTTGGTTGGAGTTGTTTTCAGCTTGTAGAAATTTCTACCCATCTGTTTCAGATCTGTTAGAAATTATATTTGGCTAATTAAGGTTTGATTAAGTTGCTGCAAAGAGACATCTTATATGTGCTTTAACTTGATTTAGCCAATTCTTGGCTGCAGACTGAATGCACACATGTGAAGAATATATTGTTTAATTTGGGTACAGCTTGAGAGCTCAAAGATTGAATGTTAATTTGTTATAACCAATCGATGAAAAGTTTATGATTTAGTAGCGGGACGGCCGAGATTAGTCTTGTGCAACCCTATATTTGAGAGCACAAATAATCAATTAAACTTGAGCTTATTGCTAGTCTTAATTGATACATGCTTTATTCTTTGACATACATATTCATGTCTAGAATGTTATCATTTCTATTATTGAATATGTGGTATACCATGGATGATATGCTCAATTCATATAGTTTCATATATGCTATGTCATTTATATATGAATTGATGTCTTTGATGTGCTTATATGATTATATTGGAATTATATTTATATCTTTGCTTATACCGCAAATATTACAACATGACTTACATGCGAGATATTGTTGTCTTATCCTCATTTGAATTTACTCCATATAACACATACATATTTTGTTGCAGCAGGGATAATTAATAGTGAACACTAAACACCAATCTCAATTTTGTGTCGTCTCGTGTACCATGAGCTTAACTTAAGATATTATAGTAATTTATTGTGTTGCATATTAGAATATTATGCGAATGTGCAAATATGACCAAATAGAAGAATATTCGATTTTGTAGTTAATCTGTTTTCATCCCTAGTGCAGCAGATCTTCGCTCTGGTAATGCTGTTAACATTATAGACAAGCAAGCTATCATACAGTTCTGCTCTAGCATGACTGGAGATATAATCCAAGATATAGTAGATATTACGCCATTTTGAACTTGTTATCAAACAAAATCAACACACATCAACAGAAACATGCGTGTACCGTGTACAGAATCTTTTCACATGTTTAACTTATTTGGTATGTCATGGAGGCATGTCTCATTAAGAATTTCGATGAGCAGGACGATAGGTGGTTCAAACAACCGAGAGATCCTTGCATGTGAATTCCGAATTAGAATGAGGTATGTATGCTGCCCAAATATTTAAAAGGATGTTATTATAATCTAGCTGTCTAGCCCGCATAATTGGGTGACAACGTCTAGCATATTATATATATAGCCTTAATTATTTGCAGCCCATACTTTAAAAAAAAGAAATGATAGTATGTATAGATAGAAATGCAATATGACATACAAGTATTGTAATCTACTTAATTACACTCTGTGTTCACCGGAAATATGTCATTGTGTACACTAAATTGACACATGCGATTCGTAGTTGGATGAAATTTCAGACCTGGAAATGGAATTTGGGAATTCAAAATTTAGTAGAATTTTTTTTTGAATTTGGTATTTGTAATATAATTTTCAAACTTTGTAGAAAATATTTAATGAAAAGACTAAATTGCATAAATATTATTTCAAGTTGAATGGCGATTTCAAGTTTTGTAGCTGCAATTTGAATTTTGGGTATTTATTTTTAAATTTCAGTTATTGAGAAATTCCAATGTAATATTTGCATTTTGTAATATTATGTTTTAGAATTCATTTTCAAAATTTTAATATTCAATGGGAAGACTGAAATAACGCACTCATATATGTAAATTAGCGTTCGAAATGTTTCTTCATTACAGTCGTATTTGACTTATAGCGTATCTTAAAATGTTTTTATATGATTTAGGATTTTTTTTCCCTTATCTTTTGAGTTAAAATAATTAAGTTCCAGATAAAACCCAATGATTATGGTCCCATTCTAAATTCTAATTGTATGTCCACATATTTTGGACTAGAAGTTTCTCTATTTCGAGTCTATAGTAACTCCTATATTCTTCTTATGAGAATGCCTAGATCTCTTGTCACAGCTTTTGTAATAGGCCGTGAGAAAGCAGTGCATAAACTTTTGTGAGTCAACAGGGGAATTGATGCACCAGAGCTGAAAATGCGGTACGGGGAGGAGTCAAGGAATGAATTGGAGAAGCTTATTAAGGGGAAATGCATTGCGATCTATGTGTATGGGATGGACCCATACAAGCGATACGTTGGTGACATCTACTGTGATGGTGTCTTTATCCAAGTGAAACAGAAAATCCTGATCTAGCTCATACATCTTCTGACATTATTTTCCTCGGTTCTGGTCAAAGTGATAGTGATTGGTGTCTAAATTCTTCAGGAACAAATGCTGAAAAGGGGCTTCGCATGGCATTTCGTGACTTACGACAGACGTCCTGAATTTGCACAAGTAAGATATTGCACCTTAATGCATTTTCAGATTTTTGTACGTTCCATCCTGTATTTCAAGAAGTATAATCTATTTTCGATATCCCAAGACAAATGTAATCTAACACCTATTTTTACAAGATACTCCATAATTTAACATATCAAGCCACAGGTGACGTTGTCAAATTGTCCCTCACTTCGTTATCTGTAATCACCTCCTGGAATGCAATGTACTATTCTACCGAAAAGGCGCATGGCTATATATGATGTAATTTTCCCTTCCTTATACTGGGCACGAGTTTCTCGCTTACGCACTGGTTGTGCAGTGGGAGAGAGAAGCGAAAGCGGCACGCCGAGGGCTTTGGTCCTTGGATAATCCTCAGAAGCCGTGGGAATGGAGGAGGGACCAGCGCAACACCAAAAATGAGAATGAAGATGGCATTCAGGTATACCGATGCGGCTAAATTTCAAGTGATCAGTCCTTGTCGTAGAGTCATGGTTTTTGCAGTGAGTTTCTTCAAGTGTTTTATGCAGATGCAGAGCTAATTAATGATGATACTAAAACCCTATAATTAATACGCTTGGAAAATATACAACATGCTCACAAGTCGAGAGTAGGTTGTCCTAATTACTTGGAAATAATTTTTGATCTACTCACATACGGACATACCGTTATGGTAATAGCTAGCCCACCACCAAATTCCCACCTGTCTGGACGGGAAATGCACGTGCAAGGCATATCTCACGCCCGCCACTAACGAATTAAGGTGGATGGTAGTGAGTCCTCACGTAGGTAAAATTGATGTGTTGAAGTTGATTTTACGTGTGAAATGTGTCCAATAAGAACTGCTTTAGGTATGAGATTTGTCCAGCATGATCTGTCGTTACCAGCAGGTAGGGAACATTTAGTTTGCAAATGTCATGTCACTTGTCAGGCTAAATGTGTTTTCTTTTGTATGAATTATGACAACTGTAGATGCCCCAACTTATTGTTTCAGGTAGAATTGCGGAGCCAGGATAATCGGAGTAGTGAAACTCAACCTAGGCTGACAAAGAAGGATAAGGAGGCCGAGGACCTAGTTAGGGAGTTAGAAAAGAAATTGGAAAGTGTCGTGGCTGACAACACGAAACTGAATCATCGGCTTCGAGATTTAAAAAATAAGAATAAGGAGGCCGTGGAGCGAGCTAAGGAATCAAGAAAGGAAATGGAAAGTGTTGTGGCTTACAACATGAAATTGAATGATCAGCTTCAGGGGTTAAAAACGAAGAATAAGGAGGTCCAGGACCAAGGTAGGGAGCTGAAAAACAAATTGGAAAATGTGGTGGCTGACAACACGAAACTGAACCATCAGCTTCAAAATTTAAACAAGAAGAATAAGCTGGCCGAGGACCGAGCTAAGGAGTCAAAAAAGGAAGTGGAAAGTGTTGTGGCTGAAAACATGAAGCTGAATGACCAGATTCTGGAATTAAATAAGAAGAATAAGAAGGCTCTGAAGCTTGCTTGGAAGAGTAAAAGGAAATTGCATAGTGTTGCAGCTGTAAACATGGAATTGCATGATAAGCTACAGGAATTAAAGAGGAAAAATAAGGAGACAGAAGACCGAGCTAGGCAGTCAAGAAACGAGTTGGAAAATGTTGGAGCTGAAAACATGGAGATAAATGATCAGGTCTGCCATTTAAAAAGGGTCAGCCAGGAAGCTGAGAGCCGGGCTAGGAATTGGAAAATGAAATTGAAACGGGTTGTAGCTGAAATCATGGAACTAAATGATCTGCTTCAGGAGTTAAAAAAGGAGAATAAGAAGGCCGAGAACAAAGCTAGAAACTTAAAGGAGGAGCTTGAGAATGACAAGAAAGCCTTCAACCAGCTCATCATTGCCATGTCTGTCCTAATTAGTTATCTCGCAGTGCTGTTTATAGGTAAAGGAGAAACATAAAAATAATGAGAAGAAGAATAATGTAAAAATAATCAAGACGGATAAAGCTAAGGATTTAACGGATACATACTTATGAGCTTTGAAAAGCGTGTATAAGTGAACTTGAGTGAGTAAAACCCATGTGTAGGGGTTTAACAGGTTTCCTATTGTAACAGTGGATAGGATCCACTAGGCAGTGTAGGTGGCTGGTTGCCCACCTATAAAAGAGGGTTGAGATGGAGATATGTGGTTAACCATTCAACCCCTCTCTCTCATATGCTCTTTTGTTTAGGGTTAGAGTTTAAGAGTAGAACACTTGATGTGCTCTTTGTCCTCCGAGGTGGAGTTGCTGTAAACTCAATATTCTCAAGCAGCAATACATCAATCTTTACGTATTTCCATGGATTCACCTTGATTTGATTGATTTGCTATTGATTTGGCCTTAAAGTGTGATTTCTTAATCCGAGGGTTTTTGAATCGATTTCTTTAGTGTTTTAACTTGCTGTAACATGTAGAAATACATCTAGATCATCTTAGTCATCATCCACCAACGGGCTAGTTATATTCACCTATTTTGATTTTAACTCGGTTTTGATGTAACCTTCCAACAAACTGAAAAAGGTCTCATCTTTGGATATAATTTTTATGATCATTTATTGGAATAGGTTCGTAATACCCTAGAGAAAATCTCTGCAAAGTTTCATATCATTTGGATCTACGGATTAAAAGTTCCATCAATTTTTGTTTTGAAACTATGATGAAATTCAGATTGTCTCCTCTGTTTTGTTCTGTTTTTGACCACACTGGTTTTGACGACGGTCAGGTCTCAGATCGCATTGCATCTTTTTTTATTGCATTTAGGCTTCTGACTACTCCGCATCTTCTCGACCACATGGGGTTTTCAACAGCTCACTGGTCGTCGATCTCACTGGTCAATTTTTGAACTGATTCGACCATGTCGGTCTCGGATCACTCATTGGCTTTCGACCACATTGGGTTTTTGACCGCTCACTGGTCATTGACCTCACTGGTCGTTTTTTCGACCACGTCGGTCTCAGACCACTTGTTATGGGTTGAAGCAATCGCCCTGATAATGGTACAAGAGATTTGACTCCTTTATGATATCTCAAAGTTCAAGAGATCTAACTATGATAGCTGTATTTATTTGAAGATTGACAATTCAGCTATCTATTTGCTCCCATATGTTGATGATATGCTGATCGTGGTAAAAGACAAGTCTAAAATTTTAAAGCTTAAGATACAATTGAGTAGTGGATTTGATATGAAAGATCACGGTGTAGCAAAGAAAATTCTTGTTATGAAAATCATTAGAGACCGGTGGTTTGGAAAACTATACATAAGTCAAAAAGGGTATATTGAAAAGTTTTTCATTACTTTAAGATTTACAAGGCCAAATGGCCAGTACACCGCTATTTGCACATTTTAAGCTCTCTTCAGCATCAAGTCTGCTTACAATTGAAGAAGTTAAATACATGTCAATTGGTCCATATGCAAGTACAATCTGATCACTCATGTACGCCATGGTCTGCTCTCGTCCTAACCTATCTCATGCTTTGATTGTTATCAGTCGATGTATGGCCAATCCTAACAAAGTCCACTAGAGAGTTGTTCAATGCATACTCAGGTGTTTAAGGGGCACTTCTGATGCTTGTTTGCATTTCAGACAGACTAATGAAGGGCTGGTTGGGTATGTTGATTCAAATTCGTAGGAAATCTAGATAAGTGAATATCTCTTACTACTTATGTTTTCATGGTCGGAGGTTTTGCCTTGAGTTGGAAAGCCAATCTACAAACTATGTTGCTCTCTCGACCACTAAAGCATAGTACATAGCTATTTTAGAAGCATGTAAATAAGCTATTTGGCTAAGAAGTCTTTATATTAAGTTTTGTGGAAGTACATCTTGTGTTAACATTTTCTATGCCAGTTAGAGTACTATTTTGTCTTACAAATGATCAAATATTCTATGAGAGAACAAAGTACATTAAAGCCAGTTATCACTTCATCTGAGGAGTTAATACACAAGGTGACATCAAAGTTTGTAAGATTAGTACTCACGAGAATCCAACTGATACGATGACAAAGCCAATTTCTACCACTAAGTTTGAGCTCTACTTAGACTTGGTCGGTATTACTCGTTAGTCCTTTTGGACATTTGAGGCACAAGAGGCATTCTACAATTTCATCAAGAAGTTCTTAGGTTCTTCTTTTCACTACAAGGGGAATTCAACTCAAAGTAAAAATTGTTGTATTTTGTGATGCAAATTTGGTTGAGTCCAACCACTACTGGTCTTTCTGACTGCTTGAAGAATACGATCATGTTTCACTCATCAATGTGAACTGCTCAAAGGTTATGATTGAGATCATCTTTGTATCCACGATGAACTCTACACTGACCTGCATCGAACGTGGTTCTCGACGGTGCATGCGCTGACTAAAGTCAGACATGGCTACTTAATGAGTTCTCCGACTAAAACTCTTCACTGTAATCTCAACTTATGAAATTCGTCGTAGAACTCTAGTCTACTTTTCTTAACCATCAGATTATTGCAGTAACTCTTTCTGCTTAGAGCATCTGCCACCACATTGACTTTGCCTGGGTGGTAATGGCTTCCAACATCATAATTGTTGTGGCTACTGACCAAACAGTAAAGTAGGAGAGTAGTGTAGTGGAGATGATGGATGAACAATGCTTGCCCCTTCCCTATGTCCAAGGCCTATATATATATATATATATATATATATATATATATATATATATATATATATATATATATATATATATATATATATATATATATATATATATATATATATATATATATATATAAAGTGTATTTTACAATCCTATCTTTACACTCATGTGCCCTTCATAGGGGTATCTAACAACAATTTATAACTATTTACCATTACTTATTTTTTTTCACATCTCATTCTCATCTATTCTCATCCACATGTCTCAATATATCATCTCAAATTCTTTTAATACAATACAATGCACAGATCAAGTCTCATTCTCCTTCTGTAGCTCATATTAGTATAGCAGAGGATACACCCATCGTCACCCTCTACCTCTGTCTCATGGAGGTGCCTACAGAAGTAGATCTTTTCCCCCATCCCATGGAGGTGCCAATCAAAGTAAATCTTTCCCTTTGTCCTGTGGAGGTGCCTACCTCTGTAGGTCTTACTCAAGAGCACACCATAATAGTCACATAGCTACACTCATAGCTATTGATTTTCTCATGGCCCTGACTTGTAATGCATATGTCATATCATGAATGTCATTTTCCCTTATTTTATCACATATCACAATTATCATCAAATTAATATCATGTTAAATGAAATATAATCAAAATCCCACTGAAAGCTATCGAGATTCTCTACAACTCTCTAGTAGATGTCCCAAATTATGCCTCTACACTACCTATAAAAATAGCACCAAACCGATCTACTACTCAATCTTCCCCGATAAAACACTTGCTACTTCCCTCCTCTGATCCGGATTACAATTTCTAATAAAACAATTTAAAACAAAGAATGAATTGTCAGATTGTTACCCATGCGAAGAAATTCTAGATCACAAACTCTCCCTCAATATTTCATTCTTCCCTTCTCACTGATTTACCCTTGGTTGAACACATATCGCAGCCACCGTCAGTTGTAGATGAAGCCAACACTCTAGCACACATGAGCATGAGAGCACTAGTGTTGGCATTGTGCTGCAACTTGCACCTTCTCCAGTCAGCCGAGCGACACGAAGTTCGGCCACTTTGGGATCCGGTCAGTGAAAGGCCCATGTGCGAATGCTAGCAGTGACATGTTGCATCCCCTAGCACGTGGATCTGGCACTGAGGTGGGTTCACCCAACGCAAGGGAGTCACCAAGTGGACGGGTGTACGATCGAGGAGGCTGACTAGAGGGGGTGAATAGGTGGTTTTAAAAATTCTCTTCTGTCAATTATTTGGCTAACACATAGTTTATAATTCAGAAGTGTAAATCAATGGTCTAGCACAAATAAGGCCTAAATCAACTAAGTTTACCTAAGTGTGCTAACACCCTAAGTCTATGTCAAGGTTTGCAATTCTAAGATGACAAGTAATCAATTTAAGTCTATAAATATAAATTGCTTGAATGTAAATTGAGTACAAGAAAATAAACCACAATGACATTATTCCTTTTTACCGTAGTGTTTGAAGACTTGCTAGTCTCCCCTAGTCCACATTGACGTAAGCCTAAACGAATTAGACCAACTCCTTGAATTAAGCTAAACACCTCAATCCACTAGTGGTAGCTCTTTCCCACTCTGGGTAGGTGAGCTCCAACCTTCACAACTTTCTGAGTCTTCTCACAATCTTCTTTGAGAAGATCACCACGCACGACGCCTCCAACACTGTCTAAGAGTTGACAAACTCTAAGAGTAACAAGTCAAGCCCCCTACTTGACTATCACCACATACAATGGCAGCTCAGACAACCGATGGGACGCTGGTCAATGCATGGCATGGCCGTCATGCGGGAACAACCTCGGCCCACGTGCGAGCTCAGAACGGTGGAAGAAAACAAGAGATATGATGGGACTGTTGGGGTGCACAACTACACAAGGGAAAGTTCAGGTGATGGCGGCGCTCCGGACTACAAAGAAATCACGTCTGCGGTTAGGAATTCTTTAGGGTTTTGGGTTCCACTATTCTCCCACGATCCTTTTAACATAGGACAGATTAATATCTGAACCCAACTCCTCCCTATGACTCATTCCATGAAACCAAACCAACATCTAAAAACCCACACACCATGTTTTATCTGTATTTCTTTTTTATTAATTGCCCACAAGTCCTTAAGGATAAATTCAGGGTATTATATTCTACCTCCTTAACGGAATTTATCTTCGAATTCTACGCCTCGCAACTCTAACCAGAAAACTCAACTGAACTAAAAATTAAATGACACACATACCTGAAGTGAACAACTCTAGATACTTCTCATGTATGTGAGACTCCATATCCCAAGTTGCTTCCTGCTCGATCTAATGTGTCCAAAGTACCTTGACATACTTCAATATCTTGTGCCTTAGAACTTGCTCCGACTCCCCCAGATTCTACACTGGCTAGGACTCAAAGGTAGATCTTGTTCAATGACCAACAGCTCTAGTGGTATCTTATGCTCTGGATCTCTCAGATATTTTCTCAACATGGTACCATGAAATATATTGTGCACATCACGCATGGACTCAGGAAGGTCCAAGCGATAAGCCAACTTCCCAATTCGTGCCACAATCAGGAATGGTCTAATGTACCTCGAGCAAATCTTTCCTTTAGAACTGAAGCGCACAATGCCTTTAGTAGGACACACTCTCAAGAGCACCTGATCCCCCACTACGACTCCAACTCCCACCTCCTCACATCAGTATAACTCTTTTTGTCGGCTCTGAGCAGTAAGCAAATTTTGTCTAAATCTCTACCACTCGGTCAATAGTCTACTAACCCAATCGGGACCAAAAACTTGTCCACTAGTGTCTGAATAGTACGCTCAGACTGGCCATCTGTCTGAGGGTGAAACATGGTGATAAAATGAAGTTGTGTGCCTAAGACACTCTGCAAGCCCTCCCAAAACTCAGAGATAACCTTTGCATCACGATCTGAAATAATAGTCTTAAGCACATTGTGTAACTGCACTGTGTCTCGCACATAAATAGGAGCCAAATCGCTCGCCATATTTATCATGCGGATAGGAATGAAGTGTGCAGACTTGCTGAACCTATCCAGTATAACCCAAATAGCATCCTTCTCTCACTGTGTGCGAGGTAGACCAACCATAAAGTCCATGGAGATATTATCCTACGGCCACACTAGAACCTCCAAAGGCTACACTATGTGAAGAAGGGGGAGGCGGGCTAGGGTTGACAATGAAATAGGAAAGAATTTTAGGTTTAGGCTAGTTTCACCTCTCCTTCATGGTGTGAGTAAGAGTGGGGCTTGTAGACCCTTTGTAACCAGCAAACTGTAATGACTAATTTCTCTTCATGTAATAAATCAAGTTATTACAATTTTTGTGCTCTTATCTCTCTTTGCTTGTGTTCTTAATCTTGCTTATGGTGATTTGGTTCTTTTCGTGCTCCTCTTAATCTTGCTATGATCTATGATGTGCAAGAGGCACAAGTAGATCATTGAGATCAATTTTTGCCCATATAGGTCACTCCTACAGTAAGAACCAAGATCTTGCCTGATTCCTGCATTTTCTGACCAAGATTGTTATTATGTGATCGTGAACTTTCTAGCCCAAATCTGTGCTTATATTACCTTACTAGGGCATGTGAGTGATGATCTAAAAGTTGTCATGACTTAGATCCTCATGAGTAAGAAGTAATTTGAGTTTTAGGGTTTATTGTGTGCTTATGATCTAGAGCGAGATTTCTTCAATTGGATAGAATCAAGTCCAAGAGTCTTATGTTTCTTGATTCGATCTGGTTCCTGAATCCTTACAAAGGTCCATACCAATTTTTATAACATTTGAACAAGGTTTGATCAAGATCCACAATTTTAGATTTTTATCTTGAGGGTTTTATACATGAAAATAGAGGAGTGGTCATACTGGCCTCCCTTTCATGGTAGCATTCGTTGGGAGGGGTCATACCGGCCTCCCTTTGGTGGTAGTACCCAGTTAGGTAACAGTCATACCAGCCTCCCTTTGGCGGTAGTACCGGTATGGCAGCTAAAATCAGGTTGTTGCAACTTTTAGTCCCAGATCTCTATAAGTTTTATATAGGAGGTGTAATATAAACTTGATGACTCTCATAGTTATTTGAGTGAAGATTTTGAATACTTAAGAAAAAGAAATTGCTTTCACAATCATTCACCCTCCTCTAATGGCGTGAGGAAAGAAGTTTGCGAGTGCATTCAAATTAGAAAATTCAGAGGCTGACTAGGAGAAGAACTCGATGTGAATGCTATTTTGCTTCAAGATAAAAAAAGTGTATTTGAGATAATTAAATTCATTCCCAGTTTAACTAGTTTGAGCTAGTTTAATGGTATATAATCACTATGGTCACATTAAATTCGAAATTAGCTCAACTGAGTTCAAAACTCATTTACCATAAATACATCAAGGGTATAAAATATTTCACACCCAAACTCTAAAATTCATGTTAATTATACCTATGTATCGGAGATTCATGGTGTGGGTACCTAGGCACCCAGCTGGCTTATGTAATTTACCCTCCCCTATCTCTCTCTCTATATGTGTGTATATAGAAAAACCATTCTACTCTCAGGTGTAGATACTTCCACTTTTGATACCTACGGCGATATTGATTCATCTGTATCAATCTATCTACATGTATCTATATTTATTATATACTTTGATATCTATGATGAGTTGATTTATCTATATCAACCTAGCATTCGAAAAGCTTTTTAAATGATTAAAAAAATTGTTTTAAAACTTTCAAATAATTTGAAACTTTCGAATCGAAACTTTCAAAATGATTCAAAAAAATTTGATTTAAAAACTTTCAAATGATCAAAACTTTCCAAAATTCACTACTTTCATATAAGCGTTTTCTCTGTGAGGACTTGCGCACCGTGGATTTGCAGCGACAGTCGGTAGCGCTCGATGATGGGACGCGTCAGGGCACACCGAATACCTCGCTGGTGATGGAGAGGTAGCTGGAAGCAACGACGCTCGGATATCATCAATGCGTGCGGAGGGGTGATGAGATAGCCAGCGACACTTGGAGTTGGTTTGCGTCGGGGCCCACCAGATCTGTCACCGGCTATAAATTAGGTGGGTTTTTTTGACTGATGACTTATGATTTATGGTTTAAATATTTAAATTCTGACTGTTCGCAAGAGGTAGTACGCAGAGAGAAATAGTCGCATGCGATTTTAGCCGGTACAGCTGAACTCAATATATGTTTTACTATAATTTTTCTATAATCCCATCTTAAAAACACACCGTTTAAAAATTAGTTATTGTACATAATATAAGCATAAGCTAATTTTAAGGTTAAAAGAACCCGATCATTTTGCTTTGAGATAAAACCAATCGTAGCTACTACTTATTTGGCGCACCAAGGACTCGTACCAGACGCATCTGAAGACTGGATCCTCCATGAAGTGCGCATTAAGGGCATGTAAAATGCAGAAGCTTTTTCCTCCCACTCGCTTGGCTCAGTGAATCCGAGGCCGACGCGGACCAGTTGGCAGTTGACTAGTAGAGATGTGTTTGCCGTTGCACGACACGCGTTGTCCCTACTCATATTCGGTACAAGCTAATTAATAGTAATTATTAAAAAAAGTAAAAAGTAAAAATCGAAAGGAATGGGGCTGTGGGAGTTGCTAGGTGATGAGAAGACAGAAAAAGGGCGGGAGAAAAGAATTTTGAAACTCTCAACTTATTTTAGTGTTGAGGGGGCCTCCTCAATCCGGTATAAAATGGATACCTTCTTTTTAATTTTTAAAAATTATTTTTTAACTTTTTTTATAATAACTAGCTTTTAAACGGAGTTTTTTTCAAGGCAGGGTCTATAGTTGATTGTAGTACATACTGTAGCGACTTCATTTATATCGGTCAAAAACGCACGTGAGTTTCTGTTACTCCGTATCCTCTCACAAATAGCCTAAAATTTATAAGCCACAATTATAAGCCGAAACCAATAATGTCAGACCCAACATAATAAGCATTTCTTTCACAACTTCAGTACCATCCCAATCGGAATTGAATCTGCTATATTCATTAATGTGAAAGTGTTTTCCCCATAAACTAAAATAGTAAACCCACAATTGCCATACATAAACAAGCATCTACCAAACACCGCGCGAGCTGTAACGGTTTTTGTGAAATCTAAATTTCATGGTTTTAATAAAAAAAGAAAAATGTAACCAAGCTCGTCGAACATAACGACTTGCAAAGAAGACGTCCTCGAAATGGCCGCTGAAGGCTGAACACCCGAGTGCTCGCGCCAGTCAGCACCAACAGCTTTGGTGAGTAGCTCGGTTTTTCACAGATCGTGTGTACGAGCGGCGTCAATCGAGTGGCACATGCTTCGCCGCTGGCATGTCCTTTAACCTCACCGTCATCTGCTTACTAAGGTGCTCATTTCGGTTTATTTTTACCATTTAGCACTATAATTATTCGTGGCTTATTTAATATAATTTGATTTAAAAATTAAAAATAAAAAACATATTAGCCTGTCGTGGCTACAGGCCAAACAGTAAAGAGAGGGACTAGTAAAAGAGGAAGAGAGGAACCAGATCATGGGAGAGTTGTGAGAATGAGAGGATGTCTCTCCTCCTACCCCTCCTGGAGGTTTATATACATGAGTAGGGTAGAATGGGAAATCTTCATTCTACCCCTTAGTACTTACGAAGAATGAGGATACATTGGTATATTTATACTGGTATATTCTTCTACACTATTGGGCCTATTACACGTTGGATTAGTTGCACGGCCCTGTCGCGGGGGGTTGAGCCACCCCCACAACAGTACTCTCTCGATGTCGGGCCCTCGAATTATCAACCCCGGACCCTCTGTGTATTACAGCACTAGTCCCAGATCAAAGCTAGTGCACACAGTCAAACAGAATGGAAAACATCACCAACAACGATTTATTACAGTAAATAAGAGTACTGACCACAGGGTCTCATTATTACAATGGAGGTTTAAGACCTCGCACACAAGAAATACAGCGGAAGCAAATAAAACTCGAGGACGACCCATCAATTCGCCACAGGCAACTGACTGGGGAAGCGCGACCTAGTCCTCCGGGAAGAATCCATCGCAGCCACAAGCGAAGCAGTAGTCGTAGTCACCTTCCTGAGCTTCAACTTCCTCTGAGATTTTATTTTTAAGTGTAGCATGTGAGTACATAAAGTACTCCGCAAGTCTTGGGAAAAATGCATAGATGCAAGGCTTAACAAAGGAGGGCCATATGTTTCTTTTGCACAAAGCAATATTTGAAATCTCACTTACTACTAGTTATTTTCGAAGGCAACATTTAATGAAGTAAATGTTTTAACAGAATTAATTTTCTAGTGAAGGTTCCAACTACCAACACTATCTAACCAATTACCATTGGTCAAGTTTTAAACTGCGGGTTCCATCCACCCTCTCTGGCTCCATCCGCCAGGATTCCCTTCCGAGAGTTCCCTCCACCCTCGGAATACAAATCTTTTGTTTTTAAATCCAAAACTAGAAATCTACCATGTGAATGCATTCCTTGCCCGCCCTTGACCGTGGGCACGGCTATTCGAATAGTTTTACACTCTGCAGAGGTTGTACAACTTTACCCACAAGAGATAAATTATCCTAAAAGTCAACACGCTTCCTTGGCATGAGACCCAGATAAAATACCACAAAGCCTTTACCTTACTCTAATCTAGCTAGATACCACCCGCTGAGGTTTCACCGCAGAAGGGTTAAATCCGCCCAATCTGAAGTCCCCTCTTGCGCCATATGAGTACAGTAAATCCCTGTCCCTCATTGTGAATAACCAGTCCATCCCTGGCACCCACTTTCCACTGGTGGCACCTAAACTAGACTATCATAAGTTAGTCAGCTAGGTCGTACCCATATAGACTTGTGGTTGTACGGTTAATGCTCAGTCTGGACAAACACAAGCGTCGGTCCTTAATTGACTAGGGTGGAACATACGCTTAACAAGATCTCGTGCTAACTGCACCAAGCCAAACCAACCATCCACCCTAATCTAAACCATCTTTCACATTTTTATTTTATTTTAAAGGAAACAGTGGTAACTCCAATCACCACAACTTTGTAAACACAAGGGTTTCAACAGTAAATCATAATTTCCCAGTTTCAAAGTTCCAAGGGTATATATTTAGCATGACTAAGCATTATACTACCATACTATCATTGTCAAAGAATAAATAATAATCTCATTAATGAGACAAAGGAAGTTTTAGGGTGACAAGGGTACATGACAATCAATTACAATGGAGGGCATAACAAGGTTGGATTAACTACTACCTTAAGATTTGAATTATCATTTTATGTAAATAGCAATGCATAACATTTAAAATAATTAAAACATTTCAAAATCATAGGTTCAAGATGATCAAAGGAGACTTGCCTTCTTGCAGGGTTTCTGGGTCTTCTTGCTGCTGTGTAGAGAGATCGTCGACAACGTTGGAATCTACGCGAGGAAAGACGAAGCAACAAACAAATAAATACAAACGAAAATTCAAATAAAATCCAAAAATTCAACAGAGGCCATAGTTGGATAGATTATGATTTTAGATGAATTTAGAAATTTGAATGGCTGGAATTGGAGTTAAAATGAGAAAGTTATGCTCATTTGAAAATCTAAGATTTGAATAAATCGAGAAATTCGGAAATTTCTGACAGGTGGGATCCACTGGAGAATTAAATTTTAATTTCTATTTTTATTTTGAGAGACTGACAGGTGGGACCCACTGAACAGTAACCACTGGCGGTCACTGACATGTGGGACCCACTAGACAGTGAGCCCACGGCTCAGCCTCTGACACATGGGACCCACTGGACTCCGGGCCCACTTGTCAGAGATAACACAGAGAGGTGGGGCCCAGGCGGCAGTGGCCAGCGCAGACCGGCGGCCGCTGACGGGTGGGACCCACTTGTCAGCCCGGAAAATAAACGAAAAACTCAACCTCCGCGCGCGGAACCGAGGGCTCGAACGCGCGCCGAGGGAGTCGGGGGAGGGGAGAGCGAGCGGTGATAGCCAAGTGAGCGGGGAGGCTTTGCCTACCCATATAGGGCAATCAAACCTTTTGAGTTACCTGCCAGAGGGGAGGCCGGGGAAGGTGACCGGAGGCAGGGTCGTCGGCGGCGAGGGAGGGTCGGAGGGGTTCGGGTGACGCGTGAAATGCAATCCTTGAGCGAAGGGGGTTCGGTTGGAGGGGTCGACGAGGTGCGGCGACGAGCGGAGAAGGCCGGTGACGAGGAGGTGGCGGAGCTGGCTCGGGTCCTCCGGCGCGACGGCGCTCCGGCGGCGGGGAGGGGCGGCTGAGGTGTCGGGGAGGTTCGCCTGGGCGCGAGGAAGCTCGAGGTGGCGACGGCGGGCTCCGGAGACGACCGAGGCGGCGGCGAAGGCTCGCCGGAGTACCTACCGTGGGCGCACGGGAAACTTGCGGTGCGACGGCGCTCGGGGCTTAGGGTGAGAGGTGGAGTGCTCTGGGAGGTGGTGCGGGAGGAGGCGGAGCCGGGGGAGCTATTTATAGGGGCGGAGGAAAGGACACGGGCGCGCAATTGCTCGCCGGTGTGTCGGCCGGAAAAAGGAAGGAAAGGGGAGAAACGGGAAAGAGGGGGCGCCGATGGAAGGGGAGCCCGGGAGATCGGGGATTCGATCGCGGCGGCGTCCGGGACTTCCAAAACCGAGGGGGGCAAGCGCGAGGGTGCCGACTAGTGAGCCGATGTAACTAGTAGCTTGCAGACCCCACAGGGAACACCTACGAAGAGATCAGCAAGATCGTACGCTGAAGCCCAAGCCGTCCCGCCGAGGCGATGCCTTTAAGGCGGACGGCGAAGTCGAGTGCTGAAGACGTGTCGTCCCGCCGAGGTGATACCTACAAGGCGGACGGCGAAATCGAGCGCCGAAGATGTGTCGTCCCGCCAAGGCGATGCTTGCAAGACGGACGGCGAAGTCGGGAGCCGAAGACGTGCCGTCCCGCCGAGGTAATGCCTACGAGGCGGACAGCGAAGTCCTGCGCCGGGGCCGTGCCGTCCCGCTGAGGCGATGCCTCCCTGGCGAACGGCGAAGTCGGGTTGTAACAGCCCAGGTTTTTGCGAAAATAAAAATAAATAAATAAATAAATAATAAAAATTGATTAAAATAAAATTTTAAAATTAAAATAAGTATTTTTGTGCCTAAATTTTAAATTTGGATTTGCCCTGAATTTCTATTTTTGAAAAAGCTGTATTTGAAAAGTATTTTAAGTGAAAACCTAAGAATATTATTAAATAAAATAATATTTTAATTTTCTATAAAAATCTTATGTCAAATTAATTATTTGGAATTATTTGGATTTTATGTGGTTTTCTGAGTTTTTCTGGAGTTTAAAACATATTTTTAAAATTAAAGAGTATTTTAAGTATGAAAAGTAAATACCAACATTAGTTGGAAATATTTGTAATAAGTCCAAAATGTCACCAGGAGCTTCTGTAAATTTTCCTGCAATTTTTTTGAAGTATTTCATATTTTTCTGAGGCTTAATTAATTTCTCAGGCTTTTTTGAAATTCAAAAGTCAAAAATAAATATTAAAAACCCAACCTTCTCCCACTAGCCGCCACGTGGACGGCCATATGCCGGCCACGTTGCCTATCCGCGCCCGCCTCTCCCGCTGCGCCCCGGCCCCACCTGTCAGGTCCTCCTCCTACCTCCGGCCGCGCCCCTCCTCTCTCCTCCCGCACCCGCCACCGCCGCAACCGCCGCCTCCGCATCTCCTGGCCTCACCCCCTCTCTCTCGGCCACGCCCCCACTCCGTGCGCACGACCCCTTCTCCGCGCCCGTTTTCCCCCATCTCCCCTACCTCACCGCTCCCATTTCCCCGCAACGGCCTCCGCCCATCACCTCCTCTCCCGCGACCGATTCCCGCGGCCTCCCTCCTCTCCGCCCTATTTAAACCCCGCCTGAGCATCTCCTCACCTCGCCCCACCTCCTCCCACCTTCAATTTCTCTCCTCCGCCGCCGGAGCACCCCGAGCGCCGAAGCCCGAGCGCCTTCGCCGCCTTTCCCTCGCCGCTGGCCACCTCCGTCCGTCGCCGTGCTCCGCCAAGGTATCTACGTCAACCCCCTCGGCCTCCTCTTTCCGTTGCCACCCTCGCTGCTGACCGCCGCCCGCCGAAGCGCCGTCGCTGCCCCCGAGCGCCTCCCTCGCCGGCCGGCCACGTCGCCTCCCCGTGCCCGCGTGGCGGCTGACATGGCGCCACGCCAGCGTCACCTCACCCCGTCCGTGCCCCGTCAGCGCCTCACCTCCCTCCCGTGCCACCTCAGCGCCCCGTGTGACCATGGGCCCAGTCTATGGACACGAGGCCCACTGTCAGCTGGCCCACCTTAGGGCTGAGGTCAGGCTGGCGCAATAAAGCATTTTTTCCATTGAAAAATTAATCAGCCAAAAATAAAATCCCTGCTGACGCAATAATTCAGATTTTCCTTTAGAAAAATAATTCCAGAAATCCCTCTTTTTCTTTTTCTCTGAATTTAATTTTCCCGGAGCCCGTTCTTCTTCGTCCTAACTCCGATTGAGCCCATTCAAATTTCTAAATTCATCAAAAATTCCCCTCTATCCATTTCTAGACTCAATTCAAATTTTTGAAGTCAATTTGAATTTGTTTTGAATTTATTTGAATTTGGTGGGTTATTTTCACGTGTCGACTTCAACAATTCGGGAAAATTCTTCGACGAAGATTCAAGCCAAGTTGAAGAGCAAGGCAAGTCACACTCCTTGATCATGTTGATCCCAGTTTTCAAAATAAAATTATGTTGTTTTTAAATTATTCTACATGCATATGTTTATTCAATTATTTCAATTCAATTTCGAATTTAGCTATTACCTACTTGTTATTATCTCCATTGACCTTGAATTATCTTGATACCTTGTAACCCTAGATTAAAACTCTAGTTAATACATTAATGTTGGCTAGAGAGTTTAAGTCAAATGCTTAGCCCTGCTTAGATATATTGGGATGGGATATCTTTCACATAAAATGATAACCCTGTTTACATAAAATGATATGCTTTTTGATATGTACTCTTGACTTTGGTGAGTCAAGGAGTGTTATGAAATATTTTGAAAACAAAATATAAAACCTGGTTTAGACTTAGGCAATTGGTTAGATTGGTGGGTGCAGGCATGCCCTGTTGGTCGGAGCCGCAGTGGTTGATTGTCGTGCACAGGGGAATGTGGTTGGGCCTAAGTCAGATTAAGGATCGGTCTGTGAGCTACTGTTGCAAAGCCCTAATCGTACTACCACATGGCTGGTATGGGACAGCCCTGGCTGAATAATTTGCGAAGTCCCAACCTGAGTCAAGTCGTAGGTTGAAAGTGAGCATGGTTGGTGCCATGTGAAGTCTCACTTGGGCGAGCGTGATTAAGCCATGAGAAGTCTCGCCTAGGCTCAAGAGGGGGTCCCGGTCTGGTGGATTCCTTACTGGGGTGAAACCTTAGAGTTGGCTCAACCAGGTTGAAGGCTTTGCATTGTAAAGGCCTTGTCACGACTTCTCGCCGCACACCTAAGGAAGTGTGTAAATCGGTGGCAATATGTGATGATCATGTCTTGTGGGTAAAGCTGTACAACCTCTACAGAGTGTATAATCTATCCTGGATAGCCGTGCCCACGGTCATGGGCATGCTGAGAAAAAGTTTTTCATGGATTAGATTTTATTTTTCAACAGTGATTTTGAAAACCTTATGGATGGATGGAATCCATGAGAGAATGAAAACCTTATGGGTGGATGGAATCCATGAGAGAGATTGGAAGCTTGTGGATGGATGGAATCCACGAGTGTTTGGAAACATGTGGATGGATGGAATCCATACGTGATCTTTTGGAAATGATGGTCCAGGTGGGATGCCCGTTGATAGTTTGGTGTTTGGTCGGAGCCTGCACTGATGGTATTATTTTCAACTACAATTACTGTTTTTACTTATTGTATTAAATTCGGCATTTTCAATCTATTAATGTATTTCCTTAAATGCTGTTTTATGCAAACTAACCCTATAAGCCTTCCATTGAAACCTTATCATTATGTTGCATTTCTCCGTATGATTTGCGATGTACAAGTTTGTACTCACCTTGCACCCCCTACACAGAGGAAGATGTCGATGACTACGATGAAGATTTGGACGAATGGCCGCGTCTTACTGTCGTTTGCTTGTGGGCAGGCATGGGCTTTGCTTTTATCAGTTTGCTTCCGCAGTTATTTCATTTATTTATCTTTGCCAATGGGCGTGATGTAAGACTTGGCCATAAGGCCGTACCCTTTATTTAATATATGAAGTCATTTGTGCTTGGTATTTATCTTTGTTGTACTGTGTGCACTAGCTGATCCTAGACTAGTGCGATTTACACAGAGGATCCAGGAGTCGTTACTCCGGGTTCCGACAAAGGTAGTATCAAAGCCATGACGACCCTAAGACGTGACCGTAGGTAGAATAGACTGGACAGACCCTAAGGACTTATTTTCACTAAAACAGTATTTTCAAAAATATATATATGTATGTATATATATACACATATGTATGCTTGTCCTTACCGCTCAACCATTGCTTTCTCTCACCCCTCAACTCTTCCTCTTCCTTAATGTTATCATTCAAAAACACATTTCTGACTTCTCCCTTCTTTCAAACAATTGTAGATGGACACTTTCGATATTGCACCGACTGATGGATGGAGTAGAGGCCTTCTTCGACTGCTTCGTCGTTTGGGTTTCCGACGCTGAGCCTTCTTCCTGCATAAAGAAGAACGCCATGGAGACCGGACGATGAGACATCACCTCACTCTACTCATCACCAAGCAAACCAGACAAGGAAATCTGCGTCTCCGCTTCAAGGGAAATGGATACACGTTTGAGAGAGCCAGACAAGAAGCCTCTCGTAAAGCAGTTCTTCGCCTCTGCCGCCTTTTCAGCCTCCGCATTGAGAGATCTCGTGTTGTATCTCGAGAGCCACGAAGGATGACCCCGAGATGACCCTTACCCCTTTAGGATGAGATGTTAGGCTAGTTAATAAGACGTTCTTATGAGCTGTCAAGCTTTCTCTTTTGTCGACAGCCATAACTAATACTTATGAGGTTAATGAAGATTTTATTAAAGTTGAAATTTTTGGGTTGCGCACGCCGAGGTAGGGAGGCAGAGCCACCGTTCCCCTACCTTCAAAAACAGTGCCCGCGGGGAGCGAGCGCTTGCGACGCAGCCTGAGGGTGCTACGCACGCCGAGGTAGGGAGGCGGAGCCGCCGTTCCCCTACCTTCAAAAACAGTGCCCGCGGAGAATGGGCGCTTACAGCGTAGGTCGGGGGCGCTACGCACGCCGAGGTAGGGAGGCGGAGCCGCCGTTCCTCTACCTTCAAAAACAGTGCCCGCGGCGAGCGGGCGCTTGCGGCACAGGCCGAGGGCGCTACGCACGCCGAGGTAGGGAAGCGCAGCCGCCGTTCCCCTACCTTCAAAAACAGTGCCCGCGGGGAGCGGGCGCTTGCGGCGTAGGCCGAGGGCGCTACACACGCCGAGGTAGGGAGGCGCAGCCGTCGTTCCCCTAACTTCAAAAACCGTGCCTGCGGGGAGCGGGTGCTTGCGGCGCAAGCCGAGGTAGGGAGGCGGAGCCACCGTTCCTCTACCTTCGAAAACAGTGCCCACGGAGAACGGGCGCTTGCGGCGTAGGCCGGGAGCGCTACGCACGCCGAGGTAGGGAGGCGGAGCCGCCGTTCCCCTACCTTCAAAAACAGTGCCCGCGGGGAGCGAGCGCTTGCGGCGTTGGCTGAGGGCGCTACGCACGCCGAGCTAGGGAGGCGCAGCCGCCGTTCCCCTACCTTCAAAAACAGTTCCCGCGGAGAACGGGTGCTTGCGGCGTTGGCCGGGGGCGCTACGCACGCCGAGGTAGGGAGGCGGAGCCGCCGTTCCCCTACCTTCAAAAACAGTGCCCGCGGGGAGCGGTCGCTTGCGGCGTAGGCCTGAGGCGCTACACACGCCGAGGTAGGGAGGCGGAGCCGCCGTTCCCCTACCTTCAAAAACAATGCCCGCGGGGAGCGGGCGCTTGCAACATAGGCCGAGGGCGCTATGCACGCTGAGGTAGGGAGGCGGAGCCGCTGTTCCCCTACCTTCAAACACAGTGCCCGCGGGTAGCGGGCGCTTGCGCCGTATGCCGAGGGCGCTACGCACGTCGAGGTAGGGAGGCGGAGCCGCCGTTCCCCTACCTTCAAAAATAGTGCCCACGGAGAGCGGACGCTTGCGGCGTAGGCCGAGGGCGCTACGCACGCCGAGGTAGGGAGGTGGAGCCGCCGTTCCCCTACCTTCAAAAACAGTGCCCGCGGGGAGCGGGCACGCGCCGAGGTAGGGAGGCGGAGCCGCCATTCCCCTACCTTCAAAAACTTCGCGATGCACTCACTGGTGCCGCGCGCGTGAGGGCGCGATATCCAAGTGTTGCGTCGCTGAAAGCGAGGCACTCCCTGGTGTCTCGACCATGTTGCAATGTTTATAGTCAGTAGAGTGCGCAGGGACAACATCCGCGTTGCACGGCCCTGATACGGGCAACCTGAGATACTTCCATTCCACGCTAGGAAACTCCTTCGGTGGAAGCCACCTCCCGCGCCCTTGCGTAGCTTCTCGTTCAGTCTCCACGGACGGCGCCATCTGTCGTGGCTACAGGCCAAACAGTAAAGAGGGGGACTAGTAGAAGAGGAAGAGGGGAACCAGATATATGTGAGAGTTGATGAGAATGAGAGGATGTCCCTCCTACCCCTCCTGGGGTTTATATACATGAGTGGGGTAGAATGGGAAATCCCCATTCTACCCCTTAGTACTTACAAAGAATGAGGGTACATTGGTATATTTACACTGGCATATTCTTCTACACTATTGGGCCTATTACACGTTGGACTAGTTGCACGACCCTGTCGCGGGGGGTTGGGCCACCCCACAACATAGCCCATCACAGATAATGCAAAATGAATATAGAGAAAAAGGCAAAAAAAACTAGAAAAAAATGAAATTAAGAAACTAAAAGTTAGAAGCCCAAAATGAGATAGCATACTACCAATTGAGTCCTTTTCTTTCTAAAATTATTATAATTAAATAATATTTAATTTGTATAGGAAATTTTAATTTTAATTTTTAAAAAGACGTGCTCGAGTGTGGCCTATCGCGTGGGCGAGTTGGCCAAGAGAGATGGGCCACTCCAGGCTAGGCCGAACCAACCTTTTGTCCTCTTCTGTCTCGGCCCACTTCGTACCACCGGCCGACAGAGCCCAAAACCCCCCCGCATCGCGATCGAAATCGCAATTCCTCGTCCACCGCCTCTCGCTCTCCCGAACCCTCTCGTCGTCCACCCGCGCCGTCGTCGCATCCGCCGGCGAGCTAGGGCTTCCTACTCCGGCGTCTCCCCGCGGGTCCCGCCATGCCGTTCGACGACGACGACGAGGATCTCGTGGTCTTCGGGACGCCGATCGAGCGGGAGGAGGACACCTCCGCCCGCAAGCGCCGGGCCGTCGCCGACGCTGGCCAGCTCCGCGCCCTCCCCGCATGGAAGCAGGAGGTCTTTCTCTCTCCCTCTTTCACTACGCTTAGTTTGGTTGCGGCACTTAGGGATGTGTTTCTCCATGTGGGGCCTGGGGAGCGATTTGTGGCGTGTTGATTGCTGACCAGATTTCAGCCGTAGGCATGCAGTTCCGTAGTTTAGTATCAACTGATTTTTTTTCCCTTCTCTCTCTCTCTTTTTACATTTGCGGCTACCAGAGAAAGTGGGGTTGGCGATTTTGTTCCGTTTTAGGGTTTTAGGAGCCATTAAACTTCTTTAGTGGCTTTTGATTGCGGATTGAAAGGGATGCTGCAAATGTTCTTCAATTTAGGGTTTGAGGTGGAATTGTGTGGAATGAGTTATATCTTTTGTGATTGCCTTCTTTTCTTACCTCCCTGTTGAACTCATCTACTGTACTGTAGGCATTGCTATGAAGTTATGTAGCATATGATTTGCTTCAAGTAATTATACTCCTTTTTGTTTTCTAAAAATGAGATGGTAATCGGACTGTAGGTGAGGGATGAGGAAGGGCGGAGAAGATTTCATGGTGCATTTACTGGAGGCTTCTCTGCTGGTTTTTACAATACTGTTGGTTCAAAAGAGGGTATGTTTGTCTTAAGCTTGTTACATGTAATTCTAATTCCATTGAAGAAATGGATGTCAGAATAAAACCAATATGATTTGTTTAATCCAGGATGGACTCCGCAGACATTTACATCATCACGAAAAAATAGAACTGAGGTTAAAAAGCAAAGTATATACAATTTTCTTGACGAGGAAGATATTAAGGTATGGAATGGTTCCTTTCTAATGCTCACATTGTTATATCGAAAATTAATCTTTTCGGCAATCTGCAGCAATCACATAGTGTTTTATTTTATTTCAAATCAAGATATTCCGTTTTGGACTGCTTAACGTTAAGACAAACACATCATTTTCTCGTGAGGAAGAAATAATGAGATGGCATCACTTCTATTTTTTAGACTTTTTCCTTTGTGACAGGTAAAGATGGGCATGTAGACAAAATTGCTCCTTGACTAGGAATAGAATGATAAACAAGAAGATTTTAGTTTTCGTTATCTGTAAAACTATGCTACGACAACTATGAGTGTGTGCAAGCATATTGTGTTCTGCTTCAAGCAGCTGGTACTAATTATTTAACTTGTGTCGTCGTGCATCCGTTTTACAGATGCTTGCAGTAAAAGTACCTCTAGTGCTGCTGATTTGTATCAGAGAAGCAGAAGATATTTATCGTTGTAAACTGCGCTTGGTGGTTCTTAGAATGTTGAAAATAAGTAAAGCTTCACCAGCGTTTATCAGTGCTTCTTGATCTGATATCAAATGTTGACTTATTTGACTGATCTTGACCTCCAAAAGTGCCATAAATTTCTTATTTTTGCTGTGGTCCTATAAAAGTGAATTCTCAGCATAAGTTTGTTTTAAGAAAATGTGATCAATCTGTTGACAATTTGGGCACCCTTTGCAGGATATGGGAGGTAACGCCTTGGAAACATCTCAGCAGTATGATACATTTGGTTTTACAGCTGCAGAACATGCCCGAAAACAAGCATCCAAGGAACAAAAAGAGAGGTTAGCATCTTTTCATCCTAAAAAAAACTCGACCTGCGGGGGGAGCATCTTTTCATCCTGCGCTATTAATTGTATAACCGGCATAATGTAGAGTTAACTTTAACTCTTTTGCCATATGATTATCTTTTGCATAGAAATAGCTTCTCAATGTGGGAACAGCCAACTCCCCTCCAATGAAAAAAATTGGAAATAAAAAGGTGAAGACAAGCACTGTCAACCTTACTTATAACTGCACACCAAAAAAATCGATATATACATCACTTACGCCATCCAGTCATAAAAACATGTTGTTTTGGACAGCGGCATGGTCCTCAAAACGCAACTTTAACCACTAATTTCTATTATAATATATTTATAAAATCCAATAAAATTATAATATTATGAAAGTACTTCTTGAGACAAATCTGCACATATAATTTTTATGTATCCAATCTAAATAATTAAAAAGGCACCGATAGCCAATGTTTCGAAAGTTTGACTGCACGTATCTCAAAATGACATGTTTTTGTGACCGGGGGGAGTATTTTGTATGCAAAATTTTAATTGGCTATATGCACATGTTAGTTTTATAGTGTTACTTGTTCTTATCTATAATCTATTTATGTTCTTACAACTAGGCCTTTTAACTCAAATTCCATCGTTGTCTAAGTGTACTCGAATTGAATTAGCATTCACATTGATATATATTCTACATTTCTGTATGCAGACCATCAGCTATTCCTGGACCTATTCCGGATGAATTGGTGGTACCCTCCACAGCTTCGATTGGTTTGTTCTTCTATGTTGTTTTATCTTTCAAACCATGTGCATCGTGTATGCATTTTAAGATGAAAGTAATATCTTGACATCATTTGAGCAGGTGTGAAATTACTGATGAAAATGGGTTGGCGCCAAGGTCGTTCCATCAGGGATGCACATGCTGAATCCTTGTATGGTACGCATTTCATAGTCAATATATGGAATCTAATGCTGTTTCATAGTTGATATATGTGACAAACTTGCCCCATGGCGTCTCCAGTATTTTTTTTCATAAGCTCAGCACTCATCATTTGGTCAGAACTCGTGAATACTACAGTCATGAATGGCCTGTTATATCAACTGCAGAGAATCTCAGTTAGAACTTATCTTTAGTTCAGAAACATTGTGCTTTGATTGTGACCTTTTTCCTAAATGGTTCTAACTGGTTAATTCCCTGTTGTTTTCTAACTATTAACTGTTGATGCGTACAGAATCACGCAGGGAAGCTAGAAAAGCCTTTCTTGCACTCTCCGGTATCAGTAATGACGAGGATCAAGATAAAATTGTTTCTCATGAGTCTGGAATGGATGAAAATGTTGCAGGATCATTAGAGCAAATACATGCCTCTGGAAATACCCCTGTAAGTAGGACAGGTGTCATTTGCTGCATTGCATATTCAAATTAATATGTTTCCTTGTTTGATTCTTTATGAGCACTGCTCTTCTAAGGTTTCACCATTTTTTTCTGTTCTATGATCCTTTATGTACAAATTGTCTAATGCATATTCTTTTCTTCAACTTAAACTAACTTGTTGTGGCCTTTTCGTTGAAGTTAAAATATTATTTAAACCTTGTACCCCCTCTGTTTTATTAGTGATATTTTATAATGGACACAGTCAAATATTTCCAAATTTGACCTCTAATAACTGCTCCACATGAAAACTATATTGTTTGATTTATTATTGTTAAAAACAGTAAGTATTTTCATGCTATCATAGCTTTTCTAGTTCCTACTAGGCTACTAACATTAAAAAAACAATTGCCAAAGTTCTATCTTGAAGACTGTAAAAAGTCATTAACAGCACTTATAAAAAACGGAGGGAGTAGTCGTTATGGGCTGAGGGTGCGTTGGATCGAAGGGTACAGGCGTGGGAGGTGGCATGGTGAGGTCCTGATCCTCGACAGCTGCCTGCTGCCCTGAGGAACAGGGGAGGTGGGTGCACTGTGTGCAAGGAAGTAAGGAACAAAGGGATTGGGTAACCTTCTGTTATTCTTGCTTGCCTTCTCACATTACAATCTCTCCCTTTAAACAGAGAGCTTCCTAACAATGATTTCTTGAAGATAAAGAAAGCTACTAATTGATAAAGGAAACAACTATCAAATCCTAATAATAAGGCAACTAATTAAGCATGATCCTTGTGATCTTCGGCCGATTGGAGTGCTGGACACCCTTTCTCCTTGCACGTGGTTGGCCCTGGTGGCCTTCCTTCCAGTTGCCGATGGAAGTGGGTGGCGTTAATGGTTTCAGTCTTGGCGAGTTGCGGATTGGTGGCGGAGATGAATGCTAGAATCTTGTTGAGCTTGGCTGACTTGGAAACCTCCACTGCCTGAGATGGATGAAGATGCAGCAGGTGGCTCTGATACCAAGTTGTTATGGGCTGAGGGTGTGTTGGATCGAAGGGGATAGGAGTGGGAGGAGGCAGGGCGAGGTCGACCTCGCCCTGCCTCCTCCCACTCCTATCCCCTTTTATCCAACCCATGCTCAGCCCATAACAGTAGCATCTAAGTTATTGTTGCTCACAAAATGTGCATGCGGTTGCAAATCCTAACTTATTTCATATTCATAGTTGCATGGTTTGTTAGCAATATACATGAAGCAAACATCTGGTTTGTTAGCAATATACAAGAAAACATCTGCTGATATGCCTTATTGCATGGTTCGTTAGCAATATACATGAAGAAAACATCTGTTGATATGCCTGATTTTCCATAACTATTTAGGTATATGTGCTTCATCCAAAGCAGGATTTGCATGGTTTAGGTTTCGACCCATTCAAGCATGCTCCTGAGTTTAAAGGTACCATGTTCCATTGTTCCTACAAGATGCACTTTAGGGTTCTTTCATATCATGAACTCACATTTATTCCCGTTATAGATAGGAAAAGATTGCAGAAGTCGATAAATAGGGACCGCAACAGAAGTGATGTTTCAATGAAGGGCAGTCTCCTGATTTCTAACTGTATGATATAGTCATGGTTCTTTTATACTGCTTGATATCCTGTTGATATTACCTTAATATATCTGGAAAAAAAATCTTAGCTAGTGGTTCAATCATCAGCAGGACAATATGCTCCTGGCTTTGGGATTGGAGCACTCGAAGAGCTTGATGTTGAAGATGAGGATATTTATGCATCAGGTAATCTTCTGGTCAATTTTAATGCCACCTAATGTTAATATGGGAAGTCTTGATGGAAGCATATGACATTTTTGTGTGCATCGAAATGCAGTAGTGGGTTATAATGGATTCAGAACATACAATGTTTAGTTTCTTTTACATTTTCAAGTTGTAGCCTAATTTGTTTCTACGAGGATGTTTGTTTTCAAATGGTTAGTTTCTTGAACCCTTTCAAGATGAAGTTTAATTTGTGTCTATGAGGATGTTTGTTTCCAAATGGAAGTCTTTTCTGTTGCATGTTCAGGTTCATGAGACCTTAATAGGCTTGTTCTATCACTGTGAGAAGATGTTATATCTTTGGTTTGTTAGCTAGATTGACCCTTGATATTTCTCACCTGGCTTTCTATCCTAACATTTGTTGTCTTTAGGTTTTGCTTATGAACAAACTGAAGTTGATATCGAGCCTTCAAAAACAACCGGTGATAGTAATTACAAACCTGAAGACAGGAAGAGAGGCGTATTCTTGAGCTTTAAAATTGCCTCAAACTCCGAGTACAAACTTGAAAGGTGATGCTTCTCTTTGATTCACATATATATTTTTTCATCTTGGACATTCTATCCAAATACTTGCTTGAACGTTGGAATATGAATCTTTCTCTTTCCATTTTACTGTCTTCATGTTTGTTCTTTTTTTGGCTATTTAGATTGTGCTATTGAAATATATTCTAAAGTTGTTTAGTTCAGTTGGATCTATTAATGCCAAATCTCTTGCCAACTAAGTAGTTTGAAGAATCATGTATGTACATAACATGACGTCTAATTCTGATGTATACTTATGAACGTTTCTCTCTTTAGAGTTTAGACCTTTTATACATAACAATTGGTAAATAAGTATCCAAACTAGAGAAATTTTATGGTACCTTCTACTCTAAATATGAGGAGTATAAATTAAATCTAACCATTAACATCAAATTAATTACAAATTAACAAAATTCAGCCCAAAATAGCTCTAACCACCTAACGAACTCCCCATAACCATGCCATCATGTGTGGCGATCTGTGTTTCCAAGTGAATCTCTAGATGGGATTTTTAATGGTGGCCTCGTCTAGCTATAACCCTTGCTAGTTCCTACTCTGTTCTTTGTCATCTATCTATGTCACGGCGGTAACGGTGGCAAGGCATTTATGGCTGTTCCACGTGTTAATGGTTGTCTCAACATTCAATAAATCAACATTGAGGGGTCACTTAGCCGCTTCCGAGTGTAGATAGGCAACCAGGACGTCTAGAATGAATAGTTAGAATGCCCTACATTTGATTTGTTCAGAAGAACAATTTGAAAAAGTTTTTTTTCTTGAAACCACATGTCCTTTGATTAGGGGCATGTTTAAAAAGATTAAGAAAAAACCCCGCTATGATGACTCCGTTGAAGACCTAAAAGACTGGTTGCATTGTGAAGCATAAGCAGTCTCCAAGGATCCAAGAGGTTCAAGCAACACAGCATGGTTGTCACGGCGACATCGGCGACCACGGCGAGTGAGAAGCGCCTGGACGCCTAGGCGACGTCCAGGCGATGCCAGGCGAGCGCCGTTTCCAGTATTCTCATAACCCCTCGGCGTATACGAAGCCTCGGCCCCTCCGCCTCCTCTCATACGCCGCAGCTTCCCCCGTCTCTCGCTCGCTCTCGTCTCTCCCGACCTCTCCGCTCCCGTCTCTCTCTCCCGACCTCTCCGCCTCTCCCGTCTCCCCGCCTCTCCCGTCTCCCCGCCGCCTCCTCCCGCGTCCGCCTCCTCTCCCCGCCGCCGCCTCCCGCGTCCGCCTCCTCTCCCCGCCGCCGCCTCCCGCGTCCGCCTCCTCTCCTCGCCGCCTCCGGCTCCCCGCGCCCGATCTCTAACCCTAGCCGGCGTCAACAGCGGGATCAGGCGAGGCGAGCAGCCACGGCGTCCTCCTCCGGCCGCCAGGACGCCTAGGCGACGCCGTAACAACCATGCAACACAGTGTATGTAGCTGGCTATCATAGATGCATAGTACTCATAAAACCACTGTTCCTCATTGATGTATCTAGTAACACACATCGATAGCACACCTCTTCATCGTCACCGGCAACGGAAGGTTGGCTGCTACCGCCACCGCTGTGGCTTACGACGACATCAGCATTGTTTGGCTGATTAAATAGAGACACACAAGCATGAACCAAATATTATGTAGAGATTAAGACTCCTACATAGAGCCAGAGATATTTTTCCATAAAATACTACTATACATACCATATGTGGTTACAATCTTACCCTTAAGAGAATTATACTTGGTGGTGGAGGATAGCTAAATACTAACTAATTTGACCAGTTAGATTGAACAGAATGGACGGTCCATTAATATTGATAGGTACAGTAAATGAGCTCTGAAATTATGTGCATTTGCAGCAGAAATGAACAGTAATCACCTCTGTAGCAAATTAGTTGATTCAATTCCATATTTCATCCACTATACATGTGTATCCTTTGTGCGTATTGGGTGACATTGTAACTTTTCAGATTTCATCCTCCTGAGATCCCAGCTGATTTTGACGGTCAGCACAAGTTTTCAACTCCACTTCAGGCTGCTGATAAGTTTTCTGATTTAGCTCCTCCTGAGGTTCCTCCTCCAGAAGACACTAGCTTGAAATTTTTGATTGAGGGTTGTGCTGCTATGGTTGCTCGTTGTGGGAAACATATTGAGGATTTCTACAAGGAAAAAAGCAAAACAAGTCCACAATTTCTTTTCCTTGATGGAGGAGATGGATGTAGCTACTATGCATGGAAGTTATGGGAGCAACAAAAGAAATATATTGACCAGCAAAGGCCTGATGCTGCGAAGTCAAAGTCGTCTTCTGACAAGTTGACAGCAGAGAATCGTGGAAAGATTCTTGGTGAAAGGCCCCTTGATAGAAGCTCCAAAACATCTAGCTCATCCTTTTCCGCAAAGGAAGCAATTCAACTTCAATCCAATCTTGGTGACACCTTTGTCAAGCCAATATCTCTCGTAAGTTTTATTATTGCACTGTTCTACCAATTAGTGTTGCTGTCTTCATCAACACCACATTGGTTATATGAATTACCTAATCTTGTTCTAATTATGTAAATGTATTATTCTTGCTTCGAAATAGGATGGTCAACCAGAGTCTGAAAAGCCTTTTAGAAACGAGCCTGCAAAGCAGGCAAGGTTTGAGCAATTTCTAAGAGAGAAATATCAGGGAGGTCTTCGCCCTGCAAATCTTATAATTACAAGTACTATGTCAGAGGCTGACCGTGCCCGTGAAAGACTAGATTTTGAGGCTGCTGCTGACGCAATTGAAAAACGAAAAGAAAAAAAGGCTATGGATCCTTTGTCAGTGTTGGGTTTACCTGGAATGAATGAGCAACGTTTTGTATCATCTACTCAATCAGAGGTAGGTTAACTTATTTAGGCCCATTCGTAATGTCATGTCTTCTTACACATATTGATTCTTGAAACATTAATACAGAGCTCCCTAATTCCTCGAGATGAGAAACCCATATATCCACGGCGGGAGGAGTTCGAATGGCGGCCTGCACCAATACTTTGCAAGCGTTTTGATATTGTTGATCCTTTCATGGGGAAGGTAAATTGAATGGTTATATATGGTTTGCATATATATTAATTAAACAACTACGATAGATAAATGAGGTAAAAAAATTAAGTGTACAGAACAACCTAAATAAATTACTGAATACTTACAAAAAAATACAGGTTCACAGATGCATTTGTTGTTTTATGCTTTGGAGAGTACTCTTGCAAATTCTCACAGTTTTTGCGGAGGATAAATATAACCATATGTTAAAGTTTCCCTTCGTTTTATGTTGTGGCAGCTGAGAACAGTTTTTTACTTGCTACTTCTATGTCACTAATTATTACTTTATAGTTATTTTATTTTGATATTGAATGTATTTCTCATATTCTTTTGGTATATATGCATTTGTTTTCTGTTTCTGCCATATGCTGAATTTGGTTTACACCTTATTTATTTGGCTTCAAATTCCAATGGAATACATGTTCAAAGTGGCACTCACATGGACATCTGATCATGCATTTTGTATGTGCAGCCAATGCCTGTTCACAGACCAAGAAGCAAGATGGACACCCTTATCTTTATGACAGAATCCACGAAGAAGACAAATGACGATGTGGAGAGTTCAAGTAGGATTCCACAGCATGCTTCTGTGGCAGGAACATCAGAGACCAATGCACAGAGAACTGCCAGTGACCCTGATATTGACTCGAGCAGTATGCAGAGACCTGTTGATCTTTACAAGGTAACAAGTATCCCCAATAGATGTTCTTAATGGAAACATTGGCCAGGCAGTCAAGTGGAATTAAACCATGTCTAAATGAATTAACACTTGTCACAATTAAATGACATGCTTGGTCACTTTACTTTCAACTTGGACTGAAGAATCTCTAACAGCATTCAAATTGGTCCCTGTATCATAGAGTGCACCAGTTTATTCTTCCATAAACAAATGGATAGAAAATTGACTGGATGGTTTATGATAAGTTGGTGTGTCATGTGTCACCAGCTTGTAATCGGGGTTGGACTCGTTTGTGGAACTGGGCAATATCGTGTCATTGATAGTCCGACACTTACAGAGGTGCCATGCCATATGCCCTGTATCATAGAGTGCACCAGTTTATATGGCATGACATGTATCCTGAATTTTTTTTCCATATTTTTGTAAGAGAACATTTAAAATGTTGAAACACCAAGAAATTGGAAATTGAAGGGAAATTTTAAAAAAATTTAAAACAAAAAAGTAATGCTATGTAAATATTGAAAAATATTAAAATTAAATGTTTCAAGCTAGAAATTGGAATACTAAATAAGAACAAAATAAGTTTGGACATTTAAAAAGTGCATTAATAAACATGGTGATCTTTAGAGCCCAGATTCCGGAAAATCCAAAGAGTTGGAATCCTTAAAATTTTGTATTAGAATTTAAAGGTATTTGAAAATATGAATTAAATTTTATATTGTACACTGTTTTTTTAAAAAAAACTGGATATGAAAAACATTCATATCCTTTAGAGCCCAGATGATTCCAGAAAATCCAAAAAGTTAGAATCCATAAAAATTTATATTACAATTTAAAGGTATTTGCAATTATGAAAAACATTCATATTCTTTAAATTTTATATAGAACACTGTTCTCTAAAAACTGGATATCAATATTTTAATTACTATTTGCTTTTTAAATTTTGTTTAATTTAAATTTGCAATTATCAAACTACGTAACATTTTATTCTTTTTTTAATTTTTCTTTTTCTCATTTGTGTTTTCATTTTTTTAGTTTTTTCCTCATAATTTATCTCATTTTCGGAATTCTTACATCTTTCTTTTTGTATATCATGGCATTGGATGTTCTTTCTATTTTTCATATTTAATTGCCATGTCAGGCGCCACTTGGTTCCGTGCACATTAACATGATTTGTGTGGTCAAATGGTCCTTTAATAAATGGGACTACTAGTAGATGCAATGCTTCATAATGTCAATTTGAGCATTTATACTCAGATCGATTTGAGTTTAATGCCAAGTTGCCAACTATGGGATCTAAAAGTGGTGCTTACATTCTGAGATGATTTCTAGTGCCGCTTCAGATGGGTTTAGCTTCTTGTAGATATCTTAAATGTGAGCTTGTCAGAAAAGCTGGATTGGTGTTGAAGCTTTAGCTACTTCATTAAGCCACCAAAAGATTTCATGTTCGGAGGAGCTTAAGCCTATGGTGGCTTAAGGTGCTCGAGATATGGACATAGACCCCTTATTGTTCATTAGAAAATGATTAGGGTGAACTTTAGAATTCTATATTGACAAGGTATTTGTTGTGGCCTGCAGGCTATCTTTTCTGATGACTCAGACGATGATATGGACAAACCTCTTAATAATCAACCAGTGGATCCAGTAAAGACGAGTGAAGGTGTCAACATGGCTCTTAATCGTCTTGTTGCTGAGGATTTCCTAGAATCGTTGGGTAAAGAACTGGGATTGGATGTTCCTCCAGAAAAACCTGCCCCGCCACAGAATGTCATATGTAGATCAGAAACCTTTTCAACAGCTGATACAAGTGTGTCATCTAGGAATGGAAAGACAACTACTTGCAGGGAAATAAAGGAGAATGAGAATCATCTTGACATGGTGGAAGTTGCCAATGCCAATGCAGATGGTCCTTCGGCCAATGTTGAAAAGATTGATTTGAAATATGAGAAGCAAGAGCATAGAGCTGAGAAAGGCAGATCACACACTTCACGTCATCATACCCGGAATGGTAGTCCAGAGTCTGATTCTTCTAGTGAATGGCATAGGAGTAGGAAAAGAAGATCACATCATCAAATCCGGAGTGGAACTCTGGATTCTGATTCTTCTAGTGAACGGTATAGGAGTAACAAAAGAAAGTCACATTCAAGGCGTAGAACAGGCAGAACCCCTGATGCTGATTCTTCCAGTGACAGCCAACAGAATAAGAGAAAACACCAGGATAAAAGGCGTCACCGGACTCACATACCTGATACTGATTCTAGTAGCAGAAGATCATCTGATAAAGACAGAAGTAGAAAGCATTCTAGACACCACAGGCATGGAAGAATAGATCCTGCAGAATAGTCGTGAATGACAGCTACAGGAATATATGATTGTGGAAAGGAGGGAAAATTCACGGAAGAGAAACCATTCTTTTTCCAAATCATGGAAGTTTGGTGAAAGTATTGGGGCGAAGCAGATGTTCATAGTAAGTGTTCTACACAAATGTTATCTCATTTTTTTTCTTTTCTAATCCTTCTTTGTTGGAAACCCCTTTTATTTTCTTCAATGCACTTGATACTTGGAGTTGCAAGTTTTCCTAAATATACTTTGTTCCCTACAAGGTCAGTCAACTATCTCAAATGATGCACCTCTCTTAATGACATTTAGCTGAATCAACTGGGTGGGTTGTATTCATGCATGAGCAAGTGAAGCCTACACTTGTATTGTACCCATATTGGTAATGTTGTCAATGAGCAGTAATATATAGGATGGAGGCGCATGAAAAAGATTGCATTCAGCTGGATGAGCAAGTTTTATTCTTATTTTATATCATTATTACAATGAAATTTGTCTTGGTGTTACTAAAACCCAGTTTCCTACTAATTATCTAGCCACTTCTGTGTTGTTTGTTTTCGAATCATAACCCATGTTGAGCTTGGAAGGAAACCAGTTGGGAATGGGTAATATTTGTAATATTGTGTTTTCTTTAAAAGAAAATCAAAAGTGGCAGAAGCGTAACTTGGTTCAACATGTTGGGACTGGCAGTTACTGACTAGGCTTTCTTCCCTGCTTACCTGCTAGCAAGGATAAAAAAAAGGATTTTGAAAATTTACCGAGCCTAGGCCAGTGGCTGGTAGCCGGTAACCAGGTAGTTACCGGTCTATTCCGGTTTGGTATTTCTTTTTTATATTTTTTCCTAGTATCATGTTTCGTTGGTGTTCTATAAGCAGCATTAACATTTAAGTCTCATTAAAATCAGTGCGAAAGCACCTCATTCCTGCCGGTATGAAATGTGCCGGTGCAAGCCTGTAGGACCGGTTACCACGGGTTTTTTATCCCTTGCCTACAAGACGTTGCCATTGATAGCTATGCAATGGAATTATATATACTTTTGCTCTTGATACTTTGGGTTCCTTGCGTTCTGAGGCTTCTATTTTTTGGTGGCCTTCGCTTCTTCCTTGCATTACCTAATTACCTTACTTTGTGGCATTTCTGTTTAGTAAGCAAAACTAATATGGCTTAAACCCCTTTTGTGTTGTTGCAGTTAAATGTGCATTTTATGAGGGCGCTCAAAACTATGAAATGTACCAGCATAATTGCCTGGAAGGTTCTTGCACAAAAAGAACTGGAGTTGTGATGTCGCGAGGATGTGATTTTTGTATGTGGTTTCTGTTGTCATGCCTGTCGTCATGCCACTATTTTGTTTATGCCATGTCATACTTCTTTCCATACGACTGCCATGAGACCCTGTAAAACCCAAATGACTACCTGAGATGTAAATAGCAAATTACACTGTCAGAACTCGTTAGCATGTATTAAAGCCTTTTGAAGATCTTCATCACTCTGCGACCTAGCCCATCGAAATGTTCAGCTAGGACAAAAGTTCTTGAGGTATGTCGGTGCTGTGCGCCTGTGGGCTTCACATACACGGCCATACAAACAACATTAGGTCAGAACCTCTTTAAGTTGGAAGCACCCCAGAACTTGCACAGCAACATGTACACCACGGTGCCACGCTGTGTGGCCATGAAACCCTACGGTTGGTGGCAACTGTGGAGGTGTAGGGCCATGCATGGGGTCGCAAATGCAAAGGTACTCTTGCTTCTTGCATCAAGTAGGCATCAATCTTATCAAAAAAAAAAAAAAGTAGGCATCAATCCAAGCCATCATGAAGCGATGTCACGGGCCAAGTATTTGTACCCTTGCGCTCTGCGTGCCACAACAGCTCGCTTTAAGATTCTTTGGCTCGTTCCATGGGAAAAGAAGAAGAAAAGATTTGGGTTTGGAGTGAGCGTGCGCATTGTGCGTGAATGCCATATTGCCATGCCCCGGGAGGGAACGCATGCGTCCCTTTAGGCTGGGCCATGGCTGTCTGCCCCTCTCGGCAAAGTTTATTGGTTGCGAAATTGCGACGGGCAGGGAAGGAAGGAAGACGGTGCTGTGTCAACGTCGCCACGGTGATGCCATCGCTGCGAGGTGCGGCGTCAGCGCCATGTCGAAAGAAAAAAGGCGAGGGATATTTGTCCGCTTTCTAACCACATCTTAAGCATATCCTTGGCAGCAAAGACAATTTTAGAGTTGCTGTGCGCAAGGGCAAATTTTGTTAGGACCCTAGGAATTAGGAAAAGTTCTCGTGTTCCAAACAGAACCTTCTTGTACCAACTGCGTGCGAATGGATAAACTTTTGTTCCGTAGTTGTCACTGCTAGTGGGGTCTGCGCTTACGTGGTGACCTGCATGATTGGTGTAAGATGATGGGATGATTTGTACGTGTGTCTTTCTGAGATAGGAGTGAGCTGTTAGGGAACTCCCAATCATCCGCGCACACAAAGGAACAGGTTGACCTACCGGTCACCAACTCTTCCCACCACAAAAGAAAAGTAGAGCAGGAGAATCCGAGGGGACGTTAGCACACATTGGATTGACAATTTGGCACAAACCAGTTCGCTGCCTGTACACACACGCTGGGGACCGAATGGATCGACCAGCTTAACAAATAGTAGGCTGCACGCATCAGGGGGCAGACAACTGTGGACAGACGTAGCGTCATGCATGCCCAGTTCTCTGTTCCGTTTTGCAGACCTTGATTGCATCTATCCAAGTTTTCTTCTTTTTTGGTCTGCCCTCCTCTCTGCAAATTAGGTTGTTGGGTTCTGAAATTCAGTTACTGAAATCGATCGTAATGGCTAGTCAACCAGGTGATGCTAGGACGATGTGGATAAGCTCGTGATATCAAACAATGTAAAAAATTGTTAGGGTCTCCGGAGGCGCTACAAACCAAATTTACAATAGTCATCTTGTTACATACGTGTCTGCAAACTGTTGCACCGAAATAAGTAAGTACACATCAAAAGCTGAAAGGAAGATTGGCACGCAAGATCCAGTGACGGCGACATGTTGCACGCTAGCTCAACCGTTGCTCAAGATCCAGGAATGCGACATGTTGCTCGCAGCAACTCTCTTCTTCTCTCTCGCTCTCTCTAGGCTTTATCCGGAATATTACAAGCCAGCTCTGCAAACTCATGCACGGTGCTAATCATACAAATCTCATAAATTCTGCACGGTGCTCTATGACACCATGCATAGATATGCAGGGCATAGATGCATTTTCCTTTGCGTGCTACGGATGCATACTAATTGATTACGAAGCTAGGGCTCTATTTAGGCCCCGTTTGGTACGGCTTCACTTCACAAGTGGAGCTGTTTTTTTTGGTTTCAGCTCCACGAACAGCTCCACTGGTGGAGCTGGAGCTGTTTTGCCAAACAGTCTACCAAAACACCTGTTTTATCATGCATGGTTGAGAGATGTCAATTGTCCAATATACCCATGTCTATTTGGCTTGTAGTAACATCAAGAGCTGTATGTTTCTACATGATTTTTCATCCGAGTAAATTTGAATTCAAAAAAAATTAAAATTTAAAATAACACAAAGTATTAGCAACCAATATTTAATGGCGGCGGCGCTCCCTTCACGGTCGAAGACGAGAAGACCGAACAGAGGATCGGGAACGGGAGAATAGAAGAGCTGGTGACAGATCGCGTAAATTCACGAAAGTACAAGGGCAGTGGCATGCGGGCCTGCGGATGGAGCCGGGTGGAGCTACTTTTTTCAGCTCTATCTCGTACATATCTTTTGTCTCAGCATGTTTTAAGGGACTCCTTGGGTGGAGCTATTTTGTTTTACCCCGTTTGGCACAAAATGGCTCCAAACAGCTCCAGGAGCCGGTGGTGGAGCTGTGCCAAACGGGGCCTTAATTTCCTTTTGTTTTGCGAGGGTTTTTTTTCTTCGAGGGAGAGCTCTCTTTAATTTCAACCAGGTTTTTGGCCAAACATTATACCTCTAAATATACAAATGTTTTATTTAGATAATTTCACTAAATAAAATCTTATTTAGATAATTTCACTAAATAAAATCATATAAGCGAGGAATTTACTAGCTAGCGGAGCATCACATAACCAGGTCACATCCTCCTCCCAAGCACAAAGCCACGGGCTTCATCATCATCTCTATCTCAGTATCTCTATACACAAGCCCTCCAACTTCTTCCCTCCAGATACAACTAGTTGACCTGAGGAATGCATACGTCCCTAATGCCGGCTTTTAAGACCATTCGTATTGCCATTAGCTTTTAGCTTCTGTTTGCAAAAGCTAAAGCCAATACGAACACTCTACCCTTCTTTAAGCCGTTCTATTAGTCACTATTTATGCTTTCACATAATGTAACACACTTTGTATTTTGTTATTTCATAATTTTGTAAGTCCCATTACATTTCGAATATTGTAGTGACTTTTGTTACACCATTTTTTTTAATATAATATACTAAGCTAAAAGTCATAAGCTAATATGAATATCTCAACTTCTATCAACCGTTTCTATTAGCTACTACTATTTATCAGCTACAGCAAAAAACTATTAGCAAAAAGAATAGCATATTTAAGAGAAGGTCACCCGTCACCATTTTAGAAATTCTGAGATGTTCCCATTTATGCTCTAGCTATTTTTGCGTCATTTTAACTTGGCCCATACTTTGGCTTTTTTTGCTGGACTTGGTGACGGACGAAGCGAAACAGAACATGTGTGTGTGTCTATATATATATATATATATATATATATATATATATATATATATATATATATATATATATATATATATATATATATATATATATATATATATATGTATGTATGTATGTATGTATGTATGTATGTATGTATGTATGTATGTATGTATGTATGTATGTATGTATGTATGTATGTATGTATATATATGTATATATATATGTATGTATGTATGTATGTATATATATGTATATGTATACATATATGTATATATGTATGTATATACTATACACACACACATATGTGTGTGTGGTGTGTGTGTATGTGCGTGTATATATGTATGTATATGTATATAGATATAGGAAAATATTTTCATACTCCTAGAAATACGTACTCCCACTTCTCATATACTACTTTAATGGTGTTATTATATCTTTTTATCTATTTGAGTATACTCTAATAATAATTATAATATACTACAAAGTGAGTTCTATAAAAAAATTTCATAAAAATTAACTTTTTATGGCATATTTACACATATATTCCTTTTATGTATGAAAAAAGACATATAGCAAAAATAAAGGATTCTGATGAAGTTTTTTTTAACTAAATCGCATTGGAGTATCTTAGAATTAATATATAAGTATATCAAAAGTGATAACAAAAAGGTATAAAATATTCGTTTAAATAGTATATTAGAAGTGAAAATATGTACTGCCCGGGAGTATAGAATAGGCTCCGACATGCGCGCACGCGCATGTGTGTGTATGTTAGGGGTGGAAACAAGCCGAGCCGAGCCGGCTCGAGCCAAGCTTGCCCAAGCTCATTTCAACAGGCGGCTCGGCTCGGCTCGTTTTGAGCACGAGCTAGGAGGGTGGCTCGGCTCGGCTTGAAAAAAGGCTCGAGCCGGCTCGCGAGCCTTCACGAGCCAGGAGCAGGCCGGTGACTTCTTCATCGTCACCGGTGCCGTCGTCTCCATCTGCACCTCATCTGCCACGGCGGGGAGAGCGCCCTTGAAGGAGTTGGAGGCCAAAAAGAGCTCCTGGAGCGAGGCAACGCAGCGCGGCGGGTTGGTGGACGAGGGGAGCGCGCCGGTGAGGCGGTTGGTGGAGAGGTCAAGCACCCGCAGGGCCAGCGCACCTGCGCAGAGGTCCGGCGCGAGCGCGCTGGAAAGCGAGTCATTGCTGGTGTTGAAGGCGGCCAGGTCCGGCAGCGCGGCGAGGTCGAAGAGCGAACCGTTGAGCAGATTCGAGGATAGGTTCGCAACGGGGAGGCCGGCGGCGCCAGCAAGGGGGGAGACCGGGAGACCCCGCCGGAGAGCGTGTTGTGGCTGAGGTTGAGTTCCTCGAGCCGCGCGAGGCCGCCGAGGGAGGCCGGGATGGGCTCCGCGAGGCCGCGCGCGGGGAGGCGCAGCGCTGTGACGCGGCCGGCGGCGTCGCAACCTACGCCGTCCCAGGAGCAGCAGGAGTCGCTGGACCACGCGGCGTGGAGGACGGGGGCGGTAGATTCCCGGTGAAGGCAAGAGACTGAGTGGGGATTGGGGACTTGGGGAATGGGGTTGGGGACAATGGGGAGGCAGCAGGCAGGAGTGGGCACTGGGGAGACAGACGGGACTCGAGATCGGGAGACGCGATGGGCTATTGGGCTGACTTAAGAAACGAGCCAAATAGCTCGTGAGCTGGCTCGCGAGCGGCTCGAGCTCGGCTCGTTTTTTCACGAGCTATAAAGGAGGCTCGGCTCGAAATTTAACGAGCTCGAGCCGAGCTGGCTCGGCTCATAACGAGCTCGAGCCACGAGCCTCAAGCTATTTTTCCACCCCTAGTGTATGTGTGTGTGTGCGCGCACACACACACATATATAATTACTATTCTGCGCACAGGTGTAGAATGCAGGCCGGAAAGTTATTGCCGTGTGCGAGTAAAGTTCCTGCTAAACACATGTAGAGTTACTGTCAATTGTAATACTACACAACTGGCAGTAACTCTCTCTCTCTCTCTCTCTCTCTCTCTCTCTATATATATATATATATATGACAATAACTTTCCGACGTGCACAGTATACGCAGGTACAAAATAGCGCAACCGCGTGTATGTATGTGTATATATGTATATGTTAAATATTTTTGAGTTGTTAATTTGTTGGTATACCTAACAACTGTATTCTTCCTGGAGCATCATGGTAACTTTTTTTTATTATGTCGATAATTCCTATAAAATATGCAAATAATACCACTTGCGTGGGACTGTTGGTAGACAAAAATATGGGAGTTTTCAATAGTCACATGAGTTAACGACATCCTTCCTGTAACAGATAAAAAGGACAATATATTTTCTTTTAAAAAAAGAAAAACTTTTTGTCAATTACAAGGAAAGCGCACATACACCACCAGCGCGCGCGCACACACACACACACACACACACACACACACACACACACACTACACGCAAGTACCCCCTAGCATGCACCTAGAAATACAGAGCCGAGGATAAATTCGCAGCCTCACAAAGCTAAAGTTCCTAATGAGTACTTGTGTGTGTGTCACGAGTCGCCGATCTTATGAATAATATGATAAAGATGGCCAAATTTCTTAGAATAGATCAGCAAGAGAAAGGGGATGATCTTTATTGCTTATAAACTGGTTACAAACGGGCCTACAAAGGGACTTCTTCCCATTTCTCGGAAGATTCTGGTTACCTTGACTTGTTCTTTGAATTGCGTATCGATTGATTGTCTCTGAGCGATTGTTGTTCATCCTCCTTTTGTCTTCTCTCATCAACCCTTAAATACTATTGAAGAGGCGCCAATTATCCATTTGAGGAGACATCTCATTGAATCAACACGTCCAATTGGATGGGTGGTTGATATCAAAGAGAGATACCCGGTGATAACTGACCTTCGGTTATGGCAGCGGACTGTGATCACTCCCTTGGGAACTGGCATCTTAAGACATTGATATGCATAGTGAGCAACTATCAGAAAACATGCTAGAATTGGTCGTACGATTATGGCATTATATGCTGTGTCGAAATCGACGACGTCAAAGGAGATTTCTCTATCCTGATATTGCTTGGAGAACCAAACATGACAGGCATAGAAACATAGCCAAAGACCCTGGTACGATCCCATGAAATGAGCATCATACAAGCTTTATTCTGGTATGAGAAACTTGCATCTCATCTAGAGCACTTGCAAACAAAATATTTAAAGAACTACCACCATTGGTCAACACTCGATTCACATGATAGTTATTAATGGTGAGCTCGACCACAATCGAAAACCAACTTAGTCGAGTCGAAGGGATCGGGTAGTCACTCTTCTCAAAAGAGATAGTGACTTCTGACCATTTCAGAAGATAATTGACAAGGGGAGGGTCAATGGAGTTTACCTCATGCTTGACAGCTTTAACTGTCGTTTTGACTCATATGCCGAAGATCCTTTGTAGATGTGCTCGATGGTATGCTGTGGATCTTGAAACAACATCTCCTCATCATCGTTTGAGTGCTTCCGACCACTCGTTTGTCCTAACTCTTGCAGTGTAGGGAGTGGTCCTTTGCCAAAGTTTTTAGTCCTCGAGTTTTTGTTGGAAAACTCGGCAGTTGCGAAGGTCGTGTCCTTCTCTTTTATGAAAGGGACACCACCTAGACTTGTTGTTGTCCTTCTGAGTGGGGATTTTGCCCTTACCCCGATTAGAGTATTGCTTTAGATTTTGTGGCTCTTTATTGCCCACGGCCAAGACCTCCTTAGAACCTCTGGCTTGAGACTTCCATTGCACTGTGCATCTAGTGATAACGATCTATAATCTTACTCACATGACTTTCTAATTTACGCAGTAGAAAATTTTAATTTGCGCTAGTATAGCCTACTCGTATCCCAACAGTGGTATCAAAACCATCCTGTGTAGTATTTGATTTTGATTGGTCACATATAGTTGATATGTGGTGGTGGTAGTAGATTACATCTATTACTGGTCTGATATGACAGCTTAGATTAGTTCATGTTAATAGATTGGTTTAGGCACTGGTTGATAAGATCAATTGGTTTCAACAGTAGTAGATGGGTTCGACTGTTCTTTCTGGAAACCTCCCACACCGATTAATGTGATTGATCAATGAAAAATTGAGCCAATTAGATTAGTTCAGAATTGGGTTAATGTGATTAATTCGATGAATTTTTTAAGGGCTATTTCATGAAGAGGATTCATGTCCCCAAAAATTTTCCAAGGGCGTTGCCCCTTTGATCCCTGCCTGCTAACCGGGTAGCTGGAACACCATGCTAGGTAATTGTACTGCGCATTATAGGTATTATGTGGTCATATTGTGTGATAGAATTGGATTATGCACATAACTTGTTTTTGCAGGGTTATGTGAATAATATGACCCATTATGTATGTGATGCATGTATTTTTCATGGCATGCGCGTCATGCTGATTTATAGCCATATGCTACATATTGTTGTATAATAGCCTATGTGTCAACTTGTGATGCTTGATATTTTCATATTTAATTCATTGTTAGCTGTTAGGAGTAATAGCTAAGTAGATGAATGTTATGACCTCAAGCATTGATGGCTCGATGAACAGGAAGCGTGGTGATAGAGATTACTGTGCTAAGGGCCATACTATCTCATGTTTAATATGATTTGACTATGAATATTTTTATATTCCTATTATACTATTATTTATATTATTATCTTGAGTGTTTTTAACATGATAGAATAGTATCCCCCTAGAAAAATTAAGTAAAACTTAATACCCTTCCAATAATTGCACCTATTAAGATTTTAATTATTAACTGGTAGCTCTATCAAAGTAGGATGCCATTAATTATTTCAATAAGATAGGGCAAATGTTGGACACTTTATGCATAATATTGGTTTAACTTGACTAAGCTATCAAAATAGTTTGGGCATATGGCATAGTTTTGAGATCGGGACATATGGATGTCACTCGACAAACAAAAGTTACATATGCTATAATTAGCAAGGGGTTGCTTACCTACGTCACTAGGTTTCTAGCAGTGATACCAAAAATCACTAGGATTTAGTGAAATATGGATCTTGACTCACTATATGTTATTAGAGGGTACATGATTTTTAAACATACAGTGAGAGTATATTTCCTTGAATTGCTTAATGAAAAATTTAACATAAACATAGTGCTAAATTTTTGCATATACTTTTTATGTTGTAGACAATGCCATCGTCTACTTCTTCCACATCCAGTTTTAACCTACGATCTATTCTTGAAAAAGAAAAACTAAACTAAATAAAATTTATTAATTGGTATCGTAACTTGAGAATTATTCTCAAGCAACAAAAGAAGGAATATGTTCTAGAGATTCCATATCTAGATGAACCAACTGAAGATGTTACTTGTGCTTAAAAGAATGTGTATGAGAAATATTGCAATGACTCACTTGAAGTTAACTGTCTCATGCTTGCCACAATGAACTCTGAACTTAAAAAGCAATATGAGAACATGGATGCCTACAATATAATTGTGGTTCTTAAAGATATGTTTGAGAACCAGACAAGGGCTAAAAGGTATAACAGCTCTAAGTCATTGTTTGCGTGCAAGTTAGCTGAAAAAAGTCCGGTCAACCCTCATGTGATCAAGATGATTGGTCATATTGAGAGTTTGGAAAAAGCTTAATTTTTCTCTTAGCCAAGAGTTGGCTACTGATGCGATTCTCCAATCGCTCTCTCCAATATTTGAGCTAGTCATTTTAAACTTTTATATGAATGATATGGAGAAATCAATGACCGAGTTGTATGGGATGCTCAAGTCAGTAGATGAGAGCATTAAAAAAGCTCTAATCATATTATAATGGCTCAGAAGACTATCAACTTAAAAAAAAAGTCTAAGATTTTGGGTAAAAGAAAGTGCATGAGTAAAACTCAAGATGAGATTTCCAGTATATGTCTAGTTGCTTGTCCTAACAGACTTTTGACATAATAGTCTCATTCTTTTTTTACTTAGCTAAGTTAATTGTTATGAATACTGGATGCAGAAAAACCTTGCGGAGTCTTTTTGTTTCTAGAGAAAGAAATTAAAAGGTTGAGACGTCTACACCTGATCGTGGGCTGATAGATAGCACAAGGCCACCTAATTCATACAAAAAGTTCATATTATTAATCGGAATAATTTTGGATAATCTTTGCTACCTAGCCGAGCTAGGATGCTGCAGCCTCTTATCACTCTTGTTTTATACAAAAATAGGAGACGGAAGTAAAAAAAAGAATATTAAATTCTTGCATTTTCCTCTCATTTAGCCATTGTAGAAAAGTACAAAGAAAATTTTAAGTGGATATACGCACATTGGCTTGACTTTAGTAATGAGCAACGACTGTGATATCGGAGACTTCAAAAAAATATCTTTGACGATTCCTGTGCGAAAGTGAAAGCTCCAAAGTTAGTGTACAATGCTGACAATTTTTGAAGAAGCAAATCGTTCGAAATGTACACATTTGCTTAAACGTGAAGAAAGAGCGAATTTTGTTAAGTTCTAGGTCTTTTTTTTTTGGGCGAAACTTCTATTGAACACAATCCTACTTTTAAAAACTTTGGGTTTTCTCATTATTTGCTCACAACTCCAAACAAGCGGTGGAAGTATGGACTTCTTAAGAAAACACCACTTACACTTATACATTCCATGTCATCCAAATGAACGGACAGGTCACGGACTAATGGGAACGAGTCCATAATTGCCAAAGTTTTCTGGACATTGAAATTGAATATTTCAAAAGGTGTGTTTTTCTGTAAATTCTATAAAGTACAATTTCCTAGGAATGAGTCCTATGTTGTGCAGGCGTCTTCCGAGTAGCTTTGTAAATATTACATTTGTATAGTGCTTATCTCCACAATGATTCCATTATATTCCTCGACATATAAGGTCATCTTTAGCATATTGAACGATATCGATTCAAAGTTATGCCATATAAGTATAAACTTGTTTTTCTCTAATGTATTGAACCGAGTTCTACTAATAATTATGACCCAATTTACATTAAAAAACTATAAAATAATAATATCCTCTCTCAACTACACTCTTTTCTATGTAGTTATTTAATACTCATATGAATTGTTTAATGTTTTGAATCGACTCCTAAATAGAGTTCGGTTCTATGCATTTTTTTTTGTTGAAATTGACCCTTTCAATATATTGAATTGATTCAATATCTTCTCTCTCCTTATTTAAATCGGCTAAAATATAACATTAGAGATGTTCTAAAAAAACATGGTTGAAAAAAGTTTGTTGCTCCTTGGGAAGGTGCGGAGGCAGAAGAGTATTCTCTGACACTGAGAAGGAAAGTCAGGGATAGAATAATGCTGTAATTTTGGATGACTACAAGGTGTAAGGACCAGATTAGATGATACAGCATAATGTGCCACTGGTGCCCTATGAATTTGCTCTTTAATGTCCGAGGATCAGGATCCTTATGTGGAGGTATATATATGATGTTCCTCCTTGTAAAACGCTCCTACATGCTACCAGGCCCAGCTAAGGTGAGAGGATACTTCCCCGGCTGCCGCGCCCACGCCCGTCGTGCGCCCCGGCACCCGCGCGCATTTAGCGGCCCGCGTCTCGCGCGCGTCTGGCAGCCGCGTCCCGCGCGCGTCCGGCGCCAGAGACCGGTCTTCTCTACGCCGTCTCGGCCGGGGCGACCCTGGTCAGGGTGGTGCGACTTCCCGGAGGGGGCGGCGGCAGAGGGTGCGGTTGAGGTCGCCGGCAATCTGAAGTGGCGCTGGAGGGACGAAGACCGGTGAAGGTGGCTGCCAAGTAGCGGTCGTGCGGCAGCTCCTGTGGCTGGTGCTGGCAAGGTGTTCGACATTTTTCCCCAACCGGTTCTAGTTTTAGGTACGTCTTGCTCGCCTCCTCCAGTCCTCGTTTCTTCTTTCCCTCTCACTTGGAGCTAGTCTCCGGGTTAGTTGTGGCTCCGTTTCTTCAACGGTGTGAGCTGGGAGCTAGTATCCATTCAGTGAAGCTCGGTTAATGGTGGATTTGACCCGTCTTGATGGAGGTGGCTCACTGTGCGCTAAGTCGCAATCCCATGTTGAGCAGGAATGGATTGGGGTGTTGCCAAGAAGGCAATCAGCGCCTGATCTCCTCAAGTTCTCTGCTCCGCTAGTCGGAGATAGAAATTTCACGAGTAGATCAAAATTTTGGGCAGTGGATGGGGAGGATAGCACTGAGGAAGAAGATGAAGCTGCTAGTCCTGTTTCATCTAGTTCAGGTTCAGAATTTATTTGAGATGCTTTGCGAGTGGGTTTCTCAGTAAACGAAATGATCAGAGCTGAGGCAATGTTGTCTGAAAACATTGAGTCTCCGAAATTTGGTTCGGTTGACTGTGGGGCTGGCCATGTGAGGCATCCTAGGCCCCTGCCATCAAGGATAACCGAGAAGGTAGCGGACTGGTGTTTGTCCTCAAAAATTCGTCCTTGGAAAGGCCCTTACCTAATTTTGATCGGTCTTTAGTTAGTAAGCTGGGGGAGATTAAAGTTAAGGACATGAGGAAGGTTAATCTTGGTAAAACAGGGTTGTCCCTGAATGAGTTTGGTCGGGGCACTGAAGAGGCATGTGGGCCGACGGTGTCGACTGGTCTGGGCCAACTTGTTTTGGCCCAAACTGATAGACGACGATTCAAGTTCCCACCTGGCCTCAGCGATTTCTTCTCCAGGGGAGGGCGGCTGCACTCGCGGTTTCGTGTTTCGCCTTCCCAGAAAGCTTCCTCGCGCGACGTTTCGACACACCCACCTCTGGCTGCCTGTGCATCAAGTACGCAGCGAGCTGGCGCAGGGGGGGCATGGTTGCGGTCGGGATGCAGGTGTCATCTGGGGAGCTCAAGGTGCTCGCCATGGAAGGGTGGCTAAACCAGCCTTCGGCCAGGGCCATGGCGAGACTGAAGTTCATTGTGACATTTGTGATGGTAATGATCATGTCAATTACCGGTGTCCAATTCTCAAGCTCCCCAAGCCGGTTGCTCATGCTGCAGGTTTTTCTATGGCGGGTCTTGGATTCTACCATATACCACATGCCCCCTACCCAGGAAGAAGGATTCCAAGACGGCTTTAGTCAAAGTGGTGGGGGGATCCCTATCTTCCGAGCAGCTTGTGGCACAACTGGAAAGGATAGTCTCCGGTAAATGGAAGTGGGAGCCTAGAGTGCATGACAATGAATCTTTTATTATTCAATTCCCATCCAAGTCTAAACTTCAGAGAGCTATCGCCTATGGAGGAGCTGATGTACGGGAAAATGGGGTTTCTACCGGGGTGAGTTTACAATTTGAGGTGTGGCATGTTAAGGAGGGTGGTTTTCTTTCGCCTAAAGTGTGGCTGCGTGTATATGGCATCCATGAGAAGTTGAGGGAGTATTTGAATCTTTGGGCTGTAGGCACTATGTTTGGGTCTACCCAAATGGTAGACATGAAGACCACTCGCAAGAATGATTTTGGAAGAATTCTTGTGGCGGTTCTTGATCCTAAGTTGCTGCCTTCTAGTACTGATGTTGTCATTGGGGATCATTACTTCAAGCTCAAAATTAAGAAAGAACGTGTCAGATTTGATGACAATGGAGATGAGGTGGAGTTTGATTTCAAAGATGGGGAGGTTGAGGGCAATGAGGAACAGGAGGAAGACAACCCCAAAGCGGCTCCTAACTCTGATTCGGAACCTAAGGGGTTAAAGGAGGGATGATATGATTTTAGAGGGTGGAAATGACAACAACAAGACTGAAAACAACAGGCCTGATGCTTCTGACTTAATGCAAGCATTAGAGGCTAAAATCAAAATCATGGCGACCAGTATTCTGGACTTGGCGGTGGAAACAGCCTTGGGTGAATGTGCTGACTTGGTGTTGGCCGAGGACAACAATGCCTTTGTTGAAGGTGTTGTGGAGGGTGTGCTGCCAGAAGTTGATAATGAGGCTGAGAGCGGCGGCAAAATTGGTGGGAAGGAAACTTTAATTGTTCATCCGGATGTGGATACGGTTCCTCCAATTGGTGGCGCACTTTCAGAGGTTCTCGGTTCAATGGAGGTGCAGCTGAGCCCCCTAGACAGCAGCACGCCTAATCTGTGCTTGCCTTCGCTGTCACCTTGGGCTAATCCGCCTCCTGTTGTGGGGCCAATGGAGGTGCTGTCGACCTTGCATGGTGGAGGTGGCGCGCTGCAGATGCAGGGTGGAAGCACAGTGCCGGCTAATGTGCTGGCGGCTGCAGCTATCACGGAAGCTACAATTACCCCAACCCGTTCCAGCCCGCGTATTGTTAACAAGGATGAGCACGTGATGGAAAAAGCAAAGAAGAGAGCGGCGTGGAAAAATATGGATTTCATTAAAGGTATCAACAATAACCTTTCCTTTACCTCTTGTTCAGATTCTCTAGTTGCCTCTTCTATTCTTGATCTAGGTGTTAACTTAGGCAAGAATTCTAGGGATATCTCAGAATCAGTTAACAGAATTAAAACTATTGAAATTAATAGATTTAATTCGAGATTGAGCCACATAGAATCTGAAACAAATACGGATTCTGAAATTATTGATGAGAAGGACGATGAGGACATAGAAAACCTCACTCTAGGTCACTTATGTGGTGATTTGATGGAGGAGGTAATGGATGAGGACAGTGATCACCTAAGTTGTGATTTTAAAGCTGTCTTTAAGAAAAACAAGTCACATTCGTCCTTTAGAAGGAAGAAACACCATAAGATTAGGATGATTAAAAAACATAAGACTGAGTCAAAATGAAAGGAATTTTTTTGGAATAGCAGAGGTCTTAGTGACTTGGCTAAATTTAGATTCCTGTCAGACACGTCTAGAGAGCAAAAGCTAGACTTTATTGCTCTCATGGAGACCGGTAAGAAAGATTTTTCTAAAACAGTTTTAAACAACATTTGTGGTGGACAAGAATTCCTGTGGCACTGGTCCGAACCTCATGGTAGGTCCGGTGGTATTTTGTTAGGAGTGAACTTAGAGGTCTTTGACATCGGAGTTATTGCCGAAGGAGATTTCTATGTTAAATTCCGACTTAGAAACAAAGTAGATGGCTTCCAATGGATTCTTATAGCAGTTTATGGGGCTGCTCAAGATGACTTTAAGGAAGCTTTTCTCGCGGAGTTGGTTCAAACATGTTCTAAAGAAACACATCTGATTCTTATCGGTGGTGATTTCAACATAATTAGGAGCCCAAAAGAGAAAAACAATGATAAATATGATGATAAATGACCCTTTTTATTCAATGCCGTTGTTGATGGCTTAGACTTAAGGGAGCTTGAACTTTCGAATAGGAAGTTTACTTGGGCAAACTCTAGGGATATACCAACTTATGAGACACTTGATAGGATTTTGGTAAGTACGGAGTGGGAGGCTAAATTTCCGCTAGCAAATGTTCAAGCATTAAATAGGAAAATTTCAGATCATACCCCATTGCTACTTAATATGGGTGATGGTACCCATATTAAAAAGCAACCTATGTTCAAATTTGAACTCGGATGGTTGTTGCGGGATGGTTTCTCGGAGTTGGTAGCTGATGTGTGGAACAAAGAGAAAAGGGGGAAAACACCACTACGAAAATGGCAATTTAAAATTCAACGTCTTAGACAATTCCTAAGAGGTTGGGCTAAGAATGTGAGTGGTACTTATAAAAAGGAGAAGGAAGAGCTGATTAAGAAAACAGATGAGCTTGATAAGAAAGCAGAAACTCAAATTCTAAGCCCTATGGAGCTTGATTTGAAACATTGTTTAAAAGAGAGATTAGTCTCCCTTTTAAGGGAAGAGGAGCTCAAATGGTATCAAAGAGCCAAGACAACTAAGTTGTTATTTGGCGATTGTAATACTAAGTATTTTCATTTGGTAGCAAGTGGTAAACACAGGAAAACTAGAATTTTCAAACTTGAGCAAGAAGAGGGAGTTATAGAAGGGGATGACAATCTTAAAAGATTTATCACCAATTATTATAAGGACCTCTTTGGAGCTTCAGATCGTAATAATTTTTCCATGATGGAATCTATGAGGGATGATATCTCGCAGGTATCCGATTTGGAAAATGATTTATTAACCATGGAATTCTTGGAGGAGGAGGTCAAAGCTGCCATTTTCCAAATGGAGCATAATACGGCGCCAGGCCCAGACGGGTTTCTGGCTGAGTTCTATCAAGCCTTTTGGGATATTATTAAGAGTGACCTCATGGCTCTCTTTGCTGAATTCCACAAGGGTAAATTGCCACTATACAGCCTCAATTTTGGAATAATTACATTATTACCAAAAGAAAAGAGGCAAAACGAATACAACAGTTTAGGCCAAATTGCCTATTGAATGTTAGTTTCAAAATTTTTACAAAGGTAATGACAAATAGAATAGCTCTAGTAGCTCAAAAAGTCATAAAACCTTCACAAACCTCTTTCATGTCCGGTAGGAACATTTTGGAAGGCGTTGTCATTTTACATGAGACTATTCATGAGATGCATAGGAAGAAATTAGATGGGGTTATATTGAAGCTAGACTTTGAGAAAGCATATGACAAGGTTAATTGGTCCTTCCTTCAGCAAACTTTAAGAATGAAGGGCTTTTCTTCTGTATGGTGCAATTGGATAGAACAAATTGTTAAGGGTGGCAGTGTTGGCATTAAAGTTAATGATGAAGTTGGCCATTTTTTCAGACTAAGAAAGGACTTCGGCAAGGAGATCCGTTGTCACCAATTCTTTTTAACTTAGTGGCTGATATGTTAGCCATCTTAATTGAGAGAGCCAAGGCTAATGGAAAGTTTAGTGGAGTTGTTCCTCACCTTGTCAATGATGGTCTATCAATCTTACAGTACGCGGATGACACTATCCTCTTCCTGGATCATGATATACTCCAGGCCAAAGACCTTAAGCTAGTCTTAAGTACCTTTGAGCAATTATCGGGGTTAAAAATCAATTTCCATAAGAGCGAGTTATTTTGCTATGGCAAGGCCAAGGAGTGTGAGCATGAATATGCGCAACTTTTTGGTTGTGGCATGGGGGGTTTCCCATTTAGATACTTAGGTATTCCCATGCATCATCGCAAGCTTTCGAACAAGGATTGGTTGGTCATAGAGGAAAAATTTCAAAAAAAGCTGAGTAGTTGGAAAGGTAAACTCTTATCAGTAGGAGGGAGACTAGTACTGATTAATTCAGTTCTAGCTAGTCTAGCCATGTACATGCTCTCCTTCTTCGCAGTCCCCAGAGGTGTGTTAAAAAAGCTAGACTATTACCGTTCCAGATTCTTTTGGCAATGTGGTGAACATAAAAAGAAATATAGACTCACTAAGTGGAGTATTCTTTGTAGGCCTAAAGAATTTGGAGGATTGGGGATCCAAAATTTGGATATCCAAAATAAATGCCTTTTGAGCAAATGGTTGTTTAAACTTATTAACGAAAAGGGTGTTTGGCAAAGCCTTATTAAAAGGAAGTACTTGTCCAACAAAACTCTTACCCAAGTTACAAAACAACCGGGGGATTCACATTTTTGGTCTGGCCTTATGAAGGTCAAGGATCAATTCCTTGCATGTGGTCACTTCCGTGTTCGTGATGGATCCCAAACTAGATTTTGGGAGGATACTTGGATAGGTGACAAACCCTTTAGTGTTGCATATCCCGCACTCTATAGAATTGTGAGGAGAAAAGACACCACGGTATCACATATCTTAAGCTCTATACCTCTTAATGTGTCCTTTAGGAGGGCCTTGGTTGGCTCTAATATAGATGATTGGCTTGGTTTGGTGACCAAAATATTTTCAATAAACCTTACAAGTGGAGAGGACTCGTTTTATTTGGGATTTGTGTAACAAGGGTACTTTTACGGTTCATTCTTTTTATATGTATGTGATACAAGAAGGGGTAGTTCCCCAAAAGACCCCTCTTTGGAACATTAAGATACCCCTGAAAATTAAGATCTTCCTTTGGTACCTTCAAAAGAGGGTTACTCTCACAAAGGATAATCTAGCAAAAAGGAATTGGCAAGGTAGCACCATTTGTTGTTTTTGTAGCTCTATGGAGACGATACAACATCTTTTCTTTGATTGCCACTTTGCAAGATTTATTTGGAATACCGTTTTTATCACCTTTGGAATTCAACCCCCTTCTAGTTTTGCGAACATGTTTGATTCTTGGTTGAGTGCCATTCGGCCAAAACTTAGAAATCAAATATTTGTAGGAGCTGCTGCTTTATGTTGGGCTATGTGGTTGAATAGAAACGATATGATATTCAATAACTCTAAATCTAATACATTTCTGCAGGTTATTTTCAGGGCAACATATTGGATTCGACATTGGTCCCTACTACATAAAGAAGAGGCGAGATCAAATCTCAAAAATGGATGCAGATTGTTGAAGACCGTAATCATGGAGGTTTTTGCGAAGTTCGGTTGGAAATTTAGGAATAGACTTGAAGCGTAGCTTCTTTCTTCTCCTTTCTTTATTTGTAGTTTGATTTCTTGTGGAGTTGGAGCCTATGTGCTCAGTTTTGTATTGAACAGCTGTGTACTTTCTCCCCAGAAAGTAGAAGCTGGAACTTTGTTCCATTTTCTAAAAAAAAAATGTGGAGGTATATCCTATACATATATGTCCTAGTTCTCCTGGTTCTCCAGAGAAGTTGTATGCTTCATTTCTAGCCAAAGTTTTTTGTTTCTTTCTAATGAGCTTCCTGGAAGCTGCACATATCTGCACGTAGTAGTTTGATAGGTTATAAAAGCTGGACTTAATATCGTCTCTGGTATATTAGCTTTCAATTATCGGTACTGTTGTATAAATGTGTCTATTAAAGGAAATATATGTAATATTACCATAGCATATATCTTCCTCGCATAGTCACTCGAGCATTCTTGAATATTCTAATAATATAGGATTGACACTATAATACACTGCCGAACTTTAGAAAAATAGCTTGATTTTAATGTAAGGCTAGTTAATTATACTATAGAACACGAAATAAGGATGTTCTACGAATAACAACTGTAGAGATTATGTCACCCTAAAGGCAATGAGAATTTTACGCAAATAGAGGGACCAGATATAAGGGGAAAAAACTAAGTGGCGACTACATCACAAATGACCCTTTATATAATGTTCTCGTCTAATAAAAAATATTTAAAAACAAATAAGGAAAAATCAACTCATAACAAGTAATAAATAAATTTGGTGGACACAGAAAAGTAAATAAATACAAACAAAAAAGGGAATAAAATAAAGAGAAATACCGAGATCTACATCGACCGGTCGCCGTTAGAAAGCTCCCCAAGAGGCATGCACATGTTTTACCTACCCAAACAAAAACCACAACACAAACGCTCGAGCAAGCGAGCCAGTGGGGCAGGACAGGCAATCGCTAAACAGCACAGCAGAGGCGAGGCCAACAACCAAACCCAACCCACCTGAGGACCGAGCTTTGTTCGATTGATAAGCTTCACTGTCCTACAAACTATCTATTGTAGCATAGCTATAACAATAGATGTAAGATATCTTTTTTATAGAAAATATAGCCAAGAGAACTAGAAAAGGAGAGCTAATGATAAAATGAGTGAATGTCATTTCTCATACTCCTCTTGAATGTTTATATACATGAGTAGAGTAGGATATGGATGGAAATTTTTTATCCTACCCCTTAATAATTACAAAAGGTAAGGATACATTGGTGTATTCCTTTATACTATTAGGCCAATTACATATTGGACCAGTTGTAAGGTTCAGTCAAAAGAGGTTGGCCCACCCCTACAACATTGTCCATTCAGGTTTTATTCATGGATTAGACCCGAATGTCTTACCTTATAAATACATATGTATTTAGTGAAAAAAGTACATATCCATATTCCGTGAGATAATAAATAAATATTAGATTTATCTAACAACCTCTATTTAAGTTCTAACTTATGTTTGGTTAAGACGCATATACATATATGCATATAATATAAGTATGATGTGACTAGGACTGCATTCTCCCTTAGATTTGTGTGACTAGGTGTGCGTTCCCCTTAATGGATCTATTCTGTTTTTTTCTTCGGTGTTTGACTTTTGACTATGGTTTATAATTTAAACTGTTCTCTACAGAGTAATAAAAACTTACGTACGATTTTAATTAATATAAATAAAATAAATGTAGTATATACTATAATTAAGTTATAGATTATATCTTAAAAATTATTTTGTTTTAAAGTTGTTACCCTAAAAAAAGCTGAAAAGGGGAAACCGGAAGGACAGGCCTGTTGGCTTCCCTTTCTCACGTTGCATCCCCCGTTTCTCACTCCATTCCATTGAGCTCTCCTCTAGGGGTGAAAAGGGTAACAGATAATTCGTTTTATTCGATATTCGTATTAGAGAAAACGCGAATGTGGTAAACAAAATTCATATTCGAAAATATTTGTATTCGTATTCGAGAATATTCGTATCCGTATTTGAGAATATTCGTATTCGCATTCGTATTCGAGAATATTTGTATCTGTATTCGTATTTAAGACTATTCGATTCGTGTTCGATCCGTTTCTAGAACTCATGAAAAATTCGTACGAATTTTGTGATTCAAAATTTGAATTTAGGCGGTTTAAAACCAGTAACCAGTCAAAAATTGGTGAAAATCGATAAAACCGCTAGGTATCCATTTTATCCGATATTCGTATCCGAAAAAATCTGTATTCCAAAATATTCATATTCATATTCAAAAATATTCATATCTATATTTAAAAATATTTAAATTTATATTCATATTTATTTTAAAAATATAAATTCGTATTCGTATTCGAAACTATTCGATCGTACCTCGCTCTCCTCTCCCCTCTAACCTTTCCACCCTCTCTCTCCTCTCCCCTTCCCACTCCTACCCAAAGCTTCGAATTTCCGCTTTTGTGTCCGCATTCCTGATACGCCGAGGGAAAGCCTCGCAAGAAACCGCGTGAGGGTTCCGTTCCTTCCTTGCCGCCGGGGCTCGGTGCATGCGCATTGCCACCTCGCAAGATTCCTCTCGCGCGCCTGATTCTTGGAGGGAGGCGTTTCTTGGAAGCGTTGGAAGCGTCGAGGGAGGGAGAAGCGCCGCATGGATCAGGGTCTCCGGTGGAGCCGACACCTCAGGCTGCGATTCCGGGAGGCGGGTGCTCGCCGGGGCGGGCGGAGGCCGGGGTTTTGGGCGGAAGGAGCCGTGTTGGGGTGGGATCTTGGAGCTCCTCACCTGAGCTCGTGTTCTTGAGGTGTTCTTGCGAGATGATTTGGTATTTTGGTTTGGCTTAGTTCAGTCCAGTCCAGTTTCTTGTGCAGCTGTGTGTTTGGTTTGTTTGCTTTTTTCCAGGTAGGTGGGGGGTGGAGTGGAGTTGGGTCGGAGGAGAGTTGGAATTTATTGCAAGGTGTTTCTTTGAGAGGGAAGCGGATTGTTACTTGAAATCTGAGTTTTTCTTGCTCAGGGAGCAGTCCAGCAGTTTGGACCTGATTTGGTGTTTCTTGGGGGGAATTGCAGATTGAGCTCTATAATTTTGGGCTCCTGTTTCCTCCCACAAGTTCAGTATGCTTGGAGCAGATTGAATTCTCAGCAGCAGCGAAGAACCCTGCGCTTGTTGAGCTCTTGGGGGGGGGGGGGGGGTGCTGAAATTAGCTTTGTGCAGTGGTTTGGTTGTGTTTTGGGAAATGGCTGGGGGGAGGAGGCTCAAACTCAAGCTCAAGCTCAGTGCATTGTACACCTTTGCGCAATGCAGCAAGGGCTCCAACGAGGATCACTCGCGCATTGGGACGACGGGGTTCTCCCGAATCGTTTACGTCAATGAGCCGGGCAGGCATGAGGAGGAGGGCTTCACATATCCACTAAACGAGGTGTCGACGACAAAGTACACGTTGGTTACGTTCCTGCCCAAGTCCCTCTTTGAGCAGTTCAGGAGGGTGGCTAACTTCTACTTCCTGGTCTCGGGTATCCTCGCGCTGACCCCGCTCGCGCCCTACACAGCGGTCAGCGCACTCCTGCCGTTGTGCTTCGTGATTGCGGCGACCATGGCGAAAGAAGGGGTTGAGGATTGGAGGAGGAAGCAGCAGGTATTGTTCTTGTTACCTTGCATTCAAATCCTGGCGCGTGTAGTAAGATTTATTGGGTTTTATTTTATTCATATGAGTGCTAGTTATGGTTAACAAGAACTCAGCTGGCTTGTAAGCATAATCAATCTATCCAATGGCTTTTTCACGAACTGCTTAATGAGTTAAAACAAACTTGGCATATCTGTAGGGCTTCTCCTTTTCATGGTGTTGGGATGGTTGTTTTTCCCCTCTATACATCTGGTTTGTGTCTCCAGAGGCAAAAAAAAATGATTCCATTATTGGGGATGGATCAAAGTATGTAGGAATTTACAGCTAAGCAATGTCGTAAGTCTACAGGGAAATACAGATTAATTTGTTTTTTTTGGTAAAAGATGAATTCCAACTGGTTTAAGAAACCACATGAAACTGAAAGTAGGAAAACTACAACTAAAGAATAATAGAAATTTTGTGTATGAAAATTTTATACTTAATATGTGTTGCTCAGTTTTTTTAAAAAATAAATAATATGTGTTGCTTAGTTATACAAGATGCAAGCTTCCTTTCTGAACAATGCCCTGAACTACGTTGCAAATTACTTTGGCTTTGAGCGTTAAATTTTTAGTTTCATCATTTTGCATTCTTGAGATGTAGTCATATGATGTCATTATGGATTATGCTGGCTCCAAATTTGTTCATTCTCATAGGCAGCTGATAAAAACTGATTTAGCAAGAATTTGTAATCTCAGTTGTAACGCATGATTTCACTTCACAAGAAACCATCTTCTTTTTTTTGCGTGAAGAAATCAATTTTGAGCTTATCTGGAAATTAAGGTATAGCAGAGCCGAATTTTTTATGAATTTCATGTCATTGATGTGGTGCATATCTCCTTTTTTTTTTGCACAAAGACTAGTCTTCAAATTTTATGGCATTATCTATAAGATTTAGTTAGTTTTGGATATTTTATGTACATTGTGCATGCTTTTGGTATGTTAAGCGGATATATGCAATTCTTCACCCAGGATCATGAGCTCAATAATCGGATAGTAAAAGTGCATAGAGGCAATGGCAATTTTGAAGTGACAAAATGGAAGGATATCAAAGTTGGAGATGTAATAAATGTGGAGAAGGATACATTCTTTCCTGCTGACTTGATTCTGCTTTCATCTAACTATCCAGATGGAATCTGTTATGTAGAGACTATGAACCTTGATGGTGAAACAAATTTGAAAATTAAACAAGCTCTAGAGGTGACATTGAATTTACAAGAGAATAATAGTTTCAGTAATCTCAGACAAACGATCAAATGCGAAGACCCAAATGCGAATCTCTATTCTTTTGTTGGTACTATGGAATGGGAAGGCCGGCTGCATCATTTGTCACCCCACCAGCTTCTTCTTCGGGACTCAAAGCTGCGGAACACTGACTTTATATACGGGGCTGTCATCTTCACAGGTCATGATACAAAAGTGATGCAAAATGCAACTGATCCACCATCTAAAAGAAGCAAGATTGAGAAGAAAATGGATAAAATCATTTACCTGCTGATGTCTTCGCTACTTATAATTGCATTACTTGGTTCAGTCTTGTTCGGTATATGGACCAAAGATGATTTAAGGAATGGCAAGCCGAAGCGGTGGTATCTTCGGCCAGATGATTCAACTGTCTTTTATGATCCGAGGAGAGCAGCTCTGGCATCTTTCTTTCATTTGTTGACAGCCTTGATGTTGTACAGCTACTTCATCCCAATTTCTTTGTACATATCTATTGAGATGGTCAAGATCTTGCAGGCTCTATTCATCAACCAGGACATTGAAATGTATCATGAAGAATCAGATCAGCCAACTCATGCTCGTACTTCAAATCTAAATGAGGAACTAGGTCAGGTTGATACAATTCTCTCTGATAAGACTGGGACATTGACCTGTAACATGATGGAGTTTATTAAGTGTTCGATTGCTGGCACTGCCTATGGTCAGGGTGTCACAGAAGTTGAGAAAGCTATGGCTATGAGGAAAGGGGCCCCATTAGATGATGAGATAGAAAGTGGAGACCACAAGGAGAAAAAAATCGATGAAAGTCCTCATATTAAAGGGTTTAATTTCAAGGATCCACGTATTATGGATGGAAACTGGATTCATGAACCTAATAGGGATATGATAAGAGATTTTTTCCGTCTGCTAGCCATCTGTCATACATGCATACCTGAAAAAGATGAAACCGGGAAGGTTTCATATGAAGCTGAGTCCCCTGACGAAGCAGCATTTGTTATTGCAGCAAGAGAATTAGGGTTTGAGTTTTATCAGAGGGCACAGACAAGTATAATTGTTCGTGAATCGGATCCAAGTGAGAATGTTGTAAAAAATAGGTAAGTCAAATTTCTTTGTTTCTTTAAAAGATAATCCTTTTTACCTAAATTTGACTCTTTGACATGCTTTTGTAGAAAGTATGAGCTCCTAAATATCTTGGAATTCAGTAGCTCACGGAAGCGGATGTCTGTGATAGTCAAGGAATCAGAGGGAAGGATATTAATGCTTAGTAAGGGTGCTGATAGGTTAGTACTCCATATATTCTAAATTTCTGTATGTTTTATCACAGATAACTGACAAACTTGTCTTCCTGTCCATGTTTTCTTACTGTATTCTCCATGTGAACAGTGTGATGTTCAAAAGGCTTGCACCAGCTGGAAGAAAATTTGAGGAAGAGACTAAAAGGCACATAAATGAGTATTCTGACTCTGGTCTAAGAACCTTTGTTCTTGCATACCGTGTCCTGGATGAGAAAGAGTACAATAAATTTGATGAAAAACTTGACGCTGCCAAAACATCTGTAAATGCCGACAGAGATGAAAAAATTGAGGAGGCTGCTGACAGCATCGAGCAGGACTTGCTTCTTCTTGGTGCCACTGCTGTTGAAGACAAACTCCAGAAAGGGGTATGTCTTTTTTGAACAGCTATCTTTTCCAGCTTTATGTATTATAATAAGTATTGCTTGTTAATATGTGTGCATGTGCATTTATATTCAGGTACCAGAATGCATAGACAAGCTTGCACGAGCAGGAATTAAGATATGGGTGCTGACAGGAGACAAAATGGAGACGGCTATCAATATTGGGTATGTATTGTATTTTTGCATGGAAAAGGAACTGTTTGCTATAATCTGGCTATTTCCTTTACTGAACCATGTGCTTTGTCATCTTCAGCTTTGCATGTAGCCTACTTAGACAAGGAATGACACAGATAATCATCACACTGGAAGCACTTGACATCATTGCATTGGAGAAAAATGGAGACAAACAAACCATCGCCAAGGTGAATAAATGATTAAATTACCTTTGTTTTTGAATCATTGCATATGTAACTCATTTTAAGCATAGAACAATTGTGATTTTTGAATGACTATATTCACAACACTAGCTCCCAGATGTTTAAAGAAAAGGCAGTTTAACAAAACATGCGTTCACATTTATAATTGCTAAACCTAGGCTATCAAAACAGTCATAGTTACTTTTCTCTTTATTGGCTCTCCAGGCATCAAGGCAAAGGGTTATGGATCAGATAGAGGATGGAATCAAACAAATTCCACCCTTAAGTCAGTCCAGCACTGAATCTTTTGCACTAATCATTGATGGTAAATCATTAACTTATGCTTTGGAAGATGATGTCAAGTTTAAGTTCTTGGATCTTGCTGTCAAGTGTGCATCAGTCATATGTTGTCGATCTTCACCGAAACAGAAGGCACTGGTCAGCTTTTTGCTTTTATGAAGCTTATGTTTCTCTTTTCTATGTAATTCTCCTAGTGTTGTTTCTAGAAAGTAGAAACATACATGCAAAGATATTAACATCATTGATTATATGCAACAATGGCAGGTTACAAGACTTGTTAAACATTCACATAAAGTGACCTTAGCAATTGGTGATGGGGCAAATGATGTTGGCATGCTTCAGGAAGCTGACATAGGGGTTGGCATTAGTGGTGTTGAAGGGATGCAGGTTATTAATTTGATGCTTTGTAAATTTTGTGAAGGTGCTTGTGCCCACTATAAAATATCTTTTAATGATTTGTTGTCCCTGTTCACAACGTTTTAGGCTGTCATGGCAAGTGATGTTGCTATCGCCCAATTCCGCTTTCTGGAACGGTTACTGCTGGTGCATGGGCATTGGTGTTACCGACGCATTTCAGTGATGGTATACTTTATGTTTGTTTATACCTCATAATCAGCTTGTGAAATTCAAGCACCATGTTGATGTGTTCTTTCTTTTTTGGTGCAGATATGCTATTTCTTCTACAAGAATGTAACTTTTGGAGTCACCATTTTTCTGTATGAAGCATTTGCATGCTTCTCAGGGAAGCCAGCTTATAATGACTGGTTCTTGTCACTGTATAATGTCATTTTCACCTCCCTTCCTGTCATTGCGTTGGGAGTATTTGATCAGGATGTATCCTCCAGGCTGTGTCTGCAGGTATACCAATGCCAAACAGTTTGGAAAAAACTACGATCTTTCAGAATAGTAGATAAAATTGGGGAAAATCCATTTCAAATCCTAAATGCTCATGAAACATGTTCCTCCTCATCTTTTTCTGAAGAAAATACGCTTTCTACTCTATGTTGGTTGCTGAGAAGCTACATAATCATGTTTTGTTTAAGATAAGTTAATTTTTTTTGGTTTTCTTGTGCTCTTGGTCCTCTTGATTAGGTTAAGTGTTCACGTAGAATATGTTTTCATATGATTTAATGATATCTGACTTAATCCAAGGAGACATTTTACCCCAGAGATGCCTCAACAAGTCCTATTTGTGGTGCTTTCAGTTCCTTTCACTGTGTTCTTGAACAAACAAAAATAAAATTGTATCTTTCATGTTCATTTTCCATCCATTTGATCAAGCTGTTTTAAATGAAGTTCCTGTTCTGCATGTTATTTTGTAGTATCCAGAGCTCTACCAAGAAGGTGTGCAGAATATATTATTCAGCTGGCGTCGGATACTTGGCTGGATGCTTAATGGTGCAATGAATGCCACCTTAATCTTTTTCTTCTGCACTACTGCCCTTGAGGACCAGGCATTCCGTCAGAATGGCCAAGTTGCGGGCTTGGATGCCCTAGGTGTTGTCATGTACACTTGTGTCGTATGGATTGTGAACTGCCAAATGGCGCTCTCTGTGAACTACTTTACCATAATCCAGCACATATTCATATGGGGCAGCATTGCTGTATGGTACCTCTTCCTCTTGGCTTATGGTGCTGTAGACCCAAGGTTCTCAACAACCGCATACATGGTCTTCATTGAACAGTTGGCGCCGGCCCTTTCATATTGGTTGGTGACACTCTTTGTGGTCATGGCAACACTTATCCCATACTTTAGCTACGCCGCAATCCAGATCCGCTTCTTCCCAATGTTCCACAACAAGATTCAGTGGAAAAGGTACTTAGGGAAGGCTGAAGATCCGGAGGTGGCAAGACAGCTGTCATCACGACACCGGACGTCATCACACCAGAGGATGGTTGGGATCTCTGCTCGTCGTGATGGCAAGGATATGCAAGTAACGAGGGAAACTGATCTAGAAGTTCAGGGATAGTTTTTTAGTAGATTTTGTGTTTTGTACAGCTTATAGAATGTTGTCTCCAGAAAGATGACGAAATGGACTGATTGGAACTTGTGGATATTCTTGGATTGTTGCTTCGATGGTGTCATGGGGTTCTCCCAGTTCAGATGATTGAGCAAGATCACACAATATTGCTTAGAGAGATCTCAAGGAGACCGAGAGATTACCTGGTGTAAAGTTCGTTTTTAGTGATTTCAGGCGGAGTTTGTTTGTTTGTTTGTTTTTTTTTTTTTGCTTTTCTTTTAGACAGGTAGATGCTTGTGACCTGATGGTATAATTTCATTTGTTTTATTCCTTTTTACCCCCCCCCCCTACCTCTCGCTCTCAAGTGTATTGTAACCAATAATAGTAAGGTTTATGATGATATAATGGCTCTAGTCTTATTGGAAGCAGCGGATCCATTCTACATGGCTGACCCAAGGAGATCAAAATACAAAATTTTTCCATGCCCAAGCTTCTGAGAGGAGAAGGAAAAATCGCATTGACAAGTTAGGGAGGAGGGAGGGGCGGAGGTGGAGGGGAAGCACCTAAAAAATTTTATTGCTAACCATTATCAACATCTTTTCATGTCAAGTGCAGGTGAACAGATGGAGGAGGTTATTGGGTGTGTACAATCTCGGGTCTCTCAGGATATGAACGAGGGATTGATTGCACCTTTCACTAATAAAGAAGTTTGGGAAGCTCTGCAAGAGATGGGGGAATTGAAAGCTCCGGGGGCTGATGGTATTCCGGCAATTTTTTACAAGAAATTCTGGTCTTTAGTGGGTGACAAAGTGAAACAGGAGGTCCTGAATGTGCTGAATGGAGGTAATATGCCACAGGGTTGGAATGATACAGTAGTGGTTCTGATTCCGAAAGTGAATAAACCGGAAAAGCTTAAAGACCTCCGGCCGATCAGTCTTTGTAATGTTGCCTACAAGCTGATTTCAAAGACCGCTGCGAATCGGATGAAGTCCATCCTGCCGAAGATTATTTCTCATTCACAGAGTGCCTTTGTCCCGGGGCGTCTAATAACTGATAATGTGCTGATAGCCTATGAGATGACTCACTACCTGAACCAGCGAAAAAGAGGAAAAGTAGGATTAGCAGCAATAAAATTGGACATGAGTAAAGCCTACGACTGGGTGGAGTGGACCTTCTTGAGGAAAATGATGGAGAAATTGGGCTTCCATGGGAGGTGGATCGAATTGATCATGCGGTGTGTCACAACAGTCTCATATCGCATTAAGGTAAATGAGGCCTACACCACTATAGTGATCCCACAGAGGGGACTCCGGCAAGGGGATCCACTTAGCCCATATCTTTTTATTATCTGTGCGGAAGCCCTCTCTGCCATGCTACAACAAGCTGAAGCTGATGGGAAAATTGAAGGAATCAAAGTGTGTGGGGAGGCCCCTAGAATCAACCACCTTTTCTTTGCTGACGACTCCCTTGTCCTGATGAGAGCACGAATAGAGGATGCCAAAGAACTACAAAGAAATCTCGATGTTTATGAAAGAGCCTCGGGTCAGATGATTAATAGGGACAAATCCTCTGTTCTGTTCAGTCCCAACACAAATCAAATGAACAAGGAGCAGGTAAAATTGGAACTGCACATTGAGTTGGAAGCAAGAAGTGAGAGATATCTAGGTCTCCCGGTCTCGATTGGCAAATCACGAAAGAAGGCCTTTGAATATATAAAAAGGAAAATCTGGGGGCGTATACAAGGGTGGCAGGAAAAGATGCTCTCCAAGCTGGAAAGGAGGTGCTGATTAAAGCTGTGGCACAAGCTATCCCCACTTATGCCATGTCTTGTTTTGATCTAACAAAAGGGCTTTGTGAGGAGCTGAACTCTTTAATTGGCAGATGGTGGTGGAATCAAAATGATAAGGAGAACAAAATCCATTGGTTAAGCTGAGACAAATTAACCTTGCCAAAGAAGGAGGGTGGTTTGGGTTTTAGGGACTTACATTTGTTTAACCTAGCTATGCTTGCAAGACAGGCATGGAGAATCTTAACCAATCCTGACAATCTCTGCAGCCAGCTCCTCAAGGCAAAGTATTTTGCTAACAGCAACATTTTGCAATGCAATGTTCGAGATGGGATCTCATACACCTGGAGGAGTATCCTTCAAGGCGCTCAGCTCCTTAGGGAAGGGATAATATGGCGGGTGGGAAACGGAAACTCTCTGGATATCTGGGCTGACCCATGGATTCCACTTGGGGCTACACGTCAGCTGGCCACCCCGAGAGGCACATCTCTAATGACTAAAGTTGCTGAACTTATCAACCCGGTTACTGGCACTTGGGATGAAGAGTTGGTTAAGGATACCTTCTGGCAGCGGGATGCAGATATGATTTTGTCAATGGTGACGGACGATAATACTGATGATTGGCCAGCTTGGCACTACAATTCGAAAGGGGAATTCACTGTAAAATCGGCATACAAGGTGGCTGTAAAGCGGAGAGAGCATGAACGAGGGAGAGATGCGTCAGTTTCAGATATGGGGGACAAAGCCAGGAAGCCTTTAATTGGAAGAAACTCTGGAACTTACCGATACCAAACAAGGTCAAGATGTTCTTATGGCGGTTTGCCCATAATAGCTTGGCAGTCCGAAGGAACATAGCTAGAAGAGGAGTGGAGCGTGAAACAAGTTGCCCCATGTGTCACAGGATGGACGAGGATTGTAGTCATCTTTTCTTCAAATGCCATGGGGTGAAAAAAATTTGGCGGCTAATGGACCTAGAGCAAATCCGATTGAAGCTTGCAGAGTGCAAATCAGGAAAGGAAGTAATCATGGAAAGTTGGAAGATGGAGGCTGCTACACAACAGAAAGTCTGGGTGTTGCTCTGGAAATGGTGGTCGGCCAGAAACAAAACAAATGTGGGGGAAAAAAGAATATCCGCTGCAGAATTATGCTCAATTGTGAGCTACTATGTGATAGAATTTGAGAAGCTGAAGAAAAGAGGAGAGAAAAGACCAAAGAAAGAACAGAAATGGGAGTCACCACAGCCTGAATGCTACAAGATCAATATTGATGCTTCTTACCGGGCTATAACGGGGTCAGGTGGGTGGGGCTTTGTTGCTCATAACAGCAATGGTGAGTTCTTAGAGGGGGGTTGTGGACATCTTGAGCGGCTCACAAACCCCATTCATGCTGAAGCTCTTGCAGCTTTGCGAAGTCTTAAGAGGGTGGCACAACTGGGAATGACTAGAATTATTCTTGAGACTGATGCAACTAATTTGGAGAAGGCTTTGAGTTCTGACTCAATGGACAGGAGCCCAGAAGGCTGCATCTTTCGGCGTATCAAGGATTTTATGAAGGATTCTTTTGATTACTGTGAGGTCCGGTCTTGCCCGAGATCTTGCAACAAAGTGGCTGATAGCCTTGCTGCTTATGGGGCGAGCGTTGTGCGCTATGGTTCTGAGGTCTTCATGGACCAGGTCCCCGAATTTGTGACCAGCTTGGTCTCTGGCGATATGCCCAGAGCCACTGGTTAGTGGAAACCTTTGTGTTCCAGTTCAAAAAAAATGGCTCTAGTCTTCTATGGGAAAGGATCATAAATGAAAGTATGATAATGGAAGCTTGTGCTTCAGAGATTTGCAAGTTATATTTGTCTGTAATACTTGTGACTAGGTGGAACCTACATGTCTCATTAGTTCTTATTTGCCCCTTCAATCATTTCTAAAGGGCAACAATCTCTTGCTCTTTTTAAGTTGCCTAGGAGTTATTATTCCTTCTCTAATTAAAAGAGAGTGATAAAAACGGAAAATAACTTTTGCAAAAAAAATATCAAGGAAAAAATATTGGCGGTAACCGGCCATACTGATAAAAATATATCGGTCTGAAAGGTTTGAAATTTAAATTTTGGTTGTTGATTTTGAATTTATAAATAGTAATTCCGGCTGAGAATTGGTCAAACCAGACGGTAAACAACCAAAAATCAGGCAAATTCAATTTAAATTTAAATGCGAAAATTGAAACAGTCCGGTAGTTAACCGGTTACCAGTATCCTGGCGTATTGAGCTTTTGATTATAATCCAATCTGACAAAATTGACTGACAGATTGCAACAACCATAACATTAAGAATGAGAAGTGAAGGCTAACAAAATCAACACTAATCAGTAACATCAAGAAGAACTGAAGGATTCAAATGAAGAAGAGAAGTATTACAATATTACACAGATATTGACATACAAGTATCCTTTTATTGCTTTATCCTATCAACAAACCTGCAATGTTGCAGCAGTGGAAGAAGAGCATCAAGAAGCTCCTGAGCTGCTGCTCTTCCTCATCAATCACGGCTCGGGCAGTGGCAGAGCGGCCGGCTGTTTCACCTCAACAAACCTGCAATGTTGCAGCAGTGGAAGAAGAGCATCAAGAAGCTCCTGAGCTGCTGCTCTTCCTCATCAATCACGGCTCGGGCAGTGGCAGAGCGGCCGGCTGTTTCACCTCCTCGGTCGGCTTGACCGGCCGACGAGGCGCCCGCCACCGCCAGCATCTCCGGCGGGCCAGCCTCGTGCAGTCGTACCACTCATCGGGGCCCTCGGCCTGCCCCGCGCACACCCGGCCAAAGAAGCAGGACAGGACGGTGAGCACCAGCACGACGGCGAGCACCGCAAAGAACGGGCCGACCGACCCTGAGCCGTGCCGCGGGGCGGCGGCGGCTTCGGACACCTGGTAGTCCGGCAAGGGCATCGTCGTCGTCGCCGCCGCCGGTGTCGACGGTATGGCGTTCGCCATTCTTGCACAAAGAGATGGTGGTGGCGATAGAACAGTGGTGAGCACTTGAGGTGAGGGGTGAGGCTGTGGCTGTGCCTATGCCCATAAGGTGAGAGCATGAGTGGAAGGAATGGGAGGCAGTGAGGAGACTCTGGGCAAAAGTGCGACTTGCTTTTTTGAAATTTAGTAGCATAGTGTGCTGATGGAGTGAGGGAAAGGCTTGTAAGGTCAGCTTTAGTGTGGAAAATTAAGTGGAGACCAACATGGAAAAGGGGAAAGCAGGAATGAATGATGGGGGCTATGTCATGCCATGTTATTTAGATGGTGTGTGTGTATGCATGTATCTGCAAAAGAGAAAGGAGCTGATCTGATCTATCTGATCATGGGACTCTTTGGATGGAAAAGAAAAGAGGCTGGATTGAATGAAAATTCTAAAGGATAAAAGAAACAATTGAATAGTATTTTGAGTGGAACTATTTGCATCCTGTAATTTAACAATTGAAGTTGCTTTAATTTAAACATTACCACTCTTTACTTCTTTGTTTTTGGAGAGGAGAGCCACTCTTGAATTCTTGGAATCTTTGTTTTCTTCCACAGAATTTAGTGAATGATATAATCTTCAGAATTCCAGGCTTGGGGGAAAAAATCCCCAGGTTCCACTCTTGAATTGCGAAAGGGCCTCTAGCCGAGTGGTTAGAGCGCCTCAGTAGCACTCCCCAGGTCCTGGGTTCGACTCCCAGTGGGAGCGAATTTCAGGCTTGGGGGAAAAAATCCCCTCGCCTGCTACCACACCAAAGCACAGGTCTAAGGACCCGCCAGGGCGTTGATCCAGAGGATCCGCCGGTCGTCTCACAAAGGTCGGGCGTGGTGCCGCTGTGTAAGGGTGGAGCAGGGGTTCGGGGGTTTTTCTCGGTCTGCGTGAGAAGACATTCTTCTTAAGCATAATGCCCGGGGGGTTTCCTCCCCCCCGCAGGTTGAGTTTTTTATAATCTTCAGAATTGAGTTGCCTCACTGACAAGTGACAACCGATCCTCATTGTGTTGTAATCTGTGCTGGAAAAAGAAGCCTATTCGTGCTGAATCAGAAAAACAGCAGGGCGTTTGTTCTTCATTTTATTGGCAGAGTAGGGACACTGCAAGATTGAGCCTTTTGAAGCTTTTCCATGCAGCAGGTGGGTATAACCTAAAGCTTAAAGCTCAGGGGTGCAATCATGTTATGTTGTTTGCTTAATGCACAAGGTTACTCACATTTTTCTTTTCATTTCTTCACTCCTGCTTTATCTGAGTAATTTCTGTAGGCTCGATCCCATCTACTGCGTTCCATTTCTCACTTTCCTATATCAACTTTACTAATTACATTGTTCTCAACTTTGCTTCCTTGAGACGCCAAATTATCGAATTTACCTTTTTTCAAGCAACATCTCCCAAAAGAGCGTCGTTTCACTAACCATGAGAAACATGTAGTTTTTTTTTCTTTGGAGAGGCGAGAAGATAAGTAGAGCAACTTTAGTTTACAAAGGCAACATTAGACACATCTCTCATGGAGGACTAAATAAGAAGATATTGAGAGTGGAATCAAAACTGTCCATCGTTGAAACCCACCACAAATTTGTTATTTTTTTCAGGAAAAGAAGATCTATTAATTACTCGGACAAAAAGTGACAATCCTAAGCAATCATTTGCTCAACAATACACACAGGTGCTTCACGATTGTGCTCTCTTTGCGCCCTCGTGGCGGCAAAATTCGGGACTTGATTTGCTACTGTAATATAAAGCTGATGCTCGGTCTTTCTCCGGACTCCATAGGCGATGGACTACGGATGCGCAATCCGACTCCAAGATCATTGGCTGTTGAATTCATCCATCTACCGTAGACATGTACTGAAATCTTCATATGTTTCCCTCTCTAATTATGAAATGCTACTGGAGATTAAATGCTCTTACCCACCACCATCGCACAATGCTTTATATCACGGTCCAACTTATGGGACGAAAACCAGCCATTATCGGCCTATTTCGGATTACCGGTCACCCCGTTTAGAATATAAACCGATCAAGCATATTTTGGGCCAATTTGAATTGATACCCAGCCCAACATGGCCCATCTGGCCTCCTCTTTCTTTTGCCCTAGGTGCTCCTCGCGGCTTGCCTCTCACTCGCCATCTTTCTTGTTCCTCCTCTGCTTCACTCGCCTCTCACCCTCCCCTACCCTACCCAATCCCCCCCCTCTCTCTCTCTCCTCCAATCCCAAATTGGCGCATGGAGGCGGAGGCTTACGTCTCGAGGTAGTTGCGTGAGTTCATCTTGAGCTCCTTTTCCTCCTCGAGCCTGAGCCCGAGTGCCATTGCGGTTGTGTTGTCGTTCCACCATGGCTTGCGCATGGAGGGCGCCGGTGACTTTGGGAGAGGCTAGGATGGTAGCTGGGGAGGTGGGGGATAGGCCAGGACGGTGACAGGGCCAACAGTGGTACGCCTACGCGAGAATCGACAGGGGCGGTAACCAGAGATATGGATATGAGTATCTTGATTTGTGGTGCAGTATTTAGATGTGGTTGATGAGTAAAGGGTGTTTACTAAAGACTAAAGAGTACGAATGACTTGTAGCAATTGATGATTTTGATATACAAATCTAGCAAGTAGCAATTGATGTATTGCATGAACATGTGCCATCACCTGATTGCATGAATTCGTGATCAATATGTACAACTGATGTACTTCTATGAAATGTTTCCGATGACTTCAGTACTTCTAGAAAGTAGCAATTGATGGTTTTTGTGACAACCCTATTTTGTGGCCGTTGAATTTTCCCGCAACTGCCCTGGAAGATTAGTTGCAGAGCGATAGAGAGAATGTACATCAAACATTCGCATAATTTAGTCATAAAAGCCAATCTTTTATTACAAGAGAGTATGACTTAGCAGTCGACTTTTACATTATTAAGAACATCCAAGCCCAAGGTTTATAATACAACACAAAAGATATACTAGACCAAGTTTTATTAAGAGCAGTCGAGTAGTATACTAGACCAAGTTGACTAGTCAAACTTGTGGTTGAGCGAAATCTGTGTTATTTACTTGGCACAAGGTTGTGGTCCTTACTTACCACAAACGAGGCTATCATTCACATACCATGTACATTACAACACATATCACCAAAATCATATGAAAGCCTTAATCCTAAGGTGAGGTCATGGGTTCCAACCATCTAGTGACTACCCACCAAGTAGCCTCAACCCTTAGCTACAGAAGAAAAGATGGGGAGTGAGTGGAGAAGCAGGGTAAGCTTAGGGTGGTAGAGGTTCGGTGGTCAACCTAACTTTTAATTAACTTTTGCTCAAAAATAAATACTATTAGTTCTAAGACACAATATATATTATATATAGTTATATTTTAAAAGAAACTAGTTAAATTTGTACTTTAAAATAAATACTAATGATATACTAATTAAGTTTTAATTTAGCATCCAACACTAAGCAATTTAGATAAATCATCTAATTAAGTGGCCCCTAATGTCATGTATTAGATTACGCTTATTACCTTACTTAGCCACTATCTATCTAGGCCCACTGGTCATACACACCTACAGAGAGAGGAGCAGAGAGAATAGAGAGGAATAGAGGCAGGGAGAAACAAAGAGAGCAAGGGAGGCAGTGGCATAGGGTGTTAGAGCCTTGTTGGCGCGAAGGGGCTACGGAGGGGAGCTGGAAACCACAAAAATGGATCACTAGGAGGGGAGGAAGCTTGGGGTGGCAATGTCATGGGCCAGTACATGGCTGTCAGGAATAGGGAAGGGAGCGGAAACTTCAATGGAGAAGAAGAGAGAAGAGGAGCTATTGAAAGCATATGCAGGAGGTGAGCCAAGGCGTCTGGTAACGGTGACCTAGGGTGATGTGGCAAGCTCCACGCGGCAGCGTTGACTAGGCAAAGGGGAGCCCTAATTGATGGTGGGGGAAGATAGAAGGAGGTAAGAGGAAGCTCCAAGAGGGAGAAATTGAGCCTAGATGCCCATGCAAAGATTGGCGATGGTGGCAGTGGCTTTCAGCCAGAACAATGGAGATGGCGGCGTCGATCTAGGCTACGAAGGTGATAACTAAACGCTACCCAACTCAAGGAGTACGACACACACAAGCATATACACCTTAAGGAGGTCCTAGCGGTGCCACGCACCTTAAGGAGGTGCTCTAAACGAAGCCGTCCATAGTGACCTCGAAGGATAAGGGAACCAAGGGGGAGCCCTACTAGGGATGGCCAATCTTCAATGGCGGCGCTCACGGGGTGAAGTTAGGGATGATAGCGGGTACGACCAATTTCCTCTCCAATCTGAGGGGAAGAAGAGGGGGGAGGGGGTTGGGGGGAAAGGTAGAGGTGGATGGGGAACACGAGATGACATGCTCGACACATGCTTAAGTAGAGAGGAGGAAGGGGAGAGCACAACGATGCAGAGTCCATCTCAGTCACAAGAAATCGTGAGTGTGACACATGAAATTGAATGCGATGGGATGGCCTAGTGACTTGATAGGTTGGTGGTAGTGTTGCGCTTGAGGTCGGCCATTGCAGGGCACTGGATGGTGGGCTCGTCACCCACGTGCGCGCAACACATGCGTGAGCAGGCGGGCGGCAGAACAAGAGAGAGAAGGCTTGCTAGAGAAGAAGAACAGGGCAGGTGCCTGACAAGCGGGGCCAAGGCCTGTGTGGTAGAGAGAAGTGATGGGCGGTGTTGGTCGGTTGGGCCACGCAGAAAAGGGAAGCGAGAGGAGGCGGGCTAGCATGAGCTTCCTTACGGCTGGGCTGAGCAGGAGGAGAAGAAAGGGAAAAAGAGGGAGATAGGAAGAGGAAAATGGGCCATCTGAATTGGGTTTCAGCCTAATTTGGAAAAGGGAAGGAAAATAATTTGAAAATTTATTTGAGCAACTAATTTCAATTCAAAAATATTGGTTTTCAGTTCTTCCAAAATGCTTGACCAACTCGAGAATTAAATGAAAGTTTTTGAAAGTTGCAAAATTTTTAATGGTTTTAAATTCAAGTGAAATCTAGGATGTTACAAACCAATCCCTTAAAAGAATGCTATACCTGATATTCCAATATACTTACAAGGAAAGAAAGCAGAGACAAGAGAGAGGCGAGGTACCAATGGCCATGGAAGTACTTGTAGTTGTTTTTACCAACTATACTACACACATCTTCAACGCTTTTGCCCTGAGATCATACATATGCTAGCTCCATGGTTCGAATCTGAACTGATCGAATGCGTGTACTTAGGACCTATTCATATTAGCTGCGACTTTTGGCTTTGGACTATGGTTGATAGCTTTTAGTGAAAGAAGTGGTTTTTAGAAGAGGAGCGAGCGGTAGGGAAAGTGTGAGAGAGAGAAATGCATGCGTGAGACGGAAACTGAGATGAGTGGAGTGCATGATATGCCCATGACCATACAAAGAGGCAAATTTCAATGCGGTCAAGCCCTGTTGGACACTGCCCTTATGCTATCTTATTCTTGTTTTCTGATTTTTTGGCAAGAAACTAGGTACCTATTACCCTTGTCCAAACCCATAAACATACTATTGGGTATGGTACGGGTAAGAATAGCATACCCATTTAGATTTAGGTATGGAGAGGGTAATACCTACTTGCTCATCTTTACTCATATCTATTCAAACCTAAGGTTGAGAGTGCACATGACTATTTATGGGCTTGGACTACCCATACTCAGTTATAACTTCTCATAAAAGCATGTGGGGGCCATCTATACACATATGCTTGCTAATTTGCACAGAGTTGCTACATAAACACATAATCATTTCTAACAAATTTTAGTCGATTTTGTAAAACTTTTGTAGTGTAAACGTGAGGCTGAAATTTCAAATACCAAAGTTTTACGAAAGCTTCCTATAAAGACATGTGGGGCCCACGTGTACGTCTAGTCCTGCCAATTTGTATAGAATGGCTTCCCTACACGCATAATCATCTCTAATCAATTCAATTGATTTCAAAAAAATTTTGTGGTGTGAACGCAAGGTTGAAATTCTAAATACTAAAGTTGTACGAAAACTTCATCCATAAGCCTCTTTGACTTAACCCCTCCATTTCCTTCCCTTTACCCACTGGGTTCTCCAACCCCATTGGTTTATTTGAGTATAGGTAGTATCACTTTAAATGAGTATGGATAAAATTGGGCATAGATTTGGGTTACCTATACCCTACCCAGTGGCAGCCCTACAAGAAACTGATATGACTTGTAAATAGGGAGGACTTTTTTGAGGGTTAATATGGAGGAGACAATTGATGTCATAAATTGAAAATCGATCCGATAGTTTAGAAAAATTCAGGTACTAGTTTGAGAAGAAACTGAAAATCCCATCCAGCTGAATAGCTAAGAATACATTATCATGTGTATATATTCTGTCAATGTGCACATCAAAGAAACAAATGAACAGTAATGTAGTGATAACTGAAAAGGAACAATAAAGAATTAAGATATGAGCAAAAACAAGATCAACCGAAACTAGGAAAAACTGCTCCTGTGGAAACTTTATGGATTTTTATGACTAGAAATCCCTCCTGCTTGCCATGCTGGACCTGGAATGGCTGTACTCCGAGCTGAAATCCTGGCTGCCGAACGCCATCCTCTGGAACTGCCTGATGTCCGCTGTGTTTGCAACATTGAACATCTGGCTCTTCCCTGGCTGTACGCCATTGCTTAGGTCAACGTCAGTCAGGCTATCAAGAACTCTGACAACCTGAAAACAGGTTGGAAGCTCAGTACTCGTAAGTAACAAGTGATGCATTGAAGATGTGCAAGTGTATAATTTCACTTTGCTGGATTTGCTACAGTGTCAAAGGTTTCATTGGTACCTGCCCCATCTTGGGCCTCCTGGCAGCCGAGTGCCGGATGCATGCTGCAGCCACCTCGATCACCCGGAACATCTCAACCTCGTCGTAGTTCCCATTAAGGCGAGCGTCAGCTAGCTCATCGAACTCCTGGTTCTCGATTGCTTGGTTTAGCAGTGGCCTTGACTGTAAGAGGAGTATGATCAGGAACAGCATGTCTTCAGTGGCCAATTTGACAATGCAATTGTGCAGGTGAGATGGGGAATTTTTGAGATCTGCTAGTACTGGTAGTACTAGTGCAAGAGCTTACCCATTCCACGAGGCTTTCGTCGCCGACGGGACGGGATGAATCAACGGGCTTCCGACCGGTGATGAGTTCCAAAAGCACGACGCCAAAGGAGAACACGTCTGATTTCTCTGTCAGCTTCCCTGTTGATGCATACTCTGGAGCCAAGTACCTGAATGCAATATAAACACGGAATTGACACTCATGTCATTTCCTCTTTTTCTACTTGCTGAGATGAATGATTGTGTTAGATCTCATGGAGAGATGAATTACCCGAATGTGCCCATCACACGAGTCGACACGTGCGTGACGTCGTTCTCCGCTAGCCTTGCAAGCCCAAAGTCAGCAACCTGGCTCATGAACGCAGCATTCATGTCTCATCAGGAACTGAACATACCATCCATACCACCTAATTGTTCAGAAAGACGGAAGTTTTGCAGTAAGAACAAACCTGAGCTTCAAAGTTGTCATCAAGCAGGATGTTTGATGACTTGATGTCCCTGTGGATGATCCTGGGATGACCTATAACAACAAGGAACAAAAGAAAAGAAACACAAAAATTTAAGCTTCAATTCCAATGTAACAAACACTGAAATAACCAAAGTGAACCCCAGAAAGAATCCATATTACAATCCTCATGAAGGTATGCCAATCCACGAGCTGAGCCTGCCGCAATCTTGACCCTTGTTGGCCAGTCCATCACCGGTCTTCCCCTCCCTAAATGAGTAATTTAAACACAACGGGCCATTATTTCTTACAAACTACAAAAAGCCATAAGAAATCAAGAAGATGCTAAATCACAAAAGTCATATGAGCTCAAGAAGTAAAGAAGTGAATAAGTGGAGCTCGTCTTGTCCTGTTCCTACCATGGAGATGGTGGTGCATCGTGTTGTTGGAGACGAAGTCATAGACGAGGAGGCGGTGGTCCTCGGCGATGCAGTAGCCGACGAGGGAGACGAGGTGGCGGTGGTGGACGCGGCTGATGATCTCTACCTCCGCCTGGAACTCGCGCTCGCCCTGCCCGCCGCCACCCTTGAGCTGCTTCACGGCGACCACCTTGCCGTCGGCGAGCGTGCCCTTGAACACGCACCCGAACCCGCCCTCACCGAGGATGTTGTCGCGCGCGAACCCGCCGGTGATGTCGTACAGCTCGTCGAACATGAACGCCTTTGTGTTGCCCACGCTGAGGTCGCCTGACGCCGCCACGCTCCTCGCCGGCCCCTGGCTCCCCGTTGTGCTGCTGTAGTTCGCCGACGCGAACCGCTGCTGGTGCTGCTGCTGATGCCCGTACGCTTGGCTCGTCGTCGGAGACAAGCCATGGTTACCGCCCATGCTGAAGTTCATCGACCCTGGCGCCGACGGCGCCCGTAGGAATGGCGCCTCGCCGGACATATGCTGCGGCGTGTAGGACGGCACGACGAAGCCGGGGTAGTACTGGTCGGCGTGCTTCCGTTTCCGCCGCTTCGAAAGGCAGACGAACACGCCGGCGACGCTGAGGAAGGCGATCACCACCACGACCACCACGGCTGCTGTGGCCCCGGAGCTCAGCCCGCCACCGCTGGGCGGTGCAGGCACGCTGTTATCCACTGCCGGCGGCGTTACAGTTGCAGCCGGAGGCGAGTGCGCGGTGGCCTGTGAACTCGTCCGGGTTGGCGAAGGCGGGGCAGAAGCCATGACAGAGTGCCGTGGTGGCGGCGTGGCGTCCAGTGGAAACGCTGTTGGCGGCGCGGCGATTGGTGGAGGAGCCGCGCTCGAAGAAGGCGGCGTGGCGTGTGACCGCGGTGGGGGAGCGAGCGGTGGTGGAGGCGCCGGCATGGAGGAAGGCGGTGGTGCGGCATTGTCCGGTGGGGGCGGTGCGGTGGCAATGGGAGGTGGGGGAGCGGACGTCGGCACCGGAGACGGCGGCGGGGGCGGCAATGCGATTGGTGGAGGGGGAGATGACGCCTCCGGTGGCGGAGGGGCAGTGACAACCGGTGAAGGAGGCGGTGCAAGTGGCGGTGATGGTGGTGGCGATGAAGGGGAAGGTGGCGGCGGGGTAGGAGATGTTGGGGAAGGCTGCGGCGGAGCAGAGGACGATGAGGGAGAGGAAGGAGTGGAAAAGGATTCAGGAGGAGGAGGCGAAAAGCCAGTCGACGGCGACTTCGAGGAGGGAGGAGGGACAGTGCCCGAGGTTGCCAGGGTGCCTGCTGCGTTGCCGGCGGCGGCACCACCGGCTTGAGCTTGGAGCAGAGTTCTCATAGTGTACTACTGCATGATTTGAGAGTGGAGGGAAGCGATTAGTACCAAATTGTTCAAAATGTCATTAATGCTCATGGCTTCGTGATCTCGATCAATTTGGAGTCAACTCCTAAGACTAAACAGTGCAGACAAATGGGTTCCAATAAATTATTGATCTTAAACAACATCGTGCAAAAATACTGAAGACCTAGAGGTGACAATTAAGTTCCAATAAATTCTTCAGGCCAAAAAAAAAAAAACAGAGCTCCATTAGTTTGTGCGCTAATAACGGAACATGTTCTGAAGTAACCCAAACGGAGGATTGTCTGCCGTTGTCATTTTCTTCTGATGAAGACAGCATTACAGTGAGAGTTACTGAAAATGATGATGGAAAATGGGCACAGTTTTGTTACTTTTGTGTGCCCTCTTCTCTGGAAAAAAAAATAAAAATAAAAAGAGAGTTTTTACCATTCTTAGAAGGTATCAGTACTTCATCATCAAATTAGATATAAATTCTTGGCACCTCTTAGTACCTCCTGGTACCTTTGCAAGGATGGTAAAAATTCTCAAATAAAAAAAAACACCAAGAATTAAACTATATCTAATACCATGACCTTGGAGCTCCATCCATTTCTACCATGAAAGCAAATCCAAAAAAGTTGACTCCTAAGTAGACTTCAAGCAAGTTCATAAACACCGTAGAACTGCATTTTCTTTTACATTATTTATCATGTTTACGTCGAACCAAGTGGCGTTAAAAGGACAAACCAAACTCTAATAAATAAAACCTCCCCAAGTTAAGACCTTTGACAAATGACAAATCTTCCAGTTCTACAGATCACAACACGTCTTCTGCTTTAAAAAACCCATCATCCAAAGTAAAAGATTCTTCCAGCTCGTTGAGAGAACTAATTGCGTGGAAACTTCCTTTTCTTCAGAAGAAACTATGGGAGCATTTAATGGTCTACAAAGAAAAGAACAGGTACTCCAAGAAAAATTTAGGCCGAAAACAAATGATTTTGATGCAAACATGATAAATAAAAGAAAAGAAAAGGCATTCCAATTTTCTTAAATTATACACCCCAACAAGTCCATATTTCCTCAAACCAAGAACAAGTCTGAACATCACAAGAATGAATGAAGAAGAACAGAAGAAGCCACGGACCGTACCTTTAGATCACACAAGATGCTACCACCTCCACAAATCAGACAAGAAACCGATCGCGCAGCGCCTGCGCCGTGACGAACCGATACGACCAAACAACGCAGCTCAATGCTCATGCTGCATTGGGATTGTCAAGAAAAGGCAGAGGTCTATGGAAGAAGAGGAAGAAGAGGCAGAGATAGGGGGTCTACAAGAAATGCCAGAACATTGCCGTCTCTACCCTCTTTGCTGTTGGGACTCAAGAACGTGGCGGCGACGACTCCCTGAGCTGTGCTGGAGCACGACGATCAAAGTTCATATATACAGTTATTATATATGGCCATGTATGTGTACATGCATACAATAATGGATGGCTCAAATTATGCATGGGCTGGACAGGAGGGGAAGGAAGGGAGAAGGAAGAAGTAGTCGCATCCCTGCCATTGTATTGTCTACTACTGAAGCGTTGAATAGAATGGTGAGCTATAGGTGGTGCTCAAACAGAAAAACGCAGGGGAAAACGTTCCCGACAGAAATACATAATAGGTGAACGAACGCGTAGATGAAGCCACGGACGGGCTTGCTGGCTGTGATGACAAATGCAGAGCTTCCAAAATTAAAACCCATTAGTGGCTTTGGTTGGGTCGAGACCATCCAAGCATGCTCGATATGGTTCTGATTAGAGGTGAGAACGAATTGAATATGGATTAAATAGTGTCTTTACCATATTCGTAGTTATATTTGTAAATGAATATGAATCCGAATATTCTCAAATACGAATACGAATTAAATAGGTAACGAATACAAATTCGAATCAAATATTTAATCAATTTGGTCAGATCCGGATATCCTCACAACCTATATAGTATGAAGACATTAATGACATTTTATCATCGTACAATCATACTTAATCATTCTAATTCATTTACTTCACCTAACGAAACACAAATTCACGTTCAATTAAAAAACTTGTCCAACTAATTAGTTGTATTGTAATAAAATATACATATTTCTTCGTCGAATACGAATACGGATAGTATGGATAAATAATATTTCGGATGGTAAAAATCTATATCATATTCACATCCATGTTTTTTTACGCGAATTTGAATATAAATATGAATAGGATAGATTATTAATCAGATGAAAAAATCTTCTACTATATCTCTATCCTATCGAATACGATAACCAGATAATACGAATAATTTATATCTACTTTTCACCCCTAGTTCTCATTTCGAACTAAAATGAGACTGTCCTACTTAGGGCTCGATCCAGCCGACACATCGGGCCTAGGCCCAACCCGACCAGCACAGAGGGAATTGGGTTTATTTGACAGTCCCGTCTAACATTTGCATAGGGCTAGCCAACCATATCATAGACTAGCGGTATAGCACCCTATTTCTCTAAGAGATTATCAAAGTTCGATTTTCAACAGCCACAGCAGCCACAGATTGGATAGATTATTTGTGTGAATTTTCCAATATGATTTTTTTGGATTTGAACTCATGACCTTGGGTTGTAATTTAAGATGCTACACTAGCCGATTGTACTGACCCCTCTAAAATTTATTCTATTTGTAACCTGTCTGTCGAGACCTAAATACATAAATTCGGACTCTTTGTGCATTCTGCACTAATCCAAAATCAGCTTGTACACACAATAAAAACATATATAAAATATCAACCATAATCACAAATAACTAAGAAAAAAAATCAAATTTTATTAATTATCAAAATAGCGACTTTTTGTCAAGCTTACAAATAATAGCATGAAGGGTCTAAAAAAAACTAGCAACGGAAAATAAAGATAAACATAGTTGCCATTCAACATACCCACAGGCAATCGATTAGAGAGCGAAGTCTTAATCTGCGATGTCGTCGAAGCATTCCTCCTCAAATAACTCTGTCTGATATGATTATCCTTCAGTAACTAAGCAACAAAGGATATAGTCATGAGTACATAGAGTACTCAGTAAGTCATTTGTAACAAGATACAATATATAATGATGCAAGGCTTATCAAAGAACCGCTGAGTGGTTATTTTGCAGAAAATAATTATTTAGAGTAAATACAATAAATAAATTGAAAGCGCACCTTGAGAATGGGAAATAAGGGAATCAAAGGAATTGAATAAACCGCAAGTGAAGTAACCATTCACTTCCCAACCAAACCACAATTTTATAAATATCTACCCTCATGTGAAATAATTGAGCATTGTCCATAACCGGAGACATGACTATTCAAATAGTTTTACATGTTGTAGAGGCTGCACAACACTAACCACAAGAGATAATCAACTTATAATATCTGTCTGACACACTTCCAAATGTGTGCGACTAAAAGATTATCACAAGACCTTTACAATGCCCAATCTTAACCCGATTTTGCCCACTAAGGTTTTTTCTGCCGAGTAGGCTAGCCACCTAGTCGGAAAATCCCTTCTTGCACCTATGTGAGCCAATGGCTACACCACACCTATATTTATCTCAATGGCGAAATCAAAGTTGAAACATCACAAATTAATTAGCCAGGTCTATCTCATGCAAGATATATAGTTGTACAATAAGGCTCAGATCAATAATGCATAATGGTAAGTCTTTAATTATTACACAGGCGAGACATCGACATTCCAATGTGCTAAATTCACCCAATTTACTGCACAATCACTCACCTAAGTGAAAACCAATTTGTTTAACCAAGACCAATGGTGCTACCATGTCATGATATACAAATTTTTATAATTGTGGCTAACCACCATAATTCAATATCTCATTAAGTTAAAATTAATTAATCCATCAATGTGATGATAAGCTTACTGTAACAATAAGCATGGCTAAGCATACTTGACGTACAACCCTAGTGGAGACTAATATTGTATTACTAAATAATTAACCATCCTATGGTGTCAAGAGAATCATGACATTCAAATTACTAAAGGAGGGATTTAATCAAAATTGGTTGATAACTACCAAGTACACGGGTTTGTAATAAATTAGCAATGTACAATAATTTAAAACAAAATAATAATACTTAAATTTGAAACAATGGGTTTAACATGATCAAAGGTCATGACTTGCCTTAGCCTTGCTCAGTTACCACTTCATGATCTTCAAATCCCGTTTTTGCTCCTTCGAAGACGTTATCTTATGAGAGAGAAAACAAATGAAACACAAATAAATCCAAAGAAAAATCCAAATAAAATCCAAGATTGACAAAACAAAACCAAAAGGTAGAACTCAATATTATATGAATTTAGGAAGAAGAATCAAATCAATCAGAGTTCGTATGAAGGAGAATGGACTCTCGAAAGATTTGCTTGGAAAATAAATTCCTAGAAATCGAGAAAGGAGAATATTCCCTAGAATATTAACTTCAAAATAAAAGAAAAACAAAATCTAACAGCAGGGTCTACATGTTAGTGGCTCGGTCCATGGTAAACTAGGTCCACTGAACCGATGTAGGGATTTGACTGATGTGGCATGGAGACTGGGCGAACATGTGGGCAAAAGTGATGAGGTGGCTCTGACATGGCTGACACGTGGGAGATGATGAAGCAGTGCGATGTGGTGGTGTGAGTTGGTAGTTTGGGGTTAGCATGGCTACTGCGTGGCACTAGCATGAGCGATATGTCGGCTCATTGCATTAAGGTGGCTTGCCATGTCGGCGGCAATGGTTGGACCCGAGGGTCTCTGGTGAGGTAGGACAGAGTAGGGAGAGGTGTGAGATCGTGAAAATGCAGCACTGTGAAGCTGGAGACTCAACTAGTTTGGCTCAGGAGCTGATGGTTCACTAGCAATGAGCTCAGAGGTAGCGGCCATGGCTCGGGTCGGCGGGGTTCCAGTGAGAGGAGGCTCAGCGGAGCATGCATAGGGGTGCTAAAGAGAGAGGGCATGACGGTGATTTCATTTTACCTCGGTGCGGAGCTTGGGGACGAGTGGAGGTGGCTAGTGACAAGGGGAGAGCGGTGATGGCTTAGGTCGGTGGCGAACTCACCGAGGAAGGCCTTGGCTTGGTTTAGCATGCTGCGCAACGTGCTTCTGGAAGCAATGCAATGCAACCTGACTTGGCATGGGGTCCTATGGTCAACGGAGTGGCCTGACGGTGAGGTCTTCGCGGTGAAGCAGTTCGGGCCTACAGCGGTGACTCACCTCCGGCGGTCTTCAAGGATTGGTGAGGTGACGAGGTGGAAGGGTTGGCAAGGTGAAGCTAACGGAGTGGTTGGTAAGGCTGATGGCTTACCCACGGTGAAGCAATTCCTAGACAAAGTTGAAGGGGTGGCGGTGACTTGATTGGTGATTCTAATGAGTGGTTGCGGAAATTGAGGCGACGGTGAGAGCTATGAGGTGCGACAACTCGGTGTGAGGGTTTGAGAGGCCTTGGGCACCCTTAAATAGTCAAGGAGAGAGGCATTCTGAATGGAGATGGCGGTGGTGGCATGTCTAGGTCAGAGAAGAAGACCGTGTTGAGGACGATGAACAGGACACTAATAGGTGGGGTCAGCTGGTAGGTGATGGCACAGAGAAGGAAACACGATGTGCATGTGGAGGCGATGCATGACATGGGATGGCAGGCTGGTTGACGGGTAGGCTCGAGCTGGCAGTGAGAGAAAGAGAGGGAGAGGCGGGCTGGTGTGGTTGTTAGGCCAAAAGGAGCTAGGCTGGGCCAAGATGGCGTGGGCTAAACTAAGCTGAGGAGAAAAAGGGATTCAGCCCACTTAGAGATAAAATCCGAAATTTCAAGGAATTTTTAATATCAGAAATAAGGATAAATTGATTGAGCTCCAATAAATAGCAAATAAATTCCAAAAATCCAAGAAAAAACAAAAAAATCATACGATACAAGGAACCCAAATAAATCTTGTTTTGATTTAAATGATGTTTACTTTATTCATGTTAAATCTTTTTAATTTTAGAAAATTCAAATTAAGCTCTAATTAATTCAAGAAAAATCAAAATTGTTATTTTCATTTAAAAACTTTCAAAAAGTAGCAAAAACTGGGATGTTATACTATCCCTCCATCAGAATTAGTTGATAAAAAAGAAGACACAAAAATAAGAGTTCTTTTGATTATTTAGAAGATTTTTCCGTGATCCACTAAAATTCCTCAGTTTAGAATCAAATGCTAATTATGGAGTGCCATAACAATGGAACTGTACAAAATCAATAGTCATGGGGGGATTGATCATTTGCCACTTAATGGAGTGGTCTCTGAGTATTTTGCCATTATATAGAACATAATCAATAATATGTCTCTTAATAGAATATATAATTTGTTATATGTCATTTTTGGAAAATTTTGAATCTACCTTGGACAATTTTACCTTTCTGCTTCCTCCCCATGCTTCTTTGCCCCTTCCATGGCAGAATTAAGAGAGAGTGAGAAACTCAACCCCCTCATCTTCGTCCCCACTGCCTTCTCCATTCTACTGCCTCCCCCTCATCCAATCGCTTCCTCCGCCACCCAGACCTCTCCTCTCCCTCCACCACCAACCCCCTTGCCCAGTCGCTTCCCCCATTGCACCTTGTTGGTGCCCTATGCAATTAACCACTCCCTCTTCCTTCGCCTTGTAAGTTCAACCTCCATTGATTTAGTTTTGGTGATTAATGACAAACTTAAGCATTCGTACTAATGTAATTGTAGAGTATGTGATAGTCTCATTTGGGTGAGAGGATTAGTGTGTTCACCATCAACACAATTGACCTCTTTCAGAGGTTGAGAAGCGACACTAGATATCAAAGTCATGACCCCAAGTTAGATAAGCCTAAGGTGAAGGTATAATGAAGGCTAATGATGTTTTCTTAGCATTTTATCAGTCTAGATGTTTGGTGGATAAGCTGGGTTGCTATAATTTGTTTATAGTTTTGTTGTACTATTAAAAGAGTCAAATGGCTAGTAGATTGAATTGATTAGGTGTCGATAGCTTAATAAAATGCATATTTTATAACAATATAGATATGTGTATAACCTTCCATAGTGTTGAGTCTAAGAATATTTGCTTGGGAATAATTTCTTGACTTAGACTCTTTCATGTAAATGAAAACTTCATTTTGGGAGGACATGTCCACCATTGCTTAGGCCTTGATCTTTGTGTAGGGGAGGACATGTAGATCAGTAATGAGATACAGTAGATCGATTGTACGTGCAGTAGATTGATCGTAAGTACAGTAGTCGTAAGTATAGTAGATCGGTCCTAAGTGCAGTAGATCGATCATAATTATAGTAGTCGTAAGTACAGTAGATCGGTCGTAAGTACAGTATCAGTCATAAGTGCAGTAAATTGGTCTAAGTTACAGTACCTAGTCGGCAGTCGTAAGCTACAATACCCGGTCAGTAGTCGAAAACCTATAGAACTTAGTCGATAGTCAGTGATCGTAAGCTGTAGTGCCCGTTCAGTGCTCGGAAGACCTGCGTGGTCGAAGACCGCTAGTACCAGCTCCGTGTGAGCAGTGTGACTCGAGTTGTGGTAGGCCGAAGACCTGTGTGGTCGAAGTGCCATGGTTGATAGCCGATATTTGGTAATCGGAGCATCTGAGTACTGTAGTGACCGAAAACATTAGTAGTCGTAAAGAGTACTGTACCAACCGAGAAGATATAATTCAAACCAAGCCAAAACTCAAATGCTTATAACTTTTGCATACAAACTCAAAATTTAGTTATATTTGTTTCTAAATTTTTCTAAAATCATAATCATCTTGATTGTACAAAAATATTTTAGTCTTATCTTTGTTTATTTGGCTGTTATTTGCATATATTTGGATTTTTATCAAATAGACTCCATGCCAGATTACTCTGAGAACGCATTCGAATCATTATCTAAGCAACAAGAGTAAGGCAAGCACCCCCTTTGATCATGTTGATCTCAATATTTCAATTATTGTACATTATTTACAAAATCTATTATACATGCATATATGTTTAAGTAAAATTGATATACTGTGGGTAATGGTAGTTATGACTGCTCGAATGCATTGAACTTTCCTTGTAAATTTAATATCATCACTGTTGAAACCCTTAGGACATGGTTAGACACAACTAATGTCAAAATTTTGGGCATATTACCTTGAGTACTAGTACTAGTTTCTTTTAAGTTTGATCTTTCGAACAAGTTTACACATGGGCATGATGGTTTCAAAAATGTTAGACCATAGGAGGAGCCTATGTTAGTTTGATATAAAATGAAATGAAAAACATAGGTTTTGGACGTGGACGAGTTAGATGATAATCTGTCAAATATGAGGAGGAACCTCACATGTAGATAGGGGGAGATTCTCGCCCGGGTCAATTAAGGACCAAATGCTATTCCCTCACATCTAAGTCACATTGTACAACCGCATGTGCTATATGGCCTTTGGCATTTAGCTGACTAAGTTGTCTAGATTAGCCTTGTATTGTGGTAGGCACAGAAATAGTAAGGACATTCTGAGTGAAGATCTGGCTCGTAGGGGCTTCCAAACCATGGTGATGGGACCAAAACTTGCTAATACAATGGTAAATGCTCACTTAGGGGAAGGACACGCCTAAGTGAGGGTCTATCAGTCAGTTGACTTGGGGGAAGGGCACGCGCAAGTGAGGGATTGTCCATTCATCAGGCTGGTGCAAGATTAGGACCAGGTAACCTAAAGGCTATAAGATAATCACTCCCGTCGCACGCCCAAGGAAGAGTTTAATGGCCAACAGTATGTTTGATTATCTCGTGTGGATAAAGCTATACAACCTTTACATAGTGTTAAAAACTATTTAAGTAGCCATGCTCGCGGTCATGAGCAAGCTTGGATGTAGCCACAATGGGTATAGTTTTTCTTTTCAAAATTGTTTCACAAAACAAATGGGATGGCATGAACGTCTAATTATGTGCCATACCAATATGTGGGATTTGTGCGATGTTCATAGTCGAGAAAGGCTGCGAATGGATTTGATCTACTGTTATGGAAGTTATATAAATGTTAATTTATTGCATGTTAAATGTTCTTTACAATTCCATTGCAAATTACTACTTATCAATATTGTAAATAAAATTTGCTTTATGCTGAAAATAACTTAGCATAGAGCCTTATCCTTTGATAGTCTTACATATATGTACAATCTTGTGATGCACTACAAGTCTTGCTAAGTACACAATATACTCAAGCTTGCTTAAAGTATTGTTAATCAGAGGATGAAGAGGGTTGTGTGCCCGACGATATGTATTTCACCCCTGGCACCAGGGATTTCAACGATGGATCTTCTTAGGGCTTGATTCTAGTCGGTTGCCTACAGGTTATGAGGGCAAATCACTGGATACTTTTGTTATTAGACTTCCACTGCATTTTGTACTAAACGCTAATGTTTATTTGGCCGGTCAGCCTTATGTATATATACTCTTCTATGCATCGCTTATATATATCACCCTTCTTGCTGTAAACTATTTATGTGTGATGTGTATGGATGTGAGCTCAATGATGTAAATGTATGTACTAGCTACTGATCATGGGACTAGTACATAACACATACGGTGACTACGAGCGTCACTCACGCCTAGGATCCCCACATGATGTGACCATACCACAAACGCATACGACCATAGTGCCTAAGATTGAACAAAAGGTGAGTTCATTTATTCAGGTTCAATTTGTTTTAAATAAGAATATGATACTACCTAATGATGAAAATATATATTGTGCAAATATACAAGAAGGATTGTATCAACACTACGCACTCATGGTTGGGCTCCACCTAAAGGGAAGCCGACCAGCACATCAAGACCAAGTTGACGCCTTCCCCAACTCTTTCTCAAGGTTTCCATGTCACTTTGGTTACAAGTCATGCAAGAGCTCAAGTTGGACATGTTCTAGAATCCAATTCGGTCTCTGAAAATAGCACTGACTTCAAACGTGCATAGAATTCGCATACAGACTCTGTTTAAGGTGTATGCATACAGCATAAAAAGTTTATCTCATCCTCTTTTCATGGATCTAACCCTACCTTCAAATTCTTTCTAAGCATGCCACAATCACCAAAATAATTCAGGGCTAATTCTGAATTTGAGTCCAAGGTGTTGCGCTATCTTCACTTGGGCCCATGGGCCTTGTACCTCCTAGAGTTATGTGCCCACCCACCTTGGCCACCATCCCTTGGCCTCTCTCTCATATATACCTATGTATGTGCCACTTTTAGGGTTAGGTTTTGTTTATATTAGTTTATCCCCTTGTGTGTAAACTCTATGTGTCTCTGGTATTGATTAGACCAACATATTTGTTTTACAGAGCCTCAACTATCCTCGTGCAACTTTTATATCTAGCAATTCCCATATTGCTCTTTACTTGAATTCTTGTTTGTTCTCCGATTGCTTGCAGAAATTGATCTTTGTGATTAGGACAACTGTCTTTCTTGGCGAGGTTGATAACAACAAGAGCGTGGTGTAGCGATTGTTAAATGACTTGATCATATGTAGGATTGGTCCCGTTCTTCCGGTGAATGATAATTTGATTGATAGAGAATGATGTTGACGAGGGGCTACTTGGTCAAAACACGATCAAGCCGTCCATCGATCACTACACCACACTCTTGTTATTATCAACCTCACCAAGAACGATGGTTGACCTAATTACAAAGATCAAATTCTACAAGCAATCGAAGAGCAAGCAGAAATTTAAGTAAATAGCAATCAAAAATCACTAGATATAAAAGTCACACAAGGATAGTTGAGGTTCTGTAACATGCATCTGTTGGTAGAATCGACACAAGAGACACATGGAGTTTGCACACAAGGGGCTAAACTGATCTAAACAAAACCTAACCCTAAAGTGGCACTCACATGGGTATATATGAAAGAGAGGCCAGGGGATGGCAGACAAGGAGGTGGGCACGTAACCCTAGGAAGCACAAGGTCTATGGGCCCAAGTAGAGGTGACACAACACCTTGGACTCAGATTCAGATTCAGCCCTACATTATTTTGGTGATTGCGGCAAACTTAGATGGAATTGGAGGTGGGGTTGAATCCGTTGGAAAGAGGACAAGATGAGCTTTCCATGATATACTTATACACCTCAAACGAAGTCCGTATGTGAATTTTATGCACATGTGAAGTCAGTGTTATCTTTGGAGGCTGGATTAGATTCCAGAACATGTCCAACTTGAACTCTTGCTTGACTTGTAACCAAAGTGACGTGGAAACCTTGAGAAAGAATTGAGAAAGGTGTCTTCTTGGTCTTGATGTGCTGGTCAGCTTCACTTTAGGTGGACCCTAACCACGAGTGCGTAGTGTTGATATAATTCTCATTGTATATCTGCACAATATATATTTTCATCATTAGATAGGATCATATTCTCCTTTAAAATAAATTGAACCTAAAGAAATGAATCCACCTTTTGTTCAATCTTGGGTGCTATGGTCGTATGCGTTTGTGGCATGGTCACATCATCCTCCCTTTCTTGACAAAAATCCATTCTCGGTTTTAATATATGTGTAGCCTCATGCATTGCATGATCTTGATCATAAAAATCGGTATATGACAATGGATGCAACAAACTCTTATTTGTAATATCATAAGTTCTTTATCAAACAAACTAAAACCTCTTTAAAACGAGGGTACCTGATTGAAAGTATTCTCACTGGATGGTGTTGGAACTTTGTATGTATGTGTCTTGTCTAGCTCCCCTTGTTTAGAAAATAGGGTATTGGATTATGACCTATTAACATGAAACATGTGTAGGGCAGCATTACAGAACTTTCAATGCAAACATGAGACACATAAAATTCATTCTCATCATATTCTCCCAACAAATTAACTTTGTATTCGTCAAGCTTTCTTTTAAACAACAATTTGAAAGGATCTTCACCAATAATGCTTTGCTGGACAGTAGATAAATTCACAGGTGTAGCAAATCTATCTAAGTATTTAACCTAATCAAAAGAAATTTTAGAGAAGTCTTCCCTGATATTCACTACTAAAAAAAGCCTAATATTGGATGCCACATCACAAATTGTAACCCAAAATCATCAGTATTAAATATAATCACGGACGGTTTTAGTTTAGAAACCATCTGTATTGCCGCCAGCACTAAAAACTATCTGTGAAAGTGAAATATCACAGACAGTTCGTAATTAAAATCGTCTATAAAGTATCACAGATGGTTATTAACAAGAACTATCTATGATGTTATCAAATATTACGGATGGTTCTTACTTTGAACCATCTGTGATAATTCACAGATGGTTTGTTTTAAAAATCATCTGTGATAATTAGATTATCACAGACAGTTTGTGTCGGACCCGGATTTTACAATCCATAATCCTGTGTGATTCCACCACACTATTCCCTGGATTAGTAGATAGTGCTCACAAATATATTACTTAACATCAAAGTACATATCATGTGGAATCGTAAATATAATAATAGACTTACACACAGGCCTGTCAGGCTGAAATCATCAAAATGCAGTAGCAGAAATGGAACACACAGGTGAGACCCTTAGGACATGCCCACGGGCAGCCAACTAGGGTTCATGACCTAGTTCTTGGCCTCTTCATCTTCTTTACCAGTTGCATCCCAAGGCATAGTGATTTGACTCTCCTGATTCTAGATTAATTAAGTGAGCGAGGGTGAGCACAAACCACCATGCTCTGTGAGCCAATACGCAGGATGCAGATAAATAACATGCATGGCTTTTCAAGGGAAGGCTCAGGTTATTTTATTTGCCATAAATAACTTTTAAAATACGATACATAGAAATTTCCTGAGACCTAACAGTTTGAACTAAAACATGATGTTTGGGGTAAAAAGAATGCAGTAACAATAGTAGCATAGATTGCATCTACTGTTATATGGCTCCTGCACCATATGCTAACCTTTCAGTATTATAATCGCCTATCTTATCACTGGGGTGACACCCAGGACAACACAAATCAGGGCTTTTTATGGCCTGCCACTTTCCAATTCCACCCACAAAGTTTTTGAAATAGAATTATATCTGGTTAAGTTTCCATGTCTGCCCTTGACCGTGGGCATGGTTATTCGAATAGTTTTTACTCTGTAGAGTTTGTACACTTTATCCACAAGAGATAATTTGCGCATTTTGCTTAACATGATTTCTTAGTCATGTAGTTGAGCAAATCGTCACAATGACTGTTCAAACTATCTTTCCCCTTTTGCTCATCTCACCCTATGGGCTGCTTCCACTTACGATGGGTCCTATACATCGAGCGGGATGTTTACCACGGATACTAGTGCATTCAGACTACATTCTTCACAATGCTAGCACTACTGGCAAACTTCACCCTCCTCTCAGTGTCCCTTTAGCCCTCATTGCCCTTGCACTATTTCACTCCTTTCCTCTACATGTGAGATGAGTTCGAGGGTTTGATAGATTTACTTAGACAAGTTGCAATTTGTAGACTTGTGGTTGTACTATTTTACATAGGAGGTTTTGACAAGATTCAGTCCTTATAGTTATCTGGACGGTCCTACCCCAAACCACATGTTCTCGTGCATCCACTGCACCAACCCCTCTTACCATCCGCCTAGATATATAAGCAAGTTGGGGGTTTTAGGAGCATAAAATATCCATGTCAAAATATACAAGCCATTTCCACCCATGACTTCCCAAATCAGTTTCTCATGATTGAAAATGATGCTTGGGGCATTTTGGTACCTGGGAGTATCTAAGCAGTACTAAGCATGGTGTATAATTATAGACTTATTTTTGAAATGTTACCATTATAAACTTCTCTAGGGTGACAAGACTCAAATGCTCAAATGTTCCAAAAGGGAGTAATACTAACAAATTAAATAATGGGCATGTAACTAGAATCTTAAAACAACCATTGATTTGTATATAAAATAACGACTTGCAATTTGATAATTTAAACAAAAATAGATTGCATAAAATTTAGGTTCAACATGATCAAAGTATTGACTCACCTTGCATGGTTTACCGTGGTCTTGAACTCACTCAAAGCTTTCTCATTCGATGGTCTTGAGCTCCTGGTCTTCATCTTCAACTGGATCTTAATCTTGCTTGATCCATTGATTGTTTAGGACTCCAATTTCTAATTATGCACTAAACAACTAAATCCAAATAAATGCAAATAACTCAAAGGCCCAAATAAATCTGAATAAACTCAATTTAGCTTTCGTATGAGTTAATGGGTGATTTGAGTCAAGGTTGATTGGGTGCAGAGTATTGACGGAGTCAAACGAGGTTGGAGCGAAGTGATGAATGGTAGAGGGAAATTCGCTGAGATGGATACCAAGGAAGGTTCATCGATAAAGGAACATTCATAGGAATATCCTGCTTTGGATTTGAAGATGGTTAGGTTTAGCTAACTGTTGAATACCATTGCTTAACCCATTTTATTTAATAGCTTCTTTTATAATTTTATATTTATTAAGAAAGTTCTATGAGTCAGGTTAGACCTATGGGTACATGTCACATACGTGATGTATAAGATTTTTTGGTTTACCGGATTAATTTTATGGTTCATATTTCTAGCAATTCGAGATGTATTATTTTATGTGGTCCTAATATTACCTTGTTCATTAAAATGCAAATTAGCAAGATTATTTTAATTACTGATGACCCCTAGGATTTTAATAGATGTGCCAACATGATTTGTTTAGTTAAAGAAGCCCTTCATATTAAATCTCATTGTTATTCTATGTATCCTTATGTTGGACCGAAATGGTGACAGAGGGGGGGGGGGGGGGGTAAATGTCGACTTCTAAAAAGCAACCCCTCGAATGAATCTCCTTCCAATAGCTATGGAAGCTATGGAATGGAGTTCAAAAGATCTCTGAAACCCTATACTTACTGAGATCAACACCCAGGAGAAAAACCAAGAGAAAGATCACAAAACACACAGAGGCCGGGATGACTTAAATGGGCTGGACGGTCTGACCGCAGAGGGGAGGCCGGTCTGACCGGTCTTACTGGGCCGGTTTGACCGGTGAATACAGGTCGGTCTGACCGGTGAGTACAGGCCGGTCTGACCGCCTTTAACACCCCGGTCTGACTGCAAGCCAAATAGTGGTCTGACCGCTCCCCTGATCCCAGTGCAACCCGAGAGCAAACTAAAAAAAACAGAAACACGAGAAATAATTCAGTTCTTCCAAAAGTTGGGAAATTGAGGGATTGCACCTAATCTTTTCAGCCCAAGGCAATGCACAAACATCGTAAATAACAAGAAGAGTCTAGGGACCAAGAGAATCCATATCAAAACCAAGAATTGAGGGGATTCCCCAAAAACTGAAAATATTCAGTGCTCTGCCCAAAAACCCAAAATCCTTTTCAAACTTTGATCCTTTGCACATGAAACTTTGAGGATAGCTACTTGATAGCCTCTGGACTCTACATGCCAAGTTTCATGCCATCTCAAAGAGGGAAACAAGAAAACTCTCCAAACCCTAGAACTGAAAAAGAAGAACAGTCAACAGAGAGAAATGTGATTCTTGCGATTCGATCAAATTACTGTTGGAACTAGATGACCAAAGGGTCTAGAAATGCAATTCCATCATAGAGCAACCCATTTTGCCACTTTCCAGCAAGAATCAACCCAAAACTCAAAAAGACAAGAATCAAGCAAGTGAAGCATCGAAGGGAAAACAGGCACGAACAGGAGAAATAAACTTTAGAGCTTCCATTCCCATTCAAACAAGGATTACAGAGGAGTCCCGATACCCCGATTACAAACAAAGGAATGATTACAAAGAAGCTCACTTCATCCTCTCCCTCTCACATGCCCAAGAACACCAAGAACTCTACATGCTTCCTGGAGATCACACAGAGAGGGGATGAACGAAGGGGACACACTCTGTGCTGTCTCACCAACCCTTAACCACTAAAGCTTAAAGCAAAACTACCTCTCCAAAGGTTCTTTTGACTCAAGCAAACCCTAACTCCCTCCCAAAGCCATGGGAATACATGCAGCCACTTACTCCTATTTATAGCCCTTGGCTAACGGGTCTCCAACCCGTTACGCCCATCCCGAACGGAACCGCCTCCGCCTGTGCAGCTTTGCGTTTTTACTGAAACGCCCCTCCTGCACCTTCCGGGAAGCTTCCGCGTTCCATGTTGTCCAAGCCTCGCAACCACTTCGAGTCTTCGCCGTCTTCAACACATCTCGATCGTTCTGACCTCAACGCCACCTGCGCCTAGTCCGGTCACCCCGTGTCTCGCCACGACTCCGTCTCGACGTCCTGCAGTCACCACAGACAAGAAACACATCAAATAGCACCGCTCGACACAAGTAAGCATAGATAGCATCAATAAATCACATTTAAGCATGAGATAGCCCAAACCTAACAAGTCAACATAATATGCATCCTAACCACTTTGACCAGGTTTGACCAAGTCCGACCGAGCCCGATTGCACCACGCAACGTCAAGGTCCAAACCATCCAAATCAAACTCGACTTTCCTAAACTGATGTCAATTACTCATCACACACATGGGATGACCTCCACATGGTCTCTCACCTTAGCTGTTATTCAACACTGTTTAATTCTTATAAATAAACCTGTTTGTGTGGGGCCGAGCTTCATATATGCATTATATGTCGTTATCATTATTATCAAATCTACCATTAAGATTTCTAATTAGCAGTGGCAGGTTAAACAACAGGGCATTATCTTTTAACAGGGCCTATGGTAAACATGAGAATCTTCTGAAATAATATTGTTTTGCATGGCTTGTCATCACCTTATTTATTCCCATACAATAGCTAGCTTGCTAATCCTTGTTGGCACGTAGTTAGTTGAGACTAGACTTCTGATATTTTCTATTTGCATAGATTTTAATTTTGCCTTCACAATTATTTCTATTCTTATATACACATATATATAGATGCATAGATACATATATTTGTTATAAAATATTCCATTTATATTTTAATTTGATTTCTATACAATTATCTTGGCTTCCTTAATTTTCCCTAAATAAAAATGGGCCAAAGGAACCAAATGAAAAATGGGGGATGGGGAAACTCGAACTCAAGATCTATTATGTGGGAACCTTATACATGCTCTGGTGCCTAGTTGGTGACTTAGTGGAGGGAAATAAACAGAAGAGATGAGGGGGTGACTGGGGGCCAAAATAGAGCAACTAGGTAGCGCTCGATGCTGGGCTCGCCGCCGATGGAAGCTGGCCGGACCGGTGGTGGCGGTGGTCAAAATGGAATGCACGGGGCTGGTGGAGACCAGGGGAAGCCGTGGCTCTATTTGGGAGGGAGCCGTGTGTAGTTGGCGCTGGCATACGGTGGCCAGAGGATGGAGCCGAAGACGGAAACGGCGTCGGAGAGGACGGAAAGAAGAACGGGTAAGAGCGTGAGTTGTAGGGGCTTCGGGGAAGCTTACCGTGCACATTGTAGGGGAAGAGGAGCCATGAGGAGTTCTGGCAGCGTGAGGCCTGGGTGGCGCGGCTGGGTTCATGGCACCAGCGAGCTCCGGTGAGGGGGATCCATGGCTATTAGTGTGGGAAGCTTCAGGACCATGGGTGATGCTTCACCACCGAGGAATCGATCTGGAATGCATTGATCTGGAAATGGAGGTGGTGGTGGCCATTTTCGGCCGAAACTCAGGAAGGACGGTGTTCCAGTGAAATTCGCATGTGAAACTCCAATTAAATGAGAGGGAGAAGAGATGGAACCCAGGAACACTGTATGACACAACGAGGCGGCTGGAGGGGCATGGGGCAGGGACAGTCGGTGCACAGCTTGGGCAAAGAGCAAGATGGAAAACGGGGGAGGAGGTAGGGAGCAGGCCGGCCTCAGGGGCTATATATGGAGGTGGAGGAATGATGTGCCTTGCTGTAGCAGGTGATTGAGTAGTAGTGCACGGAGTGGTCCTGACGTTGCTATGATGTAGCTCGGCTCAAGTGACGGGACGACCATGGCAGGGTGAGCTGATGGCAGAGCATGGTGAGGTTAGGGTATGGGTGGCCGGTCACGGTGAGGCAATGGCGGAATGGCTGGAGCATGGTCATAGACGTTGCATTCGACTACCTCATGGTCGTGATTTCGTTCGGTCGCCTCGCCGACGAGACTCCATCTGACCACCTCGTGGTCATAGACGGTTTGTCTGACCACCTCGCGGTCATAACTTCGTCTAACCACCTCACGGTCATGACTTCGTCTGACCACCTTACAGTCGTAGAAAGTTCGTTCGACCGTATCGTGGTCGACACTTCATCCGATCGTCTCATAGTTGTGACTTCGTCCGACCACCTAATGGTCGTAGATGCTTCATCTAATCATGTCGCGGTTGTGACTTTGTTTGACCACCTCATGGTTATTGACGCTTGGTCCGAATGCCTCACAGTCATGACTTCGTTTGACCACCCGGGGTCGTAGACGTTTCATCCGATTGCCTCGCAGTTGGGACTCTGTCCGACCACCTCGTGACTCCATCTAACCACCATGTGGTCCTAACCATTTTGTTCGACTGCCTTGCAGTCATGACTGTCTGACCACCGTGTTGTCGTAGGCGTTTCGTCCGACCACATCGCGATCGAGACTTCCTCTGACCACCTTGTGGCCTCACAGTCGTGACTCCGTCTAACAACATCGTGGTCGTAGACACCTAGTCTGATCCCATCATAGTTGTGACTCCGTCTGACCACCCGTTATCATGGACATTTCGTCTGACCACCTCGCGGTCGTGATCCGTCCGACCACCTCGTGGTTGTAGATGGTTGGTCCGACTATGTCACAATCGTGACTCCATCTGACCACTTGTGGTCATAGAAATCTCATCGTACCGCCTCGCGATCATGACTCTGTTCGACCACCTCGTGATCGTAGACACCTGGTTCGACCACATCGCGGTCGTGACTCCATCCAACCACCCATGGTTAGAGATAGTTCGTCTGACCACCTCATGGTCGTGACTCCATCCGACCACCTCTCGGTCGTAGACATTTCATCTGATCGCCTCACGATCGTGACTCCATCTGACCACCTCGTGGTCATAGATGATTCGTCCAACTGCCTTGCGGTCGTGACTTCGTCTGACCTCGTCTGACCACCTCGCCGCCAAGACTCTGTCTGACCACCTTATGGTCGGAGATGGTTCGTTAGACCGCATCATGGTCATGACTCTGTTAGACCACCTGTGGTTGTAGATGCTTCATCTGACCACCTCATGCTCATAGACGCTTCGTCTGATCGCCTCGCGGTTGGGACTCCGTCTGACCACCTCGTTTTCGTAGACGCTTCTTTCGAATGCATCGCAGTCATGATTTCCTCTGACCACCTCTGGTCCTAGCCCATTCATCCGACCGCCTCGTGATTATGACTACGTCTGACCACCTCGTGGTCATAGAAGTTTCATCTGACCACATCACAGTCGAGACTTCCTTTGACTACCTCGTGGTCGTAGATGGTTCATTCGGTCGCCTTGCGGTTGTGACTCTATCCGACCACCTCGTGGTCATAGACTTTTGTACGACCGCCTCGTGGTCATGACTTCGTCAGACTACCTCATGGCTGAGACTTCGTCTGACCACCTCACAGTCGTGGAGGATGAAGCGCGCTGCAAGACTTCATCCTGCCATTGGCTTAGTCGATGCCATTCCGAAGGGTGGGGGACAGAGCGCGTGCTGCAAGACTTCATCCCCCTACTGGCTTCGTTGACGCCAGTCTAAAGTGCTGCAAGACTTCTCCCGGCGTCGGCTTCATCGACGCTAGTCCAAAGGGTGGGGATAGAGCATGCATTTCAAGACTTTGTCCCATCGCTGGCTTCATCAACACCAGTCCGAAGGGTGGTGAAAGATCCAGCTCCATTTAAGTTGGTTTTGGTGTTAATGACAAATGCCATTATAAGATTTTGATGTTAATGACAAATACTTTTATAATATTTTGGTGATAATGACAAATGTATATATGAGACTAATATGTTTGTTCAAGTATATTATAGCTTAGTCTCATTTGGATGAAAAGGTGAAATCAAAGAGGTATGAATTCAAATTCACTTTCTCATTTACTAATGCATTTCTTAGATCCAAAATATAGATGGAACTCCTCAAACAGTTCAAATGAATATGTGCATATGTCTTTCTTTATATACACTTGTATGCACACATTTAGAGGGAGCTCTCTCTATGTTTTGGAGTTTCATGAGTATTGATCCATGCTTCTTTTAAGGAAAAATTGCTCATTTGCCATGATGTTTCATGGCACTTGCTCATTTGCCCTATTGATGTCTCATTGACATGTGGGTCCAGGGCCCACATGTCAATGAAACATCATGGGTCAAATGAGCAAGTGCCATGAAACTGTGGGGCATAGGAGCAAATTCCCCTTCTTTTAATATGCATATTTAGGATCTTTACTTCGAAATACATTCTTGAGTATATATAACTTGTGTAGTCCATGAATCTGAAATTATATTAAGTTTTGAGCTCAATTGAAAAATGGACCTTTTCATTGTATTCAAAGCGGCATGTTGCTACTTCTTTTAAAAGAAAAGTCCTTTTTCAAAATTTCTTTTTTGGAAAATACTCTCTTTAGTCTAAACTTAAAATTTGGAATGTTTCAAAGTAATTTGATCTCATTTGAATGGATTTAACATTTCATCTCGTTTAATGTTAAAAGTTCTAAATGAAAGCACATTTTGGCATATCTTTTGATTGGAGACTCCTTTTTCAAAAATTCTTATTGGTAAATATTTTCAAGAGTCCTAAGTTTATTTTTGCAAAATTTTAAAGCATTTCATGTTAATTTGAAAAAGTTTTGTCTTTTTCTCTCTTTGGCAAATTGCTGAAAATTTCAGAACTTTCATGACTCTAAGCCAATTTGTGATTTTTGTATCCTCAAATGGGTTCAGATTTAAAGGAAGCCACAATAATGAAAATTGATCCTCTATAGTTCGTCTTCAATTTCAGATTTTTCATAATTTATAAAGAGCATTTGATCAATTTTCCATCTCTCTCTAGAAGCTCATGTGAGATGCAAAAAGTTTGAATTCAGACTTTTAGATTTCTGAAAAATCATGTTTTGAGTTTGTCGTAGGGATGGCCCCCACCTAAGCCCAGCAGGCCTGGTAGGAGATTATAAGGCCCAGAATAGGCCATGTGTAATGACATAACTGCCCCTAGAGGGGATAACCAGATGTAAGGGTATAACTGTAAAAGCACTCCTCAATGTGTATGTATATATACGAGTAAGCCATGGGGAGAACCCAGGCCATTACACTTATCTTCATCACTCTCCACTACCATCTCTCTCTCTATTTGGTCTGTAGCCACGACAGTTGGCGCCGTCCGTGGGGAGGACGGGGACAAGCCTGAAGACCGAAGAAGAAGGATGGCACCGAAAAAAGCTTCTTCAGCGGCGGCGAAGGGAAAGAAGGCGGCCGGGCCGGAGCGTCGTATGAGTACCAGGGCTTCGGCATCAGCAGCGGCGGACGCGGGCGCCGATGCAGGCGCGGTAGCCGGAGACGTCGACGTTCGCGCCACGACGACCAACCCCGTCATCGGCGCCGCGACGATCCACCCCGCCACCGGCGTTGCGGGGACGGGCCCCGCGGTCGAAGACGTCGGCACGGGTGCGGCGACAACCGACCCCGCCGACGCAACGACAGCCGACCTCGCCGCCCCCACTGCAACCCTCGCCGGCGGCGCGGACCAGGCGGTTCGGGGTAGCCACGACGGAGCGATCGGCAGTTCGGGACCTCGCGACGCGGTCGTCCCCGCGCCGACCCGCCCGTCGGGGGGTACCGGCGACCCCGCCTGCACCGGCGATGGAAAGTGCCCTGCCGGAGGCTCTCAATGCATTCCAGCGGGAGCTAGGGGACCTTCGCGGAGCCGTCAGAGATATGCAAGAGGCTCGGAGTCAGCAGGCCGCGCCAGTGGTCGCGTCCAAGCCCACGCCGGAAAGGGCGGACAGTCACGAAGCCCCCGCATCCAGCCGCGTGCCGCTGCGGCGTGTGGATCCGGAGTCCCTGCTTTCGGCGGGGCTGCAGCAGGCGGCATGGCCCGAAGACTTCAAGTTTCCGAGCGCCATCGACTCGTACAAAGGCGACACGGACCCCCGTGAGTTCGTGCGCGTGTACGAAACCGCGATCGAAGCCGCGGGCGGCGACGACACCACGAAGGCGAAGGGACTCCCCCTCGCGCTACAAGGAGTGGCGCTCTCTTGGTTCTTTACCATAGAGCCAGGCTCCATCTACGCGTGGGAACAGTTTCGTGTCCGCCTTCACAACAACTTCCAAGGAAACTACGTTGACCGAGTCGACGCGGACCAGCTCTTCGCCGTGAAGCAAAAACCTTCGGAGAAGCTCCGGGACTACTTCAAACGCTTCGCCAAAATTCGATGTCAAGTGAAAGACGTCAACGAGACCACCATCGTCAATGCAGCCATACAGGGCCTTCGTCCGGGCCCGATGGCCGAGTACAACGCGCGAAAGCCAATCAAGACGGTGGCAAAGCTCTTCGACAAGATGGAAGAATATGCTAGGGCGGAGGAAGACGCACGGCGCAGGCAAGGTGACGACTCCGACACCAACCAGGCTGAAGCCTCGGCAAAAGCCGAAGATCCGCCGAAGGGCGGTTCTTCGAAGGGAAAACGTAAGCAGGAGTCGTCCTGGAACGCGCCCGACCGTAGGGACAACCCGCATAAGGAGTCGTCCGATCAGCCCAAGCGCGGCCAGCAGAGGTCGAGGCGAAACCGGTACGTCCTCGACATCGAAGGCGGGTCCGACGAGGGTGCTCCAGCGGGCCGAGGCGGTCGGGGGCGCCGTGGCCGGGGCCGCGGCCGTGGTAGGGGCCGCGACGATAGGGGTCGTGGGGATTACGACGACCAGCATCAGGGACTGTGGTGCATAATCCACGGCCGCGACAACCATGATACCCGCGCCTGCACCTCCATCGCGGCGCTCCGCGACAGCGTCGCTAGGGACAGGAACCCGGAGGCGCGCCCGCCTGCGGTGGCCCACGTCCAATTCCCATACGAGGCCCCCATGCAGGTACAGGCGCAAGGGATGCAGGTACAGGCGCAAGGGATGCAACCCCAGGAAGGCGCCTTACGGATCCAAGCTCACGTACAGCAGCCTCGGGAGGGCCTCCTGTCATTGCAGGCCCCGGACGCAACCTACTGCAGGGTCATTAACGTCATATCCGGAGGCTCTGCACTGGAATTCGCCTCGGCACGGCAACAGAAGGCTTACACGCGAAGACTACATCACGTGGCGGCATACCCATCGCAAGCACCGCCGGAGTGGGCGCAGCACGAAGTTACATTCACACCCGATGATGCCCAAGGTGTGGACTTCCCTCATCAGGACCCCCTGGTCATCCGGGTCACCATCGCGGGATGCGACGTGGGGCGCGCCTTGGTGGACGGTGGTAGCTCCGCGAACGTATTGTTTGCGGCGGCCTTCGACCAGATGGGGATCCCTCGAAGCCGCCTGGGGCCCTCGGGAATCCCACTGCAGGGCTTCGGGGGACAGCCCCTGCGGGCGCTGGGCCAAATCGGCCTTCAAGTCTCCTTCGGCCGAGATGACAATGTGCGGACCGAAGATGCCACCTTCGACGTGGTCGACCTTCCGTACCCCTACAATGCCATTCTAGGGCGCCCAATCCTCAACTCCTTCGGCGCGGTACCACATCACGGCTATCTGTGCATGAAGATCCCGGGTCCCCGGACCATCATCACCGTCCGAGGCGACCAGGATATGGCCCGGCGCATCGAGCCAAGCACCAGGTGCCCGCGTTGTGAAGCCCAACGACGCTCTTAGAGCCGGCGTCACAGCGCGGAGGTCCGCGGGGTCACCCATAGGCGCCTGCGCGGGCCCTGCAGATGTCTAGCGACTAGAGGCTGCGGCCGCACCAAGGGCAAACGGTCAGTATATCCACACTTTGTAGTTGCCCACCCGCGCAAACGGGGATGTAATGCAGATCGCCGTTTGCCGCTAATCTTTCTTCGTCACACGCAAGCACGCGGTGAGGGCGCGCGCAGGCTTGGCCAACGCGCCCGTCCCCGCAGCGTACACCAAAGACGCACGTTCGCGTGTGCACTCGCCATCGCCAGGGGGGCGGGACTGAGTATAAACCAAAGACGCACGTTCGCGTGTGCACTCGCCGTCGCCAGGGGGGCGGGACTGAGTATAAACCAAAGACGCACGTTCGCGTGTGCACTCGCCGTCGCCAGGGGGGCGGGACTGAGTATAAACCAAAGACGCACGTTCGCGTGTGCACTCGCCGTCGCCAGGGGGGCGGGACTGAGTATAAACCAAAGACGCACCGGGGGGACGCCCTCGCGCGCACAAGTCTCCGGACTATAAAGAAGACGTAGCGTCGAGCCTAGCTCCGCACGCACTAGTCCACGAACTTTAAATAAGATGTAACGTCGAGCCTAGCTCCGCACGCACCAGTCTGCGGACTTTAAATAAGACGTAGCGTCGAGCCTAGCTCTGCACGCACCAGTCCACGGACTTTAAACAAGACGTAGCGTCGAGCCTAGCTCCGCACGCACCAGTCCACGGACTCTAAATAAGACGTAGCGTCGAGGTCCGCCTCCGCACGCGCGAGTCTCCGGACTATAAATAAGACGTAGCGTCGAGGTCCGCCTCCGCACGCGCGAGTCTTCGGACTATATAGGAAGTCGTAGCGTCGAGGTCCGCCTCCGCACGCACTAGTCTACGGACTTTAAATAAGGCGTAGCGTCGAGGCCTGCCTCCGCACGCACTAGTCTACGGACTTTAAATAAGACGTAGCGTCGAGCCTAGCTCCGCACGCACCAGTCCATGGACTTTAAATAAGGCGTAGCATCGAGGCCTGCCTCCGCACGCACTAGTCTACGGACTTTAAATAAGACGTAGCGTCGAGCCTAGCTCCGCACGCAGCAGTCCACAGACTTTAAACAAGACGTAGCGTCGAGCCTAGCTCCGCACGCACTAGTCTACGGACTCTAAATAAGGCGTAGCGTCGAGGCCTGCCTCCGCACGCACTAGTCTACGGACTCTAAATAAGACGTAGCGTCGAGGCCTGCCTCCGCACGCGCGAGTCTCCGGACTATAAAGCAAGGCAAACCGCGGCGGCATCAACACACAGCGCATATCTTAAAATGCCAGGACGTCTGCATACCGGAAGAATCACATGTACAAAGGTCCGGGAACATCCCGGCCGCTCTAAGCCGCTACCCCGCGGGTTCGTCCTTAACACGCGCTAAAGTTGGGGCCTCGCTCGAAGAAGGCCGGCTCGCCCAAAAGTCCAGCGACTCTTTGGCCCTTCACCAGCGTCGCAGGCGTCGCCGGGTTGAAAGGTCGGCCGCGCGAAGCCAGTCCCAGCAAGGAAGCTGCCCGGGAGGTAGGTGAAGGTCAGAATACAAGTAGCAAGTGTGTACTTTATTCGCAAAGACAAGGAACAGTACAACACACGCCTACACCTAAGCACCACGGCGTCAGACCTGCGGGTTCCCGGCGCCTTCGGAGGGCCCAGCGCCACCATCGTCGCGTCGCGGGACCCCGTCCAGAAATTGGCCGAGGCTCCCCGTTCCGTAGAGCGACTTCTGCAGCTCGATCCGCGCAGCATCCGGCCTGACGTGACCCCAGATCCGGTCGAAGAAGGGCCCGAGGGTGAGGCGAGCGGAGTGGACGGCGCCAGACATCACTCCGGCCCCGCCAGGCATCTCCAGCTGGGGATCGTCCAGCGCGGCGACGTGCGTACAACCGCGGTGCTGCAGGAGCGCGCACACCAAGCATGCCGACGTATACGCGCAGTGGGTGCCGAAGGACGTCGCCGCGTCGCGTGCGACGTTGGCGGCATCCCCGACCCAGCGGAGCATCCGAGACAGCTCCTCCGGACCGAAGGCGCGTCCCGGCACCTCCGCTACCAGCCCTTGAAGATGGCTCTCCAGCGCTTGCATGGCGTCCCAGGCAACCACCGAGGCGTCGCCCAGCGTCCGGTTGCGCTCCGCTAGAGTCAAGGCAAGCTCGCCTTTTTCCTTCTCTAGCACGGCGACCTGCTCCAGGAACCTGTCCCGCTCCACCGCGAAATTTTGTTCAGCAGCTGCCGCGGCTGACTCCTGCGCCGACGCAACAAGCCCCTCGGCGTGCGCCCTCGCTTCGGCGCATTCCGCTTCCAGCTGGCGGATGCGGGCGTCTTGGGCAGAGCGGGCGCCAGAGGCTTCGCGCAGCTCCTCCTCGGCGGCCCGCAGCCTATCCTCGAGCGCTTTTGAGCTACGAGCATAGGCCGTTTGCAGGGCCTGCCCCAGCACAAGTGTCTGTAGAAGGGAAAAGACTTAGCAAACCAAGCTAAACTCAGGCGCGGTCGCAGGAGTACTTACCCTCACCCCAGACACCTCGAAAGCGTCCTCGAGGCGCCCCGCACCGTAGGCATGCAGCACTTGCGGGTCGACGCTCGTGGCCGCGTCATTCACAATCCGCAGGGCTCACGTGCTCGGAGGCCCCGTGTTCCGTAGGATGCTCCCCCTCCGGAATGAGCAACGCTGTAAATAAGGATACGGGTGACCACCCCAAGGCATAAAAGCATACACCAGAGTAAGCTAAGTCACCCTACCCTCGGTAGCAGAAGGAATGGTCCCGCCGCGAGCGGAGGCCTCCGCGTTCGGGGAGGACGACGGCTGTCCCTGCGCGGCGGGCGGTGTGGCCATAGGGGCCGAAGGCGCATAGGCCACGGGGCCCCCGGTGCTTGCGCTGGAGTCCCACAAGCTTCTGATGCCCGTAGCCACGACGAACCCCCGCGGTGTCCGGTGGAGCTCCGGCCGCACACATGGCCGTTTGGCCGGGGTAGCCAGCAGCGCCACCGCCCTCACAGCCGTGGTTGGGGAAGACCCCGCGGCTGCTGCGCCCGGGGGCGAAGGTTCCACGGTGGCAGTCGTCGAAGCGGGGCACCTCGGTCCCCGCAGCTGTTGGTAAAGACAGCACGGCTACGTGCGCCCCCGCAGAGTAAGCCGCGGTCGAGGGCTGCACCTCGGCATCGCCGGTCCGCACGGGGTCCGCCTCGACGACTTCGGTGGGCGGTGAGGCTTCCCCCCTCTGGCTGCCCGCGGCAAACCCGCTGTCCGGGACGCTTGCCGAAGACACCTCGCCTTCGGCGCCCGCGCCACCCAAGCCCGAATCGGCGTACCTCGCCGAGTCTGACTCCGCGTTCGCCGCGCCCTCGGAAACACTACCAGCAGGCGCGGCAGGCGCCCCACTGCGGCCCCTCTTCCGAGATGAGGTCTTCTTCTTCTTCGCTCCACCATCGTCTAGAGCGACACGGTCCGGCACGGCAAGGCCTTGGCGATAGCAGACGCGCGCTGCTCGTGCTCCCTGGCGGTGTATGGCCCCAGGAATACGCGCGCGGCTTGCTCCGCCTCCTCCAAGGAAATCCCTGAAGCAAAGGAGAATAGCATCAGCATACAACGCATTTCGCGTCAACAAAGGAGGGACGCAATCGAGGCTTACGGGGGCCGGGCGGCGCCGGTAGCGAGCAAACCCACGGCGAAACATTGTCATCTCGATGCCTCTCGGCGGCAAGACGCCAGTCGTAGGCAAGCGGTGCCACGCCGTACATCACGTACTCTTCGGCAAGGTCGCGCATGTTGAGGCGGGCGGCCACGCCCATGAGCCGCTTGACCCTCCGCTTGTCCTCATCATCGAGCGTTCGGCCGGGCGAGGGCTTGAACGCGATTGGTCGGCCTGTGCACTCAACGCCGCTCCCGCTCTCCACACGGTGGTAGAACCACCGCTTCATCCAGTAAGACTCCCACTTCCCGCGAGTTGAGTTCGCAGGGAAGAGCTTCTTGCACGACGAGCGAAGAATAAAAGAGACGCTACCGAAGCTCGACAGCGTCCCGTCCTTCCGGCCCTTCGGCTGGCATCGCGCCTCATGGAGATAGGCGAACAGCGACGCGCTGGGCCAGCACGCCCCCGAGCGCAAGGCCCAGCTGTACACCGCGAGCCAGGCCACGGCGTTTGGAGTCAGTTGCGCCAGCTCCAGCCCGAAGGTCCGCAGCACGTCGCCCACCACGGTCGCCGCTGGGATCCGGAGCCCCGCGTCGAAAAAGGCAACGAATACGACCGCCTCCGACCTCTTGGTTCCGTCTCGTCGCCGGCGGGCAATCGTACGTCCTGCCGCCTGGACAACTTCCCCGCGCGCAAGAGCCCTTGGATCGTCTTCTCGGTCACGAGCGAGGGGCCTAGATCGCCGGAGAACGTGCCTCCCTCCTCCGCCACCAGCCGCTCCTGGTCAGCTGCCGACGGGTTGCGCTCTTGGAGCGCGTATTTTACCTCCAACGGTGAGGATCGCCGGCGAATGGCAGGGTCACCGACCGCCTGGCCGCGCTCGCTACTGGAGGCCATCGCCTCCCACGACGAGACTGAAGTGGCGAAGATAGCGCGAAGGTGTGGAAGGCGGAGCAGACAGGAAAGAGGGCGTAAAGGTGCGGGGACGCTGTTATGGGGGGCTATTTCAAGCCACCTCGCACGTACCGCCGCTACCGAAGCGTCGCAACGACACGCGTGTCGGATGCAACCGCAGCGGTGTAAAGGCCCGCCCCACACGATTCCCCATAATTGAAAGCGAAGGGTCGCGGCGGTCCGGGCACGAGGCGCGACCACAGTCGTACAAGCGCCCATCCAGCGCAACGCCCCACCCAGCGCTGGAAGATCACTACCACAGGTGCCATTTACGGCCTGCCCCGTGTCCCCCTTCCCTAGGGAACAGGCGAGCGGCTGCAAACACGCAACCGTCCACATCCCGCCGCCCACCAGTCATAGGCTGCCGCGTGCCCCGGGCGCGTTGGGTCGCACGGTACGGGAACCTAACCCTGGCAGACCAGGGGCCGGCGTGATTCCAGGAACCTGTACAGCGCAAGGCCGCATCAAAGACCCCAAGTCACCGCCCACGCGGCGGTGTTCGCAGGGCAAAGCGCGCGCCTACTTCGACTTAGGCGCCAGCTTCGCTGCCACCCGTTCGAAGGGTAGGGGACGGAGCGCGCGCGTCTACTTCGACTAGGCGCCAGCTTCGCTGCCACCCGTTCGAAGGGTAGGGGACGGAGCGCGCGCGCCTACTTCGACTAGGCGCCAGCTTCGCTGCCACCTGTTCGAAGGGCAGGGGGCGGAGCGCGCGCGCGCCTACTTCGACTTAGGCGCCAGCTTCGCTGCCAGCCGTTCGAAGGGCAGGGGACGGAGCGCGCGCGCGTCTACTTCAACTTAGGCGCCAGCTTCGCGGCCGCCTGTTCGAAGGGCCGGGGGCGGAGCGCGTGCGCCTACTTCGACTTAGGCGCCAGCTTCGCTGCCACCCGTTCGAAGGGCAGGGGGCGGAGCGCGCGCGCCTACTTCGACTTAGGCGCCATCTTCGCTGCCACCCGTTCGAAGGGCAGGGGACGAAGCGCGCGCGTCTACTTCGACTAGGCGCCAGCTTCGCTGCCACCCGTTCGAAGGGCAAGGGACGGAGCGCGCGCGTCTACTTCGACTAGGCGCCAGCTTCGCTGCCACCCGTTCGAAGGGTAGGGGACGGAGCGCGCGCGCCTACTTCGACTAGGCGCCAGCTTCGCTGCCACCCGTTCGAAGGGCAGGGGGCGGAGCGTGCGCGCCTACTTCGACTTAGGCGCCAGCTTCGCTGCCACCTGTTCGAAGGGCCGGGGGCGGAGCGCGCGCGCCTACTTCGACTTAGGAGCCAGCTTCGTTGCCACCCGTTCGAAGGGCAGGGGACGGAGCGCGCGCGTCTACTTCGACTAGGCACCAGCTTCGCTGCCACCCGTTCGAAGGGCAGGGGGCGGAGCGCGCGCGCCTACTTCCACTTAGGCGCCAACTTCGCTACCACCCGTTCGCAGGGCAGGGGACGGAGCGCGCGCGTCTACTTCGACTAGGCGCCAGCTTCGCTGCCACCCGTTCGAAGGGCAGGGGGCGGAGCGTGCGCGCCTACTTCGACTTAGGCGCCAGCTTCGCTGCCACCCGTTCGAAGGGAAGGGGACGGAGCGCGCGCGTCTACTTCGACTAGGCGTCAGCTTCGCTGCCACCCGTTCGAAGGGCGGGGGGCGGAGCGCGCGCGCCTACTTCGACTTAGGCGCCAGCTTCGCTGCCGCCTGTTCGAAGGGCCGGGGGCGGAGCGCGCGCGCCTACTTCGACTTAGGCGCCAGCTTCGCTGCCACCCGTTCGAAGGGCAGGGGACGGAGCGCGCGCGTCTACTTCGACTAGGCGCCAGCTTCGCTGCCACCCGTTCGAAGGGCGGGGCGCGGAGCGCGCGCGCCTACTTCGACTTAGGCGCCAGCTTCGCTGCCACCCGTTCGAAGGGCAGGGGACGGAGCGCGCGCGTCTACTTCGACTAGGCGCCAGCTTCGCTGCCACCAGTTCGAAGGGCAGGGGGCGGAGCGCGCGCGCCTACTTCGACTTAGGCGCCAGCTTCGCTGCCACCCGTTCGAAGGGCAGGGGACAGAGCGCGCGCGTCTACTTCGACTAGGCGCCAGCTTCGCTACCACCCGTTCGAAGGGTAGGGGCGGAGCGCGCACGCCTACATCGACTTAGGCACCAGCTTCGCTGCCACCCGTCCGAACGGTAGGGGACGGAGCGCGCGAGTCCACTTCGCCGGGGCGCAGCAAAGTCGGGAGTCTTGTCCTGCGAAATCTACCTCGTTTTCCTTAACAGGCCACCTACAGTGCATCAACATATATGGTGGTGCCGGCGGGCTCCCTCAGGAACACCGACTGTAGGTAGGCCTGTTAAGAAAAACAGGGCAGACCTCGCTGTCGCCTACGGAAGCGCGGTGCGGGGTCAGGAAGCGCGGCTGGCTGTCGATAACCGGCGCTGATCAAGCTCCCAGGAAAAATAGACCTCCTTCTGTGCATCAACATTCCCCAAGCCGCTCAGCGTCACCCAGGAATGTTGATGCACGGCAGGGGCCCATTTTAGGGGAACAGCTTCTATCACAATATACGCAGGAGCAACGCCCCATCAGCGCCATATATATACCCCCATCAGCAGGGGAACCAACCGGCGGAAGTCCAACCGCCGGAAGTCCGCCACCATATTAATGGTCACGACGCCTCAACGCCCGCACCACGCCAAGCATGCTGCACCACGTGGACGCCCGGAAGTCCGAGCGTCGCAGCAGCGCGCACGTCTGCTTCGGCTACAGCGCAGCTCCGGAAGTTTGGAAACGTTCACAGGCCGCGGGGACGGAGGGGGCCAAAAGACTCGGCAACATGGCTTCGGCCTTGTGAAGCCCTTTACCATGAGAGGCTCCTGTCGTAGGGATGGCCGCCACCTAAGCCCAGCAGGCCTGGTAGGAGATTATAAGGCCCAGAATAGGCCATGTGTAATGACATAACTGCCCCTAGAGGGGATAACCAGATGTAAGGGTATAACTGTAAAAGCACTCCTCAATGTGTATGTATATATACGAGTAAGCCATGGGGAGAACCCAGGCCATTACACTTATCTTCATCACTCTCCACTACCATCTCTCTCTCTCTGTTTGGTCTGTAGCCACGACAGAGTTGATTTATGATTTTTGTATCTTTAAGTAGGCTCATAATCTGAGAAAGCTAGAATTATGACTTTTCATCCTCTATTGCTGATCTATACGAACAATTTTTCTCAGATTTATTGGATATTTATAGGGCAGTTTTTCAGCTAGCTTTTGAAGCTCAATTGGAATGTGAAATCCTGAAAATCTAAAACTTCAAATTGGAGTGTGCTTCAAATGTTACAAGTGGTATCAAATGCCAAAGGCCCTCAACAAGCTTCTAAGAGTGTTTCAAATATCTTCAGTTGATTTAAGTGGTATCGTTTTGGTCATATGCATTTTTGCTCATACTTTTTATGACCATATTATGTTAAATTAATTATCATCAAGCTCCTCATTTCTTAAGAATAAGTGTTATGCTATTAATTCGTATTAAGCCCCTCATAATGAAAAATCTCCTTTAATGGCTTAACTTGTATTCTTCCCTTGTTTTTAAAGATAATTAATGCTATTTGGTGATAATTGCCTCTTTTTGGTGCTTAATGCCAAATGGAGGCGAAATTTATGATAATAGCCTTGAATAATAGGCGAGGGAAATTTAAAATTGTGATAATGCCAAATGGGGGAGAATAATAGCTTGGATAATAGAATAATAGAAATACTAATGCCAGTGGGGGGAGAAATGTGATAATATATTTATCGGAGATAAATTAATTAAAGAATGCCAAATGGGAAAAACTAAAATCTTTTTTCTAATTGTTGAATAATGCCTTCACCTTCTTTTATGCACTTAATTGCTTATCATTTAGTCATTTTCACCTATATGCTATTATCATATTGGATTTGTTATCAATCACCAAAAAGGGGGAGATTGAAAGATCAAACTCCGTTTAAGTTGGTTTTGGTGTTAATGACAAATGCCATTATGAGATTTTGATGTTAATGACAAATACTTTTACAATGTTTTTGTGATAATGACAAATGTATATATAGGACTAATATGTTTGTTCAAGTATATTATAACTTAGTCTCATTTGGATGAAAATGTGAAATCAAAGAGGTATGAATTCAAAATCGCTTTCTCATTTACGAATGCATTTCTTAGAACCAAAATATAGATTGAACTCCTTAAACAGTTCAAATGAATATGTGCATATGTCTTTCTTTATATACACTTGTATGCACACATTTAGGGGGAGCTCTCTCTATGTTTTGGAGTTTCATAAGTATTGATCCATGCTTCTTTTAATATGCATATTTAGAATCTTTACTTTGAAATACATTCTTGAGTATATATAACTTGTGTAGTTCATATATACTCATGTGCAATTGGGTTGTCACCTAACTTCTCCATTATGTGTTAATGGTTGAATGATTAATGACAACCGGATAAGTAAACTTTGTTTAAAGCTTATCTTAGAGTATACAATTGTTGTGTACAAGTTGTATACTCACAAATCAATTATCTTTATCTCATTATTTGTTGAGATTGTCATGAATTACTAAAAAGGGAAGATTGTTGAATCTAGTCCCTCCATTATGTGTAAATGTTGAAGTATGGTAATTGATGACAATTGTTTTGTGGACTAACATTTTTTATGAGTTGGATGAATATGTTAGGTTCCACAAATGAGGATGACTTGGGATGACTTCATGGGTTGAAGATCATCAGTCAAGATCGAGAAGAAGATGGCTTCATGTGTTGAAGGCCATCAAAGAAGAAGATGCATCATGAGTTGATGCATGAGGAGATGATCATTTGTTGATCATCAAGTCAAGGAAGACCATGATGTGTTGATGGAGTTGATGAAAAGGATGCATCATAAGTTGATGCATATCGAGACGATGACCCAAAGCAAAGGTATGACTAGCTAGGGCTAAGGATGTGTTCCTAGTCTTTTACCAGTCTTGGTGTTTGGTTGAAAGACTGGATTGCTAGTATAGATTGTCGTACTATTAAGAGGCGTCATGTCTAGTTGTTTGAGTCTCATCATGTGTTGATGGCTCAACCTCACTTGCTCTAGCTCATCTTGGCATGAGGCTTGCATTTGCGAATGTGTTTTGCAAATGGTTGAAGCTCATGTGGTGAATCCTTGTAACATGTGACTATATTTTGCAAATGTGTTTTGCAAAAGGTTGAAGTCCATGTACCTACTCCTTGTGACATGATCTAAGTTTGCAAATATATTTTGCAAAAATTGGAGATCATGCATTATCCCTTGGCATGGTCTAAGATTGTTTGTTACTATTTCCTTTGACATTAGACCATGGTAGTGACTCTTTGGATGTCTTTTAATTTCTGCATCGATCTATTATGTTTGAGATCATGCAAATAGATGGGTATTGTAGCCCTCTAAATAAACTTTCCATAGAGTCTAAGATCACTCAATTCCGACATCGGAGTCAAAAGTTATGACCCGGAGGTCTGACCGGTGTTGATCTGGAGGTTAGACCGCCCTTGTAATGGCGGTCAGACCGCCCTTGTAATAGAGGTCTGACCGGTGTTGATATTGAGGTCTGACCGGCTTGGACCCGGCGGTCAGACCGGCTTTGAGGTAGTGGTCTGACCAGCCCTCAGAACTTCCGTTCTTCGCCGGATCCTTTTTCCAGAGAGCGACTTTGCTGGTTTTTCTAGGAGCGGTCTGACGAGTTCTGTGTGGGCGGTTTGATCGGGTTTTTAGCACAATAGCTAGTTTTTTGTGACCGTTGGAAGAGCGGAAGTACCGGCAGTGTAACTGCGGTACTTCCAGCTCTCGGGTTGATTTCAGCCCTCTCTCTTCTCTAACGGCTAGTTTTTGAGGGAGGTGTATAAATACCTCCTCAAGAGATGTTGAGAGAAGGTTGCTGGTGCTTGGCTTGTATTCCTTGAGCTAGAGTGAGGCTCTCCACTCAATTGTGCATGTGTTACACTTTGTGAGAGAGGAGAGGTGATCTAGAGTGCATGTGTTTCATCTAGAGGAGGACTTTGTGTCCGGATTGAGCTTGTGCATTCGTTGCACGTGGTGGGAGTCAAGTGAGGGACTTGACTTGTTACTCTTGGAGTTTGCTGACTCCTAGACGGCGTGGGAGGCATCGTGCGCGGTGATCTTCTCAAAGAAGGTTGTGAGAAGACCTTGAGAAGTTGTGAAGGTTGAAACTCACCTACCCGGAGCGGGAAAGAGCTATCACTAGTGATTGAGATGGAAGGCCTAATTCGTGAAGATGGTCCGATTAGTTCGGGCTTACCTCAACGTGGACTAGGAGAGACTGGCAAGTCTCCGAACACCACGGTAAAAAGAGAACGTGTCATTTGTGATTTCCTTTCTTGTGCTCTTTTTACATTCAAGCAATTTACTTACTTAGCATTATTTTGATTGATTGTAAACCGAGGATTGCCATCCTTGACCTAGGTTAGTATTGTTGGTGCACTTAGGCGAATTTGCTTGTCATTGGCGCTATTTGAGCTAAACCAAATTGATCTAAGCTTTCGCATTGTTTACTTGGTTTAGGCAAATAGAAGAGATCTTAATTGCTAATATTAATTTGAAGAAAATTTTAGACCGCCTATTCACCCCCTCTAGTCAGCCTCCTCGATCTAACAGGTGGGGGACGGAGCGCACACTCTAAGGCTTCATCCTACTATTGGCTTCATTGACGCCAGTCCAAAGCACTACAAGACTTCGTCTCACCACTGGCTTCTTTGGCATCAGTCTGAAGGGTAGGGGGACGAAGTGCGCACTTCAACAATTTCATCGGCAGCGTCTGGACATGTCCTAGTTGTGACTTGGTCTAACTACCTAGTGGTCGTGACTCCACCAGCTCTGACAGCACTGTTCAACCACCCTGTGATCGCAGACATTTCGTCTGACCATCTCGGGTTGTGACTTCGTTGGACCACATCATGGTCGAGACCTCATCCAACCGCCCCATAGCCAAGACTTCGTCCGACCGCCTCACGGTTGTGGGAGCACATGCTTCAAGGACTTCATCCCACCGTCGGCTTCGTTGACATCAGTCTGAAGGGTGGGGGATGGAGAGCGCGCTTCAAGGACTTTGTCCAGCCACCGGCATCATCGACGCTAGTCTAAAGGGTGGGGGTGGAGCGCGTGCAACTTCGTCCAGCCGCTAACTTCATCAGTAGTGTCCGACCACCAAGTACTCATGACTTTGTCCGACCACCTCATGGTCGTGACTCCATCTGACGATGTCGTAGTTATGGCTTTGTCTAACATTCTTATGGTCGAGACTTGGCCCAACCACTTTGTCGTTGTGCCTTCCTCCGACCACCTCGCGGTTGTGACTTTATCCAACCACCTCGGGGTCGTGGACTTCTTATCCAATCACCTTGCGATCGTGACTTCGTCTAACCGCCTCACCATCAAGACTCTATCCGACTACCTCATGGTTGTTGATGGTTCGTCCAACCGTCTCGCAGTCGTGACTCCATTCGACCACCTCGTGGTCATAGACGGCTCATCCGACCACATCACGATCGAGACTTCCTCTAACCACCTCGTGGTCGTAGCTATTTCATCCGACCACCTCGTGATAGTAGACAGTTTATCTAACCATATCGTGATCGAGACTTCGTCCGACCACCTCATGGTCGTAGACACTTTGTCTAACTATGTCACGGTTGTGACTTTGTCCGACCAACTCGTGGTTGTAGACGCTTGGTCCAACTGCATCGCGGTTGTGACTCCGTCGAACCACCCGTGGTTGTACACACTTCATCTGATCACCTCACGGTCGAGCGTTGCCTTCGTCAATGCTAGTCCATAGCGCTGCAAGACTTCGTCCCGCCGCCGGCTTCATCGGGGTCAATCTGAAGGGTAGGGGATAGAGAGCGTGCTTCAAGGACTTTGTCCAGCTGCGGACATTTACGTCAGCGTCTGGCCACATCCTAGTCATGACTTTTACTAACTACCTAGTGATCGTGACTCCGTCGACTTTGTTGGCACCCGTCCAACCACCCCATGGTCGTAGACATTTCGTTCGGCCATGCCGTGGTTGTGACTTCGTCCAACCACATCGTGGTCGAGACCTCATCCGACTACCTCACGGCCAAGACTTCGTCCTACTGCCTCGCGGTCATGGTGAGCACGCACTTCAAGTACTTTGTGCTGTCGCCAGCTTCATCGATGCTAGTCTGAAGGGTGGGGGATGAAGAGTGCGCTGCAAGACTTCATCCCACTATCGGCTTCATCGATGCCAGTCCGAAGCACTGCAAGAGTTCGTCCCGCTGCCGACTTCATCAGCATCAATCTGAAGGGTAGGGGACGGAGCATGCGCTTAAATGACTTCGTCTGACCACCCCATGTTGTGACTCTGCTAGCTCCAACGCCGTCGTCCGACCACCCGAGACGATGGGTAGTCAGAGCTACAGTAACAGTCAGTAGTCAGAGCTATATAAAAGGGGCAAATTGCAAAAGTGCATAAGTGGGAAAGAGGGAGCGCCCCTACATCTCATCTACATATTTTGGATCAGATGGCTTGGAGTGAGTTTGTGCATATCTCCACAAATATGCTCTTGTGCAGCAGATATCTTCCATTATTTACATCTCATGTTAACTTGTTAAAAAAACAAAAATAGTAATACTAACCCTTAATCAATCTGTGAACAAGACATTAGACCCCTCAAGGGAATTTTAGACATTTCAATCATCATATACAACTCAGAACAGCCAGGTAGCCTTTAAAATGCCATACTCCCAAATGGTAAGCTTCTACAAACAACAGTTTCTCTAGCCAGTTGCTTCTTAGGGCAGCCAGCCAAAAGCTGGCTTCTGCACAAGCCACAGCCATGCTAAAGGGGGCCTATACAGGGGTGGCAATTTGGTGCGGCGGCCTTGGGTATGCTTGCCCATATCCATGCTCATGAGGCTATTTTCACCCCACGGGCATGCCAGCCAAAACCAACAGGCAAGAAACCTCACCCATACCCATCGCCCGTGGGTGCCTGATACCCACAGGCATGCCCATTTGCCCGCCAGCCAAACTAGGCAATGAGTAATTAGACTCAGTAAAGCACAACAAAGAAGGAATATCCTACCACTCCACTCAAAAATAGTCTTTACAGCAAGGCACGACATAGTGTTTAAGTAGCTTATCTACATCCCAAAAATTGTAACATAGTTGGTGTTTAATGCTACAATATTTTACTATTTAGCCTTATGTTCTCAATGTTGGTGGAGCATTTACATGATAGTTTTTATTACCCAACAAAGAAATTTTATATGACCAGTAAAGACTACAGAAGCACAGATCTATTGGTCAGAATGATTTGAAGAAAAATCCAACATAAATCATGGTTTGGAATCATTAATACAAGGAATGCACAGTGAAAATATGAAGGACAAAGATTCTACATACATGATGAAAGATGTAGCAGAGGATGACTTGGGAAGTTGGGATTCAATCGAGCATGCATATTAGCAACCAAATTATTGAGCTGAAATGCAAGAGAAAAACAATTGGTACTAATCTAAGCATTAAACACCAAGCTAAACAACTGGTGCAAGGTATCATGTGTCAAAAGCTCTATGCAAGAATACCATAGAGAGTAGGAAGGTTCAACTTCAACAAAAGATCAAGGCAAATTTGTTCCTAGCAAATTTTATGGAAGGTCACAAATACCCAATGGAGGTTGAGTTCTTCAAACCTGCACAATCAACCTCACGGTGGACAATTCATCCTGAAGATAAAAATTTGTAAGCTTTAGCAAATGAGGGAGATGGACTATGGATTGGAGGCTTGGAGGCAGTCGCAGACTTCTAGTTCTCAGCCGAACGTTGAGGAGGAGGCCATGTGCCTGGGCAGGAGGATGGCGTTGAGGTCTTGAGGACGGTGTAGAGGAGGCCTGGCGAGATGAGGGGCGACCATCGGGAGGATGAGCGATCGGGTTGGGGGTGAGCAGGTGACTAGGTGGGAGCCAATGGGCGACAGCCAAGTCGAGGACGAGAAGGTTTCTGAGTTTTTCTGGAGTTTAAAATCTATTTTTGAAATTTAAAAGTATTTTAAACAAAAAATATATAGTACCAACATTAGTTGGAATTTTTTTATTAAGTCCAAAGTATCTCCAGGAACTTCTGTAAATTTTTCAGAAGTTATTTTATATTTTTCTGATCTTTAATGAATTTCTCAGGTTTTCTGAAAATCGAAAACTAAAAACAAAAATTAAAAACCCCTCCTCTTCCCTCTGGCCACCACGTGGACGACCAGATTGCGCCCAAGTCGCCGCTATCCGGCCATCGCTCCATCCCGCCTTCCCCTCTCCTCGGGCCGACACGTGGTCGGCCCGATTACCTCGCGCCCCCGCCCTGACCTATCTTGGCCGTCCGCTCCTCCCCTTTCCCCGGGCCACCCGATTCTCCCCCTTGGCCACGCGGCCTCATCCCTGCCACCCACACCTCCCTTCCCCTCTCTCTCTCTCTGACCGTGCGACCCCACCTGTCGGCGCCGCTCTTCCCCTCTCTCTTTCTCTCCCTGGCCCAACCGTCAGCCGTTCCTCCCCTCCCATCTCGCTGCGCCACGGGCCCGGCCTATCAGGCGCGTCTCCTCCCCGGTCATCTTCTTCCTCCCGCGCCCGCCTCCGCCCTACCCGCCGCCCCGCTCTCCCCGCCCACTCCCCATTCCCGCGGCCCCATCTTCCCTCCCCGCAAGACATGCACTGTCTCCTCCTTCCCCGCGCCCACTCCCCACTCCCCGCATGGCTTCCCGTAACCGCCGCCGCCCACCTCCCCTCTCCGGCGAGCAATTCATGCCGCCCCAGCTCCCCTCCGCCCCTATAAAGCCCCCCTCGGCTCCGCCTCCTCTCACACCACCTCCCTCTGCCCTCCACTCCCTTCCCCGAGCGCCCAATCGACGCCGCCACGGAGTTCCTCTCTCCCCGAGCTTCGGCCGCACTCCGGCGAGCTCCCTTCGCCATCTCCGGTCGCCTCCGGTAAGACCGTGCCCCTCCCCGAGATATCCGCCTACCCTCTCCCTCCTGCGCCACTCACCGCCAGCCACTGTGTGCCGGAGCACCGTCACCGCCGTGCCCGAGCGTCACCTCCGGCCGACGCTGCCTCGGGTGCTGGTGTGGCCGCCCAGGTGGCAGCCATGTGGCGCCACCTCGGCACCAACGCAGCGCCTCCCTGTCCCGTCAGCACACCCCGCCACCTCTGCCCCTTTCGAGTTCATGGACCCGGTCCATAGACTCGGGCCCACATGTCAGTAAGCTATCCGAAATTTCCCCCGGGCTGACGCTAGCATGACGCAGTTAATCCGAATTTTCAGTTGAAAAACAATTCAGCCGAAAAGAAATTCCTCGCTGACGTCATAATCCCAGGTTTTCCTTTAGAAAAATAATTCCCAAAAATCTAGTTTTCCCTTTTTCTCTGATTTTAAACTTCCCCGAGTCCGTTCTTCTTCATCCTAACTCCGATTGAGCCCATTCAAATTTCTAAATTAATCAAAAATTCCCCTCTATACATTTCTAGCCTCAATTCAAATATTTGAAGTCAATTTGAATTTATTTGAATTTGGTGGGTTATTTTCATGTGTAGACTTCGACGATTAAGGGGAATTCAAAGACGAAGATTTGCACCAATTTGAAAAGCAAGGCAAGTCACCCTCCTTGTTCATGTTGATCCCAGTTTTCAAAATAAAATTATGTTGTTTTAAAGTATTCTGCATGCATATTTTATTCAATGTATTTCAATTGAGTTTTAAATTTAGTTATTGCCTACTTGTTAATTCCTCAATTGATATTGAATTCCTTATACCTTGTCGCCCTAGATCAAACCCTAGTTAGTACATTAGTTTTGGGATATTTTATTCTTGGTTTTGGGATACCTTTTCACATAAAATGATAAGCTTTTCAAAGCTACTCTTGACTTTGGTGAGTCAAGGAGGTTTATGAAATATTTTGAAAACAAAATATAAAAACTGGTTTAGACTTAGGCAATTGGTTAGTTAGGGGGTGCAGGCATGCCCTGTTGGTCAGAGCCTTGACTGTCGTGCACAGGGGTATGTGGTTGGGCCTAAGTTAGATTAAGGACCGGTCTGTGAGCTACTGTTGCAAAGCCCTATCGTACTACCACATGGCTGGTATGGGATAGCCCTGGCTGAATAATTTGCGAAGTCTCAACCTGAGTCAAGTTGTAGGTTGAAAGTGAGCGTGGTTGGTGCCATGAGAAGTCTCACTTGAGGGAGCGTAGTTAAGCCATGTGAAGTCTCTCTCAGGCTCAAGAGGGGGTCCCGGTTTGGTGGATTCCTTACTGGGGTGAAACCTTAGAGTTGGCTTGGCCAGGTTGAAGGCTTTGCATTGTAAAGGCCTTGTCATGACTCCCCACCGCACACCTAAGTGTGTAATGTAGTGGTAAAAAGGGATGATCGTGTCCTGTGGGTAAAATTGTACAGCCTCTGCAGAGTGTGTAATCTATCCTGGATAGCCGTGCCCACGGTCATGGGCATGCTGAGTAAAAATTTTTCATAGATTAGACTTTGATTTTCAAAAAAATGTTTTTGAAAACCTTGTGGATGGATGGAATCCACGAGAGATGAAAACCTTGCGGATGGATGGAATCCATGAGAGATTGAAACCTGGTGGATGGATGGAATCCATCAGAGTTGCGAAGTGAAAGCGTGCAGATGGATGGAATCCATCAGATGCCCGTGGTTAGGTCGGTGTTTGGTCGGAGCCTGCACTGACGGTGTTATTTTCAATTACATGTAATGTTTTTACTTATTGTATTTAATTCAGTAATTTCAATCTATCTACTGTATTTCATTCAATGCTGTTTTATGCAAACTAACCCTATAAGCCTTCCATTGATGCCTATATCAATATGTTGCATTTCTCCGTGTGATTTGTGGAGTACAAGTTTGTACTCACCTTGCAATCTCCATACAGAGGAAGTTGCCGTCGACTACGGTGAAGATCTAGACGAGTAGGCCGCGTCTTACTGTCGTTTGCCTGTGGGCAGGCTTGGGCTTCGCTTCTTTTCAGTTTGCTTCCGCAGTTATTTGCTTTGTTTATCTTCGCCAATGGGAGTTGATGTAAGACTTGGCCATAAGGCCGTACTCTTTATTTAATGAAGTTGGTCATTTGTGCTTGATAAGTATCTTTGTTGTACTGTGTGCACTAGCTGATCCTGGACTAGTGCGATTTACACAGAGGATCCAGGAGTCGTTCTCCGGGTTCCGACAATCCTGAACCCAAACTAGATGCAAAGACATGAATGATTGCATTAATAAAGAGCTCTACAGCCATTTCTTACCAGATTTCACATCCTGGACAACAGACTCAAAAGGAAAACCAAGGACGCAACACAACTCCCTGACTCTCACACAACATGGAAGGCAAAAGCAAAACAAACTCTGCTCTGCCCAACCACTCCTCAACAGAGAATGAAAAAAAGACACCCACCACCAGTGCACAACCCTTCTATTTATAGCTTCAAATTACTGGGTTTTCATCCATCTTTACCCATTAACACAAACAACTTTGCCCAATAACTCCCAACAAGATCCACTTCCGCTTTGCAGCCTTGCGCATTTTACCAAAACGCCACTCCTGCACCTCCTGGAAGCTTCCTCTTTTCTTGCTGTCCATGCCTCGCAACCACCTTGAGCCTTCGCCGTCTTCGGCATCTCTCAACCGCTTCGACCTCAGCACCGCCTGTGCCTAGTCCGGCCATCCCATGACTCGCCACGACTTAGCCTCAAAGTCCTGCAGCCAACACAGACAAGAAAACATCACATAGCACCGCTCGAAATACTGTAATCATAGACTTGCATCAGTAGAAGGTGCTCAAGCACGAAATACCCAAAACAAACTCAAGGTAGCTAAAACAAGTGTCAATTACTCATCACAATCATGGGGTTACCTCCATATGGTCTCTCAATCTCCCCCTTGATGAGTATATTGACAAACACAGAGAAAGCATAAAATTGAGTTTGTTTGAAAATAAGTCACACATGGTCTAAAAGAAAAACAGAGAGACTCAAGACCATGTGGACAGAAAGGAGAAGGGAGCAAAAACTAGAAAGAACAATTTTTTCCTCAAAAGCTCCATAAAATCCCCTTTTTATGCCTTTTTCTCCACTAATCTCCCCCTTTTGGCAATAAAATCATCAAGATGTATGGAGGAACATAGATCAAGAATTGGATGAAATGGCTGAATTTTATGCAATCTAAGCAATTAGAGCCATAAAGATTATCCAAAATGACTTTTGACGTATTACACCAAGTCATAACACAATTGGATGCTATCTGGATCATGACAAGACATGTATAATCAAGCTAAACCAAAAGGTCATAATCTGAAAATTAGATGAATTTCTTAGCATGTCAAGTTATTCAAGATTATAGTCTAGCTAGAGGTATCCAAGGATGATGCAAGCCATATCAATATTCTAAGTGGAACTAAGAAGCTAGTATTGAGTCAATTTAGAGTGCTATAAATTCAAGAATGAATCATTTGTTCAAATACTTGGTCTTTTCGTAATTAAGCAAATTTAGCACAATTGACATGTTTTTCCTTTTAGAAACTCATGGTTATTTCCAACCAAAATTTTATTTAGTCATGTGCTAGATCTCAAGCCTTATGTGACCACTTCAAGCAAGAAGCTTAAGAAAATGATCTTGGTCAACCAAGACTCCCCCTGAGTTCATGCCTAGTGCAATGGCAAGCAGTCTCATGAAAAAGAATTGGTAAGATCAGTTTTTCGCACAAAAGAGATATTTTTGCTTTTGCTGAATTTAGTTCAAGAACAAAAAGTTAATAATAACGCATGCTTCATAAAAGAACTAGCATAGCTCAATCTAAAGCCCAATAAAGATTCAAGACTCAACTCAGCCTATTTGACATGCATGAATCATAAAAGGATAACTAAAGACAGACTAGTCTCAAGAGCTAACATGACATGAATTAATTCAAGTTGTGCATTTTTAATCAACCTATCATTATAAAGACTAGATTACACATATAAAGTCATGATAAATCTAGCAATTTAGCACAGATTATGGCAAGATGTAAAGCAGTTGATTTATGTCATAAATTGATAATAATCAAGGCTCTATGTAGTTATATTACAATGCAGAATGCCATGAAATGCAAGAAAATCCAGCTCCCCCTCAACAATAGATGCACTTTTAGTTTAAGTTGAGTTATGTCAACACTCAAAAGAACTCCCCTGAACCAAAGCAATAAAAACGAGAAGCTGGCAAGAAAATCAGAAAAGACAGTCCTTAAAGCATGATAAGATATAGATGATACTATAGCTCAGACTGACTCTCATCTACCCCATATGACACTAGGACTATCAACTGATCTTCTGACACACTAGGGAGTAAACACATTCCCTGTCTACCCAAGGGTGGCCCAAGCCTCGCTAGACCTATAAGAAGCGAGTGAACTCAACCTAGTGAGAAGAGAGACAGCTAATAAGCAGCATCCTAGAGTCATAAGATGAGAGGAGAAAGTCTAAGCAACTAGGCGAGAGAACCACTCTAATCCATGCTAGAAGGACTAACCCAAATGCACCCTTATGCAATGCAACAAAGAGAGACAGAAGCATGTAAACAGGATAAAACATAAAGCACAAAGCTCCCCCTCACAATAATCCATACGGACATACCACCCCAAGCTCTTCCCGCAAAGCTGAAAACCTAGAGCTATCCAGAGGCTTGGTAAAGATATCGGCCAACTAGTGGTCACTCTCCACAAACTGGAGCACTATGTCACCCTTCTCCACATGGTCTCTAAGGAAGTGATATCTGATATCAATGTGCTTAGCCTGGGAATGCTGCACTGGGTTTTTGGCAATATTAATGGCAGAAGTGTTATCACAAAAGAGTGGAACACTATGTACGGCTAACCCAAAGTCCCGCAGGTCGAGACCATCCAAAGCACCTGACAGCAACAACTAGCCGCAGCAACGTACTGGCCTCTGCGGTGGATTGTACAATACCGGACTGCTTGCTAGAAGACCAAGAAACAAGAGAAGTGCCGATGAATTGGTAGGTGTGAAAAGTGCTCTTCCTATCTATCCTACAGCCAGCAAAGCCTACGTCGGAGTAGGCTCTAAGGAAAAGACAGGATGATAAGAGTACCAGATACCATATTCTGTGGTAGCTTGAAGGTACCGAAAGATGCACTTCACCACCTGACGGTGAGATACACAAGGGGAGGCCTGAAATCGAGCATACAGACACACGGAGAAGTGTATATTCGGTCTCGAGGCAGTGAGGTACAAGAGGGAGCCAATCATGCTGCGGTACTCCTTCTGATCAATTGGCTCGCCATCCTCATCTGGATTGAGTGAAGCTGATGATGCCATCGGAGTTGACACTGGCTTACCATCACTCATATCAAAGCGTCTTAGGAGGTCTCGTGTGTACTTGCCCTGATGCAAGAAGGTACCCTCCTGAGTCTGCTTGATCTGGAATCCAAGAAAGAAGGTCAATTCGCCCATCATGCTCATCTCAAACTCTGTGCTCATGACATCAGAGAACTGTGAAATAGGAGCATGAGAGGAGCCGGCAAAGATGATATTGTTGGATTGAAAAGGCAACAGAGGTGGGTGAATGGTGCCTAATTTAATAACGACCCCCTCAAAAGTATTTTACTCAAGAGAACATCCCCTCTCCAATAGCTAGAAAACTATGAAGAGTAAAAGCCTCAAACTCTCTGGTAATCTAAGATTAACAGCAAAAGAAACTCCAAAAACAACAGAGAAGACAGCAATCAAAAAGCATATCAGGGCAAACAGCAGCTGGCCGGTCAGACCGGTGTACATGGGCCGGTCAGACCGCCTGTACACCGCCGGTCTGACCGCTGGGTGAACTGCGGTCTGACCGCCGAGCAAGATGCGGTTTGACCGCCATACAGAAAGCGGTCTGACCGGATAAACTGAAACTGGGAGGAAACAGGCAGCCCAAAAACTGAAAAACTGAGAACTTCCAAAAAGGGTGAAATTGAAGATTCTTGGCTGTTCTCCTGAGCCCTAAAGACCAAGTAAATGATCTAAATAGCGAGGGGAGTCTAGGGAACCAGGGGAATCCAACTAAAAACAGGAAATCAATGCTTAGGTCAAAAATCTGTAAAGTCACAGAGAACTTCACTAAATCTCAAATTCCCAGCCATTCTTTGATCTTTTGCTCATGAAACTTGGTAATCATCTAAGCAATAATCTCAGGGCTTGAGAACTCATCTCAGGGCATCCTCTTTGGAAGAGAAAATTAAAACAATATTAAACCCTAGAAATGATGAAACAGAGGAGTTCATGCAAAACTGAAAGCGGGATTCTTTTTATTCAACCAATTTGCTCTTGGGAGAACCTGACCAAATGGTCTTGAAGCATCATCCCATCACAGAGCAATCCATTTTTCTCCTTCCCAGCAAGAAACAATACCAAATCACAAATGAAGGAAAATTAACCAGAGAAGAACAGAGAGAGCAGAGGATGAACGAAAAGGAAATCTCAGGGAGACAAGAAACACAACTCCTGTTGATTCATCCCCATATGCGATTGATACAGAGGAATGTTTACATGGAGTATCAACTCATCCCCTCTCTCACAATCTCAAGAAACCCAAGCACTCAAGCCATCTCACATCATCTCATACACCCAAGAACCAAGAACACACACGAGAGAGGTAAACAGAGCACATCACCATCTGTCTCTACTCACCTACTCCATACCAACTGAAGCCTAAAGCAAAATAACCTCTCCAAAGGTCATTTGACTAAAAGCAAAACCCTAAAACCATCTCACAAGCCCCGTTACAACCAGAAAACTCTCTCCTATTTATAGCCCTTGGCTAATGGGTCTCCAACCCATTTTACCCGCTAAATCCAAACTGAAACCACTTCCACTTGTGCAGCTTTGCGCTTTTACCGAAACACCCCTTCTGCACCTTCCGGGAAGCTTCCGCATTTCTTATCGTCCAAGCCTCGCAACCACCTCAAGTCCTTGCCGTTTTCAGCACATCTCGACCGCTTTGACCTCGGCACCGCCCGCACCTAGTCCGGTCATCCCGTGCCTCGCCACGACTCCACCTCGATATCCTACAGCCATCACAGATAAGAAACACATTACATAGCACCGCTCGAAACAAGTAATCCTCATTAGCATCAACAAATCGTACTCAAGCATAAAATGGCCCAAATGACCGATCGGGAAGAAGAATACGCCTCAAGTCCGACTAACCAACCTCAAGTCCGACTAACCAACCCCGACTGAACCAAATGCCATCATGGCACGAAATGCACAAACCAAACTAAAACTTTCCAGAAAACTTGTCAATTACTCATCACAAGCATGGGGTCACATCCACATGGTCTCTCAATCTCCCCCTTGATGAGTATATTGACAAACCCAGAAAAACCGTAAAGTTGAGTTTGATAATGAAAGAGAGTCAAACATGGTCTAAAAGAAATTAAAGAAGCTTATGACCATGTCGACAACTGGAGCAAAAACAGAAAGAGCAAGTTTTCCGCAAAAGCTCCAATAACTCCAAGATTTCCTTGAAAATGGATTTTTCTCCACTATTCTCCCCCTTTTGGCAATAAAATCATCAAGGTGCAAGGAAGAGAAAAACAAGTATGAGAATGGATGGAATGGCTGAATTTTATTCAATCTAAGCATTTAGAGCCATGAAGATTATCCAAAATGACCATGGAGTATTACATCAAGCCATAACATATAAGAATGCTAGCAAAATCATGACAAGACATGTATAATGAAGCTAAGCCAAATAAGTCACAATATGAAATTTAGTCGAATTTCTTAGCATGTCAAGTCAACCATGATTCTAGTTTAGCTAAAGATATCCAAAGATGATGCAAACCATGTCAATAATCTAAGTGAAACCAAGAACTAGTATTGAGTCAATTTAGAGTGCTACAAACTCAAGAATGAATCACTTGTTCAAGTACTTGATCTTTTTGTGTAATTAAGCAAATTGAGCACAATTGACATAAGTTTTTCTTTTAAAGCTCATGATTGTTTCCAACCAACATTTTTAGTCATGTGCTAGATCTCAAGCCTTATGCGACTACTTCAAGCTAAAAGCTTAAGAAGATAGTCTTGGTCATCCAAAACACCCCCTGAGTTCATGCCTAGTGCAATGGCAAGCAGTCTCATGAGAAAGAATTGGTGAGATCAGTTCTTTCGCACAAAAGAGATCTTTTTGCTTTCTTAACAGGTTGTACTAGCTCATGCTTCATCAAGGAACTAACATAGCTCAATCTAAAGCTCAACAAAGATTCAACAACATGCTGATCTCGTCGCGGGTAGCTATCTCGACAGGGAAAACGAGATCTACCCTCAGAAAAATCGTATCCTAGGCCTTGATTGAACTTGTAAATTTTGGACTTGTCTAGAATCAAATTCAGCTTCTTCTTGCTTCCAACAAATCTCTCAAGAGTGTTCATAAGATACTGACACTCCTGGAAGAGAGAGTAGAACGAATAGCATGTCTGTGATGGGAGCATGCCTCAAGACCATTTGGTCACATAAATTCCCAAGAATCCAATGGAAGAATCAAAGATTCCCTTTTCACTCATGTGCTCTATTTTTCACTGTTTAGGGTTTCATGTCAGGGCAACCTTGGCTTTCTTGATTTCCCTTCTCAAGTTGGGTTGAGGTTCATGCTTTAAAGCCCTGAGATCATCTCCAGTAGAAATGCAAAGTCTCTCGAGCAAAGAACTAGCAATTGATGAGAAATCTAAAAAATAGCTTCTCTCCCTACTCCTTTTCAGATTTCAGCAAAAAACTTGATTCTTTGCTCAGATGATGAATTCCTTTGTTCCCTAAGGGCTTGATGCTATTTAGAACATATTCTTGCTCTTGTGGTCTGAGAAGAACATCTACTTGTCACAAATTTGCTTGCAATCTCAGTTTTCAGTCCTTCAGCCTTTTTTAGTCGTAACTGTAGTTCTCTGTCCCTGTAGGCCGGTCTGACCGAAAATAGTATGGCGGTCAGACCGATACATTCGGGGCGGTCCAACTGGCATTGTGGGAGCAGTCAGACCGGCTGTCCAATAGCGGTCAAACCGGTGGGTCTTAGGCGGTCAGACCAGCTTCTCTGTTGCGGTCTGACCGACCTTTTGATTTTTAGCTGCTGATTTCTCTGGTTCGTTTCTCTATTGCCTTGTTTCGCTTGTCATGTTAATTTCTGATGTTTTTCTATATTTCAGTGAGCACATGAATCATCTTTATAGCTCTTCATAACTATCGGAGGAGATTCATTAGTGGATACTTCGAGGGGCAATGTTTTAAAAAGGCACCATTCACCCCCCCTCTGTTGCCATATTTGATCCTACATAGTTAGCTTCACACATTTATCATTCAAAGTAACGAGTTCAAATTTTAGTTTTTCACAATTATTGCATGATGAGCTAATAGGGTCCTTAGACGCATAATGAGCCATTTTGTTGTTATGGTCAATCATTTCTTGAAACTGTTTTGAGACTGATTCAAGTTCAGCAGTCAATTTGAGACAATTGGTGCAAGACACAATGGGCTCAAGCAAGGAAGCACGTAATTCAACAATTTATTGATCTGCCATCTTTAGGTTAATCTTTAAGTTATTACAACTTTCACAACTTTCAGGTAGATCAAGAAGCATAGTGTAAAGACCTCTAAAAGCATTGTCCTTAACCTCACATGAGGTGCAAGAAATAGTCTCAGCAGTAGTGATGAACAAGCAACTACCCTACTCATCTCTAGTTCAGCAAGCAGACTAACATTCTCCATCTTAATCAAGTCAAGCTTAGAAGTCATACTATCATGCGAGATCCTTAGTTTCTCCATATCTCCAAGCAAAGCAATGCATACATCACACTCGTCACGGGACGGAGCAGATCTAAGTGAAGTAAACTCCCGTGACAAGCTCTCTACTTCCTTCTCCAACTCACTGCACCTAGCTCTAGATTTAGCATGAAATTTTTCTAGTTTGAGAAAGGCATCATTGAGCTGGTCATAGGAGGGACATACCTCATCGGAGTCGCTGTAGAGCTCGCTGTCGCTGACGTCGGTCTCGTTGGCCATGAAGCACATGCTGATGAAGTCGTTGCCATCTTAGGATCTTGATCATCCTTGTCGTCATCGTCACTGCACCCTTTCATGTCGCTGAAGTTGATGTCGTCGAAGGCGGTGAAGACGCGGTGGAAGAGCTTCTTGGCTTTGCCAATGTTGTGGTACTTCTTCTCTTTGCCTTGGGCGTGAGCTGGAGGCTTCTTGTTGCGGTTCTTGTTGGTGTAGTCGTTCTTGCTCATACCGACATAGTCGTTCTTGCTCTTCTCTAGCTTGGGGCAATTTGCTCGAATGTGATTGGGGCCACCACACTCAAAGCAAATCACAGGCCCTCCTCTCTTTCTGTCCCTCACTCTCTTGTATGCATGGGAAAACTTTCTAGCTAGGAGGGCTAACTGGTCTTCTGGTAGCTACTCTAATTGATCATCGATTACTTCACAAAGAGCAGCAAGAGAGAATCCAGAAGCCAAGTCAGAAGAAGCTCTAGAAGCTGGACTGGGATCAGTGACTAAAGCCATCGACTGCGACTTCGACCTACGAGAGACTATGTCAATCTCGTGAGTCTTGAGGCGTGAGTACAACGCATCAAGAGTCAAAGTCGAAAGATCGGTCGTATCCTTGATAGTGGTCACCTTCATCTCCCAAACCCGCAAATCAAGAGCAGAAAGCATTTGTCGAGCGTTGTCCGAGTCAGGGTATGTGAGACCGACTGCTCGAAGGTTGCTCAAGATTTTGTGAAACCTCGCAAAACATTCATCCAGGGACTCTCCAGCGAGCATTTCAAATTTGTTGTAATCTCACTTGTACTGGTCCTGTCGTACAGTCTTGATTTGGGTGGTGCCCTCATGGTATGCATCGAGGGTCACCCAAATATCGTAGACCGATGAGAGATGAGAAATGCGATTGAATTCGCTTTTGCTAAGACCTTGAATTATGATGTTCCTTGCCTTAGCATTCGCTTCAACATCGGGAATGTTTGCCACATTGATGTTCTCATCGGCAGGAACAACATAGCGCGTTTCACCTTTCTCTAGATGGCATAGCCCTGAGCCTATATGTAGGTCTCCATCCTACTCTTCCAGAAGGGATAGTCGATCCCATCGAAGATAGGGGGCTTGGTGGAATACTTGTCTGTCGCCATGGCTCAACAGACCGGTTAAGATCTATAGAGAAGAGCTAACCGGCTCTGATACCAATTGTAGGACCGAAACGGCAACAGAGGGGGGGTGAATGGTGCCCTCAACCCACCCCAAGTACTCACACAATCTTCTTCTCCAATAGCTATAGAAGCTACGAAGAAGGAAGATGGATGTTTACTAAAACACCAAAATCCGATCGACAAAACAGTTAAAAACAGGCTTGGCCGAAAAAGGTATGAGGCAGCATGTTTGAGTCCTCACTGGAGACAAATGGGAAGAGCACAAACATAAAAGAACACAAGGCAGTAAAAAGAAACAGCATTCAGAAGCAAGCCATGAAGTCGGTTTAACTGCAAGAGAGACAGCGGTCTAACCGGTTAGTCACTGCCGGTCTGACCGAAAATCCATAACCGGTCTGACCTCCATAGTGCTACCGGTCTGACTGCATTTTTACAACCGGTCTGACCAGAAGCAGAGAATATCCAACTGCAAACTCAAAACTAGGAGCAACAACTGAAATAGCCAAAAGTAGAAAGACTAAAAACTTCAAAAACAAAAACAGTAAGAGCAGTCAGGTGACCCAAAGAAAACAGAATACTACTGACTGAATATTGTCGGCAATGAAAGCTGAAACAGAGAAGTAAATATTCTGACCGAAATGCAGACTGAAGTTTTTGAGTGCAGTCTAAAACAGTCACTTGAACTGAAACAAATTCAGCCAAATAGCTATGGAGAGAGAATTGATCATCCGACAACGAGCTCCACAGTAACTACTGCAAACAAGAAACAACCAGAGAGAAGAAGAACCTAAAGCTGTACTACTCAGGTTGGGAAACATAATCTTAAACTAAATAGTCCACCAACCTCAAGGGAAGAAAAAATCAGATCAAAAGAGCATCTCGGCCGAAAAACTGCCAGATAGGAATCCATTCGATTGCAAGGGCTGAAATCAGAGGATTGAACATGGAACCTAGTATTTGGCCAAGTGCAGTCCTGAGCTATTCGGAGGAAGACCTTCTCTAGAGGCCAAGACAAACTGAGAAATAAATCAAATTGAGTCACAAAACTCAATTTTCAACTCGTAAATGATTACTGTTGTAGGGGTGGCCCCCACCTAAGCCCAGCAGGTCTGTTAGAGGAATATAAGGCCCAAAATGGGACATGTATAATGACGTAAGTACCCTTAAGGGGAAGACTCTGATGTAAGGGCATAAGGGTAAAAGTACTCCTCATGTGGACATGTATATACAACACAGGCCATGGAAAGAAAACCCTAAGCCATTACTCACCTAACTCTCCACTACCATACTCTCCTCTCTGTTTGGTCTGTAACCACAACAGTTGGCGCCGTCCGTGGGGAGGACAAGAGCAAGCCTCCAGATCCGAAGGAGGATGGCACCAAAGAAAGCTTTACCATCGGCGGCGAAGAAGAAGGCGGAAGCGGCAAAATATCGCGTCAATACCAGGGCTTCGGCTTTAGCAGCTGCAGGTACGGGTGGCGATGCAGGTGTGACGACTGTGAGCACCGGCGTTCACGACGCGACGAACAACCCCGCCACCGGCGACACGACGCCCAACCCCGCCATCGCCGCAACGAACAACCCCGCCACTGTCGCCGTGCCGCCAGACCCCGCCGCCACCGGCAACATGACGCCCAACCCCGCCAATGTCACCGTGCCGCCAAACCCCACCGCCTCGACGACCAACCCCGACGGTGGCAACCCCGGCACGTCCACTTTCTCAACCGGCGCAGGAGCGGGGAGCGGTCTAGGCGATGACGTGGGTCTAGTCACTAGCTCCAGGGTCCTCCAGGACAATGCAGTGGGCAGCCTGGGCATGCAGGCCGTGGTCACCGCCGTGCCAATCGCGCTGCCGGGCGCACCGACGGCCCCAGCCATGCCCACGGTGGAGACCACCCTGTTGGCGGCCCTCAGCGCATTTCAGCGGGAGCCGACAGACCTCCGCGGAGCCATGCGCGACATGCAAGAGGCCCGGAACCAACACGCCCCCCGGTGGTGGTATCGGAACCCGCTCCGGAGAGGGCGGACAGCCGCGATGCCCCTACGTCCAGTCGCGTCCCATTACGGTGCGTAGACCCAGAGTCCCCGCTCTCCGCGGGCCTATAGTAGGCGGCATGGCCTGAGGATTTCAAGTTCCCAAGCATCATCGAGGCGTACAAGGGTGACTCCGACCCGCGAGAATTTGTGTTGTGTATGAGACCGCTATCGAAGCCGCCGACGGGGACGACACCACGAAGGCAAAAGGACTCCCTCTCGCGTTACAAGGGGTGGCGCTATCCTGGTTCTTCACCATCGAACCACAGTCCATCTACGCGTGGGAACAGATCCGCAATCGACTCTACAACAACTTCCAGGGAAACTACGTCGAGCGTGTCGATGCGGACCAGCTCTTCGCAATCAAGCAAAAACCTGAGGAGAGGCTCCGGGATTACTTCAAACACTTCGCGAAAGTACGTTGTCAGGTCAAGGACGTCAACGAAACAACCGTCATCAACGCAGCAATACAAGGCCTCCGCCCGGGACCGATGGCTGAGTATAACGCGCGCAAGCCCATTAAGACGGTCGCGAAGCTCTTCGACAAGATGGAAGAATACGCCAAAGCGGAAGAGGACACGCGACGGCGACACGGCGATGACTCCGACACCAACAAGGCGGAAGGCTCGGCAAGGAGCGAAGGCTCGCCGAAGCAGGGCTCCTCGAAAGGCAAACGCAAGCAGGAGCAGTCGAAGGGCGCCTCCGAACGCAAAGATTATGTCACATCCTGAATTCTGATGTCTGAAATTTTGGGTAATTTAAAACTTTTATTTGCATCTTACTGGCATTTGAATTTTGGATTCAACATCTTATTTGGGTTTTCCTGAGTTAAGTGTTGAGCAAATAATATTTGAAAATAATTCTCGAGCACAAAATAGCAATCATAAAAATAAATAATTAGATAAATGGATACAAATAATTTACATAGTATTTAACCCTAAGAAAGTAACTCCAAAATTCTATCTACGAAATCAAAACCTGGTTTATAAATTAGTTTAAGCGAAATAGTTGAACTAAAAGTACAACTCAAATATATAAATTGTACAATTAAATTCAAGAATAGTCTGAACACTAGAGCTAGAATTCAAATATCGAAAATCCAAGATTATAAAATTTTGCTCAAGTCTCCTTTCTTTTCCTTCATTTTCTTCTTCCTCTCTATTACATGTGGGCCCCTCCTTTTTCTCACTCCTTTTCCCTTTCCTCCCTCTCTCCTGCCCGCTGGGCCGGCTTCCCCCGTCTCCTCCCTTTTTCTCTTCCTCCTTCGCTTGGCGGTGTTTGCTCCACGTCGCCCCCTCCCTTGCCCAGCATCGCGTGCGCTGCTCCCCTGACACCGCTGCAGGCGCCGCGCCTAGCTCCCGTCTCATCACCATGATCTGTCAAGCGGCCTTGAGCCCACCGCTCTTCCGCTGCGCCAAGCCCTGCGCCCAGCTCCAGTCGCCATCACCTGCGCGCGGCATCGCCCGTGCCCTGCCAGCCTCGGTGCCTTGCTGCGCAATCCCATCCGGCCCCCTCTCCCGCGGTATAAAGTAGTCGGTTTTCCCCAACTTCTCCTTGCGCCTTCCCCGTTTTTTCCCACGATACTTCAAGCGCGCCCGCCGGCACCTCCACGCCGTCCCGGCCCTCCGGCGACACCCCGGGCAATCCGGCCGTGTCACTTCGCGCCTCTACTCCCCTCCTTCCTTCCGTTGCGTTTAATTGGAGTCTCATCATCGGAAGTGGCCGCAGCGCCAACCTCCCCAATCTTCGGCCGCCGCTGCCATTACCGCCGCCAATCCCACCCCGGTGGCCCTCTCGCCGATTCCTCTGTATGGGAGCTTCACCGCGGTACCCCGAAGCTTTTCCCCACCACGGCCGGAGCTGCGGCCCGCTCCAGCTCGCCAGCACCGTGCGCCTCCGCCGCCCGACCATGACTCACGCCGCCGGCCCGCCTCGAGTCCCCTCCGGCCCGGACCACCGCATGGTAAGAATCCCCACACCCCCCTACCACTCATGCGCCGCCCTCTTCCCTATCCTTCCCGGCCACCGGCGCCTCCTTTCCACCTCCCCGCCGGCCGCCTAGCTCCACCGCCCATCCACCTCGTCTCTGCTCCGGCCAACGCGTCGCCTTCACCAAGTTCCCAACACTTGGCGCAACCCATTTTTGCGGTCTGTAGCTCCCCACCGGCTGCCGCTCGCCGCAAGCAACATTGCCTTCCGCCGGCGCTGGCTTCCTCTGTTTGGCCCAGCCACCACTCCCCTCTTTAGCTTTAACTCCCTCCATTCAACCGGTAGTGGGGCAATAGCCCAGTGGACGACCGGGCTGTGCGTTAGCGTGCAGGTCCTGGGTCCGATTCCCCGGCTGCCTCTGTCGGTTTAGGTTTTTGGTTAATAGTTTGCTGGCCGGAATGCTCTGCTTAAGTTCTCAGTCCACCACTTGTGAATCACGAAATACCAGAAATCCCGATGGCTAGCCGAGTGTAAAGCATAAGCCTAAGTCGTAGGTACGAGTCCCCCTGAGGCCATAGTTTTTGTTATTTTTATTTTAGATTTCTTTAACTATTCCAACTAGGAAATAATTAGGAGAAATTTAGGGAACATTAAGGAATAAACTGGCAAGGCTAATAAAGTTTAATTAGAGTATCAATAAGAATGTTTGAGGATTTACATTTGGAATAGTTTATATATGAGAAATAAATATCGTTTGAAAAATTGTCCAAAAGACTGAATACTAATTAAAGACATTGACAAAGAAGAACAACTTAGGATAAATGACCAAATAAAGATTGCCATTAATTAAAATTAAGATATATGCCCAATATTTAGAATGCTGCCATTAACTGAATCCTACCGGTAGATTGTCAATTAGCAAATATTGAAATATAGCGATATAAAACAAGCTTTGCTAGATAAATAAATTTTAATTAAAGATAAGCCAAATAGCAACTAAAATGTAGAGACTTTCTAAGTGAATATATATTTAAACATCTGGATTTTAATTAAGGGCAGTAATAAAGAAAAAGCGGCTCTGGTTAAATATTCAAATTTAGAGATGATCTTAATTGAAAAGAAATTCTAAATAAAGTTAAAGGTTTGGGATATTAAGTTTAGATATGAAATTAAGGCTCTAAACTAAAGAATACCCTTAATCATAATTAAAATCTATGGCCAATATTTAACATGCCTCCATTAGATATATTTTGTTGTAGGTTTTGGTAACTAGCAGATATGGAAATATGACCTTATATGCCAAGCTACGCCTAGATAACTAAGTTTAAACTAAAATCAGGCATAGAGCTAAGCCAAGTAGTAGCTAAAATATACACAAGACAATAATAGTGCCATTAACTAAACATTAACTTAGCTTTAGTACCCAATAATACTTAGCATGATTGAATATGGCAAGCTAGGACCCGAACACATGGATTCTAATTCAAATGATGTCTAGTAATAACTGAGGGTCGTATAAAAGGCCATATACCAAATTACTAGTAATATAAATTAATCCGATAAGCTAAAAATTTGTATACATCGCGTATGTAGTATAAGCCCTGACTATTAACGTTCGACAAAATAATACCCAGCTAGACTTGTATACCAACCCATAGATATAACCTAACTCATGGAACATCCCTGATAAATGTAAGAATAATAATAGGGATTATTGATAAAAAGATCAGTTCAACGTATCCTACCACCGGCCTTGCCTCAAATCATCCGAATCACTCATTAACTTATAATAAATCTAAATTAAGTTTATTTGGATTTATTTGGATCTTTTAGTTATTTGCTTTTATTTGGATTCAGTCGTTTACCACGTAATTAGAAACTGGAGTCCTGAAGATTTCACGGATCAAGCGAGATCAAGCTCGAAGTGAAGATGAAGAATAGAAGCTCAAGAGAAAGCATCATGTGAGCTCAAGACCGCGTAAACCGCGCCAGGCGAGTCAATACTTTGATCATGTTGAACCTACATTTTTTGCAAATTATTTTGTTTTAAATTATCAAATTGCATGATGTTATTTTATATGCAAATACATGTTTAATTTGAGATGCTAGTTATATGCCCATTGTTACCTTTGCTAATATTACACCTCCTTTGAAATACTTGATTACGTGAACCTTGTCACCCTAGTAAAATTATAGTAGTAACTTTTGGAAATAAGTCCGTAATTATACGCCATGCTTAATACAGCATAGATACTTGGGGCGCTAAAATGCCCCAAATATCATTGTCATTTTAAATCATGAGAAACTGGTTTGGGCAGTCATGGTGGGAATGACTGGTATATTTTGACATGATTATTTTATGCTCCCAAAAATCCTAACTTGCTTAAATATCTGAGCGGATGGTTTGGGGGCTGGTATGTGGTGCGGTGGGAGCACAAATTATGGAGTGTGGTAGAACCGCTCAGATACCCTTAAGGACTGAATCTTGTCATGACCTCCTGTGTAAAACAGTACAACCACAAGTCTGTAAAATACAACTTGGCTAAGTAAATTTATCGACACCCCCGGACTCATCCCACCGGTAGTGGACAGGAGTGGATATGCAAGGGCAAGGGGAGGCCTAAAGGGACACCGAGTGGAGGGTGAAGTTTCTCAGTCGTACTAGCGCAGAGGGGAGTGGAGCCCGTACGCTAGTAGCCGTGGGGAACATCCCATGCAACGTATGGGACCCACCGCAAGTGGGAACGGCCCATAGGGTGAGATGACAAAAGGGACTAGATACTTTGAAAAGTCACTGTGATGGTCTGCTCAACCACACTTCTAAGGAATCGTGTGGGGCAATGAGTTGATTGTCTCTTGTGGTGAAAGTGTACAAACTCTGCAGAGTCAAAACTATTCGAATAGTCGTGCCCACGGTCAAGGGCAGACATGGGAACTTAACCATATATAGTTCTATTTCAAAATGCTTTATGGTTGGGATTGGAAAAGTGGAAGGGCAGTGGAAAGCCCTGATTTGAGTTGTCCTGGGTGTCGTCCCAGTGGTAATGTAAGCGGTTATAACGCTGAAATGTTCGCATATGGTGCGGATGCCATGTAATGGTGGATGGAATCTGGATCACTATTATTATTGCATTCATCTATACATTATGTTTTTGAGTAAAACTGCTAGGTCTCAGGAAATTTCTATGTATTGTATTTCAGATAATGACACTTCTAACCTTACAAAATAAAATATAGAAGGAATAAACAGGGTCGTGAGTAAAGGAGATGTATGATTGTAGTATACACATAAAAGTATTGGTGGATCCATGTCGATCATAAATAGGAAACGATAGAGTAGATTCTGGGAGAAATACATTGGTAGAGTCTAAATGAGTATATAGGTTAAATAGATGATTTAAATGATTTTTGGAGAATTAGGGAGTGTGATAGTAATTGCTGGATTACAACATTGATAACTATTATAATTCTTGGAAAATGATGACAATATTGGGATTAGTAGAATTGATTACTAGATGAGTCAATTGAAATTTGGAGGCATGATAACAATTTTAGGAGTATAATCTTGATCAATGATATTCTTGGTGGAGGTATACTAGTGAATTAGTTAGAGATAGATAATCGAAAAGATTGATTACTGGAAGAGCAGATTATGGTTTTGGATCAATACAAAAGGGATTGGATTGTTAGAAAGTCCTGATAGAAATGACATCGGTGGATTTGAAAGTAATTATGTTAGAGTGTAGGACTGAAATGGCGACAGAGGGGGGGGGGTGAATGTCGATCTTTAAAAATCGCCCCCAACAAGTATCCTCACTTAAGCTTCTTCTCCAATAGCTATGGGAGCTATGAAGATAGAAAATAAGCCCTCACTGGAAATCACAGAGACAAGGATGAACCAGATCCAGAAAGAAGCAATCAAGAAAAACAAATTCAGAGCAAGTCAGACTGCAAGCGGTAGTACCGCTGAGACGAGCGGTAGTACCGCTGGGCGGTAGTACCGCTATGCCGAGCGGTAGTACCTCTTGCCGGAGACGTTCGGACCGTCCGAACGTTTCATCGCTGCCGATCCGACTGGTCCGAACATGGGCAGTAGTACCGCTGAGCCGAGCGGTAGTACCTCTAAGCGGTAGTACCTCTCCAGGAGCGGTAGTACCGCACGAAGAATTTCAGCAAATAGGATTTTCAGAAATCTGAGAAATTCACAAGGATTCTTGGATTCTTGGCTTGGGAAGCTTTGAGGGTACCTAGGGAACACTCCCAGAAGAATAAGCCAAGAGCCAAAATCAAGAATCCACTAGAAAATCAAAAGGATTTCAGATTCATGCCCAAAACCGAAAATATTCAGAGAGCTGCGCAAAAACTGAAATTCTCGTTTTATCTTTGATCATTTGGCTATGAAACTTTGAGGATAGGTTAGCAATAACCTCTGAACCTCTCATGCCAGGTTTCACGCCATCTCATGAAGGGAAATAAAAAAGCACCAAACCCTAGAAAAGCAAATGAAGAACAGAGGAAGTCCCAAACATGGAATCTGAGATTAAATTAAGATTGCTCTTGGGAAACTTTGATCAAATGATCTGGAGGCATCATCCTAACCTAGAGCAACCCATTTTGGGCCTTCCCAGCAAGAAAGAACTCAAAACTCAGAAAGCTCAGAAATCCACCAAAAGAAGAACGAAGAACAGAGATCATAAACAGAGAGGAATAAACTTCAGATTTCCATTCATTGAAGCAAAAGGATTACAAGGAGTCCCGATATGCATGGACATTCGGACAGAGGAATGATTACAAGTAGACTCAACTCATCCTCTCCCTGTCAATCCTCAAGAACACCAAGAGCCACACATGCTTCTTGGGAGGAACACATGGTCTCTCAATCTCCCCCTTGATGAGTATATTGACAAACCCCGAAAAGGCACAAGGTTGAGTTTGAGTTTGAAGAATCCAACATGGTCCAAAGAAGGGAAATGAAGCTAATGACCATGTCGACACAAGGAAGCACTAGAGCAACAAGCTGAAAGAGCAAATTTTTTTTCAAAGCTCTAAAAGGCTCCCAAAGCTCCCAAATTACTTTTTCTCCTCTATTCTCCCCCTTTTGGCAATAAACACATCAAGATGCAAAAGAGAGAATATGACATGTCAACGGATGAAATTGGCTGAAGTTGATTTATTTTAAGCATTTAGAGCCATGAGAATTATCCATAATGACCATAATGAACTACACCAAGCCATAACTCAATAAAAGGCTATCTAGATCATGACATGATATGTATATCCTAGCTAGAGCACATGGATGACGATCTGAAATGTAATGCATTTTATGAGCATGTCAAGTCATCAATAAGCAAAGTCTAACTAGAGATATCCAAGAATGATGTAGGCCATGTCAATAAGCTAAGCGGAACAAGGAAGCTAATATTGAGTCCAAATAGAGTGCTATAAGCTCAAGATTGAAACATTGGTTAAGTACTTGGTTCTTTTTGTAGCTTAAGCAAATTGAACACATAAAATATTGTCTTTTTAAAGCTCATGGTCGTTTCCAACCCAATTTTTTTATGTGCTAGATCTCAAGCCTTATGCGACTACTCCAAGCAAGAAGCTTAAGAAGATAGTCTAGGTCATCCAAAACTCCCCCTGAGTTCATGCCTAGTGCAATGGCAAGCCGTCTCATGAGAAAGAATTGGTGAAATCAGTTTTTTCGCACAAAAGAGATCTTTTTACTTTTTAAACAAGTTGTACTAACTTATGCATCATCAAGAGACGAAAATAGCTCAATCTAAGGCTCAACAAAGATTCAAGGTTCAACTAAGCCTATTTGACATGGCATGAATCATAAAAGGATAGCTCAAGGAAGACTAGACTCAAATGCTAGCATGACAAGTTTTAATTTAAGTTGAGCAATTTTAATTAACTTATCATGGCAAAAGCTAGTCTACACATATGAAGTCATGATAAATCTAGCATATAAGCACAAGTCATGGCAAGGTGTAAAACATTGTAAACATGTCATAACAGGATAGTAATCAAGGCTAATGTAGTTATATTATAGTGCAGAATGCTGAAATGCAAGAAAATCCAGCTCCCCCTCAACATGAGATGCAACTTTTAGTTCAAGTTGAGTTAAGTCAATATTAAGCTCCAGAAGCTCCCAAATGAACTCCCCTTGAACCAAAGCAATAAAATCGAGAAGCTGGCAAAGAAAACAGCAAATAGGCAGTCCTTAAAGCATAGAAAAGATATAGAGGCAACTATGGCTCAGACTGATTCTCATCTACCCCATATGAATCTAGGACTATTAGGCGGTAATCTAGCACACTAAGGAGCAAACACGTACCCTGTCTACCCGAGGGTGGCCCGACCCTCGCTAAAACCTAAAAGCAGTGAGTAGGCTCAACCTAGTGAAACAGGAGAAGCGGCTAACAGAGCAGAACCCTAGATCACAAGACGAGAGGAAGACGTCTAAGCAACTAGACTAGAGAAACACTCTAACCTGTGCTAGAAGGACTAAACCCGAATGCACCCAAAATGCAATGCAACAGATAAGAGTAAGAGCATAATCAATATAATAAAGCAGTAAAGCACAAAGCTCCCTCTCACAACAGTCCATAAGGACAAACCACCCCAAGCTCTCCCCGCAGAGCTGAAAACCTCGAGCTATCCAAAGGCTTTGTATAGATATCAGCCAACTGGTGGTCACTCTCTACAAACTGGAGCACAATGTCACCCTTCTCCACATGGTCTCTAAGGAAGTGATATCGAATATCAATATGCTTGGTCCGAGCGTGTTGCACAGGGTTCTTAGCAATGTTAATAGCAGACGTGTTATCACAGAAGAGTGGAACACTGTCTAGAGCTAACCCAAAGTCCCGCAGGGTCGAAACCATCCAAAGTACCTGGCTACAGCAACTGGCTGCGGCAACGTACTCGGCCTCTGCGGTGGACTGTGCAACACCGGACTGCTTCCTCGAAGACCAGGAAACAAGAGAAGTGCCAATGAATTGGCAGGTGCCAGAAGTGCTCTTCCTATCTATCCTACAGCCAGCAAAGTCTGCATCCGAGAAGGCTCTCAAGGAAAGACAGGAAGAGGAAGAGTACCAGATACCATAGTCAATGGTAGCTCGAAGGTACCGAAAGATGCGCTTCACCGCCTGGCGGTGAGATACGCGAGAAGAAGCCTGAAACCGAGCACACAGACACACTGAAAAGTGTATGTCTGGTCTCGAGGCAGTGAGGTAAAGAAGGGAGCCGATCATACTTCTATACTCTTTCTTATCAACTGGCTCGCCATCCTCATCTGGGTCAAGATAGGCCGTAGAGGCCATCGGAGTTGACACAGGCTTACCATCACTCATGTCGAAGCGTCTCAGGAGGTCACGAGTGTACTTGCCCTAATGCAGAAAAGTACCCTCCCGAGTCTGCTTGATTTGGAAGCCAAGGAAGAAGGTCAACTCACCCATCATGCTCATCTCAAACTCGGTGCTCATGACATCCGAGAACTGTGAAACCAGAGCATGGGAAGAGCCGCCAAAGATGATGTCATCGACATAGATTTGGACGAGCAGAAGGTCATCGCCATGACGGCGGATGAACAAGGTCTTGTCTACTTTACCCATTTCAAACCCATGACTCAACAAGTAGGACTTAAGCCTCTCATACCAAGCTCTGGGGGCCTGCTTAAGTACATACAACGCTTTGGAAAGCTTGAAGACATGGTGTGGGTATTTGGGGTTCTCGAAACCTGGAGGCTGTCTGACGTAAACTTCTTCCTCAATGACTCCATTAAGGAAGGCACTCTTGACGTCCATCTGGTAGAGCTTTCTGGTAGAGCTTGAAACCCTTAGAAGCTGCAAAGGCAAGCAGGATTCTAATGGCCTCAAGTCGAGCTACAGGGGCAAAGGTCTCCTCGAAGTCTAGACCCTCAACCTGGGAAAACCCTTGAGCTACCAGTCTAGCCTTGTTTCGAATAACCACTCCATCCTCGCTCTGCTTGTTCTTGAACACCCACTTAGTCCCAATAATATTGTGACCTCGCGGGGGCTCGACAAGCGACCAGACCTTGTTCCTCTCAAAATTTTCTAGCTCCTCATGCATGACATTGACCCAAGACTCATCGGAAAGAGCATGAGAAACATCCTTGGGCTCAAAGGAGGCAATGAAAGCAGAATGGAGACAGAATTGAGATAAGCCAGATTTTGAGCGGGTAACACGCTCGAACAGGTCTCCAATCATCTGCTCAGAAGGATGCCTTTTCTGGATATGTCGGGGAGGTCCAGGATGAGATGAAGAAGTGGCCTCTACCTCGTGAGCTGACGAGGTAGGAACAGAGCCACTAGCTCCAGAGGAAGCAGAAGGCAAGGGCTGATCACCTTGAGGTGCCGTGGAAGAAGGCATCTCAAGGGGACGACGAGGAGCTGGATCAGGTAAACAACCATCGTCTCCATCGTCCTCATCATCCACAAAGATGGTCTCGGACTGCTCTAAAGAACCTGAGATATCTGGCCTAGTCCCCGGACTGGCCTCATCAAAAGTCACCTCACAGGTCTCTACCATTTTGCTAGACTCGCAGTTCCAGACCCTATAAGCCCGCGAAGAAGGCGAGTAACCTAGAAAGATCCCATCACAAGAACGTGACTCGAACTTATCTAGGTTCTCGGACTTCAGAATAAAGCACTTGCAACCAAACACACGAAAATAAGAGACGCTGGGCTTTCGCCCGTATCTCAACTCATAAAAAGTGCGGTGCAAGTGTGCCCGAAGAAAAACTCGATTTGAGACATGGCACGCGGTGGCTATAGCCTCATCCCAAAACTTCCGCGGTGTAGAGTACTCATCAAGCATCGTCCTGACCATCTCGACCAAGGTACGATTCTTTCTCTCCACAACACCATTTTGCTGTGGGACGTGCGGAGAGGAGAACTGATGCTCTACACCTGTCTCACCACAGAAACTCTCGAAGTAGGAATTCTTGAACTCCGTGCCATTGTCATTGCGGATCGCTCGTAAGGCACTCAGGAGCTCAACAGAAAGCCTACTGAAAAGACCTCGGAAATATGAAAACGTCTCATCCTTCGAGGCTAAGAAAAACACCCAAGAATACCTCGAGAAGTCATCGACCACGACAAGGACATACCACTTCTTTCCTGCTAACAGCACTCGAGCTGGTCCCACTGTATCCATGTGGAGCAGCTGTCCTGGTGCATCGGTCATAGTAACTGTGACCGGAGGGTGAGAAGCGGCAACCATCTTGCCGTGCCGGCATGGAGCACAGACTAGATCTTTGACCGTCTTGAGTTTCGGTAGACCACGAATGAGATCGTGGCCGCTAACTCGGGTCAAATGGTCAAATCCAATATGACCAAGTCTCCTATGCCAGAAAGAAAGATCGTGGGACTCAGAAGCAACTAAACACCTGAGAGGATCACCAGAAGACTCAGAAAACTCAGCACGAAAGATCCTCCCATAACGAGAAATCCCGCAAACCAGACTACCCGAAGAATCAAGAATTTTGCAATTGTTTTTCTTAAAGCTCACCTCGAAACCGTCATCGGTAAGCTGAGAAACTGAAAGCAAATTGTACTGCAGCTTACTAACCAAGGCAACATCTTTCAAAATGAAAAAATCATTCACGCGCACAGTACCTTTGGCGATGACGCGCCCAAATGAAGCATCTCCGAAGGTGATCGTCTCATCACCTGGAGCGCGGGCAAGGGAAGAAAACCAACGGGAATCTCTGGTCATGTGTCGTGAACACCCGGAGTCTACGAGCCAAACCTTTCCCTTCCCTGCCCAGCGAACCTGAGTCAACGAGAGAGTAAAGTCTCAGTACTGGGATAAATCAAGAGTGATTTTGGCACCCAATACTGAGTAACACGTGGAGCAGATGAAGTAGTCAAACACGACTGACCTCTATCTACCCTACGCTCTCCGTGACTCAAAGAAGCAGAAGGTCTGTGAGCAGACCTGAAGCTGTTGCGGGGTCCGACTGCTATGGGAGAGCGAGTGGAACACCAGCAGCAGGCAGATCACGTCACGGGTATCTATCTCGACGGGGGAAACGAGATCTACCCTCAGGACAGCGGAAAACACGACCAGAGGCAGCATGAGGATGAAAAACAGAAGACTCAGAAAAACCAAGTCCTCGATGCTACCCAAACTCCTCAACAGGAGGAAACCTAGACCTCGTGTTGGTCTTAGGTGCACTCAAGGTCTGGGGCAGACCCTGAATACGCCTAAGAGACTCAACACGGTCTCTACGCGCGATCTTGGCGCGCCTGAAGCATCTCTCGATCGAGTGCCCATCCTTCTGACAGAAGGTGCAGTGATACTTCACCTTCTGAGAGGTGGAAGTAGCACGAAGTGGCTTCGCCTTCTGAGAGGCCGAAGCAGCAGGTGGAATCACCTTGCTGTCAGAAATCATTTGGACAAAGCCCGCTGATTTAAATTTAACCTCATCAGACCTGGGCTCGACCTCGATCACACCTCCTACTATGGGTCTGGGAATAGCAGGTGGATGCTTCCTCATATCCTCATAGAAATCATATCCTAGACCCTGATTAAATCTGCAAATCTTGGACTGGTCTAGAATAAGATTAAGCTTCTTCTTGCCTCCTACAAACCTCTCAAGAGTGTTCATAAGATACTGACACTCCCGAAAGAGAGAGGTGCAAGAAGAGCAGGGAGAAGAAGAGACAGCAGAAGGTATGGGAGCAGAAGAAGAACCAACAGTAGAGAAAAGAATGGCTTGTGCACGCACAGCCGACTCTGAGGGGACAGTCCTACTACTAGCAGGTTGGTTCGTGTCTCTAGGCGTCTCACCCTTACCCTGGGGCTTCTCCCCCACACCATCAATCACATCACAACCAGATTGTGGCTTCTCTAGTAAGTCCTTAGTTAGCTTCACACATTTGTCATTCAATGCAACGAGTTCAAGTTTTAGTTTATCACAACTAATGCATGGTGAGCTAACAGGATCCTTAGTCGCATACTGAGCCATTTTCTTGTTGTTGTCAATCATTTCTTGAAACTGTTTTGAGACAGATTCAAGTTCAACAGTTAACTTTGGACAGCTCAAACATGAATCAATAGGCTCAAGTAAAGAAGCACTCAACTCAGCAATCTTGTGATCTGCCCGTTTTAGGTTCATCTTCAATTTATTGCAGTTTTCACAAGACTCGGGTAGATCTAACAGCATGGTGTAAAGACCTCTAAAAGCATTGTCCCTATCCTTACATGAGGTGCAAGCAATAGTCTCAACAGGGGTAGATGAAGTAGAAGCAATCCTACTCATTTCTAGTTCAGCCAAGAGACTAAGATTCTCCACCTTAACAATGTCAAGTTCAGAGGACAGACTATCATGCGAGGTCCTTAATTTCTCCATGTCACCGAGCAAAGCAGAGCATGTATCACAATCATCACTAGAGTGAGCAGATGTAAGAGCAATAATCTCTAGTGACAATCTATCTACTTCCTTCTCTAACTCAGTACACCTAGCCCTAGCTCTAGCATGAAAACCACCTAGCTTAAGAAAAGCATGATTGAGCTGGTCGTAGGTGGGACATACCTCGTCCAAGTCGGAGTACAGCTCGCTGTCGCTGCGTTCGCCCTTGAGGGCCATGGAGCACATGCCGGAGAAGTCGTCGCCGCTCTTGGGATCTTGGTCACCCGTCCCGTCGTCGTCGCTCCATCCCTCCACCTCGCTGAGGTCGAGGTCGTCGAACGCGGTGAGGACGCGGTGGAACAGCTTCTTGGCCTTCCTGAAGTCACGGAACTTCTTCTTGCCTTGAGGGTGCGCTGGAGTCTTCTTGTTGCGGTTCTTGTCGGTGTAGTCGTTCTTGCCCGAACCGCCGTAGTCGTTCTTACCCATCTCCAGCTTGGGGCAGTTTGCCCGAATGTGGTTGGGGCCACCACACTCGAAGCAAATCACGGGTCCTCCCCTCTTTCTGTCTCTCCTACCCTTGTAGACATGGGAAAACCTTCGGGCTAGGAGGGCCAGCTGATCATCCGCAAGCTGCTCTAACTGATCATCAGTTATGTCACAGAGAGCAGCAAGGGAGAAACCGCAAGAAGAATCAGAAGAAGGCCCGGAAGAAGAAACGGGATCGGTGACCAAGGCCATCGACTGTGACTTCGACCGACGAGAGACAACATCAATCTCGTGAGTCTTGAGGCGCGAGTACAGCGCATCAAGAGTCAGGGTCGAGAGGTCTGTCGTGTCTTTGATGGTGCTCACTTTCATCTCCCAAACACGCAGATCGAGTGCCGCGAGCATCTGACGAGCGTTGTCTGAGTCGGGGTATGTGAGACCAACCGCTCGGAGGTTGCTCAAGATTTTGTGAAATCACGAAAAGCACTCGTCCAGGGACTCACCAGCAAGCATCTCGAATTTGTTGTATTCGCGCTTGAACTGGTCCTGTCGAACCGTCTTAATCTGGGTGGTGCCCTCATGGTATGCGTCGAGGGTCACCCAGATATCGTAAGCGGACGTGTAACATCCTGATTTTCAGAGTCTTTTTGAAGCTTTTTAAAATAAAATTCACCATTTGAATTTTTCTAGAATTAATTAAAGCTTAATTGGAATTTTTGTTAATTAAAAGGGTTTAATGTGATTAAGTTAAACATTAACATTTGCCAAGAATATTTTATGTGAGTTCCTTGAGTCTCAAGGGCTTTTCTGGATTTTTCTGGGATTTTTCTGGATTTATTTGCTATTTTCTAGAGCTCAAAATGATTTATTTGAATTTCTGGAAATAGAAAACCCCCAAAAATCCTTCAACCGGCCGGTGGGCCGAAACCCACCGAACCGGCCCAATCCAGTCGGCCCAGCCAGTCGCCCGCCGGCCTGGCCTGTCCCGCCCTGCCACGCGGCGCGCATCCGCGCCCACTGGATGGTGGCCACGCGTCGCCTATCCAGGGAGGCGGTTCCGCCCGCGCTCGATCGCAGCCGCCGCTCGCTCGCCCGGTGCCACTAACAGGTGGGGCCCACCTGTCAGTCATCCCCGACCTGGACTCCGCCTTCGTCTCCGATCGGGACACGCCGCCGCCGTCTCCGCCCCGGACTCGACGTTCGTGCCCGCCCGGGACTCTTCGCCGCCCGGGTATAAAAACGGAGCCCCGCCCCCTCGGCTTCCCCGTCCCGAGCCGCCGCCTCCGCCGCCGCTCACCGCCGCCGACGCTCGTGCACCGCCGTTCGCCGACGTCGCCCGTGAGCGCAGCCGTCGCTCGCCGTCGCTCGTCGCCGTGCTCCGCCGGGTCGTCGCCGGTGAGTCGCCGACGTCCCGTCGCCCCGCCCATGACCGCGTCGGCCAGAACCGCCCGCAGCCCCGCCGCCCGGTCGCCGCGGACCCGCCCGCGACGCCCCGGTTCCCGCACCGCCGCGTCAGCGCTAACGCCAGCATACGCGCCCCTTCACCTTCCTGCGCGCCGAGTCCGCCGTGCACCGAGCCTCTAGCAAGCCGGGCCCACCAGTCAATCGAGCCCCGTAGACCCGTGCGCCATGAGCCACGTCACCCTGCTTAGTCAGCCGCCACGTCAGCTCGGGCGCACACGTGTCCTGCCACGTGGTCGCCACGTCAACTCCGCCGCCTGCGCCAGCAGCCCAGTCAGCCGCACTGTTTCGTGCGCCGGGTTCACCGTAGACCCGTTCTCCCGTGCGCACGGTCCACAGCACAGTGCACTTTTTCCAATTTCGCCGATTTACTTTAGATCCATTTTTTTCCAAGAGCCCGTTCTCCCTCGTCCTAGCTCCGATTGACCTGATTCTTTTTCCTAAATTCATCTAAAATTGAGCTCTACCTTTTGGTTCAGGTTTAAAAGATTTTGGAGTTCATTTGAATTTTATTTGATTTTATTTTGTCTTTTCGAATTGCTTTCTCTCTCGTTAGATCACGTGTTCGAGGGAGCGGAAGTTGGAGTTGAAGATCAAGAGCCCTCAGCTGAGCAAGGCCAAGGCAAGTCGTGTCCTTTGATCATGTTGAACCCAGTTTTCAAATCTATTATGTATTATGTTGCTTTAAATTATCATGCATTGCTACTTTAGTATAAAACCCTTGTATTGGTAGTTAATGACCTAATTGATTATTTCCTCCTTGATAATTTGAATACCATGATTCTATTGTCACCATAGGATGGGAAATTACTTAGTGATGCAATATTAGTTGTCACATGGGTTGTGCGTTTAATTGCTTAGCTATGCTTATCACTAGTACGTTGGGTTTATCATCACATGTGGTTAATTAATCTTGACTTAATGATATACTTGAATGTGGTGGTTAACCACGGTTATAAAACTTGTTGCCATGGCATGGGTAGTGTCATTGGTGTTGGTTATACAAAAATTGGTTTTCACTTGGGCGATTGATCGTGCAGTAAAGGGGGTGCTGGTTGCACATGGGATGTGGTTGTTTCGCCTGAGTAATTCTTAAGGACTTAACTTTGTGCGCCATTGATCTGAGCTTTATCGTGCAAACCACATGTCTAGTATGGGATAGACCTGGCATAATAATTTGTGAAGTCTCCACTTTGGTATTACTACCGATGTTGTTGTGGCGCAAGAGGGGGCAATTATCGACTAGGAGGTTACCCTACTCGACGGCGAAACCTTAGCGAGTGGGATCAGGTGGAGATGGATCATTGTAAAGGCCTTGTTGTGATTTCCTTAGCGCGAGGCTAATCACATCGTGTGGGTACAGTTGTGCAACCTCTGCAGAGTGTAAAACTATTCGAATAGCCGTGTCCTCGGTCATGGACAATGCTCGGTGATTTCACACGAGGGGTAGAGTTTTCATCAAAACCTGGTTGGTTAAGTTGGAGAGTGAATGGTTAGTTCACTGGTGGTTCATTTCATGGATCTTGGTTCATGGTGGATTCCTTGGGTGAATGGTTAGTTCACTTGTGGTTGGTCTCAATTCCTTTGGTTACTTATTTATTACCATTTTCGAAGTTCGCTTTTCAATCTATTTATTGTATTTACTTTAAATTGTTGCTTTCTGCAAAATTAACCTTTCAGCCATCCATTGGTAAGCCTTGCATATTATATTGCATTCATTTGTTACAAACGGCTTGCTGAGTACCAATGTACTCACGGCTTTATGCCCCTGTTGCTCAGTTGACGAGGAGGAGTATCACCAGCAGGAGGTTCCAGAAGGAGAGTACTTCGACGTCTTCGCGGATTAGGCTTCGTTCTCCACTCGATAGCCTGTGGGCGTGTCGATTGGATGCTGCGCTTTCTTTTGGATTTCCGCTGCTAGTTTTTGTTAAGCCCTTCAGGCTAATAATTGTAAGCTTGGCCATAAGGTCGTACTCTGATGATTATCAATATAATTTGGTTTTTCCTTAGAATATCGTGATGTGGATGATATTTATCTTTGTTCATACTGTGTGCACTAGCGTGATCCTGGACTAGTGCAGAATACACAGGAGAGTCCGGATTTGTATATTCGGGTCTCTACAGAGATGGTATCAGAGCTATATCGACTGTAGGACGAAGCCCTAGTTAGAATGGTCGAATTAGAAAGTATTCAAAATTTATTTTCTAAATCAAATCAACCAAATGATTATTTTGTAATTCTTGATTCTTACCTCATTCTTAGGATTCCTACTCCTTGCCTCCTCTGAAATATTGTTTTCAAAACTCAATTTGACTTCTTATCCCTATAATGTCCATAGATGTCTCGAGTGTCCCTCCATCAAAGTGAAAGCTAGCATGGAATTCTTCAAGCTGTGCTGTGAAGTTTGGATCAAGGGAGCACCCAATATGTCAAGACAAGATTGGAGATTTCCGTGAAGATTAGCAACCATTAGATTTGAACCCTGTTATAGTTTTTAGTATCGTATAGATCGTCTTGCTTCTTATTTGCCGTTGGGTGTGATGTGAGCTGCAGTTTTGCTTTTAGCATTATGATGCAGTCATGTCAAAAGTCTTTTTGTGGAGTTTATTGCATCTTTTGTTAGCCTTTTCGGCTAAGTGTTTGTTTAGTCTAAGATTTACCATTACAATATCCCCCTTAGACGAACTTACCACTTATCTTTGCTTTTCCCTCTTACCTAGTAAGCCCTGTGAAGCCAGTTCTCAAGCCAGTGAGTTTTCCTTTCAGATGGTTGATACCCGGAGCTCCGCAGGACGAGGTCAGATGAGCCAAGATCCCGAGGGCAGTAATGGAAATCAAGCAACTCCGGGGCAGCAAGCAAACCCGGCTGGACTAGATCCGACCCTGAGTCAGTTCATGGCTGCCCAGACCCAGTTGATGAACACTATGATGCAGAACATGAACGCCATGATGAATCGACAAAATCAGGATATGGCCATGCCTCCACCAGCTCGTCAGCAGTCCAAGTTTGCAGAGTTTATGAGAACAAGGCCTCCTACCTATTCACGGTCTTCTGAGCCTTTGGAAGCCGATGATTGGATGCGCTCAGTGGAAAGGAAGCTTAACCTTGCCCAGTGTACGGATCGCGAGAAGGATGTATGCAGCCCATTAGCTCGAGGGTGCTTCAGCTGAGTGGTGGGAGAATTATTGTGCTGCTCATGAGGACCAAGAAAGCATCACTTGGGCTGAATTCGTAGAAGCTTTTCGTCATGCCCAATTCCTGGATGGGGTGATCGAAATGAAGAAGGAGGAATTTCGAGAGTTGCAGCAGAAGAACATGACCGTGAGTGAATATCTCAACAAGTTTACTCAGCTAGCCCGCTATGCTCCAGAGGATGTTGCCACAGATGATGCACGCCAAAAGAGGTTTAAGAGAGGATTGAACCCAGGGTTAAAAGTTCAAGTAGTGGGACATGATTATGCTAGTTTTCAGAATATGGTCGACAAAGCAATGCTCATTGAGGAAAGTCATCGTGAGTTGGAAGAATCTCGCAAGAGGAGAATGATGCAGCAGGGATCGCAGATGCACCAAGCTCAGAGGGCCCGCTTCAGTAATTTTCAGCCAGCTCGAGTTCCCCAGCAGACGGGATTCAAAACTCCTGCACCAGCTCCCCGCCACTTTTCTTCAGGACCAAAGCCAATTCCTGTGGGAAGCCAGCAACAGAGGATCACCAAACCTATGTCAGCAGTCACTTGTTTCAAATGCCATGAGACGGGACACTATGCCAACAAGTGCCCGCAGAATCCAGCTTTGACGCCAGTCCGTTTCAACTTAGGAGCTACACCGGACCGTACCCCTGCAGCAGGGTCAGGACGCGGAGCACCTCAAGGATCAATTCAACCCAACAAAGGGCCACAGACCGTGATACGTGGTCAGGTGAACCATGTCACCATGGAAGAAGCTCAAGCAACGCCAGATGTGGTGATCGGTAAGTTTCCAGTAAATTCAGTACCCGCCACAGTTTTGTTTGATTCTGGAGCTTCACATTCGTTTGTTTCCCGAAGTTATGCTCTAAAGCATAAGTTGGAAGTCGTTGCACTTGGTTCTATTTTACTGGTTCAATCCCCAGGCTCTGAGATGAGTACAAACCTAGGATGCCCCAAAGTTAGGATAGCCATCCAAGGAGTAGAGTTCTCCGCAGATCTGGTTGTGCTAAATATCCAGTCTTTGGACGTAATTCTGGGTATGGATTGGCTCAAGAAGCATCAAGCAGTGTTGGAATGTGGAAGCCGAGCAGTCACCTTGGTTAGCTCAGATGGGAGCAAAGCTAGATTTGAGGCCGACATGAAGCAGCCAGAAAAAGTGATGATATGCCAAAGTAAAGGGATTGCCCTAAATGAAGTGCCAATTGTCAGAGATTATCCGGATGTTTTTCTTGACGATCTCCCTGGGATGCCGCCAAAAAGAGAAGTGGAGTTCGCAATTGAGTTAGCACCAGGCACATCGCCAATTTCCAAGAGACCTTACTGAATGCCCGCCAATGAGTTAGCAGAATTGAAGAAGCAAATACAAGAATTGTTGGATAAGGGATATGTCAGACCTAGTACCTCTCCGTGGGGAGCACCAGTGCTGTTCGTCAAAAAGAAGGATGGTAGCCAGCGAATGTGTGTGGATTACCGAGCTCTCAATGAAGTTACCATCACGAACAAGTATCCTTTGCCCAGAATTGATGACCTGTTCGATCAATTAAAAGGAGCTGGTGTGTTCTCCAAGATTGATTTGAGATCGGGGTATCATCAAATGAGGATTCGACCGGAGGACATACCCAAGACAGCCTTCTCAACTCGTTATGGATTGTATGAGTTCACCGTGATGTCCTTTGGCTTAACCAATGCCCCAGCCTACTTTATGTATCTGATGAACAAAGTGTTCATGGATTACTTGGATAAGTTTGTCGTTGTGTTTATCAATGACATTCTGATCTACTCCAAGAATGTGGAGGAGCACGAAGAGCATTTGAGGATGGTATTACAGAGATTGCGGGAACATAAGTTGTATGCCAAGTTCAGCAAGTGTGAATTTTGGATGAAGGAAGTTGCATTTTTGGGTCATGTGTTGACAGCAGAAGGAGTGTCCGTTGACTCAGGGAAAGTGCAGGATGTGCTTACCTGGAAGGCACCCACGTCAGTGACTCAGGTCAGAAGCTTCCTAGGAATGGCAGGTTACTATCGTAGATTCATCGAAGGATTCTCCAGTATAGCGCGACCGCTTACCCAGCTATTAAAGAAGGAAAAGAAGTTTGAATGGACGCCAGAATGCGAGAAGAGTGTTCGAAAGTTAAAAGAGAGTCTGACAACAGCGCCAGTCCTAATCCTGCCAAACATCAAGAAGGACTTTGAGATCTATTGTGATGCATCCCGCAAAGGTTTAGGGTGCGTGTTGATGCAGGACAAGAGGGTGGTAGCTTATGCATCGCGCCAGTTAAGGCCACATGAGGAGAACTACCCTACGCATGATTTGGAGTTAGCAGCAGTGGTGCATGCCCTGAAAATATGGCGACACTACCTGATGGGTAATAGATGCGAGATCTACACGGATCATAAGAGCCTGAAGTATATCTTCACCCAATCAGACCTCAACCTAAGACAGAGAAGATGGTTGGAGTTGATAAAGGACTATGACATCGGAATCCACTATCACCCAGGAAAAGCCAACGTAGTGGCAGACGCGTTGAGTAGAAAGGTGTATTGCAACACAGTAATGATCAAAGAGAGTCAGCCAGCGTTACACGAGGAATTTCAAAAACTCAGTTTGGACTTGGTTGAGGAAGGGATGTTAACCGCTTTGGACTTGCAACCGACCATGGATGGTCAGATTCGTCAAGCGCAACCAGAGGATGAAAATATCCAGCGGATCAAGGTTGGATTAAAAGAAGGAAAAGCAACAGGTTTTGTGGAGGATGATCAGGGTATCATATGGTACAAGAAGAGGTTGTGCGTACCCAACAAGGGAGAGTTGAAGCAATTGTTGCTTAAGGAGGCACATGAGTCCTTATATTCAATCCATCCAGGCAGTACCAAGATGTACCAGGACATCAAGGACAAGTATTGGTGGCCAGGTATGAAGCGAGAAATAGCAGAGTATGTGGCACTTTGTGATGTGTGCCAACGAGTGAAAGCAGAGCATCAGAGGCCAGCAGGTTTGCTGCAACCCTTGAAAATTCCCGAGTGGAAGTGGGAAGATGTGGGAATGGACTTTATTACTGGCTTACCCAAGACCAAGGAAGGATACGACTCAATATGGGTAATCGTGGATAGATTGACAAAGGTCGCCCATTTCCTGCCAGTCAAAACCACATATTCTGGAGATAAGTTGGCTGAGTTGTATATGTCCAAAATAGTGAGTCTCCATGGAGTACCTAAGAGAATAGTATCAGATCGTGGGTCGCAGTTCACTTCTCGATTTTGGAGTAGTTTCCACGAAGCAATGGGTACTCATCTGAATTTCAGCACAGCATACCACCCGCAGACAGACGGTCAGACAGAGCGTGTAAATCAAACCCTGGAGGACATGTTGAGAGCATGTGTCTTGGATCACGGAGCCAAGTGGGACAATTGTTTACCTTTTGCAGAATTTTCCTACAACAACAGTTACCAGGCCAGTTTGCAGATGTCACCGTTTGAGGCTCTGTATGGTAGGAAGTGTAGGACCCCTCTCAACTGGAAAGAGATGGGAGAAAGACAGATATTTGGACCAGAATGTTTGCAAGAAGCTGAAGAGAAAGTACGCTTGATTCAAGAAAGGCTAAAAGCAGCTCAAGTCAGACAGAAGAGTTATGCTGATACTCGCCGAAGAGATTTAAGTTTTGAGCCCAATGATTATGTGTACCTCAGGATCACACCTTTCAAAGGTGTTAAGCGATTTCAAATGAAAGGGAAGCTAGCACCAAGGTATGTGGGGCCATTCAAAATTTTGAAGCGCAAGGGAGAAGTTGCCTATCAGCTGGAGCTACCTGAGAACTTGAGCGGGATACACGATGTTTTTCATGTGTCCCAATTAAAGAAGTGTTTGCGAGTGCCAGAGGAAGCAGTGCCAGTAGAGGCTGTGGATCTCCAAGAGGACCTGTCCTATAAAGAGCATCCCATCAAAATCTTGGAAGTGTCAGAGTGTGTAACCAGAAGAAGGGTCGTTCGCTTTTGCAAAGTTCAATGGAGCAATCATTCAGAGGAAGAAGCAACCTGGGAAAACGAGGAGGATCTCAAAGCGGAGTTTCCAAACCTATTCCTTAGAGAGCCAGAATCTCGGGGTCGAGATTCCGTTTAAGGGGGGAGGTTTGTAACATCCTGATTTTCAGAGTCTTTTTGAAGCTTTTTAAAATAAAATTCACCATTTGAATTTTTCTAGAATTAATTAAAGCTTAATTGGAATTTTTGGTAATTAAAAGGGTTTAATGTGATTAAGTTAAACATTAACATTTGCCAAGAATATTTTATGTGAGTTCCTTGAGTCTCAAGGGCTTTTTTGGATTTTTCGGGATTTATTTGCTATTTTCTAGAGCTCAAAATGATTTATTTGAATTTCTGGAAATAGAAAACCCCCAAAAATCCTTGAACCGGCCGGTGGGCCGAAACCCACCGAACCGGCCCAATCCAGCCGGCCCAGCCAGTCGCCCGCCGGCCTGGCCTGTCCCGCCCTGCCACGCGGCGCGCACCCGCGCCCGCTGGATGGTGGCCACGCGTCGCCTATCCAGGGAGGCGGTTCCGCCCGCGCTCGATCACAGCCGCCGCTCGCTCGCCCGGTGCCACTGACAGGTGGGGCCCACCTGTCAGTCATCCCCGACCTGGACTCCGCCTCCGTCTCCGATCGGGACACGCCGCCGTCGCCTTCCTTTTTCCGCCGCCGTCTCCGCCCCGGACTCGACGTTCGTGCCCGCCCGGGACTCTTCGCCGCCCGGGTATAAATACGGAGCCCTGCCCCCTCGGCTTCCCCGTCCCGAGCCGCCGCTCACCGCCGCCGACGCTCGTGCACCGCCGTTCGCCAACGTCGCCCGTGAGCGCAGCCGTTGCTCGCCGTCGCTCGTCGCCGTGCTCCGCCGTCCGCCGCTGGGTCGTCGCCGGTGAGTCGCCGACGTCCCGTCGCCCCGCCCATGACCCCGTTATTTTGTCTTTTCGAATTGCTTTCTCTCTCGTTAGATCACGTGTTCGAGGGAGCGGAAGTTGGAGTTGAAGATCAAGAGCCCTCAGCTGAGCAAGGCCAAGGCAAGTCGTGTCCTTTGATCATGTTGAACCCAGTTTTCAAATCTATTATGTATTATGTTGCTTTAAATTATCATGCATTGCTACTTTAGTATAAAACCCTTGTATTGGTAGTTAATGACCTAATTGATTATTTCCTCCTTGATAATTTGAATACCATGATTCTATTGTCACCATAGGATGGGAAATTACTTAGTGATGCAATATTAGTTGTCACATGGGTTGTGCGTTTAATTGCTTAGCCATGCTTATCACTAGTACGTTGGGTTTATTATCACATGTGGTTAATTAATCTTGACTTAATGATATACTTGAATGTGGTGGTTAACCACGGTTATAAAACTTGTTGCCATGGCATGGGTAGTGTCATTGGTGTTGGTTATACAAAAATTGGTTTTCACTTGGGCGATTGATCGTGCAGTAAAGGGGGTGCTGGTTGCACATGGGATGTGGTTGTTTCGCCTGAGTAATTCTTAAGGACTTAACTTTGTGCGCCATTGATCTGAGCTTTATCGTGCAAACCACATGTCTAGTATGGAATAGACCTGGCATAATAATTTGTGAAGTCTCCACTTTGGTATTACTACCGATGTTGTTGTGGCGCAAGAGGGGGCAATTATCGACTAGGGGGTTACCCTACTCGACGGCGAAACCTTAGCGAGTGGGATCAGGTGGAGATGGATCATTGTAAAGGCCTTGTTGTGATTTCCTTAGCGCGAGGCTAATCACATCGTGTGGGTACAGTTGTGCAACCTCTGCAGAGTGTAAAACTATTCGAATAGCCGTGTCCTCGGTCATGGACAATGCTCGGTGATTTCACACGAGGGGTAGTGTTTTCATCAAAACCTGGTTGGTTAAGTTGGAGAGTGAATGGTTAGTTCACTGGTGGTTCATTTCATGGATCTTGGTTCATGGTGGATTCCTTGGGTGAATGGTTAGTTCACTTGTGGTTGGTCTCAATTCCTTTGGTTACTTATTTATTACCATTTTCGAAGTTCGCTTTTCAATCTATTTATTGTATTTACTTTAAATTGTTGCTTTCTGCAAAATTAACCTTTCAGCCATCCATTGGTAAGCCTTGCATATTATATTGCATTCATTTGTTACAAACGGCTTGCTGAGTACCAATGTACTCACGGCTTTATGCCCCTGTTGCTCAGTTGACGAGGAGGAGTATCACCAGCAGGAGGTTCCAGAAGGAGAGTACTTCGACGTCTTCGCGGATTAGGCTTCGTTCTCCACTCGATAGCCTGTGGGCGTGTCGATTGGCTGCTGCGCTTTCTTTTGGATTTCCGCTGCTAGTTTTTGTTAAGCCCTTCAGGCTAATAATTGTAAGCTTGGCCATAAGGTCGTACTCTGATGATTATCAATATAATTTGGTTTTTCCTTAGAATATCGTGATGTGGATGATATTTATCTTTGTTCATACTGTGTGCACTAGCGTGATCCTGGACTAGTGCAGAATACACAGGAGAGTCCGGATTTGTATATTCGGGTCTCTACAGAGATGGTATCAGAGCTATATCGACTGTAGGACGAAGCCCTAGTTAGAATGGTCGAATTAGAAAGTATTCAAAATTTATTTTCTAAATCAAATCAACCAAACGATTATTTTGTAATTCTTGATTCTTACCTCATTCTTAGGATTCCTACTCCTTGCCTCCTCTGAAATATTGTTTTCAAAACTCAATTTGACTTCTTATCCCTATAATGTCCATAGATGTCTCGAGTGTCCCTCCATCAAAGTGAAAGCTAGCATGGAATTCTTCAAGCTGTGCTGTGAAGTTTGGATCAAGGGAGCACCCAATATGTCAAGACAAGATTGGAGATTTCCGTGAAGATTAGCAACCATTAGATTTGAACCCTGTTATAGTTTTTAGTATCGTATAGATCGTCTTGCTTCTTATTTGCCGTTGGGTGTGATGTGAGCTGCAGTTTTGCTTTTAGCATTATGATGCAGTCATGTCAAAAGTCTTTTTGTGGAGTTTATTGCATCTTTTGTTAGCCTTTTCGGCTAAGTGTTTGTTTAGTCTAAGATTTACCATTACAATATCCCCCTTAGATGAACTTACCACTTATCTTTGCTTTTCCCTCTTACCTAGTAAGCCCTGTGAAGCCAGTTCTCAAGCCAGTGAGTTTTCCTTTCAGATGGTTGATACCCGGAGCTCCGCAGGACGAGGTCAGATGAGCCAAGATCCCGAGGGCAGTAATGGAAATCAAGCAACTCCGGGGCAGCAAGCAAACCCGGCTGGACTAGATCCGACCCTGAGTCAGTTCATGGCTGCCCAGACCCAGTTGATGAACACTATGATGCAGAACATGAACGCCATGATGAATCGACAAAATCAGGATATGGCCATGCCTCCACCAGCTCGTCAGCAGTCCAAGTTTGCAGAGTTTATGAGAACAAGGCCTCCTACCTATTCACGGTCTTCTGAGCCTTTGGAAGCCGATGATTGGATGCGCTCAGTGGAAAGGAAGCTTAACCTTGCCCAGTGTACGGATCGCGAGAAGGTATTGTATGCAGCCCATCAGCTCGAGGGTGCTGCAGCTGAGTGGTGGGAGAATTATTGTGCTGCTCATGAGGACCAAGAAAGCATCACTTGGGCTGAATTCGTAGAAGCTTTTCGTGATGTGGTTTGGTTTTTCCTTAGAATATCGTGATGTGGATGGTATTTATCTTTGTTCATACTGTGTGCACTAGCGTGATCCTGGACTAGTGCAGAATACACAGGAGAGTTCGGATTTGTATATTCGGGTCTCTACAGAACGACAGGTGAGAGATGCGATCGAATTCGCTTCTGCTCAAGCCCTGGATAATGATGTTCCTTGGCTTCGCATTTGCCTCAACATCGGGCATGTTTGCCACATTGATGTTCTCATCGGCAGGAACAACATATCGCACCTTCACCTTCCGCCGAATGGCGTACCCCTGAGCGTGGATGTATGTCTCCATTCGGCTCTTCCAGAAGGGGTAATCGATGCCATCGAAAATGGGCGGCTTGGTCGAGTACTTGTCCGTCGCCATGGCTCTGGAGACCGGTTAAGATCTATTGATTAGAGCTAACCGGCTCTGATACCAATTGTAGGACTGAAATGACGACAGAGGGGGGTGAATGTCGATCTTTAAAAATCGCCCCCAACAAGTATCCTCACTTAAGCTTCTTCTCCAATAGCTATGGGAGCTATGAAGATAGAAAATAAGCCCTCACTGGAAATCACAGAGACAAGGATAAACCAGATCCAGAAAGAAGCAATCAAGAAAAACAAATTCAGAGCAAGTCAGACTGCAAGCGGTAGTACCGCTATGCCGAGCGGTAGTACCTCTTGCCGGAGACGTTCGAACCGTCCGAACGTTTCATCGCTGCCGATCCGACTGGTCCGAGCATGGGCGGTAGTACCGCTGAGCCGAGCGGTAGTACCTCTGAGCGGTAGTACCTCTCCAGGAGCGGTAGTACCGCATGAAAAATTTCAGCAAATAGGATTTTCAGAAATCTGAGAAATTCGCAAGAATTCTTGGATTCTTGGCTTGGGAAGCTTTGAGGATACCTAGGGAACACTCCCAGAAGAATAAGCCAAGAGCCAAAATCAAGAATCCACTAGAAAATCAAAAGGATTTCAGATTCATGCCCAAAACCGAAAATATTCAGAGAGCTGCGCAAAAACTCAAATTCTTGTTTCATCTTTGATCATTTGGCTATGAAACTTTGAGGATAGGTTAGCAATAGCCTCTGAACCTCTCATGCCAGGTTTCACGCCATCTCGTGAAGGGAAATAAAAATAGCACCAAACCCTAGAAAAGCAAATGAAGAACAGAGGAAGTCCCAAACATGGAATCTGAGATTAAATTAAGATTGCTCTTGGGAAACTTTGATCAAATGATCTTGAGGCATCATCCCAACCTAGAGCAACCCATTTTGGGCCTTCCCAGCAAGAAAGAACTCAAAACTCAGAAAGCTCAGAAATCCACCAAAAGAAGAACGAAGAACAGAGAGCATAAACAGAGAGGAATAAACTTCAGATTTCCATTCATTGAAGCAAAAGGATTACAAGGAGTCCCGATACGCATGGACATTCGGACAGAGGAATGATTACAAGTAGACTCAACTCATGCTCTCCCTCTCAATCCTCAAGAACACCAAGAGCCACACATGCTTCTTGGGAGGAACACAACGAACAGAGGAGAGGAGACAACCAGGGAACACGCTCTGTGTTTCACACCCACTCTCACCAACTAAAGACCAAAGGCAAAACAACCTCGAAAGCCTCTTTTGACTCTCAAAACCCTAACTCTCTCCTAAAGCCATATTGAGGGCATGCAGCCCCTCCACCTATTTATAGCCTTGGCTAACGGGTCTCCAACCCGTTACACCTGCTATACCCGAACGGAACCCGCTCCCGCTTGTGCAGCCTTGCGAATTTACCGATTCGCCCCTCGTGCACCTTCCGGGAAGCTTCCGCGCTCCTTGTCGTCCACGACTCGCAACCACATCGAATCTCCGCCGTCTTCGACACATCCGACCGTTCTGACCTCGACACCTTCCTGTGTCTAGTCCGATCACCTCGTGTCTCACCATGACTCCGCCTCGACGTCCTGCAGTCACACAGACAAGAAACACGTCACATAGCACCGCTCGATACATTAAAGCGTAAATATCATAAACACATCATGCTTACCCATGATGAAGTCTAAACTTGTCGAATCAAAGGAATATGCATCCTAAACCCATACGACTAAGTTTGACCAAGTCCGACCGAGTCCATTGCATCACGCAACGACATGGTCCGAACCACCCAAACCAAACTCGACTTTCCTAAACCGATGTCAATTACTCATCATTCACACGGGATGACCTCCACATGGTCTCTCATAGAGGATTATTAGAACTCAGAGATGAGGAGTGGATGAATAGAAATTAAAAGATTGGATTTTTAGGAAATTATAATACAAAAGATATTGGTGGATTGTATAATTGACGATATTCGCTGTTTGGAGTCTTAGACGGCAATCAATAAAGAAAGTGTATTTTGGTAGATTAAGTCGATCATGGTAGTCACTAGGTGGTGTATAGGCAGTAACAATAACACTATGATTAAATAATAACAATGCTACTAAAAGCGATTTTTGGCAAATAAAATAGCCCGAGCCTCTCCTTTGTTAAGCCATGCATACTATTTATTTGCATTCTGTGTATTGGCTCGCGGAGCACGGGGTTGGAGTGCTCACACTCGCTTTTGCGACAAAATTCAGAATCAGGAATCAAATCACCTCGCCTCCGCAACATGATTGGGCAAGCTGGCAGAGAAGATGAAGATGTCAAGGGCTAGGCCGTGAACCTCCAGTTGGCTACCTGTGGGCATGTCCTGAAGGTCCCACTTGTGTGCTTCGTTCTTCCGCTGCTGCAATTTAATGATTTCGGCCTAATCGGCCCATGAGTAAGTCTACTATTATATTTACGATTCCACATGATATGTATTTTGATATTCATTACTGTAACTGTGAGCACTATCTACTGATCCAGGGAATAGTGCAGTAAAATCACAGAGGAATCCGGATTGTAAAATCTGGGTCCCTACAGATTCCCAACACAATGACTCAGGCGACAAGCCCAAGCGTGACCAACGCAAGTTCAGGAAACCTCGTTACATCTTTGACATTGAGGCTGGCTCCGAAGACAACGCCCCCGCAGGTGCGGAGGCAGAGGGCGCCGGGGCCGCGGACGAGGGCGTGGGCAGGGTCGCGACGACAGAACCCGCGAAGAATACAACGACCAGCACCACAGGCAGTGGTGCAAAGTCCACGGCCGAGGCAACCATGACACGCGCGCTTGCGCCACTATCGCAGCGCTCCGGCAGAGCATCGCCAGAGACAAAAACCCGGAAGCACGCGCGCCCATCGTGGCCCACGTCCAACACCCCCAAGAGCAAGGAATGCAGCCCCAGGAAGGCCTCCTACGAATTCAGGCCCATGTGCAGCAACCTCGGGAGGGCCTCCTGCAGTTGCAAGCCCCGGAAGGAGCCCAGCGTAGGGTCATAAACGTCATTTCCGGAGGCTCCTCGTTGGAATTCGCCTCGACGCGGCAACGGAAGGCCTACGCGAGGAGGCTGCACCACGTCGCGGCATACCCAGCGCAGGCGCCGCCGGAGTGGGCACAACATGAAGTCACATTCACACCCGCTGACGCTGAAGGTGTGGAGTTCCCCCACCAAGACCCGCTGGTCGTTCGGGTCCTCGTAGCAGGATGCGAGGTCAGGCATGTCCTGGTCGATGGAGGAAGCTCCGCGAACATCCTATTCGCCGCGGCCTTCGACCAGATGGGGATCCCTCGGAGTCGGTTGGGCCCCTCAGGCATCCAGTTGCAAGGCTTTGGAGGGCAACCTTTGCGCGCTTTGGGCCAGATATGCCTACAAGTCTCCTTCGGCCAAAACGACAACGTGAGGAGTGAAGACGCCATCTTCGACGTGGTCGACATTGCATACCCCTACAACGCCATATTGGGGCAGCCACTCCTAAACACACTCGGGGCAGTTCCGCACCATGGCTTCCTATGCATGAAGCTTCCCGGACCGCGGGCCGTCATCATTGTCCATGGCGACCAGGACATGGCTCGGCGCATAGAGCTTGGTGCCAGGGGTCCATGCCACGCGGCTCGCCAAGGCACCTAGGCCGGGTGCGCAGAGGCGGAGCGGCTCGTCAGCGGTAGCTCCCGTCCTAAAAGCGGTTAGTGGTTGATATCTCCCCTCTTTTGTAACTGCTCACCCGCGCAAACAGGAATTTAATAAAGTTCACCGTTTGCACAATTTTTTCTTTTTTCCCGCAACAAAGACACACGTCCGCACGCGCACTCTCCGTCAAAGACACGGGTATGAGTATAAACAAAGACACGCATCCGCGCACGCACTCTCCGTCAAAGACACGGGTATGAGTATAAACAAAGACACGCGTCCACGCGCGCACTCTCCGTCAAAGGCACGGGTATGAGTATAAACAAAGACGAGCGGAGGGATGCCTCCGCACGCACTCTACGGAGTATAAATAAGACGTAGCGTTGAGGTCCGCCTCCGCACGCACCTCACCGCCCGCAACGCGCAGAGGCTTTGCCTCCACGCGCAGTCCACGGACTCTAAACAAGACGTAGCGTTGAGGTTTGCCTCTGCACGCACTCTACGGAGTATAAATAAGACGTAGCGTTGAGGTCCGCCTCCGCACGCACCTCACCGCCCGCAACGCGCAGAGGCTTGCCTCCGCGCGCAGTCCACGGACTCTAAACAAGACGTAGCGTTGAGGTTTGCCTCCGCACGCACTCTACGGAGCATAAAAAAGACGCGGATGCTCTCCCTACGCACTCTACGGAGTATAAATAAGACGCGAAAGCGCACGCATGGGCGCAGCTCCTGTGCGTACTCTCCGGAGTATAAATAAGACGCGGATGTCGATCCCGCGCACTCTCCGGAGTATAAAAAAGACGCGGATGCTATCCCTGCGCACTCTATGGAGTATAAATAAGACACGAACCCCGCGCACGCATGGGCGTTGCTCCTGTGCGTACTCTCCGGAGTATAAATAAGACGCGGATGCTATCCCTGCGCACTCTACGGAGTATAAATAAGACGCGAACCACGCGCACGTAAGGGCGCTGCTCTTGTGCGTACTCTCCGGAGTATAAATAAGACGTGGATGTCGATCCCGCGCACTCTCCGGAGTATAAAAAAGGCGCGGATGCTATCCTTGCGCACTCTACGGAGTATAAATAAGACGCGAACCCCGCGCACGCATGGGCGTTGCTCCGGTGCGTACTCTCCAGAGTATAAATAAGACGTGGATGTCGATCCCGCGCACTCGCCGGAGTATAAAAAAGGCGCAGATGTTGTCCCCGCGCACTCTACGGAGTATAAAAAAGATGTGGAGGCTATCCCGGCGTACTCTACGAAGTGCAAAGCGCACCACGCGAGCCCACTCCTATGCGCATTCCGCGAAGTACCAAGGTGACGCACAGAGGCTAGCTACCGCGCGAGTGCACCTGCGGACGAAAGGCACCAGAGGCTGTCCTTGCGCAACCCCAAAGCATAGGGGATGGAGCACTCCCACAGCTACTTCGACTAGGGCGCCAGCTCCGCTGACCACCACTTCGAAGGGTAGGGGACGGAGCGCTCGCGCATCTACTCCGGCTAGGGCGCCAGCACCGCGGCCACCACTTCGAAGGATAGGGGACGGAGCGCTCGCGCAACTACTTCGACTAGGGCGCCAGCTCCGCTGCCACCACTTCGAAGGGTAGGGCACGGAGCGCTCACGCATCTACTTCGGTTAGGGCGCCAGCTCCGCTGCCACCACTTCGAAGGTTAGGGGATGGAGCGCTGCGCTGCTACTTCGACTAGAACACCAGCAACGCTGCCACCACTTCGAAGGGTAGGAGACGGAGCGCTCGCGCTGCTACTTCGACTATGACGCCAGCTCCGCAGCCACCACTTCGAAGGCTAGGGGATGGAGCGCTCGCACTGCTACTTCGACTAAGGCGCCAGCTCCGCTGCCACCACTTCGAAGGGTAGGGGACGGAGCACTCGCGCTGCTACTTCGACTAGGGCGCCAGCTCCGCTGCCACCACATCGAAGGCTAGGGGACGGAGCGCTCGCGCTGCTACTTCGACTAGGGCGCCAGCTCCGCTGACCACCACTTCGAAGGATAGGGGACGGAGCATTCGCGCACCAACTTCGGCTAGGGCGCCAGCTCCGCTGCCACCACTTCGAAGGGTAGGGGACGGAGCACTTGCGCATCTACTTCGGCTTGGGCGCCAGCTCCGCTGCCGCCACTTCGAAGCGTAAGGGACAGAGCGCTCATGCTGCTACTTCAACCAGGGCGCCAGGTCCGCTGCCACCACTTCCAAGGGTAGGGGACGGAGCGCTCACGCTGCTACTTCGACTAAGGCGCCAGATCTGCTGCTACCACTTCGAAGGTAGGGGACGGAGCGCTCGCGCTGCTACTTTGACTAGGGCGCCAGCTCCGCTGCGACCACTTCGAAGGGTAGAAGACGGAGCGCTCGCGCTACTACTTCGGCTAGGGCGCCAGCTCCGCTGACCACAACTTCGAAGGGTAAGGGACGGAGCGCTCGCGCATCTACTTCGGCTAGGGCGCCAGCTCCGCTGCCACCACTTCGAAGGGTAGGGGACGGAGCGCTCGCGCATCTACATCGGCTAGGACGCCAGCTCCGCTGCCACCACTTCGAAGGTTAGGGGACGGAGCGCTCGCGCTGCTACTTCGCCTAGGGCGCCAGCTCCGCTGCCACCACATCGAAGGGTAGGGGACGGAGCGCTCGCGCTGCTACTTCGACTAGGGTGCCAGCTCCGATGACCACCACTTCGAAGGGTTGGGGACGGAGCGCTCGCGCATCTACTTCAGCTAGGGCGCCAGCTTCGCTGCCACCACTTCAAAGGGTAGGGGATGGAGCGCTCGCGCATCTACTTCGGCTATGGCGCCAGCTCCGCTGCCACCACTTCGAAGGCTAGGGGACGGAGCGCTCGCGCTGCTACTTCGACTAGGGCGCCAGCTCCGCTGCCACCACATCGAAGGGTAGGGGCGGGGCGCTCGCGCATCTACTTCGGTTAGGGCGCCAGCTTCGCTGCCACCACTTCAAAAGATAGGGGACGGAGCGCTCGCGCTGCTACTTCGACAAGGGCGCCAGCTCCGCTGCCACCACTTCGAAGGCTATGGGACGGAGCGCTCGCGCTGCTACTTCGACTAAGGCGCCAGCTCCGCTGCCACCACTTCGAAGGGTAGGGGACGGAGCGCTCGCGCTGCTACTTCGACTAGGGCGCCAGCTTCGCTGACCACCACTTCGAAGGGTAGGGGACGGAGCGCTCGCGCATCTACTTCGGCTAGGGCGCCAGCTCCGCTGCCACCACTTCGAAGGATAGGGGACGGAGCGCGCACGCTGCTACTTCGACTAGGGCGCCAGCTCCGCTGACCACCACTTCGAAGGGTAGGGGACGGAGCGCTCGCGCATCTACTTCGGCTAGGGCGCCAGCTCCGCTGCCACCACTTCGAAGGATAGGGGACGGAGCGCTCGCACTGCTACTCGACTAGGGCGCCAGCTCCGCTGACCACCACTTCGAAGGGTAGGGGACGGAGCGCTCGCGCATCTACTTCGGCTAGGTCGCCAGCTCCGCTGCCACCACTTCGAAATATAGGGGACGGATCACTCACGTTGCTACATCGACTAGGGCGCCAGCTCCGTTGACCACCACTTAGAAGGGTAGGAGACATAGCGCTCGCGCTGCAACTACGCGTCCGCCTTGACCACCCTACCCTCGCGAGGCGCAAACCGTCGTATACGGGCGAGTGTAGTAACCTTCCGAGTTTACCATGGGACAGCGTAGCCGGAGGGGCGGAGACACACTTCGCAAGTTCTAATCAAGACTATTCTTTGCATTCGCTAAGGATGCTTACAAAGGCGCACAAACACCCTGGGCGCACGAGGCCGCTACTCGGTAGGCTCATCCTTAACATGCGTCTGTGCCGAGGCTCCACTCGAAGATGCTCGACCCGCCCAAAAATCCAACGCTTCCTCAGCCCTTCGCCAACGTCGAAGACGCCATCGGGTCGCAAGGTCGAAAATTAGCAGCCGGCCCCGGCTATGTAGCTGCTCGGGACAAGGGGGCAAAAATCAGAACAGCGGTGAAATAACTTCACACTTTACCCCGGCATCGGTTACAACGCACGCCAACACGTGACAACCTCCCGTCACACCTGTGGGTTCGCGGTGTCCTCCGGGGCCGCAGCGCCATCCTCGTCCCGTCGTGGGACCTTGTCCAGAAACTGGCCAAGGTTTCCCTCGCCGTGCAAGTTATTCCGCAGCTCGACTATGGCTGCGGCCTCGCCGCAGTACTCCCATATCCACTCATGGAAGAACTTCACGGCGCGACGAACGGCGCGCACGGCACCGGACATTACCCCGCCTCCGGCGGGCATCTCCAGTCGAGGATCGACTAGCCCCGCAACATGTTCACAGCCGCGGAGTCGCAGGAGCGCGCATGTCAGACATGACGCCACGTAGGCGTAGTGGTTGCCAAAGGTCATCGCGGTGCCGCGTGCAATGTCGGCCATATCTCCAATCCACCAAAGTGACCGCGACAGGTTCTCGGGCCCGAAGGAGCGTGCCGGCACTTCAGCGACAAGCCCCTTAAGGGTGTCTTCCAGGGCCAGCATGGCAACCCAGGCAGCTACCGAAGCGTCGCCCAAGGCTCGATCCCGCTCCGCGACAGAGGCAGCAAGCTCGCTGTTCTCCCTCTCCAACGCAGCGACTTGCTGCACCAGGCCGTCTCGCTCTGCAGCAGCTTCCTGCCGCACCGCTTCGGCGGCCGACTCCCGCGCTACGGCGACAAGCTCCTCGGTGCGCGTCTTCATCTCTGCGCACTCCGCTTCCAAGCGGCATATGCGAGCGTCCTGGGCAGAGCATGCCCTAGCAGCTCCCAGCAGCTCCCCTTCAGCGGCCTGCAGCCTGCCCCGTAGCGCTCCTTCCTCACGAGCGTGAGCCGCTTGCAGGGCTTGGGCCAACACGAGTGTCTGCGCGGAGGAGGGGTTAGCAAGCGATAAACGGCTGCGAGTGGGCCAAAAGGCAGACGCTTACCCTCACTCCCGACACTTCTAATGCGTCCCCAAGGCGCCTTGACCCATAGGTCTGCAACGCCTGCTGGCCAATGCTGGCGGTCGCGTCGTCCGCAATCCCGCGCCAGGCCCTCAGAGCATCCGATGGAGGGACGAAGTCTGCCGGCCCCGGGCGCGCAGCATCTGTGTCGCCAGCGCCAGGACCCCCACGCTCAAGGGATGGCTCCTCCTCCGGGATAAGTGCCGCTGCAAGACGAAGTATAAGATTGTCGCACAAACGCAAAAAAACTGTGCAGAAGGTATGCCGTCCCAGCCTACCCTCGGTGGCAGATGGGGGACTTTGCTCGGAAGCCTCCCTAGCCCTGGGCGGGGCCGCAGCAACTTCGGCTCCTACAGACGGCGCTGACTTGTGGGGCTGAGGGACCTCCGAGTTGGGACCCAGCGCCAACCGATCCGGCGCCACGATCACTGCGGCCCTAGGGTCCGGGAGGGCGCGGGGTAGGGGAACTTCGTGCTCAACACGGAGTCCCACAAGCTCCCAACACCGGTCGCCACGACAAACCCCCGCGAGGTCCGCTGAAGGGGGGACTGCCGGCGTGGCCGCTTCACCTGAGGGAGAGACCCCACCTCGGTAGCCATTACAAAAGGAGCCTCTGCAGCAGCAATATTCGCCGAAGGGGTCTCCGCAGCTACAATGTCGGCGGCTGGGGACTTCATCATCATGACCTCCGCGTGGGGCACCTCCGCCTCGGTCGCCACGGTTGGTGAGGACCGCGCTCCGCACACTTCCGCAGAGGGCAGCCCCGCCACGGCCGTGGCTGCGGACGAGGCCTCCGCACCGGTGCCACCAGCCAACACTAGTGCCGCCTCGGCGTCTGTCGCGGGCGACGAGACCTCCCTCTCCCGGTAACCCGCGGCGCGCCCTCCGCCTTTGGCGCCTTCGCCCTCGGCGCCTACGCCCTCCTCCAAGTCTGAGTCGGCGTACTTCGCCGAATCCAACTCCAGGCTCGCCGCGCCGGCAGGAGCAGCGGCAATCGCCGTACAGGGCGTGGTCGCAGTGGTCCGGGTCCTCTTGCGGGACGACGCTTTCGTCCTGGCGGCACCGTCGTCGTGATGTTGCGGGTCCAGGGGGTGCGATCAGACACGGGAAGCCCTAAGGCCTCGCACACGCGGTTTATCCGCCCCAATCCCGCCTCCGCAGTCGCGGCTGTGCATTGCCCGTGCTCTCTGGCAGTGTATGGCCCAAGGAACACGCGCGTGGCGCGCTCCGCGTCCTCCAGGCAAGTTCCTGCGCGGAGCAGAAAGCACAGTTACACACGATGCAACACGTACGAACGGAAGGGAGGGCACGGTCGAGCCTTACGAAGACCAGTCGGCACGGGCAGCGAGCAAATGGACGGTTGAACATTGTCGTCCCGCCGTTCCCCGGCCGTGAAGCGCCAATCACGGGCGAGCGGCGTCGCACCGTACATTATGAACTCCTCAGCAAGGTCGCACATATTGAAGCAGGCGGTCACCCCCACAAGTCTTCGCACCCTTCGCCTGTCTTCCTGGTCAAGTGTTAGGCCGGGTGTGGTCTTGAATGCAATAGGCCCGCCCGTGCACTCAAGGCCGCTACCACTCGCCACGCGATGATAGAACCACCGCCTCGCCCAGTTGGACACCCATTTCCCTCGTGTTGAGTTCGCAGGGAAGAGCCTTCCGCACTATGCCCGCAGAACAAAGTTGACGCTGCCAAACTTCGATATGTCCTTCCGCTCCTTCGGTTGGCACCGGGCTTCGTGCAAATATGCGAACAATGAGGCGCTGGGCCAACATGCTTTCGAGTGAAGGGCCCAGCTGTACACGGCAAGGCGAGCCACCGCGTTCGGAGTCAGTTGCGACAACTCCAGCTTGAAGGTCCACAGCACGTCCCCAACAATCGCTGCGGACGGTATGCGAAGTCCGGCTTCGAAGTAGGCGACGAAGACGATCGCTTCCGACTTCTCAGGGCGCGGCTCCGTCTCATCATCGGCGGGCAGCCGCACCGCTTGGCGGTCCGAGAGCCTCCCCTCGCGCAGCAGTGACCGGATCGTGTCCTCCGTCACGAGCGTGCGGCCCAAGTCGCCGGAGTACGGACCTTCCCTCTTCTTCGCCGCCCACCACTTGTCTGCCGCCGCCGGATCACGTTCCTCGAGCGCGTACTTCACCACGAGTGGTAAGGACCGCCGGCGGATGGCATAGCCGCCCACCTGAGCACGCTCACCGCAAGTCGCCATTGGCGTCCACGGAGTACTCGACGGCAAAAAGAGGCGCAGGAACAGGACGAGCAAATATAGGAGGTGGCGTGAATAACCAGAAAAGCGTATGGAGGAGGTGCAGGCACAGTACCACGGGGGGTATTTAAAGACCCCTCGCCTTCCACCATCGGTAAGCGCAGATGGCGAATGACAACCGTTCACCTCCCCATGTTCGAAGCCGAAGCGTCACGATGGCACACGTAGGCCACATATGACCGTGGTCGTATAGTGTCATGTCACCGCACGATGTGCCGCTAGCGTCCCACCACGGGTCGGTCAGCGCAAGGAATAAATGCAGGTTGCACGGCCTGACACAGCTTCCGACGCGTGTCGGCGTGGTTCTTCGGACCCACCATTCGCAATGGTCCAAACGGGGTCTTCGCCCCAGTAGCGAGGCCCGGACCCCGACTCTGACCACACCTATGCGAAAGGGCACCGCTGCGAAGGTGTCGGAAGCCGCTCCGACTCCGAAACATGCCACCCCGCCACATGATCGCGCCCGCGGGAGTAAGGACAGCAGTGCCACACGGAGACTCCGGCCACTTAACCCGATCTCGCCCGGAGGCGGCTCGCTTCCGGCCCGGCCCTAGGACCGCGCCGGTGCGCGTCAGTGTAAAGCCACGAGTCAATCAACCCCAGCGGCAACGACATCAAGATCTCCGCCCCAGAGGAGGCACCTCGACTCCGACTTCGAGGAGCAGGCTCGCGCGCAAGGATTTGCTCATCGGCATTCTCCACGTATGGTAAAGGCGGAGGCCACGTCACGTCAAGTTTTGGCTTGTTCTCATAAACAGGCCACCTTCGGTGCACCAACATTCTTGAAAAAGTAATGTTGAGGGGTCCAATCAGAAAACCCGACTGAAGGTGGGCCTATCTATGAGAATAGGGCAAACCTTGTCGCCATATGCAGAAACGCAGCACGAAGGCAACAAGTGCGAACAGTCGCCGGTAACAGCCGCTAACCAAGCTCCCAAGAAAAATAGGCCTCCATCAGTGCATCAACATCCCCCCAAGCCGCGTAACGCCACCACGGAATGTGGATGCACTGAAGGGGCCCATTTTAGGGGAGCAGCACCTATTCAATCGCACAATGTAGGTACAATGCCGCACCAGTGCGACATATATACCCCATCACAATCATGGGGTTACCTCCACATGGTCTCTCAATGTACAACCCTGATGGTATGGTACGTAACTGAGATTATAACCTTGAAGAAGCTTGAGAATCCTTAGCCTGTTTAATTGCTTAGTAAGATTTTCCTTTAAACTTTGGTGCATCAGATGCATTCGAAAAGTGTTAGACCATGTGGATGGTCATGATTAAAAGTGATGATGAATAATTGACATTTGGATTGCTTTGAAATTTGCGTTTGTGAATGTTTTGGCTGATCACACATAAAGGTTGTAAGTTCGAGTGGTTCTGGTCACGTACGAGTGTTTTCAGTCAACTTCGAGTGGTTTTGATCAGCTTCAAGTACTTTCAAACCAGTCTAAATGGCATCACTCACTTGAGAGGTTCTCAGTGTCCGGATCAGCCAGTCTGATTCGTTTCAAGTGGCATCGAATAGCTTTCAAGTAACAGCGGAGTATCAAATGGTTTCCGAGTAGCTTTGGTGTATCGGACGGTGTCCGAGTAACTTTATGCATCGAACGGCATTCGAGTGGCTTCAGAAGATCGCACGACTAAACGATCATTGTACTTCGACCACGACGCATCTTTGACCACAATCAACCTCGACCACATTCAACTTTAATCACGTCCATCTTTGACCACGTCAGTTCCACCAGGGTATTTTGACTACGTCAGACTTCAACCACAACCGACTTCAACTATGTCTGGCTTCGACCATGGCAGCTCGACTACGACATTCCGACCATGATGAACTTTGATCATGTCCTACTTTGACCATGAATTTCGACCATGGTAAGTAGACCACAACAGAACGACCTTACATGATTGAGGATGGTATGCTATGAGAAACTGGCCGTAAACTATAGGAAACTAGTCGTAAGATATAAGGAACCGGTTGATGGTCATAAGATCATCTACTTAGGTATTTGTTCATGCTCATAGTTAGAGTACTTTTTCATGGTCGTAGACTTTCATGGTTAGTACTCAAGAGTCGTAGATTTTGTGATCGATGGTCAAAGACTTTACTGATCATTAGTCGTAGATTTCACTGGTCGGTAATCATAGATCTTTCTGATCGGTGGTCTTAGACTTAGGGAACAATACTCGTATACTTCACTGTCGGTGTGAGTGATATACTTCTTATGATCTTCGAGTACTTCAAGTACTCGTGTGAGGCTAGTGGGATTACTGGCTGGTGTATGGCGGTCAGGTTGTCATGGTACTCGATACTCGGAAGGGCTTGGTACTCGATGGTCAAAGATTGGTAGTCGTGGGTGTTGTGATTGGTTGTCTGAGACTTGCGGGATGTGATCGGTACTCGGTTGTTGGTATCCATTGGTGCTTTGGTCGGTAGCGATGATGTTATTCCGACGTGTTTTGAGCAGAGCGATGGTATTTCTTAAGTACTTGTGGTTTTCGAGTACTCATTGAACTAGCGATAGTAATGTGTTGTCTGAGGCTAAGTTTTGGAAAGTGATGGTTTTAGCAGTCATAATAAGTGTTTTTAGACTGATTTCTACGGAGCGGTGATGTGAGTAGTCGTGGTTGACCTGTTTGATGATGATGGATGGTTAAACATGTGTTTTGAGTGTGTGTTGATGACGGTCAAGTTGTGAAGAACTTGTGCCGGAAAAACGTTTCTTTGATCTTTACATATGTAGGTGAGCATGGAGACGATCATGGTCCGTGATGAGGAGAACTGAGACTAGGATAGGGAGATCTGAGGCCTAGACAGTTGAGGATATCACACGAGGTGGTTGGGCTAACATTGGAGTATATGGAGATCAAAGGTGGTGATACGTGTAGAAGCCACGGGCGGTGCGGTCCTAGAGGCTTTGACACGGAAGTTGATGATACGAGATGGAGCTATGGGAGGTGCATTCCTGGAGGCTTCATCACGTGTTGGATTAGGAGTTGTGGATGGAGTCCATAACTAGGAAAAGATAGAGTTTAATTAAAACATGTGTTCGGAAGGGGGTCCCTTGATTTGAGGAAGAGATAAGATTGTGTTCGTGTTTGAGTCGAACACGGTGTAGGGTACTAGCATATAAAAGTAGAGGTAGACTAAGGATTTTAGCATAGCTTTTGCGAGGCGTCTGTGTGCTAGGTTTTTAGGGGGTGCTTGTGAGGGCACTTCGTAACTCCACGTAAACTCAGCAATAGAGAAGATCTTGAATCAACTTGGTTCATGAGTTCTGGTGATTACTGTTTAGGCAAAGCATACGACTGAGAGCGAAGCTGTGCAACGAGTGTTCTTTTGAGCGGTCGACTTCGTCATCGACTACGTAAAGATTTGACGAAGCGGAGGTGATCATTCACCCCCTCTCCTCTGATAGTGCCATATGATCCTATAAGTGGTATCAGAGCGAGGTTGCAATGGCGTCAAATCGGGATCGGTTCTCTAGTAAGCCACCATTTTTTGATGGAACAGATTATCTCTACTGGAAAACTCACATGGAGATTGTTGTAGGGGTGGCCCCCACTTAAACCCAGCAGGCCTGTTAGAAGGTTATAGAGCCCAAAATGGGACATATGTAATGGCTTAAATACCCCTGACAGGGAGGTACCGATGTAAGGGCACCATTGTAAAAGCACAGCCCATATGAATATATATACCAAGGGAAGGCTAGGGGGAGAGGCAGAGGTCATCACTTTCTCCCAACTCTCCACTACCACATCTCTCTCTGTTTGGTCTGTAACCACAACAGTTGGCGCCGTCCGTTGGGAGGACAGGAGCAAGCCTGAAATCCGAAGAAGGATGGCACAAAAAAGCTTCGTCGACGGCAGCGAAGGGAAAGAAGGCGGCTGGGTCGGAGCGTCGCGTGGGTACCAGGGCTTCGGCATCGGCTGTCGCGGGCGCAGGTGACGGCGCGGGCGCGGTGGTCGCGGACGTCGACGCTCGCACTGCGACGACCAACCCCGCCATCGGCGCTGCGACGACCGACCCCGCCACTGGCTCTGCGACGACCAACCCCGCCACCGCCGCTACAACAACCGACCCCGCCACTGGCGCTGCGACGACTGACCCCGCCACTGGCGCTGCGACGACCGACCCCGCCACCGGCGCTGCGATGACCAACCCCGCCACCGCCGCTACAACGACCAACCCCGCCGAAGCGACAGCGACCAACCCCGCCACCCTCGCCGCAACGCTCGCCGGTAGCGCGGACCGGGCGGTTCGAGATAGCCACAACGGAGCGACCGATAGCTCGGGAGCTCGCGAGGCAATCGTACCCGTGCCAACCCGTCCGCTGGGCGCGCCGGCGGCCCCGCCCGCACCAGCGGTGGAAAGCTCCTTGCTGGCGGCCCTCAGCGCGTTCCAGCGGGAGCTAAGGGATCTTCGCGGGGCTGTCCGAGACATGCAAGAGGCTCGGAGCCAGCAAGCCGCGCCAATGGTCGCGCTAGAGCCCACGCCAAAAAGGGCAAATAGCCGCGACGCCCCCACATCCAGCCGCGTGCCGCAGCGACGCTTCGATCCAGAGTCCCCGCTTTCGGCAGGACTACAGCAGGCGGTGTGGCCCGAAGACTTCAAATTCCCCAGTGTCATCGAGCCATACAAAGGCGATATGGACCCCCGCGAGTTCGTACGCGTGTACGAAACCGCAATCGAGGCGCGGGTGGAGACGACACCACAAAGGCGAAGGGACTCCCCCTCGCATTGCAAGGAGTGGCGCTTTCCTGGTTTTTACCATAGAGCCAAACTCCATCTACGCGTGGGAGCAGATCCGCGACCGCCTTCACAACAACTTTCAAGGAAACTATGTTGAGCGGGTCGACGCGGACCAACTCTTCGTTGTAAAGCAGAAACCCTCGGAGAAGCTCCGGGACTACTTCAAACGCTTCGTTAAGATACGCTGTCAAGTCAAAGACGTTAACGAAACCACCATTGTCAATGCAGCCATACAGGGCCTGCGCCCGGGCCCGATGGCCGAGTACAACGCACGGAAGCCAATCAAGACAGTGACGAAGCTCTTCGACAAAATAGAGGAATACGCCAGGGCGGAAGAGGATGCACGGCGAAGACAAGGTGATGACTCCGACACCAACCAGGCCGGTGGCTCGGCGAAAACCGAAGATCCGCCGAAGGACGGTTCTTCGAAGGGAAAACGCAAGCAGGAGTCGTCCAAGGACGAGCCCGAGTGCAAGGACGCCCCGCACAAGGAGCCGTCCAATAGGCCCAAGCGCGGCCAGCAGAAGTCACGGCGAGGCCGGTATGTCTTCGACATCGAAGGCGGCTCCGAAGAAAACGCTTCCGCTGGTCGGGGCGGTCGGGGGCGCCGAGGCCGGGGACGCGGCCGTGGCGGGGGCCGCGATGATAGAGGCCGCGGAGATTACGACGACCAGCGCCATGGGCTGTGGTGCGAAGTCCACGGTCGCGGCACCCACGACACGCGCGCGTGCACCTCCATCGCGGCGCTCCGCCAAAGCGTCGCCAGGGATAGGAACCCGGAGGCACGCCCGCCTATGGTGGCCCACGTCCAGCACCCATACGAAGCCCCCATGCACATCCAGGCACAAGGGACGCAGCCCCATGAGGGCCCTCTGCGGATTCAGGCCCATGTGCAGCAGCCTCGGGAGGGCCTCCTGCAGCTGCAGGCTCCGGAGGCAGCCCACCGTAGGGTTATCAATGTCATCTCCGAAGGCTCCTCGCTGGAGTTCGCCTCGGCACGGCAGCGGAAGGCCTACATCCGGAGGCTACACCACATAGCGGCGTACCCAGCGCAGACACCGCCGGACTGGGCACAGCACGAGGTCACGTTCACACCCGCCGATGCCCAAGGCGTGGAACTTCCTCACCAGGACCCCCTGGTCGTCCGGGTCGTTATAGCGGGATGCGACGTGGGACGTGCCCTAGTTGACGGCGGCAGCTCCGCGAACATCCTGTTCGTGGCAGCCTTTGACCAGATGGGGATCCCGCGAAGCCGGCTCGGCCCATCGGGAATCCCGCTGCAAGGCTTCGGAGGACAACCTCTACGGGCGCTCGGCCAAATATGCCTTCAGGTCTCCTTCAGCCAGGACGACAATGAAAGGGTTGAAGATGCCACATTCGATGTCGTCGATCTCCTATACCCCTACAATACCATACTGGGGCGTCCAATCCTCAACTCCTTCGGAGCGGTGCCACATCACGGCTATTTATGCATGAAGCTCCCGGGGCCGCGGGCCATCATTACCGTCCGTGGCGACCAGGATATGGCCCGGCGCATCAAGCACGGCACCAGATATCCCCGTCGCGACGCTCAACGGCACGCTTAGAATCGGCATCGCAGCGTGGGGACCCACGGCGTCATCCGGGGACGGCTCGGCAAGCCCTACAGATAGTGCAACTACTAGAGGCTCCGGCCGCGCCAAAGACAAGTGGTTAGTACCTCCGCCCTATGTAATCGCTCACCCGTGCAAACGGGAATGTAATAAAGTTCCGTTTGTTGCCAACCTCTTATCATTGTGCAAGAATACGCGGCGAGAGCGCGCGGAGGCCTCGCCTACGCGCGTGCTCCTGGAGTATAAACCAAAGACGCACGTACGCGTGTGCACTCTCCGTCAAAGACACGGGTATGAGTATAAACCAAAGATGCACGTACGCGTGTGCACTCTCTGTAGCCAGGGGTACGGGTATGAGTATAAACCAAAGACGCACGTTCGCGTGTGCACTCTCCGTCAAAGATACGGGTATGAGTATAAACCAAAGACGCACGTACACGTGTGCACTCTCCGTCAAAGATACGGGTATGAGTATAAACCAAAGACGCACGTACGCGTGTGCACTCTCCGTAGCCAGGGGTACGGGTATGAGTATAAACCAAAGACGCACGTACGCGTGTGCACTCTCCGTCAAAGATACGGGTATGAGTATAAACCAAAGACGCATGTACGCGTGTGCACTCTCCGTAGCCAGGGGTACGGGTATGAGTATAAACCAAAGACGCACGTTCGCGTGTGCACTCTCTGTCAAAGATACGGGTATGAGTATAAACCGAAGACGCACGTTCGCGTGTGCACTCTCCATCAAAGACACGGGTATGAGTATAAATGAAGACGCACGTTCGTGTGTGCACTCTCCATCGAAGACACGGGCTTGAGTATAAACAAAGACGTGTGGGGGGACGCCTCTGCACGCACTCTACGGAGTATAAATAAGACACGGATGCTGTCCTTGCGCGCTCGGCAAAACACAAACGCGGCGCGAACCTTGCACGGCTGTCAACCGCGCACCCCCTCAGAGCGTCGAGGCTCGTCTTCGCGCACCGCGGGAGATGTACGCAAGGCGCGCTATGGAAACCCAATTCCGAGAGCTTCAAGAAGTAGCGACGTAGCGCGCCAGAGGCTGGTCCCAGCGAGGGCGCGCACGCGGAGTACGAGGTACACTAGAGGCTACCCCCACTTTGGAGGGTAGGGGGACGGAGCGTGCCTCCGCACGTGCCAGTCTAAAGTCGTAGTGCGGTGGTCCGCCTCCGCACGCGCTAGTCTACGAACTTTAAACAAGTCGTAGTGCGGAGGTCCGCCTCCGCACGCGCTAGTCTACGGACTTTAAACAGGCCGTAGTGCGAAGGTCCGCCTCCGCACGCGCCAGTCTGCGGACTTTAAACAAGTTGTAGTGCGAAGGTCCGCCTCCGCACGCGCCAGTCTACGGACTTTAAACATGTCGTAGTGCGAAGGTCCGCCTCCGCACGCGCCAGTCTACGGACTTTAAACAAGTCGTAGTGCGGAGGTCTGCCTCCGCACGCGCTAGTCTACGGACTTTAAACAAGTCGTAGTGCGGAGGTCCGCCTCCGCACGCGCCAGTCTACGGACTTTAAACAGGCCGTAATGCGGAGGTCCGCCTTCGCACGCGCCAGTCTACGGACTTTAAACAGGTCGCAGTGCGAAGGTCTGCCTCCGCACGCGCCAGTCTACAGACTTTAAACAAGTCATAGTGCGGAGGTTCGCCTCGGCACGCGCCAGTCTACAGACTTTAAAAAAGTTGTACTTTGAAGGTCCGCCTCCGCACGCGCCAGTCTACGGACTTTCAATAGGTCGTAGCGTCAATGACTGCCTCCACACGCGTTAACTCTATGGAGTAATCAACACGCGAGCCCCGCGCGCACTGACACCTTCGGCCATCCTCCAAAATCTGACGCAGCCCGTAGCGGCGAGGCTCGCTCTCGCGTCCGCCCCAATAAAGCTCGAGCAAGGCACATCGGGAAGCCATCAGGGAGACCTACTCACACGCATCCTCCGAGGAACAAGGCCCCAGGAGTGATTGCACGTCTACTTCGACTAGGCCACCCGTTCGACGGGCAGGAGACAGCGCTCACACGACTATTCCACCAACGGCGCACTTTGAACGTGGGGATCTCGTCCCCGCACAACTTGACCGCCCGAAGCACAGCATGCAGCGCATATCCTAATCGCCAGGAGGTCTATATATCGGAAAAATCTTACAAGTACAGAGGCCGGCCAACATCTCTGCCACTCTAAGCAACTATTCGACAGGCTCGTCCTTAGCACGCGCTAAGGCCGGGGCTTCGCCGGAAGAAGATCGGCCCGCCCAAAAGTTCAGCGACTCCTCGGCCCTTTGCCAGCGTCGAAGGCGCCGCTGGGTCGCAAGGTCGGACGCAAGTAGTCGGCCCCAGCAAGGAAGCTGCCCGGGACACAAGTGAAATAGTCAGAATTTGTAAAACAAGCGCGTACTTCATTCACAAGAAAAGCGGGGGACATTGCAACGCTCGCCTACACCTGGCCACCTCGGCGTCACACCTGCGAGTTTCCGGCGCTTCGGAGGCCTCAGTGCCACCCTCGTCGCGCCGCGGGACCTCGTCCAGAAATTGGCCAAGGCTCCCCTCCCCGTAGAGTGACTTCCAGAGCTCGACCTGCGCAGCGGCCTCCCCGACGTAATCCCAAATCCACTCGTGGAAGTACTTGACGGCGCTACGAACGGCTTAGACGGCACCGGACATTACTCCGGCCCCGCCGGGCATCTCCAGCTGGGGGACCTCCAGCCCGGCGACATGCGTGCAACCGCGGTGCTGTAGGAGCGCACACACCATGCACGACGCTACGTAAGCACAATGGTTGCCGAAGGTCATCGTGGCGCCGCGCGCAATGTCGGTGGCATCTCCGATCCAGCGAAGGGTCCGATACAGCTCCTCCGGGCCAAAGGCGCGGTCCGGCACTTTAGCCACAAGCCCTTGGAGATGGCTTTCCAGCGCTTGCATGGCATCCCATGCAATTACCAAAGCTTCGCCAAGCGTCCGGTCGCGCTCCGCTATAGTTAAGGCAAGCTCGCCTTTTTCCTTCTCTAGCGAGGCGACCTGTTGCAGAAGGCCGTCCCGCTCCGCCGCAAACCCCTGCCGCGCCGCCTCCGCGGTCGACTCCCGCGCCGACACGGCAAGTCCCTCGGCGTGCGCCTTCACCTCAGCGCACTCCGCTTTGTAACATCCTGGGAATTGTAAATAATAAATTATGGAATTTTTGGATTACTTTAATTGCTTTTTATTTGAATTGGAGTTTATTGGCTTTTTGAAATTATAAAGGAATTTTGAATATAAAAAGAGGAAAGAAATCAACATATAAAATAATAAAACATGAGCGTTAAGATAAAGAATCTGAGAAGATGATCCAAAAGAATTAAAAAGCAAAGTGAAAGTAAAAATATTAGACAATGTATACAAATGTATGCATACAATTAAATATAATAAGAAAATAATTTTTATGCAACAAATATTGGCAAAATGGAAGATATAAAGTATCAGTAAGAAAGGGAGTAAATATATATATAAATGAAGTAAGTATATATATAAATACCTATATATACACACACCCCAAATACCCAAAAAGAAAAATCAAAGAAATACAAAAAAAAATCGGCCGGGCCGGCCATCACCCCGGCCCAGCCTCTCCCCGCGCGCGGACGCACGCGCGGCCCAGCGCCAGCGCCCGCAGCCCACCTCCACGCACGCTCGCTCTCGCTGCCGTCTGGACCCACCCCCAGCGCCCCTTTCTTCCGCTGGCCAGTGGCCCCGCCCGTGCGCGTCTTCTTCCCCGGCTTCTTCTTCCCCGCGCACGCGTCGCTACTCTCTCTCTCGCGCGCCCGCTTCTCTGCCGCAGCCAATCCCTCCCCTCTCTCTCTCACATCTCGCGGGCAAATTCAAAGTACCCCTGTGCTCTCGCTCCTACACCAAATCTTGGGGAAGATCTGGTTCACCCCCCCCCCCGGTCGGCGTGAACAGAGCGGAGATCGCCGACGTCCTGCCACGCGCCCCCTCCTCCCGGCTATAAAAGCCGCGCCTGTGAGCTTCAAGCGCATCGCATTGCTTCCTCCTCCCCTTTCCCTGCCGCAATTGCACCGTAGCGCCTCAATCCGCCGTCGGCCCCCTTCTTCTCCCCGAGCTCCGGCGACCGGGCCGCCGCCGATTCCGGCCGTCCCCGAACCCCTCCTCGCTCCCAGAGCTGCGTGGGAGCCAGGTGGACCCAACCCCCTCCCTTACCAGACCTCCCGTCGCCTGAGCATCGCCGGCGACGACCGCATCCCCGAACCTCCGCCGTCGCACGCCGCCGGCCCGCCACCGTGCCCCTCCGTCTCCACCGACCCCTTCAGAAGCTTACCCGTCACCCGGAGATTATATTCCACGCAGCCCCGAAGCCTCTCCGACCACCACTCGCCGCCGGCGCCGTCGCCTTCTTCTTCTTCAGCCGGCCTCCCCCAAGACATACTTCAAAAGGTATACTTACCCTATATGGGTAAGCATCGCTCGGTCGTCCGAGTGGCTTCCAGCGTTACTCTTCCCTCCCCCTCGCTCCCGCGGCGCGCGTTCGAGCCTCAGCTCCGCGCGTAGCGGTCGAGCGATTTCTTTTAAAACTTCCCGCTGACAGGTGGGCCCCCTCCTGTCAGCTTGTGCAGTGGGCAGCCGACTGACCGCTGGGCCCTACAGGTCAGTGACACCCCTGCACAGAACCCGCGCTGACAGATGGACCCCATGAACAGTACCTGGACCCACTCGTCAGCGACACAGCAATAAAAGAATTAAAATAAAAAGAAACTGACATGTGGGACCCACTGTCAGAAATTTGATAATATTTGGAATTAACTGAACTGAGAACTTTAAAGGATCATAACTTTTTCATTTTAACTCCAAATTGAATGAGACAAATTTCTAAATTCATATAAAATCAAGATCTATCCAATGAAACTGAAATCACAATTTTTAGAGTTCATTTGAATTTCTGATGTTATTTGGTTTGATTTGCTGCTTTTCTTTTTGTATAAATTTTTGGCACGCTAAAATAGCATACGAGGCACAAGAGGAAGAGATCGAGGCCGCAACACTAGAAGCATCAGAAAATCCAGATCCCGACCACTGTGACCAAGGCGAGTCAATACTTTGATCATATTGAACCCACATTTATGCAAATTACTTTGTGTTAAATTAACAAAATGCATTGCTGTTATTTTTATGCAAATACATGCTAAATTGATATTCTAGTTATATGCCATTGTTTACCTTGAATAGTATTACCCCCTCCTTTGAATATTGGAATGTGTGAAAACCTTGTCGCCCTAGCAAAAGTATAATACTAATATTTCGAAAATAAGTCCCTAATGATATGCTATGCTTAGTGTTGCATTAATACTCAGGGGGCGCTGAAATGCCCCATACATCATGATCGCTTTTAATAATGAGAAAATGGTTTGGGCAGTCATGGTGGGAATGACTGGTATATTTGACATGACTATTTTATACCCTCCAAAAATCTCAACATGCTTAAATATCTGGGCGGACTAGTTCGAGTGTGTGAATATGTGGTGCAGTGGAAGCACAAAGTGAGTTATGGAATGTGAATATGTGGTGCAGTGGAAGCACAAAGTGAGTTATTGATAGACCGCCCAGATAACCTTAAGGACCGAATCTTGTCATGTCACCCGTGTAAAACAGTACAACCACAAGTCTGTAAAGTACAACTTGGCTAAGTAGATTTATCGAAAATTCTGGACTCATCTCACTAATAGGGGGAGAGAAGTGTTTATGCAAGGGCAAGGGAGGGCCCAAAGGGACACCGAGTGGAGGGTGAAGTTTCCCAGTCGTGCTAGCGCAGAGGGGAGTGGAGCCCGTACGCTAGTAGCTGTGGGGAACATCCCGTGCAACATATGGGACCCACCGCAAGTGGGCAGTCTCCCATAGGAGTGAGATGACAAAAGGGTCTAGATACTTTGAAAAGTCACTGTGATGGTCTGCTCAACCACATGACTAAGGAATCGTGTGGGGCAATGAGTTGATTGTCTCTTGTGGTGAAAGTGTACAAACTCTGCAGAGTCAAAACTATTCGAATAGCCGTGCCCACGGTCAAGGGCGGACATGGAAACTTAACCAGATATAGTTCTATTTCAAAATGCTTTATGATGGGTTGGAAAAGTGAAAGGGCAGTGTAAGGCCCTAGTTTGGAATTGTCTTGGGTGTCGTCCCAGTGGTAAGTTAAGCGGCTATAACGCTGAAGAATTGCTATATGGTGCAGATGCCATGTAATGGTGGATGGAATCTGAATCACTATTATTACTGCATTCAACATATACGTGTGTTCAAAATGCTAGGTCTTAAGGATTTTTATATAATTGTATTCAAAAGCACTCTTCGCAAAAATAAAATAAACCAAAGCCATCCTTTGAATAGCCATGCATGTTATATACTGCATTCTGTGTGTTGATTCGCTGAGCACGGGGTCGGAGTGCTCACGCTCGCTTTGCGGCAAAAATCCAGAAACAGGAGCGCAAGACCACTACGCCTACGAGGAAGCTCCCGCTACGGAGAAGAATGACGAAGGAAACTAAGGCGTAGGCTTCGCTGTTTAGTCATGGACAAGTAGACATATGGCGTTGTGTGCACGTATGTTACTAGTTAGCTGGTGACATATAATGCACACAGCACCTTCCAGTCGCTTGCCTGTGGATTTGGGTTTACTTTTGTTATAATTCCGCTGTGCGTGTTTGTAATAATGACATTTGGCCTAGTCGGCCCCTTTGTAAACTCTATCACCCGACGTGGTGTATTTCAGTTTATGTAATATAATGGTTGCTTATGCGATGTATGAAATGATTCAGCAATGTACCTGTGTGCACTAACTACTGATCCAGGGATTAGTGCAGTGAAACACAGTAAGATTCGGATTGAAAAATCCGGGTCTGACACGCTTCCAGCTAGCGGATGCGGGCATCTTGGGCAGAGCGGGCCCCCGAGGTTTCACGTAGCTCCTCCTCGGCGACCCGCAGCCTATCCTCAAGCGCCCTTTGGGCACGAACATAGGCCGCCTGCAAGGCCTGCCCTAGCACAAGTGTCTGTAGAACAGAAAGGCTTAGCAAGCTCAGAATGGCCAGGCATTGTCATATAAGTGCTTACCCTCACCCCCGACACCTCTAAGGCATCCCCGAGACGCCCCACCCCGTAGGTCTGCAGCGCTTGCTGGCCGACGCTGGCAGCCGCGTCATCCACGATCTCGTGCCACGCCCTCAGCATCTCCGACGGAGGCACGAAGTCCGCTGGGCTCGGGCGCACGGTGATCGCCCCGCCGGCACGACGACCCCCATGTTCCGCCAAGGGCTCCTCCTCCGGAATAAGCGACGCTGCAGGCAGGGATGCAGGTGAGCACCGCAAGGCACAACGAAGAATACACCAGGGCCAACTAAGCCACCTTACCTTCAGTAGCGGAAGGAGGGCTTCGGGGGCCCGCCCCTAGTCCCAGGCAGGGTAGCGGTGGCGCAAGTCCCCGCAGAAGGCGTGGTCCCGCAAGGAACAGAAGCCTCCGCGTTCGGGGTCGGCGCTGACCGTTCCTGCACGGCGGACGGCGTGGCCTGAGGGGCAGAGGGGGCGCACGCCGCAGGGACTTCGGCATATGCATCGGAGTCCCACAAGCTCCCGATCCCCGTCGCCACGGTGAATCCCCTCGACGTCCGGTGGAGCTCCGGCCGCAGACACGGCCGCTTAGTCGGAGCAAGTGGCGACGACACCGCCCCAGCACCTGTGGGCGAAGTCCCCACCGTGCCAACCTTTGCGGAGGGCACCTCGGTTTCGGCCGTGGCTGTTGGCGAAGACCCAGCTCCGTGCGCCCCCGCGGAGGGCGTCTCCAGCATCATAGTGGCCACGACCGAAGGCTCCACCTCAGCACCGCCGGTCAGCATGGATTCTGTCCCGACGACCACCGCGGGTGACGAGACTTCCCCTCTCCGGCTGCCCGCGGCGAGCCCGCCGTCCAGGGCACCCCCCGAAGACGCTTCGCCCCCGGCGTCCAGGCCATCCAAGCCCGAGTCGGCGTACCTCGCTGAATCCGACTCTGTGTCTGCCGCGCCATCGGGAGCACTAGCAGCAGCAGTGGCAGCTGCTATACCAAGCACGGCAGACGCTCTGCCTCGGGCCCTCTTGCGAGACGACGCCTTCGTCCTCGTTGCGCCGTCGTCTTGGTGTTGCGAGGTCGGCTCAGCACGGTCCGGCACGGCAAGGCCCAAGGCCTCGCACACGCGGTTTATCCGCCCCAGCCCCGCCTCAGCAGTAGCGGACGCGCGCTGCTCGTGCTCCCTGCTGGTATACGGCCTAAGGAATACGCGCGCGGCCCGCTCTGCATCCTCCAAGCGAATCTCTAAAGCAAAGCAGGAGACAAGATTAACATGTAACGCACTCCGCGTGAACAAAGGGGGGATACGGTCGAGGCTTACGAGGACTGGAGGGTGCCGGCAGTGAGCAGACCCACGGCAGAACATTATCGTCTCGACGCTTCTCAGCGGCGAGGCGCCAGTCACGGGCGAGCGGCGCCACGCCGTACATCGCGTACTCTTCGGCGAGGTCGCGCATGTTAAAGCGGGCGGCCATGCCTGCGAGCCGTCGGGCCCTCCGCCTGTCCTCGTCGTCGAGCGTCTGGCCGGGCGAGGTCTTGAACGCGATCGGCCGGCCCGTGCATTCGAGGTCGCTCCCGCTCGCCACGCGGTGGTAGAACCACCGTTTCATCCAGTGAGACTCCCACTTCCCGCGAGTGGAATTCGCGGGGAAGAGCTTACTGCAAGATGACCGAAGAATAAAGGTGACGCTGTCGAAGTTCGACAGCGTCCCGTCCTTCCGCTCCTTGGGCTAGCACTGTGCTTCGTGCAGGTAGGCAAACAACGAAGCACTGGGCCAGCACGCTCCCGAGCGCAAGGCCCAACTGTACACGGCGAGCCGGGCCACGGCGTTCGGAGTCAGTTGTGCCAGCTCCAACCCGAAGGTCCGCAGCACGTCGCCCACGATCGCTGCCGCCGGGATGCGGAGCCCCACGTCAAAAAAGGCGACGAACAGAAGCGCCTCCGACTTCTCGGGGCGCGGTTCCGTCTCGTCGACGGCGGGCAATCGTACCGCCTGGCGCTCGGACAACTTCCCCGCGTGTAGCAGCGCTTGGATTGTCTTCTCGGTCACGAGCAAGGGGCCCAACTCGCCGGAAAACGAGCCTTCCTTCTCCGCCGCCAGCCACCACTTGTCCGCCGCCGCCGGGTCGCGTTCGCTGAGCGAGTATTTCAATTCTAGCGGTGAAGACCGCCGGCGAATGCCGCAAGCATCAGCCGCCTGGCCACGCTTGTCACCGGATGCCATCGCTTCTCACAGAAGGAAGAATACCACGGGAGTGTAGAAGGCGATGCAAGCGAGAAGGGGGCGTAGAACTGCGGGGGCACGGTTACAAAGGCTATTTCAAGCCACCTTGCCCCGAAGGCGGCAGCCAAAGCGTCGCGACGGTCCGCGCGCTGGACACGACCGCAGACGTACAGAGGCCCGTCCCGCACGATTCCCCATAACCGAGCACGAAGCGTCATGACGGTACGCGCCAGACGCGGCCACAGCAGTGAGGACCATCGGTGCACAACGCTCCAGTGGCCTCCCGCCGCGTGGCAACCCCTGCACAAAATAACTAGGGCACACGACCCGACGCGCCTCTAAGACGGAGCCTCCGCCCCAGCAGGAATACCCCCGGTCTTTGGCCCGACCTTCGCACGCAGTAAGGTAGCTTCCAGTACTCAGGCCAGGACCGCACCCGGAAGATGGCCCCTTCACGCAAAGGCCAGCTAGCGGGTCACAGCCTTGGCCAAGGGGTCAAAGCCTGTGGCAGGAATACGTTCCGCCGCGTGCCCCACCCACGGGAAGGCAGGCTGCATGACGCGATAGCCTGCCCTTTGACAGGCCAGGCGTCGGCACGATTCCAGCCGCCATTAAAAGCGTACTACTAGACCGCGGGATCATAACAGCTTCGAAGCATAGCAGGACAGCCGGCAGTGACGGGGCGGCGGAATATGGCTAAACGCCGCATGACACGCCATTCCTCGCACGCCTCGTGTCCCCCTTCCCTAGGGAAGAGGCGAGCAGCCGCGATCACGCAGCCGCTCACATCCCACCGCGCACCAGTTACAAGCCGCCGCGTGCCCCGCACGCCAGGGCGAGTCGCACGGTATGACAACCTAGCCCTGGCAAGCCAGGGGCCGGCGCGATTCAAGGAACCATTACAGCGCATTACCGGATCGTGAGGTTGCAATCACCGCAGGCGCAGCGGTGTCCGCTATGCGAAGTTTCAACTCAGACTACACCGTTGAGTCTCTACCACGACAGGCTCCAGTCCCGGCTTCGGCTTCGATGATCGCGTGTCTATTTCGACTAAGCGCCAGCTCCGCTGCCACCCATTCGAAGGAAAGGGGACGGAGCGCGCGCGCCCCTACTTCGACCAGGCGCCAGCTCCGCTGCCACCCATTCGAAGGGAAGGAAACGGAGCGCGCGCGCCCCTACTTCGACCAGGCGCCAGCTCCGCTGCCACCCGTTCGAAGGGTAGGGGACGGAGCGCGCGCGCGCCTACTTTGACTAGGCACCAGCTCCGCTGCCACCCACTCGAAGGGAAGGGGATGGAGCGCGCCCGCGCCTACTTCGACCAGGCACCAGCTCTGCTGCCACCCGTTTGAAGGGTAGGGGACGGAGCGCGCGTGCCTACTTCGACTAGGCGCCAGCTTCGCTGCCATCCGTTCGAAGGGAAGGGGACGGAGCGCGCGCGCGCCTACTTCGACCAGGCGCCAGCGCCGCTGCCACCCGTTCGAAGGGTAGGGAACAGAGCGCGCGCGCGCCTACTTTGACCGGGCGCCAGCCCCGCTGCCACCCGTTCGAAGGGTAGGGGACGGAGCGCGCGCGCGCCTACTTCGACTAGGCGCCAGCCCGGGACGGAGCGCTCGCGCGTCTACCTCAGCTGCCAATCCAGGCATCGGCTTCGGCTATGGCCTCAGACCCCGGGACTCGCTGCACACCAAGGCTCTGCAAGTTCGGAGAAGTTCACAGGCCGCAGGGACGGAGGGGGCCAAAGGACTCGGCAACATGGCTTCGGCCCTGTGAAGCCCTTCACCATGAGAGGCTCCTGTTGTAGGGGTGGCCCCCACTTAAACCCAGCAGGCCTGCTAGAAGGTTATAGAGCCCAAAATGGGACATATGTAATGGCTTAAATACCCCTGACAGGGAGGTACCGATGTAAGGGTACCATTGTAAAAGCACAGCCCATATGAATATATATACCAAGGGAAGGCTAGGGGGAGGGGCAGAGGTCATCACTTTCTCCCAACTCTCCACTACCACATCTCTCTCTGTTTGGTCTGTAACCACAACAGAGATCTTTCTACAAGTAGGTAATGCTATTTGGTAGAAAGTTGAAAATTCATTTGAAGTGCCTTCTGTCATTACTACTAAAAATACTGTTGATGTAGGGGTTAATACTAAGGATAGAAATATTTTATTGCAAGGTTTAAATAGAAATAAGTTTGTTAGAATTGCTCATCTTAAATCTGTAAATAAAATTTGGTCTACTTTAGTCGATTATCATGAAGGATCAAATTCTGTTAAAGGTGTTCATCAAGATCAATTCAAAAAGGAGTACTCAAATCTGAGATGAATGGAGAATCAGTAGATGCTTTTTTCTATCGCTTCAATAAGATCGTTAGTGATTTGCAATCTATTGGTGTCATATATACAAATTGTGACAATGCTCGATAAATCATGAAGCCTATATATATGTCTGTTTGGAATGTTTTAGTCACTACCATCAATCATTCTATTAGTATGGAAACTCTTATCATGAATGATCTGTATTCCAAGATGAAAACATATGAGATTGATGTTTTGGCCAGAATAAACAAATCGAATTCTCTAGGTTTAGTGCCTAACCAAGCTGACAACTCCTCTAGTTCCTCTATTATTTCCTTGTCTACATTATGCTCTATTCTAGATGAACAATTGGAGGAGATCCCTAAAGAGCAGGTTGTACTTCTTTCCAATCGAGTGGTCAAGGCAATTAACAATATCATATTAAAGCGAAAAGGAGGTCCTGTTAGATGCTATGAATAGGGGTGCAATCGGATCGGATTCGGACGGATATTGCTTAAACCGTATCCTAACCCATATTTTTTTTCCCGGATTCGAAATCGGATACGGTAAGACCGGATACAAATACGAATTCGGAATATTCGGAGTTTCGGATATGGTATCATCGGAGCGGATATATATCAGTTACGGATCGGAAACGGATAATATAAGCGGATATCATGGACGTACAAAAAAGAACATTTTCAATAGTGTCTTATTAAAATTAAGAGCCTCGAACAGGATACAAATCTTGGCTGGTAATTGACTATGTTCGCACTTCGCAGGATGATCGAGCAGGAGGAATGATCCACTGTGTCTTTTAGCATAACAATGATTTTGCAACAAGGCGATCTTTCAGTGTATCAAAATGGAGAAAAGGCAGTATCAAGTTATCAGCACTTGGAGATTGAGCTATATGTTTAGTCATGTATTGGCAATATTACATTCACGGTCAGAGGCCAACACAGATCATCATGCATAAACACCCAGGGTTTTTCAAAAGAGAGGGGGCATCACTTCTTGGAGTCCTCTATAGAAATAGAGGCTTGACAGAATATAGCTACTGGTGGCTGCATTCCTGTGGTGTCTTTGATGTATCCATGTGTAATGCAGCAAAATGGTCTCCTGTAACATATAAAATCAGTGATGGCAAACACATTATCGAGTCATCTCTTCGATAGATGTCAGTTTGGAAGTGCCACATCACTATTACAAGATCTATGCTTGATCACTGGGCATGTAGACATAATCAGAACAAGTAGTGTAATGGACCGTTACAGAATTCGCATCCGTAAACAGAGATGAAGCACAACCCATCTCAGAATTTATATATATACTAAAAAAGTGCACTCGGTTAAAAAGCAGTTCTTGAAATCTGGAAATCTGGCAGTATCAAGTTAAAAGCAGCCTTCAACAAGTAACAAGGAAATCTGGAAATGCAGTACATATATTGTATATCAGGTTCATCACATATTACAATGACTGTCAACTTAACAGTAGACATGTAATCAAGACAGATTTTCAGAATGATGTACATTTCTACAAGTAACATGATGAATATAGACATATAGCAGCAAAATGATGAATATAGATATATAGTCCACCAGTTTAAAAGCAGATCTTGAGAATAGTTTGGTTAAACTATAAATCATTAGTTGCGGGATGCTACTCGCCTCAGCCTTCAACAAGTAACAGATGAATATAGACATATAGCAGCAAAATGATGAATATAGACATATAGTCCACGGGCATCTGCCATGTAAATTTAGTAACTTACCAGAAACTTAAGTAGTAAACTTCAGCTTCACTTGATCACAAGCACACCTAGAGCTCGCCATCACTAGCTACTTCTTCGTCCTACAAATCACCAATGATAGATGTAACTTTGCTAAATAAGAGTACAAATCACCAATACTAGACAATACCTGAAGAATCCTCATATTAGCAACAATGGTCTCAACTACCTCCAAATCACCAATGATGGATGCAACTTTGCTCTTAGAATCTGAAAAAAAATAAGAGGAAACTTCATAGTTAAAAAAGAGACTAGCAATACTAGTGTTACACTAAAAAGCTAACAATTGATGTTATCACCTTTTCTGGATGCGGCTATCCAATCTTTCGTACATATCAATGCTTCTACCATTTCAGGCTCTAGACGACTGCGAAATGGATCGATGACACAACCACCAGCACTAAAAGCAGATTCTGAAGCTATTGTTGACACTTGCATGGCCAAAACATCACGTGCAACTCGTGATAGAATAGGATATTCATCTTGTTGATTCTTCCACCATAATAAAATATCAAAGTTTTGACTGGATCTACCAAATTTGAGGGGCTGCTCTGCCATGTATTTCTCCAGGTCATTTGGTTCATCCTCATCAGCCCCAGATGTGTCATATAAGAAATCATGAAGTTCATCATTCTCATTGTCCATAAAGAGATCTATAGCTGGTTTATGATTGGGTGTAGCAGTAGCATTGGCAACAGTCTTACTTTTTGACACACTAGGTGCAACAGAGGCATATGATTCATACAATTGCTTGACAACATTGATGAATTCTTCAAGTTCTATCTTGTACAACAACTCACCAAAAAATTTCTTCATGTAAAATTCTATTATTTTTGTCTTATACCTAGGATCAAGAAAGGTTGCCACAGCAAGAGCAATGTTGGACTTCTTCCAGTACTTCTCAAATTTAGCACTCATAGAAAATGCCATGTCACGTATGGTGGTATCAGAGCTAGCACACCGCTCAGAAATCAAAAGTTTAATCTGACAAAAACTGTGGTAAAACAAATTTGTTGTAGGATATAAAGTACCAGAGAATAGCTCAGTAACATCATAGAATTTCTTTAAGCATTTGCAAAGTGTTAGTGCCATATCCCATTCTGAATCTAAAGGAGCAATTTTCTCGTACCTACGGAGTTCCAAGCACAAAAGCCTCTCAAAAGCACTCCTATAATATATGACATCCCTCAACATCAAATAGGTAGAATTCCACCTCGTAGCAACATCCAGTGAGAGACTCATCTTTGTATCCAACCCACACTCAGATGCACACTTTTGGAATTCCTCCCACTGCAACGGAGATCCCTTTACAGCTACAACAAATGCTCTAATATTCTGAACTGCAGAGGCAATTTCTTGCAAACCATCTCTAGCAACAAGATTCAATATATGATTGGCACATCTCACATGAAAAAACATACCATCACATATTAGCGAACTTTGCTTTTTAATTTCAGCAAGGACATCTTTAACACACACTTCATTTGCAGATGCATTGTCCAAAGATAAGGAAAATAATTTCTTTTCAATATTCCATCTCATGGCACAGGAAGTAAATGCATCAGATAGGTTAGCACCGGTGTGTCGCCCTTCTACATGCATGAATTTGATAATTCTTTTTTGAATTTGCCAATTATCATCAATCCAATGTACAGTGACACACATATACCCTTTGTTTTGATTTGAAGTCCACATGTCCATAGTTGTGCTAAAGCGACACTGAATGGTTTTAAAATATTCATATAACTTTCCCTTTTCTTGTAAAAAGAGGTCCATTATTTCTTTTCTAATTGTTGTACGGCTCTTGATTGGAAAGGTAGGATGCAAGGATTTGATGAAGTCAACAAAATATTCATGCTCAGCAATATTGAAAGGGTACTCATGCATGATTATCGCTAAATAAAACTTTCTCAAGCTAGCTTCTTGATCATACCTGTATGGTTCAACAATAGTTGTGTCAAATTCATTATTCTTTTCTACTTTGAGTACCTGCTGACCTGGGTTGAGATGGTGTTTTTTTCAAATGGTTCCAAAAGCATGATGTGCCATTGATGGTCTCACATCTGGCACTATATTTGCAGTGGTTGCATTGCGCCCAATGTTCAATAATCTTCTTTCCATTCACCTCAACTGTCTTTGTAGTCCTAGTGTAGTGATCCCAAACCGGTGATGTGCTCTTCTTCTGCTTCTTTGTAACAGCCTCATCTTCTATATTCTCTGGCCCTTCCATGCCAGTGCCACTGCCAATTGTCGGAGCACCTTCAGTTTGCATTGGTTCTACTCCAGATGCAGGTGTAGGTGCTGCAAATGAAGATGAAGGCACACTTACACTTTCGGATACCATCAAAATTCACTGAGTACAAAGATGAACCAATCTTAGCTTTTTGATTGTACAAAGAAGACAATGGAATAATTAATTAATTGGCCTCGCAATACTAAATCCAAAATGTTAAGGAATTTCTATAGGCCCTGTCATGGTCTTATACCACATATTGCCATTAAAAGACCACATATTGTCATGGTCTTTGGGAAATTTAAAAAGGATTAGATCTCAAATTTAGATATCAAATTTAACACTAATAGAAACAGCCTGTTCGCAAGCACAGATCAACATTATTGGCAAGCACAGATCTAACTTTAGCTTTAAGCAACTGGTAGTATGTGCTAATCACACAATCAAGAGACACATGACACTATTACAGTATGCAAAATACCCTAGTCTAAAGAGACAGTAGCCGAAAGAGGAGGCCCGAGGCCAGTTGTTCATACCCAGGATTGAATGCAAAAGGCAGAACATAGCAACTTGCCTATATGGGGAGGAAGTATGCGGCCAGATATGACAACATGCTGATTTTATCACGGTTAGGGGTGGCATCCGGCCTAGGAAATGGGGTGAACGCAGAGCCCCTAATCCACATGTGGCTTGTAATACACAAATTCGCACGAACACAAAAATGCTAAACCAACAGGCGACAGGGCAGTAATATACAAACTCTCTCTTCTTGACTGCACTCCAATTCAGACATGCATATAATCATTGTAAGTTAGGAGTACTAGAACTTTAGGCTAGATAGAACTTTAGGAGTACACGGATTAAGCTTGAGTGATGGCCAACTTAACCAACCTAATTGCGGAAGGATGGGGAGGAAGGATGCGGCCGACGAGGAACTGCCGAACTGGAGGCCGACCTTGATGGAGCGGGAGACGGGCTTGTTCTTCGGGCCGCCGCCGCGCCCCGCCACGCCGGCCTTCTTCGGGACCTTCGGCCTGATGGGGAAGAAGGATGCGGCCGACGGGGAACTGCCGAACTGGAGGCCGGCCTTGACGGAGCGGAAGACAGGCTTGTTCTTCGGGCCGTCGCCGCCGCTGCGCCCCGCCACGCCGCTGCGGAAGTCTGGATCTGGATGGGGAGCTGGGGTGGGGAGGGGATCGGATGGGGAATGTCGGATAGGGAGCAGCCGAGAGCCCGAGCGAGGATAGATCCAGATCTGATCGGATGCGAGTTGGGTTGGGCAGTGCTGGTTACTGGTTAGGGTTAAACTGCTGCCTTTAGTTGTGTTTCGGATATCCGACCGGATATTATCCAAGTATCCGAAAACCGAAGTAATTCGGTCGGATTTTTTCTATCCCGAATCTGGACCCGAATCCGACACGTGATATCCGAATCCGGTATCCGATCCGACCGGATTTTTCATTTTCTTCCCGGTTTCGGTAAAAGTCGGATTCGACACCGGATCGGTCGGGATTAACCCAACCCATTTGCACCCCTAGCTATGAATGTGGTGAGTCCAATCAATTAAGTTTAATTATCCCAAACTGAAGAGTAAGGAATTCGATGATGACAAGATACTAACTCGTTGACTTCGGTTCAAGACTACCTCACGTAAGGAGTACAACTATCGTAAGTGACTTGGGTTGTTTGCAAGCGAGGATAGTTCGGTGATAATTTTTATAATTTATTGTGTCTTTTTTGAATCCTACCTAGTTTTTTGAGCTATCAAGTTTTTTTTTCAATTTTTTTCAAGCCGAACGGCTAGCCAGACCAAATAGGTGTGCCGCACCTCTATGGCCGGTTAGGCTAAACGGTTGCTAGTACTAGCATAAATTCCCTCTAGATCGTGATCATAGACCAGTGCCTGGCTGGCGCCTCGGCCACAGACCGGCACGCCACAGTCCGATCCGGCTGACGGGCTACACGGCCGTTCCTAACGGCCCGTCTTGCGCCGTGCCGTCCATTTGGGCAGCTCTGCCACCCCCTCCTCCAGCCCTCTCTCTCCAGCCCCCCCCCTCCCCCCTCTCCGTCCCTCCGGCCCCACCGGAGGCAAGAAGCCGCGCCGCGCCCGGGCGGTGAGTGCGATGGCCACGGCTTCGCCGGAGAAGCTCTCCGGAGACGAGGTTGGGGACGAGGATGCGGAGGAGTTGGCCAACGGCGACCTACGCCAGCTCCCGGAACGGGTGCTGCAGGAGAGGTCGCAGCGCATGCAGGAGCAGCTCGACAGAGGCATCGACGGTCGCCTCCCCGACGGTGGCAAGAAGTTCCTTCTGACGCTACGCGCTGTCCGCCGGGAGCTCGCTCGCCGCCAGCCCGCTTGCTCGGCCCCGCCCTCGCCCTCTTCCCGGCCCCCGCGCCCGCATGGCCGCCACGGCGAGTCGGTGAGACATTTTTCCTGTTTCGTATTCATTCTCTTGGTGTGCGGCGGCGTGGGTTAAAGATTCCGTCTTTGCCTGGTTTGCTCCGGTTTGGGTTTGGTCTGTCTAGGGTATAGATTGGAGGAGGTGGGGGAAGCTTTGTGGGTTTCAAGCTTCCGTTCGACGAAATGCCTGCAACTTATAATTGTATTAATTCAGCAGTGAGAGAACTCCAAGTTTTCATCTTGAGTGCGTGGTGGTTACTAAAAAAACCCTGAAATCCAAATTAAAACTCTTACCAGCCCCTTTTCTCTTTCTTCTATGCTCCTTACCATAGATACTGTAAACATGTTACTTCTTCACTGACATAATAGCAGCTCTCCTGCTTTCTTGTTTCCTTTAAAAAAACCTCTTGCTATAGTGAATGCCCCAATTGCTTGTTGCGTTGCGTCTAATTAGGAAGGTAATACGTAGTCAGAAAGAGCTATGCAGAAAGGTAACAAGAGTGCATCACGCAATATGTGAAGTGGACTAGGCACCCAATCCGTTAATTGCTATAGTGAGCGTTATGAATGGAGGGGCACCTAGTAAGCCTGATCATGTAATGCTCTCTTGCAGGATGATGACAGATGCGAAAGGATAGTTCAGTCAAGGTGTGCGGAATCATCTGGTATGAGATTGATTTATGGTTTTGGTGACTACTAAGAGTTGAATGTTTCCACATACCATCTTATAGAAACTGATGGTTCTTAGCATGGTCCGTTTGTGTCTGGAAGGACACATATTCACTTTCATTACATCAATTGTATTGGTTAGAATCAAATTATGGAGATCTAGATATTCTAGACCTAAAATTCATTCTTGCTAATCTTTCTTAAATGTTGCACTAAATGTTGTTGCTTACTGCATCACCAGTGTTGACTTGTTATATGCTCTCTCTTGGTTTTGGGCTTCATATTCCTTTCTTTTATTTTTTTCCCTTCTTCTGTTCATAAAGATTACTTTACAATGTTTATTAACTTCTTTCGGATGCATCTCTTTCGTTTCTTTCCTCTTAAATATGGCCAAACCCCTTGCCCATCCTTTAACCTTCTACTTACAGCCTAAACCCAGTGTGCTCAAGATCAAACACACATGAAAATGCAATGCAAGTTTTTCTAGTTCATATGAAATAAATAAGAAATGATGTGGAAGAGTAGCATTTGTACTACAGTTCCTGAAATGAGAATACTCAGCTTTCGGTTCATATTTTCTTTGATATTTGATCTAATCTGAGTCATACCAGTGCCATGTGAAATTCCAAGCTGATTAAAATATTGATGAAATCTAGAAATAATTCAAATAGATTGGTTAGGGCAAACGATGCCCAAAGCTCTAGGATGCCAAGTAACTACTATGCTGTGTTGTGCTTACAGCTCATGATGAACTTATACATGTCAAAAACAGAAACAGAAATTAATTCTTTTGAGTTTATTCCCAGACTTTATGACCATATCATTAGAGATAATTAGGGCATGCCACTGCCACGATAATAATTAAGAAGACAGAAAGCCTGAACAGTTGTCAGATCATATTGCTTTGTTTCATGATACTTGACCAATATTCCAACATGAATTTCTATTATAATGTTCTCCATAATTGATTAATTTGGTATTCTATTTTTTTATTTCCTTACCACTTGTAGGTTTGGCTGGTGATTCCAATAAAAACCATGGGTTAACCAAATCTGATTTCATGTCCACATTTCGGATGGATGAAGAGGTAATTATTTTGTTATGTGGTACTTAAATCTATGTATTCTGTGCAAGTGTTTTATTTTCTTTACATTAGGCAGGTGTTGATGTATCTTGTCTGGAAATAACAAGTAAAAGCCCTGGCGAGCCTAAAACTTTAGTAGAAAATGAGGGGAAGTTGTGTGAAGAGGAAGAGTCTTGTAAACCAGCTAGACGGCCAACAGATTTGTCTCACAAAGAATCATATATTGTCAACTCAACCAACATGGAAAATATGTCTGCTGATGATGACTGCAAGGATAATGGCCACAGTAGGATATGTGAACATGCCCCAACACCTTCTCCTCGAAAACGGTTAGTACATATAAAGTATAAACTCTTCTGTTACACTGGTCAAGCTGCACTTCGAATAGTCTAAGTCACGCCTTGTTGCATATGGTCCATAGATCTATCAAAATTCTTATCCTTCATACCTGATAGTGACAGCTATTAAGCAAATGTAACAGGTTCAATTAGATAACATACTTTTATTACTTTTAGCAATATCAAACACGCATGACTACACCAGGAAACACTGATTTATGAATTTAACTAAAAGAACTCACGGAAGATGGTCCTGTGCTATTTATGTTATGCTTCTATGTATTTAAATAAATTACACATGCATTGCGGCTATATAACTGATATCGATGCCTCGATGGAATGTACGTTTGACTTACATAACATGTAGTTTTTAGGAGTACAATGGAGTCCTTTCTCTTCATTCCTTCGGTTTCAGCTGATTTAAGAGACTATGCATCGATCCAAGGAAAGCTAGGTAGTGTGCTTAAGTTATCAAAGCATACTATAGGTTCAGGGAAGGTGGATAATTGCTTTCTCAGCTTTGTTACTGTTCTCCTGAAATTAGGGCCCATTCATATTAGTTTTTGGTTTTGGTTTTTACTTATAAATAGTAACAGCTTGTAGAGAAGTTTATAAAAAGACACTTATGTGCGATTTTGGTCGATATAAATGAAGTCACTACAGTGTGTACTACAATCGACAGGTAGATAAGCAGTTTTTAGAAGCTAATTCGAACAGGGCATTGCCCATTCATTCATTCTTCTAAATGATGTTCAATTTGTTTTGGATATAGTAGCTAGACCATACACATATTGTTTGCTTAATCTTGTGGATTTGAACGTGATTTTTTCATCATTTTCAAATTTGAATACAAAATTATTTATTGGCAAATATAAAGACAAACCATTATGGAAGGAATGCAAGAATTAAAAAATAGAACCTGGGATTCCTCACATAATCTAAGTTGACTTCTAAAAGGAAACTTTTCCATGTTCATCAGTCATGTTCACATGCATGCCCCAATTATTCATCAGCCAATGTGTACATATGTTTGCTTTACCCTGATTGAGAATAACATACCATACAATACCTGAACCTGTTGTGTGCTGGAAGGGACTCCATGTACATATCTGAACCATTATTATATCATGTCCTTGTATGCAGTTGTAATTGTGTTGATCAATGGAAACATTATGGTAAAATGTTGCATAAATTACACATCTCATGCTTGTATGGTAGATTTATATTAACTTCTGTCATTTATTATGTGTTATGTGGACTATATGGTTGTAATGATCGGACTTCTTCTAGGAAAGGAGCAGCTTCAGTTAACTTTTCAATGCGATTAAGATCAAGGAAGGTTAGTACATACTTTCTGCATCTATTACCATCATGGCCAGCAGAGTGATCTTTTTATGTTGCATTTATGTTGAATATTATTCCCTCCATCCTGCAATATAAGTCTGGTACACATACCGAGGAAGCACATTATTTAAGTAATATTTAATGTAATTGGACTATAATTGCTCCTGCTGTGAATAGCGCTTGTATTCATCATAAGGCCAATGGATCTATATATATATACACGTACAGATATGGCATATATACAGGAAACCTCTCACACAATAGGGTAAATACACAGCTATATAATATATATCTACCCCCTTAAACATATGGTGGATCAACAACATATGAAGTTTGGAGAAATAGAAGCTGTGCTGGGCTCTGGTCTGTGCCTTTGTGAAGAAGTCTGCCAACTGAAACTCTGAAAGCATATACTGAAGAGCAACAACCTGCTCCTGCACTTGTGTCCGCATGTAAGAAGCATTAATACCAATATACTTTGTAAGCTCATGCTTCACCGGATCTTTAGCAATGTTAATAGTACCTATACTGTCAGACAAAACAGGAGTCGGTGCAGAAACAGAAACACCAAAATCCTCAAGTAACCACCGTAGCCAACTAACCTCCGCAGTCAACAAAGCCATAGTTTACAACTCAGCCTCAGCACTCGAATGAGAAACTGCTGTATGTTTCTTAGTCTTTTAAACGATGAGAGAACCACCAAGAAAAACACAATAAGCAGAGAGACCAGTGATTAGAGGGATCACTGGCCCAGGTGGCATCAGAATATGCCCAGAGTTATAAAGAGTTGGAGCGAGGGAAAAAGAGACGAGAGATAGTTCTACGAAGGTATCGCAGAACACGAAGGAGATGGCTATAGGGGAGCTGAGTGGGAGCAGAAACAAACGAACTCAAGATATGCACAGGGTACGAAATGTTAGGACGAGTGACACCAAGATAAACAAGGCTTCTAACAAGATGACGATAGCGAGTAAGATCAGTAAGAGGCTCACCATTAGTAGGACAAAGATGAACATTAAGCTCCATGGGAGTCTCAGCTGTGCGCTGATCAGTAAGAGAGCCGCGATCAAGAAGATTCTGGATATACTTTTCTTAGGGTAGATATAAGCTCTCAGGAGTAGAAATAATCTCAATCCCAAGAAAGTAGCGAAGAGGACCCAGATCAAACATGAGAAAGTGCTTATGAAGACGCTCCTTGACAAACGTGATGCACTGAGACATGAGAAAGTGTATAGATGAGTTGCTGTGTTCAGCTTTTCCAATAAAAATAGTTGTACCCACATGTATACCATCTGTGTGAAAGACATGTGAGCCCTAAGATGTGGGTATGGTATGTGGGTGTACATATATTGTATTTTATTTTTCAAAATACCTTTAGTATGAATTTCTTGTTATTTATGTTATAGGTGTTTGTGGTAATATGTGCTAATCTAGAGTTGTATCCATGTATTCACTATATATATGCCCCCTTTGGGCCTCAATACAACTAACCATTCATCCATCCATTCCATTCCTCGTCTTAACATGGTATCAGAGCGTTGGGCTCTCTGAACCTCGCCCCCGCTTGTCTTCTACTGCCGCTGCCCCTAGGAGGAGCGATCTCCACTCCCAGGGGTGCCACCTCTAGTAGTAGTAGTAGTAGTAGTTAGTGACGGGCAACAAGTCGATGGCTCTCGAGCTCGCGTCGCGACACCTGCGCTTGCATGCCCTCTCGCTGCCATCGCCTGTGATGCTGCTTATGGTCGCTGTCGCGTACGGGTCCATGTGCTACCTCGACGCCCTTTCACTGCTGCCGCCGTTGAATTCGGCCTTGCCCCAACCCGGATCCGGTCTCCCCTGAGCTAGCCGTTGTCGTTTCCCTCATCGTCGAGCTCAGATCCATCGTCGCTAGGGTCGTGCGACAATGGATCCGAGCTTGATCCGTCAGATCCCATCGCCGCCGTCTTCCCTCGGTCAGATTTGGCCGTCGTCTCTCTCCCTGCGCCGCCCTAAGCTAGGTTGTTCTGGGATGCTGTAGACCCTGTTCAGATCCAGTCGTTGTCGGCCTCAAAGCGCTTCGATCCAGTCGTCTCTGAGCTTGCCACGCTGGATCTATGCTGCTTCGAGCTCGAATTGCGCTACCCTGAGTTGGGCTGCGTCGAGACACCGTCGCTTCACCCGGATCTAATCGTCTCCGTCGGCGCCCACCTCTGCCTCTAGCCCGGATATGAGTGGATCGACTCCAGCCATCGCTGCTGGTCGTTGTCTTCATCTAACGTGTCATCCTCTTCCTTTGCGTTAGATTCGGCCATCTCCGCCTAGCCCCGCCCAGATTCAAGCTCTTGTCACGTTGTTGCCGTCGATCTTCCACTGCTCAAGCCATTGCCACCATCCTCTTCTTGGACCACCGCCGCCACTTGGCTCTCTCGACGCCGGCCGCTGCTGGTGAGACCTCGAGTCGCCGCCGCTTGACTCCTCTTGGCCACCGCTTGTCACGTTGCTGCCATTGGTCTTCTATTGCTCGAGTCACCGCCACCGTCCTCTTCTTGGACCACCGCTATCGCTTGGCTCTCTCGACACCGGCTGCTGCTTGTGAAACCTCGAGTCGCCGTCGCTCGCCTCCTCTTGGCCGCTGCTCGCCTCTTAGCTGCCTCGAGCCCATTCCAACTCCCTCTCTTTGGAGCACTATCGCCGCCCTCCTCTCTTGGAGTGCTGCCGCCCCAAACGGCGTGGTGAGGCGCAAGGTAACGTAGTGACTGTCAGCGAGCACGATGAGGTCCTCCTTGTGGTAGGAGGCGGAGCGGCGGAAGGGCTCTGGACCGGGGAAAGCTGGTGATTGAGCCCCTTAACGTGGTGTACTGTTGGGCTACATGTGTGGGCAAGACTGAGGTGATGTTGTCTTGGCCTAGCTGACGCTGCTTGCCGCCACTAGTTATCCTTTTGAGTCTTTTTCTTGTAGTCTACTTCCATTGTGTTCATCCAAGTCCGTTGCTCTCTCTTTGAGTCCGTCTAAACCGTGCGAGTCCACAAATTCCTTGTCACTTAGCCGATTGCTTCTCTTGCCACAGTGTGTCCTTTAGATCCAGTGAGGCCTACTCCTTCCCTTTAACATGGCAGCAGCTGCCGCTCCTCTCTCTGACCCGCTGCAGATCATAGAAGTCATTGTGATGCCGCCGCTTCTCTCAGAGTCATCGTCTCGAGCTTCTAAGGCCGTGTCGCACTTCCCTTCTGCGCCGCTGCCGTCTCGGGCTTCGATCTACGCCGCCATGCTTTTATCCCTCTTCGACTTGATTTGATAGCACTCTATTTGTGTCACTTTCATCATCCTCTTCGTCGTGTTGCCGCAGTCGACTTTGCTCTCGCTTGCCTCTACTTTCCTAGCCCCTGCACTTTATGCTTTATGGGCTGCCGCTTGACCCCAGAAGGGAGATCATTAGGTACTTGACACAATTTTCTATGAGTTGCACGCTACAACGACATTATCAAGACTTGGATTTTGGATTTCCCCCATTTTAGTGTCAACCCTTTCAAATGTAATGCTATTGCATACGCCTTGCATTTGAGGGGATGTTAAGAGTATTTGTGGTAATATATGTTAGTCTAGGGTTTTGTCCATGTATAGTCTAGGGTTTTGTCCATGTATTCACTATGTATATGCCGCTTTGGGCCTCAATACAACTAACTATTCATCCATCCATTCCTTTCCTCATCTTAACAATGTATACAATATAAAATTAATATCCGATTGAATTCCATCCGATTGCACCTGTACATGGTTGTAACAACAAAATAAGACAAGTAGTACATACATATATACATGTAGAGCACTTGTGATGTGCTGCTGTCCATATGGGTAATTACCCACTTTCACATGTTGCGCATTGCACACTGCATGCACATGTACTACGTTAGACATGTAAATCGTCTAGAGTCTAGGAGGTTATTTGCATATTTACCTGTACATATTTGTATGGGCCTTGGGCCTCTTGTAATACTAGCTTCATTTGAACATGGCATCAAAGCCAGGCTTGGGCTAGGGTTCGGCTCTCGCCGCTGCCGCCGCCGGCTACCCCGCAAGTCTATTCTTCCCCCTTCCCTCTTCTCTCCCCCAGCGCGCGCTCGTCTGTGCTTCTCTCTGCGCGTGCGACCGGCTTTGCTCCCACCCCATTACCGGGTTTGCCGCCCTGCCACCGGATCCGCCGCCCTGCAGCTGGATCTGTCACCCCGGCACTGGGTTGACAAAGCAGCTGCCTCGGCTGCCTTGGCCCACACTGATGTCGCCCCAACTTGAGCTACTATCGCCTTGGCCAGTGTCGCAACTGCCCCTCCTGCGGCGCCTCGTGCCAAAGCTTCCCTTGCTCCCAGCTCCGACACGCCGTAGCCGCCTTGGCCCATGCTCGACCACTGCCTCCCCGGTCCACCGTGTCCAGCGCTGCAGCCACCCCTCTGGCGGTGCCCCGCGCTCGACAGCTCCAGCACCCGGCTCGACGTCGTCCTCCCGAGCTTGGCCCCATGCCGTCCAGCTCCGGCCACCCCTCTGTAGCCCGTTGACCCAGCGGACACCTCTCCGGCCAACCTCATCCGACCACGCCGTTGCTCTGGTCAGCTCCTACCGCCAGATGACCCAGTCACATATGGCCACCTCGGCCTTTTCTCTAGCTGTCTCGGCCCCAGCTTTGGCCTGATCTCAAGATGGCTTTCGCCGGTGGCTCCTTTGCCATCCTGCTTCCCCCTGTTCATGTCGACGGAGCAAACTTCCAGTAGTGGACTATGCACCTGAGGATTCACCTGAATATCCAGTGTCTATCTCATTGGCGAGAACCCCTGTTCGCCTCGGTCAAACAGGCGGCTCAGGAGGAGGCCACTGCTGCACTAGAGGAGGCCCTGGAGCTCTACCAGTCTGATCTGCACGCCTACGGGCGATGGCAGGAGGCCAAGGCCTGTGCTACCGCCATCCTGGTGGATAGCATGACCATAGCCATATCCATGGATGTGGCGAAGCTATCGATGACACAACTTATGTGGGAGCGCCTCCGAGCTCACTACTAGCCGACGAGTGACGCTATGTATCTTTTAGTTGTGAACCAGGCGCACTCTTTAGTAGCTTGATGCCACCGTCGATGACTTCTACCAGTAGATGTCTGCGGTGTGGCTTCAGCTTGATTCTGGGGCCGAATATCTGTCGCACCTGCCCCTGCTATGTGTGGCTTCGCGCTCACCAGGAGACTCACCGTCTCTACGAGTTCCTAACACGTCTCCGACCTGAGTTGACTGTGCGAGCTTTAGCTCTTGACTCGCCACCCACGCCTGATCTTAGTGGAGGCTCTCACGGCTGTGCGTGCTGAGGAGTCCCGTTACCATGGCGCGGTTCAGCTGAAGGCTATCTTGTTTGCTTCAGCACCTGCCACTACTCCTGTTTCTTTAGCACCGGCTGTGATCTCTCCTCCAGCTCACAGCGCACCAGTAGCTGCTGCATCTACTGCGGATCTCCACTGCACCTACTGCCAGCATGACGGCCACAAATACCAGTACTACTACAAGTGAAGGAGGGACTAGCGTTATCGGGGTGGACGTCCCCTGAAGGGCTCTAGCGGTTCTTCTCCCTCAGGAGCTAGCACCTTGTCATGACTCTTCCGGTGATGCCGCACAACAGCTTCTCTCGCTCCTCCAGCGCCTCGGTGTCGGCTCGTCCTCAAATTCCTCGTGATCGGCTCATTTTGACTCTTGCTTCTCAGTAGTCTTCCATGTCCCCGCCTTCGCACCTCCCTCGTCAGGTATTCTATCTCTGTGGATCTTGGACTCTAGTGCTTCCTTTCACATGACACCAGATTCCACCCACCTCACCTCGTTGCATCCCACAGTTCTCTTGCATTATTTAGATTGCAGATGGTACCTTTCTTCCTCTTGCAGGTCGAGGCACCCTTTCCACTTCCTCTTTTCATGTTCCTGTTGTGTTGTTCTTGAGTCTGACTCTTGATCAGTCCAGGACCGCCGCACGGGGACTCTGCTTGGTACTAGCTCTCGGCGCCATGATTCACAGCGTTTTTAAGAGCTCGACTGGCTACATCTGCCTTTCGCTGTCTCGACCAGCCAGTTAGCTCCTAACATTACCACTGCCCTGGCTGCATCCTCCACTACCTCCTTAACTCGGTGGCACCATCGTCTTGGTCATCTTTGCGAATTGCGCGTATCGTCACTAATTGGTCGTGATGTTCTTGGTTCTGTTTCTGGGGACACATCTTTACATTGTATGTGTTGCAAGCTTGGCAAGCAGTTGCAACTCTCATATTCCTCTAGTGATTATGTTTTTACTCGTCCTTTTGATCTTGTACACTCTGATGTTTGGGGCCTGGCTCCTTTTGTTTCGAAAGGGGGTCATCGATATTGTGACATTTATTAATGATTATTCTCCCATATATGGATCTACTTTATGTCCTCTCACAGTCTGGTTCTCTATTTACCAGATGTTCACTACCAGGGTTCGCACTCCATTCAATTCGCCCATTCGTGTTTTTCATGCCGACTCTGTTGGGGAGTATCTTTCTGCTGTTTTGCGTCGTTCTCTCTGAGCAGGGTACTCTTCCCTGGTACTCTTGTCCTGGTGCTCACACTCAGAACGGTGTCTCTGAGCGTAAGCATCGTCGCTTACTTGAGATCGCTCGTGCTCTAATGTTTGCCTCCTCTGTTCCCCCTCACTTTTGGGGTGAGGCTGTTACATGTAGCCTTCCACTGCCTTTTAGGGTTCGACTCCTGGTGAGCGTCTCTAGGGTCGACCCCTAGAGTACGGACACCTTCACAGTTTCAGCTGTTTCGTCCTTCTTCCACCCCGTGAGCGCACCAAGTTGTTGCCCAGTCAGTTGAATGTGTTTTCCTTGCTTACAGTCTTGAGCAAAGGGTTATCGTTGCTACGACCCTGTTGCTCGCAGTTCGAGGATTTCTCGGGATGTCACCTTTGACGAGTCCCGATCTTACTACCCTCGTTCCCTTGCAGTCAAGTCAGATTCTCTTGTTGAATTGATCTCTTTTCTGACTTTTCCTGACTCACTGCCTTCCACTCCTATTTCGCTTCATCCTCCACCTCCCTCTCCTCCAGCTGCACCTCTTCCACGTCCACTGGAGTCTACTTCTTGTTTTGTTGTTGAGATTCCACCTTTTCCTCTACACTACTCGTCATCCTCGACCTACTCCTCTAGTTGAGCCTCCATCTTTGTTGGGTCCTATTCCTAGTTCTTCTCTGTCCCTGCTGGGTCATGCTCCACCTTATCCTCCCAGATACAATCTTCGTGATCACCACACTGTCAGGCCATTTGAGCGCTTCGGTTTTGCAGCCGCTGCTTCTTCTGAGCCTGTGGCCTACCACGAGGCTGTTGCCCTGAGTGGCAACTCGCGATGTCTGAGGATATTGCTGCCATGGAGCGTACTGACACTTAGGATATTGTGCCCCTACCTACGTGTCAACCCCATCACGTGCAAGTGGGTGTACAAGATCAAGACTCGCTCGGATGGTTCCCTTGAGCGCTATAAGGCTCGTTTTGTAGCATGTGTTTTTCAGCAGGAGTATGGTCATGACTATGATGAAATTTCCGCTCCTGTTGCTCACATGACCGCAGTTTGCACTCTACTTGCTGTGGCCTCTGTCCAACAGTGGCCTATCTCTCAGTTAGATGTTAAGAATGCTTTAATGGTGAGATGCATGCGAAGGTCTACATGCAGTTGCCCCTGGGTATTCTGTCCTTGAGGGTATAGTTTGTCGCCTTCGTTGCTCTTTCTATGGGCTCAAACAAGCCCCTCGTACTTGGTTTGACCGCTTCTCTTTTATTGTCACCACTGCCAGCTTCTCCGCTAGTGATTACGACTCTGCCTTCTTTGTCCACATCTCTTCTCGAGGTCAGATGCTTCTTCTCTATGTGGATGACATGATCATTACTGGCGATGACTCAGTATATTGCCTTTGTGACAGAGCATCTAAGTAAGCAGTTCATGATGTCTGATTTGTGTCCTCTTCGTTACTTTCTTGGGATTGAGATCATTTCTACGTCTACAGGCTACTATCTCTTCCAAGAGCGTTACATTCAGGATATCCTTACTCGCGCTTGTCTCATTGATCAGCGTGTGGTGGATACTCTTATGGAGCTTGGTGCTCACCTTCAACCTACCGATGGTGAGCCTCTTGAGGATCCTACTCGCTACCGCCATCTTGTTGGGAGCCTTGTTTACCTTGGCATCACTTGCCTTGATATCTCTCACCCAGTTCACATCCTGAGTCAATTCGTCTCTGCTCCTACTCAGCTCCACTACAGTCACCTTCGTGTTCTACGATATCTTCATGGGACCATCACTCGTCGCCTTTTCTTTCCTCACTCCAGTTATTTGCAGCTTCAGGCATACTCTGATGCGACCTGGGCTAGCGATCATTCTGATCGTTGGTCTCTTTCTGCTAATTGTGTTTTCCTTGGTTCCTCAATTTCCTGGAAGACCAAGAAGCAGACTTCCGTTCGAGCGTTGAGGCTGAGTTGAGAACCATAGCGTCGTCGACAGCTGAGATCACCTGGCTTCGGTGGCTACTCTAGGATTTTGGTGTTTCCACTATTGCACTGACTCCTCTCTTCTCAGACAGTACTGGCGCGATCAGCATTGCTCGACTCTCACCCAGTTCACATCCTGAGTCAATTCGTCTCTGCTCCTACTCAGCTCCACTACAGTCACCTTCGTGTTCTACGATATCTTCATGGGACCATCACTCGTCGCCTTTTCTTTCCTCACTCTAGTTATTTGCAGCTTCAGGCGTACTCTGATGCGACCTGGGCTAGCGATCATTCTGATCGTTGGTCTCTTTCTGCCAATTGTGTTTTCCTTGGTTCCTCAATTTCCTGGAAGACCAAAAAGCAGACTTCCGTTCGAGCGTTGAGGCTGAGTTGAGAACCATAGCGTCGTTGACAGCTGAGATCACCTGGCTTCGGCGGCTACTCTAGGATTTTGGTGTTTCCACTATTGCACTGACTCCTCTCTTCTCAGACAGTACTGGCGCGATCAGCATTGCTCGAGATCCCATGAAGCATGAGCTCACCAAGCATATTGGGTGGATGCTTCATACATGTGATCACAAGTGCAAGACCAAGTTATTGCTCTTTAGTATGTACCTTCGGAGCTTCAGTTAGTAGATTTCTTCACTAAGGTACAGACTAGAGCTCAGCATAGCTTCTACCTCTCCAAACTCAGTGTTGATCCACCATGAGTTTGAGGGGTGTTAGAAATGTAAATAGTCTAGGGGATTATTTGCATATTTACATATACACATTTGTATGGTCCTTGGGCCTCTTTGCAATACAAGCTTCATTTGAACATACTACATAAAAAATTGAACATTTTCATGGATGTAGTGATATAATACAGTGCACAATTTACTAAACATATGCCCTATTTGTATTTGTGTTTCTCTCAACTATGGATGAATTTGACTAAATCTTGCAAATGATACACTGCACTCATCGTGGTACATCCATGGATTTTTGTTTAAGTTTTTAGATGTATTGATGTATTACATACAGTGTGCAATGCACTACATGTAAATGTGGGTATTGGGTAGCTATCCATATGGCCAATGGCGTTGGATAATTGCCACCAGACTGGCCATCTCCACCGGATGCCATGACTAGAAAATCGTAAATATTGATCTACAAGGTGTATACAAAGCAAAGTCAAATTACTGATGCCTCGAACAAAGAAAAAACATAGAGTAAAATACATTGTGGGCCCCTAAACTTGTTAAGTTGGATCACTCATGTACCTAAACTTGTTTAAGTGGGTCATCGCAAATCCCAAGAACGATTCACTAGTTTGATCGCTAACGTGTAGCCTTGGTCGATGCCAGCGTGATGTGGGGTCACGTGCGGCTAACATGACCAGCCGAGTGGGTGATAAAATTGGCATTTAGCCCCCTATAGTTGCGATCCTTTGCATTCCCTCACCTCGTGTTCACGTTGGCATCCCCATCGCTGCTATTGTCGGATCTGGCTGTCCTCGACCCCTCCGCCCCCGTCGCGGTCTTCCTCCATGCCAGCATCCCCGTCGCCACTGTCGTCAGATCCGTCCATCCCTGACCCCTCCGCCACCATCCTCCCCATTGGCCACCTGACTTCCTCCATACTAGCATCCCGTCGCTGTTGTAGCTAGATCTGCCTGTCCCCAACCCCTCCGCCACCGTCGTCCTCCCAAGCGACTGACCGGTTCTGAGCTGTGCAATGGAGGCAAGCATGGTGGCGGAGGAGACGGAGAGAGCGAGTGGTGGAGACGCACGTGACCCCTATGCCACGCTGGCATCGATCCGGGCTATATATCAACGATTAAGCCAATGAATCGTCCTTGGGACCTACAACGACCCACTTAAACAAATTTAAGTAATAAATCTGCAATTTTAAAGTTTGGGGGCCTAAGTGAATCAATGTGACAAGTTTAGGGACTCACAATGTATTTTACTCAAAAACATAAATTTATGGAAAGAAATCATCTCGGAGAATTATGCCAACCTGTTTTTTATAGAAAAAACTCGGTAGCAGCCAGCTAAGCATTCTTGCAGCCATCTGAAGAAAAAAGGTGTCCCAGCTGCAAGCGGAAAGTAGAGAGTGGATACTGGCATACCACTGCTAGGGTGCCATGTCAACCCCGCAAGCTGATGTGCACTATTGCTGACAAGACGCTAGTTAGTATGCCAAACCCATAACAACAGAAGCACACCAGCCTACGTGTCTGTTTTACATTTAGAAGTGGTGCACTCATATGGCCATGTAATCCTCTATTATAAATTTATATTATTTTACTGACATTTAAAAATAAAAACTAGCAGTCCAAGCTGTATCTTGGGGGTCATCCCAGTCAAAAATTGGTGTCAGTATTTACGTAGAGTAGTAGCTGGAAACCTTTTGTTTTAACTATATTGCCTGTGCTCATTATTGGTAATTTATATGGGAAACGGGGGTCGTGATTTTTTGGAGAAGTGCCAGAAAAGAAATAAAAATTGCTGACAGTTTTCAATACTTGCAATGGTTGTGATAGGTTTCAGTTAGACCTGTGCTATCATGTAACTACAAAGACCTAACTGTAGGAAAGTGTAGGGAAGTGGTTGAACAGAATAGTTGATTGATTCAGGAGATAGCAATACAATGCATATATATAGGCAAGGATGTCTAGGGTTTGGCTAATAGAAGTATGGGCCAACCTGAGAGATCCTTGTCTATACTGAGTAGCTAATCAACCATACTAAACACATATGGGCCTAAAGCCAAGAGCCCAAAGGGCTGCTAAGAAGTCTGTCTAACATAGCATGTCTAACACCCCCCCCCCCCCGCGCAGTCGAAGCATCCGCACCTCGGACGTTTAGACTGGACCGAAACTCATTGAAGACCGAAGACGGAAGACCCTTGGTGAAGATGTCGGCGTACTGGGAAGTGGTGGGAACATGCAATACACGAATATCATCAAGAGCCACTTTCTCCCGAACGAAGTGAAGGTCAATCTCAATGTGCTTGGTGCGCTGATGCTGGACGGGGTTGGAGGACATATAGACTGAACTGATGTTGTCGCAATACACCAAGGTAGTCTGCTGAAGTGGAGTATGCAGCTCCAACAGAAGATGACGTAGCCAAGAGGCCTCGGCAACAGCATTGGCCACACCGCGGTACTCAGCCTCTGCGCTGGAATGGGACACTGTGTTCTGACGCTTGGAGGACCAGGAGACCAAGTTATCTCCAAGAAACACGGCATAGCCCGAGGTGGACTTGCGTCGACAGGAATACCGTCTGAGGCTGACACCTTCGGATTTGTGTCGATAGGGGTGGTGCATGGTTTGCAATCTGCCATGCCTGCGCGCTCCAGGATGTCCAGCATGTACTGGTGCTGTGAGAGGAGAAGACCACCACGACACTTCTGCACACACACCCCCAAAAAGTGATGAAGCTCACCGAGATCCTTCATAGAGAACTCATGCTGTAAGGCAGTGATGGTGTGGCGGAGAAGACCGGTAGATGAGGCGGTGAGAACGATGTCATCAACATAGAGGAGCAGGTAGACAGTCTCAGATCCGCGGTGGTAAACAAACAGTGATGTGTCAGACTTGGCCTCAAGAAACCCAAGAGATAGCAGATATGAGGCAAACTGGCTGTACCATGCACGGGGAACTTGCTTGAGACCATAGAGTGATTTGTTCAACCGGCAGACAAACTCCGGATGGCTGTGAGCAATAAACTGTCTCAGACAAAGTCCCATGAAGGAAAGCGTTCTTCACATCAAGCTGATGAATCGGCCACTGCCTAGAAAGAGCAAGAGCCAGCACTGTCCGCACTGTTGCTGGCTTCACGACTGGACTAAAGGTCTCGGCATAATCAACTCTCGGGCGCTGCGTGAAGCCACGCAGCACCCAACGAGCTTTGTACCGCTCGAGAGAACCATCGGCATGGAGTTTGTGCTTGAAGATCCATTTACCAGAAACGACATTCGCCTTGGCAGGGCGGTGAACCAATTCCCAGGTGTGGTTCTGCAAGAGAGCAGTGTACTCGTCCTCCATAGCTGCCCGCCAATTGGGGTCGGCAAGGGCGGTGCGGTACGTCCGAGGCACAGGCGACAGTGGCATGGCGTGGTAGAGAGCAGGGAGCCGAAAACCGGACTTGGCGCGCGTTGTCATTGGGTGCTGATTCCGCACGGGAGACACTGGCACGGCACCCGGGGGAAGCAGTGCTGGGGAGGACGCTGTCGCGCCCGAGGAAGTGCCGGTGGAGAGCTTGGGCTGGAAACCAGCGGCGCACGCCGGGTGTAGACGTGGCGAAACCGGCGGTCAGCGTGAGCCGCACGTGGCGATGGAGGGTTGGTAGCCGCACGGGGCTGTGCGGGCCCCGGAGTTGGAGGTGCCCTGCGCGACGCATGGACCTCCATTGTCATGCGTGGCAGGGTCAGTGGTGCAATGTCCTCGACGGCGATGGGCGCGGCATTGTCCAGGGCCGCGCGTGGCATGGGCGCGGGGACTTCAGCACGCGCGAGACCCAGTTGCGCGGGGAGACCTGCAGGCAAAGAGGTGGGCGACGAGCCTATAGGCGCCGGCACCGGATTAGTGTAGTCATCCAGAAAAGCAAAATCAGCCGTGGAGGGGGTGGAAGGTAGATTGGCAAAGGGAAACGACGTTTCATCAAAGATGACATGGCGGGAGAGGTAGACCCGATTGGAGGCCATGTCGAGACATCGATATCCCTTACGATGGGTGGAGTAGCCGAGGAAGGTACACAAGGCGGAACGAGGAGCGAGTTTGTGGGAGGCTGTGGCAGTAAGATTTGGGTAGCATTTGCACCCAAAGATGCGAAGATGCTCATAAGATGGTGAAGACCCAAAAAGAGCATGATGTGGCGTGGAGAATTTCAGTGTCTTGGTGGGTAGGATGTTGAGGAGATAAGTGGCAGTGGCTAGGGCCTCAGCCCAATAGGATGGTGGCATAGACGCCTGAAACAAAAGCGAGCGAATGACATTGTTGATAGAACGAATGATACGCTCAGCTTTACCATTCTGTTGGGAGGTGTAGGGGCAGGACATGCGTAGGTGGGCGCCATGAGTGAGGAAGAACGTGCGGGCGCTGGAGTTATCAAACTCGCGGCCATTGTCACACTGAACTGCCTTGATACTGGCGCCGAACTGAGTGGAAACAAAGGAGAAAAAGTTAGCAAGTGTCATGAATGTGTCAGATTTGAGTCGAAGGAGAAATGTCCAAAGATGATGCGAACAATCATCGAGAATGAGCAAATAATACTTGTAACCAGAAACACTTTCAACTGGTGATGTCCAGAGGTCACAGTGTATATGATCAAAATTGTGAGAAGCACGGGATGCTGACATAGGGAAAGGAAGACGAACATGTCGACCCAGTTGGCAAGCATGACAAATAGAAGGACCTATGATTTTATTACATGAAGGAATAACTGCAGAACCCGCTAACTTAGACAAAACTTCATGACCGGGGTGACCAAGCCGGCGATGCCAAAGAGGGGCGGAGAACTCGGCGAGGAAGGACTCGGCGACAGGAAGATGCAAAGGGTAGAGCGGCCCGGAGCTATCGCACCTGATGATCACGTTCCGAGACCGAAGATCCTTCACAGAACAGCCAGTGGGGTCAAACTCAACAGAGCAGTTATTGTCAGATGTAAACTGACGAACAGAAATGAGGTTCTTAATAAGTTTAGGGGAAACAAGAACATTATTAAGGCGGAGAACCATGAAGGTCAGCTGTTCCAGTAGATGTAACGGGAAGGAGGGAGCCGTTACCGACAACAATAGAGGAAGGAACGGGATACCGAGAGGTGGAGTGAGGAGGATACCAGGGTCGGAGACCATGTGAGAGGTAGCCCCCGAGTCGAAATACCACTCGGGCTGGTGAGGAGGATTCAGCGCCATGGTGGAGAATGCGCTGCCGAGGCTGTTCTGGTCCCACGCGGGCAGGCCACCAGGAGCAGCAAAGTGGCCAGCAGCCTGCCCGATAGGAGCGCCATGGTAGTCCCGCAAGCTGGCTGTGGAATCCCGCAGGCTGGCCGTGGAATCCCGCCGGCTGGCCGTGAGGATCAGGGAGAATCCACTGATTCTGGACGGCAGCCAGCAGGGCTTGTGGCTGCGGCGGCGCCTGAGGAAGAAGAGCCGGCCCGGCGAAGCGTCCCTGCGGTAGAGGAGCAAGGGGAGGCCGAGGACCGGGCCACATCTGGATGGTGCCGGTCCACAGGTTGTAGAGACTGGGCCAGCCGCCGGTTGGAGGTGCGTCGCCTGCGCCGGAGCCCTGGGAGGATGCGGTGCTCTGGCCAGCCAGGCCGAAACGCTTGCCGCACCGTCCACAGGAGTGGGAGGAGCCACCGCTCCCACCCCCACCCCCGACTCTGTTTGCGCCACCGGTGCCACCGCCGAAGCCGCTGTGGGTCGAAGAAGATGGGGTGCAGTCGGCGGATGTTGCAGTGTGTTGGCCGCCGGAAGTGAGCAGGGCAATGGCGGGGGAGGACTTGCGATTTGCCATGTTGAGTTCCTCCAGGAGCAGGTTGGCGCGCGCCTCAAGGAAGGAAACGGCCGGCTCTGTTGAAGATGAAGACCGATGGCGGTAAATTTTTCGTTGAGGCTGCAGATGATGTTGAGGACGAGGGTACGGTCGGCGACGACCTCCCCGAATTCAGCAAGAGCATCGGCCATGGTCTTGAAGCGTCGGCAGTAGTCGGCGATGGAGAGATCCCCTTGGACGAAGTTCCGGAACTCAGCGTCGAGGTAGAGGGCGCGCGATTCTCTGTTGCCGAGAAACTGAGTTTCGACGGTGAGCCAGGTGACGCGCGCGGTGGCTCGGCGTTCTAGCACGATCTCGACGAGGTCGGAGGAGAGAGTGCCGAGGAGCCAGGATTTCACGACGCAATCCATGCAGACCCAGTCGGGGAGGGTCGGATGGTGGTCGTCGGCGAGCACGTGATCCTCGAGGGAGAACTTCCCGAGAGCGAGGAGGAAGAGCTCGCGCCATCGGGTGTAGTGGCCGGAGTTTGAGATCAAGAACAAGGGGAACCAAGCAGCGGATGTTTTGTACACCGACCGCCTGGGCATGGATGTTGGCGATGGCGGCGGTTTCATGGAGAAGAAGAGCGTCGTGGAGAGGAAGGGGGGTTTCGTCCACGAACTCGACGTCAGCGGCGTCTCCAGTGGCGGCGGCGCGTGCTAAGGCAGCGCGCTCGCGTTCAGCAGCCGCAGCGCGTGCGTGAGCGACGGCGGTAGCCTCGCGCTCAGCCGCCTCGGCCCGCGCGAGAGCAGCGGTGCGGAATTTGGCGGCGGCGGCGAGGCGTGCGTCGGTGACGACCGGAGCGACGTGTGCGGCCACCTCTGCCCTGTCGGCGGCTTCCTCAGCCCTAGTGGCGGCCTCTGCGGAGAGGAACTCGGCGGCAGGGAAAGAGGGAGCCGGCGGCGGCAGGTCACTCGACATGGCGGCCGAGAACAGGGGAGTTAGGGTTGCAAGCGGAAAAGTAAAGAGCGAAAGGTAAAGTGCTCTGATACCATGTAGGAAAGTGCAGGAAAGTGGTTGAACAGAATAGTTGATTGATTCAGGAGATAGCAATACAATGCATATATATAGGCAAGGATGTCTAGGGTTTGGCTAATAGAAGTATGGGCCAACCTGAGAGATCCTTGTCTATACTGAGTAGCTAATCAACCATACTAAACACATATGGGCCTAAAGCCAAGAGCCCAAAGGGCTGCCAAGAAGTCTGTCTAACATAGCATGTCTAACACTAACTATACAAATATACATGCTTTTACTTCTCTTTTGGGGTTATTCTTAATAGTTCTTATAGTGAATCCCATGGTAACTAACTGTAGCAAATATTTGCCCATGTCGGCTTCTAGAAACAGTAAGCAAGTTAGTTATGGTTTGCTTGCAATGGTTATTAGTTTAGTCTTCCCACAAGTTTGGTCTGATTTTTGCATCATGATTCAGGTTCAAGAGGTGGTTCTACTGGATGGAGATGCACGCCATTCAGAATCTGCAGAAAAAACTTCTAGTAAATGGTAGATATGTTGATACGACTTTTCATTTTTCCCGTGTGGGAGATCCCATAAGCAAGTATAAATCATATTTTACCTGCTGCATACACAAATGCATACTTATGTGGTCAGCCTGTGATTCAGTGTATACAACATAACAACAATGCCTATGTTTTACATTTAGTATCTTCTGTATGTTACTATTGATTCATTCCGGTATTTCTTTAGGGATGCAGTGAAGATATACTATCCTTCAAGGTTGGCATTTGAACTAATAGAATTCGTTGACCTTACTGTTTTTGATATGTAGTTGATGATTATTTTCTTTTTCTCTTGTTGGCAGGGAACACCCTGATTCTGTTGAGCTTTCTCATGATGACATAAAATGCCTCGAGCCTGAATCATTGCTGTCCTCACCTATAATGAACTTCTACATTATGTAAGTATTGTTCTTCTTAGTTACTGTTATTTGTGTTTTCAAGAAGCAAGTAACAAGAACAGTTAATCATAATGGAGTTGTATATTATGCATCAGTTGATAGCCAAGGTTGCCAGTATCAGGATCCTAGGCAGTATCATTTTCCTGTTGACAGGATGGGGATCCTAGGGTCATGGTAGGATTGTACCAATGTACCTTGAAAATTGTGACTCTGCAGATTACTGTAGAAAAGACAATATTTGAAAGATAGTTACTGTAAAATAGCCGAAAAGTGGCTTTTAGAAGTTGAAAAAGGGAGGTCCGATAGTTAAAAAAATGTGACATCTTGCAGTAGCCATTTGCTGCTCTTTTGGTGTTTTAGACACTCTGGGCATTGACATTTCCGTGTTCTGGCATATGCATCGAAGTTTCTAAATTCCTTTTTTGTGGCCTTGTTCGTAACAGTCATAACTAGACTTCTTGTAGGTACCTACAGGGACCAATGTCATCAATTAGTAGACTAAGAGGCAAGTACCACATTTTCAACACATACTTCTTTAGCAAACTTGAAGCCCTGACATCAAAGGTAAGTTTCTGTATTAAATTCCTAACTTCTGTTGTTACTTATTAAAATGCAATATTCTATACTGTGATTGCTACACTTGCTATGTTGTATTCTACTACATATTTCACACTGGGTTTCCGAACTGAGTGCCTAGAAAGATGAATAGGCATGATACTTCTCATGGACAAGTGTGATGCAGTCCAAGAATAAGCCATTCCCCATCACACAGATATCTGCCACCAGAGTCGAACACCCATGGATCCAAGTTGAGGATGCTGGGGAGCTAGATAGCCGTGTCTGAGGAATGCTGGACACCGGAGGCCTCGACACTGTGATGGGGTGCTGGGCCACAATAGCAAATATACGCACAGTGATGTTGGACACCGATAGGCTTGCTCTTCACTCCTGCCAGGGCAGTGGTGAGCTCCATCTGCTGCGTTGAGCCATCGAACCGTCACTCATCACCAGTATTCTCCAATCTCTCTTGTTTGGGCTAGCTTCCATCCCCCAATCTCTACCCATAGAGAAATTGGACAAGTTCTAGACCCAAATTTGAGCACAACTACTGGTGGCAGTGAAGCAAATAATTTAACCAACCAAAGAATTGATTTTGGTGGCAGTGAAGCAAATAATTTAACCAACCAAACAATTGATTTTCTCTCTTATTATCTCGAATTCTTTTTGAGACCTACACAGAAAAAAATGCAAAGCTCTCTCTTCATCTAAGCACAACCATCTTGTTCTGGTTCACCTCAAGAATCCAGACCTGGCTGGCCCACCCTGCCGTCTTGACAAGCTCCGAGCAGCCTCACAGCCACCGGAGTGGAAGCAACCTCCTAACCCCTCCCTCCAGGCGGGGTCGCGATGCCCGCCCGCTTGGCGTGGTTGCCACGCTTGGTGGCGAGAACAGCGGGAGCAAGGGCCATTGGGTTTTGTAGATAGAGCCAAGGGCAATCCAGTGATTTCATAATTGTTGTTTTCTTGCAAAAAATACAAAAAAAAGGAAAATGGACTATGGAAGCTCACGGAATGGTAGAAAAACTAACGGTGACTTCTTTCAGTGGTATTGAAGTGCATTCTTTCAGTGGTATATAGCAAAAGTAGTGATCTTTCGGTGCTACATAACCAATTTTTCCGTAACAATATGGAAACCAACTAATCGAAAATGACCTAGGAGCTTCTCCAGTGCATAGTAGCTTCAAGTCGTAACTTCATCTACATAAGCTTAAGCATCTGGAAGGAGACTTCCACTCCAATACACGGGCGCTTCAGGATGGGCCCACAAGATCTTAAACAACTTGAAGCTCCTGCCACTCCCCTCCAGAGCACCTAACCTCACTGGGCCCACGCATTTAAATTGAAGTTACCATAGCCCTTTTTGAAGCAACCATGTGCACTGCGGTGTCATCTTTCTCTTACATGGATGGTTGATCCATGGTGGAGAATTGGAGATGCTCTAATTGATAGATGCCCAATGAACCAAACCATCCTAACCAACCAAATCACCTATTCCCTAACAAATGAAGCTAATCGTGAGTGAATAGTAAGCGCATAACCATACGCTCCAGCACCACGTGAACAATACCACGCTATACCAACCCCTAAATGCTGCACATGACAGGTTAAACCCCAAGTCTAGTTAGTTCTGTATTCAACCTTTTTGGTTTCTTACTCTGAAGGTGGATAGGTTATGGGTGGGTTTTTTTAGGCTATGGCTTTCGGCTTAAATTTTTGAATTTTGGTTGTTCGTGAAAAAGAGTACGGAGAGAGATACTCGCATGCGATTTTGGCCGATATAGATGAAGTAAGGACTATCTACTACAATACGACTTGTAGACTCTGCCTTGAAAAGATACTCCGTGTGAAAACTAGTTACTATAGCATAAACCGAAAGTTATAATCCTAAAGCCCAAAAGAACATAGCCTATGACCATATTATGGCCTAATTCCTTTCAATTTATGGCTTATGTCTTCTCTTGAACAAACGAGATGGCTTCACTGCCACCGTTTCGAAATGGCTTATTGGCATTCAGTTCGTTCACATAAGTGCTCGCATTAGGGCCAAAAATTATAAGCCGCAACCGAAAAGAACCCACCCTATATATCTTATTCATATGATCTACTACGAGCAATATATTTGTATACCTTTTTCATGGAAAAATATAATTTTGATATGTCTGTCACTCAGCTGTATTAACATGTGTTCCTGTGTCATATTTCCTTGTGCTAGTTATTTATTCAACTTTTTTAATCTCTTACTCTGAAGGTGGACAAGGCTGCTTATTTCTTGAAGCTGAGAAGATGGTGGAAAGGCGTAGATATTTTTCGAAAGGCATATATATTGTTGCCTGTGCATGCAGAGTAAGCAATCTTGTTGCCTCTTTTGTAAAGATACATTACTTCAGATAGGTATTTCTATTAGCTAGTAATTTGCTCAGTGACACTGCGAAGGTGTGTAAATTGGAAAATAACATCCAATGTGAGGCTGACAACCTGTTTGGCTAGTTAGAGAGAGGGAGGGAGCTTCAAGTATTATCATTTTTATTACATTTTTTAAACATTTTTGTTAATATGATTTAATTAATATGCCTAGCAATAAAGAGCTCGAAGTACAACTACAAAATAGTAGGTCCTGTGACTCCATGGCTCTCAACGCAGCCTCAGTGCTTAAGCGGGACATGGCAGTCTACTTCTTGGTCTTCTAGCTAATCAAAGAGGAACCAAGAAAAATACAATAAGCGAAAAGAGACCGGCGATCAGAATGATCGCTAGCCCAAGTCGATCAGAGTACGCCTGAAGCTGCAAAGAACTGAAACGAGAAAAGAAAAGACGAGTGATAGTCCCACGAAGATATCGTAGAACACGAAGGTGACTGTAGTGGAGCTAAGTGGGAGCAGAGAAACTGGCCCAGGATGTGAACTGGGTGGGAGATGTCAGGGCAAGTGATCCCAAGGTAGACAAGGCTCCCGACCAGATGACAGTAGTGAGTGGGATCCTCAAGAGGTTCATCATTGATAGGCTGAAGGTGAACACCAAGCTCTATAAGTATCCACTACACGTTGATCAGTGAGACAAGCGTGAGTGAGGATTTTATGAATATTATGTGTATATTGAAGAGGCCTAATGGGCAATATATATAGGGAATACAAGAGGATATTACAAGGTAATATGCCATATATGGATAAGGAAAGCGAGGCATATAAGGAAAGGAATAATACAATTCCTATTCTATCTCTAATACCCTTAACACCCCCTCTTAAATGCAACGCGTATGTAATAGCATTTCATTTAAAAAAGGGTTAACACTAAAACAAAAAAAAAATCCGAAGTAAGTCTTGATAATGTCGTCGTTGCATGTAGCTTTTGAATAAACTGTCAAATCAAGCCGAAGAGGAATAGATAGAAGCATGGCGGCGCAAATTGAAGCCCAAGACGGCGGCGGCGCAGTGCACAAAGTGCAGAAGACGTGCGGCGGTCTTAGAAGCTCGGGGCGGTGGCTAGAGAAGTGGTAGCATCATAACGACTTCTACGATCTACACGCGGCTCAAAGAGTAAAGCGGTGGCTGCTGCCATGCAAAAGAAAATTACTATCATTCTATGACTAACAATAAATTTGTAGACTCGCAAGATTTGGACGAACTGAAAGAGAATCTACCGACTTGAATAGACGCAACGGAAGACTCAAAAGAAAAAAACTTGAAGACTTAAAAGAACACAGATACTAGCAGCAGCATAAGAACCCATCCATCTTTCCTCCTCTCCGTTACATCCTCTCATCACCACCCCTCCCTTGAGAATCTCCTCGACGAGGCCCCAGATCAGGTCGGACGACAGAGGACACCGCGGTGGGGTCCACATCGGGCGGGGGAGCCATGGAGGCGGGCTTGGACGAGAGGGAGAGCACGCGGGTGAAGTCCGTGCGGGAAACGCTGACGCGGACATCGCCGACGAAGCTGCGGTGGTCTGCATGGTACACCCCGTCTGAGGCAGCGGCGGTCGCCGGATTCGAGGCAACGGTGGCCGGATCCGAGGCAACGACGACCGAATCCGGGGGTGATGGAGCATGGCGGACTGGATCTAGAGCGGAGGTGGTTAGATCTGGCGCGAGGTTCCCGGATCCGGCGGCGAAGAGGCCAGAGGCGGCTGGAGATCCAACTGGGCGGCGCGATACCTCAGAGATGAGCCACGCGGACTCGCTCCCCCCTCCTCGCGACGATGGCGGCGCGCCTCTCCTGCTTTGAGCAGTGGCGGTGGTCCAAGAAGAGGACGGCAGCGATGGTGGCTCGTGCTGTGGAAGATGAAGGCGATGCGGCGGCGGCGGGCGTGGGAGACGGTCGGATCCAGGCAGGACTTGGCCGGCGGCGATCGGATCTAGGCGCGTCAAGGTCGGCGGCGACCCAATCTGGGCTGGGTCCGCGATGTGGCAACGAGGCAAGGCCGAATCCGCCCAGAAGAGGTGAGCAGCGGGGGCCGTCCAAGTGATGGACGACCGCGGCTGTTCACCAGGATCCAGGCGCGGCGAGATCCGACGGTTGTCCAGCGACGGCCCGGCGAGATCCGGTGGTGGCGGCCAGCGAACGCGGGCATCAAGACGGCGGGGGATGGCGACATGCGGCTGCGCCAGCGGCTGGGGAAGAGTTGGCCGCCCCTGGGAGCGAAGATCGCTTCTCCCGGGGGCAGCAGATGCGGAAGTCGAGCGAAGGCTAGGAGGCAGCGACGACGGCTACAGTAAACCCTAACCCTAACCTTTGCTCTGATACCATGTTATGAATATTGTGTGTATATTGAAGAGGCCCAATGGACAACACATATAAGGAGTACAAGAGGCTATTACAGGGTAATATGCCATATATGGGTAAGAAAAGCGAGGCATATAAGGAAATGAATAATACAATTCCTATTCTATCTCTAATACCCCTAACAAGGATATCCTGAATGTAATGCTCCTTGGAGATGTAGCCCTCGGGCGTAGAAGTAATCTCAATCCCTAGAAAGTAACGAAGAAGACCAAAATCAAACATTAGGAACTGCTCACTAAGACATTCCTTCACAAAGGCAATGTACTAATGTAAGATTGGTCCCGATCTTCCAGTGGATGATGATTTGATTGGTAGAGAATGACATTAACGATGAGACTATTTGACTGAAACACGATCAAACTGTCCAACAATCGCTACACCATGCTCTTGCCGTTATCAACCTCGCCAAGAACGACGGTTGATCTAATCACGAAGATCAATTTCTGCAAGCAATCGAAGAACAAAAATTCAAGTAAAGAGCAACATGAAAATTGCTAGATATAAAAGTCGTGCAAGGATAGTTGAGGTTCTGTAATACGAATCTATTGGTCTAATCGACATGAGATAACATGGAGTTTGCACACAAGGGGCTAAACTATCTAAACAAAACCTAAGGAAGGTGCTTGGGCTATTTGAGAGGGGCAAGGGTGGCAGCCAAGGAGGTGGGCATGCAACTCTAGGAATTGCATGGCCCATAGGCCCAAGTGGAGGTGGCGTAGCACTTGTTGACTCGGATTCAGAATCAGCCCCGACTTGTTTTGGCGATTGTGGCACGCTCAGAAGGAATTTGGTGGGGCCAAATCCGTTGGAAAGAGAACGGAATAATCTTTTCATGCTGTACTCATACACCTTAAACGAAGTCTGCATGTGAATTTTATGTATGTTTGAAGTCAGTGCTTCCTCCGGAGGCCGAATTGGATTCCAGAACATGTCCAACTTGAACTCTTGCTTGACTTGTAGCCAAAATGACATGGAAACCTTGGAGAAGAGTTGGGAAAGACGTCGACTTGGTCTTGATGTGCAGGTCGACTTCCCTTTAGGTGGATCCCAACCACGAGCGCGTAGTGTTGATGCAATCCTCCTTGTATATCTGCACAAATATACATTTTCATCATTAGGTAGCATTATATTCTCATTTAAAATAAATTGAAAGTGAAGAAACGAATTCATCTTTTGTTCAATCATGGAAGCTATGGTCGTATGCGTTTGTGGTATGGTCACATCACTGAACCAGTAATGATCATATCATCGACATATAGAAGGTGCGTCCAACCCCAAGGAGAGGTGTGTACAAGGTTGTCATGGTGTCACCTAGGCGATGCCAAGTCGTCCTAACGGCCGGAGGGGAATGCCAAGACTATTCGCCCAGCACATGAGGAGTTAGGCGGGCGCCTGGCGCCAATCTGCAGCCTTCTCCCACCGCCGATGTTGATCTGCAGCCTTCTCCCACCGTCGGCATCCCTTTCCAACCTGCTCTCGCCACCGACGCCCGTCTCCACTGCCACTACCGTGTCGACCCTCTCCGCTGCGAATTTGTGGGGAGCTCAATAAGCCTCACCTCTGCGAGAAGGATCCGGATCTAGTGGTGCCCGCCGTGCTTCTCAAGCTCCTCTAGGCGGCGGCGCTTCCAGGGTAGGGTGACGACGTAGGAGAAGGCCATCCCACCGAGGCAAACGTGGAATAGCGGCTCGAGGGAGCCCATCTTGATGTACTTCTCAGTGTAGCGGTCAACGGCTTGGTAGGTGCTCTTCTTGACATTCTCCCAAGTGAGAGCAGAGGGAGAGCCAAGGGAGAAGCGGTGGTCAGTGGTAATGAGGTGGCACGCCGGCCCAGCCTTGCCGGCGGCTAGTGGTAGATGATTTGGGGTTGGGGGGAGCAAGATAGGCAAAGGGAGAAGCAAATGCCGCGCTCGGGCATGCAATTGTTGGAGTGGGGAATTTTTTTTGGTCTTTTTGTGATTTAGTCCTCAAAGTTCCTGAAAATTACAAAGACCCCTCGCTCAATGGATTTCTTCTAATTTGGATCTCCTGAGCTCCGTTGCATGGTTATTTAGATAATTTGTGCTATTATGTTACATGATTATTTATTTTTTGGTCATATAAGGTATTACTTATATTTATTACTACCGTCTAACTACTATCGTCTAACTGTCACAATGGCGGGCGCCTAGTCGACTAGGCATCCAAGCGCTCCGGGCTCACCGCGACTTGCCAGAGCGCCGTGACAACCATGGGTGTACAAAGATCCCAAGTGCGATCCGAGCGGATCTTGATTCCGAGCTCAAGGGAACCATCCGAGCGGGTCTTGATTTTGTACACTCGCACATGATGGGAGTGATGTGCAAGTAGGGGCACAAGATCCTAAGTGCCAATACGATCCAAAGCAGCAATCTCCTCAGATATCGCTAGCTGCGACTTAAGATGAGCAGCAGTCTCACGGTAGGTCATATAGGCTCAGAAGAAGCAGCGGCTACAAAACTGTAGCGCTCAGGTGGCCTAACAGTGTGACGATCACAAAGATCGTATCTAGGAGAAGGCGGAGCGGGATCCAGCAAGGACAAAGAACAGCTAGGAACATGGCATAGCAAGGACGAATGCTCAACTAGAGAAGTAGTAGACCAAGGACGAGAGTAGTGCAGAGGAAAGGGTGGAATCTTAACAAAAGAGTGGGAAGGAAACTCCGACGGAGGTGGAAGAGGTGTAGCCGGAGGAGAGGGAGACGAAGGTGGAGGATGAAGCGTTACAATAGCGGAAGGCAGAGAGTCAGGAAAAGTCAGAAAGGAGAGCGACTCAACAAAAGAATCGGACCTGACTGTGGGGGAATGAGGGTAGTAAGGTCGTGACTTGGGACTTGTCAAACGTGACATCCTCAGAGATCCTCATCCTGTGAGCAACGGGGTTGTAGCAGCGATAACCCTTATGCTTAAGACTGTAGCCAAGGAAAACACACTCAACTAACGGAGCAGTCAGTGATCTAAAAGGCGGGCTGGGCGGCCGCCTAGGCCCCGCCTAGGCGCTCGGCAGCCACCCGGCGCCTCGCCTAGGGGAGTTGGGCGGGGAAGATGAGGCCAGGCGGCGAGTCGGCCCAAGGCGAGAGCAAGGCGGGGCCAGGCGGCCTAGGCGCGGCGCAGAGGGAGCAGCGGGGATGGGGGAAAAGCGCTACCGCACACGACGAAGTCACCGCCGCCGTCGACTCGCCGGATTCCGGGGCCGCCGCCGCCAGATCCGGACTCCCCGCGCCAGATCCCACCGCTCCCGTGGACGCCGCCGCCGGATCCGGACTCCCCGCGCCGGATCCCGCCGCCGCCGCGCCCGTGGCCGCCAGATGATGTCAGGTGGTGGGGGAGGCGCGCGGAGGGAGTGACGCGGAAGGGGCAGCGGGGAGGGAGCAGCGCGGAGGGAGCGGCCGGGATGGGGCGGCGCGGAGCCGCAGAGGGAGCGGTCGGGAGGGAGCGGCGCAGTGGGAGCGGAGGGAGCGAGGCGTCGGGTTGGGGTTAGGGTTAGGGTTTGCGCCGGGCGACCGGTCGGTTAGATTAGATAGGAACAGTCGGCGGGGTCCGGTTTGGATTTTTTTTCATTTAGTCCTCCGATTTTTAAAAATTACAAATAGACTTTTTTCTCAATAGATTTCTTTCAATCTAGACCTCCTAACTATATATATTAGACGAATCCTAGTAACACTGATAATTGTTGATCAAGGTAACAATTTTCTTCATCTAAACAGCAAATATATATACACGATTGTTTATTTTTACCTAATATCTTTATTTTTAATTCGGCCGCCTAGGCCCCGCCTAGGCCCCCTAGGCGCTAGGCCCCACCTCGCCGCCCGCCTAGCGCCTAGCGCCTTCTTGAACATTGGGAGCAGTCAACTTAGTGCACGCATGAGGTGGAACTATGAAACAGACAACCAAAACTGCGAAGGTGACTGTACTTTGGGGCTCGGCCATAGAAATGCTCAACAGGAGCAGAACCCTAAAGGGCAGTGGAAGGCTTCATATTGATGAGAAAAGCAGCAGTGGAAACAACCTCAGCCCAGAAGTGAGGGGGAACAGAAGAGGCAAACATATGAGAGCACGAGCAGTCTCAAGTGACGATGCTTACGCTCGGAGACCGTTCTGAGCGTGAGCAGCAGGACGAGTTCTGGGGAAGAGTACCCTGCTCAGCGAGAAACGATGCAAAGCAGCAGATAGATGCTCACCAGCAGAGCCGGCACAAAACACGAATGGCCAAATCGAACTGAGTGCGAACCATGGAGGCGAAAATCTGGTGAATAGAGAGAACCTGACTGCGAGAGGACATAAAGTAGATCCGATATGGCAAGAACAATCATTAACAAAGATCACATAATATCGATGACCTTTCGAAACGAAGGGAGCCGGGCCCCAAACATCAGAGTGAACAAGATGAAAAGGATGAGTAGAAATAGAATCACTAGAGAGATAGGGGAGTTGCGGCTTCTTGCGAAGCTTACAACCCATACAATGTAAAGACGTGTCTCCAGAAACAGACCCAAGAACACGACCAACTAGTGACGATAGGCGCAATCCGTAAAGATGACTGAGATGATGGTGCCACCGAGCGAAGGAGGTAGTGGAGGACGTGGCAAGGGCAGAGGTAGTGGAAGGGGCTGACTGGCTGGTGGAGACAACGGAAGGTAGACAGAGCCAATCGAGCTCCCAAAGACGCTGCGAATCATGGCGCCGTGGGCAAGTACTAAGCAAAGTCCCCTGTGCTGCAGTCCTAAACAAAACACCCCGTGCTGCAGTCCTAAACAAAACAAGTGTCAGACTCAAAACAACATGATAGTCATGATCAGTGATCTGACCAGCCGACAAAAGCTGCATAGTAAGCTGAGGAATATGAGAGACTGCAGGAACATGAAGAGAGTGAAAAGGGTGCAGTGAGGTGAGGTGGTAGGATCTGGTGTCATGTGAAAGGAAGCACCATAGTCGAAGATCCACAAAGACTGGATGCCTCACAAGGGAGGAGGCAAAGGCATGGAAGACTGCTGAGAAGCAAGAGCCAGACGAGCAAATCCCGAGGAGTTTGAGGATGAGCCAACACCGAGGCACTGGAGGAGATGAGCAGCTGTGCGGCATCACCGGAGGAGCCCTGGCGAGAGGCACCAGCTCCTGAGTGGGAGGAACCGCCAAAACTCTTCGAGTGACATCCACCTTGACGACCCTGGTCCCTCCTCCGCTTGTAGCTGTAGGTGCAGTGGAGACCCGTAGTAGAAGTAGCAATCACTGATGCGCCGGGAGCTGGAGGAGAGAGCACAGCCGATGCTGAAGAAATAGGCGAAGTGGCAGGTGCTGAAGCAGACTAGAAGGCATGCATTTAAATCGTGTCACAGTGACGAGCCTCCTTAGCACGCACAGACGTGAGAGCCTCCACTAAGCTTGGGCGTGGGTGGCGAGTCGAGCTGAGCCCGCACAATCTTGAACTCAGGCCGGAGACGTGTTAGGAAGTCATAGAGGCGGTGAGTCTCCTAGTGAGCACAAAGCCTCACAACACTACAGCAGGGACATATACAGCAGACATCTAGCCCAAAGAGTCAGACTAACACCACATCATAGACATATGTTGGTAGAAGTCATCGACAATGGCATCAAGTTGTTGAAGAGTGTGCACCTGGTGCACAACGGAGAGATACATAGCATCACTCGTCGACTGGTAGTGAGCTTGGAGGCGCTCTCACATAAGTTGCGTCATCGGCAGCTTCGCCACATCCATGGAGATGGCCACGGGCATGCTACCCAATAGGATGGCGGTAGCACAAGCCTCAGCATCCTGCCATGGCTCGTAGATGTGCTGTTTAGACTGGTAGAGTTCTAGGGCCTCCTCGAGTGCAGCAGTGGCCTCCTTAAACGCCTGATCTGCACCAGTAGGAATAGCGGGTGGAACGGGCGGTGTAGGACGAAGTGGACAGGCGTGCTTGCCAGTGAGATGACCCCATAGGCGTTGGCCGTTAAGGTGAATACTTAGGTGAACAACCCACTTTCGGAAGTTCGTCGCGTCGAAATGAACCGAGGGGAGCGGGATGGCAAGGAGCCACCGATGGTAAGCCATCTGGAGCAGATCAGGCCGCAATGGCCAGGGAGGTCGATGGCAGCAGCCGGCCGGGGCGGAGGTGGCATCGGCTAAGACTGGCTGGCTGGGGCTAGGGCAGCGGTTGCGTCGGCGGAGGGTGGTCGGGGCAGCGTCGGCCGAAGCAAGCCAGTGCTGCGGCGGCTGAGGCTAAGGCGGGCCAAGGCGGTGGGGTTGGGGCCGGGGCAACACGGCAGCGACGGGGCTAGTCGGGGCGGCGGCAGTGTTGGCCGAGGCAGGGTGGGGCGGCAGCAGTGTCGGGGCGAGCCAAGGCGGCGGTGGCGTCAAGCGGGAGGCGACAGCACCAAGTGGGAGGAGGTGGCAGTGCCGAGCGTGGGAAGAGGAGGCGGGTGGGAAGAGCAGGCAGGTGGCGGCGACTGGCTGCAGCGATGGCGATGGAACCATAACCCTAATCGGCGTCTAATACCATGTTAGAATGGTGAGAGCATTCTATTCCCATAGGCCAAGAGCCCAATATGTAACATGTACATTTGCAAATAACACCCTAGGCTATATACATATAACACTGAGTAGTGGTTTGCTGTGCCCTGGGAGTTAGGGACAGTGATCCCCAGGGTTCGTAAAACTGATAAAAACCGACTAGTCCCGGTCTAACCAGCCACATGCTGGATATGGTATATTTGGGCCTGTTTAAGTGCTGAGTTAATGTCAGTTTAAGTATACACCATAATTAGCTATTATTATGGTTGACAGTGACACTGAGCAATTCCTGAAGATTACTAGTGATTCCCACTGAGTCACGTTTTTATGAGGAAATCTGGGAGCTGGCTGGTTTCCGGTTAGGACTGGGCGTTCGGGTTACCCGAATTTTTCGGGTCGGGTAGTTCGGGTAATTCGAAATTCGGGTAATGAAAACTGCTACCCGATATTAGCCCCAAAAAAACACTACCCGCAATTTCGGGTACCCGATAATTCGGGTTCGGGTTCGGGTATACCCGATATACCCGAATTTACAGAAAATCAGCTAATTTCTCGACAATTCGGGTAATTTACAGACAATTCGGGTAATTTACAGACAATTCGGGTAGTTCGGGTACCGGGGGATATTACCCGAACTACCCAAACTAATTTCGGGTAATCAGAATCGCTATCCGAATTTGGGATCGGGTACCTCGGGTTCGGGTATTTCGGGTTCGGGTCCGGGTAATTCGGGTACGGGTAACGGGTAGCGGGTATTTTGCCCAGGCCTATTTCCGGCTGGTTTCCGGCAAACTGGTGGGTACTGGGAACCAGCCTGGTACTAGTTTTGTAAACCCTGGTCAGAAAGAAGTAAATGATCATTCAACTTGTTTGCCTTAATTTTCAATTAATCGTTGCGTAACAGTCTTTTTACATCTCGTAATCGCTGGGAAGGAGCTGTGTGTAAAATTTATTTTTTATTCCTCTTTGCTTGAATGGATTCAAATTTTATTGGGATATGACCTGATAACTGATGCATATCTTAACCTACCTGTGCTAGAGCTATCTGTTACTTCTAATCTTTTATTAAAGGATGAGCCTGTTTCTTTTTGTGGTTCCAATCGGTCAGTACACACTGGAGCCTGGTTATTATATGCATGCCAGCAAAGGAAGATCAATCAGGTCCCATCATACTTCATTTGGATTCACTGAAGTTTCATAGCAGCAGATTGATTTTCAGTGTTGTTGACAGGTACTTAGACTCAAAATCTCTGAGCAGTTGTAACTGGACTGATATTTGATGTACTCCTGTGGCTTTTATTTGTACAACTACAACACAATCTCACAGATGTGACAAAGGCTAACATTTTGTTTTATTTTTTTCATAATTGAAGTCTTGCTAATTTCATACGTTTTTGCATTTGGATGTAAACCCAAGTTCTGGAATGTGGACACTATTATTTAGTGCATCCCATTTTTTTTTCTTGTCTAGGTGTGGAAACATACATGATATTCTCAGATTTTCGATGTATTATTTTAATTATATTTTTAAAACCTTGCATATTTGCTTGCAGATTCTTAAAAGAAGAATGGAACTACCTGAGTGAAAATAGCTCTTTAGCAGAATTTCCTATACAAGAAATGGTGTGGAAGAACCTTCCTCGTAAAATTGAGAAGAAGCCGATTGCGGTAACTCAGTGTTTCTTTCCCTTGAAATGCATGTACTTCAATATGTGTTTTTGAGGTAATCTTTAGCTGATAAAATGTGCCTATATGGCTGGAGCATCCAATAGTTCGTGCATTCATCTGTTCACTTCAGAATTGTATAAAACAAAACTGTTATTTAGACTTCTCTTGAGAAAATTGCATCAGATCCACCTGAGATGTTCATTCACCTGCTGTATTGCTGAATTCTGTGCAATTATACACCTATATTATTGAGAAAAGTGCTTGTTAGCAATGGATGGATGAAAAATTTTGGTACAAAATTGGTGCTAAGACGACCACTTGGTGTTCCCATGACAGTTTGTCCATATTAGTGACCAATTCTTAAGATAGCAGGTGTAAAGTTCAATTTACAAAGTACAGCCAGTAAATTGCTAAAATTAGAAGTACATGAATTAATTGGCAATTACTCAGAAGTTCAGGCCATTGTCTAAAATAAAATTACTGGTGAGCATCAACAATTTTTAGAAGTGGATATCCTCTTTTCTTTATATATGGTTGAGAACATCTGGATTCTAGATGGTGTGCTTGTTCTTCCACACTTTGATCTTGTAATTACCCTTACACTCTTACCTTTTGTTGCCAGGTTCCACAGCAGGAAAATGAATACGATTGTGGCCTCTTTGTTCTGTACTATATGCAGCGCTTTATTGAGGAGGCACCTGAAAGGCTTTACAAGAAAGACCTTTTTATGGTTAGTCACTATTTGTTAATGCCTTGAACATTTTATATTATGTGTGCTTGACTGCTTGCAAAACACTCTAGCCTGTCCACAGATGCTTCTGGCTCAGTTTTTCTCTCCTTTTTTTTCTGTTAGTTTGGCAAAGAATGGTTTCAACCTGAAGAGGCTTCTGCATTAAGAAAGAAAATGCAGAATCTGCTTCTTCAGATGTTTGAGGAAGCTAAACCTAAGAACAATATAGCCGAGCCGACAACAACGTCGGAGAACCCTTTGGAAGGCAGTTCAGCTAAGACAACATCGCCAGAGCATCCTTTGGAATGCATTTGATGCTGCCACTATGGAAGTGAATGATGTAGCCATAAAAGCTGACTGAATTGTATTGTAGAGGGGGTGGTGTGCATCTGTGAACATTGTAGTCAATGGATTTTTTTGGTTTATGCTACATGAGAAGGAAACTTGAGGGTGCATGTATAGTAATCCTGTAACTCTGAATATGCAGAAACTGTCGTGTATAGTTCAATAGGAAAACTGGTGGTGCAATAGCCTCTCAAGGTAGATTTTTTCCCTTTAATTTTTTAGGCTCAACTGGAAGAGAATGGTCGAACTATGGCTCTACTCATTTCAGCTTGAGTTTCTGATTTCTGACTTATTTTTCACTATTCATAAATTTCGTCTTTTTCTGATTTTTTTGGCTTTTTTTTAGCTTTTTGCTTACTCTTTTTTCCTATATTCATTTGTATTATCCGTGATGGGCTAATATGTTTTTTCTATTTTTAAATTTGTTTTAAGTTTAGTTAGGCCAAATAAGTCACCATCAGTTACAGTGTAATTTCAGCTAACTACAGTAAAATTTCAGTCATAAGCCACTTTTTTCAGCCCAACCGAGCAGCACCTATAGGATCTGATCAAATGATATTTTACAAGCTTTGAGCTGCCAAGTTGACAGCGTCAGAATCTGGTTGTAATCCTTAAAAATTCGTTGGAAAAGTGCGCCTAATTCTGCTTGCAAACAATTGCAGATTTGCTACATGCATTATTGAATGGTGGTCCTTAGTGAGGATAGATGTTTCTTCGTTGGAACTGGTGTTTGCTCATGTTCTACATGCGCCTTATAGTCAGGTGTTTTGGTTAGTATATGGCCGAGCCCCATCTAACCATTCATACATTTAGTGCCAAAAAAGTGCAAATAGTGTGCCTAGGTCCTCAAGCGAGAGTGCGAACCGAAGCGAGAAAAAATTTCCTCGAGCTACACTAGCACAGCACCTTAGGCAGGGCAAGCGTGGTGGCGGTATCCATGAAGTATCCTAAAGCATATAGCCTCACAAAGATAAGTGTTTTGAATCTAGACCTTGCTTACCTGCTTTTGGCAAGGAAGAAACATTTTTGCCAAAAGGAGATTCCTCGGAAAAGAATAATGTGGGCAAAAATTCCAAAACGCCACGAGGAAATAGAGAATCTGAATAGTAAAGAGAGGTCTGAAGTTCTCCCATACAGTTGTGTTTATTGTGGTCTTGTGCTACTATGTGATCTGTGCTTATTGTCACATGAGGATTAAATCTATCTTTATCATTTAGTCTATATACATAAAATTATTGTAGTACACTTGTACAGGATTTCCCAGTTATTGAGACATACTACGTACTATACTATTTGTACTAATAGTCTGCCTGAATTACTACAAATTGACATTGAAAAGACTTAAATGGACATTGCACAAACTGTTATGAATATTGTGTATGTATTCATGAGGTTTAGAGGGCAATATATAGAGAGTACAAGGAGATATACAAAGAAATATGACATACACAGATAAGAAAACTAAGGCATATAAGAAAACAAATAAACAATTCTATTCTATCCTTAACACCCCCTTAAACTCATGGTGGATCACACACACTAAGTTTGAAAACAAAATACAAATGTTGTGCCCTTATTTGCGGATTCGTGAAGAAGTCAACAAGTTATAACTCTGAAGGCACAAAATATAGAGCAAGTACAACCTCCTGCACCTGTGAGTGAGTGTATGAAGCATCCATACCAATGTGTTTAGTGAGCTCATGATTTACTGAATCACGAGCAATGCTGATAGCACCTATCCTGTCAGACATACGAGTCGTAGGTCCCCTTACATGTACTTCAAAGTTTGGAAGTAGGCATATCAACCAAGTAATCTATGTAGTCACTACTACCATAGCTCTCAATTCAGCCTCTGCACTCGAACAGGAAACTGCAGTTTGCTTCTTTATCTTCCAGGCAATCACTAACCCAAGTCGCATCAGAGTACGCCTGAAGCTGTAGTGAGGTGGAGTTAGGGAAAAACAAACAGCGAGAGATGGTGGCTGTAGTGAAGGTGAATAGGATGAGCCATGAACTGACTCAAGATATCAACAACATCGATAATATCAAGATGAGTGCTCACAAGATATACTAAACTTCCAACAAGATGGCGATATCGAGTAAGATCCTCAAGAAAATCATCATCAGTAGCACGAACCTAAAGGGAGAGCTCCATAGGAGTCTCAACAGTGCGAGTATCAGTTAGACCAGACCGATTAAGATGGTTCTGGATATACTTTTGCTAGGAAGAAACCTCAATCCTAAGAAAGTACGTAAACAAACCAAGATCAGTCATCAGAAATTACTTACTGAGATACTTCTTCACTGAGGTAATCACTAAGGTAAAATATGAAAACCATGCACAAGGGGCCTATTTGAGGCCATAAAGAGCACAACGAAGATGAGATATATGGTCATCTGGAACAGAATACCCAGATGGTGGATGCATTAAAGCTCCTCATGCAAAACACCATTAAGAAAAGTATTCTTAACATCCAACTAAGAGATAGACCATTGGCGAACGGAAGTAGCCGCAACATAGGTGACCTAAATACTGATACCACTGTGCAAAAGCTCCAGAGGTAGTGGCAGCAGTGGCGGTGGAGGTAGACGTGGTAGAAGCAACTGAAGTGGACGGAAGGTGGAGGCGGTCGAAAATGTAGAGACTCTAATGATACCTACGGTGCCGTCCAGTCCCAATACTGTTCTTGTCTGTCAATCCTGGGCGAAACAGGTGTGAGAGTTAAAGCCAACCCTACAACCAAGATCAGTGAGTTGTTCCACCAAAAGAAGCTGCATGGTAAGTTGGAGAATATAGGAAACAGTTGGAATAGAAAAATCAATGGACAAAAAAGTGCCCTGATAGCTGACAGACAAGGAAGCATCGTTAGCTGTCTGAACAGAGATGGGAAAAGCAGGAGGTCCTACTAAAATGAGAGATGTGGAGTTCGATATCACGTGGAAAGATGCACCAGAATTTAGAACCCAAGAGGTACCTGAAGAAGATGTCAGTGCTAGACTGGCAGAACCCACTGAGCTGTGAGAGAGCTGAAGTAAAGCCTGGTAAAGCTGCTGAACAGAGTTACTTCACTGAGAACTTGATGAGCTGATATGTCCTCCTATGAAGGAAGGGTCTCCCTGCCCCCCTTGGACCGTCTATCCACATGCACCTTGTTCTGCTTTTTCCGCACCGCACAACTCTGATAGTCGTGCCTAAAGTTCTTATAGTAGTTGCACTGAATTTCAGTTAGTGTGAAAAACAGGAGCAGAAACAGGCACCTCGGGATGTATGTAGTCGTAGCAGAGACCATCGGTGTAGTCAAAGAAAGAGCAACAAACGCGGTCGAAACAGACTATGCTGCTAACTCAAGACAAAACTCCTTAGCCCGATGCGTCGAAAAGGGCCTCGGTGACGGTCAGTCGTGGTGAGCGGCTCAGTAGTTGAGCCTTGATAGGCTCAAACTTTGGGAGAAGATGGCAGATGAAATCATAAAGGTGAAGGCATCATGATCCGCCTTCTGCACTTTATGGCACTCCTGACAAAAGTGGAAAGGCCAACTTGTCCAGCTGGTGCCAGAGACTGGCCAGGGCTTGAAAGAAGTCATCGATGAAACGGTCCCCCTAGCAAAGTGTCTTCAACTCACACTGAAGCAAAAAGAACTATGCATCACTACTCTGCTAATTTCGCTCATGCAAGTACTCACAGATCTATCGAGTAGAACGCAGACCAACAATGTCTGGCTGGATGGAGCCGTCGACGCTGACCACGAGGATGGCACAACACGGGCCTTATCAGTACACCAATGCTCAAAAACGCCAATAGCATACTAGAAAGCATCATCAGCAGCGTCAGTAGCAACAGCAATAGCCTCTGCCTCTTTCTTGACAGCCTCATCTATAGGAGGTGCAGAAGTAGACTGCCTGGGAGGAGGCTAAACCAGTGGTGACAAAGAAGGTCTTATACCGGTGACATATCCCCAAAGATGGAGACCATCGAGCGTGATCTCTATGAGCGAAGACTACAACCTATAGGTCGTCCCATGGAGCTTTCTTTCCAAGAAAGGATCGTAACTGATGGAATGGAAGCTATTGGTAGGTGGCATTGGACGGTGTGGAGACCAAGGCAACGAAGTCTAATAGGTGGCGCTGGACGGTGCGACGGTTAGATCAACATTTTTTCCTTCTTTTTTCCTTGTCGTGGCTACAGACCAAACAGAGAGAGAGATGGTAGTGGAGAGTGATGAGGATAAGTGTAATGGCCTGGGTTCTCCCCATGGCTTACTCGTATATATACATACACATTGAGGAGTGCTTTTACAGTTATACCCTTACATCTGGTTATCCCCTCTAGGGGCAGTTATGTCATTACACATGGCCTATTCTGGGCCTTATAATCTCCTACCAGGCCTGCTGGGCTTAGGTGGGGGCCATCCCTACGACAGGAGCCTCTCATGGTAAAGGGCTTCACAAGGCCGAAGCCATGTTGCCGAGTCTTTTGGCCCCCTCCGTCCCCGCGGCCTGTGAACGTTTCCAAACTTCCGGAGCTGCGCTGTAGCCGAAGCAGACGTGCGCGCTGCTGCGACGCTCGGACTTCCGGGCGTCCACGTGGTGCAGCGTGGTTGGCGTGGGGCGGGCGTTGAGGTGTCGTGACCATTAATATGGCGGCAGACTTCCGGCGGTTGGACTTCCGCTGGTTGGTTCCCCGGCTGATGGGGGTATATATATGGCGCTGGTGGGGCGTTGCTCCTGCGTATATTGTGATAGAAGCTGTTCCCCTAAAATGGGCCCCTGCCGTGCATCAACATTCCTGGGTGACGCTGAGCGGCTTGGGGAATGTTGATGCACAGAAGGAGGTCTATTTTTCCAGGGAGCTTGATCAGCGCCGGTTATCGACAGCCAGCCGCACTTCCTGACCCCGCACCGCGCTTCCGTAGGCGACATCGAGGTCTGCCCTGTTTTTCTTAACAGGCCTACCTACAGTCGGTGTTCCTGAGGGAGCCCGCCGGCACCACCTTATATGTTGATGCACTGTAGGTGGCCTGTTAAGGAAAACGAGGTAGATTTCGCAGGACAAGACTCCCGTCTTTGCTGCGCCCCGGCGAAGTGGACTCGCGCGCTCCGTCCCCTACCGTTCGGACGGGTGGCAGCGAAGCTGGCGCCTAGTCGAAGTTGACGCGCACCCTTCGAACAGGTGGCAGCGAAGCTGGCGCCTAGTCGAAGTAGGCGCGCGCGCTCCGTCCCCTACCCTTCGAACGGGTGGCAGCAATGCTAGCGCCTAAGTCGAAGTAGACGCGCGCGCTCCGCCCCCCGCCCTTCGAACAGGTGGCAGCGAAGCTGGCGCCTAAGTCGAAGTAGGCGCGCGCGCTCCGCCCCCTGCCCTTCGAACAGGTGGCAGCGAAGCTGGCGCCTAGTCGAAGTAGGGGCGCGCGCTCCGTCCCCTCCACTTCGAACGGGTGGCAGCGAAGCTGGCGCCTAGTCGAAGTAGACGCGCGCGCTCCGTCCTCTGCCCTTCGAACGGGTGGCGGCGAAGCTGGCGCCTAGTCGAAGTAGACGCGCGCGCTCCGTCCCCTACCCCCTCGAACGGGTGGCAGCGAAGCTGGCGCCTAAGTCGAAGTAGGCGCGCGCGCTCCGCCCCCTGCCCTTCGAACGGGTGGCAGCGAAGCTGGCGCCTAGTCGAAGTAGACGCGCGCGCTCTGTCCCCTGCCCTTCGAACGGGTGGCAGCGAAGCTGGCGCCTAAGTCGAAGTAGGCGCGTGTGCTCCGCCCCCCGCCCTTCGAACGGGTGGCAGCGAAGCTGGCGCCTAGTCGAAGTAGACGCGCGCGCTCCGTCCCCTACCCTTCGAACGGGTGGCAGCGAAGCTGACGCCTAGTCGAAGTAGACGCGCGCGCTCCGTCCCCTGCCCTTCGAACGGGTGGCAGCGAAGCTGGCGCCTAGTCGAAGTAGACGCGCGCGCTCCGTCCCTTCCCTTCGAACGGGTGGCAGCGAAGCTGGCGCCTAGTCGAAGTAGACGCGCGCGCTCCGTCCCCTGCCCTTCGAACGGGTGGCAGCGAAGCTGACGCCTAGTCGAAGTAGACGCGCGCGCTCCGTCCCCTGCCCTTCGAACGGGTGGCAGCGAAGCTGGCGCCTAGTCGAAGTAGACGCGTGCGCTCCCTCCCCGGCCCTTCGAACGGGTGGCAGCGAAGCTGGAGCCTAGTCGAAGTAGACGCGCGCGCTCCGTCCCCGGCCCTTCGAACGGGTGGCAGCGAAGCTGGCGCCTAGTCGAAGTAGACGCGCGCGCTCCGGCCCCGGCCCTTCGAACGGGTGGCAGCGAAGCTGACGCCTAAGTCGAAGTAGGCGCGCGCGCTCCGCCCCCTGCCCTTCGAACGGGTGGCAGCGAAGCTGGCGCCTAAGTCGAAGTAGGCGCGCGCGCTCCGCCCCCCGCCCTTCGAACGGGTGGCAGCGAAGCTGGCGCCTAGTCGAAGTAGACGCGCGCGCTCCGTCCCCTCCCTTCGAACGGGTGGCAGCGAAGCTGACGCCTAGTCGAAGTAGACGCGCGCGCTCCGTCCCCTGCCCTTCGAACGGGTGGCAGCGAAGCTGGCGCCTAGTCGAAGTAGAGGCGCGCGCTCCGGCCCCTACCCTTCGAACGGGTGGCAGCGAAGCTGGCGCCTAAGTCGAAGTAGGCGCGCGCGCTCCGCCCCCCGCCCTTCGAACGGGTGGCAGCGAAGCTGGCGCCTAAGTCGAAGTAGGCGCGCGCGCTCCGCCCCCCGCCCTTCGAACGGGTGGCAGCGAAGCTGGGGCCTAGTCGAAGTAGACGCGCGCGCTCCGTCCCCTGCCCTTCGAACGGGTGGCAGCGAAGCTGGCGCCTAAGTCGAAGTAGGCGCGCGCGCTCCGCCCCCTGCCCTTCGAACGGGTGGCAGCGAAGCTGGCGCCTAGTCGAAGTAGACGCGCGCGCTCCGTCCCCTACCCTTCGAACGGGTGGCACCGAAGCTGGCGCCTAGTCGAAGTAGACGCGCGCGCTCCGTCCCCTGCCCTTCGAACGGGTGGCAGCGAAGCCGGCGCCTAAGTCGAAGTAGGCGCGCGAGCTCCGCCCCCGCCCTTCGAACGGGTGGCAGCGAAGCTGGAGCCTAGTCGAAGTAGACGCGCGCGCTCCGTCCCCCGCCCTTCGAACGGGTGGCAGCGAAGCTGGCGCCTAGTCGAAGTAGACGCACGCGCTCCGTCCCCTGCCCTTCGAACGGGTGGCAGCGAAGCTGGCGCCTAAGTCGAAGTAGGCGCGCGCGCTCCGCCCCCCGCCCTTCGAACGGGTGACAGCGAAGCTGGCGCCTAGTCGAAGTAGACGCGCGCGCTCCGTCCCCTACCCTTCGAACGGGTGGCAGCGAAGCTGGCGCCTAAGTCGAAGTAGGCGCGCGCGCTCCGCCCCTGCCCTTTGAACGGGTGGCGGTGAAGCTGGCGCCTAGTCGAAGTAGACGCACGTGCTCCGTCCCCTACCCCCTCGAACGGGTGGCAGCGAAGCTGGCGCCTAAGTCGAAGTAGGCGCGCGCGCTCCGCCCCTGCCCTTCGAACGGGTGGCAGCGAAGCTGGCACCTAGTCGAAGTAGACGCGCGCGCTCCGTCCCCTGCCCTTCGAACGGGTGGCAGCGAAGCTGGCGCCTAAGTCGAAGTAGGCGCACGCGCTCCGCCCCCCGCCCTTCGAACGGGTGGCAGCGAAGCTGGCGCCTAGTCGAAGTAGACGGTCGCGCTCCGTCCCCTGCCCTTCGAACGGGTGGCAGCGAAGCTGGCGCCTAGTCGAAGTAGACGCGCGCGCTCCGTCCCCTGCCCTTCGAACGGGTGGCAGCGAAGCTGGCGCCTAGTCGAAGTAGACGCGCGCGCTCCGTCCCCTACCCTTCGAACGGGTGGCAGCGAAACTGGCGCCTAGTCGAAGTAGACGCGCGCGCTCCGCCCCCTGCCCTTCGAACGGGTGGCAGCGAAACTGGCGCCTTTGCCCTGCGAACACCGCCGCGTGGGCGGTGACTTGGGGTCTTTGACGCGGCCTTGCGCTGTACGGGTTCCTGGAATCACGCCGGCCCCTGGTCTGCCAGGGTTAGGTTCCCGTACCGTGCGACCCAACGCGCCCGGGGCACGCGGCGGCCTATGACTGGTGGGCGGCGGGATGTGGACGGTTGCGTGTTTGCAGCCGCTCGCCTCTTCCCTAGGGAAGGGGGACACGGGGCAGGCAGTAAATGACGCCTGTGGTCGTGACCTTCCAGCGCTGGGTGGGGCGTTGCGCTGGATGGGCGCTTGTACGACCGTGGTCGCGCCTCGTGCAAGGACCGCCGCGACCCTTCGCTTTCAATTATGGGGAATCGTGTGGGGCGGGCCTTTACACTGCTGCGGTTGCATCCGGCACGCGTATCGTTGCGACGCTTTGGTAGCGGCGGTACGTGCGAGGTGGCTTGAAATAGCCCCCCCATAACAGCGTCCCCGCACCTTTACGCCCTCTTTCCTGTCTGCTCCGCCTTCCACACCTTCGCGCTATCTTCGCCACTTCAGTCTCGTCGTGGGAGGCGATGGCCTCCAGTAGCGAGCGCGGCCAGGCGGTCGGTGACCCTGCCATTCACCGGCGATCCTCACCGTTGGAGGTGAAATACGTGCTCCAAGAGCGCGACCCGTCGGCGGCTGACCAGGAGCGGCTGGTGGCGGAGGAGGAAGGCACGTTCTCCAGCGATCTAGGCCCCTCGCTCGTGACCGAGAAGACGATCCAAGGGCTCTTGCGCGCGGGGAAGTTGTCCGGGCGGCAGGACGTACGATTGCCCGCCGGCGACGAGACGGAACCGCATCCCGAGAGGTCGGAGGCGGTCGTATTCGTTGCCTTTTTCGACGCGGGGCTCCGGATCCCAGCGGCGACCGTGGTGGTTGACGTGCTGCGGACCTTCGGGCTGGAGCTGGCGCAACTGACTCCAAACGCCGTGGCCCGGCTCGCGGTGTACAGCTGGGCATTGCGCTCGGGGCCGTGCTGTCCCAGCGCGTCGCTGTTCGCCTATCTCCACGAGGCGCGATGCCAGCCGAAGGGCCGGAAGGACGGGATGCTGTCGAGCTTCGGTAGCGTCTCTTCCCTGCGAACTCAACTCGCGGGAAGTGGGAGTCTTACTGGATGAGGCGGTGGTTCTACCACCGTGTGGAGAGCGGGAGCGACCTTGAGTGCACAGGCCGACCAATCACGTTCAAGCCCTCGCCCGGCCGAACGCTCGATGATGAGGACAAGCGGAGGGTCAAGCGGCTCGTGGGTGTGGCCGCCTGCCTCAACATGCGCGACCTTGCCGAAGAGCACGTGATGTACGGCGTGGCACCGCTTGCCTACGACTGGCGTCTTGCCGCCGAGAGGCATCGAGACGACAATGTTTCGCCATGGGTTTGCTCGCTACCGGCGCCGCCCGGCCCCCGTAAGCCTCGATTGCGTCCCTCCTTTGTTGACGCGAAATGCGTTGTATGCTGATGCTATTCTCCTTTGCTTCAAGGATTTCCTTGCAGGAGGCGGAGCAAGCCGCGCGCGTATTCCTGGGGCCATACACCGCCAGGGAGCACGAGCAGCGCGCATCTGCTATCGCCAAGGCGGGGCTGGGGCGAATAAACCGCGTGTGCGAGGTCCTGGGCCTTGCCGTGCCGGACCGTGTCGCTCCAGACGATGGTGGAGCGAAGAAGAAGAAGAACTCATCTCGGAAGAGGGGCCGCAGCGGGGCGCCTGCTGCTAGTGTTTCCGAGGGCGCGGCGGACGCGGAGTCAGACTCGGCGAGGTACGCCGATTCGGGCTTGGGTGGCGCGGGCGCCGAAGGCGAGGTGTCTTCGGCAAGCGTCCCGGACGGCGGGTTTGCCGCGGGCAGCCGGAGGGGGGAAGCCTCACCGCCCGCCGAAGTCGTCGAGGCGGACCCCGTGCGGACCGGCGATGCCGAGGTGCAGCCCTCGACCACGGCCGCTGTGGTTCCGGAGGTGCCCTCTGCGGGGGCGCACGTAGCCGTGCTGTCTTTACCAACAGCTGCGGGGACCGAGGTGCCCCCTTCGACGACTGCCACCGTGGAACCTTCGCCCCCGGGCGCAGCAGCCGCGGGGTCTTCCCCAACCACGGCTGCGAGGGTGGCGGCGCTGCTGGCTGCCCCGGCCAAACGGCCATGTGTGCGGCTGGAGCTCCACCGGACACCGCGGGGGTTCGTCGTGGCTACGGGCATCAGAAGCTTGTGGGACTCCAGCGCAAGCACCGGGGGCCCCGTGGCCTATGCGCCTTCTGCCCCTCTGGCCACACCGCCCGCCGCGCAGGGACAGCCGTCGTCCTCCCCGAACGCGGAGGCCTCCGCTCGCGGCGGGACCATTCCTTCTGCTACCGAAGGTAGGGTGGCTTAGCTTACTCTGGTGTATGCTTTTATGCCTTGGGGTGGTCACCCGTATCCTTATTTACAGCGTTGCTCATTCCGGAGGGGGAGCATCCTACGGAACACGGGGCCTCTGAGCACGTGAGCCCTGCGGACTTCGCGCCGCCTCCGGAGACGCTGAGGGCGTGGCGCGGGATTGTGAATGACGCGGCCACGAGCGTCGACCCGCAAGTGCTGCAGGCCTACGGTGCGGGGCGCCTCGAGGACGCTTTCGAGGTGTCTGGGGTGAGGGTAAGTACTCCTGCGATCGCGGCTGAGTTTAGCTGGGTTTGCTAAGTCTTTTCCCTTCTACAGACACTTGTGCTGGGGCAGGCCCTGCAAACGGCCTATGCTCGTAGCCAAAAAGCGCTCGAGGATGGGCTGCGGGCCGCCGAGGAGGAGCTGCGCGAAGCCTCTGGTGCCCGCTCTGCCCAAGACGCCCGCATCCGCCAGCTGGAAGCGGAATGCGCCGAAGCGAGGGCGCACGCCGAGGGGCTTGTTGCGTCGGCGCAGGAGTCAGCCGTGGCAGCTGCTGAACAAAAGTTCGCGGCGGAGCGGGACGGGCTCCTGGAGCAGGTCACCGCGCTAGAGAAGGAAAAAGGCGAGCTTGCCTTGACTCTAGCGGAGCGCAACCGGACGCTGGGCGACGCCTCGGTGGTTGCCTGGGACGCCATGCAAGCGCTGGAGAGCCATCTTCAAGGGCTGGTAGCGGAGGTGCCGGGACGCGCATTCGGTCCGGAGGAGCTGTCTCGGACGCTCCGCTGGGTCGGGGATGCCGCCAATGTCGCACGCGACGCGGCGACGTCCTTCGGCACCCACTGCGCGTATACGTCGGCATGCTTGGTGTGCGCGCTCCTGCAGCACCGCGGTTGTACGCACGTCGCCGCGCTGGATGATCCCCAGCTGGAGATGCCTGGCGGGGCCGGAGTGATGTCTGGCGCCGTCCGCTCCGCTCGCCTCGCCCTCGGGCCCTTCTTCGACCGGATCTGGGGTCACGTCGGGCCGGATGCTGCGCGGATCGAGCTGCAGAAGTCGCTCTACGGGACGGGGTGCCTCGGCCAATTTCTGGACGGGGTCCCGCGACGCGACGATGGTGGCGCTGGGCCCTCCGCCGGGAACCCGCAGGTCTGACGCCGTGGTGCTTAGGTGTAGGCGTGTGTTGTACTGTTCCTTGTCTTTGCGAATAAAGTACACACTTGCTACTTGTATTCTGACCTTCACCTACATCCCGGGCAGCTTCCTTGCTGGGACCGGCTTCGCGCGGCCGACCTTTCAACCCGGCGACGCCTGCGACGCTGGCGAAGGGCCGAAGAGTCGCTGGACTTTTGGGCGAGCCAGCCTTCTTCGAGCGAGGCCCCAACTTTAGCGCGTGTTAAGGACGAACCCGCGGGGTACCGGCGGGATGTTGCCGGACCTTTGTACATGTGATTCTTCCGGTATGCAGACGTCCTGGCATTTTAAAATATGCGCTGTGTGTTGATGCGGCCGCGGTTTGCCTTGCTTTATAGTCCGGAGACTCGCGCGTGCGGAGGCAGGCCTCGACGCTACGTCTTATTTAGAGTCCGTAGACTAGTGCGTGCGGAGGCAGGCCTCGACGCTACGCCTTATTTAGAGTCCGTAGACTAGTGCGTGCGGGGGCGGACCTCGACGCTACGACTTCCTATATAGTCCGAAGACTCGCGCGTGCGGAGGCGGACCTCGACGCTACGTCTTATTTATAGTCCGGAGACTCGCGCGTGCGGAGGCGGACCTCGACGCTACGTCTTATTTATAGTCCGGAGACTGGTGCGTGCGGAGCTAGGCCCGACGCTACGTCTTATTTAAAGTCCGTGGACTCGTGCGTGCGGAGCTAGGCTCGACGCTACGTCTTATTTAAAGTCCGTAGACTGGTGCGTGCAGAGCTAGGCTCGACGCTACGCCTTATTTAGAGTCCGTAGACTAGTGCGTGCGGAGGCGGACCTCGACGCTACGACTTCCTATATAGTCCGAAGACTCGCGCGTGCGGAGGCGGACCTCGACACTACGTCTTATTTAAAGTCCGTGGACTAGTGCGTGCGGAGCTAGGCTCGACGCTACGTCTTCTTTATAGTCCGGAGACTTGCGCGTGCGGCGGCGGACCTCGACGCTACGTCTTATTTATAGTCCGGAGACTCGCGCGTGCGGAGGCGGACCTCGACGCTACGTCTTATTTAAAGTCCGTGGACTGGTGCGTGCGGAGCTAGGCTCGACGCTACGTCTTATTTAAAGTCCGTGGACTGGTGCGTGCGGAGCTAGGCTCGACGCTACGTCTTATTTAAAGTCCGTGGACTGGTGCGTGCGGAGCTAGGCTCGACGCTACGTCTTATTTAAAGTCCGTGGACTGGTGCGTGCGGAGCTAGGCTCGACGCTACGTCTTATTTAAAGTCCGTGGACTGGTGCGTGCGGAGCTAGGCTCGACGCTACGTCTTCTTTATAGTCCGGAGACTTGTGCGCGCGAGGGCGTCCCCCCGGTGCGTCTTTGGTTTATACTCAGTCCCGCCCCCCTGGCGACGGCGAGTGCACACGCGAACGTGCGTCTTTGGTTTATACTCAGTCCCGCGCCCCCTGGCGACGGCGAGTGCACACGCGAACGTGCGTCTTTGGTTTATACTCAGTCCCACCCCCTGGCGACGGCGAGTGCACACGGGAACGTGCGTCTTTGGTTTATACTCAGTCCCGCCCCCTGGCGACGACGAGTGCACACGCGAACGTGCGTCTTTGGTTTATACTCAGTCCCGCCCCCCTGGCGACAGCGAGTGCACACGCGAACGTGCGTCTTTGGTTTATACTCAGTCCCGCCCCCCTGGCGACGGCGAGTGCACACGCGAACGTGCGTCTTTGGTTTATACTCAGTCCCGCCCCCCTGGCGACGGCGAGTGCACACGCGAACGTGTGTCTTTGGTTTATACTCAGTCCCGCCCCCCTGGCGACGGCGAGTGCACACGCGAACGTGCGTCTTTGGTGTACGCTGCGGGGACGGGCGCGTTGGCCAAGCCTGCGCGCGCCCTCACCGCGTGCTTGCGTGTGACGAAGAAAGATTAGCGGCAAACGGCGATCTTCATTACATCCCCGTTTGCGCGGGTGGGCAACTACAAAGTGTGGATATACTAACCATTTGCCCTTGGTGCGGCCGCAGCCTCTAGTCGCTAGACATCTGCAGGGCCCGCGCAGGCGCCTATGGATGACCCCGCGGACCTCCGCGCTGTGACGCCGGCTCTAAGAGCGTCGTTGGGCTTCGCGACGCGGGCACCTGGTGCCTGGCTCGATGCGCCGGGCCATATCCTGGTCGCCTCGGACGGTGATGATGGTCCGGGGACCTGGGATCTTCATGCACAGATAGCCGTGATGTGGTACCGCACCGAAGGAGTTGAGGATTGGGCGCCCTAGAATGGCATTGTAGGGGTACGGAAGGTCGACCACGTCGAAGGTGGCATCTTCGGTCCGCACATTGTCATCTCGGTCGAAGGAGACTTGAAGGCCGATTTGGCCCAGCGCCCGCAGGGGCTGTCCCCCGAAGCCCTGCAGTGGGATTCCCGAGGGCCCCAGGCGGCTTCGAGGGATTCCCATCTGGTCGAAGGCCGCCGCAAACAATACGTTCGCGGAGCTACCACCGTCCACCAAGGCGCGCCCCACGTCGCATCCCGCGATGGTGACCCGGATGACCAGGGGGTCCTGATGAGGGAAGTCCACACCTTGGGCATCATCGGGTGTGAATGTAACTTCGTGCTGCGCCCACTCCGACGGTGCTTGCGCTGGGTATGCTGCCACGTGATGTAGTCTTCACGCGTAGGCCTTCTGTTGCCGTGCCGAGGCGAATTCCAGTGCAGAGCCTCCGGATATGACGTTAATGACCCTGCGGTAGGTTGCGTCCGGGGCCTGCAATGACAGGAGGCCCTCCCGAGGCTGCTGTACGTGAGCTTGGATCCGTAAGGCGCCTTCCTGGGGTTGCATCCCTTGCGCCTGTACCTGCATCCCTTGCGCCTGTACCTGCATGGGGGCCTCGTATGGGAATTGGAAGTGGGCCACCGCAGGCGGGCGCGCCTCCGGGTTCCTGTCCCTAGCGACGCTGTCGCAGAGCGCCGCGATGGAGGTGCAGGCGCGGGTATCATGGTTGCCGCGGCCGTGGATTATGCACCACAGTCCCTGATGCTGGTCGTCGTAATCCCCACGCCCCCTTTCGTCGCGGCCCCTGCCACGGCCACGCCCCCGGCCACGGCGCCCCCGACCGCCTCGGCCCGCTGGAGCACCCTCGTCGGACCCGCCTTCGATGTCGAGGACGTACCGGTTTCGCCTCGACCTCTGCTGGCCATGCTTGGGCTGATCGGACGACTCCTTATGCGGGTTGTCCCTACGGTCGGGCGCGTTCCGGGACGACTCCTGCTTACGTTTTCCCTTCGAAGAACCGCCCTTCGGCAGATCTTCGGCTTTTGCCGAGGCTTCGGCCTGGTTGGTGTTGGAGTCGTCACCTTGCCTGCGTCGCGCGTCTTCCTCCGCCCTGGCATATTCTTCCATCTTGTCGAAGAGCTTTGCCACCGTCTTGATTGGCTTTCGCGCGTTGTACTCGGCCATCGGGCCCGGACGAAGGCCCTGTATGGCTGCATTGACGATGGTGGTCTCGTTGACGTCTTTCACTTGACATCGAATCTTGGCGAAGCGTTTGAAGTAGTCCCGGAGCTTCTCCGAAGGTTTTTGCTTCACGGCGAAGAGCTGGTCCGCGTCGACTCGGTCAACGTAGTTTCCTTGGAAGTTGTTGTGAAGGCGGACACGAAGCTGTTCCCACGCGTAGATGGAGCCCGGCTCTATGGTAAAGAACCAAGAGAGCGCCACTCCTTATAGCGCGAGGGGAAGTCCCTTCGCCTTCGTGGTGTCGTCGCCGCCCGCGGCTTCGATCGCGGTTTCGTACACGCGCACGAACTCACGGGGGTCCGTGTCGCCTTTGTACGAGTCGATGGCGCTCGAAAACTTGAAGTCTTCGGGCCATGCCGCCTGCTGCAGCCCCGCCGAAAGCGGGGACTCCGGATCCACGCGCCGCAGCGGCACGCGGCTGGATGCGGGGGCTTCGCGACTGTCCGCCCTTTCCGGCGTGGGCTCGGACGCGACCACTGGCGCGGCCTGCTGACTCCGAGCCTCTTGCATATCTCTGACGGCTCCGCAAAGGTCCCCTAGCTCCCGCTGGAATGCATTGAGAGCCGCCAGCAGGGCACTTTCCATCGCCGGTGCAGGCGGGGCGCCGGTACCCCCGACAGGCGGGTCGGCGCGGGGACGACCGCGTCGCGAGGTCCCGAACTGCCGGTCGCTCCGTCGTGGCTACCCCGAACCGCCTGGTCCGCGCCGCCGGCGAGGGTTGCAGTGGGGGCGGCGAGTTCGGCTGTCGTTGCGTCGGCGGGGTCGGTTGTCGCCGCACCCGTGCCGACGTCTTCGACCGCGGGGCCCGTCCCCGCAACGCCGGTGGCGGGGTGGGTCGTCGCGGTGCCGATGACGGGGTTGGTCGTCGCGGCGCGAACGTCGACGTCTCCGGCTACCGCGCCTGCATCGGCGCCCGCGTCCGCCGCTGCTGATGCCGAAGCCCTGGTACTCATACGACGCTCCGGCCCGGCCGCCTTCTTTCCCTTCGCCGCCGCTGAAGAAGCTTTTTTCGGTGCCATCCTTCTTCTTCGGTCTTCAGGCTTGTCCTCGTCCTCCCCACGGACGGCGCCAACTGTCGTGGCTACAGACCAAACAGAGAGAGAGATGGTAGTGGAGAGTGATGAGGATAAGTGTAATGGCCTGGGTTCTCCCCATGGCTTACTCGTATATATACATACACATTGAGGAGTGCTTTTACAGTTATACCCTTACATCTGGTTATCCCCTCTAGGGGCAGTTATGTCATTATACATGGCCTATTCTGAGCCTTATAATCTCCTACCAGGCCTGCTGGGCTTAGGTGGGGGCCATCCCTACGACATTCCTCTTTCTTTTTTCTTACCTACTAAAACCGATTAGATCTGAATGGTTCAGCCGAAGGACGAAGATGGTGATAGCTCCCGCGCAGGTGGTGATGGCTCCAATGCAGGTGGCGCTCGAATGCCGACGGCTCCGAAAGCGCGTCGGTAGCCGGGTGACGAGCACCAGGTGGACGCCGGTAGAGCGACGATGGGCGGAATGGCGGCGGATCGGTTTGGCTGAAGGGTGCATATAGCGGCGATTCCGATGCGGGTGGCGGCAAACGCTGGAGGCTCTGGCAGGGCGTCGATAGCCGGGTGATGGGCACCAGGTGGTCACCAGCGGAGCGGTGATCGATGGAGCGACCAGCGGTGGTGGCAACAACGAGCGACTGCCGAAGGTCAAGATGGCAGGCTACGCGAGAGCAACAACCGACGGACAAGATGGCGGGCAACAACGGCGACTTGTGCAGCAACGAAGACAACAGTGGCCTAAGTGGCACCGATAGCAATGGAACATGAGCGATGGCCGGCGGTTAGGACGGCAGGTGACAACAACAACTTGTGCGGCGGCAGCGGCATAGGTGGCGTCGATTGCAGTGGAAGAACAAGGTCAGAGCTCTAGCTCTGATACCAAGTTATGAATATTGTGTATATATTTATGAGGTTCAGAGGGCAATATATATAGGGAGTACAAGGGGATATATAAAAAATATGTCATACACCGATAAGAAAACCAAGACATATAAAGTAACAAATAAATAATCATATCCTATCCTTAACACAAACTACAATACAATGAGTTACAAATTATGCAAAGTGCGTTATTTTTCCTTTGGATTAGAGCTTAACCTTTTATAAATTTTCCATGGCTGGATTTCATATTCGTTTGGACCATCGAATGAAATTTCATTTTCAAACATAGTTACGCTGGTGGCAGAGTAAGATTTTTTCCTTGTGGGTACTATTTGTACTCCCTGCATTATTTCTCTTTTATATTTAGACTTCAAAACACTAATTAAGACAAAACGACCTTACAGATGCAAGTGGGCAGGGCAGCCAACCCACCGACCCGCACTAGTTATTTTGCGTGAGCACTAATGCAAGAGCCATGTATGCAAACTGAACCATCAATTAAGTGAAAAGTGTACCGCCAAGTATAGGTGGGCCCAGGAGGGTTTATAGCTTTGGCTTGCTACCGTAATTAATTTTTAAATAGACTATTTTTTTAAGATAGAATCTACAAATTAATTATAGTAAACATAGTCCCGACTTTATCTATATTGATCAAAATCGTACGAGCAACTTAATTCAAAAATTTAAGCCAAAAATCTAAACTACAGTCAAAAAAACCACCTATACCTGACATGACTTAATGGGTCAACCCACTTGCATCCCTACATGCCCCATATTAAGGAGGACGTATCAGCTGCACAGGCCATATTTGGTGAACATATGAACAAATTCAATCGGGCCATAGGATCAAATATGGGCGGCCGAGATCCAAAGGGAAGCGCCCCCTCTCACTTATGACTTTTTGCGTTTTACCCCCTGAACCCTCCTATCGATCTTCCGAAAACCGAGCCTCTCCTGCCCAGCTCGTCATCCCCAAATCACATGAGCTCGCCTCCTCCATCCATGGAGCGCACCTCCCTCCTCTCCCCCATCCAGCCATCCGATTCCTCCGCACGACGCCCTCCTCCCTCAAGTTAGCTTCACAAACCACCCCGATTGTTTGACCCCGGCTTGTAGCACAAAAGAATTTCCCCAAATGGCGCCTAGGGTTTCCTCTTCGACTCGAGGCGGCGGCGGTGTCTACTTTAGCCTGGTGGACTCGTGAATTTGGAGTTTTCTGCGACCTAGACTTCCTCCCTGCTGCCCGTTCCCTACAACATCTACAGTCGCTTGGCGGCCACACCGACGCAGCGAGCTCCAGCTCGACCAAGGGTTTTCGGCAGCGTCGCATCGCCCACGCCGCGACCTCGCATCCTGTACGCCGATGACGCCCCGACCACCCCTCTTGCTCCCAACTACATCTGCTATGTTGTACTCGGTTGTCATGTTCCAGAAACATGTGTACTAGCAGTCTGCTGTGTATGTAGTACTTGTGTTGTGTTCCAGGTTTGCTTGATAAATTCCTAGTGTCTAATTATTGTGTTCTATACATTTGTATTGTCATTGCTCTGTTGTTTATAAAGAGGAGATAATTCATAAAGTTGCAGAATGTTAGAAATAATCTTGACTTTGAGTAGTAGAGTCAGTCTCCGTGTGTAATTCAAGTTGAAATTGTGTCCAACTTGAAATCCGAATATGTATGCTAGTAGGAGATTATTAGCCTATATATTAAAGAGACTTGTAGCCAGTTTTGTAATAAAAGAAGTAAGAGAAACAAGAAAATAGGGGAGCAAATAAGAGAATAGAAAAATTCAAAAATTCTCCTATGTTCTCTTAGTTTATTTGCAATGTGTATATTTTCTCCTAAATCAAAGTTGTAACAAGTGGTATCAGAGCCGAAATCATCTCGAGGCGGAATCGCTCGGTGACTAAAATCGACTAAATCGTCTCGTAGATTCTGAAGTCGCGTCGGTCCGGTCGCTCGCCTCGTAAAAATCCGTCAACTTCGAGCGGTGCTAGAGTTCGTCCGTACGGTGCATACACAAATTCTCGATCCGAAGACTTGGTTCGCGCTCAGCAGGAAAAAGAGTTTTAGGAGCCAACGCCCAGAGAGTTTCGAGCGGCACGGAAGAAAAAGCATGCAAGTCAACAGCTTAGGCCCTGTTTGGAATGCGGGAATTTTTCCCGATTCCTGCGGGAATTGAACTGTTTTCTGCAAAATTTCTGTAAAATTTCTGTGAAATTCCTCTGTTCAAACAGGCCCTTAGTTTATTCCACTGGTGCTTTGCATGTGGTGCTGCATCACATGAAGAAAAAGGGACAACACGTCATCAGAGTTGCAAGGGACAGGTAGAAGTCACCGAAAGCAAAAGTCTTGTCTCTCTCTTGATGCAACTTATTTTTTTGTTGGATCGATCTGTACTGGAGCTCGCGTGCGTGTCGGAGCCATCCGGGTGGAAAGAAAAGGCACACCAGTGTTATCTCCGAAACTGAGGCGTATCCGTCTTCGAGATCAACAACAGTAGGTACAAATAAAAGGCGTACGTCTACCCCAAAGCGACGCAGAGAAGTCCAAACGGCAATCACGAAAACAAAGAGTGCGGAGACAAATAGCAAGTTCAAGTAAAAAAAAAACAAAAAAAACAGCGCAGTTTTTTTCGTTTCCTCGGTTCAAGAGCCACTTCAAAGTAGCCTGAGTTCTTGATCCGTGCTCAAGATCATGTCACGTTCTCTGGAAAGTGGTGTCATCGGTGACAAAGTATCATCCAATATGATGGCGAAAGAGAGTTCCGTTGTCTCATTACATTATCTGATGCTCACGACAAGTAATTATGCAGCCTGGGCAATCAAGATGAAGGTGTACATGAAGGCTCAAGGTGTGTAGGACGCGATCGAGAATAGCAACGTCGATGTACGTAAGGATCAGATGGCATTGGTGCCATCTATCAGGGTATCCCAGAGGAGACACTCTTTCTACTGGCCGAAAAAGAGATAGCCAAAACCGCATGGGAGGCGTTGAAGACGATGCATCTTAGCGCTGATCGTGTGAAGGAAGCAAAGGTACAAACTCTCAAGATCGAGTTCGAGGTGATGCGTATGAAGGAAACGTAGTCAATCAATGACTTAGCCGTCCGGTTGACGGTCATCGTCAACAAGATTCAGACCATTGGCGAGAAGGTGGAAGTGTTGTACGTAGCGAAGAAATTCCTTCGTGTTGTTCCCTCATAATTTCTCCCAATTGCTTCGGTTATAGAGCTATTTGGAGACCTAAAGACAATGACTATGAAGGAGGTCATCGGTCGTCTTAAGGCGTATGAGGAACGCATTCGCGACAATAGCAACAATGGCGATGTACAGCTCTTGTTGACCTGTACTGAGTGGGAGATCTGATCATCGAAGCATGAGGCAAGAACACTTCCAGAGATGGTAGCCAAGGTCGTCAGAATCGGATGTTTGATAAGGCAAACGTGAGGTGTTATAACTATAATGATTATGGGCATTTTGCTTCAGAATGCCCCAAGTTGAAGATTAAGAAGATGTTTGTTGCTGAAGCGCTCAGCGATAATGAATCAACAGTGCTCTGATGATGAGTTGAGTTAGGGATGTTGAGAAGATGTGTCGCCGTCCAAAGTCAAATAAGGTGAAAAGAAATCGAAACGTTGAGGCGATGTGTCACCGTTCTGTATCAAGTATAAGTTTAGTAAGTTGTAGTTTAGATCGACTGTTTCAATGTTTTAGAATCTTTGCATCTAGATGGACTCGTACCAGTTGAGTTCCTACATGTAGCTTGCATGTAGAACACTTCATGTGGAGGCGTGGTTAGTAGTTCATAATGCATTGAGACTAAAATTGAAGTGTCAAGTCAAGACTAAGGGGGAGATTGTTAGAAATAATCTTGACTTTGAGTCCAAGACGTAGTAGAGTCCGTCTCCGTGTGTAACTCAAGTTAAAATTGTGTCCAACTTGAAGTCCGAATATGTATGCTAGTAGGAAATTATTATTCTATATATTGAGAAGACTTGTAGCTAGTTTTGTAAGAAAAGAAGTAATAAAAGAAAGAAAAAGGGGAGCAAATAAGATAATAGAGAAATTCAAAAATTCTCATGTGTTCTCTCAATTTATTTGTAATGTGTGCGTTTTCTCCAGAATCAAAGTTGTACTACAGAATATCACACTTCAGAATCCTCAGAATGCTGAATTGTGAGAATCAGTGTTGCTGAAGAATCAAGCATGTGTCTTGAACTCATGTTTTTACAAGTTGTGCCTTGTCAATGTGCTGGCTGTTTTGGAGTTATAAAAGAACAGTTCTGGATAATGCCATAGTTCTCGTTGTGTGTATGGTTGTCATTTGGCTGCTGCTTAACTCATAATATCAATAGTGAACAGCATCAGGTTCATGAACAGTGTCTGTGTGGAAGCTAATAGTTGAGCAGTTCGATGACACGCTCGTGCGTATCCTGCTTGAAATAGAAATGAAGCCTTCCAGTTCTTTCAATGCAATGGATGCATCCAGGCTAACAGAAAGCACCACTGGACATTCAGAACTGAAGCATCTTTAACCATATGCACATTAGAACTCGACAAAACATAATGGGCATTTCCTCTCCGTTCGAATCTCACGTCGCTCCCAATGGGATTTGAGTTCTGACTCCTCCAGGGCGGAGCCGGCTGCCCCGACCTCCCCGGTATGGGAACGCACCCTGATCCTCGCGGATTTGGGCGTCTCGGCCGACCGCGTTCTCATCTCCGAGGAGGTGGCGGCGCGGCCCCGCGATTTGGGAGGACGCAGCGCGGCTGGGGGAGGAATCCATGGGGATGGGGTGTTTGGAAGCGGGAGTTTTCGGAAAATAATGGGTGGGTAAATCGCAAAATTGCATAAGTGGGAGGGGGGGGGGGGGGGGGTGCACCCGCCTGCGATCTCGGCCGCCGAGTTAAGATCGGATGTTCGTGATTGAGTTTGTGGATATGATCACAGATATGACATTGTGCATCAGATATCTTGCCAGTGTTGTTGCTACCTCATTAAATTCTTTTACTTCGCCTGTTCTTTTTTATTTAACTTCTTAGAATCTATGCCCTCATCAATAGATTTAAAACTATCTAGATTGACTATGTAAAAATTATATCATTAAATTTATTGTTAAAAATATTTTTATAATATTATAATTTTTTAGTATATCTTAATGTAAAGTTATAAAAAATAGTAGCCAAAATTATATCTCGATGACATAAAAAATAAAAAAGAACGTTAGAATTATCTCCTCAACCTCCGATCTTTAAACACTTGCGCCCAGCGCCGTTGCTTGCCACTCATGTGTGAGCCGCTATCACCGTATTACAGATTTACAGGTGGGATCAGCTTAGTTCAGGGGTAAAAATAAGGGCATATTTGGTTCATGACCAGAAGTTGCCTAGCCACAAGTTAGGCGTGCCACAGTTTTTAGGTAGCTGTTTGATTCACTGACGTAACTGTGGCATGCCACACTTTCTTACCACCCGGCCCCACACGTCATAGACTCAGTTTCTTGCCAAACTTTGCCACAAGTGTGGCTTCGATTTTGTTAGCCACACTTTCTGTGGCAGCCACATATTGCCTAAACTTAGGCATGGCAAGGTTAGGCACCAACCAAACAGGCCCTAACTCTCTACATCCTTTATCTATCCTAAAACTATGAAAAGACTATATTTTGGTAAATGACTATAGTTTTGTAGTGTTTTGGGCTAAATCACGATTATACAGTGTGTTTCGACAAATGCCACCTAAAGTTACTCCATTGTTAGCTCGAACTATCGTTCCATTTCTCCATAATCAACATCAATAATCCTAGCATTATAAGGTTTCGTATCACCTATCCTTAAACAACCAAATAGAAAACTTGTATAAGTAAGACATTTCTGCCTTTTCCTGGCCCCCGCGTATTGTCGTCAAGACCCATTCCACACCGGATCCGAATCTGCAATAATCTTTACCAAGTGCTACATCTACAACTTCACCCTGCCATTGAACTTTTGAAGAAATATGTAATGCCGTAGAATCGCGAGGCCAGCCGTGTGAGGTGACCCAGCTCCGCTTGTTGCGCAGCTCCTCCATATCGGACGGGCGGTGCACGCCGGCCGAGACGCTATATACGGTGTCGTGCCTTGCTTGTCGCCGTAATCGAGGACGAGGCACGGCAGGGACGCCGGCGGCGGCCGGCTTGACGACGTCGCCATATACGTGGCTCAAGACTATTACTTGTTAACAGGGTCTTATTGCTGGTTGATTTTCGGCCGATAACAAGAAGTACTAGTTTTATCGGTGGTATCGGCCAAATTATTTTGGGTGATTTAAATTTACACACATATTTTGATGGTTTTGAATTTGTTTGAAATTCATTCGATATTTTCAACTGATTTTTGGCCCAAATATTTTAAAATTTAAAAATTGATTTGGAATTTTCGGAAGAAATCTACAGAAACTTTTTGATAATCGAAAACTGGTGTTACTGTGCCTCTATTAAAAATTTGAAACCGGTAATGAAAACCTTGCTAGTTAATTAGGCGCAGGTCACTTCTTGGAGCTGACGATCGACTACAAAGAGCAACTCCAGCAGGGCCCAGCCCTCATCCTACTTTTGAGGGCCGAGGGGCAAAAAACTCAATCCAGCAGGGCCCCTACTTGAGCCCTCAAAAGTAGGGGGTCCTCAAATCTCCCCCTTGAGCCCTTATTCCTGGGGGTCTGGAGGGAGCCCCTACTTTTGAGGGCTCAAGTAAGGGCTCTGCTGGAGTGAGTTTTTTGCTCCTCGGCCCTCAAAAGTAGGATGAGGATGAGGGTGTGTCCTATGTGTCATCCCCTCTAAGAATGAATTTGAGGGTTCTGTTTTGAGGGCTCCTGCTGGAGTGTAGCCCAAAAAACAGAGCCCTCAAAAATAGGGAGAGCCCTCAAATAAAAAGTAGGGGCCCTGTTTTGAGGGCTACTGCTGGAGTTGCTCTAATGCGGCAAACCTTAGGTGCCATCGGTTGTCTTGAATAGGCGCGCGGAAGGATTCCACCGTACGCAAACGCCGAGTCGGTCTCACTTACGCTTAGCTACTCACCTGCACCCGCTTACGCTATTTACATGGGCCAGTGCGCATGATTTAGACTCCGATGCCGTTGGATTGGACTAAAATAAACTAGTTTATATTTAAAATTATACTGTAATTGGCTGAAATTACGTTGTAACCGACAATGACTTATTTAGTGTAACTAAATTTAAAAATAAAAAACAAATTAGTCTATCACGGACAATACAAATGAATACGGAAAAAATCAATAAAAAAGCTAAAAAGCAAGAAAAAACTAAAATCTAAAAATAGTAAAAATAAGCTAGAAACTATAAGTTTAAATTAAAATAAGCGGGACCTCAAATGCGCGGCGGCCGGCGTGCTGTTGTCGTGTGCCACACACAGAGAGAAGCAATTGTCAGTTGGCTATCAAATATGGCAGCCATGGCGGTGTTGGGCTGTGATTGGCTAGACAGGCACACGTTAACTCTCCGTACTGCTGTGAACTTTGAGATAAGTTGCAGCCAATAGGAAGCAGCGGCATAATCAACATGACATACACAAAAAGCACACGAATTTGCGTGAAAAACCTCCTCTAACCGAGATGAGTAAAACCACAGGATAAAGATCAGCTTTTCCACTGTGAATGACAATGGGTACAACAAGTATTCCTTAGAACAACTTCTAAACACCTAAAGAAATCACAACAACAGCTACAAATAAGTTACAACCTTCATTCAACAACACTTGCAACAACACTAAAGCATGATCTGACATGAGGTAGGCTTCAAATAAAATACAGCAGCAACAAATCTATTCTCTTCTGGAGTTTAGCTCACACGAGCAAACCACAGATATGATACTACACCAGTTGTCCATACCCCCACAATGGATACTCCACCAAGTTAATCCTCAAACCAACCATACAAATAACATAGCTATAAGTGAAGACCACAACATGGAGATGATCAATCTTTTCTTGTTGGGTGTTTTAATTTCAAGCACCTAGGTGGGAACTACTGGTCCACCTCCTCTCTTCTATTCTCTCTTCTTTGTGGTTGTGCTAAGCTTCCTTTGCTGCTTCTACTTCTTTGGTCTCTTCCACTATGAACAATAATGCGTATAAGAGATATTCTCTAGAACAACTTCTTCATAACATCAAATGAAGTGAAAGATCCCCCAGCAGGTCTCTATAACCTCCAATTCAAGAGACAGGCACGAGTTCATGATTTGATTAGCACTGCGCAGGCTTGTCTCACTTTATCCATAGCTACTCTGAGCTCTCTGCAATTAGATCATCTGTATTTCCTTAGATGCAACGCCGAGTTCAGAGTACAGAATGTTTTCCCTAGTTGCGTTATTATATCTCCACCCAACTACTAATCAGTAGCCTAGGACAGTTTCTTGCCCTCACTTGACACCCACTGACCTCGAAGTAGTTACTGGTTAGGGTGGTCTCTCCCATACCCAACACTCCACTGTGCTAATATAAGCACCTTGGATCCATCACTTCTAGACTCTATACCAGTTCTGGTTTCTTTTATTAGCTATAATACTTACCCATGTGGAGATAATAATAACGTTGTAGGGTAGCATTTTTTACATGCCAAAGTGAGAATATGGTTGACACTAGAAATACGACAATATGGTTAACACTAGAAATACGGCTCCATACCTGAGTGAAAGCTATTTAGTCCTTATATTATACCCATATGTAGAGAGCCACAACCTTTCCCTCTCTTTCCTGACCAGGGCACCCTCTACCCTCCTATTATGCATAACTTGTAGCTTAGCTGCTCTTTTTAGCTGGAACTGCTCTTTTCTCTTATCTCTTAGCATCACTTTTCTTTTATCATCTTATTTCTTTTCTTTCTTCTTTTATCCTCATTTCTTTTAATGAGCACTTTAATGCAATAGGTGATACTATGTATTATAAAAGTAATTTTTCTTAATTAATATAACTAGTTAGAGTGACCAAGCTAAGCTTGCTTGGAATTTAATAACATATTTGGTTTCAGGTACGTTCGAGTGAAGCCCTTCCCTTGAATCGGATTGTCGCCTATAGTTAATATGTAGGCTACGACTTAATTTATGGAAACATACAACATGTGTCATACCGATGTGCTCATATGGTGATGTTGTGGTCAATTTACCTGATTGAGGTAATTATAATTAAATCCTATTTTATACCCTATGCTTGTCATTATTTTATTGGCGTTCGGTTGTGCGGTCTTATCTAGGGGTATACTCGACATTTTGTATTTGCTGGTAATTTATCGTTCAAGCGTGAATGAGTAGGTACACTTACATGTGTGTGTGTGTGCGTGTGTATACTCTTCAAATATATGCATACATCTACACTTCTTTCCTCTTATGTAGGTATGCGTGCATTTAGATACTTCTAAATATTCCAGGACCTCTCTATCTATATCGGGGGTTCATGTTGGTTATCAAAGTATACCTACCATCCCGTTTTTCCCCTCGGTCCTCCGCTGGCCCATTTCCTCCTTGGCCCTCTGTCGGCCTGATTCCTTTCTTCGGCCCATCAGCCTACTTCCCCCTTTCTTTCTCCTTCTCTCTTTCTCCCGTGCACCGGTCCCCTCTTCTCTCTCTCTCTCTCTCTCTCTCTCTCCTCCTTATCTGTTTCTCTTGGCTCTCCTCTCCAACCTTGTATTCCACCAACACCTATAATCTCCCTTTTAGTTTTGGCTGCTTCCCTTGTTCCTCTCTCGATCCCTTGTCTCCCTATTTGCTCCACCGCCATGCCGACACCTCCTTCCTATGCTCTTCGGCCAACCAGCTGTTGGCTCCTTTGGCTAGGCGCTCCCGCCACCTGGCTTTACCTCGGTGTTGCCTCTGCTTGACTGTAGGATCAAGGATAACCGACTAGAGGGTGAATAGAAGGTTTTAAAAAATTCTTGCTTTCTAAAAGTAATTTCTACGATATTAGAGCTATGTAAGATTTATGTTGCAATTCAAGACCTACTCAATTTTAGTAAACTTGAGGCACCATAAGAAAAATATCTACAAATATATTTCTAGCACAACTAAATATGACTAACTCAATAAGCTCAACTTGCTACAAATATAAATGCAGAAGTAGAGACAAAGAAATAACTAAGAGATGACACGAGATGTTTTGCCATAGTATCGAAGACTTGCCGGCTTCACTAGTCAACATTGAGGAAGCCTAAGCAACTTGGATCAGCTCCACGAATAAGCCTTGCTCCTCAATTCCACTAGTGGTTATTCTTTCTCCGCTCCAGAGATGGCTACACCAAGCCACCCATAATATGGCGCTGGCCCTTTTCATAATCTTATTGAAAAGATCACCGCACGTACCCTTGCCAAGCCGTCTAGGTGCTGGCAAACACCAAGAGTAATGAACAATAATCTTCAATTGACAGCAATCAAGTGCCAAGGATCAATCTAGAGTGAATGCAGTTGAATTTTGCTCAACTACCTCAAATGAATACAACAAGAGTAAATGAGGTATGAAGAGAGTGCTCTTAGCTCAAGGATGTTCAATGGAGTTTTAACATCTGTCCTAGAGTTGATGGAGGGCTATTTATACCTCCACCAACCAAATTTGACTGTTGGAGGCAAGATCCCAAAATTTTCAGCATGAGCGGTAGTACCACCATTCATCAGCCAGTGCTACCACACCTGCACTGACAACATAGTAATGGATGTATTCGTCGCACTCATTGCCTCTAGACTAGCCATTGGAATTTCGGCACGATTCTACCACCTTGTAAATGCGGTAATTCTGCTTCTTCAGTAATTCCAATTTCTGGTGTGGTACTACCATTTGTCTTGAGGACTTTCATAATCCTCTCTTGCAAAAACATACCGTCCTTTCATTCAGTCCTTCCGAGGTGCAGTAGTACTGCTCAAGAGTTGCGGTCCTACCGCAGTGCGGTAGTACTACCATGTAAACTCTAGTACTACTGCTTTTTCTGAAAATGAACAGTTGATTTTCATTTTAAATTCTAAGAGTATGTATGAACCTAAATTGATCCAAATAGCACAAGAACATACTATCAAACTACTAGTCATGATCCCTCTTAGTAGCACTACATCTAACCTAGAATCCGGTCTTACATCATTTTCTTCTAAGATCAGTAAAATCAAAAAGGATCCCAGACTACTTATACCTTTATCTTGAACCATATTGATCTTCATATTGACCTTTATCATGCATTTCCAGGTTGTCACATTCATCATCGGGACTAAACCTTCCAAACACTCAATAAACAAATTAGTCCCATATTAACATATTATCATTAATTACCAAAATAATTTTTAGTTGTCTAGATGCTTTCAATCTCCCCCTTTTTAGTAATTGATGATAACCCAATTAATATGTGATAAAGATATAGTTTTGAATATACCAGTTGTTGAGAATGAGTTGTATGTTCTTGTTGTGACTTTGAAAAGCAAGTAATTCTTACAATGAGCTCAAATGAGTTTTTAGATTTATTTGCTTTTTAAAGTCATTACAAAGAAAACTCCCCTTAAACATGTGCATATAAATGAGAATTCATTTGTTGAACCAGAGGGAATTGACAATATCATAATTAAACATAAGATAGAGATTGCAATTCATAGAGAATAACTCAACCATAATGTCAAGTACCAAGTTCAACAATATTACATAACATGTCCACGTAAAACATAATCCACATAACATAAAACACAAGATCATGGCAAGTTCATTACACCATAAATGTTCATCACATCACATATAGTCGATAGTAGATAATAATAGATGGATTCTTGTTACTTTTCACATTTGTGCCTTTCTCTTCTTTTTCTTCTCCCCCTTTGGCATCAAAATACTCTTGCGGTCCCTAAGGAGAAGGATCACGGCGGCGACAACGGCCGAAACGGACTAGAGAGGGAGGACAAACTACAACATGCTCAAGAGAGGATAGTCTATCCCCGAGAGAAGAGGTTGTGGCAGTCAAGGAAGCAAGCTGTGCAGTAATCTCCAACTGATGTCCCTCTATCATCAAGCTGTAGAGTAGATCTGAGACATAGACCTTTTCTCCTTTTGGTGCATTTTCTTCTTGTTGATCACGGAGCCGAGGAGCTACAGGGATAGAGGACCCTCTCGTGGCTTGTAGGCAGTGGCGTAGCCAGGATTTGTAGCTATGGTGGTCCATTGTCTAAAATTTATTTAACCGCTATAAATTTAACATGTTGGTACACAAGTATATGAATTACGAAATGCAATTAATGTAAAAAGGACATACGAACTTCATAAAATAGACGAATATAGCTTTCTTAACATAGAATTGAAATATTACATACCCATAGTAGTTGAAGAACAGTACATCACTACTTCTTCTTCTTGTCAGGCCTGCGCCTTCTAATAGCCATGAAAGTGTTGATGATCTCTTCTTCACTCAATTGTAAGAAGATATCCCGCTCAATAAAAGTGACTAGACAATCATCCAGAAGGCTATCACCCATCTTATTTCTCAACTTATTCTTGATAAAGGTCATTGCAGAAAATATTCTTTCAACACTTGCGGTAGCCACCGGTAGAAGCAATACCAATTTGATAAGCAAATAGACCCAATGATAAACTTTATCCCTCTTTGTTTCAACAAGTTTTACTGAGAGGTCAACAAGATTGTTTAGGCCTTTGAACATTTCATCTTTTCTCATGTCATCAATAAAAGTTTCAAGTTGCAAGTCGAGTCTTAGCAAGTCAGAGCTTGAAAAATCATTAGGGTAAAATTCAGCAAGTCTATGTACCTTGTTTGCATCAAAAGAAGCGAAGGAATCCGCTGGATTCAAAGCAGCCATACAAGTAAGCAACTCCATATTTACCTCATCAAACCGACTGTCAAGCTCTTGACTAATTTTATCAATGACTCCAATATATACTTCTCTTCTGAAGTGATCATCATTTGTTTGGTTCTGAGCAAAACGTGCTGATCTTCCGAACAATCATGTTGACCACAGTTTTATAATGAGAGCCCCACCGAGTCTCACCAGGTCTAGGCATCCCCATCTCTTGATTTAACCCACTTCCAGATTCTAGTATACCACACTCAAGTGCTTTCATGACATTGTCATATTGGTGATGTCGAAGCATGCCATGACGCTTACAAGAAACACCAACAATATTTAGCAAGAGTGATACTTGATCAAAAAACCATACACAATCATTATTTCCTTTGGCAACAGCAACAAGAACCAATTGGAGTTGATGTGCAAAACAGTGTACATAATAAGCAGAAGGTGATTCTTTCATGATCAAGGTTTTCAGCCCTTTAATCTCTCCTTTCATGTTACTAGCCCCATCGTAGCCTTGACCACGGATTTGAGTTATGGTCAAACCATGACTAACTAGTAAAGATTGAATTGCTTCCTTAAGTGATGAAGAAGTAGTATCATCTACATGAACAATTCCAAGAAACCGCTCAAATGGCCTTCCTGATTTATCAACATAACGCAAGCAAATGGCTAGTTGTTCTTTATGAGAGACATCACTAGACTCATCAGCTAAAATTGTATAGTGATCTTCACCAATTTCCTTAATGATTTGATTTCTAGTCTCCATAGCACAACATTGAATAATTTCTTTTTGTATGTCTGGGCTAGTCAATGTGCAATTACCTGGAGCATTCTTCAAACAAACTTGTCTACCTCTTCATTATTTGCTGCAAGCCACTTCAAAAGTTCAATGAAGTTCCCTCTGTTGCTAGACTCTTCACTTTCATCATGCCCACGGAATGCCAAACCTTGCTGCAAAAGAAACTTCAAACATCTAAGTGAATAAGTCAACCTGATCTTGTAGAGACGTCGCTCCTCATTATCCACCTTCACAATTTTATCATCAATTGCTCCATGGGGAGTTATAAATAAGTTGTATCTTTCTTGAGTTGCGTTGTGAGCACTTGTTACACCACCCACATGTAAATCAAGTGCATCATTTCTATTCCAATTTCTCCAACCACCTTCAACAAATGCAGATTTCTTAATTTTTTCCTTTGCAAACAAGTAGCACACAAAGCAAAATGCAGCTTCCTTCTTGATACTATATTCAATCCAAGGATATTTATAAAACCATATAGGATTGAATTGCCTATCCCTATTTCCGATTTTTCTACTTTCAAATTCATGTGCATAAGGTTGGAATGGGCCTTTAATAATATATGATCGTCGAACTGCATCTTGATCGTTGACGGGATAATTTGCAATGGATTGCCTCTCCCCTGGATCAAGTGGAAGCCGACTGATATCATAAACCGGTTCTTTTTCAGCGACTGGAGGTGGACTTGGAGGCATTGGAGTTGGAGTCACATTTTCTTCAATCACTCTATCTTGATCCGATCCACCTTCTTGTTCTTCAATTTGCTCTTCTGGAACAGCTGTAGCCACGGAAGGAGATGGAGAAGAAGCTCTCTTCTTTGATGCATATTTCTGAAAAAGAGAGGCAATATCACCACTCCTCTTCATGTTTTAACAAATCTGCAAGAGAATTATATAAAGTTTCAATTTACCAAACCAATAATCTCTAATAGATAGCTAGATGGCCGCGCCGATTAATATGGATATATGAGGAAGACGGTGCTTTGCCGCTTTGGTATATGCGTATAAATCAACAAGATATAAAGAAAATATACGTCGTAATGCCGTATGTAAATAAACGGAGGGAGTACTAATTAGAGATTATCATCCACCTGACCAAACCATAAGGTAACACAGAAGAAGCAAAGCAAGAAAGCTAGCTATCTACATGAGTACATGACAGACATGATAATTAGAGATTATCTAGAATCTGCAAGAAAACATACGCCGCGCCGTCGCCGATGCTCGATGAGTCGATGGCCGCGCCCCGCCCGCGCAGGCGCGCAGCCGCGCTCGCCGTCGCTGCATCGCAGCGTCGCCCCTGCTCTCGAATACGAACGGGCAGCCACACGCGAAAACTCTCGATCTCAGTATCTCACGCCGTCACGCAAACTCAATCTCACGTCGTCACCGCGTCACGGTCACGCGAACAACGAACTAGACTCCAGCGCCAGCGCAGACTCAACTCACTCTGGGGCCTGGGCTTTTTTGGGCCGAGCGCAGGGTGGTCCGCGGCCCACAGGGACCACCCTGTAGCTCCGCCCCTGCTTGTAGGGCTAGTGAACTGAGCCCAAACCTCTATGATATTCAACCTTTTGGATGATCAAGGTCATGATATAAGGAGCATAGTTGATTGTTTTGACCTGATCATTCCTGGAGGAGGCAATTTCCTGAAGGATAAGATCAACCACATCAAATTGTCTGCCATTCATGATGTTATCAATCAAGTTCCAAGCATGTCCTCGAATCGCATCAAAGTTTCTGATTTTAGGGAGAATAGTGTGATTGATGATCATGTTGACCAAGCTAGGAATGGGGAGAAGACTAGCTAGTTTGCTTCAAGTGCATCTGACATTTGCGTCATAGTACTCCATCCAAGCTGGAACCAAAAGAGTAGGTATGTCATAGATTTTCTCATAGCTGCTTGACTCGGTCCTTAGAGCTAGCTCAATTCATGTTTATGGCAACCCAAGTATGTGGTCCCTGTCATCCATACCATGTGAATGAAATCTAGAGATATATACAATGTGGCATATAATTGCCTGATAATCTCCTCATCATAATCATACATGAGTTCAACAATGTTTTGAATACTGGCCCTTTGAAACAACGGATATGTGCCATCATACTTGTCAAGAGAGTCCATATGGTCCCAATCAATATACTTATGATCAGCAAATTACCTATTAGGGCCATACATCTGTTCATATACTAGATCTTGAATTCTAGTGTGGAACTTTGGATTTTTGGATGTCCTAGGGAGCACAAACTGATTCCTTTGTTGCAATATGATGTACTCATCACTGGTAATAGTCTTTAGATTGATTGGTTGCTCCTTAGGCTCTCCCATTTCCTCATGGTCAGATACTATTTCTAACTCAAAAGCTACAACCTTGACTCTATCCTTTCTTCTTTTTTGAGTTGCCTTTGGAGGGACTTGAGTGGATTGGGTAGGAACCTGGGCTGCAAGTGACTCTGGAGGAGAGGAGGATTGATCGGAAGGAATGGGTCTTTAACTGGTATAGAACATGCAAGTAGCGTTCCTGGTCCGAGGCATCTTTAACCAAAGAGAATAGAAAACAAGGAGATATTAGGAATCATCCAAAATAGGTTTGAAATTGAGTGGAATAAAGTGACTGACTTGTCAGAGAAATCGGTATTACCATTGTTTAAGCAGTAGTTTCGCTTTCTCCGATTAAGTTCTAGGGCACTGCAATGTTGAAACTTTTCTAGTATTCTTTAAGGATTGAACCCATGAAATAGATGCATAGACATCATAAGACACTAATTATAGCAATTTGCACAAGAATAAAACACTAAATCATCCACATTTCAAAGAACCTATTTTGACCTAGGGTTCAAGAGAAAGGTAAAAGAGAAGTTTTTAGGCCATTTTACCTTGAGATTCGAGGGAGAGGAACCCTTATGCACCAAGAAATCACCAAAAAATGAAGAAAACCTGAGGGGATTTGAAGATCTCCCAAGAGGATTTTGGAGGTTCCTTTTCAGGAGAGAGGACAAGTGGAGCGAAAGAAGAGATGGTAATACTACTCGGGAGAGAGAGGGGGGTTTTAACGAGGGCTTACGACCATGTTAGTTTTGACCACATTGTTTCGACTAGGTTTTTCAACCACGTTTTCAACCATGTTTTTTTTCAACCACGTTGGTTTGACCACAATGGTTTTACTATGTTGGTTTGATCATGATAGTCTCGTCCACATTGTTTCGACCACGTCAGTTTCAACCATATTGGTTTGGCCACGTTTACTGACTACGATGGTTCAACCACAATGGTTTTCACCATGTTGGTTCGACCATATTGTTTCGACCATGTTGGTTCGACCATGTTGGTTCAACCATGATGGTTTGATCACGTTGGTTTGACCATATTATCGACTATGTTAGTTTTTGACCATGTTAGTTTTCGATCACGTTATCGACCAACTAACGAGGCAACACCATGATCTCAATGCTAGTAGAACCGGACAGCGGAAGTACCGCACTATACACAACGGTAGTTTCGATTTTCTGGGAATTTAGGAAAAAACTTTGAATTTTAGAATTATGTAGATGATCCCTAGTTTTGCACTCAAATAAACATCATTCAGGATCATTCTGCATTAAGAAAGTTGAAGAATATCCAAGAACATAAATTTTATGAACGTAGTGATTTTTAAGAGAAATTTGAAAAATCCTCCAATGACTCCAAATGAGAACAAAGAACATGAGCCAAGAGTTCAAGTAGCATTTGAATAGTGTATGACATTTAATTCATTCCTCAACTTTTAAAAGCGGCTTTCATCTAATGGTTTGATGAAAATATCTGCTAATTAGTCTTCAGTCTGAATGTGGCTAATGGTTATATCTCCCTTGCTCACATGATATCTTAAGAAGTGATGTCGAATACCTATATACTTGGTTCTTGAGTGTTGGACCGAGTTATTGGCTATTTTCTCGGCACTACCATTATCACATAAAAGAGGTATTTTATCAAATTTAATTCTATAATTCATGAAAGTTTGCCTCATCCATAACTATTGAGTACAATAATTACCCGCAGAAACATATTCAGTTTCCGTGGTAGAGGGCTACAGAATTTTGTTTTTTTGGAAGACTATGGCACTAAAGATCTTTATAAGAATTGACAACTTTTCGATGTGCTTTTTCTATCTACTTTGCAACCAACATAATGAGAATCCGAATATCCAATTAAATAAAATTTAGCACCTTTAAGATACCATAAACATATACTAGTGGAATGCTTTAAATATTATAGAATTCTTTCTATGGCCGTCAAATGGCACTCCTTTGGTGATGCTTGATGTCGTACACACGTGCAAACACTAAACATGATATCGGGCCTAGATTCGGTAAGATAAAGCAAACTATCAATTATAGATCTATAAAGCTTTAAATCTAACAATTTACCTCCCTCATTGTGATAAAGGAGTTCATTTGTCGCCATGGGAGTCTTGCATCCTCTATGCCAAACTTCTTGAATAATCCTTCATATACTTCATTTGACTCATGAATGTTCTATTTTTGAGTTGCTTGATTTGAAGTCCAAGAAAATAGCGTACCTCTCTGATCATGTACATTTTAAATTCCCTAGACATCATATCACTAAATTCCTTGCAAAAGCCTTGGTTAGTAGAACCAAATATAATATCATCAACATAAATTTGGCAAATAAAAAAATCATCATCAATGATTTTTGTAAATAATGTTGTATCAACCTTCCTAATTTTAAATCCTTTAGAAAGTAGAAAATCTCGAAGGCACTCGTACCATGCTATAGGAGCTTGTTTTAAGCCATATAGCGCATTGAAGAGTTTATACACATGATTAGGATTTTTGGGACCTTCGAAACCCGGAGGTTGTTCAACATATACAAGTTCGGTTATTTTTCCATTTAAGAAAGTACTTTTAACATTTATTTAAAATAGTTTAATATCAAAACTTGATGCAAAGGCAAGTAATATGTGAATAGACTCGTGTTTAGTTACGAGAGCAAAAGTTTCATCATAATCCAAACTCTCGACTTGAATATAACCTTAAGCAACTAACCTTGTATTTTTTGTTACCACAATTTCATTCTCATCTTGCTTGTTGTGAAAGACCCACTTTGTACCAATCATTTTGTGCTCCTTGAGTCTTTCCACCAAAGTTCAAACGTCGTTTCGAACGAAGTTATTTAGCTCTTCATACATTGCATTCACCCAATCCAGATCGTCTAGAGTATCATCTAAATGTTTTGGCTCAAGAAAAGAAACAAGATAATAATGTTCACAAAACAAAGCTACATTGAACACCCTTACTCACGTCACCCAATACTTGGTTTATTGGATAATCTTTTGCAATTGTATAGTGAATCTTCGGTGGTAGTGTTGAAAGTCATTCCTCTTTCTCTTCCAAGTCTATTATTTGAATATTACTTATTGTGGAAGAGGTGAGAGCTTCAACTTGTTTTGATGAAAGTGATTTACTTGTGTCCTCCTTTGGCTTGATATCGTTAATTTGCATATTCTCCATTGCTTGCCTTAACCTTTATCACCTACATCATCTAAATTCTCTTACTCTTCTTGAGAGCCATTAGTCTCATCAAATTGAACATCACAATCTCTTCAACTAAATTAGAGTTTTTGTTGAAGACACGACAAGCTTTACTATTAGAAGAATAACCAAGTAAGAAACCTTCATCACATGGACTTTGAAATTTAGAGAGCTAAACATTCTTTTTTAAGATTTAGTATTTGCATCCAAATACTTGAAAATAGGAAATATTTGGCCTTCTTCCAATGAGAAGCTTATAAGAAGTCTTTTCAAAAGACTCTGCAAATAAAGGCAATTTATGGCATGACAAACGGTGTAAATCGCTTCTGCTCAAAGGTTATCAAGAGTATTATATTCATTAAGTATTGTTCTAGCCATCTCAATTGATGTTTGATTTTTTTCTCCCTACAACTCTATTTTGCTCTGGAGTGTAGGTAGTGGAAAGCTCATGATTTATTCTAAGTTTATCACAAAAGTTTTCAGTTTTAATGTTTTTGAACTCGGAACCATTGTCACTACGAATTTTCTTTATTTTAAAATCAAATTTATTTTGGACCCTTTTTACAAAACTTTTTAAAATACCAAAGGCTTTGGTTTTGTCATGTAAAAACAATACTCATGTATATCTAGAGTAATCATCTACAATGACTAAGAAATAGCTATTGCCTCCAATGCTCTTATAGGTTGTTGGCGCAAACAAATCCATATGTAAAAGCTCTAATGGCCTAGTGGTTAACATGATGCTTTTGGAAGGATGAGAGTTTGCAACTTGCTTCCTGGCTTGGCAACTGCTACATAATCTATTTTTCTCAAACTTCACATCCTTCAAGCCAACCACTAAGTCATATTTGAAAAGTTTTTTGAGTTGAATCATGCCCACATAACCTAATCTTCTATGCTATAACCAAACTAAAGAAGTTTTTGCCATTAAACAAGTTTTTAAATAAGAATCACTAGAAGAGAAATCAACTAAGTAAAGATTTTCAAATCTAAAACCTTTAAAACTAGTTTGTTTTCTTTTTCCTTTGAAATGATTACTCCGTCTTTAGAGAATTAACATATTAATCCAATGTTACATAATTGAGCAACGGATAGTAAATTGAAATTTAATATTTCTACAAGAGATACATTTGAAATTTAAAGGTCATTTGAGATACAAATCTTATCCAAACCAAGAACCTTTCCTTTATTATTGTCTCTAAAGGTGATCTTTTCATTGCTCCCATTCTCAAATGTGGTGAACATCTTCCGGTTTCTAGTCATGTGTTGAGTGCAACTGCTATCAAGCACCCCAAGCCTTCACCAGTCTTGTCGTTCACCTACAAAAGAAAATCACATTTTTTAGATACCCAAATTTATTTGGGTCTTTGGAGGTTAGTAACCAAGTCTTTAGGCACCTAAATAGCATTCTTTTTAGCACATAAAATTGAAGTGCTAATAAATCTTGCAGTAACATTACTATCCTTAGTTTTCTTAAGCATATAACATGAATCATATAGACCTACAGGTGGAGTCTTACCAATAGGATAAGTTTGTTGCAAATATCCTACTTCCCGGCACTTATAGCAATATTTACCATTTTGTTTAACAACCTTGTGGGCTTGTTTACCAATTTTTTACCCTTCTTGGGTATATACTCAAGTACTTCTTTATTGAATAAGCAACTTTGCTCACTCAAAAGATTGTCAAGGGTGGCCTTATCCTTGAACACTGTTCCAAGCTCTTGCTTAGCTTGGTTACTTGCTCCTTTAGCTCATTGTTTTCAACAACAAGCTTTGCATCATAAAACTTAATGATTAGTCTATTTTAGAACAACATGGCATGGCAAGCAAATTATCACATTAAGTAGATATACTAGTTCTAGCAATTTCTATACTAAGCATTTAATTGAAAATATCACGTGTAATTCCAACACTAGTGCAAGACTTGCTTAAATTTTCTTGGATAAGCAAGTCATAAGCTTCCTTTAGCTCCTCATAAGAGCCTTTAAGAGAGAGATGTTTTTTCTTTAAGACCTTAAATTTTGATTTTTTTTCTTTTCTAAGATATTCATTTAATTCTTTCAACATATCCATGAGCTCATCATATGAGTGTTCATTGTCATCAAAGAATTTTATCTTATCTCCTTTTGCTATGAGGCATGTAGGAGACAAGAAGAGTGATGGAGCCTCCTTAATGGCGATGCCGACAAGTCTCTTCTTCTTGGGAGATGCATCCTCATCAGAGTCGGAGTCAGTATACTCCTCATCGGAGTTCGACTCTTCAATGTGAGCTTCATTATTGCCATCTTTGTGAAGCTTCTTGAAAAACTTCTTCTTACCATTGAATTCCTTCTTATTAGATGGCTTGCCCTTATCATCCTTCTTTGTAGGGCAATGAGAGGCAATATACCCCTTCTCATCACACTCATAGTAATGGATATTGCTATAGAACTTATTGTCGTTGTAGGATCATCCCTTCTTACCTTTTTCATGACTAGCACTTTGGTATAAACACATTTTTATGAATTTCTTCATTCTTCTCATGAGGAGGGATAACTCCTTCTCGGAATCATCCTCATCATCTTCGGACTCATCACTTGATACTGCTTTGGCTTGGAAAGTAGTGACCTTCTTACCCTTAGAGGAGGATTGCTCCAAAGCTCCTTCTTGCCCTTAGAGTTGTGTTAGCGTCATCTTTGTCAACTCAGAGGAGTTGAGAAAGATTATCACCAAGGTCTCATACTTCTCCGGCAAGGCTCTAAGCATTTTCTCACAATATCAACATCAGGTAGTGACGTGCCTAGGCCTTTGAGTTTATTTACAATATTGTTGAGGCAAGAATACATTTCATTTATCTTCTCATGTGGCAACATTGTAAATGTCTCATATTTGATCTGGAGCCTATGCAATTTGGCCGCTTTGACCGTGAATGTTCCCTCATGGATTATTGAGAGGGTAGTCCAAATATCATAAGCGGTTTCTAAATTGCTCACTTTATTGAACTCATCCATATTTAAAGCACCAAAGAGATCATTCATTATTTGAGCATCTAAATGAGCATTACGCCCCTACAAATATATTTCTAGCACAACTAAATATGACTAACTCAATAATCTCAACATGCTAGAAATATAAATGTAGAAGTAGAGGCAAAGAAATAACCAAGAATGACATGAGATGTTGTTACCGTGGTATTGAAGACTTGCCGGTCTTCACTAGTCTATGTTGAGGAAAGCCCAAACAACTTAGACTAGCTACATGAATTAAGCCTTACTCCTCAATTCAACTAGTGGTTATTCTTCCTCTGCTCTAGAGATGGCGAACACCAGGCCACTCACAATATGGCACCGAGCTCTTCATAATCTTCTTGAAGAGATCACCACATGTACTCCCGCCAAGCCATATAGATGTCGGCAAACACCAAGAGTAATGAACTACAATATTCACTTGACAGCAATCAAGTGCCAAGGATCAATTTAGAGTAAATGCACTTGAATTTAGCTCAACTACCTCAAATAAATGCAAAAAGAGTAAATGAGATATGGAGAGAGTCCTCTTAGTTCAAGGATATTCAATGGAGTTTCTAACATCTATGCTAGAGCTGGTAGAGGGGTATTTATGCCCCCACCAACCAAATTCCACCATTGGAGGCAAGATCCTGAAATTTTTAGCATGAGTGGTAGTACCGCCATTCATCGGCCGGTGCTACCACACCTGCACTGACAACATAGTAATGGCTATATTCGTCACACTAATTGCCTCTGAACTAGCCGATGGAATTTCAGTGCGACACTACCATCTTGTAAATGCAGTAGTTCTACTTCTTCGGTAGTTCGATATCTAGTGCAGTACTACCATTTGTCTTGAGGACCAAAATTTGGTCCTCTCTAGAAAAAATGTACTGCCCTTTTATTCGGTCCTTCCGAGGCGCGGTTGTATCGCTCAAGAGTTGTGGTTCTACCGCAGTGCGGTAGTACCGCCATGTAAACTGCGATACTACCGATTTTTCTGAGAATGCAAAGTTGGCTTTCAATTTAAATTCTAAGAGTAGGCATGATCCTAAATTGATTCAAATAGCACAAGAACATACTATCAAGCAACTAGTCATGATCTCTGTTAATAGTACGACATCTAACCTAGAATTCGATCTTTCATCCTTTTTTCCTAAACTGGTAAAATCAAAAGGAATTCTAGACTACTTATACCTTTGTCATGAACCATATTGATCTTCATGTTGACCTTTATCATGCATTTTCAGGTTGTCACATTCATCATCAGAACTAAATCTTCCAAACACTCAGTAAACATGTCAGTCTCATATTCACATATTGTCATTAATTACCAAAATAATTTTTAGGGGCTTAGATGCTTTCACCGGCTTCTATCTGGGCTACCACATCGCCACCGCCTCAACTCGACCTCTGCGTTGCCATTGCTCGACTACCTTCGCTTGGCCTCACTCGGCTCGGCCTCTTCTAGGCCGCCTCTATGTCACTGTTCCTATCTTGGCCCCGCCCTCGGCTCTCCCTCTCTTGCACGTCGTCGCTGCCCGGTACTCTCCACCTCTCGGCTTCTACTCCTAGAATGCCACCGGCTTCTACACGCAGTCCTCCACCTCGACTCCCACCTCGGCCTCCTCACCGGCCTAATCCACTCACCAATGATGAGCTCCACCATCAACCACCAGATTTTTATCCCTCTCACTATCTATCCCTCTCTATCCTCCACTACAATTTACTTTCCATGCTCTTTATTTTTTGTTTTGCTTTCAAATTTGTGGATTTTATTCCTTATCGGCTCGGTGATTTCAGTGATGACGGTGGTGCGGTGCCTTGGCCGTGGTTCATCGCAATGGGCTTGGAGCCTTCTCATGCACCGGGGAGCATGGAGGCACTACAACACAAACCCCACATAGAGAAATTTTTTTGACACTTTTTTAAAACACCTCATAAACGCCTTCCTATGCATCGTTGCTATGAACGTAGAGACATATTAGTAAAGTGCCTATATATCCTTTGTGACATTTTATAAGGGTGTTTTATAAGTGCATTGCCTTGGCCATAGTTCATTGTGATGGGGCTCGGAGCCTCCTCATGCGCTGGGGAGCATGTTAGAACTACAACACAAACCCCATGTAGAGACATTTTTTTTTAATATAGTGAATTTGTTTTTTTCATGCATCTACATTGTTGTAGAGACATTTTTTAAAACTCATCATAAGTGCCTTCCTATACATCATCACTATATTAGTAAAATGCCTATATATCCTTTGTGACATTTTATTATGTCTCTAAGGGAAGAAAGGTATTTTATAGTGGCGTTAAATTGTGTTACTAGTATAGCATGTCATGAAAATTAAAATCTAAAAAATATGTGGAGAAAGGTATTTTATAGTGGCGTTAAATTGTGTTACTAGTATAGCATGTCATGAAAATTAAAATCTAAAAAATATGTGGACTCTTGCAAAGGTTGGTACTCGAACTCTTGACCTCATGGGAATAGTACTTCTCTTAGATATGTTGCACTAGCCACCTCAACCTTACCACTTCACATATCTAGTTGTGCCTTATAATAGTTATATATATGTCATTTAACACATGTAACCCACTAAAAAAAACATCTCTAGATAGTTCAAAGCGTATCAACAAAATTGTCTGTACACAACAAAGAACTTTAGGTGGATTAGAGAGCATCTCAAAAACATCTCCTCATGATAAAATTTTGCACATGGTTCAAAAATGTCTCAAAACCACCTCTACAGTACAAAATATTGTGGCAATTTTAAAGTGCCTCTAAAAAGTACTTCTAGGTTACGTAACTCTAATTTTAGAGGCAAGTTGAAAAGCGCCTCTAAAAAATGTCTACATGGGCCTTTTCTTATAGTGTGGAGTGCTACCAGGTGCGCACTGTGGCCGTGATGAGCTTGCTGATGCTACGGCGGGCTTCTCCCTAGTATACTCTTTCTATTTTCCATCTATCCATGTTAGTGATGAAATTTACTAGTTCGATGGCGGTGACTACTGTGAATGAGGGTTTGGGCATGTGTGAATGTGGGTTTTAGGAATGCAAGCTTGTGCTCCTTCCATGGTGATGTGGGTTTGGGTGGGCATGACAAAGATAGAAGGCTTACGGGGGCACCTTATTTCCTAGTCGAGGGTGGGATGTTCTGGTGTGGACGATGTTGGTGCCGAGGGTTCTAGTTCCCTCATGGTTCTCCTAGGGTTTGGCTCGCCTTCTCTTGGTTGCTTCTGGTCCTGACTTGGTTCCCTTGCTCCGGGGTCACTAAGAACACGATCGCCTTCTCTTCCCCTGGCTCCTTCTAGCTCTGGCCGGTTCTTCACTCCTGAGCCACCGAAGTTGTGGTTCCCTCCTCTTTTGTCTTCCCCAAGTCCTCTTGAATGCCACCTCCTCTTCCTTTGATGACCCTCTGATAGTGCCGACTCTCAACTCCCTCTCTTGCTCTCACCGTAGGTGGAATGTGCTCTGTGAGGGTGTTGGAATGGGGTTGGAAAGGAGAGGTGGTTTCCTCCTCTCTTCCTTGCTCTGGTGGCTTTGGGCTGGAGGCGAGGGAATGCTTTCTCTCTCTCTCTCTCTCTCTCTCATTCCCTTGGCTAGCGATCTTATCCCTTAGTCTCCTCCTTCTCGGTTGGCCTGGTCTTATCTTTTGGCTCCTCTCATTCTTCTATTGGCTTGGTAAAATTGTGGGTTTTACCCTCATGGACCAAAGGTCCTTGAGGTAAATTTGGCAATTTGGTTTGGTTTTCTGCTGGTTAAGGAAAGACGGTGAATTCTAAAGTGGGTGTTAGCTTGATTTTCGCCGGAAAATGAAGCCCACTAAAGCATGAAGTGGTAGTCGCCCTGGACGGTCCTAGTATCTCGATGAGCACTAAGGTTCGGTGTTTCAAACCAAACGGGTTCTGACGGCAACTTGACTTTAATTTATTTATTTTGTTAAGTCTTTTTCAGTATCATGTTCTTGCTTTTCTTCCCAATTAATAACACTAGTTATTCCAGCTTAGCAATATTGATGTGATTGTAATTGTGGTGTAACTATCTATATTCTAGAGACGATAGTCTTTGTTGAGATCGAGATTGTACTTTGATGTAATTTGAAATGTACTTGATGGAGGTCAAGGATTGTAAATGTATGTCATTTGAAATGTGAAATGATGTAATATGTACTGTTAATATTTTTATTGATATGAGGAACAATTTTAATTACCATTTGACGAATGTAATTATTTGTTGTAACTAGTCTGTAATTATTTTTAATTGGCATGTCCGCATGTGTTAATTGAAATCGTGTTGAGATATAGTTATAGCTGAAATTTGTAATTTGAGATGGCTTGTAAATTTTTAATTAGACATGTCCTTTGGAAAGTTTTTATTTATTTGATCTGTTCAGAAATAAAAGAAAAAGATTCGTGTATAATTGATTCAATCTATTGCTTAATTATTTACATTTATTCTTAATTTGTTGGTTAAAACGGATTAGAAAATGCTGGTTCTCACATTGTCTACCTCAATTGGGAGGGAAGGTTGCGACCTAGACTTACTTGGGCTTTGTATTGGTAAATATTTCACGCCCCCGTGCTGGAGCCCAGGCTGCTGCAATGAGCCTGGATCCGCCCTGCGTTCCCACACTGAGGTTCATGGCAGCGATGTTTTATACGTCATGGCCAAGCCGAGTTTCAGTGATCCCAAATGATGGGTGGTCGCTGCTGACACGAGGAAGAAGAGGATGCAAGGAGTGGCCCAGTTCACTGCTGGGAGATCCTTGGGTTTCACAGTGTCCTACCGCCCCAGCACATTCTCCAAATATCTCAAAAATACTGCAGGTATTTAGATACTTGATTACTCATTAGTACCTGCAGTTTGCATGATAATGATGATCTTGATGATTTGATAAGTAATGGATAAGCAATTAAGCATTATCCATTTTATTTGTTAGCCATGATTCAATAATTGGGACTGTATGCTCGACGCGGAATCATGTAGTATGAGAGGTATTTCAGAATGTTATTTGACAAACTTGGTGCGCTGATGATTTTCAGAAGCATCATATCATCTCACTTTGCATGACATGTTTTGTTCAGAAGTTGACATTATCTTATGACATCATGTTATACATAGATGCATAGTCCAAGCTGAACGCTGTCGATACTGCAAGGGAGAGTGAGCACTCTTCAGAAGCAAGGGTGTGTTCACGTAATACTGTCGATATGGTATGTATTTTTTTTTCCTGTCAGAACTTAGCATCCCTGTTAGGTTATTGTCGGTTGGCTGCAGACAGAGTATAGCCATTCATGCATGTACGAACCTTAAAAATCTGGCCATGAAGTTCAGAACACCTTCCCAAAAAGAATGGAATTTTTAGTAGAGATCATTGTTTTTCATGCATGTACCATGCATCATCTTGTACATTGAACCCTAGCTGTTGTTGCTCATAAGGAATCCTACCTTCTGGTCAATTTGCAGGCTTGCAGCCATGGAGGAGGAGGAGGAGGAGGAGAAGAAGAAGAAGAAGAAGAAGAAGAAGAAGAAGAAGAAGAAGAAGAAGAATGATTGCTTTGTGCGTGATCTGCTTGGGTGTGTGGCTATTGCTGTGGGAGCTGTTGCTTGGCTGGGAAGATTTGGCCAAATGCCATGCTACCCCTCCCTCACATTTCAGATGAAGCTGTTCCCATGGTATGCTTAAATTGTGCAGTGCATGTTCTGTGACTGAGCCGGTGATAACTGACAGAAGACGGTGAGACTAGCAAGGAGTTCAGTCGTGGAGAACTCTTAGGCTCATGGATATATCATGTCTTGTGAAGTAACGATGAATGCCCTTTTGGAGGTTGGGTTAGAGCCCCTTTTGATCATGTAAAATGCAGTAGCTAGAAATTCTTTCGTTTTACTCCTCACACGTATTGGATTTGAATTTGACACCATGTGATGGTAGCATATATTTTAGGTGTATCTTTACAACTAGTTTGCTGGGGTATTTTCATTCATTGAAGAGCAAAAATTACCAAGATACTAACGAGTGAATTCTGTATATCCTATTTGCCGATGTCATGACCACTGTTTTTCTCTGATATGATGACAATGGATGAGGGCATGTGCCGTAGCCACCCTCAGATTTGACATGACGCCATGTGTAAGTTGAACACGTCAATTGCTCCCCTTACAAGTAATCAAGTTTCAATGAAGGGTGGATTCAACAAATGCAAAGAAATAGCACAACACTAACAAATACTGTAGGGAAAAAATCTCTCATCGACCAGCCCCAGACCAAAAAAGTATACAATTCAATATTTTTAACAGAACTTGAATTTTTTTTCTAGGGAACATAACAACCCCAGAAACGGTTTCCTAGATAAAAATGGTAAGTACATCTTATCTCAAACCTGATACAATGCTTGCAGCAGTGCACAATACAATGCTCAATGTACAGTTCATTGAAGCTTCCAAGCACGCTTCTGAGCTACTCGACCAGTGCTTCACTAGAAAAGAAGGTGCTGCCATTACAAGAGAAACATTTCAAGGCATGATATCGAGCACATTGTACCAGGCCCACAAGCTTCCTTGGCTTCTTGGGACAGCACTCGGGCTCACATGTCGGAGACAGACCAGAGATAGGCCTCTTGCTCCATTGCTTGCTTCTCGTTCTTTAGCTTAAACATATCCTTCTCGAATCCTGGAAACACATGGAAATGGATGAAGTGTCCACTGCCATATTCAAGGTGCAATGCAACAGAAAAAAAACATAACATGCATACATCTGCGGGACAAACGTTTCCATTGAAAACAACCTGGAACAGTTGATATCGGCCATGTAGTTACAGAAGTTTAAAAAAAACACACAAGATATGCTGTGCAAGTTCATACAGAATACTAGGTCAGGTCATAGACTAGCAAGTTGGTATGGTGAGATCGGGTCATATAGACTACTAGACCAGGTCGTACACTAGCAAGTTGGTGTGGGGGGGGGGGGGGGCGTTCTTGATGGACCAAGTGAGAGAAAAAGTTCACAAAATGTTTGCTTTTCTATTCCCAACTCCCAAGCCCTAGCTTCTCTTCATCGCCTCTTTTGACATAAATTTTCATTCACTAAATCATAACCACTAACCAGGTTTTGAACAATTCATGCAGAGAAGTATATCTTGATTGAAATATTCTGCTGGGGAAAGAGCTCTTGAATTAAGAACTCATTAACTCTTGAAATATCCCCACTGTTAAGAGTGTTACATATTTTGTGTTAACCGCAAAAACACATATTTCTTTCATGACTAATTGACAGCGTCCTTTGGTCAGGTCAACAAAAGCCAGTAGATGGTCACCAAAACAAGTGCATCAATACATCAACATGAGATGTAAACGAATGAACAAATTAACTACACAAGGGTAATAGGAACATGGAAATATGACTTAAAACTTGTAAAGCAAGTTTAATGACAATTTTTTCTTCCTCTCTTCACTGTAAGTGTGATGACAAATCCACCGACACAACAAGAAAATGACACTCCTGTTGTAACAAACATAAGTTAAAAACAAAAAGGCATGAAGCAAAGCCCAAACTACAGTTGTAGTGTACCATTTAGTGGTACACACTGGCACCAGTTTCAATAGGTACTAGACATTCTAAGGGCCCACTTGGAATGCATGACAGGAACATACCAAAAATTTAAGCCAAGTTAAAACTTGTGGTTTTGCCACTTCAAGCTTTGTGAGGTTGAATGATAACAGAAAGAAAAGAATATTGATAATGAATTTGAAAGGCACATACCATTGCTGCGATCCACTCCATCCCAATGACGGCCAGGTTTTATGCCATAACGGTTTGGAGGAGGATCTACCCCACGCTTCAGCCAGCTGTGGCTAGGTATAATTTGGGGAACTATAAAGCCAGATTCTTTCATCTTTTCATCATCTCCCAAGTCCCCCAGAAGATATTCTGGATCTTTCCGCTGCAACACACATCAGCACACAGCTATCAGCCACAAGAAATAGTGTTAAACAGGTTCAACCGAGCCACTACAAATGAAAAATTACCTTGACAAGATGAGCCATAGGATCGCCCCATCGGAGTCTGTTCTTAAGCATGGTGTCAAGCTCAGGATCATCCCTACATGCAAAACAAGCTCAACTTTAAATATTTGCAAGGGAAGTTTACATGGCTTCACGTTTGATTGGACTAATAATTGAGAAAACACATGCACCAAAACAAAGGGAGATAGAACCCAAAAAAAACCAACTTATAACTAAACACCACTAGTTTGTTCAAACTTCAATGCAAGCACCATACTATTGATTCCGCAAATTTGGAATATTAAGGCAACAACAATCATGTAATAAGTACCTTGTTCGTGCAAATGGCTTACTCTTCTCAGCTTCAAGCTCCTGCGCTCTAGCCTCAGCTTCTCGCTTCTGCACCAACCCTTTACCCCATTCTATATGTTTTTCCTGCCAACATGTTGACCATACATTATTAGCTACAAACAGTGACATCCAAGATAGATATCCTATGTTGAAATTTGAATTGAGTCCAGCTAAGTCAGTAGGAAAAGGTATGGTGAGACATTAATTCATCATTTGGTGCAATTTCTTCCTTATTTTACTTGTGCAAAAGTGAGTTGATTTTGCAGACTAATCCAATCCCTCTTATCTCCAACAACTGTCCTACTCAGATGTGTCAGGATCGCTAAGTCGTAGTGTGGATCAAGTACAAAAAACAGGGAAAAAAACAAATTACTTAAGTACACATTTACGATGAATCTTCCCGTTTCTTGCTTTATTTTTTCCATGCTGTCAAGGAAATCACAAAGACCAAAGTTGATATAAAAAGGAACTTGCCTTTAGTTAGAAACAGTGAAAATAAGTGACAACTAGTATGAGCGAGCAGAAAGTTACCAGTAATAAGCTTTAACTGCAATATACTTACATTTCCTAGTTACTGAGTGGGTAGCTGTTGATATTTCATAACTTCTCTATTTTGTTGATTGGACAGAAGCCTATTATATTTCATATCTTTTTTGTTTCTATAGATTGGATGCATGCTAAGTACGATATAGAAGTTACTCACAGAATCCATCTTCTACAGTTTTGCAACAAAAAATTCCCAAGCAAAAATAACTCCCCCAATCTATACTGTGTACTGCCAGAAACACATGCATGAACTTTCATGTGCCACAGAATAAAAATATGGCAAATAAATAAAAATTCAAGAAGGAAGATCATCTATATACCTTTGGCTTATCATCTTCCTTTGCCTTCCGGATGTCTTCTTCACTTATCCGTCTGCCTGAAAAACATCACAAAGCAATGTTAGCACATAAAAACAGCATAGCTACATGGTAATAACTAATAACCATAAAAAAAACAAACAGTGCATACCTTCCTTATCTCGGAATACTGCCTTTGCCCCTTTCCCAGTAAATGAGGGATCCTGTGCTGCGAACCTAAAAACCAAATGACAAACAAACATATTAAAAATCGAATCAAAAGGAGCAAGTATCTATGTTACAAGATGTGAAGTATCACTCACTTGAGCTTCTCATCCTCCTTAATCTTTCTGATATCCTCTTTAACTTCCTCTGCCGACATCAACCCAGCTCTCCTCACCTCCTTTGGAGCTCCTTCCTTTCTAACCTTCCTTGGAGGAGAAAGGTCTCTCTCCTTACGAGGAGGAGACAAATCATCTGATGCAATTTTCCGACCCTTCCTTGGTGGTGAAATATCCCCATCCTCCAGTCTCTGCCCCAAATTTTGCCTTCTTGGAGGTGACAGATCATCACGCTTCTGTCTCCGTGGTGGTGAGAGGTCTTTGAGCTCATCTGAGTCGTGACGAGCAACTCTTCTTCGAGGCAAAAGGTCATGGAGCTCCTTTGAGTTACGCTGTGCTCTTCTCTGTTGGGAAGAGAGACCTTTGGGCTCCTCTGAATCATGCCTTGTTCGTCGCCGTGGTGGAGAGATGTCCTTCGGCTCCTCTGTATCATGTCGTGTCTGTCGTTGTAGGCGAGAGAGGTCTTTGGGCTCCTCCGAATCATGCCTCGCTCTTCGGCGTGGTGGAGAGAGGCCCTGAGGCTCCTCCGAATCATGCCTCATTCGCCTCCGTGGTGGCGAAAGGTCGTGGGGCTCCTCAGAGTCATGGCGAGCACGCCTCCGTGGAGGAGAGGGGTCTTCTTGCTGCCTAGACTTCCGTGGTGATGACAAATCACCCCGCTGTGCTATATCATTGCCATCTGGTGATGGTGTGTCTTGCCGCCTTTGCCTCTGCCTTGGCGGTGAAAGGTCCAACCCCGCAACACCTCCCTGCTCAGGTGAGGGTGTATCACGTCGCCGCCTTTGTCGTGGAGGAGAAAGGTCCTTCCTTACGGGGCCTCCCCGTTCTGGCGACGGAGTGTCATTCCTCCGCCGGCGGGGTGAGCCACCGTTAGGCTCCTCTGGGGCGGCCACAGTGACCCACCCACTACCGTCCTCGGCGATGGCGTTGTAGGGCCGTGCCGCGCGTATCGCCTCCAGGCGACGCATCCGCTTGACCTCGATGTCCTCATCCACCTGAGGCCTTTCGTCCCCTGAAACCACGCGCCCAATTCCAATAAAATCCAACGCAAATCTAATCAGAACCCGCGGATCAAACTACCGCTACGACTAGGGTTTCGGGGTTCAGGGCTCGCGTACCGGACGACGCAGGCTCGTCCTCCTCGATCTGCACGGGCTTCTGCCACACGGGGTCCTCGTCGACGATAAGCACCCCTCCCCCAGCGGCGGCGGCGGCGGCGGCGGAGGGCTTGGGCTTCTTCTTCTTCTTCTTGGCCTTCCTCGGGTCATCGTCGGCGGCGGAGCCCGATTGGTACCGCTTGAGGTACTCCTTCATGGACATCGCGGCCGCGGATGTAGAGGCAGACGACGGCGGGGACTTCTTCGTCGCCATGGCTGGCTGTCGCCGCCTGCTAGGGAGACCGGGGGAGCAGGGGGTCGAGGTGGACGGGAAAGGTTTGCACATATCAGGGCAAGAACGGGAAACGAATCAGGGCTATGTGAGGGCTTACCGAAAGGAGATCGAGGGCGGTGGGCGCGGCCGAGGAGGATGCTTCGGTCTTCGGTGGAGGACGGCGACGGCGGCGGCGGAATCGTGGATTGGGGCTCACGGCGTACAGCGTTGACAACGGGGCCAGCGGAGGAGAAGCCGGCGCTGAATCAAGCGGCTTGCAAGCCGGCGGAGGCAGGAGGCGTCGCGGCGTAGACAGACTCGAGGACTGCACGTCCAGTCCACCACCTACAGGGGAATGAAGGGTCCACCAGTCAGTGGCATAAGGTGGAGGGTATCGTCGACACGCGTGAGAAAAAACACCAAAACCCTCCGCACAGCTCGCGGACGCTAGAGGTGGCCAAATGGGCCGGGCCTACCCGGGCCGCACCATGGCCCGGTACTGTAGACCCGGCCCGTTTACGGCACGGCACAAAACTTAAATAGGTCGGGCCGGCACGGCACGACAGACCGGGCCATGCCTGAGCCGCAGGTGAGGCACGGCGGGCCGGCCGGCCCGGATAATTTCAAAAACTAGCCATTTCTTGTGGCCATTGGGGGGTAAAAAATCCGAAAACAATAGCAAAAAATTCAGGAAAAAATCTGAAATTTTTACTATAAATAGGGGGCATCCGGTTTCCATTCTCCACACCTCAAACCTCACTCTTCTCTCTCGGTTTAGCTCTGAAAAATCCGAAAGTGTTTGCGCAAATTTGGTGAAAATTCGTCCAAAAATTCAAAAATCCTCAAAGATTTTTGTGAGAGCTGCAAAGGAGGTAATAATGCTGTCTTATACTCTTATTTTAATTTTTTGGTATTATTTATTGGTTTAATTTTTTTTCTATTATTTGTTGGTTTAATACTTTAATAGTAAGTTAATCGTTCTTTATTATTTCAATTTGCAGTCGATTTAATGGAGAACTACAATTTTTAACTCTCCGAATTCGGCCTCTCGGCGGAGGATATGCAATTGTTTCAACAAGCATATCCATCCGCGGAAGGTCCACATGTACAACTGGAGATGCGGAAGAACCGACGGCCCCGGTGGCGCAGGGTCCAATCGATTCATCTTCTGCTGGCTCAACAAGTGCATCCACGACTCAAAGCACGGGTGCAAAAAGAACAAGAGCTAGTACATGTACAGTTTGGAATGATTTCGACAAGAAGTTCAAAACCGACGATGATGGGACTTCGGTGAGGTATGCTGTTTGTAAAATTTGTGGTAATGAATTGAGTGCAAAATCTTCAGGTGGGACGGGTCATCTACAACGACATGCTGCAAGCTGCAAGAAAAGGTAAGGAATACAAATGCGTCAGACACAGCTACAATATAACCCCGACGGCTCGGTACGTACGTGGGAGTACAACCCAGAAGTAGCTCGGGAATCTCTTTGTAGATTAATTGCTTCTCAAGATTTACCTTTAAATTTTGGTGAATCTAATGCTTTCCAAAAATATATTAGGACTGCTTATAACTCTCAATTTAGTACTGTATCTAGGCAAACAACAACTAGAGATTTAATTAAATATTATAACAATTGTCGTGATAAATTGAAAGAAATATTTCATACATGTACATTCTCTATTGCTTTGACATCCGACATATGGAGTGGTAGGGCTAGAGAGGATTATATTAGTGTTGTTGCTCATTATGTTAATGATGACTGGATAATGGAAAAAAGAATTATAGGATTTAAATTAATTAATGTTTCACATAATGTTGAAAATATTGCAGAAAGCATTATTAAAGTTGTAGAAGATTTTGGTCTCACGGATAAGATTTTTTCTATAACTTTAGATAATGCAGCTGCAAACACTAAAGCTATGGAAATTCTTACTCCTTTGTTTAATACGTACGCACACTCTTTCTTATTGCATCAACGTTGTGCTTGTCATATTATTAATCTTATTGTTAAATCCGGTTTAAAAAGATTAAATGTTTGTATTGATTCTTTTAGAGATGCAATTTCATTTATTAATTGTTCTAACCAACGAATAGCCGCATATAAGAGTTTTTGCGTAGAATAAATGTTCGTCCTAGAAAATTTGGTTTAGACATGCCTATTAGATGAAACTCTACTTACCTTATGCTTAAACATATATTGCCATATAAGAGCATCTTATCTGTTTTTCTTCACACCCAAAGCCATCAATCTCGTAGCTCCTCCAGTAGAACCCAAGTTAGAGACCCTGAACTTACTGAGGATGATTGGGTTGTTGGTGAAAAAATATTTTCCTTTTTAGAAATTTTTCATAAAGCTACACTTTGTCTTCTGGAGTATATTACCCTACATCTCTCATAATTGTTCATAATATTGTTGAAATTGCCACTCACCTAAAGGCTTTTGAAAATAATCCTATACTACGGGATGCTGTACTTGCCATGAAAACTAAGTTTTTAAAATATTAGAGAGAAATTCCTATTTTATATACATTCGCTTTTATTTTGGATCCTAGGGCCAAACTGCAAGGATTTATAAATGTTTTACAAGTTTTAATTGAGGCTACCGATTTAGACTATTGTTCATACTTTACATTAGTTAAGAATAAATTATATGAGGTATATGATAAATATAAAAATAAGTTTGGGTCTGTGCGTTTAGAAAGACCCCCGGTAGTCCCTAGCACCTCTAGGGGGCTATGCAATGGGGCAAGATTTTTGGTTCTTCGTCTAGTTCTCGTGTAGGTGCAGGTACACAGTAGTTAGGAGGAGGAAGGCGACAAAACACTGGAGACCTATCAAGCTATCTCAACAGTGATAGCGTCAGCTTCGAGCAGGAGTTGAACATCCTCTCATGGTGGTAAACCCAGAAGGTATCATATCCAGTGCTATCCATATTAGCGCGGGATGTGTTGACTGTTCCTGTCTCTACAGTCTCCGCGGAGTCAGCATTCAGTCTTTCTGGAAGAATAATCAAGGAGCGACGAACAAGTCTCTCCAATGAGATGGTCGAAATACTTCTGACCGTCAAAGACTGGGAACAAGCTGAATCAAGACTCCAACATACTGCAGATAATAAAGATTTAGAAGAATCTTTGAATCTTTTGAGAATTTGTATTTAGATAGCAATGAATAGGATTTTCAATATTTTTCTTTCACATTTAGTCAATAATGAGCTTTATAGGCTGTACTCTTTTTTCTTTACCAGGTTTTCTCAAATTGAGTTTTTACTTGGTAAAGTTTTTAATGAGGCAGTCATTCCATGTAATTTAATAAATTAATAAAGCTCATTATGTCATTGCAAATATTTATTTTTATGATTAACAATGTCTACAATTTTCTATATTTTTTCTGAATTTTCTACAATTTTTCTTAATTTTCTACAATTTTACTTGTTTTTTTCTTTTTTTCTGCTAAATGTGCTAGCCGGGTCGGCACGGCCCGTTTAGCCTTAACCGTGCCCGGGCACATATACACATAGCCTTAGCCTTAGCCTTAGACGATCGCACGGTCGTCGTCGTTGTGAGTTTTGCTATCCAAAGGACGATCTCGCGCTTCAGTTACACGGTAAGCACATATACACATATACTGATCCATTCAAGTAAAGTTGATAAACACATCTACACATAATGGGAATGGGGTTTAAGGCCATGTACAATGTTTTTACATTAGTTATTTGTAAGCTATGTCACATAGAACACGGGATGATATAGAAGAGAGAAGAAGCATAGAGAATTGGACCGTCTATTATGTAACAGCCGATTGTAACACGAGAAATAAAATACATTGTGTCGTAGAGGAGCTGTCTATAGAGATATGTAAATAAATAATCAATTATACAACTTTAGTGTTGTCTATAAATGATATAAACGATATTACAGTTGTCTGTACCTCGTACGTGCCATAACACATATACACATGAAAGTAAATAGCGTACTTCAGATCCAGTGGCTCTACCAATCATAATTGATGAAAATTTGGTTGCCTAGCCTCTTGAAGTCACCTTACGCATGTCTCAAGACGAATTTTCGGCTAATCTATCCCCATTGCGCATTATTTTGCCCAATGTAGCCCCCATGCGCCCAAAATGTCAAAGTTGGCCCCCAATTTGTGCCAAAATTCAATGCCAACAAGTAGTATGTTGCAAATAATATCCTTGCATTTTTCACGTATGAGCTTGTCTTGTTATTGTACATGATGATTGTTGCCAACTACACAGGCAGTGACGGCTGGCACATGCACGCGATCGGCAAGCGTGCCAAGGAAGGTCACACGGCCAAAAGGCGCACTAGGGCCGCTCACACGGTCCCTAGGCGCACCAGCTAGCTCATACGGTGAGGGCGCACCAAGGGACCTCACGATGTGGTCGGGCGCTCAAGAGGGCCAACTCCGGCATTTTGGGCGCATGAGGGCTACATCGGGCAAAACGGTGCACAAGTGGGCCAAATTGGCTGAAAATTCTCTCAAGATCGAAGAATCACTGCTGATCCAATTTATGGTGATAAGAAAGCAAAGGACCTTTTCTAGAGTGCCATGACTTTAGTTAGTGGCGTTTGTTTTTCTAAGCTATTCAATTAAGGAAAATAAAGAAAAAAAATAAAAAATGTCATTATATCTCTACAGATAATGCAAAGGAAAAAGAAAAAAAGAGTAAATTTGTTCAATGCTATCGCAAATAATTGCGTGTTGGAAAATGTCATCGTGAAGCGCACACGTGGCCAAATGCCACCACGAAGGGCGAAATTCTTGGAAATGCTATTGACATGAGGGTTTTGTGACTAGGTTGCCATTAGGGGTGTGAAATGACCATTTTGGCCTCACAAAATTTATGCTTTCTTCTTCCTCTCATGCATCAAATCTTGCATTTGATCATTGCAGAGCCATAGCTAGCTAGCTAGGGTCAGGCCAGTGTTTGCTACTACTCCACTACTCAGGACATGGAGCAGCCGCGGGACAGCAGTACACCACTGCTACTGCCACCTCACTGGCCAAGTTGCCAGCCGCAACAAGTACTCCTTTTTCTACGTCGTGTTTGCATCCATGACCTCCGTGCTCATGTGATATAGTAAGCGCATTAGATTCAACACGACCTCATTTTCTTGAGCTAAAATGGTCGCCAAACTTTGATGTTTCCTTTGTGCATCTTTAGACGTCGCGATGATGATCGAAGGTCCTTTCCGGCAGCATCAATATCATCTCGCTTGTAGGGCACATTGCTGGCTAGCTGGATGTCTGACGTCCTCGGCCGCCGACTAACTCATGCTCACCAATGGCATCTTCCTCATTGGGCCCCTCATGGGGCTTGCAGGTGGCTACACAACATTCCTGGTCGATCGCAGCATCGCTAGCATCGAGGTCAGATACACTCTCGTCGTCGCACCGGTCTACACTGTAGAGATTGTGTCAACATCGTCCCACTACTTATGCAGCAGCTAGGAAGTATTAGACATATGACAACCTAAGTGCTGACTAATCGCATCCAAATTACAACTGCTAATCATATTCTAGCACGTAATTAGCTGTGCAACTCTGATTGAGTAGAGATCCATAAACACTAGTATGACTCATGAAGAACCTTCCGTTGATTCCTTCCCTTCGCAGTCTCCTCGTCAGAGCCACCGCAGCATTCCCAAGCCCACACCCATTCCCACTCTTGTCACCCTCCTCTTCTTCGCTACCGCCATGTTCTCAATCTTTTCCCTCAGCACCTTATGATTGTCAACCATCTCCTCTGCTAATGCCAACGGCGAGGCTGCCTACGATGCCACGTGCGGCAAGTGGGTGCGCGACCCCAGCACACGGCCGTATTGCACCAACGCCATGAGCACGCTCATCTAGGATTGCCAAAACTACATGAAGCACCATAGGCCAAGCCTGGAGTTCCAGCGGTGGAGGTTGTGGCCTGACGACGACGTCGACTGCGAGCTCGCGCACTTCTTCAGGCTCATTCAGGGCAGGTTGATCCTGTTCATTAGGGACTCCTTGGCCAATAGCCAGGTTACCTCCCTCGTGTGCGTCTTGTCACAGGTGCGGAGGAGAAGAAGAATACCAAAGGACAAAACTATCTTTTATAAAATTTTCTCTCACCTAAATGGAGGTTAACGGAGCAAATGGATGGAAAAGCTAACGGCGATAGCGTTCCCTAGAGTTTTTTGTGTTTGCGATGGTATTTGTAAGCTCAGTTTCTTTGCAATGGTATTTTACAACTTGCAAACAATTGTGATGGTATTGAGCAAATTTACTCAAAAAAGGGGGAAACAGTGTTAAGAAGCCAACGTGTTCGGGTGCGTTCTTTTAGGATGCGAATTATGATTTATGGCCTTTGGCCATATTGCGAGTGCTTGTGCAAATGAATTGAAAGCTGATAAGTAGTTTCTAAAAGGCTATTTCGATAAACCGCTTTGAAACGGTGACAAAAAATGTCCTATTTATTTATTCAAGAAAATGCATAAGACATAAACACTATAAGCCAAAAAGAACAAGCCAGTTTTTACCTTCTGAAAGATAGAAATCATCATCGTTTGGAACAGAGCCTAAATACAAGTTTGGCTCTGTGTGTCTCATTTAGGAGGATTTTTTTTCAGTGAGAGGCGACGTGCCCATTGCAAGTGAGGCGCCGGTGGTGACTTCGTCAAGCTCCGCTCGTCCAGTCTTTCGTAGGCGTCCTGTGTGTGAGTGTGGTGGTGTGCGTGTATGTAGGCGTCTATGTGTTGTATTGGATACGTTCAAAAAAAGAACAAAGCTGACCAAAGTAGCTGCACATGGAAGATTCATGTGGACCAAGTGGTTCAGATAGGAAATTATCTTTGATGAATACCTTGATTGACCATCATCAAAGTTTCCAGACTTAGCCCACATTGGTGTCCGCTCTAATCTTATAGACACTGGATGCACAATTTGTGTTGGTCGCGCCAGCCGATGCACTCCGTGTGCTTCCTTTAGTATTCTTTGAACTATTTAGAATCTATATCGTCAAACTTTCTAAAGTTTGATCATCAATAGTTTAAAATTATATAGATTGGTTATATATGAAAATTATATCATTAGATTTGTTGTTAAAAATGCTTTCCTAATATTACAGTTTGCTGGATCGAGATCGACAATATAGGGGGGTGAATGTTGTTTTCAAAATTTTATCCTCAAAGTATTCACTAAAGTTTCCTCTCCAATAGCTATGAAACGCTATGAAGTAGGTAAAAAATTGCTCTCTGTAGGAACAATTAAACAAACATGAGAATCAAGCCGAGAAAGAAAGACAGTAAGTAAAAACGGGAAAACTAACAACCAAAAACTGACTGGGCGGTCAGACCGCAGCCTTGCCGCCGGTCTGACCGCCGCCCCAATGCCGGTCAGACCGCTGGGCATTAGCCGGTCTGACCGCCTCAACAGATCCAGTCTGACCGGTTATCTGACGGCCAAGCAGACAGAGATCGACAAGCTGAACCCGAATGAGCAGAAATTATTGAAAGTGCAGTTTTGAGCAGGTTGGTGGATTTCTACTGTTTTCCTCTGACCTAAAAAGCAAAATCCTATTTCAATTAACATAGAGACCTCAGACAACACATAAATACAACAAGGAACCAAGAATATGAGGTTTTGATCAAGAATTGAAAAGACACAGAGAGCTGTACTGTTTTTCAAATTGCCATCCAATCCTTGATCCTTTGATCATGAAACTTTGCTATCAGTTTAGCAACAACAAGAGGACTTGAAACCACAAATCTTGTGCTATCTCATGAAGAGAAATCAAGGGGGACAAGGTTCCTCTGTTTGTGAAACCCTAGAAATGCACAAATAGAGGAAATGAGCAAAAGGGAATCTTTGGATTTTCCATTGAACTCTAGGAAGATTATCTAACCAAGTGGTCTCAAAACATCATCCCATCACTGAGCAATCCATTTTGCTATTCCTTGCTCAAAGATTCAACACAAACATCAAAAAGGAGAAAATGGGCAGTGAGGCAACAGAGACTGAAAACCAACAGAGAGAGCAGGGAAATGAAAATATTCCAACACAACCATTCTCATATTGATTTAGAGGAAGAGAGATGAATGATTACATGGAGAATCAACTCATTCCTTCTCTCACAATCTCAGGATATGCAAGAACTCTCAAAACAAAAGGCTTACACGAAAGAGAGCATAAGCAACAACAGGAGACACACCCCTCCTGCTCTCACCCACTTCACAACAACTAAAGTAAAAAGCAAAAGAGCCTCCAACCCCTCTCTCAAGACATACTACATGCAGGAGACACACCTCCTTTATATAATCTTCCACTAACGGGTTTGCAATTTGCTTTGCCCATTAAGCCACAACAACTCCAATGCTTTATCCATAATCCACTTCCTTTAGTGCAGCTTTGCGAATTCACCAAAACGCCCCTCCTGCACCTTCCGGGAAGCTTCCTCATTCCTTGCCTTCCAAGTCTCGTAGCCACTTCGAGTCCTCGCCGTCTTCGGCACACCTCAACCGTTCTGACCTCGGCACTGCCTGCGCCTAGTCCGGTCATCCGTGCCTCGCCACGAGTCCGCCTCGGCGTCCTGCAGCCATCACAGACAAGAAATACATTACATAGCACCGCTCAAAACAGGTAATCCTCATTAGCATCAATAAATCATACTTAAGCATGAAAATTGCCCAAACGACCAATCGGAAAGAAGAATATGCCTCAAGTCCGTCTAACCAAACCCGACTGTGCCAAGTGCCGTCTTGGCACAAACCAAACTCAAACTTTTTAAAACCCTTGTCAATTACTCATCACACACATGGGATCACAACCACATGGTCTCTCAATCTCCCCCTTGATGAGTATATCGACAAACACAGAAAAAGCGCAAAGTTGAGTTTGAAACTGAAAGAGAGTCAAACACGATTCAAAAGAAATCAAAGAAGCTTATGACCATGTCGACAACTGGAGCAAAAACAGAAAGAGCAAGTTTTCCTCAAAAGCTCCAAGAACTCCAAGATTTCCTTGAAAATGTCTTTTTCTCCACTATTCTCCCCCTTTTGGCAATAAAATCATCAAGGTGCAAGAAAGAGAATAAACCATGATGTTGGATAAAATGGCTGAAATTGGGTTATTTTAAACATTTAAAGCCATGAAGATTATCCAAAATGACCATATGAGAATTACATCAAGCCATAACATATAAGAGTGCTATCAAGATCATGACAAGACATGTATAATCAAGTTAAGCCAAATAAGTTACAATCTGAAAATCAGTCGAATTCCTTAGCAAGTCAAGTCAACCTTGAGTATAGTCTAGCCAAAGGTATCCAAAGATGATGCAGGCCATGTCAATAGTCTAAGTGGAACCAAGAAGCTAGTATTGAGTCAATTTAGAGTGCTACAAGTTCAAGAATGAGACATTTGTTTAAGTACTAGGTCTTTTTGTGTAATTAAGCAAATTGAGCACTTTTGACATGAGTTTTTTTTAAAGCTCATGATTGTTTCCAACCAATATTTTTAGTCATGTGCTAGATCTCAAGCCTTATGCGACTACTCCAAGCTAGAAGCTTAAGAAGATAGTCTTGGTCATCCAAAACTCCCCCTGAGTTCATGCCTAGTGCAATGGCAAGCCGTTTCATGAGAAAGAATTGGTGAGATCAGTTCTTTCGCACAAAAGAGATCTTTTTGCGTTCTTAAAAGGTTGTACTAACCCATGCTTCATCAAGGAACTAACATAGCTCAATCTAAAGCTCAACAAAGATTCAAGATTCAACTCAGCCTATTTGGCATGGTATGAATCATAAAAGGATAACTAAAGAGAGACTAGTCTCAAAAGCTAACATGACATGAATTAGTTCAAGTTGAGCATTTTAATCAACCTATCATGGCAAAGACTAAACTACACATATAAAGTCATGATATACCTAGCAATTAAACTCGGATCATGGCAAGATGTAATTCATTGTAAACACGTCATAACAAGATAATAATCAAGGCTCCATGTAGTTATATTACATAGTAAAATGCTAAAATGCAAGAAAATCCAGCTCCCCCTCAACTTGAGATGCAATTTTTAGTTCAAGTTGAGTTATGACAATATTAAGATCCAGAAGTTCCCAAATGAACTCCCCTGAACCAAAGCAATAAATACGAGAAGCTGGCAATAAAACAGAAAAGGTAGTCCTTAAAGTATAGACAAGATATAAAGGATACTATGGCTCAGACTGACTCTCATCTACCCCATATGACTCTAGAACTATTAGCTGATCATCTAACACACTAAGGAGCAAACACGTACCCCGTCTACCCGAGGGTGGCCCAACCCTCGCTAGAACCTATAAGAAGTGAGTGAGCTCAACATAGTGAGAAGTGAAGCAGCTAATAAGCAGCATCCTAGAATCACAAGATGAGAGAAGAAGTCTAAGCAATTAGACAAGAGAAACACTCTAATCTATGCTGGAAGGACTAACCCCATGCACCCATATGCAATGCAACAGGAAGGAGTAAGAGCATAATAAACAAGATAAAATATGAAGCGCAAAACTCCCCATCACAGCAGTCCATAAGGACAAACCACCCCAAGCTCTCCCCGCAGAGCTAAAAACCTAGAGCTATCCAAAGGCTTGGTAAAGATATCAGCCAACTGGTGGTCACTCTTCACAAACTGGAGCACTATGTCACCCTTCTCCACATGGTCTCGAAGGAAGTGATATCTAATATCAATATGCTTGGTCCGAGAATGTTGCACTGGGTTCTTGACAATGTTAATGGTAGAAGTGTTATCACAGAAGAGTGGAACACTGTCTATGACTAACCCAAAGTCCCGCAAGGTCGAAACCATCCAAAGCACCTGGCTGCAGCAGCTGGCAGCAGCAACGTACTCGGCCTCTGCTGTGGACTGTGCAACACCGGACTGCTTCCTCGAAGACTAGGAAACAAGAGAAGTACCAATGAATTGGCAGGTGTCAGAAGTGCCCTTCCTATCTATCCTACAGCCAGCAAAGTCTGCATCCGAGTAGGCTCTCAAGGAAAGACAGGACGAGGAAGAGTACCAGATACCATAGTCAATGGTAGCTCGAAGGTACCGAAGGATGCGTTTCACCGCCTGACGGTGAGATACGCGAGGAGAAGCCTGAAAGCGAGCGCACAGATACACAGAGAAGTGTATGTCCGGCCTCGAGGCAGTGAGGTACAAGAGGGAGCCAATCATGTTGCGATACTCTTTCTGATCAACTGGCTCACCGTCCTCATCTGGGTCAAGAGAAATTGTGGATGCCATGGGAGTCGACACAGGCTTACCATCACTCACGTCAAAGCGTCTCAGGAGGTCACGAGTGTACTTGCCTTGATGCAAGAAAGTACCCTCCCGAGTCTGCTTGATCTGGAAGCCAAGGAAGAAGGTCAACTCGCCCATCATACTCATCTCAAACTCGGTGCTCATGACATCCAAGAACTGTGAAACAAGAGTATGAGAAGAGCCGCCAAAGATGATGTCATCCACATAAATCTGGACGAGCAGTATATCAGTGCCATGCCTACGAATGAACAAGGTCTTATCTACCTTACCCATCTCAAAACCATGACTCAACAGATAGGACTTAAGCCTCTCATACCAAACTCTAGGGGCCTGCTTAAGTCCATACAAGGCTTTGAAAAGCTTGTAGACTTGTATTTGGGGTTCTCGAAACCTGGAGGCTGTCTCACATAGACCTCTTCCTCAATGAACCCATTGAGGAAGGCACTATTGACATCCATCTGGTAAAGCTTGAAACCCTTAGAAGCTGCGAAAGCAAGCAGGATTCTAATGGCCTCAAGTCTAGCTACAGGGGCAAAGGTCTCCTCAAAGTCTAGACCCTCAACCTGGGAGAAGCCCTGAGCTACCAATCTAGCCTTGTTCCGAATGACAACCCCATCCTTACTCTGCTTGTTCTTGAATACCCACTTAGTCCCAATAACATTGTGGCCTCGAGGGGGCTCAACAAGCGACCAGACCTTGTTTCGCTCGAAATTTTCTAACTCCTCATGCATGACATTGACCCAAGACTCATCAAAAAGAGTATGACAAACATCTTTGGGCTCGAAGGAGGCAACAAAGGCCGAATGGAGACAGAAATATGACATGCCAAACTTTGAGCGTGTGACTCGCTCAAAGAGGTCTCCAATCATCTGCTCAGAAGGATGGTCTTTCTGGATATGTCAGGGAGGCCCTGGATGAGAGGAAGAAGTGGCCTCTACCTCATGAGCTGACGAGGTAGGAATAGAGCCACTAGCTCCAGAGGAAGCAAATAGGCTGATCACCTAGAGGTGCAGTGGAAGAAGGCACCTCAAGGGGAGGATGAGGAACCAGATCGGGTAGACAATCCTCATCTCCATCATCCTCATCATCCACAAATATGGGCTCGGACTGCTCTAAAGAACCTGAGATATCGGGCCTAGTCCCCGGACTGGCCTCGTCGAAGGTCACCTCATAGGTCTCTACCAACTTACTAGACTCGCAGTTTCAAACCCTATACGCCCGCGAAGAAGTCGAGTAGCCTAGAAAGATACCATCACAAGAGCGTGACTCGAACTTATCTAGGTTTCCGGACTTCAAAATGAAACACTTGCAACCAAACACACGAAAATGAGAGACACTAGGCTTTCGCCCATATCTCAGCTCATAGGAAGTGCGATGCAAGTGTGCCCGAAGAAAAACTCTGTTCGAAACATGGCACGCGGTCGCTATAGTTTCAGCCCAAAATTTCCTAGGTGTAGAGTATTCATCAAGCATCGTCCTGGCCATCTCGACCAAGGTACGGTTTATCCTCTCCACGACGCCATTCTGCTGTGGGACGTGCAGAGAAGAGAACTGGTGCTCTACACCTGTCTCATCGTAAAACCTCTCAAAGTAGAAATTCTTGAACTCCGTGCCATTGTCACTGCAGATCGCTCGTAAGGCACCCGAGAGCTCAACAGAAAGCCTACTGAAAAGACCTCAAAAATGTGTAAACGTCTCATCCTTCGAGGCTAAGAAAAAACACCCAAGAGAACCTCAAGAAGTCATCGACCACAACAAGAACATACCACTTCCCTCCTGTTGACTGCACTCGAGCTGGTCCAACTGTGTCCATGTGGAGTAGCTGTCTTGGTGCATCGGTTATAGTCACTGTGACCGGAGGGTGAAAAGCGGCAACCATCTTGCCGTGCCGGCAAGGAGCGCAAACAATATCTTTGACCATCTTGAGTTTTGGCAGACCACGAATGAGATCGTGGCCGCTAACTCGGGTCAAATGGTCAAATCCAATATGACCTAGTCTCCTATGCCAGAAGGTAAGGTCACAGGACTCAGACGCAACTAAACACCGGAGAGGATCACCAGAAGAGTCAGAAAAATCAGCATGAAAGATCCTCCCATAACGAGAAATCCCGCAAACCAGATTACCCGAAGAATCAAGAATTTTGCAAGCGTTTTTCTTAAAGCTCACCTCAAAGCTGTCAACGGTAAGCTGAGAAACAGAAAGCAAATTATACTGCTACTTACTAACCAAGGCAACATCTTTCAAAATAAAAGACTCATTAACGCGCATTGTACCTTTGGCGATGACGCGCCAGACGAAGCGTCTCCGAAGGTGATCGTCTCATCACCTGGAGCACGAGCTAGGGAAGAGAACCAACGAGAGTCTCCGGCCATGTGTCGAGAACACCTGGAGTCAACGAGCCAAACCTCTCTCTTCCCTGCCCGGCGAACCTGAGTCAACAAGAGAGTAAAGTCTCAGTACTGGGGTAAATCAAGAGTGATTTTGGCACCCAATACTGAGTAACACGTCGAGTAGAAGAAATAGCCACACACGACTGACCTCTAGCTACCCTACGCTCTCCATCGCTCAACAAGCCAGAAGGTCTTTGTGCAGACCTGAAGCTGTTGTTGGGCTTGACTGCTATAGAGGACCTAGTCAAGGCACCAGCAACATGCTGATCACACCGCGGGTAGCTATCTCGATGGGAAAAACGAGATCTACCCACAGGACGGCGGATATCACAAGCAGAGGCAAATCGAGCACGAAAATCAGAAACACCGGAAAAGCCAAGTCCTCGATACTGCCTAAAACCCTCAGAGTGATCAACCCTAGACCTCGTGTTGATCTTTGGTGCACTCAAGGTCTGGGGCTGACCCGGAATACTCCTAAGATCACGAACACGATCTCTCCATGCAATCTTGGCATGCCTGAAGCATCGCTCAACCAAGTGTCCATCCTTCTGACAAAAGGTGCAATGATACTTCACCTTCTGAGAGGTAGAACCAGCACGATGAGTCTTCGCCTTCTGAGAGGCCGAAGCAACATGTGGAATCACCTTGCTGTCAGAAATCCCTTGGACAAAGCCCGTTGACTTGAATTGAACTTTCTCAGTTCTGGGCTTGACCTCGATCACACCTGCGGCTATGGGTCTGAGCATAGCAGGTGGATGCTTCCTAACATCCTCAAGAAAATCATATCCTAGACCTTGATTGAATTTGCAAATCTTGGACTGGTCTAGAATAAGATTTAGCTTCTTCTTGCCTCCTACAAACCTCTCGAGAGTGTTCATAAGATACTGACACTCCCGAAAGAGAGAGGTGCAAGAAGAGCAGGGGGAAGAGGGGACAACAGCAGGAGAAGAGGAAGGACCAACAGCAGAAGAAGGAATGGCATGTGCACGCACAGCCGCCTCAACATTAAGGTCTTCGCAAGGACTATGAGGGACAATCCTACCTCTAGCTGTTTGGTCATCGTGCCTAAGCGTCTCTACTCCTTTGGGCTTCTCCCCCACATCAGCAATCACATCACAACAAGATTGTGGCTTCTCTAGTAGATCCTTAGTTAGCTTCACACATTTTTCTTCTAATGCAATCAAGTCAGATTTTAGTTTATCACAATTTTTGCATAGAGAGCTAACAGGGTCCTTAGAAGCATATTGAGCATTTTCTTGTTATGATCTACCATTTCTTGAAGTTGCCTAGAAACAGACTCAAGCTTATTGGTCAATTTGGGACAGTTGGTACAAGAAATAATGGGCTCAAGTAAGGAAGCATGCAATTCAGCAATTTTATGATCTGCTCTTTTTAGGTTCAATTTCAAGTTATTGCAATTTTCACATGTTTTCGGCAAATCAAGAAGCATGGTATAAAGACCTCTAAATGCATTGTCCTTATCCTCACATGAGGTGCAAGATGTAGTCTCAACGATAATAGATGAAGGAGTAACAATCCTACTCATTTCTAGTTCAGTCAAAAGACTAACATTCTTCACCTTAAGCAAGTCAAGCTCAGAAGATAGACTATCATGGGAGGTCCTTAATTTCTCCATGTCATCAAGCAGGACAAAGCATGCATCACATTCGTCACAGGAGGGAGCAGATATAAGTGAAGTAAGCTCCCATGACAATCTATCTATTTCCTTCTCCAACTCGCTACACCTAGCTCTAGACCTAGCATGAAATTTCCCTAACTTAAGAAAAGCATCATTAAGCTGGTCATAGGAGGGGTATACCTCATCGGAGTCGGAATAGAGCTCGCTGTCGCTGATCTCGCCCTCAAGGGCCATGAAGCACATGCCGGAGAAATCGTCGCCGCGTTGGGGTCTTGCTCATCCGTCCCATTGTCGTCGCTCCACCCCTCCACCTCGCTGAGGTCGAGGTCGTCGAAGGCGGTGAGGACGCGATGGAAGAGCTTCTTGGCTTTGCCAAGGTTACGGAACTTCTTCTTGCCTTGGGCATGAGCTGGGGGCTTCTTGTTGCGGTTCTTGTCAATGTAGTCATTCTTGCTCACGCCACTGTAGTTGTTCTTGCCCTTCCCCAGCTTAGGGCAATTCGCCCGAATGTGGTTGGGGCCACCACATTCGAAGCAAATGATCGGGCCACTCCTCTTTCGATCCCGCACCCTCTTGTATGCATGGGAAAACTTTCTGGCTAGAAGGGCTAATTGATCCTCTGGTAGCGGCTCTAACTGATCATCAGTTACGTCACAGAGAGCAGCTAGAGAGAATCCACAAATCGACTCCGAAAAAGGTCCAGAAACCAGACTAGGATCGGTGACTAAGACCATCAACTGCGACTTCGACCTACGAGAGACTATGTCAATCTCATGAGTCTTGAGGCGTGAGTACAACGCGTCAAGAGTCAAGGTCGAGAGATCGGTGGTGTCCTTGATGGTAGTCACCTTCATCTCCCAAACATGCAAATCAAGAGCTGCGAGCATCTGTCAAGCATTGTCCGAGTCAGGGTATGTGAGACCGACCGCTCAGAGGTTGCTCAAAATCTTGTGGAAACACGCAAAGCACTCATCGAGGGACTCACCAGCGAGCATTTCAAACTTGTTGTAATCTCTCTTGAGCTGGTCCTGTCGAACCATCTTGATCTGAGTGGTGCCCTCATAGTATGCATCGAGGGTCACCCAGATGTCGAAAGCCGACGTCAGATGAGAGATGCGATCGAACTCACTTTTGCTCAGACCCTGAATTATGATGTTCCTTGCCTTAGCATTCGCCTCAACATCAGCCATGTTTCCGGCATTGATGTTCTCATCGGCAGGAACAGCATACCAGACCTTGACCTTGCGCCAGATAGCGTAGCCCTGAGCATGGATGTAGGTCTCCATCCGGCTCTTCCAGAAGGGATAGTCGATCCCATCGAAGACCGGGGGCTTGGTCGAGTACTTATCTGTCGCCATGGCTCTAGAGACCGGTTAAGATCTATGAGGAAGAGCTAACCGGCTCTGATACCAAATGTTGGATCGAGATCGGCAACAGAGGGGAGGTGAATGTTGATTTCAAAATTTTATCCCCAAAGTATTCACTAAAGTTTCCTCTCCAATAGCTATGAAACACTACGAAGTAGTAAAAAATTGCTCTCTGTAGGAACAATTAAACAAACATGAGAATCAAGCCGAGCAAGAAAGACAGCAAGTAAAAACGGGAAAACTAACAACCAAAAACTGACTGGGCGGTCAGACCGCAGCCTTGCCGCTGGTCTGACCGCCGCCCCAATGCCGGTCAGACCGCTGGGCATTAGCCGGTCTGACCACCTCAACAGATCCGGTCTGACCGGTTATCTGACGGCCAAGCAGACAAAGATCGACAAGCTAAACCCGAATGAGCAGAAATTACTGAAAGTGCAGTTTTTGAGCAGGTTGGTGGATTTCTACTGTTTTCCTCTGACCTAAAAAGCAAAATCCTATTTCAATTAACATAGAGACCTCAGACAACACATAAATACAACAGGGAACCAAGAATCTGAGGTTTTGATCAAGAATTGAAAAGACACAGAGAGCTGTACTGTTCTTCAAATTGCCATCCAATCCTTGATCCTTTGATCATGAAACTTTGCAATCAGTTTAGCAACAACAAGAGGACTTGAAACCACAAATCTTGTGCTATCTCATGAAGAGAAATCAAGGGGGCCAAGGTTCCTCTGTTTGTGAAACCCTAGAAATGCACAAATAGAGGAAATGAGCAAAAGGGAATCTTTGGATTTTCCATTGAACTCTAGGAAGATTATCTAACCAAGTGGTCTCAAAACATCATCCCATCACTGAGCAATCCATTTTGCTATTCCTTGCTCAAAGATTCAACACAAACATCAAAAAGGAGAAAATGGGCAGTGAGGCAACAGAGACTGAAAACCAACAGAGAGAGCAGGGAAATGAAAATATTCCAACACAACCATTCTCATATTGATTTAGAGGAAGAGAGATGAATGATTACATGGAGAATCAACTCATTCCTTCTCTCACAATCTCAGGATATGCAAGAACTCTCAAAACAAAAGGCTTACACGAAAGAGAGCATAAGCAACAACAGGAGACACACCCCTCCTGCTCTCACCCACTTCACAACAACTAAAGCAAAAAAGCAAAAGAGCCTCCAACCCCTCTCTCAAGACATACTACATGCAGGAGACACACCTCCTTTATATAGTCTTCCACTAACGGGTTTGCAATTTGCTTTGCCCATTAAGCCTCAACAACTCCAATGCTTTATCCATAATCCACTTCCTTTAGTGCAGCTTTGCGAATTCACCAAAACGCCCCTCCTGCACCTTCCGGGAAGCTTCCTCATTCCTTGCCTTCCAAGTCTCGCAGCCACTTCGAGTCCTCGTCGTCTTCGGCACACCTCGACCGTTCTGACCTCGGCACCGCCTGCGCCTAGTCCGGTCATCCGTGCCTCGCCACGACTCCGCCTCGACGTCCTGCAGCCATCACAGACAAGAAATACATTACATAGCACCGCTCAAAACAGGTAATCCTCATTAGCATCAATAAATCATACTTAAGCATGAAAATTGCCCAAACGACCAATCGGGAAGAAGAATATGCCTCAAGTCCGTCTAACCAAACCCGACTGTGCCAAGTGCCATCTTGGCACAAACCAAACTCAAACTTTTCAAAACCCTTGTCAATTACTCATCACACATATGCGATCACAACCACATGGTCTCTCATAGTTTTACTAGTACATCGTAATATACAATTATGAATGCAATGGCCAAAATCGTATATTGAAAACTGTGAAAAATAAAAAGTAAAAATGAACGGAGAAAGTATATGAGTATTCATTTAGAGGTAATTCACTTTTGCTCAGTTTGTCAATCAGCTCCCGTTAAAGATGAATGGAACTCAAACCATTACTTTTAGGTATGGTTACTATTTAATCATTCAATGAACATAATTTCGCCAATATCCAACAGCTGTTCTATTAAAATCGGCCATACTAAGTTTATCCCATTTGGTTTGTTCTGAAGCCAGAATCTTAAAGTCCACAAATTTTAGGAATAAGTTTATTTTGGTTTCATCAAAGGTTAATGATACTATTGCATGAGACAATTCTTGACTATACGTAGCATATCTCTACTAATATAAAGATGAAGTTTGTCCGTTGTCCTCCACTTCATGTAAGAGAAGCACGTTCCAAAAAACCGACTCTCAAACAAACCAAAACAATCAGATCTAAAACAAACTACTAAGTCAGCTCAACCGAATCAAAAGAAAAACAAAGAGATGACTTTGCCCCTTCAGCACATAAAGCCAACGCATGCCACATGCCACCGCCACGCCTCACATCGTCGCTGCCACGGCCACACTCGAGGCCGACGGCAAACGCCCTTTTCCAACCCTAGCCGAGGGCACCTTATGCTATTGCCATGCCTCACGCCTCCGCCGGGGCTTAGATCTAGAAATCCCAGCCGGAGATGTGACGTTGGGTTCCTCTCCTCTCCTCAGACCCATCCAATCCTCCTCCGTGGCTCGCAGGTGATCCACCAATCAACCAGAAATGTCTCCTCCAAACCCAATTTGTCAGATTTTTGTTTTGTTTTGCTGCTGTATTGAATTGAAACAGTTGCTCGTGCAATTTACTCCTCAGGAGCTGTGATTTATGCCCTTTCTCCGAGAGAATAGATCTAGATCAGCCAGGAGAGAAGGAGGGAGGCGAGTAGAGGGCTTCGGTTACTTCCATTTTTGCCAGTATAGGGAAAAAGGGAAGGTGTAGTTTGTCTTGGTATGGCGCCTAATTTAGAACAGTGAAGAATCCTGCATAGCTTTTAAGATAACTCCCTCGAGCAGTGCTTCTATACTTTCCTCACTAACAAGAATAGCACTAATCTCAAAGTAAATGAAGAGGTAAGTTGTAACATCCTGAAATTTAAATCAGGAATATGTAAAGCTTTTGAATTAATTTTTCAATGTATTTCCATTTGCATTTGGAGTTAGAATGTTTTCCTAAAATTGGGTAAAAGGATTTAAGAGTTAAAAGGATCCAAAAAGAAACATATGTGTTGAATAATAGAGATTTAAAAATCTAAATTAAGAATCTGAAAAGATGATCCGTGAAATATAAGAAGAGAATTTTAATTAAGCATAAAATGTCATCCACAAAAATAGGATTATGAGTGGCAAGGTGGCAAGTAAAATAAAATGGGTCCACATATGAATAACAATATTTATAAATACATGTAAACTAGGTGAAAGAGTAAATAAATAGACATATATGTAAATGTAAGCAATAAATAAAGTTGATATATGTACATATATAAACCAGAAAATAAATAAAGGTAAGTACACCTACATAGTCAAATGCAAAAGCAAAATAAACAAGAATATATATATATATATATATATATATATATATATATATATATATATATATATATATATATATATATATATATATATATATATATATATATATATATATATATATATATATATATAAAGGATGGGAGCCAGACCAGGCCACTCAGCCCAGCCCAGCTCCCCGCTCGCCCCTTTCTCTCAGCGCGGCCGCCATCCACGCTTCCTGCCCGAACGAGCGCCCAGCGCTGTTTCTCTTCTTCCTCCCTTCTCTTTCCGTTGCGCGGCCGAGCAGCTTCCACGTCGCCCCTTCCTCCGCACCTCCTTTCCTCCGCCTCACCTCGGAAACGATGGCAACGTCGCCTCTCCCCATTGGTTCGCCGAGCCGCGCCGCTCTCTTTTTCTTCACCGCACTGCCGCCGGCTCTCTTTTTCTCCCCGCGCTGTCTGAGCCGTCTCTCCAGGCGGATGGATCGAGCTCCCTGCCACCAGCAGTCGCAGCGCAGTGGCATGATGCCAAGTCCACCCCGCAAGACTTCTCTGCCCTGCCATCATCGATCTCGGCGCTCCCCGATGCAGCCGCGCGGGCAAGCTCCCGAGGGCAGCCCTCCTAGCGCGCCTATAAGAGCCACCGAGGGCCTCTACGGACTCCCCTTCTCGCCTGCTCCGTCCAGAAGAAAGGAATCGGGATTTCACCCCCAAAATCGCCGCCGCACCCCTCTTCTTCCCAAACTCCGGCGAGCGGGCTCGCCGCCGTATCCCGCCACCTCCGTCCAATTACTCCCTCCCACACCTTCCTGGGACCCCACCGAAGCTGATCCCACCCTTGGCCGAGCCTCTCCGGCCCTGTAGCTCGCCGGCGACGACCTTCCTCCTGGACCGCCGCCGCCGCACGCCGCCGACCCTACTCCGGCGATCCCCGCCCGCCGCCGACTCCACCATTGGGATCCCCGGCGTCAGGACATCCCATTTCTGCCGTCACCCTCAACCCTCCGGCAACCCGCCGTCGACCGCACCGCCGCCCACCCTCGGTCCCGAACTCCTCCGTCCCGGCCTCTGCTAGCACATACCTCAAAAGGTAATAACCCTCTATACATGTAAGCAACGATGGAGATGCTCTCCTGGCTAGCGGCGTCAGCGCTAAGACACACCCAGGCAGCGCGCGTTCGATCCCTCACCGCCGCGCCGGGTGTGGGTTTTTGGGTTTAATTTTTTTTGGTATTACCACTGTGTAGCAATGAAACCAGCCGACTGTGAGTGTCCCTGTGTACACATATGAGCTTGTGCAATAAATAAGTTTGTTTAAACCTTTAGCAAATAAAATGAATGATTGAATGGAATTTAAATGGCACATGTAATAGCAAGCATTTTGTATATTAACCTTGTGTATTAATCCCTGCAATTACAATTAAGGTTAATTGGGACTCCAGAGTGTAGATGTATATATCATATGTTAGAAGATAGCACTTGGATATATATTTAACATGAGTAGTTATTCAAGCTTCTTGTCAAAAGAGAGGATTTAGTAATAGTGTGACTAGAGGAGAATGTCACATGAAATAATGCCCCATAAATTGAAGGGTATAGAAATCAAACATTAACAAGATAGGCTGTAAGATATTATCAATAATATAGGTCATGACATCCAAATCTAATTACAAATGCAGCATATTAAAATGAGCATGATCAAACTTAGCTATTCAAAATGAGATTACTATAGCACCAAAACAAATGAAACTAGAATTTGGTATTGAAGTTATTTGGGTCTTTTGGTAAATGTTTGCTGGTTTGTTGATTGCCTTTTTCCTTTTTATCCAAATTTTCGCGCACGTTAAAAATAGCTTACGAGGCTCAAGAGGAGGAGGCAGAGGCCACAGCACTAGAAGCTTCAGACGATCCAGAAAACACCCCCTGTGACCAAGGCGAGTCAATACTTTGATCATGTTGAACCTACATTTTTCGCAAATTATTTCTGTTTAAATTATCAAATTGCATGCTGTTATTTTATATGCAAATCCATGTTTAACTCAAGATCTTAGTTATATGTCCAGTGTTGCTTGATTAATATTACACCTCCTTTGGAATATTTGAATGTGTGAACCTTGTCGCCGTAGCAAAATTATAATAGTAACCTTTCGAAAATAAGTCCCTAAAAATATGCCTTGCTTAGTATCGCTTAGATAATCATGGGCGCGAGAGCGCCCAAGCATCACTTTTAACCCTGAGAAAAATTGGTTGGGCAGTCATGGTGGAAATGACTGATATTTGTTGACATTGTTATTTTATGCTCCCAAAAACCTCAACTTGCTTATTTATCTGGGCGGATGGTTCGGGGGTATGGTGCAGTGGTGCACGAGAGTGTGGTTTGTGGTAGAACCGCCCAGATACCAATAAGGACTGAATCTTGTCATGTCAACCCGTGTAAAACAGTACAACCACAAGTCTGTAAAGTACAACTTGGCTAAGTAGACTTATCGAAATCCCGGACTCATCTCACTGGTAGTGGATTGATGGGGTTATGCTATGGCAAGGGGGCCTGAAGGGACACCAGGTAGGGTGAAGTTTCTCAGTCGTACTAGCGCAGAGGGGAGGGGAGCCCGTACGCTAGTAGCAGTGAGAAACATCCCGTGCAATTAGATGGGACCCATCGCAAATGGGAGAAGCCCATATAGTGGGATGAGAGAAAAGGGACTAGATACTTTGAAAAGTCACTGTGATGGTCTGCTCAACCACACGTCTAAGGAATCGTGTGGGGCAACGAGTCGATTGTCTCTTGTGGTGAAAGTGTACAAACTCTGCAGAGTCAAAACTATTCGAATAGCCGTGCCCACGGTCAAGGGCGGACATGGGAACTTAACCAGATATAGTTCTATTTAAAAATGTTTTGTGGGTGGGAATGGAAAAGTGAAGGGCGAAGGACTGCCCTGGTTTGGAATTGTCCTGGGTGTCGTCCCAGTGGTAAGTTAAGCGGCTATAACGCTGAAGAAATTGCTATATGGTGCAGATGCCATGTAACGGTGGATGGAATCTGAATCGATATTAATAATGCATTTCCTGATACATTATGATTTGTTCCAAAATTGCTAAGTCATAGGGCTTTTTAATTAATTGTATTCAAAAGCACTCTACACAAAACAAAATAGCCCGAGCCTCTCCTTTGTTAAGCCATGCATACTATTTATTTGCATTCTGTGTATTGGCTCGCGGAGCACGGGGTCGGAGTGCTCACGCTCGCTTTTGCGGCAAAATTCAGAATCAGGAATCAAGTCACTACACCGCAGCAACAAGATTGGACAAGCTGGCAGAGAAGATGAAGATGTCAAGAGCTAGGTCGCGAACCTCCAGTTGGCTGCCTGTGGGCATGTCCTGAAGGTCCCATCTGTGTGCTTCGTTCTTCCGCTGCTGCAATTTAATGATTTCGGCCTAATCGGCCCATGAGTAAGTCTACTATTAAATTTTTCGCTTCCGCATGATATGTATTTTGATATTCATTACTGTGACTGTGAGCACTATCTACTGATCCAGGGAATAGTGCAGTAATCACAGAGGAATCCGGATGTTAATATCTGGGTCCCTACAGCGATGGTATCAGAGCATATCGACTGTAGGTCGTGACCTAGTTAGCTTGGCCGTTAGTCCATGACTAGACTTATTTCCACAATATCTATTTTCACAATTATAAGCTATATTGCTCATTCTCATCTCTCTTAGATGATTTCCCCCTTATCTATATGTGGCAATAGCTATTTTACTTCTGAAACCCTCTTACCCCGAATTCAAAGTGATAGAAATCCAGTACTCCTCTTGTAAATTTTCTACAAAAACACACTTTGGGCTAAGAATCGTGATGCTGAACCTTGAGGCTTAACCTCAACAATTGTTTTATCCCGGGAGGAAACAACAGTGTAAATTTTGGGTAAATGTATTGGGGGAGATTAAAGGATTAGATTGAATAGATTGATCAGACAGATAAATAAGAAATTCCAGAAGAAATAGAGAGTGCGAAACTAATTAAAGGATGGCAACACAGATAAAAAAAATCCCTGGAAGATGTTTATAACAATGGAATAATAGGATATGATCGATAGCTGGATGGATTGACTGAAATATTTAGAAATTAGAGATGTGGTAACAACTATTGGAGTATAAACCTAATTGACAATATGAAACAATGAATCCGATTGGAGATTGTGAATATTTAGGTTGATCTCTAGAGAAGCAACTTATGGATTTGAATCAATAACACCAGACTGAGTTATTAGAAAGTCTCGGTATGAAGATCATTGGTGGAACTAAGATAAAGGATACTAGACTTCCCTTTGGATTGAGCTGATTAAGTTGGCAAATAATAGATCTGAAATTGGGATTATAGGGACACGGTGAAACATGATATTTGAATTATAAATCTATGGTGGAAATTAGGATTTATATAACCCATAACAGAATTAATAGAATTGAAAAGACACAACAGGGAGTGCATGATCGGTAAATCGAATAAATAAAGACACCCGCTATTTGGAGTTTCAGACGGCAATAATATTGTGACTAAATGTTGAAGGAAGATAGCTTAAAGAGCAAATTGCACAAATGGAAGTTGACTGATCGAGGCTGTTGGATTTTACGACTTATGTATGAAGGTTGAAGTGAATTAAATCATTGATGGATACTGGGGAGATTGTACACCTATATGTATATGTATAAAAAAAGAGGGGTATTGCAAGGTTGCGTGTTTTCAAAACAATTACAAGAATGAGTACTACTAACCTCCCAATGCTTTCCTCTTCCTTCTATGGATTTCAAGAGAAAATTTAACTCACTTTTTTCTTACCCTCGCTTCAAAATTTAAGATTAAGATTGTCGAAGACGGTCATGAAGCTAAGGTGGTTCCGTTCTAAAACGGACTATGCCGATAAACCCTGCGCCCTTTTTGTGTGTGCTTTCCCGAGTAGACGTTGTACTGCCGCTAGGTTTTCATTGGGTCCTGTGCACTGCCTTTTCGCCCTCAGGCGTTCTATTTCGCAGTCACGGGAAGAGCTTGCTTTAAAAGTTTGCGTGATTGTATATCACCCCAGCTTCCGGGGTATATTCTCTTGAAAATATGAGTGGGTTTAGAATATCTTATCTCTACGATTAATACTCACCCCATGCTAATTCCCCCTCACCCTATTGCTGAAAACCTCGTCAGGTCTGCAGGCAAGAGATAGCAGATAACCAAGTCAACACACTTGAAGCTCTGAAGTGGAAAGAGGCAACATCTCAGAAAAGGATAACAACTAAGAAGCCTTAGCCTGCAAGAGGATCAAGACTCAAGTCTCTGTTCCGCGGTAGACTCACTATTCCAGTCATCGTCAAGGCATCCTCAATGACCAAGAATAAGGCTAAAAGCAAGAAGCAGGAACCAATGGTTTTTACTCACTATGGACCCTACCGCTCGTCCAAGTATTCGATCAGATCCACTTCACAAAGACAACTACGAACAAGTCGCCGCATGATGGGCAACCGCACCACTACATTAGGCGGACCCCGAAAGAATACCATCTGCTACTATTGCGGAGAAAAAGGACATGATATGCGTAGGTGCCCTGAGAAAAGGAATCTAGAAAGATTAGCCGGGGATGCTATCACCACCAATCAAGGCCCTCAGAGGAAGCCGGGTCATGGGTTCAACTGTTTCATATGCAGTGACCCAGGACATTATGTGAGAGACTGCCCTCAACGGAAATCAAACAAGCAAATGATGGATGCCGTCACCCCTAGCTCCAACTCTGCCAAAGGAAACCCTCTCGACTTCAAAGAGGAACAAGCTGCAACTACAAAAGTGCCGCCACCCGACCCGGAAACTTCCTTAAATAACATATGTGCAGAATGTGGTAAAGCAAGACTTGTCAGGCCTGAAGTTGGAAAGGAAGACTAATATCAGACGTCGCTTATTTTAAGGGGGGTAGCAAGAATAGACAAGAAAGTCGGGGGACTATTATGGGGTATAAGTACTTTTAGAAGTATCGAACTGATGTATGACTATTTTGGAGGTGCAATGATGCTGTATTAGATCTAAGCAGATCAGACTGAGAAATTTGCAAGACCGTTGCAACGAGCAAACCTGTTGCTAACCAATTTGGCCCACTTGCTTCTTTCTGCTCTACCGGAATCTCGGGGTCGAGATTCATTTAAGGGGGGTAGGTTTGTAACATCCTGAAATTTAAATCAGGAATATGTAAAGCTTTTGAATTAATTTTTCAATGTATTTCCATTTGCATTTGGAGTTAGAATGTTTTCCTAAAATTGGGTAAAAGGATTTAAGAGTTAAAAGGATCCAAAAAGAAACATATGTGTTGAATAATAGAGATTTAAAAATCTAAATTAAGAATCTGAAAAGATGATCCGTGAAATATAAGAACAGAATTTTAATTAAGCATAAAATGTCATCCACAAAAATAGGATTATGAGTGGCAAGGTGGCAAGTAAAATAAAATGGGTCCACATATGAATAACAATATTTATAAATACATGTAAACTAGGTGAAAGAGTAAATAAATAGACATATATGTAAATGTAAGCAATAAATAAAGTTGATATATGTACATATATAAACCAGAAAATAAATAAAGGTAAGTACACCTACATAGTCAAATGCAAAAGCAAAATAAACAAGAATATATATATATATATAAATATATATATATATATATATATATATATATATAAAGGATGGGAGCCAGACCAGGCCACTCAGCCCAGCCCAGCTCCCCGCTCGCCCCTTTCTCTCAGCGCGGCCGCCATCCACGCTTCCTGCCCGAACGAGCGCCCAGCGCTGTTTCTCTTCTTCCTCCCTTCTCTTTCCGTTGCGCGGCCGAGCAGCTTCCACGTCGCCCCTTCCTCCGCACCTCCTTTCCTCCGCCTCACCTCGGAAACGATGGCAACGTCGCCTCTCCCCATTGGTTCGCTGAGCCGCGCCGCTCTCTTTTTCTTCACCGCACTGCCGCCGGCTCTCTTTTTCTCCCCGCGCTGTCTGAGCCGTCTCTCCAGGCGGATGGATCGAGCTCCCTGCCACCAGCAGTCGCAGCGCAGTGGCATGATGCCAAGTCCACCCCGCAAGACTTCTCTGCCCTGCCATCATCGATCTCGGCGCTCCCCGATGCAGCCGCGCGGGCAAGCTCCCGAGGGCAGCCCTCCTAGCGCGCCTATAAGAGCCACCGAGGGCCTCTACGGACTCCCCTTCTCGCCTGCTCCGTCCAGAAGAAAGGAATCGGGATTTCACCCCCAAAATCGCCGCCGCACCCCTCTTCTTCCCAAACTCCGGCGAGCGGGCTCGCCGCCGTATCCCGCCACCTCCGTCCAATTACTCCCTCCCACACCTTCCTGGGACCCCACCGAAGCTGATCCCACCCTTGGCCGAGCCTCTCCGGCCCTGTAGCTCGCCGGCGACGACCTTCCTCCTGGACCGCCGCCGCCGCACGCCGCCGACCCTACTCCGGCGATCCCCGCCCGCCGCCGACTCCACCATTGGGATCCCCGGCGTCAGGACATCCCATTTCTGCCGTCACCCTCAACCCTCCGGCAACTCGCCGTCGACCGCACCGCCGCCCACCCTCGGTCCCGAACTCCTCCGTCCCGGCCTCTGCTAGCACATACCTCAAAAGGTAATAACCCTCTATACATGTAAGCAACGATGGAGATGCTCTCCTGGCTAGCGGCGTCAGCGCTAAGACACACCCAGGCAGCGCGCGTTCGATCCCTCACCGCCGCGCCGGGTGTGGGTTTTTGGGTTTAATTTTTTTTGGTATTACCACTGTGTAGCAATGAAACCAGCCGACTGTGAGTGTCCCTGTGTACACATATGAGCTTGTGCAATAAATAAGTTTGTTTAAACCTTTAGCAAATAAAATGAATGATTGAATGGAATTTAAATGGCACATGTAATAGCAAGCATTTTGTATATTAACCTTGTGTATTAATCCCTGCAATTACAATTAAGGTTAATTGGGACTCCAGAGTGTAGATGTATATATCATATGTTAGAAGATAGCACTTGGATATATATTTAACATGAGTAGTTATTCAAGCTTCTTGTCAAAAGAGAGGATTTAGTAATAGTGTGACTAGAGGAGAATGTCACATGAAATAATGCCCCATAAATTGAAGGGTATAGAAATCAAACATTAACAAGATAGGCTGTAAGATATTATCAATAATATAGGTCATGACATCCAAATCTAATTACAAATGCAGCATATTAAAATGAGCATGATCAAACTTAGCTATTCAAAATGAGATTACTATAGCACCAAAACAAATGAAACTAGAATTTGGTATTGAAGTTATTTGGGTCTTTTGGTAAATGTTTGCTGGTTTGTTGATTGCCTTTTTCCTTTTTATCCAAATTTTCGCGCACGTTAAAAATAGCTTACGAGGCTCAAGAGGAGGAGGCAGAGGCCACAACACTAGAAGCTTCAGACGATCCAGAAAACACCCCCTGTGACCAAGGCGAGTCAATACTTTGATCATGTTGAACCTACATTTTTCGCAAATTATTTCTGTTTAAATTATCAAATTGCATGCTGTTATTTTATATGCAAATCCATGTTTAACTCAAGATCTTAGTTATATGTCCAGTGTTGCTTGATTAATATTACACCTCCTTTGGAATATTTGAATGTGTGAACCTTGTCGCCGTAGCAAAATTATAATAGTAACCTTTCGAAAATAAGTCCCTAAAAATATGCCTTGCTTAGTATCGCTTAGATAATCATGGGCGCGAGAGCGCCCAAGCATCACTTTTAACCCTGAGAAAAATTGGTTGGGCAGTCATGGTGGAAATGACTGATATTTGTTGACATTGTTATTTTATGCTCCCAAAAACCTCAACTTGCTTATTTATCTGGGCGGATGGTTCGGGGGTATGGTGCAGCGGTGCACGAGAGTGTGGTTTGTGGTAGAACCGCCCAGATACCAATAAGGACTGAATCTTGTCATGTCAACCCGTGTAAAACAGTACAACCACAAGTCTGTAAAGTACAACTTGGCTAAGTAGACTTATCGAAATCCCGGACTCATCTCACTGGTAGTGGATTGATGGGGTTATGCTATGGCAAGGGGGCCTGAAGGGACACCAGGTAGGGTGAAGTTTCTCAGTCGTACTAGCGCAGAGGGGAGGGGAGCCCGTACGCTAGTAGCAGTGAGAAACATCCCGTGCAATTAGATGGGACCCATCGCAAATGGGAGAAGCCCATATAGTGGGATGAGAGAAAAGGGACTAGATACTTTGAAAAGTCACTGTGATGGTCTGCTCAACCACACGTCTAAGGAATCGTGTGGGGCAACGAGTCGATTGTCTCTTGTGGTGAAAGTGTACAAACTCTGCAGAGTCAAAACTATTCGAATAGCCGTGCCCACGGTCAAGGGCGGACATGGGAACTTAACCAGATATAGTTCTATTTAAAAATGTTTTGTGGGTGGGAATGGAAAAGTGAAGGGCGAAGGACTGCCCTGGTTTGGAATTGTCCTGGGTGTCGTCCCAGTGGTAAGTTAAGCGGCTATAACGCTGAAGAAATTGCTATATGGTGCAGATGCCATGTAACGGTGGATGGAATCTGAATCGATATTAATAATGCATTTCCTGATACATTATGATTTGTTCCAAAATTGCTAAGTCATAGGGCTTTTTAATTAATTGTATTCAAAAGCACTCTACACAAAACAAAATAGCCCGAGCCTCTCCTTTGTTAAGCCATGCATACTATTTATTTGCATTCTGTGTATTGGCTCGCGGAGCACGGGGTCGGAGTGCTCACGCTCGCTTTTGCGGCAAAATTCAGAATCAGGAATCAAGTCACTACACCGCAGCAACAAGATTGGACAAGCTGGCAGAGAAGATGAAGATGTCAAGAGCTAGGTCGCGAACCTCCAGTTGGCTGCCTGTGGGCATGTCCTGAAGGTCCCATCTGTGTGCTTCGTTCTTCCGCTGCTGCAATTTAATGATTTCGGCCTAATCGGCCCATGAGTAAGTCTACTATTAAATTTTTCGCTTCCGCATGATATGTATTTTGATATTCATTACTGTGACTGTGAGCACTATCTACTGATCCAGGGAATAGTGCAGTAATCACAGAGGAATCCGGATGTTAATATCTGGGTCCCTACAGCGATGGTATCAGAGCATATCGACTGTAGGTCGTGACCTAGTTAGCTTGGCCGTTAGTCCATGACTAGACTTATTTCCACAATATCTATTTTCACAATTATAAGCTATATTGCTCATTCTCATCTCTCTTAGATGATTTCCCCCTTATCTATATGTGGCAATAGCTATTTTACTTCTGAAACCCTCTTACCCCGAATTCAAAGTGATAGAAATCCAGTACTCCTCTTGTAAATTTTCTACAAAAACACACTTTGGGCTAAGAATCGTGATGCTGAACCTTGAGGCTTAACCTCAACAATTGTTTTATCCCGGGAGGAAACAACAGTGTAAATTTTGGGTAAATGTATTGGGGGAGATTAAAGGATTAGATTGAATAGATTGATCAGACAGATAAATAAGAAATTCCAGAAGAAATAGAGAGTGCGAAACTAATTAAAGGATGGCAACACAGATAAAAAAAATCCCTGGAAGATGTTTATAACAATGGAATAATAGGATATGATCGATAGCTGGATGGATTGACTGAAATATTTAGAAATTAGAGATGTGGTAACAACTATTGGAGTATAAACCTAATTGACAATATGAAACAATGAATCCGATTGGAGATTGTGAATATTTAGGTTGATCTCTAGAGAAGCAACTTATGGATTTGAATCAATAACACCAGACTGAGTTATTAGAAAGTCTCGGTATGAAGATCATTGGTGGAACTAAGATAAAGGATACTAGACTTCCCTTTGGATTGAGCTGATTAAGTTGGCAAATAATAGATCTGAAATTGGGATTATAGGGACACGGTGAAACATGATATTTGAATTATAAATCTATGGTGGAAATTAGGATTTATATAACCCATAACAGAATTAATAGAATTGAAAAGACACAACAGGGAGTGCATGATCGGTAAATCGAATAAATAAAGACACCCGCTATTTGGAGTTTCAGACGGCAATAATATTGTGACTAAATGTTGAAGGAAGATAGCTTAAAGAGCAAATTGCACAAATGGAAGTTGACTGATCGAGGCTGTTGGATTTTACGACTTATGTATGAAGGTTGAAGTGAATTAAATCATTGATGGATACTGGGGAGATTGTACACCTATATGTATATGTATAAAAAAAGAGGGGTATTGCAAGGTTGCGTGTTTTCAAAACAATTACAAGAATGAGTACTACTAACCTCCCAATGCTTTCCTCTTCCTTCTATGGATTTCAAGAGAAAATTTAACTCACTTTTTTCTTACCCTCGCTTCAAAATTTAAGATTAAGATTGTCGAAGACGGTCATGAAGCTAAGGTGGTTCCGTTCTAAAACGGACTATGCCGATAAACCCTGCGCCCTTTTTGTGTGTGCTTTCCCGAGTAGACGTTGTACTGCCGCTAGGTTTTCATTGGGTCCTGTGCACTGCCTTTTCGCCCTCAGGCGTTCTATTTCGCAGTCACGGGAAGAGCTTGCTTTAAAAGTTTGCGTGATTGTATATCACCCCAGCTTCCGGGGTATATTCTCTTGAAAATATGAGTGGGTTTAGAATATCTTATCTCTACGATTAATACTCACCCCATGCTAATTCCCCCTCACCCTATTGCTGAAAACCTCGTCAGGTTTGCAGGCAAGAGATAGCAGATAACCAAGTCAACACACTTGAAGCTCTGAAGTGGAAAGAGGCAACATCTCAGAAAAGGATAACAACTAAGAAGCCTTAGCCTGCAAGAGGATCAAGACTCAAGTCTCTGTTCCGCGGTAGACTCACTATTCCAGTCATCGTCAAGGCATCCTCAATGACCAAGAATAAGGCTAAAAGCAAGAAGCAGGAACCAATGGTTTTTACTCACTATGGACCCTACCGCTCGTCCAAGTATTCGATCAGATCCACTTCACAAAGACAACTACGAACAAGTCGCCGCATGATGGGCAACCGCACCACTACATTAGGCGGACCCCGAAAGAATACCATCTGCTACTATTGCGGAGAAAAAGGACATGATATGCGTAGGTGCCCTGAGAAAAGGAATCTAGAAAGATTAGCCGGGGATGCTATCACCACCAATCAAGGCCCTCAGAGGAAGCCGGGTCATGGGTTCAACTGTTTCATATGCAGTGACCCAGGACATTATGTGAGAGACTGCCCTCAACGGAAATCAAACAAGCAAATGATGGATGCCGTCACCCCTAGCTCCAACTCTGCCAAAGGAAACCCTCTCGACTTCAAAGAGGAACAAGCTGCAACTACAAAAGTGCCGCCACCCGACCCGGAAACTTCCTTAAATAACATATGTGCAGAATGTGGTAAAGCAAGACTTGTCAGGCCTGAAGTTGGAAAGGAAGACTAATATCAGACGTCGCTTATTTTAAGGGGGGTAGCAAGAATAGACAAGAAAGTCGGGGGACTATTATGGGGTATAAGTACTTTTAGAAGTATCGAACTGATGTATGACTATTTTGGAGGTGCAATGATGCTGTATTAGATCTAAGCAGATCAGACTGAGAAATTTGCAAGACCGTTGCAACGAGCAAACCTGTTGCTAACCAATTTGGCCCACTTGCTTCTTTCTGCTCTACCGGAATCTCGGGGTCGAGATTCATTTAAGGGGGGTAGGTTTGTAACATCCTGAAATTTAAATCAGGAATATGTAAAGCTTTTGAATTAATTTTTCAATGTATTTCCATTTGCATTTGGAGTTAGAATGTTTTCCTAAAATTGGGTAAAAGGATTTAAGAGTTAAAAGGATCCAAAAAGAAACATATGTGTTGAATAATAGAGATTTAAAAATCTAAATTAAGAATCTGAAAAGATGATCCGTGAAATATAAGAAGAGAATTTTAATTAAGCATAAAATGTCATCCACAAAAATAGGATTATGAGTGGCAAGGTGGCAAGTAAAATAAAATGGGTCCACATATGAATAACAATATTTATAAATACATGTAAACTAGGTGAAAGAGTAAATAAATAGACATATATGTAAATGTAAGCAATAAATAAAGTTGATATATGTACATATATAAACCAGAAAATAAATAAAGGTAAGTACACCTACATAGTCAAATGCAAAAGCAAAATAAACAAGAATATATATATATATATAAATATATATATATATATATATATATATATATATATATATATATATATATATATAAAGGATGGGAGCCAGACCAGGCCACTCAGCCCAGCCCAGCTCCCCGCTCGCCCCTTTCTCTCAGCGCGGCCGCCATCCACGCTTCCTGCCCGAACGAGCGCCCAGCGCTGTTTCTCTTCTTCCTCCCTTCTCTTTCCGTTGCGCGGCCGAGCAGCTTCCACGTCGCCCCTTCCTCCGCACCTCCTTTCCTCCGCCTCACCTCGGAAACGATGGCAACGTCGCCTCTCCCCATTGGTTCGCTGAGCCGCGCCGCTCTCTTTTTCTTCACCGCACTGCCGCCGGCTCTCTTTTTCTCCCCGCGCTGTCTGAGCCGTCTCTCCAGGCGGATGGATCGAGCTCCCTGCCACCAGCAGTCGCAGCGCAGTGGCATGATGCCAAGTCCACCCCGCAAGACTTCTCTGCCCTGCCATCATCGATCTCGGCGCTCCCCGATGCAGCCGCGCGGGCAAGCTCCCGAGGGCAGCCCTCCTAGCGCGCCTATAAGAGCCACCGAGGGCCTCTACGGACTCCCCTTCTCGCCTGCTCCGTCCAGAAGAAAGGAATCGGGATTTCACCCCCAAAATCGCCGCCGCACCCCTCTTCTTCCCAAACTCCGGCGAGCGGGCTCGCCGCCGTATCCCGCCACCTCCGTCCAATTACTCCCTCCCACACCTTCCTGGGACCCCACCGAAGCTGATCCCACCCTTGGCCGAGCCTCTCCGGCCCTGTAGCTCGCCGGCGACGACCTTCCTCCTGGACCGCCGCCGCCGCACGCCGCCGACCCTACTCCGGCGATCCCCGCCCGCCGCCGACTCCACCATTGGGATCCCCGGCGTCAGGACATCCCATTTCTGCCGTCACCCTCAACCCTCCGGCAACTCGCCGTCGACCGCACCGCCGCCCACCCTCGGTCCCGAACTCCTCCGTCCCGGCCTCTGCTAGCACATACCTCAAAAGGTAATAACCCTCTATACATGTAAGCAACGATGGAGATGCTCTCCTGGCTAGCGGCGTCAGCGCTAAGACACACCCAGGCAGCGCGCGTTCGATCCCTCACCGCCGCGCCGGGTGTGGGTTTTTGGGTTTAATTTTTTTTGGTATTACCACTGTGTAGCAATGAAACCAGCCGACTGTGAGTGTCCCTGTGTACACATATGAGCTTGTGCAATAAATAAGTTTGTTTAAACCTTTAGCAAATAAAATGAATGATTGAATGGAATTTAAATGGCACATGTAATAGCAAGCATTTTGTATATTAACCTTGTGTATTAATCCCTGCAATTACAATTAAGGTTAATTGGGACTCCAGAGTGTAGATGTATATATCATATGTTAGAAGATAGCACTTGGATATATATTTAACATGAGTAGTTATTCAAGCTTCTTGTCAAAAGAGAGGATTTAGTAATAGTGTGACTAGAGGAGAATGTCACATGAAATAATGCCCCATAAATTGAAGGGTATAGAAATCAAACATTAACAAGATAGGCTGTAAGATATTATCAATAATATAGGTCATGACATCCAAATCTAATTACAAATGCAGCATATTAAAATGAGCATGATCAAACTTAGCTATTCAAAATGAGATTACTATAGCACCAAAACAAATGAAACTAGAATTTGGTATTGAAGTTATTTGGGTCTTTTGGTAAATGTTTGCTGGTTTGTTGATTGCCTTTTTCCTTTTTATCCAAATTTTCGCGCACGTTAAAAATAGCTTACGAGGCTCAAGAGGAGGAGGCAGAGGCCACAGCACTAGAAGCTTCAGACGATCCAGAAAACACCCCCTGTGACCAAGGCGAGTCAATACTTTGATCATGTTGAACCTACATTTTTCGCAAATTATTTCTGTTTAAATTATCAAATTGCATGCTGTTATTTTATATGCAAATCCATGTTTAACTCAAGATCTTAGTTATATGTCCAGTGTTGCTTGATTAATATTACACCTCCTTTGGAATATTTGAATGTGTGAACCTTGTCGCCGTAGCAAAATTATAATAGTAACCTTTCGAAAATAAGTCCCTAAAAATATGCCTTGCTTAGTATCGCTTAGATAATCATGGGCGCGAGAGCGCCCAAGCATCACTTTTAACCCTGAGAAAAATTGGTTGGGCAGTCATGGTGGAAATGACTGATATTTGTTGACATTGTTATTTTATGCTCCCAAAAACCTCAACTTGCTTATTTATCTGGGCGGATGGTTCGGGGGTATGGTGCAGCGGTGCACGAGAGTGTGGTTTGTGGTAGAACCGCCCAGATACCAATAAGGACTGAATCTTGTCATGTCAACCCGTGTAAAACAGTACAACCACAAGTCTGTAAAGTACAACTTGGCTAAGTAGACTTATCGAAATCCCGGACTCATCTCACTGGTAGTGGATTGATGGGGTTATGCTATGGCAAGGGGGCCTGAAGGGACACCAGGTAGGGTGAAGTTTCTCAGTCGTACTAGCGCAGAGGGGAGGGGAGCCCGTACGCTAGTAGCAGTGAGAAACATCCCGTGCAATTAGATGGGACCCATCGCAAATGGGAGAAGCCCATATAGTGGGATGAGAGAAAAGGGACTAGATACTTTGAAAAGTCACTGTGATGGTCTGCTCAACCACACGTCTAAGGAATCGTGTGGGGCAACGAGTCGATTGTCTCTTGTGGTGAAAGTGTACAAACTCTGCAGAGTCAAAACTATTCGAATAGCCGTGCCCACGGTCAAGGGCGGACATGGGAACTTAACCAGATATAGTTCTATTTAAAAATGTTTTGTGGGTGGGAATGGAAAAGTGAAGGGCGAAGGACTGCCCTGGTTTGGAATTGTCCTGGGTGTCGTCCCAGTGGTAAGTTAAGCGGCTATAACGCTGAAGAAATTGCTATATGGTGCAGATGCCATGTAACGGTGGATGGAATCTGAATCGATATTAATAATGCATTTCCTGATACATTATGATTTGTTCCAAAATTGCTAAGTCATAGGGCTTTTTAATTAATTGTATTCAAAAGCACTCTACACAAAACAAAATAGCCCGAGCCTCTCCTTTGTTAAGCCATGCATACTATTTATTTGCATTCTGTGTATTGGCTCGCGGAGCACGGGGTCGGAGTGCTCACGCTCGCTTTTGCGGCAAAATTCAGAATCAGGAATCAAGTCACTACACCGCAGCAACAAGATTGGACAAGCTGGCAGAGAAGATGAAGATGTCAAGAGCTAGGTCGCGAACCTCCAGTTGGCTGCCTGTGGGCATGTCCTGAAGGTCCCATCTGTGTGCTTCGTTCTTCCGCTGCTGCAATTTAATGATTTCGGCCTAATCGGCCCATGAGTAAGTCTACTATTAAATTTTTCGCTTCCGCATGATATGTATTTTGATATTCATTACTGTGACTGTGAGCACTATCTACTGATCCAGGGAATAGTGCAGTAATCACAGAGGAATCCGGATGTTAATATCTGGGTCCCTACAGCGATGGTATCAGAGCATATCGACTGTAGGTCGTGACCTAGTTAGCTTGGCCGTTAGTCCATGACTAGACTTATTTCCACAATATCTATTTTCACAATTATAAGCTATATTGCTCATTCTCATCTCTCTTAGATGATTTCCCCCTTATCTATATGTGGCAATAGCTATTTTACTTCTGAAACCCTCTTACCCCGAATTCAAAGTGATAGAAATCCAGTACTCCTCTTGTAAATTTTCTACAAAAACACACTTTGGGCTAAGAATCGTGATGCTGAACCTTGAGGCTTAACCTCAACAATTGTTTTATCCCGGGAGGAAACAACAGTGTAAATTTTGGGTAAATGTATTGGGGGAGATTAAAGGATTAGATTGAATAGATTGATCAGACAGATAAATAAGAAATTCCAGAAGAAATAGAGAGTGCGAAACTAATTAAAGGATGGCAACACAGATAAAAAAAATCCCTGGAAGATGTTTATAACAATGGAATAATAGGATATGATCGATAGCTGGATGGATTGACTGAAATATTTAGAAATTAGAGATGTGGTAACAACTATTGGAGTATAAACCTAATTGACAATATGAAACAATGAATCCGATTGGAGATTGTGAATATTTAGGTTGATCTCTAGAGAAGCAACTTATGGATTTGAATCAATAACACCAGACTGAGTTATTAGAAAGTCTCGGTATGAAGATCATTGGTGGAACTAAGATAAAGGATACTAGACTTCCCTTTGGATTGAGCTGATTAAGTTGGCAAATAATAGATCTGAAATTGGGATTATAGGGACACGGTGAAACATGATATTTGAATTATAAATCTATGGTGGAAATTAGGATTTATATAACCCATAACAGAATTAATAGAATTGAAAAGACACAACAGGGAGTGCATGATCGGTAAATCGAATAAATAAAGACACCCGCTATTTGGAGTTTCAGACGGCAATAATATTGTGACTAAATGTTGAAGGAAGATAGCTTAAAGAGCAAATTGCACAAATGGAAGTTGACTGATCGAGGCTGTTGGATTTTACGACTTATGTATGAAGGTTGAAGTGAATTAAATCATTGATGGATACTGGGGAGATTGTACACCTATATGTATATGTATAAAAAAAGAGGGGTATTGCAAGGTTGCGTGTTTTCAAAACAATTACAAGAATGAGTACTACTAACCTCCCAATGCTTTCCTCTTCCTTCTATGGATTTCAAGAGAAAATTTAACTCACTTTTTTCTTACCCTCGCTTCAAAATTTAAGATTAAGATTGTCGAAGACGGTCATGAAGCTAAGGTGGTTCCGTTCTAAAACGGACTATGCCGATAAACCCTGCGCCCTTTTTGTGTGTGCTTTCCCGAGTAGACGTTGTACTGCCGCTAGGTTTTCATTGGGTCCTGTGCACTGCCTTTTCGCCCTCAGGCGTTCTATTTCGCAGTCACGGGAAGAGCTTGCTTTAAAAGTTTGCGTGATTGTATATCACCCCAGCTTCCGGGGTATATTCTCTTGAAAATATGAGTGGGTTTAGAATATCTTATCTCTACGATTAATACTCACCCCATGCTAATTCCCCCTCACCCTATTGCTGAAAACCTCGTCAGGTCTGCAGGCAAGAGATAGCAGATAACCAAGTCAACACACTTGAAGCTCTGAAGTGGAAAGAGGCAACATCTCAGAAAAGGATAACAACTAAGAAGCCTTAGCCTGCAAGAGGATCAAGACTCAAGTCTCTGTTCCGCGGTAGACTCACTATTCCAGTCATCGTCAAGGCATCCTCAATGACCAAGAATAAGGCTAAAAGCAAGAAGCAGGAACCAATGGTTTTTACTCACTATGGACCCTACCGCTCGTCCAAGTATTCGATCAGATCCACTTCACAAAGACAACTACGAACAAGTCGCCGCATGATGGGCAACCGCACCACTACATTAGGCGGACCCCGAAAGAATACCATCTGCTACTATTGCGGAGAAAAAGGACATGATATGCGTAGGTGCCCTGAGAAAAGGAATCTAGAAAGATTAGCCGGGGATGCTATCACCACCAATCAAGGCCCTCAGAGGAAGCCGGGTCATGGGTTCAACTGTTTCATATGCAGTGACCCAGGACATTATGTGAGAGACTGCCCTCAACGGAAATCAAACAAGCAAATGATGGATGCCGTCACCCCTAGCTCCAACTCTGCCAAAGGAAACCCTCTCGACTTCAAAGAGGAACAAGCTGCAACTACAAAAGTGCCGCCACCCGACCCGGAAACTTCCTTAAATAACATATGTGCAGAATGTGGTAAAGCAAGACTTGTCAGGCCTGAAGTTGGAAAGGAAGACTAATATCAGACGTCGCTTATTTTAAGGGGGGTAGCAAGAATAGACAAGAAAGTCGGGGGACTATTATGGGGTATAAGTACTTTTAGAAGTATCGAACTGATGTATGACTATTTTGGAGGTGCAATGATGCTGTATTAGATCTAAGCAGATCAGACTGAGAAATTTGCAAGACCGTTGCAACGAGCAAACCTGTTGCTAACCAATTTGGCCCACTTGCTTCTTTCTGCTCTACCGGAATCTCGGGGTCGAGATTCATTTAAGGGGGGTAGGTTTGTAACATCCTGAAATTTAAATCAGGAATATGTAAAGCTTTTGAATTAATTTTTCAATGTATTTCCATTTGCATTTGGAGTTAGAATGTTTTCCTAAAATTGGGTAAAAGGATTTAAGAGTTAAAAGGATCCAAAAAGAAACATATGTGTTGAATAATAGAGATTTAAAAATCTAAATTAAGAATCTGAAAAGATGATCCGTGAAATATAAGAACAGAATTTTAATTAAGCATAAAATGTCATCCACAAAAATAGGATTATGAGTGGCAAGGTGGCAAGTAAAATAAAATGGGTCCACATATGAATAACAATATTTATAAATACATGTAAACTAGGTGAAAGAGTAAATAAATAGACATATATGTAAATGTAAGCAATAAATAAAGTTGATATATGTACATATATAAACCAGAAAATAAATAAAGGTAAGTACACCTACATAGTCAAATGCAAAAGCAAAATAAACAAGAATATATATATATATATATAAAAATATATATATATATATATATATAAAGGATGGGAGCCAGACCAGGCCACTCAGCCCAGCCCAGCTCCCCGCTCGCCCCTTTCTCTCAGCGCGGCCGCCATCCACGCTTCCTGCCCGAACGAGCGCCCAGCGCTGTTTCTCTTCTTCCTCCCTTCTCTTTCCGTTGCGCGGCCGAGCAGCTTCCACGTCGCCCCTTCCTCCGCACCTCCTTTCCTCCGCCTCACCTCGGAAACGATGGCAACGTCGCCTCTCCCCATTGGTTCGCTGAGCCGCGCCGCTCTCTTTTTCTTCACCGCACTGCCGCCGGCTCTCTTTTTCTCCCCGCGCTGTCTGAGCCGTCTCTCCAGGCGGATGGATCGAGCTCCCTGCCACCAGCAGTCGCAGCGCAGTGGCATGATGCCAAGTCCACCCCGCAAGACTTCTCTGCCCTGCCATCATCGATCTCGGCGCTCCCCGATGCAGCCGCGCGGGCAAGCTCCCGAGGGCAGCCCTCCTAGCGCGCCTATAAGAGCCACCGAGGGCCTCTACGGACTCCCCTTCTCGCCTGCTCCGTCCAGAAGAAAGGAATCGGGATTTCACCCCCAAAATCGCCGCCGCACCCCTCTTCTTCCCAAACTCCGGCGAGCGGGCTCGCCGCCGTATCCCGCCACCTCCGTCCAATTACTCCCTCCCACACCTTCCTGGGACCCCACCGAAGCTGATCCCACCCTTGGCCGAGCCTCTCCGGCCCTGTAGCTCGCCGGCGACGACCTTCCTCCTGGACCGCCGCCGCCGCACGCCGCCGACCCTACTCCGGCGATCCCCGCCCGCCGCCGACTCCACCATTGGGATCCCCGGCGTCAGGACATCCCATTTCTGCCGTCACCCTCAACCCTCCGGCAACTCGCCGTCGACCGCACCGCCGCCCACCCTCGGTCCCGAACTCCTCCGTCCCGGCCTCTGCTAGCACATACCTCAAAAGGTAATAACCCTCTATACATGTAAGCAACGATGGAGATGCTCTCCTGGCTAGCGGCGTCAGCGCTAAGACACACCCAGGCAGCGCGCGTTCGATCCCTCACCGCCGCGCCGGGTGTGGGTTTTTGGGTTTAATTTTTTTTGGTATTACCACTGTGTAGCAATGAAACCAGCCGACTGTGAGTGTCCCTGTGTACACATATGAGCTTGTGCAATAAATAAGTTTGTTTAAACCTTTAGCAAATAAAATGAATGATTGAATGGAATTTAAATGGCACATGTAATAGCAAGCATTTTGTATATTAACCTTGTGTATTAATCCCTGCAATTACAATTAAGGTTAATTGGGACTCCAGAGTGTAGATGTATATATCATATGTTAGAAGATAGCACTTGGATATATATTTAACATGAGTAGTTATTCAAGCTTCTTGTCAAAAGAGAGGATTTAGTAATAGTGTGACTAGAGGAGAATGTCACATGAAATAATGCCCCATAAATTGAAGGGTATAGAAATCAAACATTAACAAGATAGGCTGTAAGATATTATCAATAATATAGGTCATGACATCCAAATCTAATTACAAATGCAGCATATTAAAATGAGCATGATCAAACTTAGCTATTCAAAATGAGATTACTATAGCACCAAAACAAATGAAACTAGAATTTGGTATTGAAGTTATTTGGGTCTTTTGGTAAATGTTTGCTGGTTTGTTGATTGCCTTTTTCCTTTTTATCCAAATTTTCGCGCACGTTAAAAATAGCTTACGAGGCTCAAGAGGAGGAGGCAGAGGCCACAACACTAGAAGCTTCAGACGATCCAGAAAACACCCCCTGTGACCAAGGCGAGTCAATACTTTGATCATGTTGAACCTACATTTTTCGCAAATTATTTCTGTTTAAATTATCAAATTGCATGCTGTTATTTTATATGCAAATCCATGTTTAACTCAAGATCTTAGTTATATGTCCAGTGTTGCTTGATTAATATTACACCTCCTTTGGAATATTTGAATGTGTGAACCTTGTCGCCGTAGCAAAATTATAATAGTAACCTTTCGAAAATAAGTCCCTAAAAATATGCCTTGCTTAGTATCGCTTAGATAATCATGGGCGCGAGAGCGCCCAAGCATCACTTTTAACCCTGAGAAAAATTGGTTGGGCAGTCATGGTGGAAATGACTGATATTTGTTGACATTGTTATTTTATGCTCCCAAAAACCTCAACTTGCTTATTTATCTGGGCGGATGGTTCGGGGGTATGGTGCAGTGGTGCACGAGAGTGTGGTTTGTGGTAGAACCGCCCAGATACCAATAAGGACTGAATCTTGTCATGTCAACCCGTGTAAAACAGTACAACCACAAGTCTGTAAAGTACAACTTGGCTAAGTAGACTTATCGAAATCCCGGACTCATCTCACTGGTAGTGGATTGATGGGGTTATGCTATGGCAAGGGGGCCTGAAGGGACACCAGGTAGGGTGAAGTTTCTCAGTCGTACTAGCGCAGAGGGGAGGGGAGCCCGTACGCTAGTAGCAGTGAGAAACATCCCGTGCAATTAGATGGGACCCATCGCAAATGGGAGAAGCCCATATAGTGGGATGAGAGAAAAGGGACTAGATACTTTGAAAAGTCACTGTGATGGTCTGCTCAACCACACGTCTAAGGAATCGTGTGGGGCAACGAGTCGATTGTCTCTTGTGGTGAAAGTGTACAAACTCTGCAGAGTCAAAACTATTCGAATAGCCGTGCCCACGGTCAAGGGCGGACATGGGAACTTAACCAGATATAGTTCTATTTAAAAATGTTTTGTGGGTGGGAATGGAAAAGTGAAGGGCGAAGGACTGCCCTGGTTTGGAATTGTCCTGGGTGTCGTCCCAGTGGTAAGTTAAGCGGCTATAACGCTGAAGAAATTGCTATATGGTGCAGATGCCATGTAACGGTGGATGGAATCTGAATCGATATTAATAATGCATTTCCTGATACATTATGATTTGTTCCAAAATTGCTAAGTCATAGGGCTTTTTAATTAATTGTATTCAAAAGCACTCTACACAAAACAAAATAGCCCGAGCCTCTCCTTTGTTAAGCCATGCATACTATTTATTTGCATTCTGTGTATTGGCTCGCGGAGCACGGGGTCGGAGTGCTCACGCTCGCTTTTGCGGCAAAATTCAGAATCAGGAATCAAGTCACTACACCGCAGCAACAAGATTGGACAAGCTGGCAGAGAAGATGAAGATGTCAAGAGCTAGGTCGCGAACCTCCAGTTGGCTGCCTGTGGGCATGTCCTGAAGGTCCCATCTGTGTGCTTCGTTCTTCCGCTGCTGCAATTTAATGCTTTCGGCCTAATCGGCCCATGAGTAAGTCTACTATTAAATTTTTCGCTTCCGCATGATATGTATTTTGATATTCATTACTGTGACTGTGAGCACTATCTACTGATCCAGGGAATAGTGCAGTAATCACAGAGGAATCCGGATGTTAATATCTGGGTCCCTACAGCGATGGTATCAGAGCATATCGACTGTAGGTCGTGACCTAGTTAGCTTGGCCGTTAGTCCATGACTAGACTTATTTCCACAATATCTATTTTCACAATTATAAGCTATATTGCTCATTCTCATCTCTCTTAGATGATTTCCCCCTTATCTATATGTGGCAATAGCTATTTTACTTCTGAAACCCTCTTACCCCGAATTCAAAGTGATAGAAATCCAGTACTCCTCTTGTAAATTTTCTACAAAAACACACTTTGGGCTAAGAATCGTGATGCTGAACCTTGAGGCTTAACCTCAACAATTGTTTTATCCCGGGAGGAAACAACAGTGTAAATTTTGGGTAAATGTATTGGGGGAGATTAAAGGATTAGATTGAATAGATTGATCAGACAGATAAATAAGAAATTCCAGAAGAAATAGAGAGTGCGAAACTAATTAAAGGATGGCAACACAGATAAAAAAAATCCCTGGAAGATGTTTATAACAATGGAATAATAGGATATGATCGATAGCTGGATGGATTGACTGAAATATTTAGAAATTAGAGATGTGGTAACAACTATTGGAGTATAAACCTAATTGACAATATGAAACAATGAATCCGATTGGAGATTGTGAATATTTAGGTTGATCTCTAGAGAAGCAACTTATGGATTTGAATCAATAACACCAGACTGAGTTATTAGAAAGTCTCGGTATGAAGATCATTGGTGGAACTAAGATAAAGGATACTAGACTTCCCTTTGGATTGAGCTGATTAAGTTGGCAAATAATAGATCTGAAATTGGGATTATAGGGACACGGTGAAACATGATATTTGAATTATAAATCTATGGTGGAAATTAGGATTTATATAACCCATAACAGAATTAATAGAATTGAAAAGACACAACAGGGAGTGCATGATCGGTAAATCGAATAAATAAAGACACCCGCTATTTGGAGTTTCAGACGGCAATAATATTGTGACTAAATGTTGAAGGAAGATAGCTTAAAGAGCAAATTGCACAAATGGAAGTTGACTGATCGAGGCTGTTGGATTTTACGACTTATGTATGAAGGTTGAAGTGAATTAAATCATTGATGGATACTGGGGAGATTGTACACCTATATGTATATGTATAAAAAAAGAGGGGTATTGCAAGGTTGCGTGTTTTCAAAACAATTACAAGAATGAGTACTACTAACCTCCCAATGCTTTCCTCTTCCTTCTATGGATTTCAAGAGAAAATTTAACTCACTTTTTTCTTACCCTCGCTTCAAAATTTAAGATTAAGATTGTCGAAGACGGTCATGAAGCTAAGGTGGTTCCGTTCTAAAACGGACTATGCCGATAAACCCTGCGCCCTTTTTGTGTGTGCTTTCCCGAGTAGACGTTGTACTGCCGCTAGGTTTTCATTGGGTCCTGTGCACTGCCTTTTCGCCCTCAGGCGTTCTATTTCGCAGTCACGGGAAGAGCTTGCTTTAAAAGTTTGCGTGATTGTATATCACCCCAGCTTCCGGGGTATATTCTCTTGAAAATATGAGTGGGTTTAGAATATCTTATCTCTACGATTAATACTCACCCCATGCTAATTCCCCCTCACCCTATTGCTGAAAACCTCGTCAGGTCTGCAGGCAAGAGATAGCAGATAACCAAGTCAACACACTTGAAGCTCTGAAGTGGAAAGAGGCAACATCTCAGAAAAGGATAACAACTAAGAAGCCTTAGCCTGCAAGAGGATCAAGACTCAAGTCTCTGTTCCGCGGTAGACTCACTATTCCAGTCATCGTCAAGGCATCCTCAATGACCAAGAATAAGGCTAAAAGCAAGAAGCAGGAACCAATGGTTTTTACTCACTATGGACCCTACCGCTCGTCCAAGTATTCGATCAGATCCACTTCACAAAGACAACTACGAACAAGTCGCCGCATGATGGGCAACCGCACCACTACATTAGGCGGACCCCGAAAGAATACCATCTGCTACTATTGCGGAGAAAAAGGACATGATATGCGTAGGTGCCCTGAGAAAAGGAATCTAGAAAGATTAGCCGGGGATGCTATCACCACCAATCAAGGCCCTCAGAGGAAGCCGGGTCATGGGTTCAACTGTTTCATATGCAGTGACCCAGGACATTATGTGAGAGACTGCCCTCAACGGAAATCAAACAAGCAAATGATGGATGCCGTCACCCCTAGCTCCAACTCTGCCAAAGGAAACCCTCTCGACTTCAAAGAGGAACAAGCTGCAACTACAAAAGTGCCGCCACCCGACCCGGAAACTTCCTTAAATAACATATGTGCAGAATGTGGTAAAGCAAGACTTGTCAGGCCTGAAGTTGGAAAGGAAGACTAATATCAGACGTCGCTTATTTTAAGGGGGGTAGCAAGAATAGACAAGAAAGTCGGGGGACTATTATGGGGTATAAGTACTTTTAGAAGTATCGAACTGATGTATGACTATTTTGGAGGTGCAATGATGCTGTATTAGATCTAAGCAGATCAGACTGAGAAATTTGCAAGACCGTTGCAACGAGCAAACCTGTTGCTAACCAATTTGGCCCACTTGCTTCTTTCTGCTCTACCGGAATCTCGGGGTCGAGATTCATTTAAGGGGGGTAGGTTTGTAACATCCTGAAATTTAAATCAGGAATATGTAAAGCTTTTGAATTAATTTTTCAATGTATTTCCATTTGCATTTGGAGTTAGAATGTTTTCCTAAAATTGGGTAAAAGGATTTAAGAGTTAAAAGGATCCAAAAAGAAACATATGTGTTGAATAATAGAGATTTAAAAATCTAAATTAAGAATCTGAAAAGATGATCCGTGAAATATAAGAAGAGAATTTTAATTAAGCATAAAATGTCATCCACAAAAATAGGATTATGAGTGGCAAGGTGGCAAGTAAAATAAAATGGGTCCACATATGAATAACAATATTTATAAATACATGTAAACTAGGTGAAAGAGTAAATAAATAGACATATATGTAAATGTAAGCAATAAATAAAGTTGATATATGTACATATATAAACCAGAAAATAAATAAAGGTAAGTACACCTACATAGTCAAATGCAAAAGCAAAATAAACAAGAATATATATATATATATATATATATATATATATATATATATATATATATATAAAGGATGGGAGCCAGACCAGGCCACTCAGCCCAGCCCAGCTCCCCGCTCGCCCCTTTCTCTCAGCGCGGCCGCCATCCACGCTTCCTGCCCGAACGAGCGCCCAGCGCTGTTTCTCTTCTTCCTCCCTTCTCTTTCCGTTGCGCGGCCGAGCAGCTTCCACGTCGCCCCTTCCTCCGCACCTCCTTTCCTCCGCCTCACCTCGGAAACGATGGCAACGTCGCCTCTCCCCATTGGTTCACCGAGCCGCGCCGCTCTCTTTTTCTTCACCGCACTGCCGCCGGCTCTCTTTTTCTCCCCGCGCTGTCTGAGCCGTCTCTCCAGGTGGATGGATCGAGCTCCCTGCCACCAGCAGTCGCAGCGCAGTGGCATGATGCCAAGTCCACCCCGCAAGACTTCTCTGCCCTGCCATCATCGATCTCGGCGCTCCCCGATGCAGCCGCGCGGGCAAGCTCCCGAGGGCAGCCCTCCTAGTGCGCCTATAAGAGCCACCGAGGGCCTCTACGGACTCCCCTTCTCGCCTGCTCCGTCCAGAAGAAAGGAATCGGGATTTCACCCCCAAAATCGCCGCCGCACCCCTCTTCTTCCCAAACTCCGGCGAGCGGGCTCGCCGCCGTATCCCGCCACCTCCGTCCAATTACTCCCTCCCACACCTTCCTGGGACCCCACCGAAGCTGATCCCACCCTTGGCCGAGCCTCTCCAGCCCTGTAGCTCGCCGGCGACGACCTTCGTCCTGGACCGCCGCCGCCGCACGCCGCCGACCCTACTCCGGCGATCCCCGCCCGCCGCCGACTCCACCATTGGGATCCCCGGCGTCAGGACATCCCATTTCTGCCGTCACCCTCAACCCTCCGGCAACCCGCCGTCGACCGCACCGCCGCCCACCCTCGGTCCCGAACTCCTCCGTCCCGGCCTCTGCTAGCACATACCTCAAAAGGTAATAACCCTCTATACATGTAAGCAACGATGGAGATGCTCTCCTGGCTAGCGGCGTCAGCGCTAAGACACACCCAGGCAGCGCGCGTTCGATCCCTCACCGCCGCGCCGGGTGTGGGTTTTTGGGTTTAATTTTTTTTGGTATTACCACTGTGTAGCAATGAAACCAGCCGACTGTGAGTGTCCCTGTGTACACATATGAGCTTGTGCAATAAATAAGTTTGTTTAAACCTTTAGCAAATAAAATGAATGATTGAATGGAATTTAAATGGCACATGTAATAGCAAGCATTTTGTATATTAACCTTGTGTATTAATCCCTGCAATTACAATTAAGGTTAATTGGGACTCCAGAGTGTAGATGTATATATCATATGTTAGAAGATAGCACTTGGATATATATTTAACATGAGTAGTTATTCAAGCTTCTTGTCAAAAGAGAGGATTTAGTAATAGTGTGACTAGAGGAGAATGTCACATGAAATAATGCCCCATAAATTGAAGGGTATAGAAATCAAACATTAACAAGATAGGCTGTAAGATATTATCAATAATATAGGTCATGACATCCAAATCTAATTACAAATGCAGCATATTAAAATGAGCATGATCAAACTTAGCTATTCAAAATGAGATTACTATAGCACCAAAACAAATGAAACTAGAATTTGGTATTGAAGTTATTTGGGTCTTTTGGTAAATGTTTGCTGGTTTGTTGATTGCCTTTTTCCTTTTTATCCAAATTTTCGCGCACGTTAAAAATAGCTTACGAGGCTCAAGAGGAGGAGGCAGAGGCCACAGCACTAGAAGCTTCAGACGATCCAGAAAACACCCCCTGTGACCAAGGCGAGTCAATACTTTGATCATGTTGAACCTACATTTTTCGCAAATTATTTCTGTTTAAATTATCAAATTGCATGCTGTTATTTTATATGCAAATCCATGTTTAACTCAAGATCTTAGTTATATGTCCAGTGTTGCTTGATTAATATTACACCTCCTTTGGAATATTTGAATGTGTGAACCTTGTCGCCGTAGCAAAATTATAATAGTAACCTTTCGAAAATAAGTCCCTAAAAATATGCCTTGCTTAGTATCGCTTAGATAATCATGGGCGCGAGAGCGCCCAAGCATCACTTTTAACCCTGAGAAAAATTGGTTGGGCAGTCATGGTGGAAATGACTGATATTTGTTGACATTGTTATTTTATGCTCCCAAAAACCTCAACTTGCTTATTTATCTGGGCGGATGGTTCGGGGGTATGGTGCAGCGGTGCACGAGAGTGTGGTTTGTGGTAGAACCGCCCAGATACCAATAAGGACTGAATCTTGTCATGTCAACCCGTGTAAAACAGTACAACCACAAGTCTGTAAAGTACAACTTGGCTAAGTAGACTTATCGAAATCCCGGACTCATCTCACTGGTAGTGGATTGATGGGGTTATGCTATGGCAAGGGGGCCTGAAGGGACACCAGGTAGGGTGAAGTTTCTCAGTCGTACTAGCGCAGAGGGGAGGGGAGCCCGTACGCTAGTAGCAGTGAGAAACATCCCGTGCAATTAGATGGGACCCATCGCAAATGGGAGAAGCCCATATAGTGGGATGAGAGAAAAGGGACTAGATACTTTGAAAAGTCACTGTGATGGTCTGCTCAACCACACGTCTAAGGAATCGTGTGGGGCAACGAGTCGATTGTCTCTTGTGGTGAAAGTGTACAAACTCTGCAGAGTCAAAACTATTCGAATAGCCGTGCCCACGGTCAAGGGCGGACATGGGAACTTAACCAGATATAGTTCTATTTAAAAATGTTTTGTGGGTGGGAATGGAAAAGTGAAGGGCGAAGGACTGCCCTGGTTTGGAATTGTCCTGGGTGTCGTCCCAGTGGTAAGTTAAGCGGCTATAACGCTGAAGAAATTGCTATATGGTGCAGATGCCATGTAACGGTGGATGGAATCTGAATCGATATTAATAATGCATTTCCTGATACATTATGATTTGTTCCAAAATTGCTAAGTCATAGGGCTTTTTAATTAATTGTATTCAAAAGCACTCTACACAAAACAAAATAGCCCGAGCCTCTCCTTTGTTAAGCCATGCATACTATTTATTTGCATTCTGTGTATTGGCTCGCAGAGCACGGGGTCGGAGTGCTCACGCTCGCTTTTGCGGCAAAATTCAGAATCAGGAATCAAGTCACTACACCGCAGCAACAAGATTGGACAAGCTGGCAGAGAAGATGAAGATGTCAAGAGCTAGGTCGCGAACCTCCAGTTGGCTGCCTGTGGGCATGTCCTGAAGGTCCCATCTGTGTGCTTCGTTCTTCCGCTGCTGCAATTTAATGATTTCGGCCTAATCGGCCCATGAGTAAGTCTACTATTAAATTTTTCGCTTCCGCATGATATGTATTTTGATATTCATTACTGTGACTGTGAGCACTATCTACTGATCCAGGGAATAGTGCAGTAATCACAGAGGAATCCGGATGTTAATATCTGGGTCCCTACATAAGTAATATCTATCCACCATTGATTATGCTTTAAAATTGTGCAAATCACTATTAAGAAAAGCATAGAAGCATAGTTCAACTCTCTTTCTTATAGCTGTCTGCTTCAGTTTACTATATTTAGGAATCTAGCCTTGAATATATGGTTTCATAATTTAATTACTTTGATTGTTTGCTACTAATACGGTTGGACTAAATGATGCTTACTTCATAAAACCATGTGCTTTCTCATGTATTGATTTTGTCTAATTGGTCAATTGGATTAGAACGATTTGCATAGGTGGATTGAGGGTGGCTTTTGACAGCATGAGTTGAAGTGGAAATGGATGTAAATCCCTAAAATGGTATTTTGATTGGCAGTTTTTTTTGGAGCTGTGGAGGATTATTGGTGTCCAGTTTCACTACCTTTGCTCCTCCTTTGAGATAGCGGTATGCTGCTTCCCCCCTGTGGCTTAATTTTCTTCATGCAATATGGGGGTTCATGTAATATGCAGTTTTGAATGCTTGATTTTGTGTCTAGGTCTTTCATGCTGGTTAGATGTAGTAAGGAGGGAAAGACACATATTTGCAGTGGTCTTATGAACCCTATGCTTATAAGAAGTAAGAACAAGAACATTTGTATATGGACAATGAAAAACACAATTTTACATCATGAGATTTATGAAATACTATTAGCGATGGAAGGACAAGACCACTGGAACTCCTTTTGTTCCGAACATGGTTGTGCTTCAAGCTTACTGAATCTTTTGCATCTGGCTCTTTACTGGCCTGCAGTTATTGGAACTTTGCTCGTTGAGGTTAGGTCTGACATGTAAATTATGAAATCTGCTCTTTAATTGGAAGCATCCTGCTTATACTGCCTGGTACAATGATATATGGGGTGGTGCTAGGGTCAAAGGCAAAGCTCGGGGAGCCAAACTCGCTAGAGGGGGAGCCTATGTAGGGGAGCTCAAATCTTCACGCATCCCCTACTCGCTGCTCCTCCCAACTTCGACCACAACGGTTGGAAGAAATGACCGAGTCATGTGCACTCCTCCATTTCCTCCTACCATAGTACATATGGACCAACACTTCCACTTCTTCTTGCACTTCTCTAACTCAACCACGAAAAAGGACCAGGTAAATAACCTGCTCCCAACTCAATAATTTTTTGCATGCATTCTTCTTTTATCACCATGCTTGATTTATAGCTTTTGCTCAATCTTGTTTGTTGTGTTTGCCAATGTTACTGATACTTGTTTGTTAACCCATTCACATTCATCAAATTGTGTGTCTAGAGCCTTTCTATTGATTTCGGGACGAAACCTACACTAAATTGTATGCCATGCCATGTATGAGCTCTAGTTTACTGGCAATCTCAGATATTGTATGCTACTGGAATCTCGTGATGACCATCCTTTTACATTGTATTTTTTATGGTTGCCATTTTTGGCTTTCATTCTTCTAGGTTAATTTTAATAAACAATTACAGTTTGCTCATAAAGGGTTTTATAGTGGGGTTTATTGAAATGGAAGCATATGTTCATAATGCAAGATCGAACATGATACTACAAATATTCAATTAATAGAAATTAGAAAACAATGAATAAATAAAAGAAGGAAAACATGTAATGCATCACATTGGAATTGTGCTTCTTTCATACCAAGTGGCAGCTAATTCAATAACACAACAATTTTGAATGAGTGTGCTTGCAAGGAAAACTTTGACATACCTAGCATGGGACTTAACTCACATTATGTGAGGACATCCTACCAAAATGGTCTTTTTTATATTTAATTTTATTTTTAGTTGTAAGATGACATGGTCAAGGTGGCATGGCCACATGCTTATCTAAAAAGGAAATACAATAGCCATGACTCGTTACCATTTTGATATATCACAAACACAAATTGTTAATTGGTGAAATGATCAATGGCTTAATTCTGTGGCAATTAGTTACTGGCAATTGTTGACTTGCCCATTTTGGGGGAAAAAGACATCTCCCTTGAGTTTCACATGCCCTATGGCATTTGGTGTTTAAAATTATTTTATCTGCTGCAAACTCATTGGTGCTAAGTATTGCTTGTTTGAGATTTTCTTCTTAACAGTACCTAAGTCCATTGGATCAACTGGTTTATGAGAAAACCAACCACAATTGTGATCCATTAGCTTCCTCATAATATTTCCACACATCCTTCTCTTGCTAAACAAGAATTGTTAGAGGCACTGAGTCAACGAATTAGCAGCAACAAACATGATCAAAGAGAAGTCCTTTATGAAATATCACAGGACTATAAATTTAGACAAGAAGCTACTCGTTGTTTAAAATATCCCATTGATGTAAGCATGACTTTATAAGGTAGTTTTCCATGTTATTCATAAGTACCTTGTGGCGTAGTAAATAAATGAATTCTAGATCAAGCGAACAACATCAGAATGCTTGAAATAGAATTTGCTTTTATAGTTTATGTATAATTTATGCTTTTAGAAAGAAATGTTTTTGCATTCAGTTCATACCAAAGTTTAGACATCGAAATACAAAATCGATATCACCATCCAAATTTCCATACATTGAAAGAATACTATATCAGTCCTTGCTTGAATTGGAGTTTCCAGAAGACTAATTGAGTTATCAGATTTGAAGCCCACCTAAAGACTCAACCATGGATATGCATGTGCGTAAGATAAACAAAATGTTCATAAAATGGTTTTGGATCACGTTTGTTGATATGTACCACCCTCATTTGGTACTCCGTTGCAACAAACGGACACCAACTAGTAAGGAATGAAGCAGATAAGAAGATACTTGATGACTTTAGTAGTAATAGTTCTATCATGTGCCTATATAGTTCTATCGCTGCTATGCTGTAGTATCATCAACAAGGTTCACGGAGATATGATGCCACTCCATGACCTAGGGCATACCACAACGTGGATCGAGGTTCTAGAGTCACCACACAAAACACCTAGATCGCACACCGGCCAAATGCATGAACACAAGTAGCAGTACACCAAAATCACTAACCACAATTACCACCAGTCACGGCTAAGACCAGCAGCACCACCCCTTAGGCCCTCACCACATGGAGAAGGTCTAGGAGCCCGGATAATGGCAACGCTGGTCTAGCCAACACCTCCCTCCACCCGATCAAGCGGCCGTCTCAGTAGGCACCCTTCTACCACCGCCTTCCGGTTGAGCCATGACAAGCAAGGCTACGGGATGCAGGAGGAGAAGGGATCCAAGCCAGAGAAGCTGTCACTGGCCAATCACAGTCGGGCGTAGCTCCAAATCTAACCAGATCAAGTAATCAAGATGGAGAGGTGGAAGACAAGGAAATCAGAGAGGGGATGAAGTTCTCTGGCCTGCTCTAGAGGAGCTGGATCCCATCATATATGAAGAGAGGGTAGAGGCAGCATAGTCGAATGGATGCCGTCAAAATCGCCAGAGTGGTGCATAGGGATCAGATCGATCCCCATGTTCACTATAGTGAACAATCGATGCTATCCACCAAACCGGAGCAGCCCCTCCTTATGCCCTCTCTCTCTCTATGACACATTGGTCCCACCACTTCTTTTTTGTCTTAAAACAAAATTTGAAAATTCCCAAAATAGCCTTCGAGAACAACATGTCCCGCCTACCAATCTCAGTGGCAGTGTGAACGGCTAGCTTGGCTGAGTTGGGCTGTCGCACGAGTGTGCAAGAGAACTGGGCCGGACCAAGGAGAAAGAAAAAGATATTAGGCCCAAAAAAAATTTAGCCTGATTTTCTTCCATTAATTTAAATTAGTTTCTCTTTTTAGAAATTAATAGAAGTTCAAATAAGCCAAGAAAAATAAACAAATGAACTCAAAAATTTTAGAAAATAATTTTTAACACTAGGAACTCAAATAAAAACTCTAGGAATTAATTGATGTTTGGTTTATTCATATTAAATCATTTTTTATTTCTAAAATTCCCAATTAAACTTTATTTATTCAAATAAAATCATGGAACATTTTTGGAAAACTTTACTTTTGGCAAAAACTTTGAAAAGCTGCAGAAATTAGGATGTTACACTGGCTGTTTGGGAAGAGTATGTGAAGAGGAAGAATGTGAAACGTGGTGATAATAGGGACAGCTGATACTTGACAAAGACACCTTATTTTGTTCTGATTATGAAGATAGTATAATTGATGGGGGTGTTCTTTTGAGCTACGGCTGATGGTTTTTTGTTGTGCTTTTTGACATGACAATGGACAACAGAGATGTCGACATGGATGACGTACACGGTTTTGGGCTCAGAAAGTCGTTTAGAGAATCTACTTCAAGAGACCACCATGTTTCAACGTTTGGTTTTTTAACTTTCGAAGAAGCCAAAAGCTAAAAAAAACAGAGCCAATATCCTAACTGGTGCCTCAATGAGTGTCATTTAATAAAAGTGGTACAAATTGCTACAAAGAAAACAAAGGTGTCTCCCTGCCATACAAATCAAATAGCTACATATCAACCATGTGGTGGTCACCTTCGTTCGAATATGTATCAGGTATATGGCTTTCATGAATTATGATGAACTATGTGTTGTGATATGCCCTAGAGGCAATCATGAAGATGATTGTATCACTTCTATGTTTATGAATGATTGAATAAAATGTTATTTTGTCCCTTGAATAAATACCTTTTGTATTGATCAACAAGTATGTGAATTGTTCGTAAAACTTTTTATTCATGTTTTGATGTTATTCTAAATTATCCTTGATCTTATATCATTATGTGGGACGATTATGATTTATAGATTAGCACATGTGTTGATTGATGATCATATTTCACGGATCATGGATATAAGATATCAAATCAATAATATAGACACGTGTTAGAGAATATGATGTTGGATTGACCCATCATGGGACACTGCGAGAATTGTTATATTCTTAAGTGTCATCAGTTGGTTTCATACATAGTGTATGCAGAATCCTTAAACCCGAGGTCATCATTGTTTCTTACATGTGTAATAGTTTGCTTAGGGGTTACGAAACACTATTCCGTAACTGGGTGATAATAAAGGCATCTTTCGGGTTTGCTATGAAACATGCAGAGGAATATAAGCGATCAAGATGGAATTTACCCCTCCTATATAACAGGAGAGATATCTCTAGACCCCTCGATATGGTTGGATTAAGAAAGTGCATAGCCATGCCAAATGTGGTTGAGGAGTCGACCACAACTGAGTAATCCACTACAGATTCGAGTGAAGGACTGAGCTATCATAGGATGGCTCGTTTGTCGTCTTGAATTCGATCTGGTATCATGAGGCAAAGGGATCAGTACATAAGCAATATATAGGTTTGTCCGATATGATTTTTATGTGTGTTTGGTAGTCGTTATGTCCTACTAGGGACAGCTACCGATTTATGGACCAGAAATGAGTTTTCGGCCCATGGCCAAATACACATGAATCTACAGGGTTACACACTTAATGGGCTGGAACGATAAGGGATCGGATGATAGTTTCCGAGTGGAATTCGATCTCTACTCATATCGGATATGGATCCGATTGGAGACTATATGAGGAGAGGTGTGGAGCTGAGGGAAGTATCCCGAAAACACACTCGTCGAAACCCTAGCCGCCACCTCTCATATTCCCAGCCGTGCACGCTGGTGCTAGAACATCAACGCACAGTGCTCCATTCCTGAACGTGTGGATTTCGGTAGAGGCGCTGCAGTGACTGCGGCACTGATCGGGACGATCACGAGGAGGAGACGTTTGGACGGAGAGCGTTCGACTACTACCGCTACACCGATGTGCCTTTCGTTGAATCGGCTACTTCAACCCTACTTCTGCTGCACTGCGCGTCTAGTGGTAATGATCTATGATCTCTTACTCGCATGGCTTCCTGGTTTACACGGTAGAAAAATTTTAATCTGTACTAGCGTAGTCCACCCGTATCCCAACACTATGTCTAGCTGTTAATCACGAGCTTCTTCTGGCTGGAAAGGAACAGAACAAATGAAAGGGGAAAGAATGTGAAACATGGGGATGATAGGGGATTGTTTATCCTTGAGAAAGACACCCGATTTGATTATAAAAACAGTATATATTTGATATTCTGACGGTGTTTCAAAGAGTGTCGTTAGGTAAAATTGGCAAAGTGCCGAGAATTAAGTATGAGCCTTTGTTGGCGACTTTGCAATTATCGATTACGCAGTTAATAGTTCAAGGCTAATACATTGCACAAGTTTCCACTTGGTCATTCTCTTAAATTTGTTCGAAAACTATTCCAGGAAGACCTTGAAAGATGGGAGTAATGATCCGCTACGGCGCCACTATGACAAAAAGGAATTGAAGGGATATAGGCCGGTTCTTTTTTAGTTTTTGGGTTCTGTTTTTGATTTTTTATAGTAATTAGTTTTTAAATGGAGTGTCTTTTCAAGATATAATTTACTAGTTAATTGTAGTATATACTATACCGACTTTATTTATATCGACAAAAACCGTACGTGGGTTTCTATTACTCTGTAATCTCTCATACGAACAGCTCAAAAGCCACAAGCCATAGCTAAAAATCATAAACCTCAGCAAAAAAAAAACAAGCTCATATTCGAATTTCAGTTGGGAACCCCGAGCACACTGACGAACTAATGAAAGGCATGAATGCGCTCTAATGTTGCAAATCCTGGCAAGCAGATGGTGCATTCACCTTATTTGATTGCACTTTTCGTCAGTACTTTGATGGAAGCATCAAAGTTCTCAATGGCGACTGATTTATCAGAAACCAACGCTTCAGTGGACGTAGTCTATCAATTGGAGATCCAAGGTTTCCTCATTCATACATCTTGTGTACTGCATGCTCCAGCAGGCTTGGCGGCATGCAATTTTAGTAGCATATACTTGCCTCACTACTGGTATAAGCCCATTTTTGTTTACCTTGTCTTCCTGGTAGCCAAAGCATCGATCTAGTTAGAAGTTCAATTTGTCAAGGGCATTGCTTGTCTGTCATATAGATAAAAGCCTATTAGGATATGGTGTAGGTTGTACTAGCATAAATTAAAAATTCTAACTTATAATCTAAAAAACATACGAGTAAGAGATCATATATTGTTAAAACTAGATGTGCAGTGCAGTGGAAGAAAATTGATGCAGCCTGAATCAATGTAGCGTGTGTCAGTGTAGTGGAAGTAATTAATCTCTACTGGCCAACTATGTCCTCATGATCGTCACAATCAGCACCACAGCCGCAGCAACATCTCTACCAAGTCCACATATCTAGCGAGGAATGCCATGCACCGGTGTGCTAGCATCAGCATGTACGACAAGCCCTATAAGAGGTGGCGTCTAGGGTTTCGTTGAGTGTCTTCAAGATCTATCCCTCAGTCTCACATCTCTCTCAATATAGCTCGTCGATGGAACCTTATGTTGGGGGGCAAACAAGGTGCCAAATTCATTTGGTCTATTATTAATGGATCCAATCCGAATTGACATGTTCCAACCCGTTAAATGTGTGATTTTGTAGGTTTTTGTATATTCGATCATGGCCTGAAAACTCCTTTTCGGTTCACTAGTCGGTAACAATATTTAGCAGAACATATCGATTCCTAAATACATATAAAGATTATATCAGATGAAACAATATAGTGCTCATGTACCGATCTCTTTACCTTATGGTACGAGATCAAACTCAATGTGAGAAACGTGTCATCCTATGATAGCTCGATCCTTCACTTGAACCTGTAGTAGACTACTCAATTGTGATTGACTTCTCAACCACATACTTAATCTAACCACATCAAGGGGGCTAGAGATATCTCTTCTGTTATATAGGAGAGATAAATTTTATCTTGATAACTCATATTTCTCCGTATATTTTCATAGTAAACCTGAAAGTTATCTTTATGACCACCAAATTAGGAAGTAGTATTTGACAACCCCTAAGTAAACTATTACACATGTAAGAAACTATGACGATATCAGGTCTAAGAATATTACATACACTATTAATGAGATAAACTGATGATACTTAAAAATATAACAATTCCTATAATGTCTCATGGTAGGTTAATCCCCATAATCCATGAAACATGATCATCAATCAGTATATGTGTTGATCTATAAATCATAATTGTTCACATAATGATATAAGATCAAAGATAATTTAGAATAACATCAAAACATAAATAAAGAGTTCCACAAACAAGGTACATACTTGTTGATCAATACAAAGATATTTATTGAATGGATAAAATAGCATATTCTTCAAATGATTATAAATATAGAAGTGGTACAATCAGAGGCGGAGCTGGGCCTCGGGCCGCCCGGGCCATGGCCCGAGGCCCAGCTAAAATACTCAATGTATTTTACTGTAGCTCCAAACAGTAAAAGCTTTGATTTTTCTTTACAGTGGATTTCACAGTGGGCCCAGCCTCGGGCTGCCTACGCCCCTGGGTACAATCATCTTTATGATTTTCTCTAGGACGTATCACTAACAAAGCCTTGCCTCGTTCAAATTTCAAATGTTTTTTTGAGGAGGGACATTGGTTCGACTTGCAAAGGGCGATCCAAATTGTATGATGTAATAATGAAGCAGAATACAGCTTGTGTAAAAATAACTAGACCCAATCATCTCTGTGGATCTTTGAATTGAGCCTAACACCTCACCAAATTAGGCACCAAAACCTTCAGGTTTTGCAAGTGATGCCGTAAACAACCTTCTGAGTCTTGTTGCCACAATGGATGCATCCAAGACAACCTCAGATTTTCTTACCTGCAGATAATGTAGAGGGAAGACGATGTCATGCGCACGAAGGAACTAGCAACTGAACTGAAAGCACGTATGTATGCTGAAGATGGATCATACATACCCTGCACTTGATCGTGTGAGCAGTCTTGCCATCCTCCACCAAGCAAGAACTCGCTTCGACGATCTCGATGCATCCATCTTGCTCGATTGTTTGGATCACCTTGTACAATTCGAAGCATTTCTCCGAACTCATCGTCAGATTCACGTCGAAATCTGCCGCTCCATTGAATTGTACTCTGACATCCTGCGACTGCGAGCAGGATCCTGGTGCTGCCACACTTGCGATGTTGTTGCAGCTGCACTTGGTTGCTTGTTGGATCTTTGCATAGCAATCATCTCTCCTTTGCTTCAAATTTTCAACTCTTTCTCGTAGATCTTTGATGTAGGTTGCAGCTTGCATCAATTGGTTGGGCAGGTCTGATGAACCCTGGTTGTCCAAAGATAGGTTAAGATACAGCTCTCCAGCGTCCACACCGTAGTACTTTTACAAGTTGCGTTCCTAACAAAATGTACAGTAAAAATCTTCTTTGAAGTGACTGCTGTCTATGATACATGTGTTTATAATTTATATACTTTACAAATACATTTCCATTAGCACTAGCACTCATGTAGCAGCTGGAATGGATGCAGGTGAAGAAAAGTTGGCTAATTGTATCTTCCTAGACAACCCCGTTTCGGAACGCGGGAATCCAAAAATGCAGAGATAGGGAAAGACATAATTAGAGTTTGAATCATAGGGAATTTTAAAATGCATAAATTGTTGAATTGTTCAATTGGATGCTTCACACGAAAAAAGTACAAGTTTTTGGAGAGGGATGAGCACAAAGAATTTTTCCATGAGGTCCAACCTCATTTATGTTTGAGAGACCATGTGGAGGTGTCCCTATGTTTGTGATGAGTTATTGACACTTGGTTTGGAAATATTGAGTTTGATTTGGGCGTTTTCTGCGAAGTCGTAGTCTTGTTTGAGCGGTCGGAAGACCTTACGACCACATTGGGCGTGGTCGTAGGTCACTGGGGTGGCTTACGCCTTTTAGACCATGGTCGAAAGGCAGCAGCAAAGCTTACGACCACGCTTGGCCGTGATCGTAGGTCTCCAAGAAGTTTACGACCACTTTGGTCGTGGTCGGAAGTCTCCCGACTCAGCTACGACCACGTTGGCCGTGGTCTGTGGTCGCGAGTCGTGCTACGACCGCTATGGTCGGTAGTCGGCGCTCGAATGAACGATCACGTTGAGGAGTCGGCGCGTTACGACCACGTTACCACGAGAGGTAGTCGGAGGTCGAGACTTCGACTGCTGTGGTCTATAGTCGGTAGACTTCGACTTCGACCACGTGGGAAGTCAGAGGACTCCGACCACGTTGTGAAGCGGTCGAATGTGGTTGGGTCGGCTCGATGGGACGTGGTCGTATGCGGTCGGCTACGGGCGTAGGTCAGTTGGTTGCGGTCGGAAGTGGTCGCACGAGCTTGGATCGCAGGCAGATGCGGTCGGATGTGCTCTCTCTCATGCTCGGTTGTGGTCGGAAAGGGGTTCGACCACGGCAAATCCCGTTGTGCGTGGTTGGAAGGTGGTTCGATCACGCGATAAGCGGTCAGAAGTCCTCGAGAGGCTTGAACGTGGTCGTAGACATCTTGTATCCGGTCGTATGACCTCCAGGATCGATGGTTTCGCCTGGGAATCGGTCATATCAACTCCTAGACTGGTCGTCTTGACCTAGAGAGCGGTCGTAGGTCTTGAGCATTAATGTTTAAGTGATTGTGACCGGTCGTAGTGGATGTACGACTTTGTGAAGCATGTTTTGAGTTCCTTTTATATATGCAGATAGTTGTATACAATGTTTTGTGCGGTGCTATGAATGTGTGCTTGTCTGTGATGGTTTGCAGGACTTGGAGACTAGTTGTGGAGAGGCATGGATGGCCAAGACTAGGCACGGGCGGTGCTGAGGTCAAGAGTGGTCGGGAGATGCCGAAGACGACGAGGTCTGCCAGATGGTTGCAAGACTTGAGCGACAAGGGAGGAGGAAGCTTCCGGGAAGGCAACGGGATGGCATTTTGGAGAAATACGGAAAGCTGCAAAGGGAAGCTGTGTCTCCGCGAAAGCATTGGAGTGGTTGGCGCTAACGGGCAAAGCAGTGGAGCCGTTGGGTGTAACGGGTAAAGCACTGGAGCTCGTTCTCACTAGTGGGTAAAGAGAGTGGTAAAACCCGGTGTTAGTTGGGGTTAACGGGTTCTCCCCTGGTAGCTTGAGGCTATAAATAGAGAGGTAGAGCTCGGGTGATCGGTGAGATTGTTTTCCGAGTCACTCTGAGTTTTTCATTTCTATTTATGTGAGTTGTCTCTGGGTAGAGCATGGTTGCTCTTGTACCTCCGATGAAGTGGCTGTAGAAACCTCCATGATCAATCATTCATCTATCTTCCTCAAATTGATTTCTGTTGTTATGAGATGTTTTTGATTATTTTGTTTGCGATCTGTTTTGAGAGCTTGTTCTTCATGTTATATTTTTCTCTCATCTCTTCTGTGTAAGTCCGCATTTGCTTTGGTGTGCTTCTTGTTGCTCAAAACTGAGAATCTATCTCAAGGCCACTTGGCCAGATCATTCTCGAGAGCAAGAGTTGAATCAGAGAAGTTCTCTTTGCCAAATGGTCTTGCGCCTCAAGTCCTCTGTTTCGAGTTCGACCTTGTCACTCTAGCCGACCATAGCAAAGTCTTTGGATTTTCTTGGTAGTTTTTCTTCCAGAGGCCAGCTTCCTTCAGTACTTCAAGTTCTAGGACCAAAAGACCAGAGAGTCTCAAGTTACTCGGAAATCTGGCAAACGAGTCCTTCTTCTGTTTTCGGTTCGACCGCACAGTTATCACTGTTTGATTTCTTTTGTCGGCTCGGGCAAGTGTTCGACCACGTGGTGTTCGACCGGAGAAGCTAGTTCTTTCGCCCGATTTGTTGTGTGGGTACTTGGGGAGTTTTGAAGGCACCATTCACCCCCCCTCTGTTGCCATTTCGGTCCTACAATGTTACATTTTCTCTTAAATTCGTATAAATTGAACCACTCCATAGGAATTTCATATGAATTCTAGTGACTCATTCCTGTCTTCCAAAGGAACATAAGAAAACTTTCCATAAGATTCCAACGATACAATTCCTCCATTTTTTCCTTTGTTCCTGATGGGATCAAACAAACTGGTAAGGTACAAGTAACTAATCATGAACACGCAATATTTTTTGCATAGGATTTCGTATTCTTTTTTATTTGCGAAATACCCAGTACGACCTATAGGCGCTCACACACGCACACCACCACATATACACATTTACATACACGAGGCCTATAGAAGATTAGAAGGATTTCGTATTCAGCCTTGCTCAAAAACAAAAGGACGTATTAGACCAAATTTTGAGCTGTTTTCAGAATAATGCTAGCCCTCTTGTGTGCTGGCAGTATTTTCTAAAAAAGTAATTTTGTTTGTCGTTAAAATTTGAAGTGAACAATTCAAGCTTTATGCTATTTAGAAAAAATGTTTTTTGATTTTGTTTTACATTTTAAGCTTTTCAAATATTTAATTTTGGTCTAAAATGTACGTTTTCTCTTTTTTTTCCACTTCTTCCATCCCGCTTGTTACTCGTAGGATGGGTACTAATGGTAACGAAAAAATACTTGCAAATTACATAAATCATTCGTAAATCAAAGACGGAGGACTCTCTGACCAGCGACCGCGTCCACATCGGCTTTGCTTTCTCTGCGACCGACGCATGCACGTGCTTTTGCTTCCGCTCCGCCTACCGCATGTATGCACGCTTGCTTTGTCCCTGCCTCATGCATGCGTACGCGTGGTCGCTCTTAATCGCCAGTTAGTGACCCGTGGTTTCCATGGCGTCGCGCTGCGTGTCGTGGCACTTCACGTCGCTTTCCTCATGGCACACCACAGTTGGCTCCCATCTCACTCCCTGCTCTACATCTGCTCACCACAGCTGGCTCCTGTCTCACTCTCTACTCTAGATCTGCTCCTCCTACTCTCCACCGGCATCGCTTGCTTCGCCTCCACTAGTCAAGCTGCCCCCTTCTTCCTCCTCGTGCCTTCCGGTCGAATATTTCTTCTCCCTCGATTCCCTCACAGCGGTCACCATCTCGGCCAGTTGAGCTGCCCCCCTTACTCCTCGTCCCTTCCGGTCGAATATTTCTTCTCCTGATTCCCTCACAGCGATCACCATCTCCGCCAGTCGAGCTGCCCACGCTTGTTGTTGTTCTTTGGCGTCGCTTGCTCCACTTCCGTTGGTCGGCTTCCTCCCCCTTCCTCCTCCATGTGCCTTCTGGTTTTCATTAGAGAGTCTTGGCAAGACTTTGCTAGCCCTTTGACCATCAACGACGCTTCGACCGCGGCCCTCCATCAAGGATGCCGTCCTTCGACCATGGCTGGCCCTCGACCACCGACCTCCTTTGACCACGACTGACCTTTCAATCAAGGCCGGCCCTCGACCACAGCCTTCCTTCTCGACCTTTGACCGCTCTTCGACCATGCCTGCCCTTCGACCACACTTCAACCATGGCTGGCACTTCGACGGCGATTCATCCTTTCTTCGACTAGGGTTGGCCCTTCAACCATCGCCCTCCTTCGACCTCGGCTGGCCCTTCAACCACTGGCCTCCTTCGACCACGCCTGACCCATTGACCGCGAGCTACCCTTCGGCCACGACCCTCCTTTGACCACGGCCCTTCTTCGACCAACACGGTCGGCACTTCGACCACAGCCCTCCTTCGACCACAGCCCTGCCCTTCGACCATTTTCGACCACAGCCAACCCTTCGACCACTCTTCGACAATGCTTGCTGTTCGACCATGCTTCAACCACGGTCGGCGCTTCGACCAGGGCCCTACTTCGATCACGGTGCTCCTTCGACCATGACTAGCACATCGACCACGGCCGGTGCTTTGACCGCGGCCGACACTCTGGCCATTCGCCCTCACTTCGACCATCGTTGGCACAACAGCCATTCACCCTCGCTTCGACCATGGCTGGCCCTTCGACTATCGCCCTCCTTTGACCACGGCTGGCCTTCAACCACTGACATCCTTGGACCAATTCTGATATGGGGTCGCCCGATCTTCTCGACGTAGGATCTGGATACTCACGAGGATTCGACGAACCGTAGTGATCTCCTGTTGCCAATGCAAGAGTTAGCACTCTATAATTCGCCCAACCTCACGTGTTGAACTTCACGATCACCGATGAAGTTCCATCGCGCTCCCAATTCCTAATGAAAAGGTTGAACGATCTTGATTTCAGCGAACTCCCAATTCCCTCAAGTTGGTTCGGCCAACAGAAAGAACAAGAGTATTCTATTATCAAAAGTGGTCTGAATTTTACAGGGGTGTCTGCTGTCTTTTAAAGAGATACAAGGGGTGGAGAGTCGGCCAAACACTTGGAGGCCGAATAGGACTCGATTACAAAGCTCTAGGCCCACTTTGACTAGGACTGAAAAAGTGATGTGACTTATTTCACAGTTTCTAATCGACTCGTAGGGAATTTGGAGGTGAGGCTAAATCCATCTGAAGGTGGACTTCAAGAGCTTTTCATAGAGTACAAGAACACCTCAATCGGACTCCGTTTGTAAAAGTTATGGCCATTTTAGTAGGTGTCTGTTGGGCTGTCCCAAACCGAATCCGAATTGAGTTCTGAGTTGAATCCGAGTTTGAATTCGGTTGTACATATGGGAGGCCCGAATTAGGCTTCAAAATCTTGTCCAAAACTTGGGCTTTAAGTTCTTGGGCTTCTCCCCTTTTGCTCTCCCACTGCATGAGCTTCTTTCCTCCTTGATCAACTGCATGGGCTACTTGGCTTTCTCCTTTCCATCCCCATGGGCTTTGAGCTTTTTGTTCTTGGTAGCAAATATGATTACCCTCCTTGTACTTCTCCATTGCTTTGGCCTTGGAATCATCATAATATTCAAACTTGACAATATTTAATGCGGCTCAATACTTCTTTCCAGTGAAATAATGTATTTGACTGAAAAATGCTAAGCATGTGCGTATCCGCATCAAGTTCCCTCCTTCGACCACAGCTGACCCATTGATCACGGTCGACCCATCGACCACATCCTGTCCTTCAACCATGGCCCACCTTCGACCACAGCCCTCCCTCGACCAATGCCCTCCTTCGATCAAGACCGATCCTTCGACCACGCTTTGACCATGGCCGACCATTTGACCACGGCCCCTCCTTCAATCACGGCCCTCCTTCCACAGACCTCCTTTGACCACGGCTTGCCCTTCAACCACTGGCCTTCTTTGACCACGGCGCTCCTTCGACTAAGCTTTGACCACGGCTGGCCCTTCGACCACGTACGACACTTCAGTCAAGGCCCACCTTCGACTACAACCCTTCTTCGACTGCGACATGCTCTTTGATCACGCTTCGAGCACACCCTACTCCTTCAACCACGGCCATCCTTCCACAGACCTCCTTTGACCACGCCTTTCCCTTTCGACCACTGCCCTCCTTTGACCATGGCACTCCTTCGACCAAGTTTTGCCCACGATCGGCCCTTCGACCATGTCCGGCACTTCAGTCAAGGCCCTCCTTCGACCACGACCCTCCTTCGACCGCGACGTGCTCTTCGACCACGCTTCGAGCACGCCCTATCCTTTGAGCATGCTTCGACCACACTTGCCCTTCGACTACGCCCGCCCTTTGACCATTTTTTACCACGACCAGCCCTCAACCATGGCCCATGTTCGACCACGACCACTGCCCTCCTTTGACCACGGCACTCCTTTGACCAAGCTTTGACCACGGCCGACCCTTCCACCACGTCAGCCACTTCAGTCAAGGCCCTCCTTCGACCACGACCATCCTTCAACCACAACGTGCTCTTCGACCACGCTTCGAGCATGCCCTACCCTTCGACCATGCTTCGACCACGCCTACCCTTCGACCATTTTTTACCACAGCCAGCCCTCAACCACGGCCCATGTTCGACCACGCCTGGCAATTCGGCCATGGCCCTCCTTCCCTTTGACCATGCTTTGACCACGGCGGATCGTTCAACCACATACCTTCTTCAACTAATGCCCTCCTACGATCACGGGGTACGACCACTGGCTATGACATGGGTATGACCACGTGTTTGATCACTGGCTATGACCACGAGTGTTCGACCCTTGGCTACGACCACGGTGTTCAATTGCTGGTTACGACCACGGGCTACAATCGCTAGGTATGACCATGGTATACACTGCTGGCTACGACCACGGGCTACGATGACAGTGTTCGACCACTGGCTATGGCCACAGTGTCCGACCACTGGATACGACCACAGTGTTCGACCACTGGCTATGACCACAGTGTTCGACTGTTGGCTACGACCACAAATGTTCGATTGTTGGCTACGACCATGGTGTTCGACTGCCGGCTACAACCACGAGTGTTCTACTGCTGGCTACAACCACGATGTTCGACTGCTGGCTATGACCACGGTGTTCGACCCTTGGCTACGACCGCTGGCTACGACCACAGTGTTCGACCCCTAGCTACGACCACGGGCTTTGACCGCTGGCTATGACCACGGTGTTCGACCACTAGCTACAACCACAAGTGTTCGATGACTGGCTACGACCACGGGCTACGACCGCTAGCTACGACCACGGTACACGACCGTTGGCTACGACCACGGGCTACGACGACTGGCTACGACCACCGTGTTCGAAAATGGGCTACGACCACTGGCTACAACCACCGTGTTCGACCATGGGCTACGACCTGCATGTCCTACCATGGGGTACGAACACTGGCTACCACCGCTGGCTACGACCACAGTGTTCAACCACTGGGTACGACCACGAGCTACGACCACTGACTATGACCACTAGCTACGACCACTGTCTTCGACGACCACTGGGTACGACTACAGCGCTCAACCACGAGCTACGACTACTGCCTACAACCACAGGCTTCCACCATGGGCTACAACCACGGGTTATAACCACTGGCTACGACCACCGTGTCCGACCACACGCTACGACCAGCGTGTCCGACCACGGGGTACGACCACTGTCTACGACTACGGGCTACAACCGCTGGCTACAACCACAGTGTTCGACCACTAGGTACGGCCACCATCTACGACCACGGGCTACGACCACTAGCAACAACCACGGGCTGTAACCACCGTCTTCGACCACTAGCTATCCTTAATTTTATACGGAAAAAAAACTTCACTTTCTCCGAAAATACGTATAAGTCCTCGCTTTTTCTGATAATCCTCTCTTACAAATTTTTGTTTCTTTTACTTTGATTTATATGGTAGTTAGCGTGACGTGACGCTACATTTATGCTATTAGTGACATACACGTGTTGTAGTTATTCCGGTCCTTGTAAAACACATAGCATACAACTTCACGTGGCGGTAAAACCGTGAGAGCACCTTGCACTCCATGTGGAACATGTCGTTCCACGAACGTGTGCGATAATGGTCCTGTTCAAACAGAGATGGTTTATTGTTCCTAGAAACTAAAAATTATTTAAAATATATTAACTTTTTAATATAATTTTTTTCTTTGTATTATCTATGAAGATATAATAATACTTTTATTTTTCTTTATTTTTTTAATTGAACACCTATTAAAAAATTCAACGATCGTTGCAGCGCTATTTTGGCTAAAAGCCAAAAAAACACAACACATTGGAATTATTGGCTGATGGATTTTGTCTATAGCTAATAGCTTTGGTTGATAATAAATAGTAGCGACTGTAAAAAGTGACTTTAGAAGTAGGGAGGGAGCGGTGGGAAAGGTGATGGAAAGATACGTGCATGACACGAGAGTGGGAGGAGTAGGGTGCGTGATATTTTTGTGACCTCTGTCTTATTTTCGAAATGAGATAAAAATGAGAGTAGTAAAAAATCCATTTCAAAAAAATAGATATTTCTATTATATTCTGACTTTTGAAAGAAGCAATAAAATAAAAGTCAATATAAATACCCCTAATATTAGTCCGGCCGCAAGGAACGTCGTTTTCTGCATGTAGGGACACGCATCCACACACACAGCAAGCGCGCGCGATTAACACGACGGATTGCTAGCGCGCGTGCAGTTGCCTTCGGATTTTCGATCCGAAGCATGCTTTTCACGCACAGGCCGTTATTATTATGTGTCTCGCACTCGTCCATGTGTCGTCGTGCGCGCGTGGGGAGAGATTCCTTTGGAGTCGTTCGTTATGCGTCGCTTTTCCTCCTCGCTGCATGTGTCTCACGACGCCCCCGGTCCATTGCATAGTCCTCCATTCCGATCTGTGGTGGACGCCACCTTCCGTATAACCATTCCGTTTATACCATCGATCCTCTCTATCATGCTGCGCTAAGCAGGCGGATCCAGAAGTAAAACACTGTGGGCTAATTCCTTTCAAAAACTTTAGAATTTTACGAATATATATATGAATATTAATAGGAATAGCGGTGTTTTTCAAAAACCTACGGTACTTGTAAGTTGACCCAACAGCTCACACCTTTTTGCCACTGAACAGAAGGCATAGTACTCTTCCGCATAGATTTTGTTGGTATTTTGAGGTTAATGGACGCTGCTAGCGACCATACGTCCGATAAGAGTATTCACATCGGACGCTCTATTGTAACATTTATAGACAATGTGTATAATAATTTTATCATCGCATAAAATAATTTTTTTGATAAAAATATCAATGTTGAACGTATGAAATCAAAATGTTACAAGAAAATAAACAATTACCTCTCATGACGATGGCTTACGAGGCCTCAGGTGCGGTGACGACGAATGGCGGAAAGATGGGGTGCGCAGAGTGGATCCGGTGCCAGCGCCGGCCACACCACATCCTTAAGCATCTACAGACGAGCCAGGCCCGACGGCGCCCACCGCCTTTCATCGAGGTTCTCGTCTTCAACCCCAAGGACTACTCCCTCTCAAAGCACGGCATATGGTCGGAGCTCACGGATGTCACGGTGACTACCGTGGCGGAGCTTGGGCGCCGTTTGAGATGCTACAGGCGCTCGACGAAGCCATTGGCGGAGCTTGCGCAGGCCAAAGCCGCCTCAGTGGCCGCCTCCTGATGGATCCACAGGCGTGGCCTCGTCATGGACTATGGTCAGGCGTGGCCTCCTGGTGGATGCGCCGTCTGAGCTGAAAACGTCCTATCGGACGTAAGGTCCAGAGCAATGCCGCAGGTTAATTCATGCTTATATCAACGTGTGTGAGGTAGTGAACTATATATTGGTATTTTTCATCTTTGTCAAACGACTTCCCGTCTGTACTTTTCCTCCCTCCTAATGAAAGAGGATGTATTTTTTCCTGCATTCCCTTCAAAGAACGCTCAGCATTGCTTAGTACGCTATATAAATTAACAAGGCTGCAATTTGTAGCGATCTATGCTCAGAGTCCACGGCTAACACTTAAGATTTCTCCCTTGCTTCGTTAGGTTACATGCCTAGTTAGCACGAGTGGTTCCTTTTTAATGTTTACTAGTAAGGTACTCGTGTATTACAATGGTATCTCAAAAAAAGTAATAGATATAATCAAACGTGAGATTATATATTTATCTTAGGCCTCATGCTATGTGAAAGTTTTTTTTCAATAGGGTTTTTTACGAAACTCGAGACAAATTACCTTGTGCTAAGTGATTTAATCAAAAATTGAAACTAAAGCTTTTTTTAAATTTTCTAATTTTTACAGGAATATTTGAATTATTTACTGTGGCACTTCTATGTTCGAAGCATACCTAAAAAATTTTCACTAAAAAACAGTTAACATGTCTAGCCTACGCTATCTATGATGGGTCACATCTCATTCTCATACGAGGGTAAAGGGGAGGAGGTGGTGAATGGATAAACTCCTCTTTTATATTAGTAAAGATTTGCCATTGAAAGCTAAAACGAATTATGTGGAACTAAATTCGCTACAACCACTCGAGACATGGGCCAAATTAGGCTAGGCGTTTCAACAATGGTCATTTTTAACCACAATTCAACCCCAAGATCACTTCTGAGTGGAGAAAATGGTGATTGCTCATGCATGCATAGGCAGACCTGATTTGCTAATGATTTCATAGAAATACGACATATCTAGCACAAGCAAAGAATTCTTTTTGGGCTTATTATTATAAATGTTTTTTAAAAATAGGTAGATGATCTTTTGGACCAGTAGAAAGGAGCATGTATATTTTCAAAGATGGATTTATATTCCAGTTGGCATGAAGTAAAGGTGAAGGAAGAAGATATACCCAAGACTGCCTTTGTAACCCTATACGGATTTAAGACACCATGAGTTCACAGCAGTAGACACCTGATGAACCTAATCCTAATGGCCTACCTAGATAAATTTAGGACGGTATTTATTGATGACATCCTTATATATTTTCACGTATGAAAGAACACTCTGATCACCTCAGTGCAGCAAAAAACGGAAGGTTCCTTACTAACGTGCAAAAAACAAATTACGCTAACGTTTGGATGCAATGAAGTGTTCTCATAAAAAAAGGGGAATTATCCAAGAAGATATTAGACCTAAAAATGAAGAAGAAAAGCTGGTTTTATGGTGCAAAAGAGATCAACTGCACGTGTTCATTTTAGACATCTTCGAGCAGAGAGATCATCGGTGCCCTTTGTATATCCTCCCAATCAATATACAACTAACATGGTAATTTTGAATCGTAGAAAACTTGTTTTTTTTTTGTTTGCTATACCTGTGAAGTAGTGTCCAGCAGGTTGTCTTGTGGGATGAGAGACACAAGCTTGGAGCACAAATCTTCCATCTCCGTGCTTGCCTTCATCATCCTCTCTGCATCCTTCTCTCTCCTCTCTCTCTCTCTCTCTCTCTCTCGTATGGAGGAGGGCGGCTTTCTTCTTTATAGAGCATGAATTTGGCATGTGCATATGAATTATGACAGTGGGCCTTCTGACCACTTGTGCAACTAGATTCCATTAGGATAGGGACGTACTGTCCAGGCTCTGTTGTATGTATGTGCTAAAAGGATTAGAGCCGAACGAAATATGGAAAGGTAATTTATTTTTCTCCCTGCTTCCGGAGTACTAGCATTACCTAGAGAAATTTTAAAAAATAATACATTATTTTATTAATATTACCAAAATAAATGGTCCGTAAAAAATTGCAGATATGGGCTTCTATCACCAATTTCCAATTCAAACGGCTATAATATGACATCGGTACACGTGGCATTGTGCTACGACCTCTGTCGCCATTTCATTTGGCAAGACAACTCCTATCGCCAATCGAAATAACAATAGAGCACGTGTTGCCATTCCATTTGGCGGCAGAGCTCCTATAGCTATGTTGATTTGTGATAAAGCCCTGTAGCCAATTTGTTTGGTGATAGCACGTCTATCGCCATGCTTTGGCGGAAGGGATATTTTTTATTTTTTAAAAAATATTACCTTATTTTATTAATATTTAAAAAGAAAATGGTGATAGGGCTATTTCTAAAATTTTTCTTAAGTAATACATTATTTTATGTGTTGTAGGGGTGGCCCTACCTAAGCCCAGCCGGTCTGTTAGAAGATTGTAAAGCCCAAAATGGGACATGTGTAAGAGAAAATTGAGAATATGCCCTCCAACTAGATGGAAATCTAGGATATACCCTCCTTTAGATCCTAATTGATAATATACTCTCCTTTAGAGTGTTTTGTTGAGAAAATACCCTTTTTATACTATTTAGTACCTCTTAAGTATACTAATTCGTATTGTACTGTATTTTGACATTAGGATAATATACCCTCCTTTAGAGTATTTTGACATTCAGGAGCTCCGGCTCGCACGCTAGCAGCGCCTGGCGATCCAAGTCGGCGACCACACTTTCCGCGGCCCCATGCCAGGCCCGCAGCATCTCCGGCCGCTGGACGAAGTCCATCATCGTCGGCCGCGTGGCCTCTGCAGCGATAATTCCCAAGGCACCGGCTATTGATGCCACCCCCGGAACATCCTCGTCCCTCGAGGATTGCACACGACAGGGGGACCATTCCTCTGCTAATGATAAAAGGCACTGGTCAGGGAGCTCTTAGGGAAGCCTCGTATGATCGTACGGGGGAGACGAGCTTACCCTCGGCATCAACCGGCGGTGCCCGTTGGGGTGTCCCCGCGGCCTCAGAAGGAACGACGAGAACACCAGCGCCGCTGGGGGCAGGCGGCCCCTCGGGCCGGATGGGCTCTATGTCGAAGTCGTGCCCCCTGACCCCGCCGACCTCCACGGCAAACCCCTCCTTCAGCCGGCAGGGCGATCCCTCGGGCCGGATGGCCTCCTCATCGGACCCAGGATCCTCTGCGACCCTGACCGCCATGGCGAACCCCCTCTCCGGCTGAGAAGGCGACCGCGTCCACGGCCGCTTCACTTTCGGAGACCAGGGCGAGCATCCCTCAGCCTCAGCAACCGACGCAGGTGAGGACGCTTCGCCCTCCTGGTCGTCCCCGCCGCCTCCTTGGCCCCTTGTACCGCCCAGGGACTCCTCGCCTGTAGCCGCCCCCTCTGCCCCTGCCTCAAGGTCCGAATCGGCATACTTCGCTGAGTCGGAGGTGGCGGCTGTTGCATCCTCGGCTCTGGCAGAGTTGACGGGAGCGGCGGCCGCTGGGCTGGATACGGCAGCGGGGGACCGGGCCCTCCGCCGACAGGACGACCCCTTCCTCTTGTCATCACCGTCGCGGTGGCGAGCCCGGCTAGAGGTCAGAGTGGCGCGTTACGGCACGGGAATGCCTAGAGCTTCGCACACCCTGTTTATCTGCCCCAGGTTCGCCTCCTCGGTTGCGGCTTCGCGTAGGCTGTGCTCCTTAGCCGCATACGGCCCGAAGAACACGACCACCGCATGCTCCACGTCCTCCAGGAGAAACTCTACAAGCAAGGTGAAGCAAAGTCAAAAAAAGAGAGAGGGGAAGGAATGCCCCCAGTGCAAACCTTACGAGGGTTGGAGGGCCTCGGCAATGAGGACACGGACGTTCAGACACTGTCGTGCCGGAGGCCCCCAGGCTGGACGCGCCACCCATCGGCAAGTGGTGTCACGCCGTACATGACGAACTCCTCGGCGAGGTCGTGCATGTTGAACCAGAACGCGATCCCCACAAGCCTCCGTGCTCTCCGCCTGTCCTCGTCATCGATAGGCATTCTTGGCGAGGTGTTGAATGACACTGGCCGGCCCGTGCACTTGAGGCCGCTGCCACTCGCCACACGGTCGTAGGACCACCGTGTCATCCAGTTCGGTTCTCACTTCGTCCGGGTCGAGATGGCAGGGAAAATCTTCCCGCACTGCGGCCGCAGGATGAAGTTGACGCTATCGAAGTTGGAAAATGTCCCTCCTTCCAACTTCTTCGGCTGGCACCGTGCATCATGGAGGAACGCAAACAGCGAGGCGCTAGGCCAGCACACCTCCGTCTGCAGCGCCCAGCTGTAAACAGCAAGGCGAGCTATTGCGTTAGGGGTCAATTGCACCAGCTCCAGCCCGAAGGTCCGCAAGACATCGCCGACGATCATGGCCGCTGGGATGCGAAGTCCGGCTTCAAAATATGCGACGAAGACGACTGCCTCTGACCTTTCTGGGTATGGCTCCGTCTCGTCGCTGGCAGGCAGGCGCACCTCGTGGCACAGTAGCGTTCGGATCATCTCCTCCGTCACAAGGGTCTGGCCCAGGACGCGGGAGCACGGACCCTCCATCTTCTCCTCTGCCACCCACCGCTTGTTCACCAGCGATGGCTCGCGCCCTTCTTGCGCGTACTCCACCTTGATCAGCGGCGACCGCCTGGATGAGGCGCCACCACGGGCCTGATAAGCACGTTCTTCGCCGCGGGACATTGTTCTCCGGGAGCTAAACGACGACAAGTACATCGCGACAGCAAAGGGGGCGAGGGCACAGTGCACAAGAGAGCAAGGGAGCAGGAGGTAAGCGAAGGAGAGCACCGGCGCGGTGCCAAAAGGGGTATATAAAGCCCTTTACCTCCCAAACCGCCGGTAAGCGCAACCGGCAGAAGCCGAACCGCTCGCCTCCCCCACGATTGGGAAAAATAACTGGTGGAAGCTGAAGTGGCGCAACCGCACACGCGCGTCCCGCCCTCTTAGGAACGGACGCACGACTGCGATCGTGACAACCTGACAACGCATGACGCCCCAATACCGCGCCGCCACGTGTCCCGCTCCATCGGGACGAGGCGCGCGGTTGCGGTCGTGCGACAGTCTGACAGCGCACGACGCGCTAATCATGTCCTGCCACATGTCCGCTCCCTCAGGAATGAATGCGCAGCTACGGTCGTGTGGTCGCACGATGTGGCCCACCCTCCATCGAGCGTCAGTGGTCGGCGCGATTCTCGGGGCCATCAATGCAGTGTCAGCAGGCCACTAACCAGTCACTCCGACTTCAACTTCGGCGTTGACTCCGCCTTCGCGGAGTGACTCCGACTTCGATTTCGGCTTCGCCTCCACGGCGAAACGCCCGTCGTGTGCGGCCATGCACCCTACCCAGTCGCGTACCGCAACGTCCTGCGATTATCGTCGCACCATGGGCGTAATAAAGCAACATCATTGAGCCACCCGGCTGCGCCTCGACGACGAGTCTTTGCGGCGAACCTAAAGACCACCCCCACTTCGAGCCCGCGGGATGACTCCGGCGCCTACTCCGACTCCACGTCCGCGAAGTCGAGTCGGCCCTCCGACTCAGCCTTGCACACGATGGGTAGCTCCATATCCCGCTTCGCCTGAATGTCCATGGAGCGAGGTCGGATGCAGACTCGGCTTCGTCTTGATAGACCGCCTCCGACAGGTGGAGTCCGAAGACGTGCAAACACCGGCATAATCCACAATGCCATCAACGCGCCGTCCTTGAGCCGCGAGGCACCACGTGGCCCTCCGATCTCCAGTTCGTGCGAAGACTCCGAAGCCTGCTCCGATTGAACCCGTGCAACGACGCTGGAGGCCACCTCGACTTCGAGTCTGCACGATGACCCCGAAGCCCGCCGCCGCCCGGTCATCGGCGATAAGTTTCGACCGAGTACCCAAAAATAGGCCTCCTTCAGTTCATCAACATTCTTTGATTGCGTTGTTGGTGCCAATTCCGCTATCAAACAGTGCCATAGCAGAATGTGGATGAACTGAAGCATGCCCATTTTTGGGAACAACATCACCTCAGCCGTACCCGGCTACAGACCGCATGCAAGGGCGACGCTGCGGTGCTAGCAGTGCATATATATACCCGTCCCCCCAGCTGGGAAACGCAACAGGTGGAACTTCAATCGGCGGAATTGCAACCGGCGGGAAGGGAAGCGCCGCGATGGCATGCAGCCACGACGCCTCACCCCCACGGCGTGCTCCAATCATGTCTTGCCACGTGTCCGCCCCCTCAGGTACGAACGCACGACCGCAGTCATACGGCCGCCTGGCATGGCCCAACTCCCGTTGCACACCAGGGGCTGGCATGATTTTTGGGGCCATTAATGCATTAGCACTGGGACACTAGCCGGTCACTCCGGCTGTGACTCTGGCACCGACTTCGCCTCCGCGGAAGCACCGCCCCTGGGCCATGAGCCACCGGGACGCCCTTCGACCTCGAGCCCACTTCGACTCCGTCTCCGCGGGTTGAGTCGGTCCTTTGGTTTGGCCGCGACTTCGAGCCCTTTCGGCGACGTCGGCGCCCACCGCCACTTCGAAACTACACGGCGGTTCCGGAGCCCGCATCAACTCCACCTCGACGCATCGGCTCCGTTCGGGGCATACACCTCGTGACTGGAGGACGACTTCGGCAGCAACTTCGGCCCCGTATCCATGCCACTAGGACACGCTGCGCCAGCAAGATCTAGTTTTGTCTGATATCATAAAAGGTCACAGGCCGCAGGGACGGAGGGGGCCAAATGACTCGGCAACATGGCTTCGGCCCGTGAAGCCCTTCACCATGAGAGGCTCCTGTTGTAGGGGTGGCCCCCACCTAAGCCCAGCCGGCCTATTAGAAGGTTGTAAAGCCCAAAATGGAACATGTGTAATGACTTAAATGCCCCTGCAAGGGAACTTGGGTGTAAGGACACAATTGTAAAACGCTCCCCATGTGAATATATATAAGGCCATCCAACCCATGGGGAAGCCCCCAAGCATTACTCACCTAACATCTCCACTACCATACTATCATCTCTCTGTTTGGTCTGTAACCACCATATTATGAATATTTAACAATAAGTGCTCCATAAAAAATTATAGAAATAGGATTGTGTCACCGTCATGTCTCTGATCCCTATTGAACAATTTGATGTCCGGCGTGTTGCACATACATATTTTTTCTTTTGTGGTTAGTAGTGGTTATTCTTTTTTTTAATTTTATTTGGAAGGTATTTATAGTTCAGAGATATTAGTTAGTTGGATTAATTAGCTATGTTTTTTTAATTATGTGATCAATTTGACAAATATTTCGTAAACCTCATTTTGAGCAAAAATATTGCAACAAAGATAAGATTTGAAGCTCGACATAACTGTTGATAACTAATGTGCAAATTACATGGCGCGTGGGGTTTGGTTATTTGCATATGTTTGCTTTACTATTCTTATGGTACAAATGACAACATACATGAATCCTCGACCCGAATTACATCTATGATACAAATAGCCTATGGAAAGGAAAATACTTGATGGATGGAAATGAAGTTAGGTTTGCAGGCATACGTCCTACTCCCTCTGTGGGCTCTCCTCTGGTCTTCAAGGTATTGTTCACATATCTTCCACATGCTCTCCATGTAATCTTCCTTTTCTCTCTTCTTATGTTCATGTTCATGCTCTTTCATTCTTGCAACAACGGCAGGCCCATACATGATTAGGTCCATGTCCTCTTTAGTCAGCCACCATTCCTAAGTGCACCTTCTTCCTTACTACCATAGATGAACAAGTTAGTACTATATGAAAGAGGTAGAACGGAAATCTCGATAGAAGACTCACATGCGGCCACACCATGGTGTGCCACACATGTAGCCATCCTGGCTTCCTACGCTGATGAGTCTGTGCTTAGCCTGCACACCGCAAAGGCAACGCATGTGTAGGATCGATTACTGCAATTAAAGAGGGGGTAAATGATTGTCACCGCTTTTGAAAGTCTCTTGGCAGTCAAGGAAGATTTTCATTCACTCATCACACAATTCCCCAAATGATCGCTCAGCAACGACTGCTTTGAACAACCGCTCTGTTCAACAGCTGCACTCGATCGTTTTGTTCGACTGCTTCTCCTGATCACTCTGATCGCCTTTGCATGTGGTCGTATGCTATAGCCCAATCATAATCACCAGCAATCTTCAACAAATCATGAACCAGAATGATTCAAGATGATCTTTAGTGCTGGGTTTCTGTGGATTTATAAATTGCTTTCACAAGCACTCCTAAAAGCCTTATCGCTGAAAGCCCTCTCAAAGCTTTCTCTCGAAAGCCCTACCAAAAACCACACATGCCTTCTCTCCAAAAATCGTGCATTAACCCTAAGCCTCTCTTGCTTATATAGGCTAACATCCGAACCGTGTTCACCTCAAATACAAACACAACTTTATCTCTTCCAAATCAAGGGACCCAAAACCCTTCTGAACATGGATTTTATTCAAACTCTATCTCTTCCAAGTTATAGACTCCATCCACAACTGCTAACTCACCACATGATGAAGCCTCTAGACAGCACCTCTAGTATCCTCATCACACAACAACACCTTCTGTGTCAAAGTCTCTAGGACCGCACCTCCAACGTGAGCCCAACCATCTTGCGTGACATCCTCGATCACCTGGACCTCAGAGTTCCCCATCCTAGTCATGATCCACCTCATCACCGACTATGATTATCTCCACGCCAACCTACACATCAAAGACCAAAGAACTTTTCCACTGGCACAAGTTCTTCACAACTGATCAACATCAGTACACACGCATAACACACCCTTGCCTATCCGTAGATAAGAACTAAACCATTCACGAGTACCAACCAGGTCATCCACGACCACAAATCCCATCGCTAAGTAGAAATATGCATCAGACTACTCATTACAACCACTAGCTCATCGAGTACTCGAAAACTACAAGTACTCATTACAACCACTAGCTCATCGAGTACTCGAAAACTACAAGTACTATCCCCCAGACACTGTTCACCGATCACCGTGCACCCACTAGTCAACCCGCTGGCCTAACACAAGTACTTGAAGTACTCGAAGATCATTAGAAATGAAGCACTCGTACTAACAACAAAGTCTATGAGTACCGACCGTGAAGTCTATGGCAACCAATTGTGAAAGTCTAAGACTACCGATCACGAGGTTTATGACAACCGATCAAAAAGCCAAAGACAATGATAGCAGACCACAAAGTCTTCGACTACAGAAAGTACTGAGCTAAGACCAGTTCACTGTTTGAGGTCGAAATCCACGATTACCTGCCGTTTGAATCTACCAATCGAACCAACCATCACAAGGCTAATTGGACTATCATTAGTGGTTGAAACCAACATGGTCGAAGTCTGTAGTAGTCGACTTACCGTGGTCGAAGCCAACCATGGTTGAATTGCTAGCCTAGAAATGCAAGCACACAAGCACATTGACCAGAACATTCACGAATGCAAATTTTGATAAAATCAAATGTCAATTATTCATCATCAACAAAGTGTATGACCATCCCATAGTCTAACAATCTCCCCCTTGATGAATACATTGATGAAATCAAGAGCTGTAGTGAGAGAATAAATCTAAAAAGAAGCAAAGAGAATAAATATCTAGAAGCTTTATAGATTATCCAAGTCACTTTGCATTGAATTAAGAGTGTGTCCAAGTCATCCGAGTAGAGCTCCCTAGATCATATAAAATTATCTACCATAAAGCATGTCTAAATAGGTCCTTAGCATGATTAAACAAATTAAATTAATGATAGGCATTACGATCATGACCAAACCGATCTATAAAGAGCACGAGGGGATATCTCACCGAAAATAGTAAGCCTAAAAATGAAGAAAATTTTATATTTTGGCAAATTAGTAGTCTCATATAGCAATCTATTGCTTCCACTCAGTTTTTAAGTATGTGGCATGCTTATAGTATACTTCTTTTCATGATGCCATTTTTTTATAGCAAACTTCTTTTAAATGGTGGCATGTTTGAAGCATACTTCTTTTCATTCAAGCACGGTTTGTGCCTTTTGTTTTCCTTTTTATTTGACCATGGCATGTTTAAAGCATACATCTTTTCAATATTTTCTTTCTCATTTTTTTATAATTTTTATTTATAACATGCCAATTTGAGTGGTCAAAAAAGATTCAATATGAAACATTCATAGACAACATTTAAAAGAAGTCTAACAACCAGGCTATTCATTTCTAGTGATCATCACAAGGTGCTATCTACAATTAATCTAGTCAAAGTCTTCAGGCTTGTCATGTTTTAGTTCAAATATAGCAAATTGATTACACTTGTTATGACTACGTCTACATAGTAGATGAGTGAATATGATAAAAACAGTTCTACAAGTTATTTAATTTCAAAGACTTGGACTTGATGTACTATTTGACATGTATAATAGACAAAGCTTTCGAAATATTTAAACACTAAGCTCCCCCTTAGAATAATCTCACAGGATGTAACACACCCAACTCACTTCTCAACCGAGCAAAACAAGAAGAATCAAGCGGTTTGGTGAAGATATCAGCAAATTGAGAATCAGAATAAATGAAATACAAGACAACATCTCTCTTTTCCACATAGTCTCTAAGAATATGATAGCGAATATCAATATACTTGGTTCTTGAATGTTGCACAGGATTTTTAGCAATAATAATCGCACTAGTATTATCACAGAAAAGTGGAATCCAATTCTTAGCCAAAATCCTTAAGAGTAGCTGTCATCCAAAGCAATTGAGAGTAACAAGAAGCAGCAGGTACATACTCAGCCTCAGTAGTGGAAAGTGCAACAGATATCTGTTTCCTAGAAGCCCAGAAACATGAGATGTGCCTAAAAAGTAATATGTGCCAAAAGTACCCTTCTTATCAATTCGACAACCTCAAAATCTATATCTGAATAAACTCTAAGGATAAGACATGAGGAAGAATAATACCATAAGCTAAATTCCAGTGTTAATTGAAGATACCTAAAAATTCACTTTACCGCTTGATGATGTGAAGCATGTGGGGGAAGCTTGAAAGAGAGCACACAAATACATAGCAAAGAGTATGTCTGGCCTTCAAGTAGTGAAATACAAAAGAGAGCCAATTATGCTTCTGTATTCCTTTTGATTGACAAACTCTGCATCTTCGTCAAGATCCAATACAGCGGTAGATCCCATAGGTGTGGAAATTGTTTTGATTGTCCCCATCTCAAAGCGATGAAGTAGATTCTTTGTGTACTTAGTGTAATGAACAAAAGTACCCAACTTTAATTGCTTAATATGAATGCCTAAGAAGACTGTGAGCTCTCCCATCATGCTCATCTCAAATTCACTGCTCATAGTATCTGGAAACTTGGAAACAAGAGCATGAGAGAAATCACCAAAGATGGTATCATCCACATAGATCTATATGAGTAAAAACATCATGGCCATGCTTGAAAGTAAACAAAGTCTTATCTATCTTACTTATTTGGAAGTTATTTTTAAGCAAATATGATTTAAGTATATCATACTATGCTCTGGGTGCTTGTTTTAGACCAAATAAGGTTTTGGACAATTTGTAGACATGATCAGGAAACTTAGCATTCTCAAAACCAGATGGTTGTCTAACATAAATTTCTTCTTCGATATAGCCATTAAAAAAACACTTTTTACATCTATTTGATAAAGTCTAAAAACCCTTTAACGCAACGAAAGCTAATAGAATTTTAATGGTTTCTAATCGAGCAACAGAAGCAAATGTTTCACCAAAGTCAAGACCTTCTACCTGGGTGAATTTTTGGGCCACAAGTCTAACTTTATTTTGAATAATAACACCATCCTCGTTTTGTTTGTTCTTAAAAATCCATTTAGTTCTAATAACATTATGACCATGAGGAGGTGAAACCAACGACCAGACTTTATTACGCTCAAAGTTTTCTAATTTCTCATGCATGGCATTAATCTAAGAATCATCAGATAAAGCATGATTTACATTTTGGGGTTCAAAAGAGGAGACAAATGCAGAATGAGCATCTGAGGCATTTGAGATATACTTGCTGCGGAGAACTCTCTCATTTAACTCACCGATCACTTGTTTAAGAGGATGACTTCATTGAATACGTAGAGGAGCATGTGAAGAAGTCATAGCAGAGGTCGTAGATGAAGTCAGAGTAGTCACAGTGGTGGTCTCTACCTTATGAGTGGTCATAGGAGTACTACTCGAAGGAATGATCTTAGAGGTAGTCGTATAAACAACACATGAAGATATGGTCGTAGTCGTAGGTGCCAAAGAGTGGCCCGGGACTCTCTGTTATCATCGTTGGAATCATAGAACATGTCCTCGATTGCATCTGAGACCTGTATACCTGCATTGTTGGGTCTAGTACTAGGACTAACCTCATCAAAAGTGACCTCGCAGGTCTCAACAACTTTGTTAGTTTCCAAGTTCAGTACACGATGGCCTCAAGTGTGAACCGCATAACCAAGCAAGGCACTATCTGAGGATCTAGATCCAAATTTATCAAGATTACAATGTTTAAGTATGAAACATCAACATCCAAATACCCTCAGATGAGAAACACTAGGAGAATGACCAAACTAAAGCTTGTAGGAGGTCTTATGCAGTTTAGCACGCGTTGGTTATATATATATATATATATATATATATATATATATATATATATATATATATATATATATATATATATATAGAGGAAAAAATACCTTTTACACCCGGGTGTAATTACACCCACCTCTAATATACCACCTAAATAAACTTGAAATACTCCTTTATCACTTTAGGTATATTTATATACTAATTATAAGATACTCTAATGTGAACCACACGAAAAACTTGTAAAGGAGTTCATAGTTTTTAGCGTATTTTGTAAATACCTTCGTATGCGCGCATAAAAAGGAGTATGTCGAAAAAAATGTACATACCACCTCTGAAAAATTGTTCATACCACCAAGATGGTCTTAAATACTCGTATACTGCACGTACATACCCTCCGTTACACGAGATACGATATAGGGTGTAATTACACCCGGGTGTAGAAAAGAGGCATATATATATATATATATATATATATATATATATATATATATATATATATATATATATATATATATATATATATATATATATATATATATATATATATATATATATATATAGGAGCATATCTAGTGCTAATGCACTATTCAATGCTAACATGCTAATGCGAATGCTGGCCGTCCGATTTGGAGTGAACAACCACGATTGATGCGGGTTGGATGCAGTGCTCACTTATGCATTCTTCCGAATAACCCCCGCCTGCGATGCACTATTTGCTGATTGCCCCCGCCCCCGAGCGCCTCCTCCCCTGTGCCATCTGAACTTCCTTCACACCCAGATGACTCCCGTCCGCAGGGTTAGGGTTAGGCTATACGGGCGGCCTCCCTCTGAGCTGGCCTCCTCCCCGAGCCTCGCCGCCGCCCTCCGGCCTGGCCACCTCCCCGAGCTTCTCCCCCCAGCGCCACCTCCCTCTGACCCAGCCTCCTTCCCGCGCGTCAACGCCATCCGACCTGGCCTCCTCCCCGAGCTTCTTCCCCTAGCGCCGCCGCCCTCCGACCCGGTGTGCTCCCCGAGCGTCGACGACCTCAGAGCTGGCCTCCTCCCCGAGCCCCGTCGCGGCCTCCCTCCGACTTGGTCTGCTCCACGAGCGCCAGCGCCACCCTCCACAGCCTCCCACTGTCCCCTCAGCTCCCTCCCCGGCCCTCGGCATTTTGGAATAAGATGTTGAAACACCTCAACTTGTGTACTAAAGTACGAATGCTGTATAGGTTGTTTTACAGTGATTATGACTTTGTGATCTTAATGCATTATCTTTTCTAAATCTAATGCCATTTGAGATTGGAGTTAATTTTGAGACACTGCTTATTTAGTGGTATAAATATGATATGCATGCTAGTTTGTGTGTGAATTGAACCATCACATTGTGTAATCTGTGATGTGAATTGAATTGTGTGGAGTGCGGAAAGTGTCTGGGATTGATTGTTTGTCTTGTGATGGCTGGTTTGTCGAATGGAGAGAAATAATGACTGTTTTTGTTGTGCTGGCTGGTGAAAAGCAGAGAAATGCTTGCATGGATTGATGAAGCATTGATCAGTTGAGAAAAAATTGAAAGCAAATGAATACTGTCAGTTTGTTGAATGCCTACTTTTTTCAGGTTCAAAGAATTCATTTCACAAGTTCCATTCAGCACCATCATGTATTGTCAGTGTCTGGGAATGCTAATGTGGGTGTATGGGCTTGAAATTTGATTTTGTTCATGTACAAAAGATAGTGCAATCACCTTGACAATACACATAGCATCACCAGCAAATTTGCCATTTGGGATCATTTTCCATATAAAGAATGAACAAGAGTTAAAAGAAAGGATGAAATCATGAAACTGAGCACTGGGAGACATATCCTGGACAATGAACAATATTAGGTTTGCACTGGGAGATGTTTCCTGGACAATGAGCCTAAATGTCTCTCTTGTTTCTTTCTTTTGTTATAATGAAGCTATATGTTCATTGTAAAACTAGTTATGAAACTTCAGAACCTCTTATCAAATAAGCCTCAATGTAAAACCTCAATGCACTTTTCTTAACCTCAATGCACAGCTTCAATGTAAAACTAGTTTTGAAACTTCAGAACCTCTGATCAAATAAGCCTTAATGTAAAACCTCAATGCACTTTTCTTAACCCTCAATGTAAAACCTCTAATCAAACATCACTTTTCTTAACCCTCAATGCACAACTTCAATGTAAAACTAGTTTTGAAACTCTGATCACATAAGCCTGAACAGTTTCTCAGGTTTCCAAAGCATTCTCACACCAAAGCTGTCGGGCCCCCGGATTTCCAAACCCGGACCCTCTGTGTATTTCTGCACTAGTCCCAGATCAAAGCTAGTGCACACAGTTAAACAGAAATGATTCATGACCAACAACGTATTTATTACAATTATGAAGAGTACTGACCACCGGGTCTCATTATTACATTGGAGGTTTCAAGACCTCGCACAATCAAAACACAGCGGAAGCAAAGTGAAATCAAAGTAGACCCATCAAGATGCCACAGGCAGTTGACTGGGGAAGCGCGGCCTAATCCTCCGGGAAGAATCCATCGCAGCCACAAGCGAAGCAGTAGTCGTAGTCACCTTCTTGAGCTTCAACTTTCTCTGAGATTTTATTTTTAAGTGTAGCATGTGAGTACATAAAGTACTCCGCAAGTCTTGGGAAAAATGCATAGATGCAAGGCTTTAACAAAGGATGACCATACGGTTCTTTTGCACAAAGCAATATTTGAAATCTCAATACTACTAATTATTTTCGAAGGCATCAATTTAATGAAGTAAATGTTTTAACAGAATTAACTTTCTAGTGAAGGTTCCAACTACCAACACTAGCTAACCAATTACCATTGGTCAAGTTTAAACTACGGGTTCCATCCACCCTCTCTGGCTCCATCCGCCAGGATTCCCTTCCGAGAGTTCCCTCCACCCTCGGAATACAAAATTTTCATTTTAAAATCAAAACCAGAAATCTACCATGTGAATGCATTCCTTGCCCGCCCTTGACCGTGGGCACGGCTATTCGAATAGTTTTACACTCTGCAGAGGTTGTACAACTTTACCCACAAGAGATAAATTATCCTAAAGGTCAACACGCTTCCTTTGGCATGAGACCCAGATAAAATATCACAAAGCCTTTACCTTACTCTAATCTAGGTAGATACCACCCGCTGAGGTTTCACCGCAGGTAGGCTAACTGCCCGAACCGAAGCCCCCTCTTGCGCCATATGAGTACAGTAAATCCCCGTCCCTCACTGTGAATAACCAGTCCATCCCTGGCATCCACTTTCCGCTGGTGGCACCTAAACTAGACTATCATAAGTTAGTTAGCTAGGTCGTACTCATATAGACTTGTGGTTGTACGGTTAATGCTCAGTTTGGACAAACACAAGAGTCGGTCCTTAATTGACTAGGGTGGAACATACACTTAACAAGTTCTCGTGCTTACTGCACCAACCCAAACAGCCATCCACCCTAATCTAAACCAACTTTCACATTTTTATTTTATTTTAAAATCACAGTGACAACTCCAATTGCCACTTCACTTTCAAACACAAGGATTTAATAATAACTCATAATTTCCCATTTTCAAGATTTTCCAAAGCTATTAGATAGCAAGACTAAGCATTAACCTACCATTCTAATATTCACAAAGATTAATAGTAATCTCATTATCGAGACAAAGGGAGTTCTAGGGTGACAAGGTACATGGCAATCAATGTCAAATGAGGGCATAACAAAGTTGGAATAACTAATTCCTAAAGATTTGAACTAGTGACTTTATGTAAATAGCAATGCACATAATTTAAAATATTTTAAAAACATTTCAAAAGCATAGGCTCAAGATGATCAAAGGAGACTTGCCTTCTTGCAGGGTTTCTGGGTCTTCTTGTTGCTGTGAAGAGGGATCGTCGACAACGTTGGAATCTACGCGAGGAAAGACGAAGCAACAAAACAAATAAATACAAACAGAAACTCAAATAAACTCAAAAACTCAAATAGAGGCCATACTTGGATAGATTCTGATTTTAGACGAATTTAGGAGAAAGGATCAACGGATTCGGAGTTCGCACGAGGGAGAACGAATATCTGGAAGATCGGTTGGGAAACGAAATTACTAAGACAATATTTGGACCAAGGAAATTAGAATGGATTTTATAGAGATTTGGCAAGATTTGAAATTTGAATTTTGAAAGCGCACAGAAAATTTGGAATGGAACTGAGGCTTTGAAATTAAACTGGGCATTGGAATTTGAAATTTAAATATTTGAAATATCAAATAAATTTCAAATATTTAAAAGGATGGAATAAATGGATAGTTTAGAATTTTTGATGAATTTAGAAATTTGAATGGCTCAATTTGGAGTTAAAACGAAGGAGAACGGGCTCCGGGAAGTTTGAATTCAGAGAAAAAGAAAAAGGGGATTTCTGGAATTATTTTTCTTAAGGAAATTCTGAATTAATGACGTCAGCAGGGATTTAATTTTCGGGTGATTTATTTTTCAACTGAAAAAATGGGTTTATTGCGTCATGCTGGCGTCAGCATAGGGTAAACCCCACTGACAGGTGGGCCCCTGGTCCATGGACCAGGCCCGCGGACCCGGGGATGTGCTGAGGTGGCACGGCCGCACGCGTGCGTGCTGACGGGGCTGGAGGGGCCGAGGTGGCGGCCACCAGGCGGACACGCGGCGCCCACGTCAGCGCCAGCGGTGACGTGGCCAGGCCGGTGGAGCGGCGCTCGGGCCCGGCGTGCTCGCCGGCGCTCCGGCGGGCGGCGGCCGGCAGCGAGGGCAGAAACGGAGAGAGGTGGTCTCGGGGATCTCGGGGGAGTGCTCGGTTTTTACCGCAGGTGGCCGGGAGGCGGTCGGCGACGACGAGGGGCAGCGGCGGCTCGGGATCCTCGGTGCGACGGGGCTCCGGTGGCGGAGAGGCGCGGCTGAGGGGTGGTCGGGGTGCGCACGGACGCGGCGAAGGCAGCGGTAGGGTCGACGAGGCGCGTCGATGCCTAAGGCAGCGGCGATTCCTCGCCGAAGTTCTAGACGGCGGTGGAGGCGGACGCGCACGCTGCGGGGGAGCTCCGGCGCACGGGAAAGGACGGGGAGTGGAGGGGGAGGTGGTGCGAGGAGAGGAGAGGCCGGGGAGGGGCTTTTATAGGGGTCGGGGAGGGGGAGCTGGCGGGGATTCCTCGCCGGAGATGGCGGGCGGCGGAAAGGAAAGAGAGGGGAGGAAGGAAAGGGGGAGGCGTGGAAGGAAAGGAGGGCGCGGGGATTAGGGGATTTGATCCCGGGCGGCCAGCGGATACCAAAACTGGAGAAAGGCGAAGAAGGAAAGGAGGCGCGGCGAGGATTCGGTCGGCGGCCGGAAAAAGGAAAGAGGAGAGGGGGAGAAGGAAGGAGGCGCTGCGGGGAAGACGGGCCTGACCAGCGGGCCCGGGCTGTCGGTGGGAGCGGAAGGGGAGAGGGGGCGCCGACAGGTGGGGTCGAGCGGTCGGAGAGAGAGAGGGAGGGAGCGGACGGTGGGGATGGTGACACGCGGCACGGAGCAGATCGTGCGGCCGAGGGAGGAGCGCGGGGCGGACGGGCCGGATTGGGCCACCGGGGGACGCGGCGCCATCCGACCGGGCCAGGTGGCGAGCGGGGGAAGGGGAGAGGCGGGATCCGGGCGGGCGACGTGGAGAGGATCCGGCCGTCCACGCGGCGGCCGGAGGAGGGGGAAGATGGAATTTGTTTTTGATTTTTGATTTCGGATTTTCAGAAATTGCCAGAAAATTCATTAAAGCTCAGAAAAATATGAAATAAATTCCACAAATTCCAGAAAAATTCACAGAAGTTCCTGGATAGGTTTTGGACTTACTAAAAAAAATACTTCCAACTAATGTTGGTATTTAATTTTCATACTTAAAATACTTTTTATTTTCAAAAATAGGTTTTAAACTCCAGAAAATCCAGGAAACCAAATAAAAGCCAAATAACTCCAAATAATTAATTTGAATTAGGATTTTCATATAAATTCAAATTATCTTTTTATTTAATAATAATTTTAGTTTTTTCTTGAAATACTTTTCAAATCTAGCTTTTCAAAAACAGAAATTCAGGGTAAATCCAAATAAAACTCAAATACTTTAAAATAATTAATTTGAACTTAAATTTTTCAGAAAGAGAATTTTTGGGATGTTACAAAAGCATTCTCAGGTTGATTATTCAATCTTGAATAATCAAAGCAAGTTCAAGCTCAAGGAACTGATCAATCACAAATTCATTCAAGAAACAACCAGAATCTCACATACTAAGGTTCACAGGCTTGATACATTCAGAAGAGCATACACAATAAACCAGAATCTCACATACATGCAACTTCTACCACAAAAATTGGAGTAACAAACACAATTGGGATCAACAATTCATGGAACACCACAGAAGTTTGATTCTGGGGGCGGTGGCGCTCGGGGAGGAGGCCGGCTCGGACGGCGTCAGCGCTCAGGGAGCAGACCAGGTTAGAGGGCGGCGGCGGGGCTTAGGAAGGAGGCCAGCTCAGAGGTCGTCGACGCTTGGGGAGCACATCGGGTTAGAGGGTGGCTGCGCTTGGGGAAGAAGCTCAGGGAGGAGGCCGGGTCGGAGGGCGTCGATGCTCGGAGAGGAGGCTGGCTCGGACGGCGCCGGCGCTTGGGGAGCAGACCAGGTTAGAGGACGGCCGCGGCGGGGCTCGGGGAGGAGGCCAGCTCGGAGGTCGTCGACGCTCGGGGAGCACACCGGGTCGGAGGGTGGCGGCGCTGGGGGAAGAAGCTCGGGGAGGAGGCCGGGTCGGCGGGCGTTGACACGTGGGGAGGAGGCTGGGTCGGAGGGAGGCGACGCTGGGGGGAGAAGCTTGGGGAGGTGGCCAGGCCGGAGGGCGGTGGCGAGGCTCAGGGAGGAGGCCAGCTCAGAGGGAGGCCACCCGTATCGCCTAACCCTAACCCTGCGGATGGGAGTCGTCTGGGTGCGAAGGAAGTTCAGACGGCACAGGGGAGGAGGCGCTCGGGGGCGGGGGCAATCAGCAAATAATGCATTGAATTGGGGGTTATTCGGAAGAATGCATAAGTGAGCACTGCATCCCATCCGCATCAATCGTGGTTGTTCACTCCAGATCAGACGGCTCTTGTTTACAAGCTAAAAAATACAATTACTCTTTCACCAAAAGTCCAATCTGCAAGTTGTTTGCACCATTGCGTTCAAAATTACGAGCTTAACAAAACAAGAACGATGTTAAATATGTTTTGACGCCACGAAATTTGTGTCATATAAAGTTATTATCGTGTATGAATGAAATTACTGTTAAATACATATAGAGTTACTGCCAATTTTATAGTGTTACAACGGACATTAATTCTACATGTGTTTAGTAGTAACTTCACTCACCCACGGAAGTAACTTCCGTACATGTTATTTGCTATTCTCCCCTCTCAATACATGCATGTTGACAGTAACTTTATTCACACACGACAGTAACTTCATAAATTACGAATGATAACTGTAAGTAACTTTCTGAATTACAGATGATAACTTGATATATATATATATATATATATATATAGACACACACACACACACAATAGTAACTTTACCATAATTAACAAACGCTAGTAACTGTCCATAGAATGGGATGGTGGAACGGTTGGCTGGTTGGGTTGATCAAAGGTGCACGTTTATTCTACGTGTAGCTACTGATTAATAATTATGTATGTGTCTATATATCCAGATAATTTGACTACATATTCGCTGAAGTGACTTAAAAGAGCTCTGAACCAAAGCACATCGTTACAGGTCAATCCTTCAATTCATGCGCCCAACCAATCCAGAATTTGCACACACAAAATTAACTAACAGCGCACAGTATAACTTCACAGTCTGATCAGAAAGCTTTTATTCACCGCCATGGTTGCGACGCCTGGCATCCATTATTTCTGGTTACCGATAGGTTTTCAGAGAACACTCATACAACAACAAAAGGGGCTTGTTTCTTTTTTCCTCACGTCTCGCTTCAGAAATGCCATGCAGCCAGGTAGGCTGGATACACTACAGCGCAGCTGGTTACTGATACTGGCTGGCGAGCTTGCCTTCCTTAACGATGTAGTTCTGCACAGGGAAGTCCTCCCCCTTGAAGTACCTGTCCAGCATGTCCTTCACCCCCGCTGCGTACCTCAGCTGCAGGGATTGTTTGTTTGCCATCAACACCGTAGACACAGTCAGTCAACAGCAAGTATGGCAATGGATAAAACATGTGCAGATGCAAACTGATGGAAAGAGTGCGCGTGATCTAGGCTACACATGTATTGTCATATATATATAGTTGCTGTGAAGGTAGCCTGAAGCCCTGAATCTAGAATCTTATGATTCTGCAATGTACTTACATAGATTGACTCGAGTCTTAAGTAAAATCTTAATCCAGTAAAGCCTTGATATGATTGCAATTTGAAGAAAAATTATTGTAGGATCATAATATACTGCCCTACTCTCTCGGTTCCAACTACCTTGCATTCAATGCAAATATGCTTCATTGCTCTCTAGGTGTCATGAAACATGAGTTACCATCTGGAGAATTCCTCTCAAATAACTTATTAGAATGCTCAATAATTTTGTTAAACAACACGATGCGGTATCAGAGCATCAGATGTTGGAATTAATGATACACTTGTAAGGCCTAAGCTAAAGCAGAAAACACAGAAGCTGACCTGTGCATCAATTGTAGTCCCAGAGATGTGAGGGGTCATTGCATGATTAGTCATGTAGCGCCACGGGTGATCCTTTGGTGCTGGTTGGGGGAACCAGACATCACCTCCGTATCCTAAGAAATAGGAATGAGGTGCTTTGTGTTAAAGGAAATACTGGTCAAGACAAGAAATATAAGATAGTGCATCATTCTCCTATGCTTTCAATAGAACACAATAATAATAGGTCTCTGTATGGCAAGCATATTTTTGTAATTTGTACCCAATAAAACAATAGCATAGCAAGAGAGCTAATGTACAGAGGTGTATATCACCTTTTGTTTTTGTGAAGCGTAAAAATCCTTAACAACAAATTAACATACTTGACATCACTGGATTATGTTGTATTGATTTTAAGTTTTTTTCCATATTACCCCTCATAAATGCGAAGCATGACAGGCCCCCAAAAAAATGATGTACTTCATAGTTCATAGACCCCAACAGCAATAATTAGAATAACGCCCTGTGGCATTCTGGTGTATAAGAGACTAAAAGAAATGAAAGATTGATACCAGCAATGTGACCACTCGAACAAGCGTCCGCAACTGCCTGGGTGTCCATGATTGCTCCTCGAGCATTATTCACAACGATCACGCCTTTCTTCATCTTTGCAATCCTTTCTTTGTTAAACATGCCTCTGAAGAAAGGACCAAACAAGACTCAGAGAAGTTGTACATTAGAAGATTTTGGAAAGAACAAGAATACGATGAATGGAAACCTTGTTTTCTCTGTAAGAGGTGTGTTGATCACAATGACATCACACTTTGGAAGCATAGCATCTAGGTCTTCTTCAAATTTGGCCCCAATTTCTTTCTCAAGCTCTGGCTCAATCTGAAGTCTGTCATGGTAGAGCAGGTTGCAGTTGAAGGGCTTAAGACGCTGAAGTAAAAGCCTGCCGATACGACCGGCCCCAACAGTTCCAACAGTTTTTCCTTCAAGATCATAAGCTCTATAGGCGATGCCTGCAACATTCCATTCACCTTGAACGACCTGTTGATAGCCAGGCAAGAAGTTCCTGAGCAGAATCAAAATGCGCATGAGCTCATCTTCTGCCACAGAGACGGTGTTACTTCCAGTAACCTCTGCCACAGTTAAGCCCGCTGCAGCGGCTGCTGGCAAATCAATATGATCAGAACCAATCCCAGCAGTGAGAAGCAGCTCAAGGTTCTTTGCCTTCTTGATCCTCTCTGCAGAAACATACGCTGGGTGGAATGGGGTGGTTATCAGGACGTTCATATCTTCGATGTGCTTCTCCAGTTCTGAGAACAAGAATGGCAAACATTTAGTGCACACAGCCAGAGTCTGATGACAACATCTAAGAAGTTGCATATTATCTTTATTTCATCTTAGTAAGAACTGAGGCACAAAATAATCGTCAAGGTTGAAGCATACGTGTAAAATTGGAATATATAAGCATTTGAATAAATCCTGCAGCAAGCCAACATGCAAGATTTTTTAAATGAATTAGGGTGTAATTTCCAATTAGGTTGGAATGTAGGGCTAAACTAGCAGAAACCATATATGGTCTGTCAATCATTTCATCAAAACATGGCTGCTCAACCAAATGAAGAACCATCTTCCCCTTTTTCTCATGGAACAGATGAAAATCACTCTTCACTCTCATTAGCGAAAGGAAGTGCAGTCATAAGTCATATGCACTATACACTACGCAGTAACATAAACAGTAAGCACTGCATATATCAATTCAGTAACGAGCCAAGTTCTATACAAGTTCACAGGTCCTGCCTACTAAGTTCACCATGTTTAGCTTTTTGAGATTTCTATCTAGTGTATACTGTATAGTGTAATAATATCATAAATTGCTTAGAGGTTAGTGCCTTCTTACCCAAAGGAAAAAAGAAACTGAATTGCTTAGAGAAACATAAGTAAAAATGGCTACTGACCGCTGTTTAGCCCCTCCTTGTCGTCCGTGACAATGTAGTGATGGCCCTTCGATTCCAGCCAATTGCGGATGCCTAGAGCGCCCTCAACGCACCCGACGAAGTTCGGGTTCTTGTCAGCGTACTCGCCGGCCTTATAGAACACACCGACGATCTTCTTGCTGCCTGCAGATGTCTGTAAAATAAAAGAGAGAAACCAAAAGATGGCATTCTTCAGAGTTCCATCAACCGGATTACTTCAGCAACAGAAAGAAAATTATAGCAAAGATTACAGGACTAATTTGACCAGAATTCGCCATCAAAGATAGAAAAAAAAGTAAGTCTTTATTTTGGAAGAAAAGAAAAGAAAATCCCAAGGGAAAAAGGAACGAAGAATCCCCAAGAGAGGCACCACTATATAGAGGAGAAATCCACACTTCCGCAGGAAAACACGCTGCTCCTCCAAAATCTCCCAATCACACGCAAACAGAACCAAAACACTGAACAATCTCTTTGTTTTGGGCGCTCGAAATTCACGTCCCAGCTGGGGAACAAGACCACACAAGAAATTCGCAGCAAGAACGGAAACAAACCTAGCGAAACAAACGCAACAGGGAAAAGGGGAAGGGGGAACGAGCCCCCGTGAGAACAGGAAGAAACGAGGAGAGAACTACGTACGTGCGCGGCCCTGGAGCCGAGCGCCCGGTCGACGAGCTGCCTCGCGGCCGCCCTCCACATCGCTATGGATCCCAGAGGAGAAATCACGAGAGGAAGAATCGCTTCACAGGAAACCGCAAGCGCGCAAGACGAGGGGAAGTGACGATGTGAGTGATGACTCAGCCAGCGCGGAGAGGGACGAGGCTAAAACGTGAGGGCCGCGTGGACGGGTAGGTGGGTGGTTCACGGCCCGGCCGTGCGGAGCCCAATGACAGATGGGCCCACTCTGTGGTGGCTCCACCTGTCCGTGTCTGTAGCTGTGGACACTGTTAGGATCGTGTGCGTTGGCCTTTTATTCGGATGAGACAAAAGTAGCAGAGGACTCGGTGATAGTGGCAGCCCATAGGAGGGGAGGAGCGTGAATAATCCGTGGTCAGCGAACCAAAACCACTAAGCAGAGCACGCACATTTCTTGCTGCTTAGAGGAAGGTTGCGTGAGCCATGCATGCACAGTTTCCATGGCTCCAGTGGAGTAGTTGCCGACTCGCTTACTCCCAATTCAGTACTGCTGAAATGTGATGTGGCTTTTAATTTTTTTATAGCTTTTGGTTTTTGTTAATTGTAAAATAAATCGAGGGAGTAACGTATACTTGTATTGAGAAACACTTTTTTCAAAAAAAAAACCTCGCACAAACGGTTTATAGAACTATTATAAGAAGCCACTTTATTCAAAAGCCAGCTTCTAAAAGCTAAACATCAGAATTTACTGACCCGCCACTGTTTCGTTTCATAAATACAGCCGTTTCATGGATTAAATGGGTGAAACCTAGCATTACAACATATACAATTTACTATACTGACAAAACCACTGATTTCAATCTTATAATAAGATTCCCTTCTTCTTGGCTTTATCTGACCATACAAAATGAGCCCTTTTGTTTCTAGAGCGCAGCCATCTTCCTGTATGCAAAGGCTACTATTTGGTTCTTGATTAAAAGAAAAAACCGTTCGATCTCATGCCAAGTTACAGTAGGGTAATTAGTTAAGGCAAATGCTCGCAGAAAGTAGAGAGCTTTAAGTTACCTCGTCGCAGCAAAACACCAAACCAATCACATACAAGAAAGACATAGTATAGTGGGAATGAATTTCTTTATTGATATCTCTCTTTCCTATACAACCAGGGGTACTACTTGGAGCCATAACCCGCTAGGGATAGTTTTGGAATTTACCAACTAAAACCCTAAATAACACGGGTTCGCAACACTTCCCTTAGGCAAATATCATACTATACACATCATAAAAACTCTTTCCAAAAACCCAATGGGAAAAAAGATGAAAAAATAATCATTGCATTTGCAAGTTGTATTTGTATCATTGCTCCGTTAAAAACTTCACGTGAGAAACCTTCAGAAAAAACTCACTAAGGGGAGAGTGCAATATTTCCATCTTATAGATTTAATCCTTAGGATTAAGGTAAAACTTTAGGACCTTGAGAATTGCTATGGTAAGAGATTTCTCCCCTGATTCCTGCAACTCCCTAAATCGCCTCATTCCTATGCCACGAATGTATCTTTAAAAGTTGGACGCATGCAGAGACTCAATGAATAGATCAACCAGATTTTCACAAGACTTAGTTTGCATAATCTTCACCCATCATTTTTCTGGGGTTCATGAGGATAAAAGAGTTTGAGAGCAATATGCTTCGTGATGTTACTCTTGACATAACCCATTTGTATTTGTGCAACACAAGTAGTATTATCTTCATATATAATTATAGGAGTATCAACGATGTTAATGCCATAAGATGATAATTGTGGGGGTATCAACTGTGTTAATGCCATAAGACTTCTAGATATGGCTAACCACTCGTCTGAGCCAAACACGTTCACGTCAGGCTTCATATAGTGTGATAATCTCTGAGTGGTTGGTAGACGTAGCTACAAGATATGCTTAAATGACCGCCAAGAAATACAAATCCAGACTGAGATTTGGCATTGTGGGGACCAAATAGATAGCCAGCATCCATATATCCTACCATGGTCAAGTCTTGGTTCTTCTGGTAAAACAAGCCAAGATCTTGTGTACTTGGAGGTATCTGAGAAGAGTTTTAACACCAACCCAATGCCTTCTAGTTGGACCTGCACCGTGTCTAGCCAACAAGTTGACTACCAATGCAATATCAGGCCTGGTGCAATTTGCAAGGTACATCAGTACTCCTATGGAACCTCAGGTCCTAACACTTTCTTATTTTTCATCCTTAGTTTGAATGGATTTTTATTCACATCAAGGGATCTAACTATCATGGGGGGTATTTAGAGGGTGAGATTTATCCATATTAGATTTCTCTAATACCTTCTTGATATAGGCAGATTGGTGCATTAGGATTCCATCAGGAAAATGCTCTAGTTGTAGGCCTAAGCATTATTTGGTTTTACCCAAGTCTTTCATCGCAAACTCTGTTACTAGGTAAGAGCTCATTTTCTTTATATCCTCTATAGTTCCAATGATCATCGACATAGACTGAGATGATATAAAATCCATTCTGGGATTTCTTTATGAACACACAAGGACAATCGCCATTATTAGAGTAACCCTTCTTCAGTAGAAAGTCACTGAGTTAGTCATACCACATTCTTCTCAATTGTTTAATCCACACAGTGATCTCTGCAGTTTGATGCTTTACATGTTGTGACTAGCTTTATGAGGATTCAAAATTTTAACTCCTTCAGGGACTTTATGTAAATATTTGTGTCTAATGACCCATACAAATATGCGGTCACCATATCCATGAATTGCATTTTTAAAATCATACTAGCTACCATTGATATTAAATATGGAACATAATTCCACTCGTTATAGGAGAGAAAGTTTTATTGTAGTCAATGTCAGGTCTCTGCGTGAACCCGTGTGCTTAGCCTTGCTTTATACCTCACTATCTAGTTGTTCTCATTTCTCTTTTGGATGAAAACCCATTTGTATCCTACAAGGAGCACTTTATGAGGTGTTTGAGCGATAGGACCAAATACTGTCCTTTTATTAAGCGAGCGCAATGTCTCAATTGCTTCTTTCCATTTGATCCAATCTAAGCACTTTTGACACTTTGCCATGGACTTAGGTTCTGCAGCCAGCTAAAGAGTTTTAGCAAATTTGGATGTAAAATATATGTTGACAACTATAGCCTTTCTTTTATACGACTCCTAAATCCACATAATTTGTGCAAATTTCTTCATTTATTTCTTCCAGCTCCTCGTGATTTCCCACAATGATGGATTCTAGGTGTTTTGATTTCCAAGCGTCAGATTATGCGCACAAGGTTTTGCTGGAGTTACCATCCTTAGGATGGCTCACTTTGAGGATTTTCTCCACATCGGGTTGAGTTTCTTCTACTGACTTGAGGAACAATTTATCTTGTCTGGTCCTTTACTTCAGTGGACGTCTTCGCGGAATCAAGTCTGGTGTGCCCCACGGTCTACCCCTCTTCTTCTCATGAGGGGTAAGAGTGGATTCAGTATCCATCTAGGGTACTTCCACTCTTTCTGGTGCATTTACTGTAGGTATTTGAGATTTTGTCACTCCCTTATGATCAATGACGGCATCCCGCATCCGACATGTCATTAGCTATTTGTTGCAAATTTATTATCCTTTGAACTTCTAGTTTTGCTTTTTTTAGTGCATGGGTCTAAGAACTGAATGCCAGTGGTGTTCCAATCTATTTCTCAATATTCTTTAGTGTAGTACTTTCCTCCCTCTAATGCTGCAAAATTGCACTCATAAAAAATACAATTAGTGTACCGAGTCGTGTGCAGATCCCTTGTCATAGGCTCTAGGTATTTAATAATTGATGGTGGTTCAAAACCTACATAGGTCCCCATCCTCAAGTGAGTCCCCATCCTCAAGTGAGGGCGAATGGAGCGAGAGGGAATAGTAGGAGGTAAGAATAGAATCGCGGGGATACAGTAATCTAAACCCATTATAACTATAAAAGAGTACACCCCAGGAAACTGGGGTGGCACATGAATCACATAAGTTTTTAAAACACTTTTCCTGTGACCGCGAAATGTATCGCCCGAGGGCAAGAAGGCAGTGCATAGGGACAAATAGAATCTTGCAACAATACATCATCTACTCGGGGAGCACACATAAGACAGCGCAGGGTCCATGCACACAGTCCATTTAAAATGAGACCACTTTATCTTCCTGACTATCTTCATCGTTCCTAACCTTAGATCTTTAGAGTAAAGATACGAGAAGAGGATCAAAATTTTCCTTTTGAATTAATAGATAGAGGAGGGAAGTATTTGGGGGTAATTTGGTTGATATTAGCACTTACTCTTGTGTTATTGTTTTGAATTCGGGGTAAGAGAGCTCTAAAGGTAAAAATGGCTAAGGCAGCATTTGGATGAGAGAGAATTATCTAAGAGAGATAATAATGAGCAGTATAACTTATATTTTTGGAAATAGTATTCAAAAAAATATTTCTAGTCATGAAGCTAACGGTCAGGCTATCTAGGTCACGACCTACAGTCGATATGCTCTGATACCATCCCTGTAGGGACCCAGATTTTACAATCCGGATTCCTCTGTGATTCCACCGCACTATTCCCTAGATCAGTAGATAGTGCTCACAGATTACAGTTCTGAATATCAAAGTGCATATTATGCGGAAGCGTAAATATAATAATAGACTTACTCATGGGCCGATTAGGCCGAAATCATTCAATTGCAACAGCGGAAGAACAAAGCACATAGGTGGGACCTTCAGGACATGCCCACAGGCAGCCAACTGGAGGTTCGCGACCTAGCCCTTGACATCTTCATCTTCTTTGCCACCATATCCAATAGTGTTGCTGAAGCGTAGTGATCTAATTCTTGATTCTGGATTTGTTGTGAAAGCGAGTGTGAGCATAAACCACTGTGCTCCGTGAGCCAATACACAGGATGCAATTAAATAATATGCATGGCTTATCAAGGGAAGGCTCGGGTTATTTTACACTGGGAGACCATAACGAGATTTAGTCCTTAGGGTTATCTGGGCGGTTCTACCACTAACCCCTTTGTGCTTCCACGCACCACTCACACACACCCTCGAGCCATCCGCCCAGATAATTAAGCAACTTGAGGTTTCTGGGAGCATAAAATATCCATAACCAAATATACCAGTCATTTCCACCATGACTGCTCAAACCAATTTCTCATGATTCAAAGTGATGCTTTGGGGCATTTTTGGTGTGCTCGATTATCTAAGCAGTACTAAGCATGACGTATAGTTATGGACTTATTTTCAAAAGGTTACCATTATAATTTTTGCTATGGTGACAAGGCTCAGATGTTCGACTATTTCCAAAGGAGGTATAATACTATCAAGTTGATTAATGGGTATGTAACTAGAATATTCAAACAAACATATATTTGCATATGAAATAACAGCATGCAATTTGATAATTTAAATAAAAGTAAATTTATGAAAAATGTAGGTTCAACATGATCAAAGTATTGACTCGCCTGGCGCAGTTTACCGCGGTCTCGAGCTCACACAATGCTTTCTCTTGAGCTTCTGGTCTTTATCTTCACTTCGCTCTGATCACGCTTGTTCCCTTGATTCTTCAGGACTCCAATTTCTAATCACGCGCTAAACAACTAAATCCAAATAAATGCAAATAACTCAAAAGTCCAAATAAATCCAAATAAACCCGATTGAACTTGATTAATTTTTATTCTGATTAAACAGGTGATTTGAGACATGGTTGGTCGAGCGCGGAGTATTGTCGGTGCCATAGTGATTGGAGTGAAGTGGGGAACGGTAGGAAACTGTCAAGATAGAGATCAAAGGATGGGTCATGATAAAGGTATCATGGGATTATTTTATTTACAAATGACCTAGGGATTTGAATGAATACGCCAACCTGATTTCAGCTAAAGATGCCCTTCGGTTTAGGTTTCGTAGATACTTTATGTACATTTTAGTTACCATTATAATGTTATTATTATTGTTGCTATTTAAATTTATTTATCTAGGACCAAGCATGCCCTACCAAGTTATACTTTAATACAAATATTTGATTAAATCTACGGTTGAGATTTATTTATTGATGACACGCTAGTGATGGCTACTATTTACATAGCTACATTAGGTAAATTACTTTTTTAATCATCCAATGACCTAGGGATTACTTTATTATAATTGCCACGTATATATATCTTTCTAACATGACACTTCTGCTTAAAGACCCCCTTTCACTAAAGGTTGTCATTAATTTATGTATCTTCAGTGGTTATTTAGTGCAAAGTAAGTTTTAAAGAAAAGATCGTATATATGTACATTAGGTGATGGTCGGGCTTGCTATTTATAGTTACATTTGGTGTCAAATTTATTTTCCAAAATTTAACTTGGATGTCTTTTTGGTTGAGTGTGTATTAATTTTAGAACCCTCTTTTATCATTGCCTTCACTTAATATTTAGATTAAGATAAATAATAAAGACACATTAATTATGCATATATGGTAATTAACCACTATTAAATCTTGAACAATTTCATTTACGTCCTACTAAGATTTGTTGGCTTCCATGGAATAGTTTCATATTTTTCCTTGAATTTTCCTAATTGCTAGGGCATATAGACAATGGTTTAAAATTTTCAATGTTTAATTCCATAATATTTATTAATGTATAAAGGTTCTTGTTGTTTGTTCAGCAAATCTTTGCTTACTAAGTTACCACTTCATGAAAGCATATCCCTTGTTCCTATTAAGCATTTAGTTAGTAAAGACTTAGAATAAACCTTCAAGGCATATATATATTTTTTATTAACATGTGCTGATTAATCCATGGTTAAATGCTTAAGAAGCTTACTTAGCTCCTAAATAAATTTTTGCAGCAAATATGGATTAATTCTTGATTTTTCCTCAAATTTTCCCTACTAGGAACTGCTCTGCAAAAAGATTTTAAAACCTACTGCTAAACTCTGCGAGAGGGGGAATCGAACACGGGTGACCGGACTAAACACGTGCCCGGCTAACCAGCTGCTCACTCGGTATTACCTGATGGTAAAAGGGGAGTGTAGCTATTAAGCCAAGGCTGTAAGTCCTAAAACAGAGGAATGCTCGGGCAGTTATGGCCGACGGTGAGGCCCGGCCGGGGAGGCGCCGGTGACCGCTAAAATGGGACCTCTGGGGCAAGATGTAGCTAGGGGGATGGCACAGTGGTCAGAGCGGTGGCGAGGCGGGCGGGCGACGGTGCCAAGCGGCCGGTGGCGAGGTGTGCTTGGGGCGGCGGCGCCGGTGTGGGGGAAGAAGGAAATTGATGCGGGCGTGAGCATTAGGGAACACCGGGGATACTTACCAAGGAGCTAGCCAAGCTGGAGAGGGACCAGGGAAGTCCGGCGGCATGCATGGGCGGCGGCGGGAGCGAGTTGCCGTGGAGGGAAGGTTCGGGTGGTGGAGGGCGCCGGCCGGCGGTCGGGGTGGCTTCAGGGCGCCGAGTAGTCGCTCTCAGAGCGAGGAATTAGACGGGGGGCTCCGAGGGAGAGGCGGCGGCAGAAATGGTGGTGGCGGCGTCTTCGGGGAAGAAGGAGGAAGGTGGGGGGAGGAGGAAAAGGTAATGGTGAGGGGGAGAAAAAGGAAGACCGGCGGCTCTTATAGCGGCAGAGGGGCAGGGCAGCGCGGTGGCGGAGGACCAGTCGGCGGTGGACTACTGGGCGAGCGGCGCGTGCAGAGCAGAGGAGGGGGGCACGCGGAGGGGACGTGATGGGCGAAGCTGCGCAAAAGGAAGCGGCGATGGGGCATAGCGTTGCGAGGTCAGGGAGAAAAGGAGGATGGCAGCGCACGCGCAGAGAAAAGAAAAGAAGAATGAAGAAGAAGGTGCAGGCGCGGGCGGAGAGAGAAGAAAGAGGATTGCGGGGGGGGCACATGCCCGCGTGGCAGGGAGTCAGGGGCGCGGGGTGGAGCGGGTCCACAGGCAGAGGGAGAGAGCTGGCACTCGGGCCATGCGGCAGTGGAATGGGGAGGGGAAATGGGGGAAGTTGGGCCAGGTCTTCGGCCGGCCTGACTTCCTCTTTTCTTTTTTTTTCATTTCATTGCTATTTATTATTTATTTATACATATATATACAGGTATATATATTATTCTTTTTGTCTATTTTAGTGTATATATATATATATATTCATTTTTATGTTTTTGCTCTTCATGCTAGGCCTGTTGCATACATATTTGTATATGTTTTATTTATTTATTTTTGTTGCCCTTTTATAATACTATTCCAAAATGAAATTCTTACATTTTAATTTTAGTTTCTCCCTCCTTATGATGAGTTACCTTTTTAGCTTTGAGTTCAAAATTATAAATTCCTTTCACTCCCATATTTTATTTATGGCTTATTCATGCTATCTTTATTTTTCATGAACTTCTTCAATGTTTTGGAATCTTGATAAAAAATTTAGAAAACACCAAAGAAAATTCAAATTTTCAAGAGAATACATTGCCAAATAATTTAAAAGCTTCACATTTTTCAAATTTCAAATCTTTGGGATGTTACACGACTGCAGCCTTTCGCCCAACCGGGAGGCGACATTTGGGAAATATGGGAACGGTTGGGCGAATCATTGCTATCGCCTGAGCGTTGGGCGACTGAATTGTAGTCGCTGTACGGTTGGGCGACTGTAATTGCAGTCGCCCAACGCCAGGGCGACAAGGGGGTTTTAAGACAGCACACTCGGCCACCGCCCACTACCTACCACTTTTTTCACTCATTCTGCGCACAGAGAAGAAACGGGAGAAGAAGAGAAAAGAAGAGGAGAGGAAGAAGGGGAAGAAAAGGAGGGGGAGAAGAGAGGAAGGAGGTGGAGAAGAGGAGAAGGAGAGGAGGACATGGTAGGTGGAGGAGATGAGGGAGGAAGGAGGAGTGGAAGCTATTCCATCCATTGGATCCAGGTATTTTTTGATTATGTTGTATTTGCACTATTATTTATATGAAATGTTTGTGTCAGTAAAAATTTTAGATGTAGAAAATTTAGTACAATTTTAGTATGGAAATATTAGTGTAGTATAGAAATTTTAGGTTTAGTATACATTTTGTAGTATGGAACATTTTGTAGTATAGAAATTTTAGCACAATGTTTAGTATAGAAAGTTTAGTATTGTGCAATGTTATTTGACATGTCGCAAAATTGAAACATATATGCATCCTGACATCATCAATGGCCACTACATTGAGAGTGTATTACGGTGCTAGAACCATTCGTGAAGGTCCGAATGGTGTGGATTTGAGCGATTTTCCACAAGTCACTCTCGTACTTCCAGATGACGAGAATGCTCGAATGGCAGATGTGCAGCATTGGCTGACCCGGAGTTTTTCATTGGACTCCGATGTGTGCAGCGTCATCGTGCAAGGGCTTTGGAGCCGGTCTCCCACGGACATCAGATGGGAGTTGAAGACATGGGTGTGCTCTGCTTCGTGTTAGGGCTTTGTGCAAGGGTGCCGGCGCCGTGGATACGAGTGTGTGCTGCTTGTGCAACCATGCTCACTACAAGCAGCTGCGCAATCTCGTGCGTCCGCCCTTGCTCCGGGAGGTGCTAGCAGCTCGGGTGGGCCGCACGTTGGCAAAGATGATGAAGTTGCTCGTGATGGAGCCGATGCGGTACATGAAGGAGAGTTACAGCCGTCAAGCCATAGAGAGGGAATTGGGCAAGCCGGTGAAGGAGAGCATAATGAGTACATCGTACAGCAGATGGACTCTGATGACCAGAGGACATGGGATGAAGAGGAAACTATAGAGGACGACGACGATGACAATTCCGATGAGGATGAAGTTCCTATCCCCCAAGAATGGAACCGGTTTAATGCCGAGGGTGTTTCCGCACATGATGAGCATGAATCACCATGGGAGTATCACGAGACAGAGGTTCAGTTGCATGCTATGTTTGCTGACAAGGAAGCGTTGCAGGATGCCATCAAGCTTTGGGCCCTTTCAATGCAGCGAACATTTCGCGTCGTCAAATCAAGCCAGGAGGAGTATACTGTGAAGTGCGAGCAAGCTGGTTGTCCTTGGAGGGTGCACACACGTAGACATGAGACTCACTGGATTGTGTCCAAGGTGGAGCCGCACTCCTGCATTCTAAACACTGTCTTGGCGAGGCATCGTAACCCGACGTCCGGATTTATAGCCAATTTGATGTATGGGGAGATAGTGGAGAAGAAAGTAATGGAGGCCACGCATATTGTGGTAACTATCGAGAATAAATTCAAGTATAAGATTAGCTACGCGAAGGCGTGGTGTGCCAAGCAAAAGGCGTTGGAAAAACGTTTAGGGACTTTTGAGGTGGCGTACGACAACGTTCCTCGTATGCTTAAGGTCTTGAAGGAAAGGAATCCGGGCACGTACATCGCCGTGCACGACAAGCCGTCCATAAGTCCACCAGGGTATGCGGTGTTGCAGAGAGCATTGTTTGCATTTGGTGCTAGCATGGAAGCATTCAGGCATATGTTGCCAGTGATCTCAGTTGACGGGACCTTATTGACAGGCAAATACAAGGGGTAGATCCTGATGGCCACAGGCGTTGACGGTAACAATCAAATATTGCCGCTAGCCATTGCATTTGTGGAGAGTGAGAATTATGAGAGCTGGCTGTGGTTTCTCAGACATGTAAGTGTTAGAGTTGTAGGCACTCGTCCTGGTGTGTGCGTAATCCATGATCGCCACGTCGGTACTATAAAGGCTATAAGAAAACTTCAAGAAGACCCCGAGGGACCCTTTCCTTGGCCGGACATGAGGAACCGGTGGTGCAGTCGTCACTTAGGGGCAAACTTTTTCAAGCAATTCCCGAAACAATCTTTGATGAAGCTATTCAAGAGGCTGGCTAGGCAGAACCAGCAGAGGAAATTTGATGCTTTGTGGGGGTTGTTGGATGAGCACGCTAGGAAGAACGTCGAAGAGAGGAGCATGGGGCCGGTCACTCCTGGGCGGCACAATCGTAATGCTTGCCAGTAATCGATGAGCCTAACCCAAGTGGTCCAAGAAGGAGGAGCTCACGAATCATCAAGTGCTTCTCGTAGTGGATCGAGGGGGAACCATTGGAGAAGTGGTCACTGTTGCACAACACGGATGGTGCAAGGTATGGAATAATGACAACTAACCTTGCCGAGGTCTACAATTGGGTTCTCAGGGGTCTCCGTTCTCAGCCCCTTGTCGCCATCGTGGAAGGTGTTCTACACAGCACAATCCGCTACTTCAGGGAGAGGCACGTGAGTGCCGCACTTCATGCTGCCAATCCCGGAGCCCTGTATTAGTCAAAAATTATGGTGTACATGGAGACGAAGGCACAGAAGGGTCAATTGCACAAAGTGCAGGTCATGGGCAACAGGGAGCATCATTTTTAGGTGATACTCCGTGATAGAGCCGGATTTGGGACGACTCGTTCACTTGTTACCCATGAGGTATGCCTTGGAGATCATGCAAACGAACCTAGATGCACGTGCAACAAGCTTAAGTTGTTGCACAAGCCATGCTCTCATGTCCTCGCTGCATGCGGGACCGTGGGCATGGATCCTTCGAACTTCATCTCCGAGTACTTCTTTAAGAAGAGGATACTGCAGGCTTGGTGTTGGGAGCTCCGGGGGTTCAGGGTGGTGGGAAACTTCGCCACTTTGGACATTGCAGCGAGGACTTGGGTTCCAGATGTTAACATGCAGAAGGGTGGGAAGGGTCGGCGACAGAGCCGACGTATTAGAAATGACATGGACGAATCACAAGCTAAAACATCTAGTGCACGTTGTGGGCAATGCGGTCAGGAGGGGCACACAGCTAGACGATGCAATGCATGTCCTGATCAGTAGTTGTTGGAGACTTCAGCTAAATTTCATGTACCATTTGTAAAACTTGTATGTTACATCCCTTTTCTGTAATGTAGTTGGTGTTGTGCTGGTAGCTTAGTATTGCTCTGTTTACTTACTTACTAGATGTATTTGTTGTTCGTTAAAATGCGATTTTTTTGTGGCTCATGATAACAACCACACGAAGATAACAACCAATCCATGACATGCTTAACAACATTGCACATTATTTCGATCGACACTCGTACATACTACGGTACAACCATACACCTCGTTGCCTATATGCCAAACGAGCCTCATGGCACCCACATGGAGTATTGCTGAGGGGGCCTTCTCGGACGGGGCTGGCCGTCGTGGTAGTGGCACGCACATATGCAACTTGGGTTCGCGCAGCAACATGTGGGATCATAAGAGCTTCCTATGTTCACGACCTCCTCGTTGCCCCTCTCGCGTTGCATCTGTTGGCGGAGGTCATCGTTCTCCTCATTGAGAGTGTCGAGTCGCTCCTCCAACTCAAAGATTCGATCCCACAATATATCCACGTAGTTAACAATATACAGTTCATGAGGAGGGTCGATCCACCGGGTGAAGTCGCATTTTGCCATCTGTGGAAAAAGTCGGTTAACAAAGAGGCTATGTAAGTAGTAACGAAAAATGTATTGTTGTGGTTACAGACCAAATAGAGAGAGAGAGAGTATGGTAGTGGAGAGTTAGGTGAGCAATGGCTTAGGGTTTTTCCCCATGGCCTGTGTTGTATATATATCCATATGGGGAGTGCTTTTACAATTATACCCTTACATTTGAGTATTCCCCTCAGGGCACTTATACCATTACACATGTCCCATTCTGGGCCTTACAATCCTTTAACAGGCCTGCTGGGCTTAGGTGGGGGCCACTCCTACGACAGGAGCCTCTCATGGTGAAGGGCGTCATGGGCCGAAGCCATGTTGCCGAGCCCTTTGGCCCACTTCGTCCCTGCGGCCTGTGAGCTTGTCTGACGTTCGGCGGAGCCATACTCCTTGGTGTGATGTTCGCCCTGCCAGAATGGTATGGCGCTGGTGGGTTAGCGAAGTTTTCGCTGTTCATAGGGCCCTGCAGCCGCGGGGTCAAGGTTGCCGCCTGAGCCGAAGTTTGACGTCGGGGTCGGGGTTGAAGGCGCATCCTGTTTGGCGGGGTCTTTAAGCTGTGAAGGCGGAGTCGGAGGTGAGGCTGGCCTCTCGACAGTAGCTTTTCGTGGGCGCGAAGTGGGTGCGGCCCTGCAGTCTGGTGGTGCGCTTTAATGACTCCTGGAATCGCGCCGACCGCTGGAATGGCAGGAGCAGGCTGCTGCAGCCGTACGTGCTTTGCCCCTCGAGGTGTACACGCGGTGGGCCATGATTGGCGTGTCGTGGGCTGTCAGCGGTCACACGACCGCGGCCGTTCACCCCTTCCCTAGGAGGGCAGGACACGTGCCCGGGTGCTATGGGCGCGTCGTGCGCCGTCTGCCCACCTACCCGCGCGCGCCCCCAGTTGGCAGCGGTTGCGCTCCCCGATCGTGGGTAGCCGAGCCGCTGGGCTGCCGCCGGTTGTGCCGCGCTAGTGGGGGGGTTGAACCAGCTTTATAAGGCGACGCCCCCGGCATGGTACGCTCCTTCACATTGGTCATTCCGGTCTGTGTGCTTTCTTCTGCTGCCCACGCAATCCACCCCTGCTCTCGTCGTTTTAGTGCCCTATCTTGGAGAGGAATGGCTCACCGCGATGATCCCGCTCGCCGGCTCAGCGGCAGCGCCTCGTCCGACCGGTACGATCTGTCGCCTCCCCCGGGGGAGTACTCGCTGGTGGTGCGAGGAAGAGCGCACGTCAATAAGCAGTGGGATGCCATGGAGCACTCAGGAGGCCGCTGCTCTCGCATGTTGGGGCGAAGCCACGTTACTGAAGAGATGCTCCGGAGGCTCGTCCGGGAAGGGAAGATCGCAGAGCGTGACGGGGCCCGTCTACCAGGTCCTACCGAGACAGAACCGCACCCGGCGGAGGCAGAGGCTATTGTCTTTGTTGCGTTTTTCGATGCCGGGTTGCGGATGCCCTCAACACTATTCGTCGGCGAGGTCTTGTGGGCGTATGGGCTGGAGCTGGCACAGCTGACCCCCAGTGCAATAGTCCGCCTGGCTGTGTTCGCTTGGGCCTTGCGAACAGAGGGTCGCCGTCCCAGTGCGAGTCTATTCGCTATTCTGCACAATGCGCGCTGCCAGCCGAAGAAACTCGAGGGGGGAGCGGAATCGAACTTCGGTAGCGTCAACTTCGTGCTGAGGAAGGCGTGTGCGAGGCTCTTTCCTGCATGGGCCGCACGAGGGAAATGGGAGTCCGGCTGGACTCGTCGATGGTTTTATTACTTGGTGACGAGCAAGAGCGGTCAGGCATGCCGGGGACAGCTGATATCGTTCAACAGCTCGCCAGATGTGGAGACAATGTCCGACGACGCGTAGAGGCTTGCCGGTATCGCCCGTCGGTTCAACATGCATGACCTCGCCGAGGAGTTTACCATGTACGGGGCGGCGCCACTCTCCGGTCGGTGGTAGTACGATGTACAGGGCGGTACCCGAAAGGATGGCATCCATCCGACTGTTTCCTACCTTCTAAGACCCTCCGCTCCTTGTAAGTCCTTCGACCGTTGGATGTGCGCACGCTCGCGCGATTATGTGATTTCTCCTAGATGATGCTCCATTTTTGTGTGTAGTACCCCGGCTAGAAGATGCGGAACGGGCGGTTGTCGCGCTCCTTGGGCCATATTCGGCAAAGGAGCACAAGCTGCGCGAGGCCGCGACCGCCTCGGCGAAGCAGGGGCAAATAAACTGGGTCTGCGAGGTCTTGGGGATTGGCGTGCCCGAGCGTGCGGTATCGGTGGAGACCCCAAGTCGTCATGATGACGATGGCGAAGTGGGCCAGGTCCGAAGCGTGCCCGAAGCTGGGGGTGCGGTCAGCGCCAGGTCCGAACCCGCCGGTTCGGGGGGGATGCTGCCCCTACCAAGGGTCTAGATGGTGACGAGGCGACTGGCCTCGGTGCTGTTGACCCCGGAGATGTGGTGGCGCCGTCGGCAACGACCACCGGGGGTCTGCTGCCTGTGACGTCCGCCGAGGACTTGCTGCCCACGACCAGAGCAGCTGAGGAAGGGTCGCCCGGGTGCAGTCGTCTCCGCCTGCAAGGGGGCGATTCGGGGTTGTCGGGGCAGTCACTGGGATCCTGGCGCCCTGCGAGGAGGTCGGTGAGGTTGGGGGAGAAGGCACTGCTCCTCGAGCCGACGAAGCCCCCACTCCCTATGTGGAGGCTGCGTGGGAATCCTCGCGCACTGTGGCAGGGGGTGTCGGAGGTAGGCGCGATTCCTTTTCTTCTCATGACTTCGCGAAACTCTCTTCGATTTGCTCGCTCATTGTGGCGTCGACATCAGGCGAGACGAGGTCTCCTGGATGCGGTCAAGGATCGAGCAACGAAGGTGCACGCGAAGTTGCGGACCTTGCTATGCAGGACTCGGCGTGGATTTCCGGTGCTGCGGAAGCTGTTGGGCCGAGGCCCATCATTTCCGACTTCATCCCGCGATCGGAGATGCTTCGCGTTCTTAGCCAGGCCGCTGAGTGCATCGGCAGCAGCTTGGATGTGCCGGTACTCGCGACATGTGGGGAAGATCTTCTGGCGCTCGCGTTGGGTGCCTCGGAGATAAGGGTAAGTGGTTTACGGCCTGAGCCACTGTTTGAGATCGTTCTGACCCGCGTGGTCCTTCGCAGAGTCTTACCCTGAGCCAAGCGTTGGAGGAGACTCGCGCTCGCGAGCGAAGAGCGGTGCAGAGTGAACTTCGTGTTGCGGACGATGCCCACACTGCTAAGGATGAGCAAAACTGCACACTGGAGGTAGAGAAGGCGATAATAGCTTCCGACGCGGAGGACGCCGTGGCGGCGGCGCGACGCGCCACAGCGGAGGCCCAGCGCGCTGCGGCGGAGGAACGCACCGCCTTTCTTGAGCAAATCTCCGCGCTGGAGAGGGAAAAGGCCCATCTCACCGCATCCCTTGGAGAGAAGACCGAGGCCCTGGACAATGCATCCATGGCAGCATGGAGGGCGATGGAGACGTTGGAAGGGGCCCTCCGGGACCTCGTCGTCGACGTACCAGAAATTGCGCACGGTCCCAAAAATCTGACAGAAACGCTTGGGCGGATTGAAGAGGGCTCGGGCCTCGCTCTTCGCGGTGCCAAGTCCTTCGGCGAACACTGCGGCTTCATGGGTGCCTCCCTCGCCCTCGCCTTACTTCGCGCCCGGGTGTGTGGGCACATCGGCGAGCTGGCGGACTCTCAGCTGGATCTGCCGGCCGAGCCCGGGGTGATGTCTGACGCCATCCGCTCCACCCAGCCAGCCGTACTGAACTTCCATAACCGAATCTGGGGCCATGTTGGGGAAGACGCAGCCAAAATCGTGCTGCGATGCACTCTGCGTGGAGAGGGGGACCTCCTCCGGTGGCTCGAGGAAGTTCCTCAGCGCGAAGGAAGTGGCGCGGACCAAGGATGATGCCGGGGCTGGGTGTGTTGTGTCATGTACACCTTTTTGTATGGTTGCTTCGCAACCTGATCTTTTATATGTGAGCGAAGCAATGCTTGGTCAATATGTTGTCGTCGTTGCATGCCCCCCATTCTAGGCGATTGGCAGGTAGGGTAGATTTCCGCGCTTGGCTCCGCCAGACATGTCCTTCCAAAAGCAACGGAGCTGGCGCCTAGTCGAAGCAGACGCGCGAGCGCTCCGTCCCCTACCTTTTGAAGGGGTGGAAGCGGAGCTGGCGCCTAGTCGAAGTAGATGCGTGAGCGCTCTGTCCCCTACCTTTCGAAAGGGTGGCATCAGAGCTGGCGCCTAGTCGAAGTAGACACGCTAGCGCTCCATCCCCTACCTTTCGAAGGGGTTGCAGCGGAGCTGGCGCTTAGTCAAAGTAGACGCGCGAGCGCTCCATCCCTTACCTTTCGAAAGGGTGGCAGCGGAGCTGGCGCCTAGTCGAAGTAGACGCGTGGGCGCTCCGTCCCCTACCTTTCGAAGGGGTGGCAGCGGAGCTGGCGCTTAGTCGAAGTAGACGCGCGAGCGCTCTGTCCCCTACCTTTCGAGAGGGTGGCAGCGGAGCTGGCGCCTAGTCGAAGTAGATGCGCGAGCGCTCCGTCCCCTAACTTTCGAAGGGGTGGCAGTGGAGCTGGCACCTAGTTGAAGTAGACGCTTATTAAAGCTTGGTGCGTGGGAACTTCGACTACGTCTTGTTTATACTCCGGGGAGTACACGCAAGGACAATGCCTGCGCGTGCGCGAGGATGTTCGCGTCTTGTTTATACTCAGTAGAGTGCACACGGAGGTAAGCCTCACGGTGCGTCTTCTTTATACTCCGTAGAGTGCGCGCGGAGGTGTCCCCCCGCTGCGTTTTCTTTAGAGTCCGTAGACTGCGCGCAGAGGCAAGCCTCCGCGTGTTGCGGGCGGTGAAGGTGCATGCGGAGGCGGACCTCAACGCTACGTATTATTTATACTCCGTGGAGTGCGTGCGGAGGCGGACCTCGACGTTACGTCTTATTTAGAGTCCGTAGATTGCGCGCGAAGGCAAGCCTCTGCGCGTTGCGGGCGGTGAAGATGCGTGCGGGGGCGGACCTCAACGCTACATCTTATTTATACTCCGTGGAGTGCATGCGGAGGCGGACCTCGACGCTACGTCTTATTTAGAGTCCGTAGACTGCGCGCGGAGGCAAGACTCTGCGCGTTGCGGGCGGTGAAGGTGCGTGCGGATGCAGACCTCAACGCTATGTCTTATTTATACTCCGCGGAGTGCGTGTGGAGGCGGACATCGACGCTACGTCTTATTTAGAGTCCGTAGACTGCAAGCGGAGGCGTCCCCCCGCTCGTCTTTGTTTATACTCATGCCCACGTTTTCCACAGAGAGTGCACGCGCGGACGCGTGTTGTTGTTTATACCCGTGGAGGGTGGCGCGAAGGTAACCCTTCGCGCGCTTTTGCGGTAAACAAGACAAATTTTGTGCAAATGATGAACTTCATTAAATTCCCGTTTGCGCGGGTAAGCGATTACAAAAGGCGAGGGACTAACCACTGCCCGCTTAGACGGAAATAGCCACAGCCGTCGTTGCCCAGTGATGAGGCAGTACACAGTGCGAGCCTCTAGTGCTGGAGCGGTTCGCGCGGGAGCCTGGCGAGGTGCTCCCCGAAGCCGCCAAGGATCCTCGCACTCGCGCACTCGACTTAGGCGTAGTACCGTCGTAACCTGTCCGCATTCCATGTGTGGCGAAGCGTCTGCCCTTCCAACGTGGCGAGGCGGTATGCTCCCTTCTGTAGGGCCTCCGCGACGATGTATGGGCCATCCCACCTGGATTCCAGCTTGCCTACCGTTTCCGCATGGAGTGCCATCTTGAGGGCGAGGTCTCCCAGCTGGAATTCACGCGGGTACATGGAACGATCTCGAGCGCGCGCCATCTGTCGCGCATACTTCATGACGTGCTTGGTTGCACTCGCCCGGTCGCCATCAAGGAGGTCCACTGACAAGTGGCGCTCCTCTTCTGGTGCGTGGACGAGGACCCTTCTTGAGCTGGCCTTTATTTCCTCAGGTGTTACCGCTTCATCGCCGAAGAGGAGCTTGAATGGCATGAACCCCGTCGGGCGTTTCACCGTTGTGCGGAGGGACCAGAGGACGCTGTGGAGTTCGCCCGGCCACTTGCCCTTTGGTAGCCCGATGAGGCACTTCTTGACCGCAGCGGAGATGGTGTCGTTCGCCCGCTCGACCGCGCCATTGGACTACGGGTGTCCAACCGAGGCGAACCGGAGCGTGATGCCCATGCTATCACAGAATTCTTTGAATGGGGCTGCATCGAATTGCAGGTCGTTGTCGACGGTGATCTTCCTGGGCACGCTGAAGCGGCATATGATATTCTGCCAGAAAAAGCACTGCAGGGCTGCCGAGGTAACCTTGGCCAGAGCTACGGCCTCCGGCCACCTGGAGAAGTATTCCAAAGCGACCGCTATGAACCTCAGATCGCCTGGAGCCCTGGGAAGCGGTCCCACGATGTTGATGCCCCATCGCGCCAGCGGCTACACTGGGGGTATAGGATTGAGGCTCGTCGGGGGCCTGTGGATGGCCCGCCCCATCCATTGGTAACCTTGACACCGGCGCACGAGATCTTGGGCGTCGGCGATGGCTGTCGGCCAATAAAAACCTTGCCTAAACGCCTTGCCAACCAGTGATCTTGGTGCAAGATGCGAACCGCAGAGTCCCGCATGAATTTCGGTAAGGAGCTGCTTTCCCTCTTCGTGCGAGAGGCATCACATAAGCGGTGCGCAGACCCCTTTTTTGTAGAGCACCCCGTCAAGCACCTGGAAGGACCTAGCGCGGTGTTGTAAACGCTGGAGCTCGGCGGGGTCGTCCGGCTCCGTGATGCCCTGTAGAAAAGCGAAAATGGGTTCCCGCCAGTCACTCTTTTGGGTGATCTGATGGACGAGGGCTGCATCGCGATTGTCCTGCGTGATGGCTGTCGCTGACAGGACTTCGTAAAATGCTCCCCCGGGGGTTGGGAGCTGTTGGCTGGAGGCCTTTGCAAGGGCATCGGCTTGTTCGTTGTTCGCCCAGGGGATGGCTTTCACCGTGACACCCAAAAAGTGCCATTCCTTCACTCGCATGGCTAGAGATGGCAATGGGCACAAACCCGCTGGGTTTTGCTATCCCAAACCCGTGCCCATGAAAGTTAAACGTGCCCGCTAAAAAACCCATACCCGTGACGGGTACAAATTTTTGCCCAAACCCATGCCCACTCGGGTAACGGGTACCCACGGGTCGCCCGTGGGTACCCACATGAAGCATGATTCCTTATGCCCCAGTTTACTGCTTACTGCTTACTGAATTTGGTAAAGGATCACATCTAATCCCACACCCAAGCTTACTGCTTACCCTTCTCACAATAACAAAAACAGGGCGGCAGTCAGGCGAGCTGCGAGCAGGTTGTGGGCAGAGCTGCTAGCCTGCTACGCCATGCTCTTGCCTAGGGGCTTGTCATCACTCATCAGTATGTAAACTGCACAAGAACAAAATACCATGGCACAAGAACAAAAACGTGGCTGGTCGTCATTTTCATCTTTAGAAGCCAGTATGCATGCTGGCTGAAATTAGGAGTGTGACTGGGAGCTTCTTCCATTTCCCAGGCTCCCAGCATGTCAAAAATTGCTGTATTCTATCGATTTCTTGATGCAGTTGGTATTGTCTCATGATATTCTCCCCTTATAGCAGGTACTTGTATGACATTCTAACAATGGCAATCTTCAAGCATAATTAGTTTGGTATTTATGGTTACCATAGCACATCAGAATAAATATCTTCAAACAAATACTACATCACAAAGGCTACTGTAGTGAAGAATACCAAAACAAACTAGATTACTGTTTGTGCTGTAGTGATGGACAAGAACAAATACCATAGCACAAAGCTTGACGAGGCGTCCGTTCTTCTCAGCAATTACGCGAGGCTTCGGCTTGGTCACTCCCACGCGGGCGCGCTGCTTCGGATTGGAGGGGCCGACACCGACAATTAAACCTTGGGACGGAGGGGTGGCCGGTGGCGGCAAGTCTCCGGCTTGGACAGGAGTCACAGGACGAACTTGTGGTGGATGACCATCCTTGCCTTTCTCCTTCGGGTCCGGCGACGGTCGATCAGCTTCGGAGGAGCAGGAGCGGGATGGGAGTAGAGTCTAGATGGGAGGGCGAGACTGGAGAGCGAGCGGAGAGCGGAGAGCTGGAGTCCGGCGACCAAGCGCAGTGCGCGGAGCGCCAGATCTGCGCCGCCGCTGAGGAATCGGGGAGACGGGGATTCAGGGTGAGTGGGTGACGGTCTGACGGAGTGGCCGAGAGTGAGATCGAGTGGGTGAGGCCGTGTCGCCGTGAGAGCTAGGGTTAGGGTTACGTATGGGCCGATGGGCGTTGATTCGTTATGGGCCTTTTGGCCATATGCGGCAGCGGCGTGGAGGGCTTGGCGCCTTGGCCGCTTGGGGCTTCGGCTAAAATCTAAATGGTTAATTTGCTAAATGGCTAATGGGCTGACCTGATGAACTACTATGGATCGGGTTTATTTTACCCATGGGTTTACGGGTTTGGGTACTATAGGAACGTACCCAAACCCAGCAGACCCGATGGGTTGGGTTTTTTGCCCATTAAGAGACCCATGGGTTAGGAAACTGACCCAGACCCATGCCCTAATAGAGTAAAAACCCATCGGGTATCGGGTTTCGGGTACCCATTGCCATCTCTACGCACGGCTGCTAGGTACTTGGCTAGCTCCGGGTCCTTGGCTTGATATGACTTGTCCACATGGCCCGCCACCAGTCGTGAGTCGGTGCGAACGAGGACGCGCCTCGCACCCAGTGCTTTGAGCGTCCCGAGGCCGAAGAGTAATGCCTCATACTCGGCTGTGTTGTTGGTGGCAGGAAATGCGAGACGCGCCGAATACAACAGGCGGTGCCCCTCGGGTGTAGTAACGACCGCGCCGACGCCTGCGCCCGCGACACCATAGGCTCCGTCAGTATTGAGCATCCACACCGGGTCTTCTGGCTGGAGGACAGGCTGAGCTGGAGGGGTCCACTCCGCGAGGAAGTCTGCCAGAACCTGGGACTTGATCGCCGTTCGGGAGGCGTACATTAAGGAGAATGGGGCAAGCATCTCCGCTAGGGGGAACGAGGATGGCACCGTTATTGGATGGGCCATGAACTAATGTCGGAGCTTTCTTGAGGCCATGACCAGCGTGTAGGCAAGCTTCTCAAGCTCTATATACCGCGTCTTGGCGCCCTGAAGGGCCTCGGAGACGAAGTACACGGGTCGTTGGAGAGCGCCCTCTTCGAGGACAAGGACGGCGCTGACCGCCGTTGCTGATGCGACAAGGTAGAGCAGGAGGGGAGCCTCTGGTGCGGGGGCAACTAGGGTGGGAAGGCTTGATAGGTGTTTCTTGAGGTCGTCGAAGGCCTTTGTACAGTCGTGGTCCCAATGAAACCCATCGCAACCGCGGAAAGTCTTGAAAAATGGCAAGCCCCGTTCCGCCGCCCTAAACAGGAAGCGGCACAGAGCCGCCATACGGCCGACCAGCCTCTGGACCTCCCTCGTCGTCTTGGGCGGTTCCATGCCCAGGATGGCATCGACTTTGTTAGGGTTCGCCTGGATGCCTCGTCCGGACATGAGGAAGCCCAAGAGCTTGCCCACCTGCACGCCGAAAACACACTTGTCTGGATTGAGCTTAATGCTTGCCTTTCTGAGGTTGTCGGAGGTCTCCTGGAGATCCCGACCATGGAAGGTGAGCTGCCTGGTTTTTACTACCACATCGTCAACGTAGGCCTCCACGTTCCTCCCGAGCTGAGCGGCTAATGCCAATGCGACGAGGCGGGTGAAGGTTGCACTCGCATTCTTCAAGCCGAAGGGCATCCTAACCAAGCAGAAGGTCCCAACCGGTGTAATGAAGCTGGTTTTATCTTCATCATCATTGGCCATGTAGATCTGGTGGTAGCTGGAGTAGGCGTCCAGGAAGCTCATGAGTTCACACCCTGCAGTGGCGTCGACCATTTGATTTATGCGCGGCAAAGGGTAGTCGTCCTTCGGGCATGCCTTGTTAAGAGCGGTGAAGTCGATGCACATACGCCAGGCCCCGCTGGCTTTCTTGATTAGCACCGGATTGGCGAGCCAGTCCAGATGTTGGACTTCGCGAATAACTCCCGCCTGGAGGAGCTTCGCCACCTCCACCTTGGCCGCTTGCTGCCGGTCCATGGACATACGACGAAGCTTCTGCTTGACTGGCTTAGCGTCGGGGTGGACCGCCAAGTTATGTTCGATGAGGGCGCGGTCCACACCTTTGATATCCTCCAGGGACCATGCGAAGACATCTGCATTACTCCGAAGAATTTGGAGTAAATCCTGCTCCACCTCCGGGGGGAGACCTTCGCCGATGGACACGAATTGCCCTTCCGCTTGGAGGGGCACCCTTTTGACACCGCCTTCCGGGCGGGGCTTAGGTGTCCATCCTGGAGCGGATGGCGTGTCCGCCTTAGATTTGTCGGCGAGGACGTGCACCTTGCGATGCGGATCCCTGGCGCCGGCTTTGACACACCTAGCGAGGTCTTGGTCGCCGAAGATGGTGATGACACCCCGCGGGCCTGGGAGCTTCATACACAAAAAGGCGTGGTGCGGCACCGCCTCGAATGAGTTAATGGCAGGTCAGCCTAGTATGGCGTTGTATGGGTGCGGGGTGTCCGCGACATCAAAGACTATATCCTCGCTTCTGGCATTGTCATCCTGGTGCAAGGAGACCCGGAGGTGCACCTGGCCCAAGGCCTTTAGGGGCTGGCCGCCGAAACCTTGGAGGGGGGCCTCCGATGCTCTTAAACGACTTCGAGGTATTCCCATGCGATCGAGGGCCTCCGCGAACAAGATGTTCGCAGAGCTTCCTCCGTCGATGAGGATGCGCCTAACCTCGCGGCCTGCAATGTCGGCCCGGATGACCAAAGGATCTTGATGGGGGAACTCCACGCCTTGGGCGTCAGCTGACGTGAAGGTGATGTTGCAGTGCGGCATCCCCTGGGGTGGTTGGGCCGAGGAGGTTCTCGACGAGGAGCCTCCAAAGATGACATTAACGGTTCGATGCTGGGCCTTTCTCGGGGTCCTGGCTCGCAGGGGACTTCCTTGCGGTGGTTGCACATGGGCTGCCGCAGCGGTCGGCGCTCCCAGGGCCCAAACTTGGGCAGACGGTTGTCTCAACGCCATGAGTTCGGTGCATGCCCGCGTGAAATGATCACCATAGCCATGCACCTCGCACCATCTGCCGTAGTCCAGGATTTCTTGCTCCACGCGCGGCCTCGCATCATGGCTTCCTTCGTGTTCCCGGGGAACACCATGCGTGACGAAGACATGGCGAGCCTTCTGGGACCTTCGTTGATTGCGCCAGGGCTTACGCCTACCGCTTGATGAGTTCTCGTGCGCCCCGGCGTCGTCGCATTTGGGAGCGTCTTCCCGGGATGCCTGCTTGCGTTTTGCTCTCGAGTCGTCCCTCGCATTTCCTTTTTGCGGCAACTCCCCCGCCCGAGCGGTGTCGGAGTCGTCGCCCCTGCGTCTTCGCGCATCTTCCTCTACCCGGGCGTACTCTTCCATTTTGTCGAAGAGCTTCACCACCGACTTGACTGGCTTCCGCGCGTTATACTCGGCTAGCGGCCCCGGGCGAAGACCCTGTATCGCCGCATTGATGATGGTCGCTTCGTTGACGTCCTTGACCTGGCAGCGTACCTTAGCGAAGTGTTTGCAGTAGTCGCGGAGCGTCTCTGAGGGTTTCTGCTTGACGGCGAAGAGCTGATCCGCGTCAACGCACTCGACGTAGTTTCCTTGGAAGCTGTTGTAGAGGCGGTCGCGGATCTACTCCCAGGCGTACATGGAGTTTGGCTTGATGGCAAAAAACCAAGAAAGCGCTACTCCCTGCAACGCGAGGGGGAATCCCTTCGCCTTCGTAGTGTCATCCCCGCCGTCAGCTTCGATAGCAGTCTCGTATACGCGCGCGAACTCCCGAGGGTCCGTGTCACCTTTGTATGGCTCGATGGCGCTGGGGAACTTGAAGTCCTCTGGCCACGCCGCCCGCTGCAGACCTGCCGACAGCGGAGATTCTGGGTCCACGCGCAGCGGCCGGATGCGGCTAGACACGAAAGCGTCGCAGCCGTCTGCCCCCCGGCGTGGGCTCCGATACGACTACTGGTGGGATCTGCTGACTCCGAGCCTCTTGCGTACCCTGCACGGCCCTGTGGAGATCCGCCAACTCCCGCCGGAGCGTGCCAAGGGCCGTCAGCAGGACGTTGTCTCCCATAGACGCGACCGGGGCCACCGACGCATCCAAGCGCCCCGTCGGGACGGCGGCAGCCGCAGCCTGCTCTCCTGGGCTGCCCACCATGGCGACGCAATGGACTCGGATGTCGATGAGGGGGTCGGGCGCCGCGGCAGCGATGGCGGGGCCGAGAGTCGCGACGATGGTGGTGGGGTTGAGCGGCGCGTCATGAACACCGATGTTTGCGACCGTCACACCCGCGTCACCACCCACGCCTGCGGCTGCCAACGCCGAAGCCCCGATATTGATGCGAGATTCCGTCGCTCCCCCCTTCTTCTTCTTTTCTCCCGACAATGAAGCTTTCTTTGGTGCCCTCCTTCCTCGGATCTGGAAACATGCTCTTGTCCTCCCCACGGACGGCGCCAACTGTTGTGGTTGCAGACTAAACAGAGAGAGAGTATGGTAGTGGAGAGTTAGGTGAGCAATGGCTTAGGGTTTTTCCCCATGGCATGTGTTGTATATATATATATCCATATGGGGAGTGCTTTTACAATTATACCCTTACATCTGAGTATTCCCCTCAGGGGCACTTATGCCATTACACATGTCCCATTCTGGGCCTTACAATCCTTTAACAGGCCTGCTGGGCTTAGGTGGGGGCCACCCCTACGACATGTACTATTAGAAATTTGTACCTCGGAGTGTGGGCATCGAAAGAAACGTCGCCCACCATCAAAATGCCCTTCGAGGACCTGGATGACCACGTACTCATTGTGTCTGTATTTTGGCCAAACTGGTTGAGCACACCTCCTAGGTATCAAGCGACAGTTAGGGCCGAAGTCCTCCCTCCTTTGCAAGGGAAGGTCTTCTTTGGGTGACCCCGCTCCGACTGGACCCTCGGCGTCCGCCATAGTATATACTAGCACGACGGAGAAGGTACTTCTTCGTTCGATTTACAGGGTTCGATTCATGGGACCGCACCTATGCTCTTTATTTAGAACGAGAGAACTTATGCAATGGAGTATTGCTGACAAAATGGGGCAGTTTTGCTCAGTGAGATGACAAAACAGGCCAGCTTTGCGCAGTGACATGACAAAACAGGGCAGCTTTGCTCAGTGAGATGACAACAGAGGCCAGCTTTGCGCACTAATATGACAAAACAGGGCAGCTTTGCTCAGTGAGATGACCAAAGAGGTCAGCTTTGGGTAGTGAGATGACAAAAAAGTGCAGCTTTGCGCAGTGACATGACAAAACTGTGCAGCTTTGCTCAGTGAGATGAAAAAAGAGGCCAGCTTTGCGCAGTGATATGACAAAACGAGGCAGCTTTGCTCAGTGAGATGACCAAAGAGGTCAGCTTTGCGCAGTGAGATGACAAAAGAGTGGAGCTTTGCACAGTGACGTGACAAAACAGGGCAGCTTCGCTCAGTGAGATGACAAAAGAGGCCAGCTTTGCGTAGTGACATGACAAAACGAGGCAGCTTTGCTCAGTGAGATGACAAAAGAGGCCAGCTTTTCGCAGTGACATGACAACACGGGGCAGCTTTGCTTAGAGAGATGACAACACGAGGCAGTTTTGCTTAGTCACATGGCATGACGACGCAACCTTTTTGCAGTGATATGGCAGAACGCCCAGCTTTACTTAGTGCTACGACCACGCGGACCAGCTTTACACATTGGAGTAGAGAGAAAACGAATCCTATAAATTGGTGTGCATTCCATTTCGCAGGCCACACTGCACTTCTAAACCCCACACTACACCGTGCTTCCTTCACCCCACCGGGATGGACAAAAACCAGAAGAAGCAATGTGACAAGATGGTGAAGGCATGGGAGAAGACCCATGACCTAGCACGGTCAGCTGCCGCCTGCGATGAGAAAATAAGGGCTATTGCGGCCCGGGTAGAACAAGCCCAGCGTGCTACGAGGTCAGCTCCCCGCAATGAGCGGCCGCGTAGCAACAATTCCATCCCGAACGTCCCCACTGAGCGTTCGCCGTTACTCCCACCTGAGGGGGAGACACCCCCTGTTAGATCTAGATCGAAATGGAGACAGAGGGGGGTGAATGTCGTTTCTTTAAAATCGTCCCCGAGTAGTCATAACAAGAATTTCGCAGTAATGGTTGCCATGACAAAAAGATTAGCAAAGAATGATAGCAAAGATATTTCAGAAGAACCTTGCCAAAACCAATCTTGCCAACACTAAAAAAGAGCATGCACTCAAAGGAACTAAGTGATAGTTCAATGAATGTGCACTGCTCCTGGCCGAAGCTTGCCTAAAGCAAAAAGAGGCAATAAAAACTTGCTGCCACCAAACTGAAAGGAGAGCTACAGTAAAAACCACTAACCCTTGACGCCAACAGTAAAGCACAAAAGGAAATTCAAAGGAGAAGAGAGCAGACAATAAAAGAAACACAAGGACTAGAGAGCAGCAAGCTTTCTCAAAAGGACACAGGAGACAACAATGAAGAAGTAGACTGCTTGGCCGAAACTTTTGATAGTAACAGGGAATCAACAAACTACCTCTCGGATGAGACTACTTGAATTTCAAGCTAGCCAAGAAAAGCATCCAACTTGAGTTTTATGAACTGGATGAGACTACCTCTCGGCAAAGAACATTTAAACAACCCAAGAAAACAAGGGGCAATGGACTAATTAAAACATGCTGGCCAGATGCACAATTAATTAGTACACAGCCGAAAGCACTACTTGAAAGGAACAACTACTGCAGTGAATGAAGAGACTTGCTGCCGGCTTAGAGAGACCAAAAGAGAAACCGAGCTAATGCCAACATTCATGCGCCCAAGTAAAAATAGCAGTACACATGGTTTCTTTTGAGAACTGAGAGAAGGACAAGAAACTCAAACAAATAAAATATAGCACCATAGAAAAGAAAGCCAAATCAACTCAAAGCACAATCTCTCATATTGAAATTGATACGGACACATACATGATTACAAGGGTAGTTCTCAGCTCATCTCTCTCGATCTCTCACTAAACAAGTCTAGTCCCCATACATGATTAGGAGATCAAGAACACAACCCTAACTCTTACATACACTCTCTCAAAAATTCAGCACACCATCTCCCTCTCTATTTATAGCCTCCACTAATGGGTTCACCAAGTGCTTTACCCATTTAGCTTTTGCGCTTTACCCACAATCCACTTCCTTTAGTGCAGCTTTGCGTTTTTACCGAAACGCCCCTCGTGCACCTTCCAGGAAGCTTCCTCATTCCTTGCCCTGCAAGCCACGTAGCTTCGCCGTCTTCGGCACACCTCGACCATTCTGACCTCAGCGCCACCTGCGCCTAGTCCGGTCCACCGTGCTTCGCCACGACTCCACCTCGAGTCCACGTCGTCTTCGACACATCCCGACCGTTCTGACCTCAGCGCCACCTGCGCCTAGTCCGGTCCTCCGTGTCTCGCCACGAGTCCGTCTCGATGTCCTGCAGCCAACACAGACAAGAAACACATCACATAGCACCGCTCGACACATGAAAGCGTAAATAGCATCATACTTACTCATGATGAAGTCCAAACTTGTCGAAACATTAGAATACGCATCCTAAGCCAATACGACCAAGTTTGACCAAGTCCGACCGAGCACGATTGCGCCACGCAACGACTCAACTCCGAACCACTCAAACCAAACTCGACTTACCTAAACCAAAGTCAATTACTCATTACTCACATGTGGTCACCTCCACATGGTTCATCACCCCCCTTTGTTGGTGTGGGGTCATGTGCAAGTTCTTCAAGTCTAAGCACCGCATCAGCCTAGGTATGCGTTACTGGGGTTGCGCAAACTACTCCAGTGACTACCCCGATCGCAGTTTTGACACCGCAACCTATCGGCAGTCGGTAACGACCACATGCACCATTTTCTCCTACCTTTTCTCCTTCACAGCATGCACTAACAATCTCTCCCTTGTATTTATAGTCTCCAGAGCCCCTATGTGGTTACCGCAAATGGATCGATCTTGATATCCACCCTGCGGACCAATGGACCCTCGACTTCGAGGAGTGGAATGTCACACAGAACAAGGAGTTGCTGGAGGAGCGCCGCAAGAACGAGCAAACCCTGCATATACAACGTGAGACGCAAGCTCATCTCGAAGTGTGCACGCGTAGAGAGTGGGGAGGCTCATGAGAGGGAGCGCGAGAGAAAGAGGAAAATGGCGACTAAGGCAAAAGAGGCCGCGGAGGAGTTCAACGCCGAGTGGGCAAGAAAGGGAAAGTGGCCCCAGTCCACACAGTAGGTCGTACGAGAAGTTGGATGGGTTAGTCGCATATCATGCTATATATTATGCATGTAATAAAAATGTACGCGGCATGTTACTCCCAACTGTATTATGAAGTTTATTTCTATTCACATAAGCTTATTATCTCGTCTGTTCGCATTCAATGATTCAGATAGCAAGTCATTTAATAATATCAACATATCGGTTCTCTCCGTACACTAATTCTCAGTAACATCAAAATATCACTTACCACTATATGTATCGATCGTTCTACGGTCAATCGTTCTTAAAAAAAATTCCCAAAATTTTTTATGCACCTACAAAATTACAACTACATCAGATTTTTTTCCCCAGTTTAAAACTACAAAATTGACAAAACTCTAAAAAATCACGGGGGACTGAGTAAAGTCGCCCCCCATTGGGCGACTGCACTGCAAGTCACCCACCCATTGGGCGACTGCATGCAAGTCGCCTAATAGGGAGGCGACTAGTTGCAGTCGCCCGAGAGTAGAGCGACAGAAATTCTGTCGGTGTCTGGTTGGGTGATTAACTCCAGTCGCCCAATGGGGTGCGATTGGAGCCTATTTTTGTAAAAAAATTTCCCGCTGGTATATTTCTGTATTTTGGAATAAAAAATAGATTATTCGTACAAAAATTTCCATCTAACAGCACCATAAAATATCTAAGGGGTCTGACAGGGGTTGAATGAGTCCACAATATCACCTTGAATTCTCTATAAGAAAATAGGAGTTTCTTTTCTAATTTTTAGATAAGAGGGTCTAGTAATCAGCTTCCCTTTAGTACAAGTAGGGTACATGAAGTCTTTAGGTCTAGGACAGCATGTGGATTTATGTTATGGCCAACAAAATTATTAATGATTTGTTGCATCATACCCAAACCAGGATGACCCGAACGATCATGACAGATCTTAAAAAGTTATGGGTTTTTAAATATTTTTTCCATCATAACATAGTCTTCAAGTTTTATATATGTGTATTACAATCCTAATGAGAAGGAAAGAAGTTTTTCGATCACAAGTTTTTGGCATCCATTACACTTAGTCATGGGTAGGTATTCTGTATTGTCCTCATTATTGGTTTTAATGTGAAAACCATTTATATGAATGTCTTTAAAGCTTAGAAGGGTATGTTTAGATTCAGGATACAAAAGAGCATCCTCCACTATTATACGGGTACCCATAGGAAGAACTATGATGATCCTTCCAGTGCCAATAATGAGAGCATCACTTCTAGCAATGGTCATAATATTCTTACTTTTCTTAGTTAAAGTCTAGGAACATTTAGTTTCTCTAAGAATTGAGTTAGTCGTACAACTATCTACAAGATGGATTTACTTCTCTGCCATTGGATCATATAGAGTTATTCTATAATTAAAGCATGATTCATTATCAATCAATTGTTCAACAGGGAACACAACTAAAAATATAGAACAAGCATAGACCAAATAAATCAATGTATCAAATAGTCTAGGAAATAATGATGATAATTGTACCAAGTGTTTAGCCTAAACAAATAATAAATGACAAATGATCAACATGAGCATGAATATAACCAATGTTCTTCAAGAAATAATCTAAACTGATAAGCAAATTAATGAAGGACACGCCATCGATGGACAACTAAAAGAGTAAATAGGAGACTATTGTAGGTCTCCATACATGTCCTGGGTATCCTTCTGGATCTCCATGAGCTCGGTCCCAAGATGGTCGTCATGCTCCATGGAGACATCCTTGCCTCTTGCCATGGTATCAAGGACCATGTCATTGGTCTTCTCGATGTCCTGGTGAGCATCAGGCGGAGCAGCGAAGTGTGTCTCGACCTTGTTCCCCTGGGTCTTCTTGACTCTACCAGTGAATTGCATGTAAAGGTCCACCAAGTGCTTCGAGTTGCGGTAGGTGCATGACCAATGGCCAGTGCAGCCACACCTAAACAAGTTAGAAGTGGACAAGCAGTCTAGTTACCTAAGTCATACTTCTGGGACTTCCCTTTACCTTTATCCTGGGGTTTGCCATTTCCCTTCTGCACTTTGACCTTCTTCCATTTGCCCCGATGTTGCTTTGGGCCCTTTTCGTGGCCATGGCTACTATTAGCTCACTAAGCAATGGTGTGTGCTTCAGGCACAACCATTGTCCTAGTGGGACATGCATGATGGTTTTGCATCAGGAGATCATCATGTTTCTCTACTTCTAGTAGGGTGTAGATAAGCTCATAGTACTTCGAGTACTTGGCTTTGTCGGTACCGTTGCTACAGTACCCTCATGTTGGGGTGGAAGATGCATAGAGTCTTGTCTATCATTTTAGCCTCTATAACTTTCTAGTTACAGAACCTCAACTTGGAGACAAGCTTGTACATGGTAGAGTTATACGCAGCCACGATCTTCAAATATTAGAACCGTAGGCAGGTTCATTCACGCTGCACTTCTGGGAACATAACGGATCTTTGCTGGTCATACGTTCCTTCAAGGAATTCCACAATGCCATTAGGTCCTCCTCCATTAGGTACTCAACCTTTAGGTTCGTGTAGAGATGGTGCCTTAGGAAGTGTAGGACCACACACTTAGCAGCCTTAGGAATAGCAGGGGCACCAGCTACTGGCTGGGTGATAGTGGCTCCAAGAGATCGAGCCATCAAGTTGATCTTAATGTACATAGCCTAGGTAGGGTAATTATTGCCATTCATGGCGAGCGCAATGAATTCCTTCTTTGCAATGTCTAACATATCCTACATTATGTTCATGCAATTTTCTATAAATTTTATAACAAGTAAAAACAAAAAATACAGCATGAACAGTACTAAAATAATATGGATTGGTTGAAATCTATCCAACAAATAATTCTATAAATCCCCGAGAGGGTTCCTAGCAATTTTTAAGATTTTATGCTATTAAAAATCACATGTATGCCTGGGCCCTTATGCCAAAGGACACTTGGGACCTCATGCCCGAGAACGCCTAGAACTATGCATCCGAGAGTAGAAAATATAATTATACTAAATCAATAATTGCCAGGAAAGGAAACCATAAAATATGATGCTTCTAAAAAGTGCTAAGTCTAAAGTTTACCAAATTAGCGGAAGCTCATATGCCTGAAAACAATGTTTCTAGGATTAATTATGGCGATGATGGAAAATTACATAATTATTTAATTAACTTAAACCATTCAGGGTTAAAGCACAAGAATATTAGAATATTAAATCTAGTACAAAAATAAAAAAAACTAGAAGGTTTATTCTGCAAAAATATATTGAAGTCCGGAATTTTCTATAATTTCCCAAAAGTCTAGGGGGTTTATGCAAGAAATCCCTTTTGTCATAAAATTATTTTAATTGTCCAAAAACCAGGGGCTGTTATGGAAGTTTTCAATTAGTAGACTGACTTTAACGGGCTGAGCGACCCACTGACCCACCCGAGCGATCTGAAAACCGGTCACTAGGGTTTCCCCCTAGGGCCGGTTGGTCTAGTGGTGGTGGATGTAAGGGGAGCCTAGCCAAGGGGCGCAGTCGTCCAAGCGGCTGGGGGCGGAGGTGGTCGGCAGATCGAGGAGGTGTTAACCGAGGGTCGGTTGGGCATAAGAGGCCGAGTGCGTGGGCTTTTGCCAACGGCCGGGGCAAAGATCTAATCATGGGAATTACCACTAATTCGCGATAAACATATCTAATATTGGTAATTAGTGCTAATTAAATTGGGGATTAGGGAGAAGGAAATCCTAACGATGTATTGATCCAGCCTTGAAGAGCAAAACGAGCTGGTGGCATGTTAAATTATTGTAGTTGTGGTAGGAAAACTCCAATCCAATCACACACAAGAAAGACACATCACATTAGGAATTGATTTCTTTATTGATATTTCTTTCCTATAAAATAAGGTCTACTACAGTCATAACCCACTAAAGGCAGTTTTGGAATTTGCCTATTAAAACCCTAAAGCCTTGTTGGATGCTAGGGTTAAATTTCCTAGGGAAGTTAGAGCCTGGGAGAAATTTTTATGTCATACGGACCCCTATGGAATATAATCTCCGCCCAGAAAATTCTCCTTTGTTTGGTAGTGGTGGGGGTTAAGAATCCGACCCACTGAAACCATCTAGGCCCCTAAAAATGGTTTGGTAATTAATGAATTTATGTGAATATGGGACTAACATGTTTAATAAGCATGCGAAGGTTTAGTCCATATATGAGCAACAAGATGCAAGCCAAAGGATAAATATGAAAACCAAAAATGGTTCAAGGCAAAGGTATACTTAGAATAGGACCCCTTTTATTTTTACCGGTCTTAAGGAGAAAAGATGGAAGACCGGATTATAGGGTAGATAATCGTACCATAAAGAGCGATCATGGCAAGTAGCTTGATAGCAAATTTTATGTGCCATTTGGATCAAATTAGAAGCAAGCATTCATCAAAAATCATATTTAAAATCAAAACTGTGCTCTGTCTGGAAGAGCGGTAGTACCGCAGATTTGAACGTCGGAACTACAGGAGAGCGGTAGTTTCGCGCCCAGAAGCGGTAGTACCGGCGACCAGAAGCTCCAATTTTCGAGCGGAGCCTTTTTTTCCAGAGAGCACCCCCGGATGCGTTTTAGATTCTACGGGAACGGAAGTACCGGCGATTTCAACACCGAAACTACCGCAGGGAGTGGTAGTTCTGCATTTTGGAGCGATACTTCCGGAGCCTGGAAGATCCGGAGGTTGAGCGGAACGTTTTTTCCAGAGAGCTCCTCCAGATGAAATCTGGAATTTCGTGGAGTGGAAGTACAGGTGATTTCAACGTCAGAACTATCGCAGGTTGCGGTAGTTCTGCCATCTAGAGTGGTACTTCCGGAGTCCGAAAGCTCCGGACCTAGAGCGGAGCCTTTTTTTTCCAAAGAGCGCCAAATTTGGGACTTTTGGATTTCCGGAGAGTGGTAGTACCGCGCCGACTTTGCGGAACTACCGGAAAGCGGTAGTACCGCGAGTTACAACGACGATAGTGTTGGACTGAAATGGCGACAAAGGGGGGGTGAATGTCGACTTTTAAAACTGTCCCCTCAAATTACCAACAAGAGAGAATCCCCTTCGATAGCTATGGAAAGCTTTGAGGTAGATAAAATACGCCCTCTGGACAATCACCTAAACTAACACAGGAAATAGCTAAGCAACAGCAACCAAGCGAACAAGAGAATCAACATGCGAGAGCAACCGGGCGGTCAGACCGCAATGGGCAGGGCGGTCTAACTGCTCTAGCAATGCCGGTCAGACCGGTGGCTCAAGGCCGGTCAGACCGCCAACTGTCGGTCGGTCTGACCGCCCCTCGGGAAATCAGACAGGCGGTAGAGTCCAAATTTCAGACAAACTATGATCTTCAGTCAGCAGGGAAAATTGATGTTTCCTTCTGAGTTTCTCAGTCCAGAAAGACAAGATAACATCAAATATAGCAAGGGGAATCCAGGGAACCGAAGAAAACCAAATCAAGGGTAAGAATTTCAGATTTTACCCAAGAACTGAAAAATACAGAGAGCAGCTCAAAAAACTTAAATTGCCATTCAATCTTTGATCCTTTGACCCTGAAACTTTGAGGATAACAAGTTAATAGCCTCTGGACTTTATATGCCAAGTTTCAAGCCATCTCAAGGAGGGAATCAAGATTTTCACCAAAACCCTAGAAATGAAAAGGATGAACACAGGAGGCCCAAAAGACAAAAACTGAAATCAAACACTTGGCTCTGGGATTTTAGCTGACCAAATGGTCAAGAATCATAACCCCATCACAGAGCAATCCATTTTGGTACTCCTCAGCAAGAAACAACAAGAAATCAAAAAAATCAAGAAATCATGCATAGAAAGCAATGAAGGGAAACAGAGAACAGGGAGTCAATCAATCTCAAATAAAGACATCTTGGATTAATAATGAGGAAGAGAGATACATGATTACGTAGAGTATCAACTTATACCATCCCTACAACCCCATACATGCTTAGAGAAATCAAGAACCCATCTCCTATCCTTCTCCCTAGCTCTCACATACACAAGAACAACACACAGGAAGGAGACAACGAACGAGACACCCTCTGTGTTTTTCACCAACTCATCAACCACTAAAGCCTAAAGCAAAACAACCTCTCCAAAGGTTCTTTTGACTCAAGCAAACCCTAACTCTCTCCCAAAGCCCTGGGAATACATGCAGCCACTCACTCCTATTTATAGCCCTTGCTAACGGGTCTCCAACCTATTACGCCCGCCAAATCCAACGGAACCTGCTCCCGCTTGTGCAGCCTCGCGAAATTACCAATTCGCCCCTCCTGCACCTTCCGGGAAGCTTCCGCGTTCCTTGTCGTCCAAGCCTCGCAACCACCTCGAGTCTCCGCCATCTTCGACACATCCCGACCGTTCTGACCTCAGCGCCACCTGCGCCTAGTCCGGCCACCTCGTGTCTCGCCACGACTCCGCCTCGACGTCCTGCAGCCATCACAAACAAGAAACACATCAAATAGCACCGCTCGACACATATAAGAATAAATACATTAATGAAACCACATTAAGCATGAGATAGCCCAAACCTGACAAGCCAACATAATATGCATCCTAACCACTTTGACCAGGTTTGACCAAGTCCGACCGAGCCCGATTGCACCACGCATCGTCAAGGTCCGAACCATCCAAATCAAACTCGACTTTCCTAAACGGATGTCAATTACTCATCATACACATGGGGTCATAACCACATGGCTTCTCAGGTAGTACCGCACCGCCAAATCCAATAGTCACTGCAGAGCTCTGACATAGCCATTCTGTCGCGAAGATTTGGTAGCGGTAGTACCGGCCCTATAAGGGCGGTAGTATCACTCATCTTGATTTTTTTAGGAAATTATGCTAAACGGCTAGTTTTGGTTGGTGGAGGCTATAAATACCCCCACCACTGCTCAAGGACTAAGGTTAGAAACCCATTGAACATTCTTTGAGCCCTAGAGCATTCATTCCACCCTCATTCTCACTTGTGCATTCAATTTGAGGTGGTTGAGCAAATAGTGCTTGCATCCATTAGTTGATCCATTTGGCACTCATTTGCACTCAAGTGCAGCCCAGGTTTATTACTCTTAGTGCTTACCGGCACTTGGACGATTGGGCGGAAGGTTGATCGGTGATCTTCTCAAGAAGATTGTGAGAAGACTCGGTATTCTTATGAAGGTCGAAGCTCACCTACCTGGAGCGGGGAAGAGCTACCACTAGTGATCGAGGTGCTTCGGCTTAATTCGTGGAGCCGGTCCGATTCGTTCGGGCTAACCTCAACATGGACTAGGGGAAACCGGCAAGTTTCCGAACACCACGGTAAAAAGATCGATTGTGTACATTTCTCTCTTGCTTTCTTCTAGGTCTTACTTGTTTACATTATAGTGATCATTTACTTGTGTTAGAGCTAGTATTGTTATTTAGTTGACTAGACTTGTGTAGGATTAATTGCTTTACACACTTGTCACTAGAATTGTAAAGAATTAATTGAGTAGACAAGAAAAATTTTAAAACCCTCCTATTCACCCCCCCTCTAGTCAGTATCCTTGATCCTACACCCACCTAAAAATTGAAGAACAAAGTTGAAAAATTCATAAAAAAGGAAAAACTTAGAAAAATCAAAGAAATTGCAAAGAACAAAAAGAAAAATGTCATGGGTGGTGGCTCCATGGCTCGATGCGGGTGGGCTGAACGTGCATTGTCAATGTTGACCATGGCAAAGTAGCCAGCAACGCTAACCCATGGTGGTCCATGGCTAGATTTGGGAGATTTTCAAGCCGACGCTCAGCTCTACCATGATGGAAGACAAGATCTTCTCATGTACTACTGCCGAGGGTGACACCATTGTTGTTGTCATGTCCAACAAGGCCTACGAGCCGCTCCATTACAACATCGCACCAGATGCGCTCATCCCCTTGGGAAGTTTGCCTCTATCGGTGCCCCTATCTACTCGTGGACTTCGAGGAGAAGGTGCCCTCCCTATTGCCCAAGCCTAGGCGCAAGAAAAGGAGGAGGGTGATGTAAGGTCGATTGGGAGGGCTGGACACCTAGGAGAGCAACAAAGTGAGGGAACGTAGTGTGTCCTAAAAGTGAGGAAGGCAAGGTGTCGTCGCGCTCGCACTAAGGGAAATTCTCTTTGATCCAAACAAGCACTTGGGTTGAGCAGGAGAAATCTTCCATGGGCCAATTTTTGATTTGGCCTCCAAAACAAGCCCAGAAAGCACCTGTTCCTATTGGAGCTTCTCATTCTCTCGCAAACAACCCACAACTACACAACCTTAAATCTCACCCACACATTGTGTCACATCCCAAAATTTGGCTTTGTGAAAAATTTAAATTCAAATTAATTATTTTAAGGTAATTGGATTTTACTTGGCTTTTATTTGCCTTTCTGGATTTTTCTGGAATTTAAAAACTATTTTTAGAGCTTAAAAAGTAATTCAAAATATGAAAATTAAATATCAACAGTAGTTGGAAATAATTTTATTTAGTCCAAAATATGTCCAGGAGCTTCTGTGAATTTTTCTGGAATTTTTGGAGGTATTTTCATATTTTTCTGAGGCCTAAATAAATTTCTAGCTTTTTCTGAAATTAAAAATCATTAAAAATCTCTCCCTTTTCCTCCAGCCGACGCGTGGACGGCCCAGATCCGCCCACGTCGCCGCTCGGCCGATCCGGCCCGCTTTTTCCCCTTCTCTCTCTGCCCCTGGGCCCCGGCTGTCAGCCACCCGCGTTCGCATCCCGCCATCCCCTCCTCTTTGGGCGACGCGTGTACAGCCCGCCTCATCTCGGCCGTCCCCGCTTCGCCCGCTCTCGGACGCCCGATCCGCCTCTGGGTTGCGTGGCAGCCATCCGCGCCGCCCGCCCGCTCCCTTCTCTCTCTCACTGCACGCGGGGCCCGCCTGTCGGATTCGTCGTCCCCGCGGAGCCGCCCCTTTCCTTTCTTTCCCTCCCTCCATCCTTTCTCGCCGGCCGACCGTACCCGAGCCGAATCCGGCCCTTTCCCTCTGTCTTCTCTCCGTTTGTGGAAGCCCTGGACGCCGCCGCGACCGAATCCCCGATCTTCCGGGCTCCCCTTCCATCGGCGCCCCCTCTTTCCCGTTTCTCCCCTTTCCTTCCTTTTCCCGGCCGACACACCGGCGAGCGATTGCGCGCCCGTGTCCCCTCCTCCGCCCCTATAAAAGCCCCCCTTGGCTCCGCCTTCTCCCGCACCACCTCCTAGCGCCCTCCACTTCTCCCTTTGAGCCCCGAGCGCCGTCGCACCAGAAGCTCCCCGTGCGCGTCCGGTAAGTGCTCCGGTGAGTAATCGCCGTCACCTCGGTCTTCCCCGAAGCTCGCCGCCGCTACCTCGAGCACCCCCGTGGCCGTGCGGTCCTCCCCGACGCCTCAGCCGCCCCTCCCCGCCGCCGGAGCGCCGTCGCACCGAAGGACCCGAGCCAGCTCCGCCTCCCTCTCGTCGCCGGCCACCTCCGCCCGTCCCCGAGCCCTGCCAACCCCTCCGTTGGATTCGTCTCCACTCCGGGTTTGCATTTCACGCGTCACCCGAACCCCTCCGCCACTCCCTCGCCGCCGACGACCCTGCCTCCGGCCACCTTCCCCGGCCTCCCCTCCGGCAGGTAACTCAAAAGGCTTGATTGCCCTATATGGGTAGGCAAAGCCTCCCCCTCCCCTCTGGTTAGCAGCGCACTCCCTCGACTCCCCGGTGCGCGTTCGAGCCCTCGGCTCCGCGCGCTGGGTTGAGTTTTTCGTTATTATTCCGCGCTGACAAGTGGGTCCCACCCGTCAGCGGCAGCCGACTGTGCGGGCCACTGTCGTCTGGGCCCCACCCGCCTGTGTCAGCATCTGACAAGTGGGTCCAGATCTCAGTGGGTCCCACATGTCAGTGACTGCCAGTGGTTACTGGTCAGTGGGTCCCACCTGTCAGGCTCTCAGAATTAAAATAAAAGATTAAAATTTGATATTCCAGTGGGCCCCACCTGTCAGAAATTTGGGAATTTCTAGATTTATTCAAATCTGAGATTTTCAAATGAGCATAACTTTCTCATTTTAACTCCAATTCCAGCCATTCAAATTTCTAAATTCATCTAAAATCATAATCTATCCAACTATGGCCTCTGTTGAATTTTGGATCTTATTTGAATTTCGTTTGTATTTATTTGCTTTGTTGCCTCGTCTTTTCTCGCGTAGATTCCAACGTTGTCAACGAACCCTCTTCACAGCAGCAAGAAGACCCAGAAACCCTGCAAGAAGGCAAGTCTCCTTTGATCATTTTGAGCCTATGCTTTTGAAATGTTTTTAAAATATTTTAAATTATATGCATTGCTATTTACATAAAGTCACTAGTTCAAGTCTTTAGGAATTAGTTATTCCAACTTTGTTATGCCCTCATTTGACATTGATTGCCATGTACCTTGTCACCCTAGAACTTCCTTTGTCTCAATAATGAGATTAATATTAATCTTTGTGAATATTAGAATGGTAGTATAATGCTTAGTCATGCTATCTAATATCCTTTGAAAAATCCTGAAAATGGGAAATTATGGTTTATTATTAAATCCTTGTGTTTGAAAGTGAAGTGGCAATTGGAGTTGTCACTGTGATTTTAAAAATAAAATAAAAATGTGAAAGTTGGTTTAGATTAGGGTGGATGGTTGTTTGGGTTGGTGCAGTAAGCACGAGAACTTGTTAAGTGTATGTTCCACCCTAGTCAATTAAGGACCGACGCTTGTGTTTGTCCAAACTGAGCATTAACCGTACAACCACAAGTCTATATGGGTACGACCTAGCTAACTAACCTATAAAGGTGTAGTTTAGATATCACCAGTGGTGTATTGAGTGCCAGGGTGTACTGGTTACTCATAGTGAGGGACAGGGTTTACTGTACTCATATGGCGCAAGAGGGGGCTTCAGATTGGGCGGATTTAACCCTTCTGCGGTGAAACCTCAGCGGGTGGTCTCTAGCTATACTGGAGTAGGTGAAAGGCTTTGTGATATTTTATCTGGGTCTCATGCCAAAGGAAGCATGTTGACTATTAAGATAATTTATCTCTTGTGGGTAAAGTTGTACAACCTCTGCAGAGTGTAAAACTATTCGAATAGCCGTGCCCACGGTCAAGGGCGGGCAAGGAATGCATTCACATGGTAGATTTCTGGTTTTGGATTTAAAATCAAAAGTTTTGTATTCCGAGGGTGGAGGGAACTCTCGGAAGGGAATCCTGGCGGATGGAGCCAGAGAGGGTGGATGGAACCCGCAGTTTAAAACTTGACCAATGGTAATTGGTTAGCTAGTGTTGGTAGTTGGAACCTTCACTAGAAAGTTAATTCTGTTAAAGCATTTACTTCATTAAATTAAAGCCTTCGAAAATAATTAGTAGTAATTGAGATTTCAAATATTGCTTTGTGCAAAAGAACCATATGGCCTTCTTTGTTAAGCCTTGCATCTATGCATTTTTCCCAAGACTTGCGGAGTACTTTATGTACTCACATGCTACACTTAAAAATAACATCTCAGAGGAAGTTGAAGCTCAAGAAGGTGACTACGACTACTGCTTCGCTTGTGGCTGTGATGGATTCTTCCCGGAGGACTAGGTCGCGCTTCCCCAGTCAATTGCCTGTGGCGAATTGATGGGTCATCCTCGAGTTTTATTTGCTTCCGCTCTATTTCTTGTGTGCGAGGTCTTAAACCTCCTTTGTAATAATGAGACCCGGTGGTCAGTACTCTTAATTTTTGTAATAAATCGTTGATGGTGATGTTTTCCATTCTGTTTGACTGTGTGCACTAGCTTTGATCTGGGACTAGTGCTGTAATACACAGAGGGTCCGGGTTTGATAATCCGGGGTCCCGACACATTGACTTGGATAACCGAAGCTAGCCAGGAGCACGTTGGATTGGTAAGTAAAAAAAAGACCGATCAATGGAACCTGCTGTCCTTAGAATCACACATGCTTCAAGGCTTCAATCAAAGTGCCCCTCAAGGCACAAAACATCACATCTGTGCATGGTACATGTAGTGAGACTGTGAGACTCAAACTAGCCTTTGTTCTCCCATGTTCTGTTAGTGATCAGTGACAAAGCCATGATAAAAATAAAGAATAGGCTCAAAGAACTAAGCTAAATTGAGACAAATATAGTAAACATGGTCTTGTGCATTTGAATTCATACACAAATAAAAGAGAAGCAAAACAAGAAAGCAAAAATACAATGAGGGTAACTGAGAGACCATGTGGAGGTCATCCCATGTGTGTGATGAGTAATTGACATCAGTTTAGGAAAGTTGAGTTTGATTTGGATGGTTCGGACCTTGACGATGCGTGGTGCAATCGGGCTCGGTCGGACTTGGTCAAACCTGGTCAAAGTGGTTAGGATACATATTATGTTGACTTGTCAGGTTTGGGCTATCTCATGCTTAATGTGGTTTCATTAATGCATTTATGCTTATATGTATCGAGCGGTGCTATTTGATGTGTTTCTTGTCTGTGATGGCTGCAGGACGTCGAGGCGGAGTCGTGGCGAGACACGAGGTGACTGGACTAGACACAGGCGGTGTCGAGGTCAGAACGGTCGGAGGTGTCAAAGACGGCGGAGACTCAAGGTGGTTGCGAGGCTTGAACGACAAGAGACGCGGAAGCTTCCCAGAAGGTGCAGGGGAGCGAATTGGTAATTTCGCGAGTCTGCACAAGCGGGAGCGGGTTCCGTTGGATTTGGCGGGCGTAACGGGTTGGAGACCCGTTAGCCAAGGGCTATAAATAGGAGTGAGTGGCTGCATGTATTCCCATGGCTTTGGGAGAGAGTTAGGGTTTGCTTGAGTCAAAAGAACCTTTGGAGAGGTTATTTTGCTTTGAGCTTTAGTTGTTGAAGAGTAGTTGAGGGCAGCAGGGTGTGTCTCCCTCGTTCATCCCCTCTCTGTGTGTGTTCTTCCAAGAAGCATGTAGTGTGAGTGAGTTCTTGGCTTGGGAGAGGGAGAGGATGAGTTGAAACTCCTTGTAATCATCCCTGGTTCTAATGTCCATGCGTATGGGGACTCATCTGTAATCCTCGTTTGATTGGAATGAAGTTCTGAATTTTATCTCTCGTGCTCCTGTTTTGCCTTCGATGCTCTCTGTGGTTGATTTATGAGATTTTCGTTTTTGCATTGTTTCTTGCCCAGGAGGTGTAAAATGGGTTGTTCTATGTTGGGATGATGCCTCAAGATCATTTGATCAGTTAAAATCCCAAGAGCCCATTCTTGATTCCAAATTTTGTTTTTGGTCTTCTCTGTTCATCTTTGCTTTTCTAGGGTTTTGGTGTAAATCTCGATTCCCTTCATGAGATGGCATGAAACTTGGCATGTTAAGTCATGTGGCTATTAAGTAGCTATTCCCAAAGTTTCATGGCCAAAGGATCAAAGGTTGGATGGTAATTTGAGATTTGGTACTGCTCTCTGTATATTTTCAGTCTTTTGGTAAATTCCTAAATTCTTGTTCCAGAGATGGATGTTTATGTTTCCCCAAGTCTCTTAGGCTATTTTATTCATTTCCTCACTGTTCTGGACTGACTAGGTCAAGAGAAAATCTCAATATTCTCAGTTGGGGGAAGTTCATGTTTTTAATCTGAAAAATCTGCTTGCTGTCCCCCTGAATCCCGAGGTGCGATCAAACCGGAATACATATGGCGGTCAGACCGGCATTTAGCCGGCGGTCTAACCGGCGGCAAAGGACCGGTTAGACCGGCCTGGCCACTGCGGTCTGACCGCCCGGCATGTTGAAGTCAGGTCGCCCCCTTCTGATTTTTTGTGCTGACTTCCATTTTTCCTTGAGTGTCTCTCTTGTTTCTCTTTTGGCCTTCTGTGAGTTTCCAGAGAGTTTAAGTTCTTCTCTTGATAGCCTTTCTTTGGCCATAGAAGAGGAGACTTGCTTTTGAGTTGTCAAGGGAGATTTGTCCTAGTCTCGCTTCCCTTTTTATTCCTTGAAGTTCCAAAGAGTGTTTGATTCCTTCTTCATAGTTTTCTAGCTATCGGAGAAGCATATCTTCTAGTGGATACTTGCCAGGGGTTGTTTTTAAAGTCGACATTCACCCCCCCTCTGTCGCCATTTCGGTCCAACAGTAACTCACTAATGGAAATACATACCCAAAACATATAAATTGTTATTCAAGGGATTAAGCTAAATCGAGACAAACATAGCAAACTTGCTCATGATTTCTTAGGTAATCTTCAAAATAATTTTATAAAGTATAGGTTGTAGTGATGCATTTACAAATGCATTTGAGGCCTTATATGATAGTCAAAAGAAAGAAACATAAACAAGGACATTCAATCATATAATTAGTGGAGCATCTTCTAGAAATAAGAACAATCATACAAACTTGCTCGCTGCCTCACTGGTTAGTGGTTGCTAGCTTGTTGCTTCCCAATCTGCCCCAACTTAGAAATCGACATTTCTTCAGTTCTTCCCCAAATGGGAGCCTAGGATAGGCAAATAGCACAGGCAATGTAGCACCGTGCCACCGGCCTCGGTCCTCCGCCAATTGCCCCTAAACCCTAAACTCTCATCGCATATATAGGCCCTGTTCTTTTTAGCTTCTAAAATCTGCTTTTCGGCTTTTCTACAGTAACTTGCTTTTAAACGGAATATCTTTTCAAGATAGGGTCTACTAGTTAATTGTAGCCCATACTGTACCGATTTCATTTATATCGATAAAAACCGCACGTGAGTTTCTGTTACTCTGTAATCTCTCGCATGAATAGCCCAAAAGCCACAAATCGCAGACAAAAATCATAAGTTTCAGCCAAAAAGAACAGGCCCATAGTCCATATGTAGAATGATATAATCACAACTATTGCCGGACTCCAACCTCCAACTGTCGCCCTAGCCCTCAACTCATCACACCGCTGCCTCGGCTTCTCCATGTGGCCATTGACTGCCTCGTGACGCTGCGCTGCTGCCAGCCTGCCACCACCAGCCGCCTAGGGTTTTCTTCTCAGCCACTTAGGTGCGTGCACTCCTCCTCCCAATTTCTCGATCCTTGTCTTCCTTCTTGGAGACTACTAGTGTATTGCATCCTGTGACTAGTGGGATGGGCCTTAGTTGCCAAGTTGGGCCATATGCGATGGTTGTGGACTGATATGTGATTGCCTTCCTCCCTCAGTTTAACATCATGGTGTGTAGGCGGAGCTTCAGAAGCTCCATGGCCATGGCAGCGTGGCTGGTCGGGGTACAGGAAGGAGGAGAATGGGGTTGCGCACGAGGGTGGGCTTGAGCCCAACTAAGCCCACCCGATGATTTGCCCCTGTTAATGATGACACCTAAATGGTTCTTGATACTACTTTTGGTTGCAAATACAAGTCGTCTACATGTACAACTTTGTATTGTGTTTCATGTTTCATGCACCAAATAGTTCACCAAAAAGTTAAATTGATGAGGAAGCATGGGCAATGTATTTCAATATTTTAACTGCTAATTTTTGTCATATATTGTTGTTACAAATCAAAAGTTATACAAATAAGATTACATTTCGTGACAAATCTACCGATACCAATTTCATGTCCTGATGTAGAAAGAAGATATGATTCAAAATGACTTGTATTTTTTCAACCGGACGCCTCACTAATTCCCAACCACCCGGACCTCTAGCACACGGTTGTTGCATCCCACTGATTGAATAAGGCCCAGGCCCACTAGTCTACTAACCAGCATATGCAAGTAAAATTTTTGCTTTTTAGCCCAAAATTTGAAAGTTTTTTATATATGAACCCCTGGAGAAAAGATTTGCAAAAATGGACCCTTACCACGGCGTCAAAGCATATGGCTCCCATGGTACACAGCACGGCGCTATATGATTTGGCACCAGGAGTGGCCACGTAGGAGCCACGGTGGCACAACACGGCGCCAAAGCACATGGCGCCGTGCTGTGTACCCACGGCGCTAACTGTCGTGGCACCGTGCTCTGGGACTTAGCCTGATCTTCAGGTTTTGGTGCAAGTCCACTTATCACGGCGCCAGACCAATTGGCGCCGAGCGGTTTATATACGGCGCCAGCATCTTTGGCGCCTCCTACGGCGCCAAAGGACCTGGCGCCGTAGTCCAATATCTCGGCGCCAGAAGCTTTGGCGCCATGCTAGCTACACCTGCAGAAAAAACAGCAAACTTTGCTGTTTTTTCTGCAAAACATATGCACATACACATATACATATACATTCACACATAAACATCTGAAAAACGTAAACGACAACATCGCATAATTATCAATAAGTCTCAAAATATTGCATAACATCACATAACTATCAAAAGTCTCAAAACATCACATAACTATCAAAAGTCTCAAAACATTAATAAGTCACTGCCTCTTGGCCCTTCCCTTGCCTTTGGCCAGGGCATCAGTCCCTAGAGTGTACGTGCTCGGGGGATTGGCCGAACGAGGAGGCCGCTGCGAAGCCTGAGTAGATGGTGCGCGGCAATCACAACGACCTGCCGCCCGACTGAGGCAACGTCGAAGTCTCTGCAAGTAATGATATGTCACAATTGCATACATGCTAAATGGATCTAACTTAATGAATTATCTTCGTACCGTCAAGAGGTCTCTCAGGCGGTGGCTCTCGCTGTCCAGGTCGCCAACTAGGGAGTTGAGAGCCTCGTCGATCTCACGCACCGAGGTTGGAGAGAAGTCCCCTAAAGAAATAAGGAAACATAAGTAAGTGTGAGATAAACATACTGAACCAAAGTATTGCAAATATAATGCTTTCCGTACCACTCGATCGAGAATCGGAGCGGCCTCGACCACTGTGCCCTCCCTCGCACGCCTGTCGTACGCAGTGTCCTCGTCCTCGGACGAAGCGAGGTCCGCGTAGTCGACATCAGTCCACTGCTGCCTCAGCCTGTAGCGGGTGGCAGTGTGGTACCAGGCAAGTAATCCCGGAAGGTGGCGTTGCTGTGGGGGGTATTGTCCCGCTCGCAGTTCTCCTCCATCCTCTTCCACCACTGGACGTACTCTCGGTGGTGATGAGCGAAGTCCATCACCTTTCGTTGGCGGACCCTGTCGAACCTGTACATATAGCAGATGTTAACAATAGGTGTTAGAGTAAGAACCAATACAATTCTAAATGAAACAAAAATTGTAACTTACTTGTGCAAAGTAACAGATGTCGACACCTCCTCGGGGGGATAGAACTGCATGAGCCCAAACTGCCGCGCAACTCTGTGGGGGAGGTGAATCTCCACAGCGTAGAAGCAAATCAACGGACACCTCATCCTCCAAATATGGTAGTCCCTGCGGCACATGGTGCTGAGTGGTAGGGCTACAACCTGTGGCTCGGAGTAAGGCTCCCACGAGACCTAGTAAGCAAACATACGGGCAAACACACGATTAGCCATGTACAAAAACCAAGAACTGTAGGAAAAATAAATGCATTACCAATTTCTTACCATCATGGGAGACAAGGTGTCCAACTCGTTGCTGAAATCCATGTACACCCGCTGAGTGGTTGCGTACAGGACTGAGACGCTATGCCACAGGTACGCCACAGTGGGGCCGAGGTCGTCCACACCCTGTGGACGCCAAGGCTGCGCCTGGAACACGTGAGGGTGCCCCACAGGAATGCGTGTCCACATCCACATCTGCAGGAGGAAGACGCAGCCACCGAGCGTCGACGTGGGCGCCTTACATCTGCAGGCCTCGCAAAGCTGGCGGTAGAGGAACGCGAGAACCGCCGAGCCCCAGTTGAACTGTCCAGCGTCGCCCTAGTCCTGGAGGCAGTGGATGTACATCCACGAAGCGGCGTCCGGGAAAAGAACGGCCCCGAACATGTGGAGGACCCAAGCGCGGCAGTGGTAGGTCACCGTGGCGTCGTCCGCGTCCGTAGGGCACACACCAAAGGTATCCCGCAACCATCTAATGTGGACCCCTGAGACGCGGCCTCGCCTGGCATTCTCTGGGATAGGAGGCAATGGCGTGCCCAGGAAGGCCTCCACACGTGTCCTCCAGCCCTCAGACACCGTCGAGCCGACCACCGGCTGTCCCCTAATGGGAAGTCCAAGTATATTTGCCACGTCCTGCAGCGTAACGGTCATCTCCCCACAGGGAAGGTGGAACGTGTGAGTCTCTGGCCTCCACCTGTTAATAGTACACGAAGAAAAGAATTAGTTACGTACGTAAGAGTATAGAAATGAAAACAAACAGACCCGATAGAGATAACGCACCTGTCGACAAGTGCGGTCAAAGCTGCGGGGTTGAAGACCGGCATGCCCCGCCAAAGTAGGTTAGCGACCGTGTGAAGGCCAGCACGGCGAAGCAGCGGGGTGTAGCGGTCGTCGTAGACCATCAAGTTGAACCCATCATGGGTTCGAGAACGAAGTATGTGAATCTCCTGAAAATTGCTATAAAAGTTAGCTTCGTGATGAAAACACATGTACATTTCGACAACACACGTACCTGGCCGTCCTCCGTGAGCCTGGCGCGGTGCTCCCTCTCGTAGAACTCGTCTAGCAGCCGATACCTCGCCATCCTTTGCAATCAAAAATACGTTAACAAAAACTGATATACCATATCGGATAAACTTAATTACTAATATCTAAATATTTCTAAACATTCATCAATCTCACTCAAATCAAACCCTAAAAACATATATATATCTAAACATTCATCAATCTCACTCAAATCAAACCCTAAAAACATATATATATTTCTAAACATTCATCAATCTCACTCAAATCAAACCCTAAAAACATACCTATTTCTAAATATTCATCAATCTCACTCAAATCAAACCCTAAAAACGAATCTATACCCATTACTACTCTTACATTACGCATATCTATTGCAAATCCAACCTAAAATCGAGCCAAATTGAACTAATTTCATCTAGGGTTTCAAATCTTACCCCACGAAATGTACCTCAAATAATCCATATTTATTGAAAAAAATCAAGAGAGGGGATGGATCTTACCTTGCTTGCTCGGTTTGGAAGCAAAATCGCGATAAAAACGGATGGAATGGAGTGGATTTGGAGGGGGAAGGAGAGGGGTGGGGACGGCTGCTCTCGGTTTGAACAGGAAGAGAGGGGGTGGGGGGCCGAGGGCCGCGCTCGGGGTTAAGTCCCAGAGCATGGCGCCACGGCAGTTAGCGCCGTGGGTACACAGCACAGCGCCATGTGCTTTGGCGCCGTGCTGTGCCACCGTGGCTCCTACGTGGCCACTCCCGGCGCCAAATCATATGGCACCGTGCTGTGTACCATGGGCGTCATATGTTTTGGCGCCGTGGTAAGGGTCTATTTTTGTAAATCTTTTCTCCAGGGGTCCATATGTAAAAAACTTTCAAATTTTGGGCTAAAAAGCAAAAAAAATTACCATATGCAAGGAGGGAAGAAAAATAAAAGCTTGGTGACTAGTGTGAAGTGTCTTTTCCATGCATAGCTGTGCAACTTATTGTTCACTTCAGAACTCTAGAACTTGTGCAACTAACAATATATCTACCCTACATAGAGATGAATAAATTATATTGTCCCTTTGAAAGAGCGGAACAACCTAGCTGTATGGTTGACATATATGGATTGCATTAATTTATATTTTTTTGGGGTATTTTGATCTTTTTCTTGTTTGCAATTAGTAATAATTTTGTATAATTTTTCTCCTTCTATGTATAAGGTGGAAATTGTGTTCTATATTCGTATCCAAAACAAATAAGTTGGTCTGAATTCTAAAAATAGAAAGGTACCATCAGAATTTGGCAAAAGTTTATATAATCGTTTGCATTTATAGGCCATTATATCAACGAGCAATCTAGTGTTCTTTTAGCTAGATGAAAGCATTGATTAGTTGGCTTGCTTTTATGACTGATACACAACCTCGAGTAAACAACGACGAATCTTGAAAACAATAGAGCTTGCAAGTTCAGTCTAGTTTACCGAACAACAACAATTCTATGCCACATTCGCGTTCTTTTAGTTTCGCAAGTCTTGAATAGAATACTACAACACAAGTCTTCTTGTTGTGGTTATGATGGAAATAAACTCTGATCAAATAATATTTTCTTCTTCAAACCATCAGGACATAATAATCCCTAAGATACTCATCGAATAGAGGTCACTGATGACCAGAGAGATTGAGTATCAAGATCTTGGCTGCCGAACACATGTCCCCAGTCCTACCCAAATGGGTAGCATGGCATGGCCTGGCATGGGCTTGTTAGACATGACCCATTTAGCTCGCTAGCCCGAATGGACCATGCCATGCTAGCTCATAGATTGTGCTAGCTCATAGATTGAGACGACGGCCCATGCACAGCTCAGAGGGGTTCATGCTGAGCCATGCTAGCACACGCCCATTTAGCCTGATAGGTTAACAGGCATAGCTAGCCCGTTCGGCTCAAAAATTTTAAAAGGGCAATAGCTCAAAAAATATGTAGAATTTAAAAAAGACACAATGAATTATAGAAATTATACAAAAAGATACAATAAATTATATAAATTATAGAAAAAGGCACAATAAATTATAGAAATATAATAATGAGCTTTATTAAAATTAAAATGGCTGCCTCGTTAAAATTTTTGCCAAGAAAACAACTCAACTTGAGAAAACCTTGGGAAAGAAAAAAGTACAACTTGTAACTCAGCGTTATAGGTAAAAAATCAGGAAAAAAAATACAATGTATATATGGATTTTTAAGAATCGTCGGTGTCGTCGTTGTTTTGACTGCCTTCGCAGCCATCTAGATAAAGATTATTGAACGTGTGTTCCAACTCTATATCCACCACGCAATGTTGAGTTTGCGCATCAGTTTGTTCCCAGTCTTTCACTATGAGAAGTACTTGTACCATCTTACTCGTAAGTCTTGTTCTTCTCTTCTTTAATGCTCTTCTAGAAAGACTGAAAGCAAATCGGAAGAAACCGTTGAGATAAGAACAATTAATACATCCCATGCTATTATGGATGGCACTGGATATGTTAGTTTGTGCTTGTGTTACTACTCTAAAATATCGAAAATCTCTGTATGGTGAGGCACAGGATCACTGTCCAAAAAGACAAATAGTTCCCTGTGAACCCTGGTATAGATTGCTGCAGTACTTGATGATATAGAGCTTGATCTTCTGGAGGATCCAGGTGCGTCGAAAATTTTGCCGCACATATTTGTCTTCTTACCTATGGTGAGTGCTGGTGGAGATCGTTGCAAGCGAATTCCTTGAAACTTATAGTCGTACTTCTGATAAACTTCAGACAATTATGAATGAATACCTTAAAATAATTAGAATAATCTATCTATATGGACTCACCTATAATTGAAAGAATATTAGTGAATCTTGTAATTTTAGCTTTTGGATCTAGAATAAATACGAATGCGTATAAGTACGGAATCTCATTCCAATATTTTAAATATTTAGTTTTCGTAGCATACACAGCCTCTCGTAACACCGGGTCATTTTCATTAGCTTTCAAGTGAATGGCAATCGCAAGAATATGATGCACAATTGCAGGAGATGTTGGATAGTACACCCTGGATAAAAGCAATAGCGAATTCATAAAAGAGTTCCAGAAATGTCAGTAACTTCTCAGTAACATACTAGTGCTGCTCAGTCAGTAGTGTTTTGCTAGTATGGATGTGATAGTGCGTGTGGATAAAAACAGAAAATGTAGGTTATAGGGTAAATGATTTTGTAGCATGAGATTAGTTGAGTTCCATCTTATCAGCATATCCACAATAAACTTTTGTGGTCGTACACCCATCACAATGCAGTAGGTCTTATATGCTGTAATTCATTAGTTAGAATTATTTACAAAACAAATTGCATCACGACAAGCTTAAAGATATGGATCCAATCTCTTCAAACCACATTTAACTATAATATTAATAATATGGTAGGCTCATCGCTGATATAGTAAGAAAGATTCGACGTATATACTAAATAAGAGAGTAAGAATATCTATTGTCCTAGAGTTTGCTGCAGCATTGTCCAGGGTAATTGCAAATATTTTATTTGTAAGACCAAAATCTTTCACTATTTGATAATACATTCTTCTATATTCTCACCCGTATGTGCTACGTCAATTAGTTTGAAGTATATGATTCTCTTTTCCAATAACAGTCGTTATTTTATAATGAGCAATTACACTAAGATAATCCTTCCTAGACCGACCACCTCATATATCTGAGATCAAGGTCACTGAAAATATACAGGTTCCAAAGAGTTCCTTAATTTTATCTTAACCATTATTGTAGTATTTAGCTAAATCTCTAGTCATTGTCTATTTAGAAACGTGAGTAACTATATAATTATAAGCGGTTCTAATATATTTTTTGAACGTATCTGACGCACCAAAGTTTAAAGAAAGATCTTGTGAGGCAATTAAATAGGCTAAAGATTCTTGAGCTATCTCGGAATTATACTCCCAGTTACGCACCGTATGGTCGGGTTATACTACAACTGTATCTGCCTTATGGCTATGTCTTATTTTTTTCTGCAAGTTTATGGTTGCACCTGAAGAATTTGCAAACAATTTATGATGACATATTTTGCAAACAATAACTCTTACCTGATCTTCAGACGCGCTGCGCTTCATTATCTTGTCAAAATGTTGCCACACGGTCAATGTGGCTGGGTTTGGACCTCTTTGCTCTAGTGCTTATTGGCGCAGATGTACTGGTAGAGCCCGACGATGGTACAACCAGAATTTGCTCTGCTATTTGAGGTGGAGGCAGAGGCGGAGACGTTTTATTCCCGAAGGATGAAAATTCTTTCGGATCAATTCCATATTCACTCGCAGGAAAATTATCAAAAATTTGTATGAAGAAATGTGAAAAACTGCAAAATGTAAATAGAAAATTACACTATTACTTATTTTTATTACAATAAAATATAAGAACAATATAAGTATGCAAAAACTAATATTGTTGCCTCTTTTCTTGAGTGTAGGCCGGATTTCGAATTTTTGGATATTTGGCAAAATTATTTAGAATTTTGTCAAATTATCACAAAGTGTATCGAGATTTTTATAAGAGAATTTAGAGAAGAGATTGCTTGTGATAGTGTGATTGAATGAGGGGGTATACTGCCTATTTATAGAAAAAAATTAATATTTTTTAATTTTTCTATTTTAAACTCACAAATAGCTATAAATTTTAAAAAACCGACCATTACTCATGCTAAACGGGTCAAACAGCCCGTGCCCCCTGTGTCGTTCTCGGATCAAACGTGCCTAATAGTCACAGTTCCGTGCCAAATGGGTTGTGCCCACATGCCTACATGTGCTTACGGGCTAAGTGTGCTGAATGGACCGTCGTGCCACACGGGCGTGCAGTGGTGGCCCGTGTTGTGCCTAGTCCAACACGCCTCAGCCTGACCCGACGCATTTCGTGTCATGCCGAGCCGTGGGTCATACCTACAGTAACAGGCTATAGACTGGCCCATTAGATACGGCCCATTTGGACACCACTGCATGCCACATGCAGCGCAAACAAATCCATCTATTAAATAAATAAATAAAATAAATTATTTACTATGAAACCACCCCCCTTCCCCGGGAAATTTTTTCTCGTCTAGATGCAGCGCCACACGGCAGCCACAGAAAATCTCGGGAGCCAAAGGAAGACCACTACTCCAACTTCTCCTCTCCTTCTCTGCACGCTGCGCTTCGCCTCCCTCCTCCCGCCGTCTCCTCCGCCTCGCAATCGGCGCCGCCCTCCTCCGCCACTTACCAAGCTACCGCCGCCGACACCTCCTCCCAGATCTGTTCGTCCGCCCGGACGCCGCTCCCGCCCGCCCTGCGCGCGCTCCTCCCCCGAGATCCGCCGCCGCCTCGGCTTCTCCGCCCCTCGCCGTAGGGGATTCACGGCTCGACTCGTGCCGGCGCGCCGCCCAGGTAACGCTGCTTCCGCGGGATCGGTTTTGTTTGATGTCGTAGCAACGGGCTAGGCTTCCGGGTAGCTCGATCTTACGGTTTAGCGCCGAAGGAGTGGACTTAAAGATGGTTCTTCCAGAGCAATCGATATTTTAGAGTAGGGCATAACCGTAGTGATAAAAAAAAAAACGACAGGAGACAAGCGGATCGCTGAATTGGGTCGTATGGCCCTGAGTTGCGGCTCAACTAAGCAGTATCGGTACCATGAACTGAGCGCTTCTGATTCTGTCATGAAGGGAGGAACCTGAGCTTGTTCGGTTGAGCTTCGAGTTTCGTTCAGTTGTGCTGAATTCTAACCTGGAGACTGGAGATTAGGATATTGTTTCATGCTTAGTCAAGGTTGGGGATGCTGATTTGAACTTTCATTTAAGCTAGAACTGTGTGATCATCCATGATTCTTGTGAGCTTAGTCTAGGTCTAGGTAGACAGGGCTTTGCTTTCCAAGATTTCAGCTGCCTTCTCTTGTTTTTTTTCCTGTTTCTTTTCTCCAGGAGAGCGTTTGTGAACATATTGTGTTTGGGTAACTCCGAATATGGCCCTGTTCTGTTTGCGGTGTGTTGATCTTTAGTCTGCAGCTTGTCGTTCTCTTTCCTAGGTGTGTTCACGATGTTGAAGGCTTCGTATTCTTTGTTTTGCAGCTTATAATATTCTGCCTGACTGCCACAGTACGCTTGGTGCAAGCCAGCTTGGGTAGCTTTGTGGCATCTTCTTCACTGTCTTGTTTGCCACCACTATAAGCCCTTGGACCAAAGGATGTTTGAAGTTTACACTGCAAAATAAAGAATCCTATATCGATCTACACATTCATCTAAAACCTAGCCATGTTGACAGTTATTCTCGGGCACACCTATAAGGTGTTCTTGCCACTTCGTTCTGTATTTCTGTGCTATGGAAACTGTGCGGCTGCTGCTTATGATGCTCTCTAAATTTGAATCATGGAACATGCACCACAGAGAAGGAGATTTCCAACAGATCCCAAGGAATATAAATTGTATGAGGAGATTGGAGAAGGAGTTAGTGCCACAGTGTACAGAGCTCTTTGTGTCCCACTTGATATTGTAGTTGCTATCAAAGTTCTTGACCTTGAGAAATGCAATAATGACCTGGTGAGTGGTTTGCACTATGTTGCGTTCCATGGCAAATTTAATTCAGTTATACTTCATGACACTGCATTGCCCTACCTTTTTCTGGATAAATAAATTCTTGTGTGTGATAACAATTATTTTACTTGAACATACCATCCAGAATCTAATTTTCTGTTCTTCACCAATACAAATTTTGATTGTTGGTTTGCTTTTGCTATTCTCAAATCCTCTTTTCCATGTTCGTTCTCTTTACTTGCTAATTGCTTCCTAATGTCCTATATAATCTCTTTGTATTCTTGATATGCATGATATTCCATTAAGCATGAAACACCTAGCAAAACATTGATGCCAAGAAAAATAAATAAATGTAGCCCAAGTCCCTAGGACAGCTGTGTCAACAGAAGGTATACCTTTTCATCATGTGGCCCAAGTACCTTATTGTTCTTTGTTATGGTTGGGGATGAGGTAGGGTAAACTAGGGCAAGGATCGCCCTCTGTCCTTGCGGCAGAGGCTCTAATCTAGCTGACTGGAACTGGAATTATTTCTTTATTGCCTCTCAAAGAATGCTGAGCTGAGGTGTAATTTAACACCCGCAAGGCGAAAGAGCTCCGCCCAAAAGTTGCTAGTAAAAATCGGGTCACGATCACTCACAATGGAAGAGGGAATGCCATCAAGCAGACAATGTCATTAAAGAAGGCACGAACGATTGAGGCGGCTGTGTAAGGATGGCCGAGAGTAATAAAATGAGCATAATTGGAAAATCGATCCACCATGGTGAGAATCACTGACTTACCCCCAACCTCCGGAAACCCTTCCACAAAGTCCATTGTGATGTCTTGCCAAACAACCGCTGGCACTTCTAATGGCTGAAGGAGCCCCGCAGGATGCAAATGTTTAGTTTTGTTGTATTGACAAACTGAACAGCCACGCACGAATTCATGGACCAACTTATTGGCTTGAGGGTTATGAAAGGTAGCACGAAACCGATGCAAAGTCTTTCGAATCCCCTCATGGCCGCTGCCATGAACCTCTGCCAAAACATGTGGCCAAAGGGCTGACTTGGTTGGCACATACACGCGGCCCTCATATAGTAGTAGCCCATCCACAAACGTCCATGCCGGTTCAGCTGTGCCAGCCTGCACCTTGGCCAGCAACTCTTGCAAGTTAGCGGAGGTAGAAGCCTCTGTGCGCAGCTCATCAAAGATGGCAAAGCTGGGCGAAGAGATGGCAAAGAAGCCGCTCACTGGTTCTGTACGCCGAGACAATGTATCTGCCGCTGCATTTTGTTTGCCCGGTCGAAACTCAACCTTGAAATCATATCCAAACAACTTACCCATGTATGCTAAGGTATCGTGGAAAGGCACTGATCCAATAGATATTTTAGGCTATAGTGATCTGTACAGACCATGAAAGTGCGTCCCCACAAAAAAGGCCGCCAATGGCGCATTGCTTTCACAAGACCAATCCGTTCACGTTGATAAGCTGCCAATTTTGCATGGTGAGGTGCTATTGTCCGACTGAAAAATGCAATGGGCCCCTCCCCTTGATGTAATATAGCACCAAAACCAATACCTGAAGCATCGCAATCTACCAAGAACCCAGTCTGGAAATCAGGGAGCTGAAGGACAGGACCAGAAGTGAGTGTCACCTTCAAAGAGTGAAAAGCCGCATCTGCCTCTAAAGACCATACAAATCCCTCCTTAAGTAGTCGGGTGAGTGGACCTGCCAGCTCGCCATATCCCTTAATGAATTTGCGATAATATCCTGTGAGACCAAGAAACCCATGCAATGCTCTGACTGTGGTAGGAGTCGGCCAGCTCTCGACAGCCTCCACTTTACTGGGATCTATGGCCATGCCTAGGCCCGAAATAATATGGCCCAAGCAAGCCACCAAGGTTTCGCCAAATTGGCATTTAGAACGTTTAAGAACCAAGTGATGATGGCGCAAAAGTTGAAGAATAGCATGGACGTATTGGAGATGTTCGGCCCAGGATGAGCTATAAACCAATATATCATCAAATAAAACAAGCATGAAGTGTTGAAGGTATGGTTTAAGAACCTCATTTATAAGGGCTTGGAATGTGACAGGTGCATTGGTCAAACCGAGCGGCATTACCACAAACTCGTAATGGCCCCGATGCGTGCGGAAGGCAGTCTTCTCAATGCCCGAAGGATGCATGCGGACTTGATGATAACCACTACTAAGTCAAGCTTCGTAAAGAAACATGCACCCTAACTCATCCAAAAGCTCGTCAACCATAGGAATGGGAAATTTATCCTTCACTGTCTTGTCATTGAGTTCACGATAGTCGATGCAAAAACGCCAAGAATTGTCCTTGCGAACCAACAGAACGGGTGACGAAAACGCGGAGGTGCTGTTCTGGATGATACCTTGCTGGAGCATATCTTCACATTGACGCTGGATCTCATCTTTAAGAGTTGTGGGTAGCGATAGGGATGAAACGCCTCTGGTTCAGCACCTGGCCGGAGATGAATATGATGATCACACGGTCGGTGAGGTAGCAGCCCCGTGGTTCTTCAAAGATATCAGTAAACTCAGTGAGTAGTGTAGACATGATGTTGCTGTGCTCTGTCATCGCGACTTGCGGCCTTGCCAAACTGGTCTGCAGACCTTGCCATGTCACCTTGTGATTAATATGCCAAAAGGACATAGTGAAGAGCTCAAAATCCCAAACAATAGTACTGAGGATTCGCAGCAATTGAACGCCAAGAACCATATCAAATCCAGCGAGTGGAATGACATGAAAATCGAGAGAGAAGAGCTCATTCCCAATGCAAATAGGAACTCCCATGAGCAAGCCAATGCTGTCCACTTTATCTCCATTGGCAGTAGCCACCTTAATATCTTTGTTTGCGGCCGATGGAAGTCCCAGGCGGTGTGTCGTATCCTCTGTCACAAAGTTATGTGCGGAACTGGAGTCCACGAGAGCCCTAAATTCAATACCAAGTGCTGTAACTGCCAGCTGCATTGTTCTGTTTGTCCTGTTCCCAATGAGAGCATGTAAGGAAATTTGAATGTCATCCTCTGGCAAGCCCTCAAGATTATCTCCAAGTTCCAATAGATATATACCCTTCATAGTATACTTACAAGCATGGTCTCGGGAGAATTATTCTGGGCAGTTGAAACACAATCCCTTCATGCGCCGGTCTGCCATCTCCTCCCCTGTCAAGCGATGAAACTGGGAATTTCGCATCTTGGTACTGGAGTCGGCTGTTGCTGTGGGTGTTGTTTTGGGTGCTGGTGCAGTCGGTCCCCCGTGAAAGCCCTTACCTGCCACAGTCGAGCTGAGCAGGGAGCTACGGCTGACAATAGCTGATTTGCTTGGCGCCATCGGACGACCTCCCGATTTGCCATCGTCATCTTCAGTGATTTCTAATCTCTTCTCATATGCCCGAGCCAAATTCATTGTTGCCTCCAATGTGGATGGATTTTGGAGTTCAACTTCAGTTCGCAGGGGGTTTCGGAGTCCACATGAGAAAATTTGCACTTGTTGCTTTTCCGTCATATCCTTGCATCGGGCATAACAGGGAGAGAAACTTCTCTTAGTAATCTTCCACCGTGCCTGTACGTCGTAGCTGCATAAGCTCACCAAGGGGATTACTCCATATGAGAGGCCCGAAGCTGAGGTTGACATGCTCCACAAAATGAGGCCATGTTGGAATGCCTTGGCTGCGCTCCAAGCGAAAATAACATTGCTAGGCTACTCCCTTCATGTGATATGAAGCCAGCCATACCTTTTCTTCTTCCATGGTGCGCTGTTCGGAGAAAAATTGTTTGCAATGGTTAAACCACGGGAGGGGATCTTCCTTGCTATCGAAAACTGGAAAGGCAAGTTTGTAGAACCACAGAATACCTTGACCTGTGGACAGGTCTTCACTGCCCTGACCTGGAGATAGAGGAACGGCTCTGACTTAGCTACCACCGGAACCATCCAGACCGTACTGCATCTTGTCCACGGCTTTCTCCAAGTTGCTGACTCTCTCAATTGTCGTATTCATCTTATCCAGCATCTGCTAGATCTTGCTCAACATCTTCTTGTCATCAGGGGTGGTGGGGGGAAGGCTCTGATACCAAAGATGTTATGATTGGGGATGAGGGAGGGTAAACTAAGGCAAGGATCGGATCGCCCTCTGACCTTGCGGAAGAGGCTCTGATCTAGCCGACTGGAATTGGAATTATTTTTTTATTGCCTCTCAAAAGAATTCGGCAACCCTTATATATATCAGGCGCCTCCTAACAATCCTTGCTATATATATCATATATATTTCCCAAATAAACTTTGATATAATTGGTAACTATTTAAGGATAGCAACTACTTATCTCTAGCTTAATTGCACCCAGCCGGCAATCTTTCCAATTGCCGCAGCTTCCTCCTGTAGTCCATCACACCTCCAACCAGCCCTCTGATGCCAGCGAGTTGTGGTGACGCCTGTGGTATGTTTCCCCCACAAAGGCATCCACAACACTCTTGCTGAGTATTGATGACATGATTTGATCATGTGGGTATACCTTTTGGATATTAGGTTTTTGGAAGTCCACATATATCACAAAATAGCCAAAAATCTCTAGAGTTTAAGAACAAAATAATATGCATGTGCTAATTTATTGGTGAGACGAGATAGGAAGTTTTATAGAGCTTGTTCATGCTTCCTCATTATGTGCGCCATATACTGAATGTAAACCAACAACCCCTGAAAGAGTGTTCTTGTTCTTTTGAAGAATGCTGTTGAAGCTAGGCATCTAACATTGGGCCATCCTTTCCAGAATGTCAATAATTTTCTGTACTTTGGGTGGTATGATCTGAGTGCCAGATATGCTATTCATCCAGCAAATGTCACCTTTCAAATAACTTCTCTGAAATTCGTTAACATTTAATCATTTATTGAACTATACTATTATAGAAGAGGTAGAGGTTGACCAAGACTGACGTGGGAGGAAATAATTGAAAGAGATTTGAGGAATTGGAATATATTCAAAGAATTGACTTTGGATAAGAGTGCATGGAAGTTAGCGATGCACGTACCAGGACCATGACATGAGAAGAAGGTTTAGGGACAATGATTTAGGCTCTCGGTTCAGATGGCAGGATGTAGGGCTTAAGAGTTTTAGCCTTATAAGTTTTCAAGATTCTCATTTCTTTAACTTTGAGGAGGTTTCATTCCTATCTTACCGCAACTTGTTTAGGACAAAAGGCTTTGCTGTTGCTGCTGTTGTTGAACTATACTACTATAGAAATATAAGCTTCATTCCTGGAAACATGGTGCCTCTCTGTGTAATATAAAAAAGAGAAGTACTACGGGACGCTATACCATTGGAAATTCCAACGGTATAGTTCCTGCTCCTCCGGCTGCCCCCTCCTCCCTCTCCCTCACCTTCGCTGCGTCCCTCATCCATCGCCACCATTGCCGTGCTGGTCGCAGCTCCGTGTGCCTCCTCCTCCGCCCCCACCCCTGCTCAGCCTCTTCCTACGGCTTGCCACTTTGCCGTGCTGCCGGCTCCCCCGCCTTCGTTGGCCACCCCCCGCAACATAACATTCTCTCAGCCCTCATCTCGTTGACCCGCCCTCGACGGCGCCCACCACCCTCCAGCGCCGCCCATCTCCTGTCGCTACTGCCCACTGCCTGACCACCGCCGTCCCGGCCTCCCTCTACAACCAGGGGCACTTGAACCCGTTGGCGGCGGCACCACCCCCGTCGGCCATCACACAAGAGCGAGAGAGAAAGAGAGAGAGAGAAGTTGGGGATGGTATACCGTTCCCCAGTTTTTCTCTATATAAAAAACCATCCTTAGAAATATTGATGGAAATGCAATTCTTTCTTGAGGTACTGTTTGTGTTGTAGCGTATAAGTTGCAACAAATATAGTTTTTTTTGTGTGCGAATTGGTTCTTTTGGTGTTTGATAAGTGACATGTGCATCATTTCTCTTCCTTTAGACGGTTACCGGCTTACTGCATATTTTCTCTATAAACATGCTATCTTTAAACTAATTGTGAACTTTTTTATTATTTGTGAGCTTGTGTTTCTCATCCTTTTGGAGTTATCATTTTTTAGGATGGAATAAGACGGGAAGTTCAAACCATGAGCTTGATTGATCATCCAAATCTTCTTCGTGCATATTGCTCATTTACAAATGATCATCAGCTTTGGGTTGTCATGCCTTACATGGCTGCTGGATCTGCCCTCCATATTATGAAAACTTCTTTTCCAGATGGGTTCGAGGAGCCGGTCATTGCAACTCTTTTGCGGGAAGTTCTCAAAGCTCTCGTCTACCTACATTCTCAAGGGCATATTCATAGAGATGTGAAGGTAATATATTACTAGTTCTTTGAATCTCCAGTTATCTCTTAGAGCAGAACCATAATGTTTAGCATAGCTGAATTTAGGTTGATTTATCTTTATTGGGCTTAATGTGGAACTTAACTACATTTGCTTTAGAGAAATGCCACTCGAGAAATTTCCTTCAGCTCAATGCCATCCTGGAACTGTTTCCATTAGTGAAACGACGTTTCAGTTCCCTTTATTGCAAAATGCTAAGTACTTGATTTGCTTATACATGAATCTTGAATTGCTTATTAGTTCCCTTTCGCTGAAGCCATGTGCCAGTCTTTGTCAGGAGGTTGGATCAGACCATATCACAGCCTCCTCATTCCTCATGCTCCTCTCCAGCGATGATGATGCATCCATGGTTGCGACGCTTGCACCATGACTTTGGTTCTGAGGGAGGCAAATGCATCTGTCATGGATTGGTAGTAGAACACGATGATGAGAGGTGTAGGAAGAATGGAGAGGAAAGCACAGTTTTGCTGCTCCTGTGTTGTTTTATTGAGGATAGAGCTGGTTGGCTGATGAGAGGTGTGGGAAGAATGGAGAGGAAAGCACAGTTTTGCTGCTCCTGTGTTGTTATATTGAGGATAGAGCTGATTGCCAACCAGTGTCATTAAGGTGTTGCCAAGGGAACACCTAGTTGCTGACGGCGTTCTCACCTTGCCTGGTGATGGTTAGGTTAGGCACTTGGCTGGGATTTCCAAGGATCGTCCAGGGCGACTAAGCGTTGTCATGGTTAGGTTGGGTGGCTGATTGAGCCAAAAAAAAAGGGGAAAACTTTAGGGCAGGAGTCTTCTCTGTTTATGACACTGCTCTGATCACTCTAGTACTCTACTTATTATGGTGCTTTATTATTAATTTTCTGCAAACCTAGTGTTATTGCCGGAACTGTCGCCGAGGAGGGCGTGTGCTTTTGGCTCGTCAAGGTGGAGGAGAGCCACTGCGGCCGGTGCCGCTGGAGGTAGTTCGATGCTCGCATGAGCAATGAACAGGACCGGCTGCTCCTCCTCCGCTTGCGCGACGTGGGCCTGGCCGCGTCGTGGCTGTCGACACTCCTTGGCCCAATGACCAAGCTTGCCGCAGTTGTGGCAAGAGTCGTCTCGTGCCGGCTTTTGCTTGCCAGCATCGCTGCCCTGGGCGCCTTTGCGCGGCTTGCCGCGCTTGCCACTCTTGCGGCCGCCTGTCGTGAAAGAAGGCTCCCCCTTCTTCTTGTCACCTTGGCCAGCATCCCACTGCTCCCGAGTGAGGAGCTTCCCGCCGATGGTGACAGGTCCCGAGGGGCGCTGTGGCTCATCGATGTCGACGACCTTGAGGCGACCCAACGCCTCCTCGATGGTCATCGTGGAGAGGTCCAGCAGAGACCCGATCGAGCGAGCCATCTGCTTGTACTTCTCGGGGACGCAGCGGAAGATCTTCTCCACAGCTCTCTCTTCGCCGTAGGTGTCGTCACCGAACTGCACCAACTTCTGCAACAGAGTGTTGAGACGGAGAGCAAAGTCATCAACGTCCTCACCTGGCTTGAAGGCCAGGTGCTCCCACTCCGTGCGTAGTGCCTGCAGTGTAGACTTGCGGGCGCGGTCGCTGCCGATGCGTGCTGCAGCGATGGCGACCCAAGCCTCTTTGGCAGTCCGCTTGTTGGTAAGCGAGAACTGCATCTCGGGCGGGACTGCAGCGATGAGAGCATCCAGCGCCCGTCGATCCTGGTCGTAGTCGACGTCGCCGTACCGGACTGCATCCCACATATGCCGCACCTGGAGCTTCACCCTCATCACCGCAGCCCACTCGACGTAGTTGGTCTTGGTGAGGGTAGGCCACCCGCCACCGGGGCCGACGTCCCTGACGACAGCCTGGTACTCGTGGTGACCACGGTACCGAACCGGGGAGAGAGAGCCGCGTTGCCTGTGAGGGCCGCGCTCTCCGTCGACCCGTACGCCGCCGCCGTGCGTGCCTCCTCCAGGAGCGCCACCGCCGTGTGCGCCTCCTTCAGGAGCGCCGCCGGCGCGTCCGCGCCTGTCTGGGCTGCCGCCGCGCTCGTGGGCGTGCGCGGCTGCCCATTGCGCCGTTCGCCCTTGCGCTGCCTCCCTCTCCAGCAGCTGAGGGTCCGCATCGGCGCTGTCATCAACAGAGCCGGAGCTGCTGTTGCTGTCGCGCAGAGCCTTGACCTCTGCTGCTGCCGCACGCGCTGCATCTGCCGCCGCCGCCGCTTCCACCTCCGCCTTGGCTGCTGCCAGCTCCGCCGCTGCCAGCCTTGACGCCCTTTCCGCCGCCGCAGCGGTCTCTGCCGCCGCTCGCTCGCGCTGCTCTGCCGCGACGAGCTCGGCCGTCTGCTGACGCCGCATGCTCGAGGCGACCGAGCGCTGAGACTGCCCTGCGGACATGGCGCGCTACTGGGGGGCTGTTGCGTGGAGAGAGGGCTGCTTCTGGCGAGCTGCTGCCCGTCTCCGGAGAGGAGTGTGCGGGGACAGCCGGAGCTGCTGCTGCTACCGGCTGGGGCTGCTGCGAGGCCGGAGAAGGAGATGAGCAGGAGATGCTCAAGCTACAGGATACTAAGGCTCTGATACCACTTGTTAGTCGCTGGACTCTTGCTCTTGGTGATAGCAAGATTCTTACTCTCATGGAGAGGATGACACTAGGAGATGGGGCAAGTTTTCTTGTTTATGGCATTGTGTGAGCAATAAACAAGAAAACTTGCCCCATCTCCTAGTGTCATCCTCTCAATGAGAGTAAGGATCTTGCTATCACCAAGAGCAAGAGTCCAGCGACTAACACCTAGATATAATTGATCGCCTAGGAGCCCACCTAGGTGCCCAGTTGGTCCTACAGTGATTTGCCTCTTTAGGGTGCCGGAATAATCATGCTTCCAAGTTCGAACGGATAAATTGAGAAGGGTGAAATTGTCCAAATTTTGGGAAAAGTCTGAAATTTAACACCCTTTCGATAGGTACGACGGAAGGGACATTTTGCTCTTGAAACAAGTTTTGGGGTGGCATTGAGCTGAAGCAAATTGTGTTGAGGGTCTTTTCTCTTAAGCGCAGAAACTTTTAAGTGATACGCTGCTAACTTTCTTGGGCTTCATACAATAAAACATCAAGGTCACAAAAGTGTAGTAGCACAATTGAATCTTAGATGAGTCTGATTTGCAAGAAAAAAAGAAAGGAAAACATGAACGGGCTAATTATATTGTATTATCATAAACAAAGTCTCCTATGTCAGAAGGCAGTTGAATATATTTATCATGTCTGAATAATCTGTAGTAGGTGAAGATTGGCCACAGATTCTGTGTGAAAACTAAGTACCAATATTGGCTATTCTGATGTGGCTAGTTCTTGATAACCTAGATGTTTTAATTTCACTATCTACTTAAATCCTTTGTGCATATGTTCTAAATTATGTTCCACATCACTAATCCATTTCAGGCTGGAAATATCCTAATAGATACAAATGGAGCTGTCAAGCTAGCAGACTTTGGAGTGTCAACCTGCATGTTTGATACAGGGAATAGGCAAAGAGCAAGAAATACATTTGTTGGGACCCCTTGCTGGTGAATATTCTGCATCTATTGATTTGTGAACATTTATTTTTAGTGCCTAATGTCATTATTGTTCTCATTGTTCTTTGCTTATACGAACATATTTATGTTAAGCCTACATAACCCCATGCATCTTGCAGGATGGCTCCTGAAGTCATGCAACAATTGCATGGTTATGACTACAAGTAAGTCCACGAATAGCAATTTTAAATCAGACTAATTAAACTGTTGTAACTGATTAAGTCGTCGCTTATTTTTTTTGGCTATTACAATTTACAAACAGAGCTGACGTTTGGTCCTTTGGGATAACGGCATTGGAGCTAGCGCATGGCCACGCTCCATTTTCAAAGTACCCTCCAATGAAGGTCAGCACAGAAGTATGTTTGTTTTGCGTTAATAAATTTCCCTTTTGAGTTACACTGTTACAGAATGGTAGTGGTACATTTGTCCCATTGTAGGTGTTGCTTATGACCTTGCAAAATGCACCACCGGGTCTAGACTACGAGAGGGACAAACGATTTTCAAAGGTTCGTTCTATTCATTAAGTCTCTTTTGTGGATGATTCAGATTTTATATTAACCATGTGGATCTTATTTGTAGTCTTTCAAGGATTTGGTTGCTACATGCTTAGTCAAGGATCCACACAAGCGCCCCTCTTCAGAAAAGCTCTTGAAGCATTCTTTTTTTAAGCATGCACGATCAGCTGAATTTCTAGCACGGAGTATTCTTGATGGCCTCCCACCACTGGGTGAACGCTTTAGGGCATCGAAGGTGTAAATCAGTGTTTATGAGGTGGCATAACATTGCTGTAACCAGTCTGACCTTTATTTTACTCTCTTGTAGGAAAAAGAGGCTGAATTGCTTCTCAATAACAAGCTTGGTCCAGAGAGCAAGGAGCAGCTGTCACAGGTTAGGGTTTGCTCTTTGGTTCTGTGAAATTTTACGTCTTTGGATTACTGGAAATCAGTGTCAATCCTCTCCACTGGGATTAATCAGAGATGTATTCGGGTTTGAGTTAAAATGGTAGTATGAGGTCTATGGTTGTCTTGAGGTTTGCCTCTTTCGAAGGAAAGAAAGTGAAACTTTTTTCTTAGTTGCTGGTCTCCTACATTACTTGATTTGATGATATCTTTAAACTTTTCTGCATTTTTCTCCATTTTGCTTTTTACACCTGGCAAGCAGATGGAGTAATGCTTTATTTGGCATTGCTTAACTTTTTAAGGGGGGCTTTTGTTCTCCTGTTTTTCTATATATTAACTAATTGGCGATCTCTTTTGGAGCTGTAACAGAAATATGTTACTAGAGTTGGTTAGAACTTACAACTGTTATGTTAGCAAGCACCTGCTTGTATTTCTCACATTTCCATATTAATCTTCTGGAATACAAAAACTGTTTCTTTTTTAGTTATTTGAACTATGCATACAAATTTTGTCTCTACTATTACCGACTAATACAAATATTTGCCTTTCAGAAAGAGTACATACGGGGCATCAGTGGTTGGAACTTTAATTTGGAGGACTTGAAAAATGCAGCTGCCCTTGTAAGAATTCAATTTTGGGTGCCAGAATATACTAGCTGTTAAGGGTTGGACAATAATCAGCCCAAAAAAATTGCTTGTGAGAAATCTGAGTTTTCTAATCTTGAGATGTATTCTTTGGAGTTTTCTAATCTCGATATGTATTCTTTGGCAGTTAGACAGTTCGAATGGCACATGTCATTTAGATGGTAGCAACAAAAATGTTAAGGATGGCTTACAAGATGCTTATAATGAGGCAGAAAATGTTTATCAGGAAAGGGTCAACCATATTGATTCTGCAAGGCCTGAGGTACTATGGTTCCATCGTCATAGTTATTCAACCGAGACTCCATAAAATAGCCTCATACGTCATTACCTAATTCTTCCAACTTAGCAGGATGAGATACAAGAAGTCGATGATTTTAATGGTGCTCTTGCCTCTTCTTTTCCAAGCCGTCCACTTGAGGCACTAAAGTAAGTTCTGGACATTCCATCACTCTGCAACTTGTTTCCATCATGTTGAACAATCTTTGGTGCTGTGGAATGATGTTATCATTATTCTTTTCCTCAGCATGATATGGTTTATATCTTCAACAATCTGTTTGATAAACTGTCATGTTTGTATTGTCAGAAGTCAGAACAAAAATACGAAACTTGTTGCTTTTTGAATCCAATCAATAGGATAGCCTCTTGTACCCCATGTAATGAATCTGGTAATGGCGGAGGTCATGTTTTTATAGAAAAAAACAGAGATAATCATCTTTGTTTTTTTTCCAACCTTGAGCAAGCTATGTCTTGGCTTACCTTGTTTGGACAACTAAACATTGCTTCATTAATGTGAAGTATGGGGTGCAAATATATTGGTGCCTGAAGTTAGCATAGATGATTAGATGAGTGAATTCTACTACATCCTGCTGGAACAAAATTCAGAACTGCGGCTATTGTCTTAGCTGTTTTATTGTGCTATATCACTGATGTTAGTTTTGCATCTTTTGAGCTCTGTTATAAAATATTAGTGAACTGTGAAGGATCTTCACTGACTATAGTGACACAGATCTTGCTTTGATGTTTATGATGATAATGACTCCAACCCTACTGCTATGGATTTGAGGGTGCAGCCAAGTGTGGAATCTATATCACCTCTGCAGCAGTTCCCACAAACTGAGCATCATAAAAGTGCCAACTGTAACGGTGAAAATTTGGAAAGAAGTGTTTCTGTACCCTCAAATTTGGGCAACAGTGGATGCCACAAGTTTTCAAGTGGTTCTCTAATACCCGAGCATGTTCTTTCTCCTTACAAGAATGTTGGTAGTGATCCAGAAAGGTAAATAGTTTTGTTCAGTTTTCATTATTTTTCATTCTATTTACACTATTATTCCTTGACCATAATGCTTTTATCAATACAGAATTGGCTTAATTTTTAGAATAGATTCCATTCATATGCCCAATCAAAGGTGAAATATCCTGTATATTCTTACAATGAGTAAATTGCACCACAGTCCATAGCTACATAAACTTGTGAGAGGGGGCCCCCGGGGGGGTGCATCTAGGCCACTAAACTATAAAACCGTGCACCGTGCATTTAGATCAATGAACTTGTTAAACTATGCAAAAGGTTTTGCAACACTGACAAGACATCCATATTTGTGGCAACTCTTCTTGTTTCTCTCTTTTCACCCATTTCTTCTCTATTCTTCACATACTCTTCTCACTCCGTCGAATCCCAGTTGATTGCTAATGAGGTTTCTTGACCAAGTAAATATATTCGGTTAACAGGAGTCAAAATAAAACTTCTTATCTAGGCCCACATAGCAAGGGTCCACTAAGTACCTTGCCTAGCTTGCGAGTACATAAAAGAGGAAGTCCCCCCCCCCCCCCTTAATACATATAATTGGTTGAAGACCAGTTACACCTTAATTACGACCAGTAACTGTTTGCTTCAAGCAGAGTATTAACTAGTTAGGACTGATACGGTTTTTCATGTGTGTTTAATTCAACATATGTGAGCGGTTAATGTCGTTTTCGACAAGTTGTGATGTTTGACAAAGGGTACAACGTTTCAAGACAGAAAAGACTTGCGTGTGAAGGCAAGATGCACCTATTCAAACATTAATTGCCATCCTTTAGATTTGTATACGTAGGGAGGCCTACACGTCTGCAACAACACAACGAAATCATTTACATTCATTGTCATACTCTTGTAAATACTCTTTGGCCATATCATTGAAGTCTATTGGTGCTTAGTGTTCCCCTTTGTCAATTCTCGGAAGTTTGATGGTAGCCAACCTAGTCCCGTGCATTGACAGACACTTTCAGGTCTCAGGCTGCGCCCTCTTGTCGAGAAGTGGGAGCAGCATGATCCGTGAGGAGGCACGACTGCAGAAGGATATGACATAAATAAAGGAGGGGCGCCACTTGATGACTTGACGTGTTTCTCGAACAAGCACTGCGGGAAGTAGTCAGCTGCGGCGGACACGATCTAGAGCACATGGACAGTGATGAATAAGTCCCTGTACTGTGGTCTTTGTGGGGCTGTGGTAGTTTTTTTGTTTTTTGACTGCTTTAGGACAGCATCTGCTTTTGCTTTAGGACAGCATCTGCTTTTGCTTTAGGACAGCATCTGCTTTTGCTTTAGGACAGCATCTGCTTTTAGGACAGCATCTGCTTTTAGGACAGCATCTGCTTTTGCTTTAGGACAGCATATTGACCGCTTTAGGACAGCATCTAGGATAGCATCTTAGCATATGCTTGGCTGGTTCTCAGCCTATAAATATGTATCTCCAACCCCTCAGGTTGGTATGGCATTCTGTGAGCAATAAACAAGAAAACTTGCCCCATCTCCTAGTGTCATCCTCTCCATGAGAGTAAGGATCTTGCTATCACCAAGAGCAAGAGTCCAGCGACTAACAAGTGGTATCAGAGCCTTAGTATCCTGTAGCCTGAGCATCTCCTGCTCATCTCCTTCTTCGGCCTCGCAGCAGCCCCAGCCAGTAGCAGCAGCAGCTCCGGCTGTCCCCGCTCACTCCTCTCCGGAGACGGGCAGCAGCTCGTCAGAAGCAGCCCTCTCTCCACGCAACAGCCCCCCAGTAGCGCGCCATGTCCGCAGGGCAGTCTCAGCGCTCGGTCGCCTCGAGCATACGGCGTCAGCAGACGGCCGAGCTCGTCGCGGCAGAGCAGCGCGAGCGAGCGGCGGCAGAGACCGCTGCGGCGGCGGAAAGGGCGTCAAGGCTGGCAGCGGCGAAGCTGGCAGCAGCCAGGGCGGAGGTGGAAGCAGCGGCGGCGGCAGATGCAGCGCGTGCGGCAGCAGCAGAGGTCAAGGCTCTGCGCGGCAGCAACAGCAGCTCTGGCTCTGTTGATGACAGCGCCGACGCGGACCCTCAGCTGCTGGAGAGGGAGGCAGCGCAAGGGCGAACGGCGCAATGGGCAGCCGCGCACGCCCACGAGCGCGGCGGCAGCCCAGACAGGCGCGGACGCGCCGGCGGCGCTCCTGAAGGAGGCGCGCACGGCGGTGGCGCTCCTGGAGGAGGCACGCACGGCGGCGGCGTACGGGTCGACGGAGAGCGCGGCCCTCACAGGCAACGCGGCTCTCTCCCCGGTTCGGTACCGTGGTCACCACGAGTACCAGGCTGTCGTCAGGGACGTCGGCCCCGGCGGCGGGTGGCCTACCCTCACCAAGACCAACTACGTCGAGTGGGCTGCGGTGATGAGGGTGAAGCTCCAGGTGCGGCATATGTGGGATGCAGTCCGGTACGGCGACGTCGACTACGACCAGGATCGACGGGCGCTGGATGCTCTCATCGCCGCAGTCCCGCCCGAGATGCAGTTCTCGCTTACCAACAAGCGGACTGCCAAAGAGGCTTGGGACGCCATCGCTGCAGCACGCATCGGCAGCGACCGCGCCCGCAAGTCTACACTGCAGGCACTACGCACGGAGTGGGAGCACCTGGCCTTCAAGCCAGGTGAGGACGTTGATGACTTTGCTCTCCGTCTCAACACTCTGTTGCAGAAGTTGGTGCAGTTCGGTGACGATACCTACGGCGAAGAGAGAGCTGTGGAGAAGCTCTTCCGCTGCGTCCCCGAGAAGTACAAGCAGATGGCTCGCTCGATCGGGTCTCTGCTGGACCTCTCCACGATGACCATCGAGGAGGCGTTGGGTCGCCTCAAGGTCGTCGACATCGATGAGCCACAGCGCCCCTCGGGACCCGTCACCATTGGCGGGAAGCTCCTCCTCACTCGGGAGCAGTGGGATGCCGGCCAAGGTGACAAGAAGAAGGGGGAGCCTTCTTCCACGACAGGCGGCCGCAAGAGTGGCAAGCGCGGCAAGCCGCGCAAAGGCGCCCAGGGCGGCGATGCTGGCAAGCAAAAGCCGGCACGAGACGACTCTTGCCACAACCGCGGCAAGCTTGGTCATTGGGCCAAGGAGTGTCGACAGCCACGACGTGGCCAGGCCCACGTCGCGCAAGCGGAGGAGGAGCAGCCGGTCCTGTTCATTGCTCATGCGAGCATCGAACTACCTCCAGCGGCACCGGCCGCAGTGGCTCTCCTCCACCTTGACGAGCCAAAAGCACACGCCCTCCTCGGCGACAGTTCCGGCAATGACAAGACCGACCGGTGGTGCCTCGACACCGGCGCCACCCACCACATGACCGGGCGGCGGGAGTTCTTCTCCGAGCTCGACTCAGGCGTTCGAGGCACCGTCAAGTTCGGCGATGCCTCCGCCGTGGAGATCAAGGGCATCGGCTCTGTCGTCTTCGTCGCCAAGACTGGCGAGCACCGGCTGCTCACCGACGTCTACTACATCCCCGATCTGCGGAACTCCATCATCAGCTTGGGACAGCTGGATGAGAACGGCTCGCGTGTCGAGATCGAGCACGGGGTGCTGCAGATTTGGGATCTTCGACGCCGCCTTCTTGCCAAGGTAACCAGAGGCGCAAATCGACTCTACACTCTTCACGTGCAGGTGGCACAACCCCTCTGTCTCGCTGCTCGTCGGGACGACGAGGCGTGGCAGTGGCACGAGCGCTTTGGGCACCTTCACTTCGAGGCCCTGAAGCGGCTCAGTGCCACGGAAATGGTGCGAGGCCTGCCGTGCCTTGACCATGTGGAGCAGCTCTGCGACGTCTGCGTGTTGACGAAGCAGAGACGACTCCCCTTTCCCCAGCAGGCGAGTTTCCGAGCCAAGGAGAGGCTCGAGCTCGTGCACGGGGACTTGTGTGGCCCGGTGACACCGGCCACACCGGGAGGACGACGCTACTTCCTGCTGCTCGTCGACGACCTCTCCCGCTACATGTGGGTCATGGTCCTCGGCAGCAAGGGAGAGGCTGCGGACGCCATCAGGCGCACGCAGGCTGCTGCGGAGGCGGAGTGCGGCCGCAAGCTGCGCGTGCTACGCACAGACAACGGCGGCTGAATTCGCGTCGTACTGCGCTGATGAGGGCATTCAGCGCCACTACTCCGCGCCGTACAGCCCGCAGCAGAACGGCGTCGTCGAGCGGCGCAACCAGACGGTTGTGGGGATGGCTCGGGCCCTCCTCAAGCAGAGGGGGATGCCGGCTGTCTTCTGGGGAGAGGCGGTGGTGACGGCCGTCTACATCCTCAACCGCTCGCCTACCAAGGCACTCGACGGCAGGACGCCGTACGAGGCTTGGCATGGGCGCAAGCCGGCGGTCTCCCACTTGCGGGTCTTCGGCTCCCTCGCGTTCGCCAAGGAGCTTGGCCACATCGGCAAGCTCGACGACAGGAGCACTCCGGGAGTGTTCATCGGCTACGCGGAGGGCTCGAAGGCCTACCGCATCCTCGACCCTGACACACAGCGAGTCCGCATCTCGCGTGACGTTGTGTTCGACGAAGGGCGAGGCTGGACGTGGGACAAGGCGGTGGACGACGGTTCGACTTCGACTCTCAGGGACTTTGTTATCGACTACGTCCACTTCGAGAGAGCCGGGGGAGCTAGCAGCTCGTCTTCACCGAGCTCGTCCACCTCGACACCTTGCTCGCCACCAGCTCCGGCGAGTGCTCCACCACCTTCGGCACCGGCTACGCCCCACTCTTCACCACCGGCTCACCACTCTCCTGCACCGGCGGCCACACCACCGGGATCGGCCCCAACAGCTTCGGTCCACGACGAGCAGCGCATGGTGGAGTTCGCTACTCCGCTATCTCACGACGAGGACCGCGTCGACGTCTACCACGACGACGAACCTCTGCGCTATCGTACCATGGACAACATCCTCGGCGAGTTGCCCGTCCCTGGACTGGCGCAGCGCGACTTCGAGGCGGAGCTGCACTTGGCGTGCGACGACGGCGAGCCTCGCTCCTTCGCTGAGGCGGAGGGAGACACGGCGTGGCGTGTCGCGATGAAGCAGGAGATGGACGCCGTCGAGCGGAACCGGACGTGGGAGCTGGCGGATCTTCCTGCCGGTCACCACGCGATCACCCTTAAGTGGGTGTTCAAGCTGAAGCGGGATGAAGCCGGCGCCATCGTCAAGCACAAGGCTCGCTTGGTAGCACGAGGCTTCGTGCAGCAGGAGGGGGTCGACTTCGATGACGCCTTCGCACCCGTCGCGCGCATGGAGTCCGTTCGTCTTCTCCTCGCACTTGCAGCCCAGGAGGATTGGCGCGTCCATCACATGGACGTCAAGTCCGCCTTCCTCAACGGCGATTTAAAGGAGGAGGTCTACGTCCGTCAGCCGCCGGGATTCGTCATCCCCGGCAAGGAGGGCAAGGTTCTCCGCCTGCGCAAGGCCCTCTACGGCTTGCGGCAGGCACCACGAGCCTGGAACGCTAAGCTGGACTCCACCCTCAAGCAAATGGGGTTCCAGCAGAGCGCACACGAGGCTGCGGTCTACCGGCGGGGCAAAGGCGGCAATGCTTTGCTGGTAGGCGTCTACGTCGACGACCTGGTGATCACCGGCTCCAAGGAGGCCGAGGTCGAGGCGTTCAAGGCGGAGATGAAGACCGCCTTCCAGATGAGCGACTTGGGGCTCCTCTCCTTCTACCTGGGGATCGAGGTCCACCAGGACAGCTCCGGTATCTCCCTTCGTCAGACCGCCTATGCCAAGCGCACCGTCGAGCTGGGCGGGCTCACCGACTGCAACCCAGCCCACACTCCAATGGAGGAAAGGCTGAAGCTGAGCCGCGACAGCACGGCGGAGGAGGTGGACGCGACGCAGTACCGGCGCATCGTGGGCAGCCTTCGCTACCTCGTCCACACGCGTCCGGATTTGGCGTTCGCCGTCGGCTACGTCAGTCGGTTCATGCAGCGACCGACGACGGAGCATCAGCAGGCCGTAAAGAGGATCCTCCGCTATGTTGCGGGCACCTCCGACTACGGCTTGCACTACCCGAGGTGTCCCGGCGCGGCACACTTCATCGGGTACAGCGACAGCGACCACGCAGGCGACATTGACACCAGCAAGAGCACAAGCGGGATTCTCTTCTTCCTCGGCAAGTGCCTCGTTAGCTGGCAGTCAGTCAAGCAGCAGGTGGTGGCCCTGTCTAGCTGTGAGGCCGAGTACATAGCGGCTTCCACCGCTTCGACTCAGGCGCTCTGGCTCGCTCGACTGCTTGGTGATCTCCTCGGCAGGGACACTGAAGCAGTGGAGCTCAGGGTGGACAGCAAGTCCGCTCTAGCCCTGGCAAAGAACCCCGTTTTTCATGAACGGAGCAAGCACATCCGGGTGAAGTACCATTTCATCCGAGGCTGCTTGGATGAAGGAAGCATCAAGGCAAGCTACATCAACACCACGGATCAGCTTGCGGATCTGCTCACCAAGCCTCTTGGAAGGATCAAGTTCCTTGAGCTCTGCTCCAAGATCAGGATGGTTCGATCCTCCCACAAGACAACGCACAAGACTTAGGGGGAGAATGATGAATAAGTCCCTGTACTGTGGTCTTTGTGGGGCTGTGGTAGTTTTTTTGTTTTTTGACTGCTTTAGGACAGCATCTGCTTTTGCTTTAGGACAGCATCTGCTTTTGCTTTAGGACAGCATCTGCTTTTAGGACAGCATCTGCTTTTAGGACAGCATCTGCTTTTGCTTTAGGACAGCATATTGACCGCTTTAGGACAGCATCTAGGATATCATCTTAGCATATGCTTGGCTGGTTCTCAGCCTATAAATATGTATCTCCAACCCCTCAGGTTGGTATGGCATTCTGTGAGCAATAAACAAGAAAACTTGCCCCATCTCCTAGTGTCATCCTCTCCATGAGAGTAAGGATCTTGCTATCACCAAGAGCAAGAGTCCAGCGACTAACAGACAGGCCCATCGCCTTCTTCGTTGCCTTTTTTTCTCTAGCTACATCTACTAACAGCTGCATTAGCTCCATATGCATCTCATGCAACCAAAAAGCAATAAGAATTCACCTCGCAATTAATCCCATCACTGTAGCAAGCTTGCAGTTTCCTTCTCGATCAAAACCAAATTACTTATGAATGCTTTGGAATGGCATTGATGGACACACAAATGGGCATCGCCGGCGGGATGAAGATAGAGGCCTTCACCTTCTCATGTCAGCGTCCACATCAGTGCCACATAAGCATTAGTGCCACATGGATGTCTCGTCATCCTTGGAAATCTTTTTTTTTGACCTACTTTGCATAGTTTAACAAGTTCATTGACCTAAATACATGGTTTCATTTCTTAATGACTTAGATGCACCCATCCTATAATTTTGTGTACCTGTAATGCAATTTACTCTTCTTACAATAGACAATAACAAATGAATATGTTTAAGAAAGGTAAATAGTTTTGATTCATTTTTGTTTTGTTAACCTACCATTACTGCTGTCTACCTAACTACTGCGAATTCTCGTGCAATGCTACCAGCCAACTGGCAGCATGCTGTACCTCTGCTGTCATGAACATCCCTTCATTATTTGCTTGGCTTCTATCTACATTAGCTTGGTTGCTGGTGCGAAACAACTGTGTGGGGACTGGAGACCACAAAAAAAGAAAGAAAGAAAGATATGGGCATTGATTTTTTTGTGACATAAAAATTTTCAAGCTCATGTGGGGCATGGTGCCTTAGTCTCTTTTATAATTCACTTATGAGAATAGTTTTGTGTCTGCAAAAATATCTGCATATCATTGGCATTGAAAGACTTAGTGCCTTAGTTTCTTTTACAATTCACTTATGAAATTAGTTTTGAGCCTGCAAAAATATATGCATGTCATTGGCATTGAAAGACTTAGTCTTAGGCAAGCCTAAGTGCCTAGCCTAACTCTTTAAAATTCCTTATTTTACTTGCATCAGTCCATATATTTGATTAGTGTGAACAAAGTTTCATGTGGGAATCTGCACTATAGGTAGTTATGTGTGTACTTCAGTTCATTTTGTATTTGTAATGATCTCCTAGCCTTGAATTTTTATTATGCACAATTTCCTTGGTTGCTGGAGCAACCTATCAATAATTGTCAACCTAGTTCAAAAACCTTTTGGACTTCCCCTTGATCTTATAAAACAAAACAATTCTGTTATTTGGTTTGGCAGACTCATTAGGTAGAACAGATTCCGTTTGGGAATTATTAGGGATCTCAAAAATAAGGTAAAAGAAAATAAAGAAGCATGGATTTACTTGGTAGTTGGTACATCTTTTGACGGCATTGTTAAAAGTAGCAGTGATATTGGTACATTTCATTCATTTTCGTATAGCTACCTGTTCTTGTCTTCATTTTTTGCTCTTTTGTTTTTTTTTCTTAAGTGATTATTCTATGCTGTGGTAACGCTTGAAAATTTTGTAACATGGAAGGAATGATTGTCATCAGAAATATCCAAGCAACAAGAATCGCAGTGGCCCCCCATGCAACAAGAATCGCAGTGGCCCCCCATGCAACAAGAATCGCAGTGGCCCTATATTATTCCACCAAATGAAGGACTCAGACACCCATCTGTCTGGTAAGATGATCATGAGCCCTACACCTCACCTTCTTGCTACCTCTGTCTGTCCCTGTGGTCGCTTTCACATACTTGTGAGTCTAGCATGCATGATCTGGCAACTGACCAGTTTTGCAGTTTTTTTTAAACTACAGAAAAAACTTGAAGATATCATATGTTCTCTCTTTTGTTTGTTACTTTGTTTGGCATTCAATTTGGGTTGTCATGTCTGAGCGCAGTTGCATCTGATGAGCCATCGGAAGGAAAAGCTGTCCAACGAAGGGGGCGTTTTCAGGTTACATCAGATAATATTGCTCAAAAGGTACTGGATTATTTAATTGAAAAAGTCACAGGAAAGCATAATGAATGGTTAACTGTATTTGCTACTTTTCTTCATTATGTGTCAAGAGAACAGAACATAGCTTTGGGAGTTGAAACCTTGGATTGCTTTAGTTAGTACTACTACTAATTACTATGTAGTAACAGATTTAAACTGCCTTTGCTCACATTATGGGGACAAACATGTTCGAGCATAGTATGTAACTGAGACCTGAAGTGATTTACAATGCAAGTCTTTAGGAGTAGAGGGCTAGAGCCTAGAGGCCAAAGTCCTTTTTATTGAAAATTTTGTTTGGCCAGTGGATTGCTACCTCTAGACAGCAACAGTGACCTTTCGTGGCTCATGTTTGGTTGCTTCCCAAACTTCACCACATTTTTGTGCCTGTGGCAAGCCACAGTTTTCTGGTGGCCAAAACATGCGCCGCACTTGTGGCAAAAGTTGGCTAGCAAATGAGTGACAGGTGGGGTAAGAGTCTTAAGAAAGTGTGGCATGCCACAACTATGGCTCAGTACCAAACATTTACCACAAAAAGTCGAACTTGGCGAACTTAGTTGAGGCAAAGTTTGGCATGAACCAAATAGGATCCCTAAATAATACAAATTCTGGCAGATTGCTCTGAGTATGTCGTAAACTGCCCAAGTTCGTTTTTGTACCTTGCAAAGGGGCAAACATCTTTAGCATGTCCTATAGCTGAAGAAACAAAGATGTAAGCATGAGAGCTTCTGTTTTATGATTTGAAACAGGGTAAAAACTGCCCAGAGCATTCAATGTAGCTATCACATGCATGTTATTTATTGTCTTTCTTTCAATTATAGTTCACGCTGTCCTCCATGCATGGTATCCTCTTAAGGATTGATAGGCTGTTATGGCAAGGATAGATAGCCCGAGTCGGCTCTGATTCGCCCTCCGAAGAGGCTCTGACTTGGGACCAGCTGGTTAAGAACTTCTGATTCTTTATTGATTGCCCCTTTCAATTACAAGGCCAGCCCTTATATATCAGGCGCTCAGTTTAGGAAAGTAAAAGACATCATATTTAGTACAGGAATCAGCAATACTATCCTAATACTAATATCTTAAAAAGGGAAACTCAATTAAGGTGATTGCCTGTTGCCAATTCGGAATCCTTGCCGATTGCTTCCACATTGTCGACTGCATCGCTGCCCAGAGCAGTATTGTTGGTTGTCCCTATTGCCGGTCCCTTGCCGCCTAAATTGCTGACCCATCAGCACCAGCTGTTGCAGGCTGTAAACTTCCAGACTTCATCCGCCGCCGATACGTTGTCCCCACAAAAGCGTCCACAACACTGCTGCCCTCTCCGCAAAACTGCTCGTCCTCGAGTTGGAACTCCGAATGATTGGACTTGAATTCATCCAAATCTGTCCAGATTGCATTAAGCAGCCGATGACCCCATCCACTGAACTAGCAATTCCCAGCAACGCCGGTTGAGGCGAGCACATGACGAATAACTGGCAAAGAAGGAATATCCGACGGAGGTGTCTTGACGAACTTTTTAAGAATGGCCACATGAAACACATCATGAATGCGAGCCTTAGGCGGCAACTGCAAACGATAAGACACAGCCCCAATTCGAGCCAACACCTCAAAAGGGTCCATAAAAGCGAGGGCCAGTTTAGACTGAACACGATCGGTAATTGTTGTGGTAGTCCGGTGATGAAGGCGCAACCAAACCCAATCGCCCACCACTGAAGCTTTATATGAGCTTGAGCTTGTAGTAAACGCTCCCGGATATCTGAAAGAAATTCATCGCGGTATAATTGCTTGTCAACGGCTGCAACCTTTGCTAGACCCGGTTGATATGACATCAAAGAAGGCGGATCCAGCCATAAACCACACAGAAGGGAGTCGTCTAGGAATGGCAACGGGTTGGATATCTTCGGGTTCTGCTCTTTCCCTCCGAATCCAAAACCCGAAAGTACTATCCAAACCCGCACCCAAAATAACTTTCGGGGCGAATAGGAGCCCCGAACCCGAAACCCGCGGATACCCGATATCCAATGGATATACAAAAAACAGGACAAAATTCAACTTACCCGCGGCGCAAGGGGACGGCGTGGGCCGGTGGGCGGCGCAAGGGGACGCCGACGGCGTGGGGATGGCCGGCAGGGCGTGCCGCGTGCGTGCGGCCCAGGCGGCGCAAGGGGACGGCGTCGGCGTGGGGATGGCCGGCAGGGACGCAGGGCGTGCGCGCGGCCCAGGCGGCGCAAGGGGACGGCGTGGGCCGGTGGGCAGCGCAAGGGGACGCCGACGGCGTGGGGATGGCCGGCAGGGCGTGCCGCGTGCGCGCGGCCCAGGCGGCGCAAGGGGACGGCGTGGGCGGCGCAAGGGGACGGCGTCGGCGTGGGGATGGCCGGCAGGGGCGCAGGGCGTGCGCGCGGCCCAGGCGGTGCAAGGGGACGACGTGGGCGGGGAGAAGGCTGCGGGGAGCCGGGGAGATGCCGCGGGGAGCCGGGGAGCGGGGGAGATGAGGCACAAGGGGAAGGGAGATGCGGCGCAAAGGGAGCCGGGGAGATGCGGCTGGGGCTGGGTGGGTTAGGGTTTCACACCCCCATTTTTGCTTATATACTAGGTGGAAGGGCCCACATGTCATACACACTTCGGGTATCCATGGATATCCATGGGTAGGGTTTGCCCTCCAAATCCAACCCGAACTCTTATCGGGTACCCGCCCCGAACTATCCATGGATAGAAAATGCCATCCAAACCCACGATTTTCGGGTTGGATATCCGCGGATACCCGGCTCCACGGATAATTTTGCCATCCCTAGAGTCGTCTGTAGTGCAGTTTGGTAGGAGGTATTATAACAGTATTATGCCCACGGCAACCAATGAAGCCATTGTTTAGGCCTATCCCCCGTGAGGCAGCGAAGATACATAGTGATAATGCGGTTGGCTACTTCGGACTAACCGTCGGTTTGTGGATGGAACGCGGGACTCAATTGAAGTTTGACACCAGCCAACTGAAACAACTCCTTCCAGAAGAGACTGAACACAGGGTCCCGATCGCTGACGATTTAGCAAGGCAAACCATGAAGACGGACAACGGTATGAAAGAAAACCCGGGCAACAGTCGTGGCCGTATAAGGATGTCCCAAGACAAGAAAATGGGCATATTTGGAGAAGCGATCCACAACGGTTAAAATAACTGACTTACCACCTAACCTAGGGAAGCCCTCCATGAAATCCATGGCGATGTCCGCCCAAACCATGTGTGGAACCGGTAAAGGTTGCAGCACACCGGCCAGATGGAGGTGCTCGATCTTGTTGCATTGACAAACGGTGCATGCCTGAACATACTCCTGGACGAGACGATTAGCATTGGCATTGTAAAAGGAAGCATGTAACTGGTGTATTGTCTTTTGGATGTCCTCATGACCCGATCCATGAGCATCTGCCAGAAGCTGCGGCCAAGTTGTAGAATCACTAGGAACAAAGATCCGTCCCTTGTGTAGCACAAACCCGTCCACAGCTCCAATCAAGACCAGCTGCTTCGGCCAGAACCAAGTCGCGCTTAGCAGTCCATTCGGCCAATGTACCAAGCTCCTGACGTAGCTCGGTGAAAAACTGGAAGTCAGGACAAGAAATAGCACATATGGCCAGACCTTCTTCCTCACGCCGAGTGCATTCGCAGTAGCGTTCTGCCGACCCTCCGGAATTCCACGGCAAAATCATATCCAAATAGTTTGCTGACCCATGTATGTTGAGGAATTGTCGAAAGGCACTGATCCAAAAGATACTTGAGGCTATAATGATCAGTCTGAATGGTGAAAGAACGACCCCACCGCCTTGAGACCGATTAACTCCCGCTCATAAGCTGCTAATTTAGCGTGTTGTGCCACCGAGTGGCTGAAGAAGGCGATAAGGCCTGCGCCTTGATGGAGAATTGCACCGAACCCCATGCCAGACGCATCACAATCTACCAAGAACCGCTTGCCAAGTCCGGTAATTGTAATACTGGGCCAGAAATTAGGGCAGCTTTTGATGTACAGAAAGTTGTGTCAGCCTGCGACGTCCATACAAAAGCCACTTTCTTGAGCAATTTGGGGCTCCCCTCACCATAGCCTTTGATAATTTACAATAGTAGCTGGTGGGGCCCAAAAATCCCCTCAATGCACGCACCGAGAGAGGGCGGGGCCATGCCTCAACGGCATCCACCTTACTTGGATCCATAGCAATGCCCTGGTTGGAGATTTGGTGGCCCAAGTATGCCACAGTCTCGGGCGCCAAAGTTGCACTTTGAATGCCGTAAAGCAAGCCGATGCCGCCACAAAACTTGCAAGACCATGCACACATGACGTAAATGCTTGGCCCACGAAGAACTGTAAATCAGAATGTCGTCAAAGAAGACAAGGACGAAGCGACGCAGGAAGGGCTTAAGGATATCATTCACAAGTGCCTGGAATGTTGCCAGTGTGTTGGTGAGACCGAACAACATCACCAAAAACTCAAGATGGTCGCGGTGTGTGCGGAAAGCTATCTTTTCCACATCGGTGGAATGCATACATACGTGGTGATAACCGTTGCGGAGGTTAAGCTTGGTGAAAAAACGAGCCCCCTTCAATTCATCCAATAGTTCATCAACTGCCGGTATCGGAAATTCATCCTTCACAGTCTGGGCATTAAGGGTGCGGTAGTCAACACAAAAATGCCATGATTGATCGGACTTCTTAACAAGGAGAACCGGTGAAGAGAAAGCCGACGTGTTGTACTGAATGATACCCCTGTTGAAGAATGTCACACTATCTCTCGATCTCATCTTGAAGAAGTTGGGGGTAACGACATGGCCGAACCGCAATGGTAGTTGTCCCTGGTAACAAGTGGATATGATGATCAAATTGGCAGCCCGGAGGAAGGCCCTGGGGATCCTTGAAGATATTGATAACTTCAGCTAGTAGCTCTGTCATGAGATTCCTACCAGTCGCAACACAAGCCTGTGGTGTCTGCTGATCACGCAAGCCTTGCCAAGTGGCGATGATCATCTCGCCAAAAGGACATGACGAGTGTGTCAAAATCCCAGAGAATCAATCCTAATGTTCGGAGCCATTGAACGCCCAACACAATGTCATATCCATCCAATGGAACCACGTCGCCATCCAACAAAAACTCCTCCTGCTCAATATGCATACGGATGCCAGTGCAAAGCCCCGAATTGACCATGTGATCACCATTAGCCACCAAGACGTGCATGCCAGACAGTGACGTCAGCACTAAACCCAACTGATCAACCATTGACTGCGCCAAGAAAGTATGCGTAGTGCAGGAATCAACCAATGCACGCAAGGTCACGCCCTGAATATTTATAAGCAGCTGCATTGTTCTACCCGTGCGGATGCCAGTGAGTGCATGCAATGATATCTCCATGTCTTCTCCATCTGTAACCACCGTGTCATCATCTTCTAATTCCAGCAAGTAGAGGCCATTCATGGAGCATTTACTTTTCCATGCAGTTGAAACAGAGACCTTTGAGGCGCCGGTCGGCCATCTCATCTGACTTCAAGCGGCAAAATTGTGAGGCCAGAGGCTTGCCTAACGATGCGCCCATGAGCGGTTGTGGTTGCGGTCAGGGATCAAAAAACCGGAACCGGGACAAATCCCGGCCGCCGGGCGGTACCGGTAACCGGAAATCCCGGATTCTAACCGGTCAAAATTCGTCAAATGTTTTTTTGGGCGGGGCGGGAGAAGACTGGTAACTGGACCGGTAACCGGCCGGTTAACAGTTTTACCGATGAGAAAACCGGAAAAACCGGTGAGAGGGGTTTGGCTAATCCAGTTGTTGATTCAATTGAGACTTTTTGAACTTTGATGTTGAAGTGATTTCTCAATCTATTGTTTCCTGGTAGATGAGTAGATCCTTGGCCCCTGTCTATTTGTGCTTCATAACTCTTGATTGATTGGGCAATCTTAGAGAAGTGGTTCATTTTTCAAGAACTCACTTGGGAACTATTTTTGAGTTTGGTTTGTGGTGGAAATGTTTGGAGTTTGCTAAAGTGCTGCAAACCACTCTCAAAGACAAGCATCCAATGCCCTTTCCAGTACAATGGGCCCAACATGTTTGCTTCCAATCAACACTAGCTGCCAATGACAATAATTCACCCTTTTTTTACTTCCAACAGCAGCTAATCAACCTAATATATCAAAAACAATACCCAAACTAATATACCCACTGCATTAGCAAGTCAAAAATTCAAATCTTCAATTCAAAAAATTTCCGGTATTTCGAAACCCGGTTGCCACCGGTATTTCCGGTTACCGGCGGTTACCGGCCGGTAACCGCCGGTTTTCCCAACCATGGTTGCGGTGTTGAAGGTGGACCACTTCTGGACAGAGCAGCCATGGCCGGAACCAGGCTGGCCGGGAGCTACTGGGCAGGAAACACTGGCTGACTTGAAAACTGGCTTCCGTTCCTCCATCTCATCAACTTGCAACCGTTGTGCATATGCACATGCCAAACTCATAGCTACCTCCAATGTAGCAAGGTGTTGCAATTCCACATCAGTCCGCAATGGGTTGCGCAAGTCGGCCGTAAAAATCTGTACCTGTTGCTTCTCAGTCATCTCATCACAGCGGCAAAGTAAAGCAGGGAATTTGTCCTGAAACTCCTCCATGGAGCCCGTGCACCGCAACTGAATTGAGTTCCCTGGGCGGATTATTTTGAATGGGGGGCCAAAACGCAGGTTAACGTGCTCCACGAAATGAGGCCACGTCGGAACGCCATGACTCCGCTCCAAGCGATAGTACCACTGCTGTGCTATCCTGGTCATGTGATAGGATGCCAGCCAAACCTTCTCTTCTTCCGTCGTACGTTGCCCCCGAAAAAACTGCTTACAATGATTGAGCCATGGCAGGGGCCAGGGGGTCCACTTTTCCGTCAAACATAGGAAAAGACAGCTTGTGGAATGGTGGGACACCACGGCCGCCGTCGCCATGAGCCTTGCCGGCAAGGCCCTTAGGTGCATCATCTTCTGGAAAGGCCTTCGGAAGCTGGCTGCTGGAAGCTGGCCCGAGACGCTTCTCCAAACTTGCGAGTTGCTGCTGCTGGCTGCTCATCACGGTGAACAATTGAGCAATTTGTTTGCTGATATCGGCGAGAGACGGTGCTTCCTCCATGGTGCTGCAAGATCGTAGGCTCTGATACCAAGATGTTATGGCAAGGATAGATAGCCCGACGCCCTCCGAAGAGGCTCTGACTTGGGACCGGCTGGTTAAGAACTTCTGATTCTTTATTGATTGCCCCTTTCAATTACAAGGCCAGCCCTTATATATCAGGCGCTCAGTTTAGGAAAGTAAAAGACATATCATATTTAGTACAGGAAACAGCAATACTATCCTAATACTAATATCTTAAAAAGGGAAACTCAATTAAGGTGATTGCCGGTTGCCAATTCGGAATCCTTGCCGATTGCTTTCGCATTGCTGACTGCATCGCTGCCCAGAGCAGTATTGTCGGTTGTCCCTGTTGCCGGTCCCTTGCTGCCTAATGCTGACCCATCAGCACCAGCTGTCGCAGGCCGTAAACTTCCAGACTTAATCCGCCGCCGATACGTTGTCCCCACAAAAGTGTCCACAACATAGGCAGGGGTTGCTGCAAGGAAAAAGCTTTTGTTTTAACATTTCCCAAAAAACCACCCAGTAACTTTGTGCAATTTTGCTTATAATATTTTTTTTTAGGTTTTTATTATTAGGATGCAAATAATCTTTAGTTTGCCAACTATAAATATCTTAGGTAGCTTCACCAGCAAGCAGCAGCAGCAGCAGGTCAAATCTACCAATTGGAGTAACACGACCAACTTTTATGTCATCCGCAATTTTTCCAACATTACAATTCTTGATGCAGCAAAATACTATGCAAAAGGTATTGCTGCATTTTTTATTTCATAGATCAACAATTATTCAGCATTTTCACAATTCGTTGTTTTGACAGGAAGTACTAAGTAGACTGATTTCTTTGATTGAGGAAACATCTGGTATGTATGATGGCAATTGTTTATATTAGACTTCAACGAGATAATTTTACCAGTGTGCTGATATTACGGTTTCACATGGGACATGTTTTCTGACAGATGCATCTGATGCAAGTATAACTAGTTCATCTCAGGTGAGAACCATGGAGTGTGACTTATGTCCTTTCATTTTTCATATTTTACATCAGAGATGTGAACTTTAGACAGTTAAGCAGTTCAGAGATCATGAATATTAGTTTTTTTTTGTTCGTTTTAATGTTGAACAAACATGACGTTTTTTTCAATGCTTGTATTCATGGTCTATATAACAATTAACAAGTGCTGATATACGTGCAGTCATTTGGAGCGCGTGTTAGAGAGAAGGAATTGCAGTCATACATCGTCAATCTGCAGCAAAGGTATAATATCTTGTGATGGTTTGGCATATTTAAGACACGTGACTGAATTTGTGAAAATTTCCAGTGTTACAGAACTCGCTGAGGAAGTGCAGAGATTAAAGCTCAGAAACAGTCAGGTAGTTGTCAGCAAATATATTTGGAAGAGTTGCATTTGTCTCTTTTAAGTGTGCATAAACTGAACCACAAGATTTTTCTAATGCTTAAAAATGAGTTCATTCTTAAATGTTTTAAAGTTTTGATTTGATATTTAAATCATGAATATACCAACATTCATCGTGGAACATTATCTAAATATTGCACGAATTCTCTGCATGACAGCTTGAGCATCAGATAAATGCGTTGTCAAAAAAAGATGAAAGGTTGCGGAGAGAGGATACCCAGCAATGATAATATCCCTGTAACCCCCGTTGTATAATTCAGTTCCCCAATTTTGAACTTGGTTGGCGAAATTAATTGTATTTTTGTTCAAAGTCAGGGTCAGGGTTGCTTATTGTAATTTGTAAGTATTTTAGCAAGTTAAAATTATAGTAATTTTGATTTGTACAGCATGGCTTGGGTTATTGATGAGGAATAGTTTACTTAAAAGCAATATATCATTGACACTTTGGCGCTTTGCGTGACTAATTTGGTCTCTGATCATTGTTTTGCGTCTGACTGGCTTGTATGTCGATGCTATTTATGGTCCGGTAGGGGTCTGAGCATAACAATAACTGATGGACCCATGTGTTTGTGATTTATTTTCTAGAATTCTAGCAGGCTTGTTTTGGAGCTGTCAGAGATGTAGCGATCGAGTGGCTTGAATTTAATTTCCTCAGTTTCTTTGGGTTAATTTGGTTTTGCCTAATATTTGAGAATGTTGTGGTAGTTGTGTGATATTGTAGTACGAATGTACAGTCACTAAAGAATTTACATTAGAGCAGTGCTTTGATGTTTTTCACTTTAACAATAATGACACTAATTTCATAGCATATGAAAGGATAAGTAATTATTATCTATATTTAGTTTTATTTTAAAAGTTATGTAAATCAATTCGAGAAAAACGTCGAAGTACCTCCCTTTACATTATGTTGCAGCATTTTATGACTTCTGCAACAAGCGTCAATTTTGGCTATTTATAACGTCGCAATGAATGTGGAAAAGTGATGTGAGCTGTAACATAGGATAACTTTCTGCAATAGCAGTACCAAATGAAAGGAGCGCATCGACGTTCCAATTTAAGATCATGTTGTTTTTAGCTTCTAAAAACTGTTTTTTTAGTTTTTTTTACAGTAACTAGTTTTTAAACGAAATATCTTTTCAAGATAAGATCTACTAGTTAATTACAGTATATAATATACCAATTTTATTTATATCGATAAAAACCGTACGTAAGTTTTGTTACTCTGTAATCTCTCACATAAATAACTTAAAAGTTATAAGTCATAGCTAAAAATTATAAGCTTCAAGTAAAAAGAATAGACCCTAATTCTGAAGACTGTTACCGTTCTCTCAACACTGACCCTAAACTCTAATCTGGCTCCCTACGGGGAAGGGGAGAAAACAAGCTGCGTATTCTTTAGCTGCCAACTAGAAAGATTTGACTTTGCCACCGCACGTGATATGCAAGCCTGGCGATGGACATGAAGATTCGCTGCAGTTGCTATCGTGTGTCCAATTAGGAACAACAGGACGTACAGTAGGTACTATCGTAAATATTACGGTATAAATATGTATTTATATTTAATTTCAACATATTTGATAAAGATATAAGTATGATATAAAATACGTAGAAATGACTTAATCAATATATAAACATATGAACCTTTTAAGTTATTGAAATAGAAACATATGCCTAACATATATATTATGAGAGAATCTAAAATCAGCATATCCTTATGTAAACAATGTATGTTATTTTAACCGAATGCTGATATCAATATAACATGTACAACCAAAATTAGCATGTTATTAAGATTTTTTATTGATATATTTTGCTTTCAGAAGGCTAGTTGCGCAAAATTTAATCTTGACCATCTCCGCCATGATAAATCTAATCTTGATTATATATGATAGTTCTAGATTAAATCTTGAGCTCTAAATCAAGCTTTACTATTGAAGAAAACTATCAGATTATAACCAAATATGCTGGACAGAAAGAAAGGATGATATAATCAATATAACATTCAACTAACATGAATACTATTGATCATAACAGAATTCGGCTACTGCAAGAACAACCAAAATCTACCACTGAACTAAGGTAGCATCAAGCAAAGTCTAGCACATGTAATGATCAGAGTATACACAACAGAAAAGCTAGCCGAAAGCCCATGATCAATATACCCTCACATTCATATATAATTTCAAAAATATGTTATTTCATCACAGAGCAAGTGAACCCAGTCTTTGCAATTTTCCAATCAATGATATCACACAAATATCATAAATATATCTCAAAACTGCAACGAGCAAACAGGCGACAAACTCATAGTGCCGGTGATACTCAAAATCACCAAGAAGCAACCAAAGAAGGCAAGACACGCAGGATGCACTGTCCCAAAAAACCAAGCACCCCGTTGCGCCAAGTAAGGAGATGATGGCAATCAGAGATACAATGCCACACTCCCACCACAAGAAGTCGAAGTAGAAGCCGAGGGTCAAGTGGACGCCGCACAAGACCGATGAGAGCTCTGGCCGAGAGCACTCGTGAACACCAAGAACAAATCACAAAATCTCCCTCAAACACTCAGCACAAGTCCAAGCTAAATCAACCTCTAGAGGTAAATCCCCAAACCTTTCCTCACATCTAGATCCAATGAAAAGGTGCAAGGAAACCGCATGGAGAAGAACCCTAGAATAGCGATTCGAGCTGCTCAGCCGACGGTGATAGGAAACAACCCGACCGACGGCTCTCAAGACTCAAAGATTGGAGAACTGCCGACGGAGATCGGAAATTAGATGAGAGAAGAAAGTGAACTCACTGCCGCCTTCAAAAAGGAGAGGAAGTGGCCGCCTTTTAAAGGGGAAGTTGGGCAGAGGCTGGTGGGCTACAGCCATGGCTGGCACCGAAGCACCCGCACCGGTGGCATCTCCATCGCTGCCAGATCCAATCGGTCGGTAGACACGGTCTTCGGACGCTTCCCCAAATGGCGCAGCCGAGGCTTCAGCCCTTATCTCTTCTCTCGTCCCACCGACAGGTGGGACACTCCTTTTTTCCTTTTTCTTAATCAAATTGGGAAATTACTAATTTGCCCTCAGGAATTCTACAGGAACTACATGTGATCTGATCTTAGTCCCTACGCCTTGTTTGGAACGCGATTTGAAGGGTAAAACAGATGGTGTGGTGAAAACGGTTATTTTTAAAGGAATAAGTCCATTTGACTCTATACTCTTATGAAAGTCTTAAGTTACAATCTTTAATTGCAAAACCAAATATTTGACACCCCTCAAGTATCAATACTGGGTATTTTACCCTGAGACCATTTCACCTTAGTTTTCATCCGCTTGATGCTGATATGGCGCTAAGTTATCTAACGTGTACAAGCGTGGCATCCAACTCATCACTAAAGTCCCAGTGGACCTCTAGTGATGCACAAATAAATTGCAAAAATGCCCCTGGCCTCTCCTCTTTCTCTTCTCTCCTCTCTTGCCTAACACGGCTGCTTCTCCAAACGCCATGGCTGCCTCTCTGGGTGAGCACCCACATAGCGAGGGATGACACACATGACGGTGAGCTGGATCTCATGAACCCATCTCCAGTGAGCACGCTATGTTTGCTTGGTTGTGGAGTAGGTTTGTCTGTGACGCGTTCGTGTGTTCGAGGCCACCTCTGGGTACTCTAGATTTACTAGTAATCTCCATACTCACATAACTATCCAGGATTTTAGTTGCACACAGAATGATAAATAGTCTGTTATGATTACAATACTATAACAAAATTCTTACATGAAATATGATATAGTAGTCTATTATAGAGTTTTTAAGACTTCCAAACCAAACTTATTTATGTTACAGACAAAAGACGACAAAAGCAACTACATCATAGGCAATACTTGAGTGTAAGCTCGACGTAGAATGTGTGATGTTCATCATTTGTAGTATTCATCATCTGTTGGCATGTCTTCCTCATAATAGTCATTGTTTGGGTGCTAGGCGAGCCGATGATATTCCCGGAAGAGCACCTCTTAAAACTAGGACTTGGTTGCCAAAGATTCCACGCTTGGTATATGGAACAGTCCAATAGGCCAGAGGCAGAACGGCGCTCAGGTATCACTGTCAAATTCAAGCCGGAACATTTCGTGCACGAAGCTCACGAATGTGTCTTCCCGGTGACCTTTGACGATATATTTGAACTTTTCACGCTCAACGCTCTCGACGCCTCACTCGTTCGATGCTGGACGCTGTAAGTTTGTACAATCACAGTTTCTGTTCACGTAATACCGATATATGTCACAATTTGTTGCTTTTCTGTGTGTGTGTGTGTGTGTGTGTGTGTGTATATATATATAGGAAAAATACTTTTTACTCCCGGGTGTAATTACACCCACCTCTAATATACCACATAAACAAACTTGAAATACTACTTTATCACTTTAGGTATACTCATATACTAATTATAAGATACTCCAATGTGAACCACACGAAAAAATTGCAATGAAGTCCATAGTTTTTAGCGTATTTTATAAATACCTTTATATACGTACATAAAAAGGAGTATGTCAAAAAAATATGCATACCACCTCCGAAAAATTGTTCATACCACCTATATGGTCTTAAATACCCGTATACTACATGTACATACCCCTCGTTACGCGAGATACTCCCTACGTTGTGAGATACGACATATGGTGTAATTACACCCGGGAGTAGAAAAGAGGCTTCCTATATATATATATATATATATATATATATATATATATATATATATATATATATTCATACTGACCGAAGCTAGATAATCGAAATCACCAATTGGTTTCCTGGACCCACGCTTGGTCGTCATTGATACCATCAACGAGGATGCATCCTTCGTCGAGAACTATATTACAAAAGCACTGCTGGCTCACCAAGATAAGGAATTTGTTCTTATGCCATACAATGAGCACTTCCATTGGATTTTAATTGTAATTATACCAAAATGGAACAATGCTATATACCTTGATTCTCTAAGTAAGAACAAATCCAAGTACACAGCTATCGCCAAAATACTCGATAGGTACGTACATTGTACTCTTTCTTTCCTTCCGAATGACTAATCTAATTTTTTCGAATAACGAAGGTCGTTCGCCACATACGTTCAACAAACACGTGGCTTGACGACAGGGGCCAAGCCCTTGAAACATGATCGCAATTTTCGGGTATTCGCTAGCTACACATTAATTAATCATATACAACACTTAGTAGTAATGCCACTTGATTTAACACATTCTATTTTTTGCAGTACCACCAGCAGCAGTCGGGCAACACGTGTGGATACTACGTGTGCCACCATATGAGACTACTCCTCGATTCCACCAAGATCACCACTCCTAAGGTTTGTCAATCTTTCCACATTTATTTCATACATGTCAAGTTTTATATGTGCGCGCGTTGATATTCCTATCGACAGGCTGCGCCCATCTCTACATCTGCATTGAAACAGCCGGATTTTGCAAAAATTCGAGGAGAGTTCATTTGGTTTTTGTGGACTAAAGTCGTAAGATCAGATGGAGAATTCCACTGCCCAGAATGATTTTTTATTGTAATTCTAAGTGCAAATGCAGTGTAGATCTTTTACAATTGTGTATTTGTTAATGGATATTTTATTTCAATTCAATGAATTGATTTGCGAAATGGATGCTTTATGTTTGTGAAATGAAGTGCGTTGTCAATTGGATGTTTTATGTCTGTGAAATGAATTGAGATGTGAAATGTATCTGAAATGAAATGAGATGTGTGAATTGTATATGTTTTATGTCTGTGATTATCTGCTTGTTTCAGAGGGCATGGCTAGCATTTCCTGAGGCTAGCCAATAAACAGAAATATATTTTGGGGTTGAAGGGAATATCACAGACGGTTTTTGAGTAAAAACCGTCTGTGATAGCTGATAATCACAGACGGTTTTTACTTATAAACTGTCTGTGATGATCAGTATCACAGACGGTTCAACTGTCTGTGATGATAAGTATCACAGACGGTTTTTACTCAAAAACCGTCTATGATTATCAGCTATCACAGACGGTTTTTAACTCAAAACCGTCTGTGATTATCAGCTATCACAGACGGGTTTTACTCAAAAACCGTCTATGATAGCTGATAATTACAGACGGTTCAAAAACCGTCTGTGATGACCTTCGATTATCACTGACCCATAAATACAGACGGTTCGCAAAACCATCTGTGATGATGTTTTCGAACCGTCTGTGATGATCTTTTCTGTAGTAGTGTGAAATCCTAACGAATTGGATCAAATCCATGAGAATAAAAAATCACATGAGCTGGATCATATCCACGAGAAATCAATACTGACTGGACCAAATCCATACATCTTCAGCGAGCTCGCCATGTTTGCTCTTAAACAAAAGTCAATGAAACGAGAGAGTCTACTTAGAGATGGGATGAAGCCATTGCTTGGATGATTGGATCGGTGCAGTCTCAACGCTGTCCTTGATGAGCGAAATGATTGGTGCATCACCACTGCTGCCTGTGAGATGCGCCATCCTCGGCCTTGATATGCGTTGCGCCGTCATCCCCAAGGTCCACTGCCATCGTCACTTCCCACTCTGCACTCCTAGCGGCCAGATCTGTTCCGCCGTCGCCGGCTGTGAGCACCACCGCCGGCATCATCCTCAGCGCTAGAGCTGGGACTTGGGCCGTGCCGTGCCGGCACGGCCCAGGCCCATCGTGCTTCGTGCCGTTTCGTGCCGTGCCGGCTCGGCCCAGTCATCTCGTCGTGCCGTGCCGTGCCGGCCCACGTCACTCCGGCCAGGCCCAAGCCCGGCCCAAAGCCCACCGTGCCAGCGTTCGTGCCGTGCCAGCCCAAGCCCAGCCCGAAAATACTATATGCGAACGCGAACGCGAACGCGAAGGCGGTGGCGACGGTCGTCATCTTCCTTTCTCACGTACCTGCCTCGTTTAAAACTAGTTGAAATTAAATTAATTGCATAAAAACATAGGCACGCAACAACATAAATATTTCGGGAAAAGTGAAATTTCTTTAATATTTTAGAAATACAATGTTACTGCCTCGTTAAAAACCTTACACCCCAGAGTGGGGTTTCCTGAGTAAGGAAAAGAGTACAGTAACAATATATGTATATACAAAATATTACAACATACGTAGATAATATCTACTCGGCAATGTCTAGGTCAGCATACGCCTGTACGATTTCGGGATCCTCCAGTTGATGTTGTTCCCGCTCTTTGGCTAATTCCCAGTCTTTGGCACATGTGATTGCCTCCACCATCCTGGGCGTAAGGGACGATCTTCTCTCTTCTATTATTCTCCCTACCGTACTGAACGTCGCTTCTGAAGAGACAGTGGACACTGGCACCAGGAGAACATCCCGTGCGAAATGTGACAGCACAGGAAAGATCCGCTTGTTGTTCTTCCACCACTCGAGCAAGTCTATCTTGCTTCCATCAGTAAGATCAGGATCAATGTTTGCAAAATCATGCTCCAAATAGTGGTTCAACTCCGAGATAGAATTCCAATTGGAGGATGCCTGAGACTGAGAGGACGAAGAAGTAGACTTGCCCTTTGTTTTCAGTTTCTTCCACAAGTGTCCGAAGCTTGTCTTCCCCTGTTGCGTCTGCTGTGAGGCCTCCGATCTTCCGCTGCTGGCAAACTTATCATGATACAAACGAAAAACACGAAAAAGCTCCTGTTTGACATGTTCGAAAGCTTCTGAAAAATCTAAGCTAAGACATTCACCTATCCCCTCCATAGCTTCCTGTAAACCTGCCAACTTTTTTGTAGGATCAAAAATAATAGCAAAACAATACAGGTGTGAAAGGGAACCAAAATATTTAACAAATTTTTCTTCCATTGCTATGACGGCATGGCCTAAAATATCATCGTCCCTAGATTTAGCAATTTTATCTGCAATTAACCAAATAAACTCTATAACTAAGCAAGAGGTAGGATAATAAATACCAGATAAAACCTTTGTTGCTTTATAAAAAGGTTTTAAAAACTCTCGAAAATGCTTAGCAACCCGCCAATCTGAATTAGTAATTAGCATTTCATTATTTTGATAGTTAGCATTGACAAAAACGGATATGATATTTCCGTAACCTTGTATCTTTTTTAGCATGATATATGTCGAGTTCCACCTCACCTTCATGTCAAGGCCAAATTTTCTTGGCTCTTTCCCATTAGCTGTACAGTACTCCGCGAACCTAGCTACCACTTGTGGAGAACTTGCGAGGTAACGAATAGCATCACGGATACTGTTCAGATATGGACCAATTACTTGCATGCCATCTTGAACAACAAGATTCAAGATATGGCATACACATCTCTGGTGGAGGACATAACCACCAATATATGTTTGTAATCTTGGGGTGAGAATGTTCATAGCCGTTGTGTTTGCCGATGCGTTATCTAGAGTTATAGAAGCAATTTTATCATCTATCTTAAAATCATCAAGTACATATAATATACGCTCCGCAATTGCCTCTCCCGTGTGCGATTCATTTATTAGTTTAAATCCTATGACTCTTTTGTTTAGTTTATAATTATCATCTAAATAATGAGCTACAACACTAAGATATGCACTTCTTTGGTGAGATGATGTCCAAATATCGGAGGTTATGGCAAAAGAATATTGAACTTGTTGGAATTGTTGTTTTAACTCTACCAATTCTTTTTGATACATCCGTAAAATATCGGATGTAGTAGTCCTCCTACTAACATGTTGGTACTGTGGGCAAAAGCCGCGTTGGATCATTCTTTCGAACGCGCGGCTTTCACCCATCCTAATCGGCTGATCTTCTGAAACTATATATCTAGCAATTTCCTCACGTGCATTAAGCGGGTTGTACACCCAAGTACTTACAGAGCCATCGGCCTCGAAGTTCAGATGTGTTTGTACTCCTCCTCCTCCTCGGCCCTATGCCGCCATCTTGCGTAAGCATGCTTTGTAGTGGCGGTTCAAGTGTCCTGTCCCTACAGCTGTACGAGCACTTAATTTAGCATTACAATAATTACAGGTTGCGATATCTACCGTTTCACCGTCTCGGATTTCCTGGCTCCAGGTCATGTGCTTCCAGCATTCCGCCCTTCGTGCAGACCCGCCAATGTTGGCGTCTGTGGACGGGGTAGAGAATTCTGGTGTCCCCGTTGTGCCCTGGTAATCCTCATAGCCCTCTGTACCGTCCATATGACGGTCATCCATGCCGTAGTCTCCCATGCTTGGCGAGAGCTGACGAGCATCAATGGGGGTCGGAGGAGGACTAGGAGAGCGACGGCGAGAGCTTACACTAAGTCGTCCCGCCGTCTTTTTCGAGCTTCGATTCCTCTGCACACTGCTTGACTGCTCCCTGGTACTGCGGCTTCTTGGTAGCATGGTGATTAGTTAATAAATAAGAAATATAAATACAATAAATACGCTTGTGAAATTAGAAGTAATAAATAAATAAATAAAGAGTACAAATGCAGAAAATATAGGAGCTTTGATGCGGAGTGAAGAAATGGAATAAATCTGTGATTCTGGGAAGCCGAACGGAGGGAGTGAATAAATGAAATGAATCTGTGATTCTGGGAAGCCAAACGGAGGAAATGAAGAAATGAAATGAATCTGTGATTCTGGAAAACACAACGGAGGGAATGAATTTATATACGTGAATTCCGAACGTTATATCAACGTTGCGTGCCTGCCAATATTCCTCTCTTTTTTCAGCTTTTTCATATTTGACCGTTCTCTCTTTTCTTTCCTGCCAACGTTCCTCTCTTTTTTCAGCTTTTTTTCCTGTAGATATCGGACCGTTCTCTCTTTTCTACCCAGTCTCCCAGACAATATTCCTTTTTTTCCACCGTCCAGCCACTCCGGCTTTGCCACGTCGCCTGGCCACCGCTCCCTCTGTCCTCCCCGCGTCAAATCTTCTTTTTCTCTTCTTTTCCCACAGGCCCACACACACGGCAACGGGCGGCAGCGGCACTGCGCACACCGCGCCCGAGTTCCCGACGCCCTCCCTGGCTCCCTCTCCCTCACTCGGTCACTCCGCCAGCGCCCAGCCTCCCTCTCTCTCTCTGGCTCTCTGCCCCCTCCCTCCGGCCCCTCCCTCCCTCGGCCCCCCACCCCTCCGGCCCCCCTCCCCCGCCGCTTCCCCCGCCGCCCCCTCCCCGGCTCCGCCTCCCCCTCCCCCGCCTCTACCCCTCCCCCGCCGCTCCCCCTCCCCCGCCGGCTCCCCTCCCCCGCCGCTCCCCCTCCCCCGCCGCTCCCCTCCCCCGCCGCTTCCCCCGCCGCCCCCTCCGCCTCCCCCTCCCCCGCCGCTCCCCCTCCCCCGCCACTCCCCTCCCCCGCCGCTTCCCCCTCCGGCCCCCCTCCCCCGCCGCTTCCCCCTCCGGCCCCCCTCCCCCGCCGGCTCCCCTCCCCCGCCGCCCCCTCCCCGGCTCCGCCTCCCCCTCCCCCGCCTCTACCCCTCCCCCGCCGGCTCCCCTCCCCCGCCGCTTCCCCCTCCGGCCCCCCTCCCCCGCCGCTTCCCCCGCCGCCCCCTCCCCGGCTCCACCTCCCCCTCCCCCGCCGCTCCCCCTCCCCCGCCGCTCCCTCCCCTCCTTCGGCGCCCGAACTCCGACGCCCGGCTCCTTCGGCGCCCGACGCCCGGCTCCTTCGGCGTCCGAACTCCGACGACCCGGGCCGGCTTCATCGCCTGGCCGCAGCTGCGCAGCACCACGACCCACGGGGTGATGCCGCCGCCGGCGGGGGCGGAGCTGCCGCGCTACGGCTCCGCGCCGGGCACGCTTCTGGCGGCCATCGCCGCGCCGACTACATCACCCGCTGCGGCGAGGCGGCGGCGCTTGCGTCGCCGGGGACGTCCGGGCTCCCACGGTGGCCACCTTCGGTGAGTTCGGTCCTTCCCCTCTCTTTGCTCTCTCCCTCTGCCTGCTCTGTGTGACTGTGTGCGCTTGTGGTTGTGGTTGTGGTTGTGGGAGAATGGGGGGACGGTGGGACTTGGGAGGGCGACGGGAGGTCGTGGCTGCCACGGTGCCACCGGCGCTGGCCGTGCCCCCGGGCCGGGTGTGCTCACCGTGCCGGGTGTGCCACCGTGCCGACCGTGCTCACACCGAGCCGGGCCGACCCAAGCACGGCACGCCGCGCCGGGCCGTGCCGCCCACCGTGCCGGTTTTCCAGGCCCGGCACGGCCCGCCGTTCGTGCCGGGCCGGCACGGCCCGCCACGTGTCGTGCCGTGCCGTGTTTGGGCCGTGCCGGGCCGGCCGTGCTTCGGGCTGGCCCAAAAAAGCACGGCCCAAGTCCCACCTCTACTCAGCGCACCAATTGTTGTGCGCTGCCTCCTTCCTCATGCAGGGGTTGGACGCGGTGGCCAACAACAGCGAGCTGGTGACCCGATTGTCACACCGCCGTCTCTAGCATCAGCTATGGCATCGGTGGATTCCAACAAGACCAGTCAAACTGTGAAGCAGAAGAAGTAGCGGGTCCCGGTTGTAAGAGTCATGCTAGCGTCTGTCGTCTAGTTCCAATTCACTGATGCACTGCCCTGCCTCCTCGCGCTCCACTCCCACATCTGACTTCTCTATTTCTTGGACCGGCTTGCCGGCGCCAGAGAAGAGGAGATAAGGGCAAAGAGGAGCTGGCTTGTCAGTGGCTGCATGGAGAGGAGAGAGATTGGAGGGGAGTTAGACAGAAAGAGCGGTTTAGACAGAGAGAGCGGTAGAAGAGAGAGATTTGTAGTGATGTGGCAAGCTAGATAACATGGTCGCTGAAACAGTTTAGTTTGGCTTTAGGATGGGTTGGGCACAGAGGATCAGATACCTGGTTTTAGGACTTTATGGTTGTAGGTTGTCCGGCTTCGTACCTAGAGGCTGAAAGCTAGATCAACTAAAAAGTTGAATGGGTAAAGTAGACTTATTATTTTTTTAAATAGGTTAGAGCGATTATTTTAAAATATTGTTAAAAAAGATCAAATGATAAAAAAATAATAGGTCGTTTCATCTCCAACTAAAAATAGTCTGAGCATACATGACATTACTTGGAGGATCTTTTATGGAAGACCGAAGATGTGATCATCTTTTTATATCTGTATACAATGGCTTCTGGTGTGATCCTTTATGATTTGCTGATAATATGCAAATTTTGCATGTAATTTTTGGACTTGACAATTATTTGTGCATGATGAATAGATCGGTGGGCACTGTGTTAGCTAATTGAAAATTATTTGTGCATGATGAATTTTGTGTGGTTGTTGAAGTAGGTTAATATGCTTTTTTAGTTAGGAGCATCAATGGTCAAATGAAATTATCTAAGGTTAGAAATTTAGCCAATTAGCTAATATTGTATATCTATAGATACCAGCTGACTGTCATCACGATGTTGCGAAAATACATACATAACCATTCATTATTGCTAAGTGCAGTGTAATCATACTATTGCAATCCACAAAATTCTTCGTTTCAGATTCAAAGGATAAGATTATGCCAGCAAGAGCTATCCTGGCTTGGCAGGAGCAACCGAGTTACCATGGCTTGGCAGCACTCCTACCTAGCTACTCTACTTCGGTAGGTGCCTAGTGGCCGACTAGCTGTACGCGATGCGACGTTCTCGGTAGTGATTTTTGTGGCCTTTGGCTAGGCGTGGCGCTGCCTTGTCAGTCACAAATGGTAATGATGTATTAGATGATACTGATGATTCTTTGTAAATAGTTGAAGAAATACAGACTGTTATTTGTACTATTGTCGCTATCTTTGCAAATTAGGAAATATGTATGTACGTATGCACATATATATTGCTCTGGTGCCATTACAAATAACATAGAAAATATCTGTGTACCCATATTATTAGCACATGGCCATAGGCATAATTGGTAGCTTAGCTATATACATGTGTATAATTATTTTGTATTATGTTTAGTGTATTTAGCATCATTTGAAATAAATATATTTTGTCTACATTGGTGGTAGGTACTTGATATTTGATATAGAACATTTGTTCATGTTCTACGAGTAGGGTGTCGTATGAGATGGGTCGTGCAGAGCAAGCCTTCAAAATTATGAACGGACTGTAATCCAGGCTCCAAGGCTAAAGGAGATGGGTCTCGCTGAGCTTAGGAGGTGCATGTTGAGTGCATTTAATAGGGAGGTTGGTAGGAAGGAGCTTGTCATCAAGACGGTGATAGCTACTATGGTTGGAGACTCAGGGAAGTGTTTCTGGAAATTGAAGAAGGTGGCTGGCAACATCGCTTGGTGGCAGTACATGGAGATTGCAATCAATTCTACTGTGGTGATATATGAGATGCCAATGGTGTATGTGCAATTTATGGAGAGGGCGGATGCATCAAGCAGGGACATGGTCAGGAGGAGTGGTGGTGTGGAAGTGCCGTGGTTGGTTGGTGGCAACAGTGTGGAGCGTAGAGTTGTCGGGCATTGTGGTGGCGAAGTGAAATCTACTAGTGATGGCCATGGTGGTGGTGCGATGGAAGATGGCGCTAGTCGGGATGATGGACGGCTGTCGAGGTTGGCTCATAACAGGATGGCCTATTGGATGGAAGCCATTCCATTGAGGACAAGGATGCCGACACAGCTAGTAGTGGAGATGAGGCTAGTATAGACTCTGGTGGGGCCGGTGCATTCGATGACATTATGTGCATGGATGTTGAGTACGTCTTTAGGTTGGATGCTGTTGCGTTGGCCTCTCTAGTTTTGCTGTTCAAAGATGGATCGGAATTGTCTTTTGACAAAGACACTTATCGAAAGGCAATGCTTCCCCAACAAGGGTGCCGCGAAGCAAGCCATTGCAACTTATGTCATCCACACAAGCCGCACGTATCGGGTGTATAAGTTGAACCCCGATACGTATATGGTAAAGTGTGTGGATGGTTCTTATCCTGGGAAGGTCTATGCGCAGAGATTTAGAGGTGGTGCAATGGACTTTCAGATAACAATGGTGAAGGATCACACATGTGAGCTTACAGAGCCACTACACAGTCACTGGAATGTGACCTCATCACTCATTGCCAGCCTGATCAGTCATCTCATAGTTGCGGATGTCATAGTTTCGCTGAAGCTGTTGATGAATGAAGTCGTGAACCTGGTTAGTTTCTCGGTAAGCTATGGTAAGGTGTGGCGGGCAAGGAGGAAGGTCATACATGGAATATATAACACGTACGAGGAGGCCTATGACTTTGTGCTAAGAATGTTGTATCAGATTATCGAAACCAATTCTAGGATATATTTAAACAACATGGAGAGGGTGCACCCTTCGAAGGGGCCCCATTATTTTATCCTTGACTAGGTGTTCTAGGTGTTTCAACAAGCAATTGAGAGGTTCAGGTAATGTTATCTAGTGCTCATGATGGACGACACGTTCCTCTCTAACAGGTACAAGGGCACGGTGCTGACAGTGGTGGCCACTGATGCAAGCGACCAGCTACTCCCAGTGGCCTATGCAATTGTGGAGAATAACAACACTGATAGCTGGTTATGGTTTCTGGCCAATGTGAAGCAAGCAGTCGTCAAAGACTAGCTCAACGTCTACCTTATCATAGACCGCAAAACTGGGCTGCTGTTGGCCCTGAGCACTATACAACAAGAGACTCAACCACCCTTCCAATGGAACAACGTGATGACTCATTGGTGCATTAGGCTTCTGGCGGTAAACTTTCACACCTATGTCCGCAACAAGGAGTTGATGAAGAAGTTCAAGAAGCTCCTCTACACGCAGAACTAACGGTGCAAGTTCAACACATGGTGAGAGCTTGATGAGGAGACCTCTAGGCATGTGAGGGAGTCACAGGGAGTGGAACCAGCTGTAGATCAGGCCGTTCACACAGCAACAGGCGAGTTCACCCAATAGATCAACATGAATGCTTCCGATCTAGAGAAATGGTCCCTGCTTCACGACACTGATGGTGCTAGGTACGAGATTATGATGACCAATATGTCTGAGGTGATTGCAAGCATGCATGAACCATCGGTGAAGTTACAACCTACACGTGCAACAAGCCAATGCTCATTTACAAACCTGCTCGCATGTCTACGCTATGTGTGCTATGTGGCAGCAGTCCTCTGTGCAATACATTTTAAGGTACTATGACATCCATCATTTATGTGGAACTTAAAATGTTGAGTTCAACTTATACAGGGTGGACATGCATTATATGGACCTTTGGCCAAAATGGCACATTGAAGCAGCTCAGGTGCAGAAGATATCAGTCCCGACACATCCTCAATGACATGGATAACAGTCAATGTGGCCAATGGGCGACACCATAAAAGTGCAGGCTATGCAATATAGTGGGGCACTCCACGAGGAACTGCTCAAAAAGGCCCATTTCATCAGTTGCCCTATAGACATGATGATTTGTAGCATCTACACCTGTGTACTCATTCGTTCTTTGTAAGGCCAGCATTTTTTGCAATGTAACTCTCAATGAAGTAATATTCTATAATGCAAATTTTGTGTGTTTTAAATTAAGTCCAGTCATAATGTTGCCACGTTCTTTTTCACAACTTTTAATGTAAATTTCATACGGGCACTGACACATGCTTTTAATGTATGTTTCGTATGGATACTAACACATCCTTTTCTGTATTGTAGGGAATCGCACTACGACAACCAAAGCATGGTAGACAGGGCTGGAAGCTTAAAGAGTAGGAGGGGATGATGGAAATGGGCTGGGTTTTTGGGCCGTAACCCTTATCTTAAAGACACGAGCATCTACGATCCCCTAGATCCTGACACCCAAGCATTGATCTACTTCTTAAAACCAGGAAGTGGTATACCCTTAGAAATCCCCTCTGTAACTACCCACACATCCCCAAGCCCTAGTCGCAATGCAAGCACAATCTTGATGCGGTGGTGCAGGTTGTGATGACAACACGTACCCAGGACATCGATTCTTTTGCTGCCCTCAATTCATGATAAGTGGTTTGTTACCTACCTATGCTTGCATGTATGGAATGCTTGTACTCACCTCATGTTGCTTACAGAAAGCGGATTGCAAGTTTACCGAGTGGGTGAATCCATCGTATCCAATACCTACCTTGGTTTACATCTACAAACTGCACACCCACCTAGAAGAGTTGTGGGAGGTGCTCTAGACTGAGAGGACTGACAAGGATGAGTTCTGTAAGCAGAGGATCAAAGAGAGGAACCATGAGGAGGTGATGCACCTTAGCAGCGACTACCACCCATATTGTTGTTGTGCTAACTTGAGCTGCAATTGTGTCTGCCACTACTGTGAGAACCAGCCACATCCAAGTTGCCCCGATGACGGCAACACCATGTGGGTGCCCTACGGTTCCACATTTTTGCCCTAGGACCACTGCAATTCACACATTCATTACAAAGTGTTATGTCAGGCTAGACATGATCCATTGCTACATTTTTGCAATAATATATCTACACTACTTAAAAGAGGGAGTTGGTGGTGTTGGTTCATCTACCCATCCAAACTCCCTGTTGTGCCTCTCTAAAAAATTTGTAATAGGCAATGGAGATAGCCTCAGCCCAATACCTCCGATGTTTTGCATACTCATCTAGTATAGTCCTAACAATCTCAACCAAAGTCCTACTCTTCCTCTCAGCTACACCATTCTGCTATAGGACTCTAGGAATTGAGAATTGATGTCCTAGAGCATGCTCAGTGTAGAAGGAAAAAATGATGAATTCTTGAACTCAGTGTCATTGTCACTCCTAATAACTTTTAGGTTTCCAGAAAGATCAATTGACAATCTAAGGGCCAACTCTCAAAATGACTTTATACTTCATTCTTATATGCCAGGTAGTAAACTCAAGAGTATCTAGAGTAACCATCCACAATAACAAGCACATATCACTTCCCTCCTGCAGACTGAACCCTAGAAGGACCTATTGTATCCATATGAAGAAGCTGTCTAGGACCATCAGTTATGACCATGGTGAGGAGAGGGTGAGAGGTAGCAATCATCTTACTATGTCTACAAGGAAAGCACACTAGATTCTTATCTCCCTTAAGCTAGACAACCCTATAATAAGTTCCATGCTACTGACCTGTACAAGTGATTAAATCCAATGTGTCCCAACCTACAGTGCCAGAAAAAAAGATCTCTAGACTATGAAGCAACAAGACACCTAAGATGAGAAGAAGATTCTAAAAACTCAGCTCTAAAAACCTTGTCTAGACAAGAGATCCTAAAGACTAGGTCCCCAGGCTAATTTATAATTTTGTAAGCATTTTTCTTAAAGCTCACCTAAAGTGCATCATTAATTAATTGTGAGACTAAGAGCAAGTTGTATTTGAGATTGCTTACCTAAGCCACATCCTTAAGCATAAAGTATCAGTAAAAGCATCTCCAAACATGATTAATTCTTCATCGGATGCACGAGTGAGGGAGAAAAACCATCTTGAATCTCTGGTCATGTGTCGAGAATAGCCGGTCGGAGTCCACTAGCCACACGTTCTCCTTCCTCGCTTGTTGGACCTACAACACATGAGAAGAAAACATCAATGTCTCAGACTGAAGTTAGAAATAAAAGACTTAGAAATCTAATATTGACACACACGATAAGCAGGAGCAACAACACTAGGGTTAGAAGCTGAAATAGATGCATGACGATGCAAAGCTTGACTACCCTGAGGACGCATCCCCACACAAGCTCTACCTACACTCCCCCTAGACTATCACCTAGGCCTTACAAAATCCTGATGCTTACCCTGTCTCGTGGACCTATCTTACCCTCATGGTATGCAAATCCTGGATGAGAAGTTGACATGAATCCATCAAACAAGTTCTCTACAACCTAGGTTTGACTAAGGTTTTATGAACATTTTGGGCTACAGGAGCACGCCTAGCTTTAAGGGCTCTCCCCCCTCTTCCTCTTGTCTTTTTTGGCCCACTTGAAGCAGAACTGATACAAATGCCATCTCTCTCACAATAGGTATAATGGTACTTGACTCGATGAGGAGTCTCACCTGAAGCATGAGAAGCACCTACTATGATCGAGATACTCTGTGCAAAACCAGTAGACTTAAAGACAATCTTCCCTGGCTTAGTAACTGATTCAAACCGACCACTCTCTAGAGTTCTCACTACCTTAGAAGGATTTTGCTTGGCATACTCTAAGACATTGAAACCTAGACCTCTATTTTTAACACTCATCTTGGACTGTTCTAGGATCATGTTGAAGTTTTTCTTGCCATTGGAGAATCGCTCTAAGGTTTTCTTCAGGTAGGCATTTTCTTTGGCTAGGGTCTCACAAGAACTACGCTCACTCTTCTTCACCACCGTAGCATATCTCCTCTTATGCACAACTACCTCAAGCCTCAGAGCCTCACAGGAGATACAAGAAGCAATATTCACTCTCCTAAGCCGTTGATTAAACTTTACTCTAAATGTCTCATGCATTTTATCTAAGTGCTATCCTATCTTAGTACAGAATGCACAAGCAATGGATACAATAGGATCAAATTTCTTGGAAGGAGAATTATTTAGAGTTAATGGTAATGTATCAATTTCAACAATTTTACTCATGACACTCTTAAGCTTCAAATCTAGCAAGGCACACTTAGAACATGATAAAGCAATATAGGCATGTCCCCAACTCCTAAGCATATAGAAGAGTTACTAGATTTGAATTGAGCAATCTTATCAATGGCAATTTTTAGTTGTTTAGGATGAGTGGCACATACTAAGGAACCATCAAGTAACACAACTTTTATTTTAGCTAGATTGTCCTTAGTGACAAGCAACTCATCAACAACATAATTATGAATAGTAGTGCTAAGAGTAAAGCAAGCACTCCTTTCCTCAATCTTTTTATTTGCTACTCTAACCTGATCAAGAATAGATGCATGAATGGTCCTTAGTTTGTCTAACACAAAGTGCAAAACCAAGCAAAAATCATAATTATCATCGTCAAGTATAAGTGATCTAAGCCTAGCAAGTTCAGTGTTCAAGCTTTCAATCACAAATTTTTGATTCACCAATTTCTTCTTTGCTTTCCTAAGTTCATGATCTAGATGAATGACAACATGAGACATCTCACTGGTACGAGAACTTTACCTCATCAGGGTCGCTGTAGAGTTTATTTTCGTCGGAGACATCATCATCCCTCTCCATGAAGTATATGCCAATGAAGTCCACGACCTTCTTCTTTTTAGCTACTCGAGAGTAGAAAGGACCTGGTGGACTACCTTATGGTAGTTGCACTTCTTAGCCTTCGCATCCCGAGGTGGTGGACATTGATGGTGCTCCTTCTCCTCCTTCATCTCCTTGCCCTTTAGCTTGGAGCAGTTGGCCCGAATATGGTTAAGCTCACTATACTCATAGTACCAGAATTGACTTTCTCCTCCTTTTTTCTCATCCTCATGGTGTTGAGGGTTCCCATGAATTTAGTGGATAGAAGGGCTATATCATCCTTAGCAAACCGCTCAAGCTGATCATCACTCAAGGTATGCAAGGCAGACAAAGAGAATCCAACAGGGGCCAACTCAACTAAGTCAGAAGAATGACTTTGAGCAGGATCAGTCACAAGTGATATTGTTGTAACTTGTTATTACAAGAGAGCAAGCCAATCTCATGAATCTTAAGCCTTGGACAAAGTTTATCTAAGGTTAGCTCACACATGACAGCAGTGCCATTGATGGATGTGACCTTCATTTTCTAAACCGACATGTCCAAGCTCCAAGCACTTGCCATGCATTTTTCATATTCAGAAAATGTCATACCAACAGCACGCAAGTTGCTAAGAATCTTATGAAATCGAGAGAAGCACTTATCCAAATATTCCTTAGGTCCCGTCTCAAACTTCTAATATTCCTTTTTGAAATGATTCTGATGTACTTCCTTAATGGCAATTGAACCCTCATAGTAGCCACATTGGGTCTGCCAAATACTGTACACCAAAGTGAGATGAGACACACAGTTAAACTCATTTCAGCCAAGTCCCTATATAAGGAGGTCCCTTGCCTTATTATTTGCCTCTACATCTGGAAGATTTTTTGGAGTGATTTGATTATTGGCAGGGACGACATAGGAACTCTTGACCTTTTCCTAGATTGTATGGACTTAGACCTAAATGTAGGTGACCATCCTCACCTTCCAATATATGAAGTCAACCCTGTCAAAGATGAGAGGCTTAGTGGAATACTTGTATGATGTTATGGCTCCAAGACTAGTAAAGATCTATGAGGAAGGGCTCAATTAGGCTCTAATACCACTTTTGGACCGATGCCCGTCAATCACAGGGGGAGTGAATGATTGCGGGAGCTTTTTCTTTCTGAGAGACCATGTGGACATGCTCCATGTTTGTGATGAGTGATTGACAGTTGTTTTTGAAAGTTTAAGTTTGATTTGAGTGTTTTCTGCAAAGTCGTAGCTCTTTTGCTGTGGTCGTAGGTCTTTAAGAGGGCGTACGACTAGTTTTGACCATTGTCGTAGCTCTCTGGTCGTGGTCGGAACCCAGCCGGGCGGTTCACGACCACGTTGTCGAGTGTCGGAACCCAATCGGGTCATTTACGATCACGATTGAGCATACTCGGAAGTCAACCGGATCGTCTACGATCACTTTGGCCATGGTCGAAAGCCGCTATGACCACATTGGTCGTGGTCGAAAGGGATTACAACCACTTTGGCCGTGGTCGGACGTAGCTCCGACCACGTTATCGCGAGCTACGGTCGATAGTCAGCAGGCTTCGACTACGACCACGTTGAGAAGTCGGAGTCCTTCGACCACGTTGTGTGACGGTCGTACATGGTTGGGTCGCGCTCGGACTTGCTCTGACGCAGGTGGAAGTGGTCGAAGCGCGGTCTCTCTCGATCGGCCATAGTCAACACCGGTCGAAAGTGGTCATATCGCTCTCGAACGCAGTCGAACTTGCTCGGATGCGGTCGTGGTGTGGTGAGACATGGTCGGAAGTCTGTTTGACCAAGCTAGGACTCTCTGCTCTAGTCGTACGGACTGTTGTAGCGGTCGGAAGCTATGGGAATCGGTCGTATGGACCTCTGAGGTGATCGTAACCTTGTTTTAGTGCGGTCGTAGGCTTTATGTAGTGCACGACATGTGTGTTCGACCGGTCGTAATTTGTGTATGACTTTGTGGGGTGTGTTTTGAGTTTTTTTTCTCAGATGCAAATGGAGGTTACTCTTGTCTAGTACGGTGCTATGTGATGCTTTGGTGTCTATGATGCTTGTAGGATCTTTGAGGAAGGCCTGGCGAGGCTGGGATGGTCGAGAGCGGGCGGTGTCGGGGTCCAGAATGACTGGGTAAGGCCGAAGGAGACCTAGTCTTGTGAGGTGTTTGTAAGCGTGAACGACAAGGCAACAGAGAAAGCTTCCGGGAAGGCAGCAGAGTGGCATTTTGGAAAAATGCAGAAAGCTGCAAAGGGAAGCTATGTCTCTGCAAAAGCACAAGAGTGGTTGGCGTTAACGGGCAAAGCAGTGAAGCCGTTGGTGTTGGCGGATAAAGCATTGGAGTCCGTTTTGCTAATGGGTAAAGTAAGTGGTAAAACCCGGTGTTAGTTGGGGTTTACGGGTTTCCCTCCAGTAGCAGAAGACTATAAATAGAAAGGGTAGAGCTCGGGTGCTCGGTGAGATTGTTCCCGAGTTGCTCTGGTTTTATTTCTATCTTTTGCATGAGTTGTGCTCGGGATAGAGCAAGTGTGCTCAAGTATCTCCCAGTTGGAGTGGCTGTAGAAACCTCCATGATCAATCATTCATCTCTATTCCTCTTTTGAATTCACTTGTTACGATGTTTGGTTGATTTGTGTGTTTGCTTCTCTATCTCTTTGTTTTCGGTTCTCGGGTCGGTTCTGGTCTTCTTGATTTGAGGTGTGAAGGCTTGGTTTTGTTTTGCTCAGAATGGGGAATCAATTTCAAGGCCATTTGGCCAGTCCATTCCCGAGAGCAAAAGTTGAATCGGAGAGAGTTTGCATCTCATGGTCGTGTGCCTTGAACTCCTCTGTTTCTTCTTCGACCGTGTGGTTCAGTTCGACCACTATATCAATTTGCTTTTTCTTGGTAATTTCTCTTTTAGAGATCGTGTTCCTTCTAGATGTCAAGTTTCATGTGCTTTGGATCTTTGAGTCGAAAGTTCTTCAAAGTCTTAGTCCTGCGGTCGTGCGCATCAGCTTTACTCTGTTCTGGTTTCGAGTACACTATTCTTCTCGGTTGAAGCAGAGAGACTTCGATCGCTCTGTGATTTCACGACTTGAGGTCATTCCGCTGCTGTGTTTAAGGTCCCATGATTATTTGAATTGAGACTCTCAAGTTATTCAAATTCGGGTCTCAGCGGTCATACAATCTTTCTTTGTGTTCGGTCGTTACTGTGCGTTTTCCGTTGTCAATCTATCTGTCTGATTTCCAGTGGATCATCTATCTTCAACCGAGCGACTCGATTGACCACGTGTCTGTATTCGATCTCTCGTTCACAGATACTATATCTCTGATCAGATCGAACACAGTAGACCAATTAGTTTGTTCTGATTTGTCCTCGGCTAGTTGCTGCTCTTGTTCTTTTGTCGATCTAGTTTCGGTTCTCCAGTGAGCATCCGATCTTCTTACTTCATAGCTTCTATAGCTATCGGAGAAGAATCTGTGTGTGAATACAGGGGGTAAAGGCACCATTCACCCCCCCCTCTGTTGCCATTTCGGTCCTACACTTTCCCCAAATATTCAAAATTTTCACTCAAATGACTATGAGAGTCACTAAGTTTAAATTACATGTCCTATATAAAACTTACAAGGATTTGAGACCAAAAGATGCAACAACATAATTTTTGTCTATAGGTATGGTACTACCACCAAGGGGAGGTTGGTACTACTGCTTCCAACCGATACTACTACCAAGATAAGGCCGATATGACCGCTCTGCAGTAGTACCATCATAGTGAGGCCGGTATGATCGCTTGCCCTATTTATAGGCACAAACCCTTGGAGACAAAAATCCAAATTTGTGGATCTTGATTGGTATGGACCTTTACTAGGATGTCAGGAACCAAATCAAATCAAGAAGCACAAGGTTTTTTTGGATTTGATCCCATCCAAGTGAAGAAATTTTGTTCTAGGTCACAACAACATGAAACTCTAAACCTCTAATTACTTCTTCCTCATGAGGATCTAAATTGTGAGAACTATTATATCATCTCTCACATGTCTTAGCAAGATAATCTTAAGTACACATTTGAGCTAGAAAGGCGACAGTAACAAAATCCCAAATCTTGGTCAAGGAAAGGTAAGAACCAGGCAAGATCTTGATTCTTGCTATATGAGTGATCTGGATGGACAAAGATTGATCTCAAGGATCTATTAGTGCCTCTTAAATAGCATGGATCACAGTAAGATCAAGAGGAGTATGAAAAAAGAACCAAATCACCATAGGCCCACATGCAAAAGAAGCAAGAGCACAAGGATTGCAAGAACTTAATCTATTGCATGAAGAAAAATGATTATTTACAACTTGATGGTTACAAATGACCATCCACAAGTCCACTCTTACTTATACTATGAAGAAGAGGAGGAACTAGCCAAATCCTAAAACTCTTTCCTATTTCCTTGTAAACTCTAGCTCTCCTTGTTGGAATTTTCCATGGTCGAACCTGTGGCTGAACACACACAAATCTTCCGTGGTCGTGGTCGAGCATGTGGTCATGACCTTTGAGTACTCAAATAACTCCTTTGACTGCTACAATATTCCTTTGACTGCTACAGTACTCGGATGAACAATACTCAGACTGCTACAGTACTCGTAGTGAACAGGACTTTGATGAATAATACTCGTAGGGGTCGCCGAGTGGTACTGAGTACTTAGAACACACAACTGATATTGAGTACTCGTATCTTGAGTTATGACTACTCAATCACTCATACTGGTCGACGAACTCTGACCACTCAACTCACGCGAGAACACTTTGGAGAAAGAACATACAAAACTCTTTGTGCTATGCCAACTTCTCATAGCTTTTCTTGTTTTCTCTTCCTTATATAAGCTACTGAAAACATCAAATGGTTACAAGACTTTGATGGTGCATTACCACCAATAAAACTCAACATTACGACCACTTAATGCGAAATGCTAAATGTAGCTACTAATGTTTCCGTTACATGCATGCAGCCACTAACTCCACGCCCAAATGTTTCTAGTCAAGATTATAGATAACACTCCTCTCCCTTCATTATATAGGCAACTAGTCCCTTTAGTAGGTCTAGACCTACTAAGGATTGGAGAATCCCGTCAACCCCACAATACCAAGGTCTGTACTCACACACACACACACTTTTTAAAGCGCTTCCAAGGATCAAAGTGTTTGATCCACTTTACACACACGACCCTAGTCTAACCCTAAACCACTTCCCTTGCATCTCATGTGCTGTAGTTTTGGTGTAGGCCTCAAATTCGGTTTTAGGCATTTTGTGGAAATACCCCCTAACGAAGCTTCTGGGCACCTTCCCTTGACTTTGTCTTCTTTTTATCGTACAAGACACCATGCACATTACGTGAAGGTTGATCAATGGCTTCTCTTCCATCGGCAAATCTCTCTCATTTCTAACTCCCACTGGACCACGCCTCACATGAACCAACATAGTCAACATAATCCAATCGTAGCTCAAACCTTCCTTTAACCACATTTCTTGACTTTACCATGTGACATGCTTGATCCCAACTATCCCACATGACATCCTTGATTGCTCTAGATCTCGATCCACCCTAACCTAGTCTCGATCACCATTGTTGACCATAGTTACCTCCAAGTTTTCTTGCATATCCAAAGACTAAGAAATTATTTCTAAATACAAGTTTTTCATAACTTGACCTATGTTAGCATAAACATATAGCACAAAGCAACCATGACCAGAGTTCTAAGTTCATCCTATGACCAAATCTCCCACAAATTCCTAATTTTCAGAACCAACAAATCTTAGCTAGTATGACCGCACTCCCAAATGTCGGTCATACCACACTAGACGTACCACCAACCACTAGCCAGTGCGATCGGCCCAAACCTTTCCTGGTAACAGGGGAGCAGTATGAACACTTGCCCAAGCCTGTACTATTAACTTGGTAGTACCGCAATGCAAGGCCCGGTCATTCCTTTCTTGGGTAGTACAACAGTTTTGCATTAGTACTACTAGATGTGCCCACATCCAAAATCCCTCAAAACGACCCTATCTAAAAATAGCATTGCCAGCTAGAGATTGGTTGTACCACACCTGTGGTAGTACCGCTCCTCACCAATCAGTACTACCGCTGCCACTCGGTGGATACTACCATCTGAACCATGACAACAACTTGGATTTTAGAGAATTTTAAACTCTTTGCAAAACTTTATATTCAACTCAACTAAAGTGCTATGATTATCACAAATTGACCTAAACCTACCCACATGGTCTCTCATTAACTCGATAGCATGTAGAGGAAATGTGAGTAGTCAAGATGAAATTTGCTTGTCCTCTATAACGAAAAAGTACATGGCCATGCAAATGTGGTTGAAGAGCCAACTGTAAGTTAAGTAATCTACTACAAGTTTGAGCTAACGATCGAGCTATCATACGATAGATAGCATGCATCTCCCGTTGAATTCGATTTAGTATTATAAGGCAAATGGATCAGTGCACAATTACATTATATATGTTCATTTGATAAGATCTTTATGTTTATTAGGGGTCGATATGTCCTGTTGGCACCGCTTTCGACTTGCCATTAGGAAAGTGTTTCCGTCAGTCATGGCTAAATATATGTGAACCTAACTTAATATATTGGAACAAGCTAGTTCGGTTAGGATAAGTTCTTGACTCAATTTGCAATATGATCCATGCGGGTTTACTATCCTATTAGATTCGTATCGTAGAATTTCGTGCAATTTCGTTAATTTTTGCTTCATTTGGTTTTTGTAGGCTAAAAATAAAATGAAACGAAAATCCATTGCCTGTACATGTGCTTGTCGGTTTACCGTGCCTTTGCGCCGCCCTTGCCGCTGAGTGCATGCAGCCACCATCCACCGACACCGAATCCACCGAGCCTGACACCACCGCCTCCGCCTCCCACATGCCTGGCCGAAATTAAGGCCCCTCCCTGCCGGTCTCTCTGCTCCGGTGAGGGCCGCCTCCTTGACATCGACAAAGGTAAACACCTTGCTTTCCTTTCCTTTCGTTTTAGTAAAATTTAGATTAGCTGCTAATGGCCATCTATCCATTCACAATTTTTTTTAGCGAGGGAAAAGAGGAAACCTTGGGGTCTCTTTGGAATACAGAAAACAAAAGGCAAAGGAATAGAAAAAAAACGCAGAAATTTAATATCATGTATAGTGCAATCCAACCGGAAACAAAAAAACGCAGGAATTGCTCACATGAAGTGTTTGGATACTTCACATAAAGATATAGGAATTCCAGAATTAGATGTTTGTTAGTAAGAGAAAGAAAGCAGAGAGAGAAAGTGCATTGGAACTCTTAAAGGAATTTGTAACATGTTAGAATCCCTTAAATATGTGTAAAAAATTTTCTTATCCTTTGAAATTCCTTTAGAGCAATCCTACAATCCACACACTTGTAGGAAATTTTCCTTTAGATTGAATTCTATTCATTTTTTCCTCCAATTTTTTTTTATGTTGCAGTCGTACGACCACTCCCAGGAATCGTACGACCACCTTATAACCGCTATGATCATTCACTGCAGCCATACGACCACATTAAAGAGGCTACGACCACATTTTTAGTCGTTACGACCGCTCTGCTAGTTCTCCGACTGCACTGACAGTCATTACGACCACATTGTGACCTCTCCGATCACGCCTCACTGCTCCAACCACGTAGTCGTAACTTCAGCAGAAGTTACGACCACAATCACCACCTCTGCGCTGCACTTCCTTCAACCATGGTAAATCATTGTAGTCGTAACTCGATTACGACCACGCTGTGATACTGTTGACCGCGTCGAAGGCTCTGTCGACTACTGTGGTCATAACGCTTTATGACCACGTCTCCCCGCTGTGATCGCTTACGACCACGCCTTCTCGTTGTGGTTGTAACACTTACGACCACGTAGGTGCTGAAACCTCCGCTCATTGCCGTGGTTGTAACTCTGGTTACGACCACGTCTGTGAACACAATGAACTCAATAAACTTCCCAGAGCCAAATCGCTCTTCTCTTCTTTATTTCTTTCTCTCTCCATCACACTGATAGTTACGATCACTCTGATCACTCTCTCTGTTGCCTTACCTTTCGATCACACCGATCGCATTGGCCACTACTTGCCCTCTGCTCTGCGATCACACCGATCGCCCTCTGTTCTGCGATCACACCGATCGCCTGCAATCACACCGATCGCTCTCATGCTCGACACCTCCTCTCGACTACATCGCCTCAACTCGTTGCATCCTCTCGACTATATTGCTCTGCTTTTATATCCGACTCTTACTGGGACTCGACAATGACACGGACTTGGATACAAAGTCGTACTCAACTACGACCACGCGGAACAGACTCGAAAACGAAAACACGACTTGAATACAGAATGAAATACAATCTTGGAGCACAAATTGCTCCAAGATAAACAAACATTCATTTACACCATCCATTCACATTTTAACATAAGGTAATCAACAACTTCCTGTCTTTGAACCATTAAATTGTAAATCTCCGATATGTTTTTAGTTAAGTTTATTACGTGGTCAAGACTGACGTTTCGTACCTCTTGTGGCTAATAGAGTGGAAATGTGGAATGATCAAAATACGTTGCATGCTAGTGCTATATATGCATTACTATGCAACACGCCGTGGACTAAGCTAAGTCATGGCAGCATGTTATCCATGTTTTAGTGGGCATCTGTAGATTCTGCCACCTCCCTGTTAACATGTTTACCACCTTCGTCATCGACGGACGATTTTTTGGATTCCGCTGAATGCACCATGGTGCCACAATGGCCAGTCACCTCAGTGTTTGTTTCTCTTCTTGTGTCAGTTCCCTAGCTAGTACCAAATCCTACCCAGCAATTACTTTCTCATATATCCACTCCGGAAAGTAAACTTCGTTTTGGTTTTTAATACTTGGGTCCGAAGTCCTCCTTCCACTCACCATTTCTAGCACTAGCATGCCAAAACTGTAAACATCTGACTTGTAGGATGTCCCTCAAAGTTATGGCCTATTCTTTTTTAGCTGTGGCTTATGGTTTTAGACTGTTTGTGTGAGAGATTACAGAGTAACAGAAATTCACGTGCGGTTTTTCCAATATAAATAAAGTCGGTACAGTATGTACTACAATTGACTAGTAGATTTTATCTTGAAAAGACACTCTATTTAAAAGCTAATTACTATAGAAAAACCAAAAACAAAAGCTAAAAGCTGAAAAAGAACATGAGCTATATTTCTAGTGCAATATAGCACATTGTGCCTTTCGCTGCCGTCAAGGTAACGATGCTTTGGTCCCTTGCACACAACTTTGCAAGGCCAAAGTCTAAAATCTTCGGATTGAAGCTGTAGTCCAGTAAGATATTATGAGGCTCGATGTCGAAGTGGAGGATACGCTTGTTGCATCCTTGATGTAGGTACTCCATCCCTTGGGCAATGCCTAAAGAAATATCTAACATTTTTTCTGGTCCTACGAGTTCCCGAGAAATATTAGAATCATGCGAAAATAGCGCTCAGCTTCATCTGTTGCACTTGCCCGATGCTTGCTTCTATCCATCGCACTCGCAGTGCGGTCGGTTTTAGTAGTTATCAGGCCCTCAGCAATCTGTAACACCCCCTTTCTGGAAGCGTTATGAATCCCTCGTAACTGCCCAAGATTGTTCAGTTGCGAGTTACATCATTCGAGTGTATAACATTACCAATGCAAGCCCAAATACAAAAGTCGACTTTATTACAATAAAAGGGCTTAAAGCCAAGTCTCACAGTAGGGCCGACGGCCTTTAAATATATTACACAAAAAGAGACACCACAGGCAAGCTTGAGCGGAGAACGACCCTAATCCCAAGCTTCTTCCATTTCATAGTACACCACTTCATCATCTTCGCCTGGCTCCTCAAAGTTAGCAGTTTCTGTTTATGTTTTTAAGCAAGTATGAGTTCAACTACCGTACTCAGCAAGTCACATGGGGTTTAACATTAACTATATGCAAGGTGTAGCAATTGAAGGGGTACAGGTTCATTATTTATGTAAATGCAATTTTAGTTAAGAATCAATTAAAAACTTGAAAAGTAACTTCATTAAGGTAAAGGGGTTTTCAAACGTGATTATCAATATTCCACGTCTCAAACCATTCTCAACCCTACTTATGCCTTGCTGTTGGATTCACCCATTAAACAAAGCTTCATTTACCGGAAGCACGGCGTACTCGAATACAATTTCTTTATGACTCTGCAGAGTTGCCCTGCTTTACCCACAAGATCTCTCAACTCCCGCGACAGAGTTAAGAAAACAAGGTTGTTCACTGCTCAATTCTTTATATAGCCTCCACCCAGTAGGTCCTAATTCTCCATAAGCTCGAATGACCCCACGGATCTCATCCGACTCATAGCAGTCCTACTGTTGTATGGTTAACCACCTCCCATACGAACTCACCCTCGGACTCCCCCCGTCAGTTGCAGAGGTTCAATTGAACTTGAGCAGTTATTAAACCAGGTTTGACAAAATCAACGCTTGTGGTTGGGCGGATACTATGTTCTTTACTTAGCATAAGGGTCTAGTCCTTATATTTTTCTCTGAGGCATCATCCGTACACAAACCCATATTCAGTACACTCTGTACTGCCACCATTCCTCAACCAAGCCTCCACCCTAGGATAAGGTCTTTGGATCCACCTCTGTGATCCTCGCTTACCCTAGATTCATATTTTCAAGCTCTAAACAAATACTAAAATTTTTAATAGTGAAAAGATTTTAGTGAATTCCTAAGCTATCATGGTTATATTATTATTATATTTAATACTACTATGTTTTGTCAATATGAATATGGTCATCAAGTTAAACGGGGCTTTTTCGGGTGGTAGGTCATAACTAATAAATCATGTCATTCTAAATAGTAATTATACACAAAATAATGACTTAAAAATATCATAATGAAAATACTGCTAAATAAAAAAATAAAGACAAAATGGGCTCAATATGATCAAAGTATGCGCGACTTGCCTTGCGAGTTTATGATTTCAACGAGTTCAAATTCCTCGGTGGGCTGGATCTGGGTTGAGCTTCTCCCTCCTAGTCCTGCGAATCCTTGACTACGGAAGCTAGCGCAAAACAATTAAAATAAATCAATTCCATGCCCGAAGGAATGAGCTAGGAATAAAGAAATAAAATAAAAAAATAAAATCCGATAAAATTCAAATAAATAGAGATTTGGGCTTATAAGAGGGTCATATGGGGATATGGGTCTGATATTTGGGTTGGCGGGCTCGAAACGGATCTAGAGAGTATAAACATGGATTTTTGGGTTCGAGCCGGTTACTGTTCATCGGGCTCGGGTCGGATCCGGTTAAGCGGTCTAGCTCAGCCGAATCGGAAGTGGCTCGGGTCGGGTGCAACAGGCTCGGGCGAATGGATTTGACTCAGTCGAGACCGAGTGGTCCAATCGGACACTGCTTGTGCGGCTCGGGGGGGGCTAGACCCGATGTGGCTAGGCGGTGCGATTCAACTGCACCGGTCGGGTGAACAGTGCAACGCACTGTTTATCTTCTTCTTCACTCGGCTCTCACGTGCGCAGGAAACAGGGGAGGGTGGCGACGGCTACCGGCGGCGGTGGGGTGAAGTGCGACGGCAACCAAGGGCATGGGCGGACTCGGAACAGTATGGGGACTCCATTTTTGGCGGTGGCCGGCCCGGCGGAGGCGGCAATCGCCGGCGGCGAGCCTCTCTTTCCGTCGGCTAATTCGGGTATTGTTGGGCGGTTAGGGCTTAATCGGGCGAGTTGGCTAGTGCTAGAGCATCAGTGGGAGTAGGGGAGGTCAGTGGAGGTGGCGGTTTGGGCTAGGGAGGCCGGATTTGTGCTGGCCACGGTGGACAGTTGGCGGCGACGGGGTGCTCACGGCGCTAGGGAAGAGGGGGCTTCGGGAGGCCATGGCGGCGGTTGGGGTGGCTTTGGGGAGCACTAGGGAGCTACCGGTGAGGGCAATTGAAGAATGAGTGACCAGGGAATGGACATTGGTCTAGGGCTCGGGTTTGGGGATTTTTGCAATTACCGGAGTTGGGGAAGAAGACGGGGGCTTTAGGGGCGTCGGCTAGCTTCTAGGGGATGTTGAATTCGCCGTGGAGACCTTGGTGGCTTAAATAAGCGGAGAAAGGCGGTTCGGCACTGGATATTTCCCATGGCGGCAAAGGTGCGTGGCGGCCGGCGGCATTGCCACGCCTTGGGGTCAGTCGGGGGCGTCAGGGTGGCAGGGGGAAGGCTGCGGGGAGCTTTGCCCGAGCTATGGAGGTGGCAAAATCAAGCGGCACGGGGAATGCGGTGGCGTGATCAGAGAAGATGGGCAGCGGCAAAGTAGGGACACGGCGGCGGCGGGTTGGGTTGGCGTGGCCTGCCACTGCTCTGGGGGCGGGTACGGTGGCCGACAACCAGGCGGGGCTGGCGGGAGAGGCGCAGGAGCGGGTCGGTCACGAAGAAGGCGTGAGCAGCAGCGGGATTGGGGTGGCGGTGAACTTATTCGGACATACACAGTACCGGCAGTTACTCTCTCCATCCCGGCTGCCGTGGCAAAGATTGGCGCTGGTTTTGTTTTGAGATTAGTGTGGAATAGGATGGGGAAGCAAGAGAACAAAGCAAAAATGAAAATTGAGCTCAAATTCAGATTTTGAACTTTCTCAGATTTCAGTTTTGTTTCAACCTACCCCCCTTAAAAAGGATCTCGACCTTGAGATCAACTCGGGCCAAGGAGTAGGTTGGGAAATTCTCGTTGTAGGTCTGACTCCTTTTCCCATGTTGCCTCATCTGCTGTATGATTTCGCCACTGAACTTTATGAAATCTGATATGTTTGCTTCTTAATTGTCTCTCTGTAGTTTCCAAGATCTGAATTGGTTCTTCTTCATATGACAAATCATCTTGTAGATCTATATCATCAACTGGTATCTGCTCTGTTGGATGGCGGAGACATTTACGTAGCTGAGATACACGAAATACGTTATGCACTCTGGCCAATTTTGGTGTTAACTGCAACTTATAAGCCACTTCCCCTATTCTCTCAAGAATCTCGAATGGGCCAATATATCTCGGAGCTAACTTCCCTTTGACTTGAAATCTTTTTACTGATTTGAAGGGTGTGACCTTGAGATATGCCCAATCTCCGATTTCAAAGCTTAAATCTTTTCGACGGTTATCGGCATAACTCTTTTGTCGACTCTGGGCTATCCTCATTTTGTCTCGGACAATCCTGACGTGGGCTTATACGTCTTGAATGATTTGTGGTCCTAAGAACTGTCGTTCTCCAGTTTCAGTCCAGTTAACGGTGCTCTACACTCTCTTCCATATAGGGCTTCAAACGATGCCATTTTAATACTAGCCTGGTAACTGTTATTATAAGAGAATTCCGCAAATGGTAAACACATGTCCCAAGCTGCTCCATAGACCAATGCACATGCTCGAAGCATGTCTTTTAAGATCTGATTCACTCGTTCTGTTTGTCCTCCGGTTTGTGGGTGATATGCTGTACTGAATGCTAAGTCTGTTCCCATGGCTTCATGCAGTTTCTCCCAAAATGTGGATGTGAACTGGGCTCCTCTATCAGACACTATTCTTTTTGGGACTCCATGTAATACCACTATTTTTGTTAAGTATAGCTCTGCCAATTTATTTTTACCATAGGTTTGCTTGATCGGTATGAAGTGTGCCACCTTGGTTAGTCGGTCTACGATTACCCAAATAGCATCGTAACCGTCTCGACTTTTTGGGAACCCTGTAATAAAATCCATACCAATGTCGTCTCACTTCCATTCTGGGATTGGTAAAGGGTTTAGCAACCCTGAGGGTTTCCGATGATCTATCTTTATTTTCTGACAGGTATCACAGCGTGCAATATATTCCGCTATTTCTCTTTTCATCTTACTCCACCAATACCTCTTTTTCTTTGTACCTCCTGGGTGAATAGAGAGTTGAGATGAGTGAGCCTCTCACAATATCAAATCTTTTAAGTCTTTGTCATCAGGTATACAGTAACGATCTCTAAATTTCAAGATTCCCTGATCATCTTTAACGAATTCAGTCGAGTTTGCTTCTTGACTTCTTTTTATGAGCTTTCGCTTTATTGTAATAAGCGCCTTCGCTTTATTGTAGAAAAAACTATGTAGATTTTGAAGACGGAAGAGTTCGTGAATACCAGAAAACTTGGCTATAGAATAATAGGTTGTGGTAATGATTATAGCGCTACCAGCAGGGCGATCAGGGGCGGAGGGCCCGGTAGGGCAAGGTAGGGCGCTCGCCCTACCTTGGCTCCGCCGCGAATCCCCACCCCGAGTTGATCTGGCCGCCATGGATGCCAGGTTGAAGGTCCTACTGCTGCTATTGAACGAAGTCTGAATGTTCTCACGAGGAAGATGACTAAATCGTTACTTCGTAAGTCTGTTAGTCGACCTTTGGCCTTTGGGCCTTGACGCTTCACGCTTGCGGCTTGCCTTGTGGGCTTGTGGCTTGTGGGCCGCGCAACATATGTGGACTGGGACTGCGGTAGCCCGTTCGTTTTCCAGAGCAGCGACGACGCTTTGCCTTCAGCCGCCGGCCGCTCCAATTTTTGCATCAGTTGAAAGGGTCTTTTCAGCTATGAAGATTATCAAAACAGAATTGCGCAACAAGATGTCCGATGCTTGGTTTAATGACTTAATGGTGTGCTACATTGAGCGAGAAATATTCAAAGGAATTGATCTTGACAAGATCAAGAAAACATTTCAAAACAAGAAAGATAGTCAAATGCAATTGCCTAGGTCGCCTAGGCGTGACTGAAACTTCATCGTCACATGGTTAGTTGACTTTGCTTGTATTTTCTATAATTCTATTCATCCTAAATGTTTTTACTTATATATTTTGTGCTTGACTATCACTACGTCTAGTGAACCATTTTGAGAGATATTACTTTACTATCTATGTTATAGATATTACTTTACTATCTATGTTATCGATTTCGCCATACCTTAATTTTTTTTCGTCCTCCGCCACTGAGGGCGATCATCGTCACCGTGTAACAAAGCAGATTTTATGCTCTCCCATCCTTCTTCATCCCCGACACCTTCAAGAAGAATCAAGAAGCGTTTACCTCTGAGACACCCCTCAAGTTTCTTGGCGAGTTGCGTGCCCTCATCCTCGTCCTGATCTTTAACCCCCGCCGCTTCCTTGCTCTGCCCTGATGATGTTTCCGTGATCTGCTCCGCCGCTTCCTTGCTCTGCAGCAGCGTATCTTCCTGATCTTGGCCAGGTGCAGGAAGGACTGCCGCTGCTGCTTCTACTTGTTTTAGTATTTCCCACACAATACCCTTGATGGAGATTTCCATTGAACGTCGTCGACCCGGGCCTTGCAACCAAATGAGCTCACCACGGAGGGATGCTCGTACGCTCCCTGTGTAATACGCTCTGCTAGCCTTTTTTCCCTGTGATATGCCCGTTCAAAAGAGCTATATCGGTTCCATAGAATAGGGAGGACCCTGAGCGGCGGTGCTCCACCTCCTGCAGCTGCAGCAGCAGGTGCTTCCTCCGGCGACAGTAGCCACTCCACCACACGACCGATGTCTCTGTTTACGTGGGTCTCCTCATCGCCGTCTGGTGGTTCACCGTCAAGTAGAGCGCGTCTCCGAATATCTTCCGATGATCCGTCTGGCTCCCATGGAGTCTGGACGTGGTCGACGAGTATCGCGTCGTCGTCTTGGTCAGCAGCAGACGGCACGGTGACGTCGTACCTCACACACCTGTCGCTCACGTCGCGCGCTCGGACCTTGAGCTCCCGAATCCGCGTCGCCACCCGGTGCCGGGCCGGGACGGTCCGCAGCAGCCGGACGACCCGCCGCAGGCACCCCAGGAGGCCCTTGTTTTGCGCGGCGGGGGTCGCGGATCCGATCGATAGACCGGACGTAGAGCTCGACGTAGGCCTCGCAGTCTCGAGCGAGGGCGACGACCTGCTTCATCCACGCCCGGACCTGGTGGTCGCGGTGCTGGGCCTCAGTCAGGTGCAGGAGAAGGCCGTTCATGCTCTCCATCTCGTCCTTGATGAACTCCACGTCGCGCGGACGCCGCCCAGCAGCTGCGCCTCGTCGGTCAGAGGCCCGTCAGGCGGCCCAGGAGCGAGTCTACCGCGCCCCGGGCCATCCCGACCATCATCATCTCGCTCGCTCGCGTCTCCATCTACGAACGGAAGATCATACAGCTGATCGATGCATGGTTATTGGAAGAAGCAAGCAAGAACAAGCCATGGCCAGGAGCAGAGCAGAGCATCGCAGCACGTGCGTGAGAGGAGGGGGGAATGGGATGGTGTGAACGCTGGTGCATCAGTAGCTCAGGCACATACCACATAACATGAAATCGAATTCTTCGCTCTGCTACAGCCATGATTGATACGTAGCGTGAATTCTTTTGGCTGATCACTTATGGTTTATAGTTTAAATATTTAAATTCCGGCTGTTCGCAAGAGATAGTATGTAGAGAAAAATAGTCGTATGCATTTTAGCCGGTACAGCTAAACTCAGTGTACTTTTTACTACAATTTTTCAATTGACACCGTCTTAAAAAAATGTACCATTTAAAATTTAGTTACTATAGACAGTATAAGTATAAGTCAAATTTAAATCCAAAGGTCGTAATGTTGGTTTACCCACGTCTCGTATGTTGCTTTGCTTTGCTTTGCTCAGGCACTAATGTTGCTTTGCTTTGTTGGCAGTGGCCTGATCCAAACATGCTTTTTTCCTTTTTTTTTCTTTTTCTTCTATCTTTTGCTTCGTCTTTTTAAAGGATACTTAATCCTTTTATTGCCTTAACCTTTTCCTTGTGTGCTAGGCCCAAGAGCATACATATATACACAGGTGCCATAGCATTCCACACCGGCCCAAAGAGCATACATATATACACAGGTGCAGCAATCCAGCCTAGACATGCTTAGGCCTAAGAGTCTGTTTGATCCCCACAAGCTTGTACATCTTGGGATGATTCTTCGTTGATTCTAAAGAAACTCGATGCCTGAATGTTTTGGAATTTTTTTTACGTACAACCTATTTTTTAATCGAAATTACAGAAAAATACCTGTGAGAAATTTTTTTTACAAAAATAGGCTCCAGTCACCCCCCATTGGGCGACTGAAACCTTTCGCCCAACCCAACGGCGACATCTGGCGAATCTGCCAACCGTTGGGCGATTATTGCAGTCGCCCCACCGGTGGGCGACTGAACTCCAGTCGTCCAACCGTGTGGCGACTGGGGGTGGGTTAAAAGCGCACCGCGCTCGGCCACCGCCGAGGCACTGTTTTCATTCCGATCGACCGAGCGAGCACGAGAGAAGAAGAGGAGAAAGGAGAGGAAGAAGAGGAGAGGGAAAGGAGAAGAAGAGGAGAGGGAGGATTCAGATCCAGGTAATTTTTTTGGTATATTATTTTTGTTAGTGTTAGTACAACTGTAGATGTAGAAAATTTAGTGTAGAAATTTTGTATAGTATTTTTGATATATTATTGTAAAAAATTTAGTATAGAAAAATTTAGTATAGACCTTTTAGTATAGAAAAATTTAGTATAGACATTTTAGTATAGAAAAATTTAATATAGACATTTTAGTATAGAAAAATTTAGTATAGACATTTTAGCGTAGAAAAAAATTTAGTATAGACATTTTAGTGTAGACATTTTAGTACAGAAAAATTTAGTATAGACATTTTAGTATAGAAAATTGAGTATAGACATTTTAGTATGGAAAAATTTAGTATAGACATTTTAGTATAGAAAAATTTAGTATAGACGTTTTAGTATAGAAAAATTTAGTATAGACCTTTTAGTATAGAAAATTTAGTACACACATTTTGGTATGGAAAAATTTAGTATAGATATTTTAGTACAGAAAAATTTAGTATAGACATGTTAGTATAGAAAAATTTAGTATAGACATTTTAGTGACCATAATGTATAAATTAATCGTGCGGTAAAATTTATAAGTATTAAAAAAATCAGTAAATAAATATTGAGGATACAAATTAATCGTACGCGTTTATTGTAGTGGGTTACAACATGTTTATTTTGGTTCCTTATAAGTGCTAACTTGAACTCTTTTTACAGGTATGGCTTGTGATGGTCGTGACTCCGACTGGCAGTACCCGCTGTTGGACGAGCACGTGGACCGCGTGCACCGTGCTTCCCGTCGTGTGTCGCCACCGGGGAGCATGGACGAGCTGGCTGAGCTGGGAGTGGTCTGGACACGCACACCTCGCGTGGCCTGGAGACTCGACCCTCGTTGGACAGTCAGGTTTGCACTCTGCCAGCGTTTTAGTGCTGCCGTAAGACCGTTCCGTGCTGACCTTCACTTTGTTTGCAGGCTGCGGGATGTCGGGCTACTCCCTCTTGCCTGAATGGTGCAGGCCACGGATGAGGATGGACCCGCCTTGGCCGTGGGTGGGAACGAGGCCGTGGAGCGATCACGACGCTTCCCGTTCGACTGTTCCTTACTGACGGCTTTAGTGGACCGTTGGCGGCCCGAGACGCACACTTTCCACCTCCCATTCGGGGAGATGACGCCGACCCTGCAGAATGTGTCCCTGCTTCTTGGCCTTCTAATTGCGGGAGGCGCTGCCTTCCTACCAGAGGCCCCGGCCGAGTGGCGCACTGACCTGCTCGGCAGATTCGAGGGGGTCCTTCCACCGGGTGCCACCGATGACCACCACATCTTCCTGGTGTGTCAGACCCACGGGTCATGCTGAGGTGGCTCGCACAGTACCGGGTACGTGGACTTTACAATCGATCGTGTTTTCGAGGCTCTTATTTGTGCTATTACATACTAATAACATCCTGTTTGCATTCAGGTGGAGCACATGGATCCAGAGGCGGACGATTACCAGGTCTCGTGCCACTTGGAGGCATACGTGCTGTGGCTGTTTGGTTGGATGCTCTTCATTGCTCATGCGAGGGCGATCGCGGATGGAGAGGCCCCCCAAGTCAGCTGGGGATCGGCCGTACTTACCGCGACGTACCGCGGCCTGTGCGATGCGTGCTCGAGGACCAAGGCGAACTCAGTCCTCGCGGGCTGTCCCCTACTGCTGCAGTTGTGGTCGTTCGAGCGCTTCAGCCTCGGACGACCTTTGCTAGACGACAGGGGTCCGTACGGGCCCGAGATGTATCTGGGGGGAGACGTCAACCGGCCGACGATGGGTTCTCTTTGGTGTCGTCGACGGGTAAGTATTATCACAGTCAACTATTTCCTTCTTATTAACGATGGTCACACTTAACAACTTGTCTTTCTTGCAGGTACAGTTCGCGCACGTGCAGGTCACGCGGGTGTACCTGCCCTTTGTGGAGCAGTTCGACCGCCTCACAGCCGACAACGTGCGCTGGGAGTCTTACGCAGATACGACACTGCAGGCCCGTGCTCCTGATGGCTGTCCACACTGTGCTAGCGTGACCGGGCTTTCTAGCTCATGCGCCGAAAGCTCGTGTACGATATCTTCGTGAAGGACTACGCACTGCAACGAGTTATGCGGCAGTTTGGCCTACATCAGGCGCTTCCTGTACCAGTCGGACCACCACTCCCACGGAACGTGCATGCGTGAGTGATCGCTTCTCATAAATATGTACGTACTTACTACTGTGTTCGTAAGTACTTACGTAATGGTCCATAAACAGGTACTCTAGAAAGGGAGTTAAATGAGGCATGGACTGGACGACGAAGATGCAGCCCTGGATTGCGCAGTGGGAGGGTGCGCTCGACGACCATGTGAAGGAGGACCGCCCATATGATAGCAGGGACTACACGGAGTACCTGCGCTGGTACTAGGCACGGACACGTACCAGGCTCGTACATGTTGTAGACCCGCCCACCACACACGTTGCCGCTCCGACAGACACGTACCCCGCGCACCTCACGCGCGACGCTCACCTCGCGCTACGTTACATGTAATTTAAGAGATTCCCAAATGGTAATGTCGTTTCGATGATGGACCATTTTATGTCTTTTTCTGCAGGCTGACGTTGGTTCTTCGCTGTGGACCGAGTCCATCACTATACTGGACAGGATCACCATAGGTGTGGAGTTGACCCATGAGGAGAACGTCAGCTTTTTGCGTCGGGTGGAGGCCGGGTGTAAACGTATCGTAGGCCTGCTGTCCTACACGAAGCTACTGGCGGTCTCCACACCCACGCCCAGTGCACAGACTGGTCATCCACCAATGCCACCCCGACCAGCGTGGCACTACTCCGGAGGTAGTACATGGACACGTCCTACACCACCTCACCTGGACTAGCCAGGGGGCTCTGCCTGGGGACGACGTCCTACACCACCTCAGCAGCTCTTCACGTCTCCTCCGCACATTCCCGGCTTCCACACGTAGGGGGTGTACTCTGAGCCGTACGCCCCTCATCCTAGCGTGATGGTGCCAACTGTGGGTACGCATCGTTGGATCTCGCTTTTATCCCAAGGCGATATGTAATGAACTAACGATATTACTATTGCAGGTCTTCACTTCCTCCAGCACGCACATGGTGTCTCCCCGGCCCAGGACGATGTAGACCAGTTTTTTTTCGGACTGGCCCAGGCCATCCTCCGACGCAGCTTTTCGGGGCACACCACCAGAGGTTCTATCCAGGAGTGCCCTCCTCGGTGCATCGGAGGGCACACAGCCAGAGGTGCAGTTGACTCCACCAGCTCAGAGGCAGGTGCGACACTCTCCTGATCGTTTTACGTTCTCGAAGCGTCATCACCCGTTGCACGGAGGACGGCCGAGCGGGGTCGTACGGGAGGACGCGGGAACGGTGACGGGGCAGGCTAGGGTGGCAATTGAGGGGTGGTTGTAGGATCAAGGATACCGGCTAGAGGGGGGTGAATAGAAGGTTTTAAAATTTTTCTTGTCTACTTAATTAATTCTCTACAATTTCAATGCAAGAATGTAAAGCAATTAACCCCACACAATTCTAGACAAGAGATACCAAAGGTAGCTCTAAAACAAGTAAATGATCACAAAAATATCTATGAATAAGAGCTAGAAGGAAAATGAGTAAGAGATGTACACAATCAATATTTTACCGTGGTGTTCGGAATCTTGCCGGTTTCCCCTAATCCACGTTGAGGTTAGCCCAAACAAATCGGACCGGCTCCACGAATTAAACCGAAGCACCTCAATCACTAGTGGTAGCTCTTTCCCGCTCCGGGTAGGTGAGCTCCAACCTTCACACGAACGTCGGGTCTTCTCACAATCTCCTTTGAGAAGATCATCGATCAATCCTTCGCCCAATAGTCCAGGTGTCGGCAAACACCAAGAGTAAAAGATCTGGGCTTCACTTGATTGCAAATGAGTGCCAAGGATTAACTAAGGAATGCAATGCACTAATTTGCCCAACCACCTCAAATTTAATACTCAATGTGTAAACTAGGGGTGGAGTGAATGCTCTATACTCAAGAAATGTTCAATGCGTCTCTTCTTACTGTCCTTGAGCAGTGGTACGGGTATTTATACCCTTTACCAACCAAAACTAGCCGTTTGGAACAAATTACAGAAAAATCAGGGCGAGTAGAACTACCGCCGGTCTGAGGCCGGAACTACCGCTTCCCTATCTGACGCAACAGAACGGCTATGTCAGAGGCTCTGCAGTGACCGTTGGAAAGTCGGCGCGGTACTACCGCCGTTGTAACTTCTGGTACTACCGCTCTACGGTAGTTCCGCAAAGTCGGCGCAATACTACCGTTTGAGCCAAACTTCCAAAAGTCCCAAACTTGGCGCTCTCTGGAAAAAAGGTTCCGCTCCCCCTCCGAAGCTTCCGGGCTCCGGAAGTACCGCTCCAGACAGCGGAACTAACGCACCCTGCGGTAGTTCTAGCGTTAAAATTGTCGGTACTTCCATTTCCGCAAAATCTAAAGTGTATCCGGAGGAAAAAAGGCTCCGCTCGGGTTCCGGAGCTTCTGTTCGCCGGTAGTACCGATTCTGGGCGCGAAACTTCCACTCTGCGGTAGTTCCGACGTTGAAATTAGCGGTACTACCGCTCTTCCAGACAGAGCATAGTTTTGGTTTTAAAGCTGATTTTTAATGAATGCATGCTTCTAATTTGATCCAAATGGCACATAATTTTTTGCTATTAAGCAACTTGCCATGATCTCTCTTTATGGTACAATTATTTACCCTATAATCCGGTCTTCCACCTTTTCTCCTTAAGACCGGTAAAAATAAAAGGGATCCTATTCTAAATATACCTTTGCCTTGAGCCATTTTGGGGTATTCACATTTATCCTTTGGCTTGCATCTTGTCACCAACATATGGACTTAACCTTTACATACTCATTAAACATGTTAGTCCCATATTCACATAAATTCATTAATTATCAAAACCATTTTTAGGGGCCTAGATGCTTTCAGTGATGTTGATGCTATATGTTATGCATGTAATGAAAAAGTACGAGGCATGTTACTCCCAACTGCATGAAAGTCGCCCAATGGGTTGCATGTGAGTCACCGAATGGGCGGGCAACTGGCTGTAGTTGTCCGACGGTAAAGCGACAGAACCTCTGTCGGCCGCTGGTTGGGCGAAAGGCTCCAGTCGCCCCCATTGGGCGATTGGAGTCTATTTTTATAAAAAAAATTTCCCGCGGGGTATTTTTCTGTATTTTCGATTAAAAAATAGGTTATTCGTACAAAAATTTTGAATGTTTTGTAAGTATAATCTTGTACTCCGAGGTGTAAACTTGTAGCACCTCGGAAAACAACCAAGCTAGGATGCTATTATGGAATGTTATCGCCAAGTGTAGTAGGAGCACTTATGTATTTAACGAACTGCACTAGATCAGACATTGCATTTGCTGTAAACTTGTTAGCAAGGAATAGTGCAGAACCTATCAAAAGGCATTGGCAGGGAATAAAGGACATTTTTCGATACCTCTAAGGAAGTAAGGACCTTGGGCTATTCTATAGAAAAAACCAAGACTTGAATATAACTGACTATGCAGATGCAGGGTACCTGTCAGACCAACATAGCGTAAGGTCACAAACAGGCTATGTATTCCTATGTGGTAAAACTATAATTTCATGAAAATCGTCTAAGCAAAGTCTTGTAGCGACTTCGATGAACCACTTGGAAACCATAGCGCTATAGGAAGCCGCACAAGAATGTGCTTGGTTCCGAAAAATGATTCACCACATCCAGCAGTCATATGGGATGAATATCATGCAAGCTCCCACAATTATCTATGAAGATAATGCAGCTTATGTTACACAAGTGCAGACGGGTTACGTGAAGAGTCATCTCACAAAGCATATCAACCACAAGTTCTTCTATGCTCATGAATTGTAAAAGATGGACGAAATTAAGGTACTGCATACTAAGTCATGTAAAAATCTTGCAGATTTATTCACTAAGTCACTCCCAACATCTAGTTTTGAAAAATGCGTACGAGGAATTGGAATGATGAGACTTAGAAAAGTGCAGAATTCAGGCGGAGATTTTTTCCAAGCTCGTTATTAAAACTTGATCATGAAGATCAAGTACCCAAAGAATAAATCCTAAAGATTAAATAAAATTGGGTGGATTGTACTCTTTTTTCCTTGATGAGTTTTCCTGAAGTTTCTTGACCAAGGTTTTTAATGAGGCAATTCATGCAACCTAGCATAAAATGTATCATGTACTCTTTTTCCAAATTTTTTGCACTAGGTTTTTATAGAGTTTTGATAAAGCATGAACATTTCGGATGAGTGTCCAAGGAGGGGGGGGTGTTGGCAAACCTAGATCTGAACTTGAAACCTTGGCTCATGGTGGGCACCTCACCACTAAGCTATATATAGGGAGTCCTATTGGCTATTTTGTACATGTGAAAAGAGAAAGCAATAAAGAAGAATTTTTTGTACGGATAATCCATTTTTTATTCGAAATTACATAAATATACCCGCGGGAATTTTTTTTTGCAAAAATAGGCTCCAGTCGCCTAATGGTTGGGCGACTGGAGACTTTCGCCCAACCAGACCGCGACAGCTGGAGAGTCTACGAACGGTTGGGCGATTAATTGCAGTCGCCCAACCGTTGGGCGCCTTCAATGTAGTCGCCGAACAGTTAGGCGACTGTGATTCAGTTGGATATAAGGCGACGACGCAGCGCCGGACTGTTCTTCCGTTCGGCCAGCGCAGAGAAGAGAGGGGAAAGAGGGAGAGGGAGAGGAGAAGAGAAGGGGGAGGAGAAGGAGTGCACGTTTTTCAGGTAAGTTTTTGTGTTATATTTTTTTGTTAGTGTAGAAAAAATAGTTTAGAAAATATAGTCTAGAAAATTAGTTTAGAAAATATAGTCTAGAAAATTAGTTTACAAAATGTAGTATAGAAAATTAGTTTAGAAAATTAGTTTAGAAAATGTAGTCTAGAAAATTAGTTTACAAAATGTAGTATAGAAAATTAGTTTAGAAAATTAGTTTAGAAAATGTAGTCTAGAAAATTAGTTTAGAAATATAGTTTAGAAAATGTAGTTTAGAAATTTAGTTTACAAATTTAATTTTCAAATTTTGTTTAGTAAATATAGTTTAGAAATTTAGTTTACAAAATGTATAAACTAAATTTTGTATACCATTTATAATGCATTATTGTACAAAAAATAGTATTTAAATGTACATGTACAAAATTTAATTTTGCAATTATTGTACAAATTTAGATGTAGAAAATTTAGTGTTGAAATTTACATGTAGAAAATGTAATGTTGAAATTATTGTACAAATTTAGATATAGAAAATGTAGTGTTGAAATTTAGATGTAGAACATTGAATGTTGAAATTATTGTACAAATTTTCCAGGTATGGCTCGTGCTGGACGTGACTCGGAGTGGCGGTTCGCGCTGTTGGACGAGCACGTGGACCGCTCTCATCGCGCTTCCCGTCTAGTCCCGCCACCGGGGAGCACGGACGACCCGCCTCAGCTGGGAGTGGTCCGGACACGCACACCTCGCGTGGCCTGGGGACTCGACCCTCGTTGGACCGCCAGGTTTGCACTACTCCAGCGTTTAGTGCGACTGTAAGTTCGTTCTGTGCTGACCTTCACTTTGTTTGCAGGCTGCGGGATGCCGGGCTACTCCCTCTTGCCCGGATGGTGCAGGCCACGGACGAGGATGGAGGCGCTGGCGCCGCTGGCGGGGACGAGGGCGGGGACGAGGCGGGCGGGGAGCGATCACGACGCTTTCCGTTCGACCGTTCCCTGCTGACGGCTTTGGTGGACCGTTGGCGGCCCGAGACGCACACTTTCCACCTCCCATTCGGGGAGATGACGCCGACCTTGCAGGATGTGTCCCTGCTCCTTGGGCTTCCGATCGCGGGAGACGCTGCCTTCCTACCGGAGGCCCCGGCCCACTGGCGCGCTGACCTGCTCGCTAGATCCCAGGGTGTCGTTCCACCGGCCGATGACCACCACGTGTTTGGAGAGGAGCAGACCCATGGGCCGACACTGAGGTGGCTCAGACAGTACCGGGTACGTGGTATATAAAATCGATCGTGTCTTCGAAGCTCTTATTTGTGGTATTACGTACTAATAACAACTTTTTTGCATTCAGGTGGAGCGCATGGTTCCGCAGGCAGACGATCAGCAGGTCTCGCGGCACCTGGAGGCGTACGTGCTGTGGTTGTTTGGTTGGGTGCTTTTCACCACCAGCCACGGCAACTCGGTGGATGCGCGCCTCATCGCTTATGCGAGGGCGATCGCTGACGGCGAGCCCCACCAGGTCAGCTGGGGATCGACCGTACTTGCCGCGACGTACCGTGCGCTGTGCGATGCGTGCACGAGGGTCAAGGCAAACTCGATCCTCACGGGCTGTCCCCTTCTACTGCAGTTGTGGTCGTTCGAGCGCTTAAGCGTCGGACGACCTGTGCTGGACGACATGGGTCCGTACGGGCCCGAGATGTATCCAGGGGGAGGGGGAGACGTCGACTGGCCGACGATGGGTTCTATCTGGTGCCGTCGTCGAGTAAGTGTTATCAGAGTCTACTATTTCTTTCGTACTGACGATCGTCAATCTAAACAACTTGTCTTTCTTGCAGGTACAGTTCGCGCACGTGCAGGTCACGCGGGCGTACCGGGTCTTTGTGGAGCAGCTCGACCGCATCACATCCGACGACGTGCGCTGGGAGCCGTACGCTGATACGGCAGTGCAGGCCCGTGCTCCTGCCGGTCTGTCCTCACTTTGCTGGCGTGACAGAGCTTTCTGGCTCACCCGCCGGAAGTTCGTGTACCTTATCTACGTGGAGGACTACGCACCCCAGCGGGTGATGCGGCAGTTCGGGCTACGGCAGCCGGTTCCTGTACCAGTCGGACCATCGCTTCCGCGGCACGTGCACGGGTGAGTGATCGTTTGTGGTAAATATGTACATACTTACTACTGCGTTCGCAAGTATCTCACATTACGTAATGGTTCTATACGCAGGCACAGCGCGAAGGGAGTGAAAAGAGGGACGGACTGGTCGTTGAAGATGCATCCCTGGGTCGAGCAGTGGGAGGGTGCGCTCGACGACCGCGTGGAGGAGGACCGCCCGTACGACAGCACGGAGTACGCGGAGTACCTTCGCTGGTACCAGCCACAGACCCGTACCAGGCTCGTATATGTGGTAGACCCGTCTGCCACACACGTCGCCGCTCCGACGGACACGTACCCCGCGCACTTCGCGCGCGACGCTCACCTCGCGGTACGTTAAATGTCATTTCAAAGATTCCCGAATGGTAATGTCGTTTCGATAATCGACCATTTCATTTCATGTCTTTGTGTTCAGGCTGACGTCGGTTCTGTCCTATGTGCCGACTCCGGCACAATACTTGAGAGGCTCACCAGTGGTGGGCAGCTGATCCATGACGAGGGCGTCAGCTTTGCGCGTCGGATGCACGATGGGTGTAGACGTATTGTTAGCCTACTGTCCTGCACGAGGCTACCGGCGGTCTCCACGCCCACCGCTCCGCCTGCTCGTCCACCAGTGCCACCCCGACCAGCGTGGCACTACTCTGGTGCACCGACATGGACACGTCCTCCACCGCCTCACCCGGAGCAGCCAGGGGGTTCAGCCTGGGCAGGGCCTCCTACACCGGTTCACTTCACGCCTCCTACGCACACCCCTGTCTTTCCCACCTCGATGGCGCCAGCTACGGGTACGCAGAGGGTCTTATATCGTGTTTATCCGAAGACGACATGCAACGAACTAACGATATTAATATTGCAGGTACTTACCAGCAGCACGGCGTCTCCCCAGGCCCGGACGATGTGGACCAGTTTTTCGCGGAGTGGTCCGGGCAGTTCTCCGACGCAGCATCGGAGGTTCTCTCTGGCAGTGCCCTCCCCGGTGCACCGGAGGGCACACAGCCAGAGGTGCAGCTGACTCCACCAGCGCAGGGGCGGGATAGACACCCTCTTGCTCGTTTTACTTTTTCGGATCATCCTAACCCGTTGCACCGGAGGAGGGCCAAGCGAGGCCGTATGGGAGGACGCGGGCGCGGTGACGGGGCACACCAGGGTGACCAGTGAGGCGTGTTGCAGATGCTATATATGTTATGCATGTAATGAAAAAACATGCGGCATGTTACTCTCAGTTATATTATGAAGTTTATTTAAATTTACATAGTCTATCATCTCTCTCCGCACATAAACTATCTCACTTAACAGTGTATGTATCGATCGTTTTCTACTCAATATTTCATAAAAAAAATTTAAAAACTTTTTACATACCTACAATATACAATGAACATAAACTTTTATTACAACTTCACCGTATTTTTTACCGGTTCAACGTTACAAAATTCACAAAATTTAAAACAATCACGGGGGCTACATGCAGTCGCCTAACGGGATGGCGACTGCATGCTAGTCGCTTAACGGGATAGCGACTACCGTTAAGTCACCGAACGGAAGAGCGACTTAATGTAGTCGCTCTACCGTGCAGCGAGATATATTGTGTCGCGGTCTGGTTGGGCGAAAGTCTCCAGTCGCCCAACCATTAGGCGACTGGAGCCTATTTTTGCAAAAAAATTTTCCCGCGGGTATATTTATGTAATTTCGAATAAAAAATGGATTATCCGTACAAAAAATTCCAATAAAGAAAGACCAGGAGTTCTCTCCTATTTCTGTATTTCCAATCAACTATTTGCATCATCTGTGTTTGATCATCTCTTTTGTATGGGAGAGGAATCAATCAGACCAGACTCGTCAGTGACAGTTCCTCAACAGCCCTCAACAGGTATGACCGAAACTCACATTAGCATATTCCTGCATTCTCGAATACTTGTCACTTTTGGTTAAAACACACTAAGGACAAAAACTTTTATATGTATGACAAAGAAATCGAACTTAGCGTATTCCTACATTCTCGACTACTCGTCACTTTTGGTTAAAACACACTAAGGAAAAAATCTTTTATATTATGACAAGAAAATCAAAGTTAGGTAAAATGTGACCAAAATACCTGTAATAGTGTTATTCATGTTGCAAATTGGCACATGAATTGAGGCATATTTTCTTTAGAAATTCTAAAGTATGTATATTTTAGTACCATATTACCTATCCAAGTGAAGGGAATATAATTTATAAGGTGTAGTTCTTACTATTCGCGTGAAAAATTGCATGACTCGTGACTTGTGACGAGTGACCGCATCGTGTCGTAACACATCTCCTAGTACATTAAATCCACCTTTTATTTTGTTGAATCATGCATTATTTCTCTTGTTTATTCTGTTTAATGCAATTTAAACATTGATTACTAGTGAGTTAATCGGTTTAAATTGAGTTAATGTTGTCAGGTACTAGTAAGTAATTGTCGTGCATCTTTATAAGGACCTAGAGACATTCAAGCATAAGGACAACCAAATTTCTTCTCCATTGTTCTTCCTCCTTGCTGGAGAGCTGTACTGTGATGTTCAATAGCTAAACTGTGTCGGTCTTCCTTCTCGGTATGCACCAGGAAGGAGGGTGAGGGGTATCTCCAAGCTATTGCCGCAGAGAACACTTATACTGGGCGGCAATAAGGTTTCTGAGTAGTGTATATCTGTGTGACCGCTCGTTTCGTTGCTTCATCTACATTCTGTACTACGTCGAGCCTATGTTGCTTCCTGTTTTTCATCAAGTCTAACTGTAAGTCATTCGTACGATCGATTGACTTTGCTACAGTATTTTTCTTGTGTATTTGCTGAAGTACAATGAATAGCCTGGTGTTAAATTCGTTTATTACATCATTAGACTATATTTGTCTTCTAATAAAATCTAGAATTAAAATATTATCCATCTACTCAATAATTGATGGTGGTGAGAAATATCTCCATAGAAGGTTCTGTTGTATTCTTATCGGGCGGCTTTTAGTGAGTCATCCTCACTACATGGCGCGTCTTATTCTGTTATTCAGTTGCAGGCACACAGAGGAGGTCGTAGCCATTGTCCCTTCGGCCGGAATTTGTTAGTAACTTTAACGGAAGCTAATATTGGTGCAACACCCTAGCCTAATTTTGCCCATGTTCGGTAAGATTAGTTTTACATTTTTTTTCATCTAAGAAAAGATTTGTTTTACATGGTTAGTCCAATTTTTTTTAAAACGGGTGCAATTTGTTACCACAGTTACCCTTAGGACCGAGCAACAGATATGTCACGAGATCGTATCCTAAAAAACATTCACAATAAGGGCCTATTCTTTTCGGCTGTAGCTTATGGTTTGTGGCTGAAATTTTTGAATTTTGGCTGTTTACAGTATAGATTACGGAGAGACAGATACTCATTTGTGATTTTGGCTAGTACAGATATTGGGCTTTTAACATGTATATCGTTTAACTTATAGACCTCATTTTGAGAAAATACTCAGTTTAAAAATTAAGTACTGTAACAAAAGCTAAAAGTCACCAACTTTTGATTTAAAGAACAAGGACCTACCTAACGTGCCGTTAGTCGCTGTACCTGTCAACCAGCAGACAACCGTATCATGGTAGTCGGACTAGCCACCGTTTTGTGGTTAGTTCAATTCCAACTTTTATCCACGTTAGAGTAAAAAAATGAACATTCAAGAAACCATGCCAACACGCTCCTCTCCTTCTCAGGATTTGCTCAATAGATGAGGCCCGTTTCGTTATGTTTTGTCTCCAGCAACATCTTCCCCCTGTAAGAATCAATAAACTACTGTGTAATGCTTATATATTTTTTTTATAAATGTCCCGAATATCAAAATATTGGTCTCTTTCTCCTCGTAAAAAAAAATTATTGGCCCTTTCTAGTTCCTAGTTATATTGAGATCTGGTTATGTTGGCAAAAAAATAAAAGGTGAATTCCTGCTTTTTTCCCCCCATATGATGGTGACACTGTAAGTTACGAATTGAAACACCTAGGCCATGACCGGTGAGGATTGAACTTCCACGATTAACCAAATAACCAAAGAGAAAAACTAAAAAAAAATGGTATGTCGTTCAAACGGTATACCATCTCCAGCTTCTTTTCTCTCTTGCTCACTCCTCTCTCTCGCTTGCTCGCTCACTCTCACTCTCACGCAACGGCCGACGAGGGATGGCGGCACCGCTGATGGGTTCATCATGCACTCTGGTTGTAGAGGGAGGCCGAGGCAGCAGTGGGCCGGTGGTAGAGGATGGTGGGTGTTGTCGAAGGGCGAGTTAGCAAGGTGATGATGGAGATAATGTAGGTTGGGTGGAGTGGCTGGCGAAGGAGGTATGTGGAGCTACGCCCAGTGTTGTGTCGGTGACAACGGAGGAGAGAGGCAGCAGAGGTGAGGGAGAGGGAGAAGGAGGAAGAGGGAGAAGGAGAGCAGGAAAGCCAGAGGAACAGGAACCATCAAAATCGATTCCAATGATATAATGACATGTAGTACTTCTCGTAACCAAAGGACCTTATCTGCACACATTCTTTCCCTTGTCCTCCCACAACTAGACAAATTAATTTTATATACCAACCAAATAAGAGCACGCTCATGAATCACATTATATAACAAGCATGGCAACGGAGACAACAATTGGGTGGTTTTTTTGTGCTGTGGCTTATGACCTATGGCTGAATTTTGAATTCTGGACTGTTCACGAGAGGCAATACGCAGAGGAAAATAGTTGCATGCAATTTTGACTGGTATAGCTGAACTTGGTCCAGTTTTTACTATAATCTACCTATAGACTTTGTCTTAAAAAACGCACCATTTTAAAACTAGCTACTTTACCAAATGAAAGCCAAAGCATAAATAAAGTGCAAACGAAAACCCACCCAACATATGTTTGTGGCCTAGAATAAGAAGTCTGTGCCAATTGTTACAAATATTCGCCAGTGTTTTTGGTCACACAAATATTCGCCATTGTTTTAGGTGAACTCAAGGGCTTGCGTTAGTACTGTCCGGTTAGCAAGTACAGTATTTTCAAGATGCCCGACAACATTCAGGGGCCACAAAAAAATATTTTACACAGACAGGCTATCCAAAAAGGGGCCGTTTATCCGTTTACGGCTGCTTAGCCATCGCAAGTGCAAATTGCCAAATACACCAAGTGGGCCCCTTCTCCCTTCGTCTGATCTCGTGTGCTACAAATAGGGCAGGCAACACAAGCGGCTGCCTCTTCTTCCCTCTTGTAGCCGCAGCACCACCGGACAAGGAGCGGCGGTCGGAATCGGAGGGGAGGGGCGGGATGGGGCGGCCGCCGAGCAGCGGGGGCCCGGCCTTCCGGTTCTTGCAGGCGGAGGTGGCGGAGATGGAGGCGCGCCTGCAGCAGCTCAACAACGCCATCCCGGACCGCACCGTCGTCCAGGCCCTCGCCAACAAGTTCACCGCCTCCGCCGCCCGCGCCGGCAAGATCTCCGTGCAGTACAAGCAGGCAGGGTTTTTCTTTTACTCTCTTTTCCGGTACCGAAGATCCGAGGAATTCGAATTCAATCCCCCCTCCTTCCTTCCTGGGGCTCAAGAAGGCCCCGTCTGATTCCGATCTGGGCTGGATTGTGGGTGGGCTCAGGTGTGGAATTGGTTCCAGAACCGGAGGTACTCGCAGCGATCCAGGACCACCAGGGGCCCGCCGGCACCGCAAGGGAAGATGCTGCCGGCAGGCGCCGACGAGCAGCTCGCAGTCTCCTTCAGGGCTCAGCCATCCGCCTCTACGCACTCCGGCTCCCCCTCAGGTTCTTGCGGAATGCTGATAACTCGATATCAACTTGTGTTGTTTGTTTCCTTAGTATGTAATTCTGCTTACTAGTTAGGACTATGATGATGAAATGCTTTAGTGTAGTGCCGAATCCATGCGTGAGTCTTGTGCCACTTATGTTGGTGTACGGGTACCTCTCAAATTCAGGGGACTGTATGTGGGTGCTGAAAGTTTTTGTATGGAGCGGAAGGGTTTCTTCCGTTCCATGCAAACTTGGCAACTCAAATTAATTTTGGTGTATTTTTTTGAGGCCTTCATTGTTTGTAGTTCCTTGTGTGTGCCCTCAAAGCATGTCAACGCACTAATCTTAATTGTTGAAGCTCGTTTGGATAACCGCAGGACACACAGATGGTGTGCCCATGCCTTTTCTTCACAACTGCAGGGCATCCAATTGTGTAGTGTTATGTTATTTGGAATATTAAAGTTTTTGTAATCGTCCATCTATGCATCATGATCATCATTTATCATGTCCTTTTTCCCCTCTGATTGTAGTTAGTGTTGTTGAAAATCAGGGAAGAATTCTTTGGAGGGTGGCCAGGTCGAGTTTGAAGCTAAGTCAGCTAGAGATGGCGCATGGTATGCAGATATACGCACATCCAATCCTTCCACTTTTGTGCCATGTAATGACCTAACCGGTGCTTGTTACCCACTTGCTTACAAAAAGGCCAAGTTGTCAACTTATCAGTGCAAGGGTTCAAGATTTTTTTTTGCTACCTTAGTTTTATTCATATACTCTTTTTTGAGTCACCTAGGTATGTCCTGCTCCTGTCCTATAAGTATATTTCTGCTTGTCTAAAGTTGGTTATTGTGTGTGACCCATTTGTGGCTCAATGACTTAACCATAATGGCGTCTCTGAATTCATCCACTATGATTTGAAATGATTTTTCTTTGACCATGAAGTGTTTTATGCTCTATGTTCTCACAATTGTGCCATCTTTTGTAATTTTTAATGTTTTTCAAAAAAAGACCTTTAGTTTTGCATGCATGACCAAACTTTTCTGTTGCAGGTACGATGTTGCTGCCTTTCTGTCCCATAGGTTGTTTGAAACAGGTGACCCGGTAAGGACCTTAAAATTTTTGTTAAATATAATAGATGTTATTAAATACACTTCTGGCAGTCTGTTTTGAAAGCAGTTTGCTAACATTGAAGCTATAGATGATTCCATTTCTAATTTATTTATACTGGTATTGCATTCTTGAGGGTGAAATGTAGTGACTTATTCTGCGATAGGCTGCTTTAACACTTCTACCAGGAACTGTGTTAGTATGTTGGTGTTGAAACATGTTGAGCGCCCAACTTCCCTGAACTGTGTTGGAGAAGTGTCCATACTCCATGCTTTCTAATTTTTTTTCTACAAAATGCTTCTACCAGAGTACCAATCATGTAACATGACTTTGCAAACCTTGTGTATTTGTTAGCTTTGGGCTTAAATGAAAAGCTGGTACCAAAGTTGTATAAAATTTATTTTTTCCAACCTTTGTGTTCTTGATATGTAAAACGAAATTTGTAAGCTAATATGATAATTTATTTTAAGTTTGTGTAGCTGTGTAGAAGTGTAAGCATTTTTCTAAAATTATGTGTGTGCATGTTTCTGTAGTGTTTTATTTTCCTCTTATGGTGGGTACTACTTTACTACCTTTGCCATACACCAATTTGTCTTGCATTTGTTTGTTTTTTGTGTTTCAGGAAGTACGAGTTCGTTTTTCTGGATTTGGAGCAGAGGAGGATGAATGGATTAATGTTCGTAAATGTGTGCGACAACGTTCTCTTCCATGTGAAGCCACAGAATGTGTTGCTGTTCTTCCTGGGGACCTTATTCTGTGTTTTCAGGTTTTTATCATCTTAAACTTTAGCATGTCGCAACTTGAGAATTGCTGTCTACGCAAACTTTATGTTCTCGTTTGAAATTATAAGAAGGGTAGTTTTGTTTTAGGCTTTTAGCCCTTTGAACATTGTGCAATATGTATGTCACGCCTGGGCCTTAGGTTGTATGTATGCGCTGCAGGACGACGAGCGCTGGTCCCAGACGAAGACGCCGTGCTGAGGAATCGGGAAACCTAGGGTTTCCCGACTGGGTCTGAAGTCTTGACGGAGGGATCTGGAAGAGAGCCAATCGGCCAGAAGAGTTGGAGGCAGAGATTGAAGGAGAAGAGATTGGGATCTGAGGTAATACTTCATACTTGCTTTATTAGAATTGCTCTGCCCCTTTATATATAGAGGAGAGTACTTCGGCTAAGCCGGATTACACAAGGACTCTTAATCAAACCCAGACTCTTATTCCTAACCGATTGCAATACTGAATCCTACCCAAAACCGAATACAACTCTAACCTGGCGGTGCTGAATCCTCCATCTGTGCGGAGGGCTGCACGGTGTTGGATCTCCTCCCATAGACTTGCCCAAACCTTCCAGTCCTGACATTTCTCCCCTCCTCGACAAGCAGCTCGTCCTCGAGCTTGAATTGTGGGTATTGACGTCGGAACATCTCAAGGGGTTCCCAGGTAGCGTCTGATGCTGGGAGTCCCTCCCAATGCACGAGGATCTCCTGAATACCGGTACTCCAGCGAGTCTTGATCACATGGTGTGGTATTGGAGCAATGCGACCATGCTGAAGGCTGGGTAAAGCTGGTGGCTGCTCTGGTGGATCACCCACATGTGGTTTGAGCACACTGACATGAAACACGTCATGTATTCGGGCTTTGGCCGGCAATTGGAGGCGATAGGCCACATCCCCCACGCGTTCCAAAATTTGATAAGGGCCATAATAGCGAGGAGCTAGCTTGCGGTTACGGCTATCGGCGATGGAGAGCGCCTGGCGATGGTGAAGACGGAGCCAAACCCAGTTGCCAACATCAAAAGAAAGCTCGCGATGCTTGGCGTCATAGGCTCTTTTGTGATGCTGCTGTGCGAGAAGAAGACGGTCCTTAATATCAGTAAGCAATTGATCCCTCTCAAGGAGAAGCTGATCTACAGCCTGTAAAGGTGTCGCCAGTGGTGCATGCGGAAGCAGAGTTGGAGGATCGCGACCATATACAACTTTAAAGGGTGTCTCCTTCAAGGAAGTCTGAAAAGACGTGTTGTAGCAGTATTCCGCCCATGGTAAACAACGTACCCACTGCCGTGGTCGATCTCCTGTGAGGCAGCGGAGATACATTGCAATGATCTTGTTGGTGACTTCAGATTGGCCATCAGATTGTGGATGAAAGGCGGAGCTCAGGTGTAGCTTGGTGCCTGTGAGCCGGAAGAGCTCTGACCAAAAAGCGCTAGTGAACACTGGATCGCGATCACTCACAATGGAGCAAGGCACCCCATGCAGGCGGACCACTTCCTCAAAAAATACTCTGGCCACGGAGGGAGCCGTGTATGGGTGAGCTAATGGAATGAAGTGTGCGAATTTGGAAAAGCGATCAATCACGGTAAGGACCACCGATTTGCCATTGACGCGAGGTAATCCTTCCACAAAGTCCATAGCGATGTCATCCCAAATCCGTGTAGGGACTTTTAATGGTTGCAAGAGGCCGGCCGGATGAAGATGGATCGACTTGTTGCGTTGACAGATTTGGCAAGAGCGGACAAAGTCTTCAACCAACTTGCGATCACCGGGAATGTGGAAGTCTCCCCGTAGACGGTGCAACGTCTTTTGAACGCCTTCATGGCCTGTAGCATGTGCTGCCTGGAGAAGTGACGGTAATAGTGGGGATGATGGCAGGACATGTACCCGATGATTGTGTAAGATGAGACCATCCGCAAGTTGCCAAGGGGCCCCCAGAGTTCCATCTGAAATCTGCGACTGCAGTGTGATCAACTCTGGTGTAGTCTCAGTTTCCAAACGGAGATCGCGGAAGAGAGTAAAATCTGGACCAGAGAGTGCACAAACGGACTCCTCTTCTGCCGCACACCGGGATAAGGCGTCTGCCACAATATTTAGCCGGCCTGGCTTGAACTCCACATGAAAATCGTATCCAAAAAGCTTGCTGACCCAGCGGTGTTGCGGGATGGTAGAAAGGCGCTGATCTAACAAAAACTTGAGGCTATAGTGGTCTGTCTTCACCCCGAACCGGCGCCCCCAGAGGTAAGGACGCCAATGCCGGACTGCCATGACCAGACCCATTAATTCTCGCTCGTAAGCCGCCAAATGGGAGTGACGAGCAGCTAGGACCTTGCTGTAGAACGCAACTGGTCCCTGCCCTTGGTGTAGGACAGCCCCAACCCCGGTTCCTGATGCGTCGCATTCCACGACGAATTCTAGGTTGAAGTCCGGAAGTTGCAGTACGGGGGCTGTTGTAAGGGCGTCCTTGAGGGTGTGAAAAGCATCTGCGGCCTCGTTTGTCCAAGCGAAAGCATCTTTCTTTAGTAGGCGGGTGAGAGGCTCCGCAATACCGCCGAATCCCTGAATAAATTTGCGGTAATAGCCTGCCAGCCCGAGGAACCCGCGAAGGGCTCGTACGGATTTGGGAGTTGGCCAGTCGCGGACTGCTTGTACCTTGGTGTCGTCCATGGCGACTCCCTGAGCTGAGATGACATGTCCCAAATAAGCCACGGTTGGTTCGCCGAAGAAACACTTGGAGCGTTTGAGGAATAGCTGATGATGCTGTAGGAGCTTGAGGACGGCTCGAACATGACGCAAATGTTCCACCCACGATGGGCTGTAGATAAGGATATCATCAAAGAATACCAACACAAAACGGCGTAAGAAGGGCCGCAAAATGTCGTTCATGAGTGCTTGAAATGTGGCCGGTGCATTTGTCAGACCGAAAGGCATGACCAGGAATTCGAAGAGCCCTTCATGGGTCCGGAAGGCCGTTTTCGCAATATCGGATGGGTGCATCCGTACTTGGTGGTATCCCGACCGTAAGTCCAATTTGGTGAAGAACTTGGCGCCTCGTAATTCATCCAGAAGTTCATCCACGACTGGGATTGGAAACTTGTCTTTGATAGTCATGTTGTTGAGAGCCCGATAGTCGACGCAGAAGCGCCAAGTGCCGTCGTGCTTTTTGACGAGTAACACGGGCGATGAATACGCCGATGTGCTTGGACGTACAATTCCTTGTTGTAACATGTCTCCACATTGCCGTTCCAGCTCGTCTTTAAGGAGTTGAGGGTAGCGGTACGGACGGACGGATATCGGCGAAGTCCCTGGCAAGAGGTGTATGTGGTGGTCATGTGCCCGTGGCGGCGGTAAACCTTGGGGGGTGTCGAATAAACCGGCAAACTCCTGCAGTAGCGCATCCATCAAGTTTGGCTCTGATATAGTGTATGCTTGCTGCAAATGTGGGGTAGTATGGGCCCCCTGCCAATGCACCTTGCGAGTGCCTCGCCAGAATGCCATGCTGAGAGTGTCAAAATTCCAAAGGATTGGACCGAGCGTACGTAACCATTGTACCCCGAGTACCACGTCGAATCCGTCCAGTGGAAGGGAGTAACAGTCAACCGTGAAGGCTTCGTCATGGATTTGTATCCCCAGATTGTGACAGAAGCCGCTGCTGTTGATTGTGTCTCCGTTTGCCACTCGTACCCGCAAGCCGTGACGTGGTTGGACGGGTATTTTGGCGCTCCGAGCTGCTGCTGGGGTGATGAAATTGTTAGTCGAGCCTGAATCCAACAGAGCAAGCAATGTTACCCCCCCGATGTGGACCTGGAGTTGCATTGTCTGCCCTGCGTGGGAAGAAATGCCAGTTGCAGCGTAGAGGGAGATACTGGGTTCTTCCTCTTCTGGTGAGGGTTCGTCGATGGTCTCATCATCGGAATTTCCGCTGGGTGCGATGAGGAGAAAAAGGCGTTTGCAGCGATGCCCCGGTGTGAATTTTTCGTCGCAGTTGAAGCATAATCCACCCGCGCGGCGCTGGTCCATCTCTTCTGGTGAGAGCATGCGGCGTTGCATTGTCCGTCGTGGACGACCAATGGCCTGGCCGGCTCCTGCAGTACTGCCGGTCGGTGGAGCTGGGAGGGCGGGTGGGGTAATTCTGTTGGGCAGTGCTGACCGTGTTGTCCCTGCTGGTGCCCCTGCCGTTGGTAGAACCGGTGTGGTTGTTGGCTTCTTGAATGACACTACCGTGTCCTGCCCCGTGGCCTGTGCCCTGCGCTCATAAGCCCGGGCTAGAGCCATTGCCATCTGAAGACCCGCTGGATTCTGCAGTTCCACGTCCGTGCGGATGGGTTCACGCAAGCCCGACGTGAACATCTGGACTTGTTGCCGAGGTTGGAGGCGATCTGTTCGACACAGAATTGCTAGGAATTGTTGTTGGTAGTCTTCCACCGTGCCCATCTGTGTCAATTCTCGGAGCTCTCCCAGTGGGTTGTGCCGGATTGAGGGACCAAAACGCAGATGGATGTATTCTTTGAAGTGCGGCCAATCTGGTTCCCCTTCATCCCTCTCTAATTGAAAATACCATTGTTGAGCCACCCCGAGCAGATGATAAGACGCGAGCCATACCTTCTCATTTGCTGGTGTCTTCTGTCCGCGGAAAAATTGCTCGCAGCGCTGCAGCCAATTCAATGGATCTCCTTGTCCCTCATATGAGGGGAACTCCAGCCTGTGGAAGCGGGGGGGTTTCTCATTTGCCATCCAGGTTCCGTTCCCGTTGCCGCTTGATGCTTGCACGGTTCCAGTTGGAACGGGTAGCAATCCATCGCCAAGCAACTGCCGCTCCATCGCCATGAGTCTGTCGCCGAACTCATCCTCTTTACTCTGTCGCTTGTCAAGGCGGTCCTTCAACTCATCCATCTTCTTCGTCGTGTTGGCCGTCAGTGTGGCCAACTGCTCCAGAATCTCATTTATCCGATCGTCAGCCATGTGCTCTGATACCAAGTTGTCACGCCTGGGCCTTAGGTTGTATGTATGCGCTGCAGGACGACGAGCGCTGGTCCCAGACGAAGACGCCGTGCTGAGGAATCGGGAAACCTAGGGTTTCCCGACTGGGTCTGAAGTCTTGACGGAGGGATCTGGAAGAGAGCCAATCGGCCAGAAGAGTTGGAGGCAGAGATTGAAGGAGAAGAGATTGGGATCTGAGGTAATACTTCATACTTGCTTTATTAGAATTGCTCTGCCCCTTTATATATAGAGGAGAGTACTTCGGCTAAGCCGGATTACACAAGGACTCTTAATCAAACCCAGACTCTTATTCCTAACCGATTGCAATACTGAATCCTACCCAAAACCGAATACAACTCTAACCTGGCGGTGCTGAATCCTCCATCTGTGCGGAGGGCTGCACGGTGTTGGATCTCCTCCCATAGACTTGCCCAAACCTTCCAGTCCTGACATGTATCTAATGCTTGACAGGTTTTCCAATTTTATTTTTCTTGTCCTGCTACTTGTTGGCCTCTGATGGGCATCTTGGTCAGATTTCACCTGCCAAAGCGTTTGGTCTTCCTAGGTTTCTGATGTGACTGTGCAGTGTGCACGACAGACAGATTGATTCACTTGTGCTGACGGAATGATTTGGTCCATTTTAAGGAAATGTGTTATGAATTTTCCATATAATAAGTGAGATGTGTGTATCTTGGTCGGATTTCACCTGCCAAAACTGTTGGGTCTTCCTAGGTTTCTGATGTGAGTGACTATGCAGTGTGCGCAACAGACAGATTGCAGTTGCTTATTGTGCCAATTCAATGATTTGGTCCCTTTTAAGGAAATGTGTTATGAATTTTCCATATAATAACTGAGGTTGCTTAACTGTAACATCTCCTCTCGTTATTGCATCATGACACTCAATGATCTGCCACTTCATAGGATAACTGTTCTATTTCTTCCTTTTCTAACCTTATAATTCCAATTTACAATGTTGTAAAGTGTTGTGTTTGACAATACTTGTTGAATGGCTTGCTTTAATATTTAAGAATTAAGATCCAATGCTGCATGTATTTTGTACTGTATTACTTTGCTGTAGTTGCAATAATAAATAAGGATATTGAAATCCAAAATTGGTTTCCTGTTGCTTTCCATGTCCTTGGTAATCATATTTCATTCCAGAGTTTTACTGTGATGCCACAAGGCCACCATTTCGTAATCGAGGTGTACACCGCCAAAGCCTCACCATTGTGCCGATCCAACTGTGACCGTGGAAACATGTTAATACGAGACATATGCTCATTCATTGTCTTTTTTTTTTACTTCCAATTTACGATTTTGTAGTATAGGATTTATATATTTCTATCTTAAGTAAATGTGTTGTGTTTTTTTATTAATGTTGTACTTTTGAGTACTATAGTTGAGTTTTGGATGTGAATTTATGCCCTGAACTATTTATTGTTTGCTGAATGTTTTATGATTAAACTGCATCCCGACAACCTGTCTCTAGTCACTTATAAATTGAAAAACACTGGAGATTAAATGTGCAGGTAGGTTACTGCTAGTTGAAGAAAGAAATATACTCGGAAATTTATGGACTGTTGACGAAGGTCTGAATAAGGAATAATGTTATTTTTAATCTTGTTTGGGTGTGGCATTGTAATGTAAAGTTGACCACAGGACTAATCTATTTTCATTTGATTTCGCTGTCCTATAGTGCTATCATTTACCCGAGTTGTTTTCTCACATGAATAAATACTTCTGTTCTGAATTGACCAGGAAGGCAAAGAGCAAGCTCTCTATTTTGATGCTCATGTCCTTGATGCTCAAAGGCGAAGACATGATGTAAGAGGATGCCGCTGTAGGTTTCTTGTTCGCTATGATCATGATCACTCTGAGGTACTTCTCCACTGTAACAATTTTTCATGCATTGACTGTCATTCTAGTATTATAGTATGCATGTGCTATTGTGCTGAGATGGGAAATTTAATTTTATGTGATTCTAGTATTGTAGTAATGGTAGTAATGTATGTGCTGAGCTGGAAAATTTAATTCTCTTATCTTGTGCTGGCATGCATGATTATTTGTTGTTCTTTGTATTCAAGCCTTGGAACTCATATTCCCCTGAGGAAGATAATCTTTAGAGTAAATTGCACCATAGGTCCTTAAATTTGCACAGTTTCACTTAGGCACAAGCACTTGAAACCTCAGTATTCAGGTTCCCCAAACTTGCATAAGCAATTTCTTTAATTTATGCCCAACAGGTGCAGGTTTAAGGACTTTATGCAGTATAGCCATTAATTATTTCCGAATGTTTAAGGACGTATATCCAAGTTCATAGAGCTACCATGCAATCTATATGTTAGCCTGCACACCTTTGCCTTATTTTGCAGTCTACATTTTGTGCTCAACCACATTATTAGGAATGCAAAATAATATGTTTTTGTTGATCTTACGCTAATTATCTCACTGTTTTCTTGAATAAAACTGAAACCACACGTTGTCTAATTTAGGTTGTGTTATGCTGTTCTATCACAATTTATTAGTGTTTATGTTTCTTTTAATGTGGTAGGAAATTGTTCCACTGAGGAAGGTGTGCCGTCGACCAGAAACTGATTATAGGCTGCAGATTTTGCATGCTGCTAGAGCGGCGGCCTCTGCAGGTGTTCAGACTCCACCAAAAGAGGCTGTGGTTGAGTCGGCACCAATTGAGAAGAGCCCAGCTGAGCAGAAACCTCCAAAGCAGCACAAGATGATGGATGTGAACACTGACGAGGTGACCATGGTTTCCAACCCATATCAAGAAGAGCCAATGGAAAAGGCTATTGCTGCCTTACCAGCTGCACCTGCGAAAACCCGCAATGATTCAAGTTCAGATGTGCCCATGGGGGATCCAGAGGCTTCTCCGAAAGTTGAAGCTGCCGATGAAGCACAGGAAGACAAGATGAAAGAGGGAGAGTAGTTTTGTCTTTCCTGTGCATTGCGTGTGACTGCAGGAAACATGCATGCGCTGTGAAGATTTAATGATTTCGTAATTTCGTAGGAACATGTTTAGGAATTGATGGGAATGTGGCTATTGGTTTTTTTAATCTTTTTAGCCCAATGCCTACTGTATGTATGCCTTGGTGGTCTCCGTATATTGCTCCTTGGGGGGGGGGGGGGGGGGGGGGCTATTGGTTGTTTCAAAAGGTAAGCACTTCGGGGGTATTCCTACTTGAGAATTCTTTAGAATTTGATCAGAGATGCAAAAATCCAGGAGAATGTCTGGTATTTACACCCTGATAGCTCACGGGCTCGTGTGCATGATGGGTTATCTAGACTGGGGGTGAAAACTGATACAAATTATCCATATTGTCCGGCTAATGTATTCGTAGGATGCAAATATAGTATAGATTTTTTATCCGATTAACAATTTTTATCGTATTTGCATTCGTATTTGAATTCGCATAAAAATTATGGATGTGAATATGGAATGGATTTTTACCATTCGAAATATTATTTTATTCGAACTATCTGTATTCATATTCGGCGAAGTAATATGTATATTTTATTACAATATGACTAATTAGTTGGATAAGATTTTTTAATTTAACATGAATTCGTGTTTCTTTATATGAAGTAAATGAATTAGAATGATTAAGTGTGATTATACAAGAATAAAATGTTATTAAAATTTTCATATACATAGGATATCCGAATCCGATCGAATTGAGTAGATATTTGATTCAAATTTGTATTTGTTACAATATTCGATTCGTATTTGTATTCAAAAATATTCGGATTCATATTCGTATTTGTTACAATATTTGATTCATATTTGGTAAATATTCGTATTCGTTTACAAATATGAATGTGATTTGGATACTATTTAATCTGTTTTCACCCCTAATCTAGATGCTGGCAAGGCAACATCTCGCTCAACCAAGGGGAAATTGAGGGTTTAACACTAAATTCATTGTAATTGAGTATTTGCCACTCAAAATGTTGTCATCTCTAAAATGCCATTATCTTCTATTTTCTCAGTTTCAGATTATTTCACTAATTTCCCCCAGCGAATTGTCATCCTATTTGCCCTTAGCTGAGTCGAACGGGACCGGTATATACCAGTCGCATGTAGTAGTCTCTCCAGTCGTGTCATCCAGGACGAGCGGCAACCATGAGCAAGCGCCGCCATCTTGCGGTGCGCCATGCACATGTCTCCGTCAGAGTTGAAGGTGTCATCGCTGAGCAGGTCTCAGAGAATGCCATGCCGCCGCTTGCGACGTAGGTTGCACTCGATCCACTCGTGCATGTCCTCCACATTTTTTGAACAAAAAAGCAAGAGACAGTGCATGTTGGATTTGTCTCGCGTAATTGTGAGTTCCGAGCACTCGAAAGATTCTACCTCACATGGTCGTGAGCTCGAGTACCTCACCTAGTCGTGTGCTGAAGTACTTGAAGGACTCGGATCTTTCTCATGTGGTCATGAGCTCAAGTGCTCAAAAGACATCGGACTGCTACAATACTATACTGCTACAGTGCTCCAGAGGGTCTCCGACTGTTACAGCACTTCGGATGGTCTCCGATTGCTACAGTACTCTAGAGGGGTCTCCCAACTGGTACAGTATTCCAGAGGGTCTTCGACTGCTATAGTACTCCGGATGGTCTCCAACTGGTACTGAGTACTTGGAGATAGTGACTACTTGGAGATAGCGACTGCTAATGAGTACTCAGAACTCCTTGTAGTACTCAGAACACACGACTGCTTAAGTTCTCGTACTTGAGTTACAACTATTGCAGTACTCGATCACACTCACTGATCGAGTACTCAGACCACTTAACTCACATTAGAACATTTTGAAGAAATCACACATAAGTACAACACAGGAGCTTTTACAACACCATAAACTTCTTAGCGTCTTTTCTGGTTTTCTCCCCTTTATATACTACTGAATCAGGAAACGATTACAAAACTTTGATAGTGTGTTACCATGAATGAATACTCAACGTGTAAATACTCGACTAATGCAGAGTGCTAAATGCAGAGAAACGGTCAGTAAATAGACTCATAATGCAAAAAATTAACTCCTACTTCTAACTGACTTATGTATATCCGAAAACAAATATGCAGTAAAATTGCTTAACAAACCCCCTAATTTCACTACACCACCAAGATACCAATCTTGTTGCGTAGCTCTAGAACATTAATTCGCCCGAGAGGTTTTGTCAAAATATCTACAAGTTGATCATCCGACCCAATATACCCCATCCCAATCAATCCTTCTTTAATGCATTGCTTGATGAAATGATGCCGGGTCTTGATGTGTTTGCTACAATCATAGAGCACCGGATTCTTGCAAAGTGAGATAGCAGACTTATTGTCCACTTTGAGTGTTACCTTTTCAGGCCCTGTCTCGATTAGTTCAGCAAGCAAACATGAGCTAGACTCCCTGGCACGCAGTGGTCGTGGCAGGAACATACTCCGCTTTGCACAAGGACAAAGCCACAACTTTTTGTTTCATCGACTGCCAGCTGATTAGACTCTCCGAAGAAGAACATCACTCTGGTGATACTCTTGCGATCGTCGACATCCTTGGCCATGTTGGAGTCATTGTAGCCAATCGGCTTTGCTTCTCCTTCCTTCCTGGCATAGAAATATCAATAGTTTCTTGTTCCAACAATGTACTGTAGTAAATACTTCACTACATTCTAATGTTCCACCATTGGCTTTTTCATGAAACAGCTTACATAGCTTACTGCATAAGCAATATCCGGGCTTATGTGAACTAGGTACCGGAAACTGTCCACAACACTTCTGTAGCACACAACATCTATTGGTGGAGCGGTACTCTCCTTACTTAACTTTAGAAGAGGCTCCATTGGAACCTAGCATGGATTACAATCCGCTATGGAACTTCTTTCAAGAATCTTGGATTCATAAGATCCTTGGTTTAGTGTGATGCCATTTGTACTTTGAATTACCTTGATGCCAAGATATTAGGTGAGTAGCCCCAAGTCACTCATCTTAAAGAGTCGCTTCATTTTTTCCTTGAATTGGTGATCTCTAGTGGGTGTGGTCCGGCAATTTTCAGATTGTTCACATACACCCCCACCACCAAGCGTGACATGTCTACTCCATGCGTGTACATCGCATGTTCGAAAGCACTCCTACGAAAACCAAGTTATAGCAGACTTGCATCAAGCTTGGCGTTCCACGCACTTGGAGCTTGTCTTAACCCATAGAGCACCTTGTGCAGCCGTAGAACCTTCTCCTCGTGGCCCTTGCGCACAAAGCCTGGAGGCTATGTAACGTAGATCTCCTCAAGTTCTTCATTTAGAAATGCGGACTTCACATCCATATAGTGTACTTGCTAGTCTTTGTGCGCCGCAATCGCCACTAGCAGCACTGATTCCATGCGGGCCACCGGTGCGTACACATCGTCGAAATCCACGCCTTGATGCTGCACATAGCCCTTTGCGACAAGGCACACTTTGTGCTTCACCACAGCCCCTTGAGAATTCTTCTTAATCATGAAAACCCATTTGAGGCCAATTTCATGATGACCTGCTGGAAGATCAACAAGCCTCTAAGTGCCAATTTCTTTAATCGACTACAGCTCTTCTAGCATTGCTCAGTGCCAACTTTGGTTCTGCTTAGCATCAGCAAAACTCACAGGCTTGTCGATTGCAAGAAAACTGAGTTCACTACAGGAGTCAGCCAATTCATGCACCGTGGTTGTCTCGTATAGATTTTTCAGGGTTAAAAAATGCAGTGGCCCTTCAGTCATCGAAGACAATGAGCCGCTTGGTGGAGTGGCCTATTCCACCCTAACGAGGTTCTTGGCAATGTCACCAAGGACTCCTGGTCCACAACTGGCTCATGGCTAGACACATCATGCGTCGGTGTGGATCGCTCTGGTTCCTTATTGCCTCCTGTCTCTGAATCTAGGTAAGATAAATACTGAATCATGAATGTCTCACCGAATTCTAGAGTGAGCAGATCATCATGCTCCATTCAGTCCCATTTGGCCTCCTCATCAAAGATAGCATCACATGTCACATGCACCCTCTTGCTCATAGGGTCATATGCCCAGTATGCCTTAGCACCGGGCTCACACCCAATAAAGACCATTGGCGTGCTCCGGTCATCAAATTTCTTCAAATTGGGCTTCACTATCTTGACATGTGCCACGCACCTGAATGTGCGAAGATAGTGCACATTTGGGCGTCAATCATGCCATGCTTCGAACGGAGTCTTGCCTTCAAGGCTTTGAGTTGGGGCACAATTGAGGATTAACACCACCGTAAGCTTCTCAATGTCTTTTCTAGTTTTCTCCCTTTTATATATTACTGAATATAGGAAACAGTTACAAAGCTTTGATGGCACGTTACCACAAGTAAATACCCAACGTTACAACCAGTTAATACTCAACTAATGTAGAGTGCTAAATGCAGAGAAATGGTCAGTAAACAGACTCTTAATGCAAAAAATTAACTCCTACTTGTAACTAATTTATGCATGTCTGAAAACAAATATGTAGTGAAATTACTTAACATTGCAAGGTAACAAGTAAAGAAAAGAAACATAAGGAGCGACCAAACTATATAGAGGCTGACAAAGGGGGCACCCTAAAAGATATCTAAAGTGCAACTAATCTCTACTACTTAAAAGAGTGAGTTGGTTAGTGGTATGTTCTTTCTACTCCCTATCCCTCCTAAAAAATGATTTGCGTGTGGTCCCATCCGTTCCCACTCCTCCGTCCCCTCCCTACTAAAATAGATTCACGCAAGTTAATTCCACTCCCTCCCGCCGACATGTGGGCCATCCCCACACCCGACTGCCATCGTCCCATCCTCCTCTCCTCGACTCCCCTTCAACCCCATTCGGCTGACTCCCACAACCTCCCCCACCCTCCCAACTGCCACTGCCCCATCGTCCTCTCCCACCGTCTACTCCGCCGTCGAGTCCTCTCCCGAACGCATAGGCATACATGCTACATTGCCTTCCTCTCCCTCTCCTTGCTCACGGCTCAACCAATCCCTAACCCTACAGTCTGTCGCCATCGCTCGGCCCACACGACCACCTCCATCCCCCACCCCACCCCCCTCACTATCTCCCCTTCCTTGGTTGCCTCCATCACCATCCTCTGTGGTTCACTCCCCAACCTTCTCACCTTCAAAGAAATCACTAGTGCCACCTCCAATTTCTCCATGCTAGCGTCCTCAGCAATCTTGCAGGTGTCTGCCCCACCCTTTCTATCTCAATCCCCATCCTTTCCTTCCCCTCCTGATCTTCTCACCTACTCTCTTTCCTTCCACATCTCCATCCCGATCTCACTTCTCTTCTCCTGGCAATGGCGTCCGCCACGTCATCCTCCAGTCCGCCCACTCCGCATCCCTCCATGTCCGCACATTCAAACTGGAAAATATTTGAGTTTTTCGACCGAAAATTTCAAAGCAAATCCTCACTATCTCCCCTTCCTTGGTTGCCTCCATCACCATCCTCTGTGGTTCACTCCCCAACCTTCTCACCTTCAAAGAAATCACTAGTGCCACCTCCAATTTCAAAGCAAATCAGTGCAAATCGGAGTAAATCGTTGCAAATTCAAATTGGACCGAAATATTTGAGATCTGTTTGTACTCTAACAAGGGATGCCTTGTAAAACCGATTTTCGGCGATTATCAGTCGGTATTGTAAACCCTGCCTGATGCAATATAGCCATTAATCATTTCTGGATGTTAAAGGATGTATATGTTAAATTTTCCAAGTTCATACCTACCATGCATGCAATTTACTGTATTGTTAAATATGCTCAAATATTAGCCTGCACACCCCGCGGTTTGTTACAATGCAGACTACATTTGTGCTCAACTACCTATTAGGAATGTGAAATGACATGTTATTTTATCACAATTTATAGTGCTTATATTCCTTTTAATGTGGTAAGGAAATTGTTCCAGTAAGGAAGGTGTGCCGTCGACAAGAAACTGTTTACAGATGGCAGATCTGCACACTGCTAGAGTGGTGGCTTCTCCATATGTTCAGACTCCACCGAAAGAGGCTGTGGTTGAGTCAACACTAATCGATGAGAACTGTTGAAAATATAAGCATATGTAGGTTCAATTTATTCCATAAATAAATCATGACATCATGCACGCAAAATAATAGAACCATCACAGGCATAAAAGATCTAGACATGTAAACCAGGAAACTGTACATGAACAGATCTAATACGGAGAACATGACTGTTACGTACCGATGGTTCTGTTCTGATCGGTTTACCGATGTAGACGCCGCAGGCACGGTGAGGATGACACGAAGTCGATGACGATTCGCTGAAGCCGAACGACGAGGAAGACGAGCCAGAGCTACAGCGAGCAGTCGCGCAGAGCGCTTCCCAAAAACCTTATTCGCCCTCTCCCGGTGCAGGACTTCGAAGGCGACGGTTCCGGAGACCTGCTCTCCCGAACGACAGTGCACGCCGGCGGACGGGACGGAGTAGGCTACGTGGGACGGCGCAGCACAATAGATGGAGGAGGCAAAACCCTAGATTGATTTTCGCATATGCTGTATGGAGGCGGCGACTCCGTATTTATAGAAAACCAGGACGCGTGATCAAGACACCTGCACGTTCTCCATATCTCGTAACCGAACCGGATTAGTCATGCGTAACCGATCCGGATTCACCGCCACTCAAAACAGCAAAATAAAACTGCAAAAGGAAGCCGCGTCTGCGCAAGCATCTGGAGCCAATTTTGGCGGACTATTCACGCAGGTGCCGTGCCGTGCCCCCCGCCCCGCCCAGCCCGGCGAGGCGAGGCGAGGCGAGCGAGCGCGCGTGTCATCCTCTAGTTCTCTCCCACACATGCCTCAAGTGGCTAGGAGTACATCATCCCTTTTAAGGTGGTCTTCCTCTCCAAGAACTAGCAATATGATACTAAAGGTCACATGCATGCCTCCTTTGCATGAGTGGGCCTTTGAGATTTAATAGGAATTATTCTTATTATATGAGCTTGGCCCACATAATCCAACAAGAACCCTGCTGAGAAGAAACCCCCAAAGCAGCACAAGATGATGGACGATGTGAACATTGACAAGGCGACCATGATTTCTAATACAGATCAAGAAGAGCTAATGGTTAAGACTGCTGCTGCCTTATCAGCTGCACCGACTGAAACCCGAAACGATTCATGTTCAGATGTGCCAATGGGGGATGTGGAGGCTGCTCCGAAGGTTGAAGTTGCCGATGAAGCACTAGAAGACAAGATGAAAGAGGGAAAGTAGTTTGGCTTTCCTGTATATTGTGTGACTGCCGGAAACATGCATTGTGAGGATTTTATGATTGCTTATGAACTTTCGCTCAAAAGAATAATTGCTTCCGAACTTTCGCTCAAAGAAAAAATATTGCGTATTAACTGATGGGAATGTGGCGATATTGGTTTGATTGGTATTGTAGAAATTCTCTGAATTAAGGGTCTTTTTAGCTCAATATCTATCGTATTTACCATGTAATGTCTTGGTGGCTTCTGAAGATTGCTCCTGAACGGGAGTATGGGTTGTTTCGAAAGGTAAGGCTTAAGGGGGTCACTTCTCAAAGTATTCCTACTTGAGAATTTGATAGTGAATCTGATATCTGAACACATGATCATGATCATGGCAGTAAGGTTCAGCAGCACGCATGCATGATAGGTTATCAAGATACTAAAGCAGGGTTGTCTCTTTCAAATAGATTGTTAATAGCAGAGCAATCTCGTTAGGGAAGATAGGCCCTACGAGTGGCCTGGGACGGTTTACCGGGGTCTTGCACTTGGCAGGACATGATTAGTTTATTTTGGGTTGTCGATTCTTTGCCACTTGGAAGCTTTCCGTTGAATTTTAGTCTTCGAAAGACATGATTGAAGAACCATTACTAGTAGTTAGCTGGCTAAAAATTAGTCTAGTCCTGTTTGGATCCAAGAACTAATAAATGCTACTATCTCAGTGCAAAGTCTGTTATACCCCTATGCATGGTGGTCTGGGAGGGTTGGCGTGGGTATCAACGTCTTTTTTCCATCCGGCTGGTCCTTTAGCTCTCATTAGCTGGGTTTGATGGACTAGTTGGTTAACAACTAGTTGGAGCTTTGGATAAACTTTAGTCCACCCATTAGCCCTCCTGTTTGGATCCTCAAGGGTTAAAGTTTAGCAACTAGTTGTTAGTCCAAGGGATCCAAACAGGACCTAAACTCATGCAACAACCGTACATCCCTGCTGTGCAAGAGACATGATTGAAGAGACATTTAAGTTCATAAGCGGCCCTACATCCCTGCTCAGCGTTGCACTTTGGTGAGGTTTTGGGCTCGGCATTGAGATTCAGAAAATTATGCATCCGGTGGACACGGGATGGGGGTATATTTGCCTCAAACGTCAGGACTTGAGCATTGAGATTATTCTTTAACATCATCATTATCTTGACGCTGGAGTACAACAATATGCCCATAATAAACACAACTAGAATCTATTTCCTCCCCATTTCCATCCGAAGGTTCACGCAGTCACGCGACAAGCATATATTTTGATTTGGCTGTCCATGAATTCGACTAAACATACCAGAATTTCATTGAATTCATTCCTCTCACCCTGAAGCACGGGTGGCTAAATGCTCATTAGTTGCTATCTCAAAAATAAATGCTAATCAAATCCCAAAAATGCATTTCTTTTGGAAGAGATGATAATCATAATATCCCAGATTATTGATCATTCAATTGACGTGTACATGAAGAGTATCGTAGAAAGAACAGCTCTTGATCCTGGCAATGGCCAGGTCTTGGTACAACAGTTTATCAGCGCTCCAGATTTATCTCATGCAGATGTCGATTACTTGTTGGCAGCTGCCTCAGCAGGCGTCTTGGTAGTCATTTGGTCCACAGCATGCACGGTGCTCTGAAGCTCCTCCCATATAGCCTTGTAAACCATTCTCTGCCTATTTACAGCAGATTTTCCCTCAAATGCCTTTGAAACCACATCTATGCTGAGGCCAAGAAAAGGGAGTTCAACGTCAGAACTACAACTGAAGAAAATTAACTGGAGTGGTGACACACAGCTAATGATAATTTAGAAACTGCATAAACACCATACAGATCAAATTATAATGTTATAGCTGCCAAATCTGGGACAAAACAAGATTATCTGCCAACTCGCAAACAGACAACTAGTAGTGATTGAAACAAATGAATTTATAAAAAATGTTAGCAAAATATTTCAAAATATGTCAGAATTGTAACACTTATGAAAGGGCAGGAGGATAAACTTCAGTGCAAAAGCCTTGTCAAAAAGAAAAAACATGATGAAATAAGGGATAGAAAATGATAGTCAAGATTCTTGTTTTTCATTTTTTAAAATTGATAGCCAAGATTCTTGTTCTTCATTTTTTTAAATCTAGTTCCTGAAGGGACCATTCGTGTTCTTATTCTATCTATGATGATGGATTGATGGTTCTCAACCACAAGCTTTGCTGGACAATGTGAACTTAAAGATGGAATGCAAATATTTACATCATACATGAACTCACCAGATGATGCTATCTGCTGCTCTATAAATTCTGGAATTTTCTGTAACTTGTGGTACCCATAAGGTGGTCCAAATAGTTCCATATCTTCTGTTAGCATATCAATTGTCTTTATTACAAGTTACTACATCCTAAGTTAATCTACTCATACAGTCATTACATGCTGCAGGAAATACTAGGCATCTTCAACATCACAAACTTCTAATAATACCACAAGCAGAACTGCCCTGGGCAGTGGTTGAATAAAAGGGACCGTGATTGGTATTTGAAAGACAAGTTTACAAAACAGAGAGACGGGCATGCAGTTAAAAGAGGATCTTTCACATCCTTGAATAAGCTGGAAAATCACAGCACCTAGACAAATGAAATCCACACGGTTACTTTGAAGAAAAGAGCATCTTCTAGGCATCAGTAGAAGATGCCCCTAAGTTTAAGGTCAGAAATTGATAGAATAAGTGATAGATTGGCTGCTAAGGAGATGAATGCTGAGATCAGTGTTTTGAATAGCGCGGCATATGATCTCACTACAGCGTTCAAGGCCTAGCCGCCCAGCATATTATGGCCACCAACCCGCACAAGTGCTTAAAGGTAGGGTGATCGCTCACTAACCGCAAAGCGCTATTTAGAAAATTGGCTAACAAGTGAAAATGTGTAAAAACTGCAGTTCCAAGTAGCATTGGTTTCTTGGCATCCAAACATAGAGCCATGGTTAGGGTAAAAACTGCAAATACCAGACGTGGCGGCCGTCCCCGGAGGTGTCGATGACAGTGACCGCGTCGGCCTCCAGCTGCTCCTTGATCTGCCAAGAAACAACAACATCTAAGCCACCAGGGCAAATTCAACATACAAAAGCTCATCACTTCCATTTGCTGCGACACCACCAAGATTAGAAGCAAGAGGCACCGACGGTGGTGGCAACAAGTACCTTGGCCTTCAGCAACTGCATGGCGGGGGATTCCGAGGGCCCCGGCGCCGATGCCCAGGCCGATAATCCCCTGACCCTGGGGCTGCAAGAAAGAGGGGGAGGGGACCAGGCGGTGAACCTGGTGGTGGTGGTGGAGGAGGAGGAGGACGGGGTGCAGAGGGCAAGGGCGACGTGACGCCGGATAACATAGTAGGAGGAGAAGCGGCGGAGGAGCATGGCGGCAAGGGAGCAGGGAGCGGCGGCGGGCCTCATCAGCAGCATCGTCGCGCCGTATCCGGAGGACAGGACAGGAGATGACGGGAGAAGATTTGCGAGTGTGGTGCCGTGGTGCCGTGGCTGCGTAGTGCGTGCGTGGGCTTCACGACGCCTACTTCTTTGGGCCCAATCCAGGAGCCTAGTCATTTTTCAGGATGCCCCTTCAGAACATTGCAATTTCGAAAATACCACTTCAAAACATGAAACTAGGAATTTGTTACAGCAAAACAAGTTTAGTTGGCATTTTGCCACTCGATGTGTTCTTTGGACGTTTCTGCCCTTCTTCTCTCTTCTACATCCCGGTCGTCCGTGTTGCATATACTCCGGCGAGGTTGCTCCGTTGGACGCCCAACTAGCTGATTGGTTACAAGAAATTCCTTGGTATCTAGCACTGGTATTTGTATTGGAAGGAAGGTACAAGGGCCATTCCTAAGAAAATCAATCTGCCGTTCCTTTGAATTCGAGATTTGAAGGAAACAATACAATTGGGGCAAACCTAAGGGGACGAATCCCTCCCGCTTCCTGACAATCAGCCTGTACCGTCGGTTTCCCACATGAAGATGCCGCCCGTGGTGACCGAGCTCGCGGCATCTTGGGGACTCGACCAATTGAGAGCGAAGAGTAAGGCGCCTTCTTATTGGGAGCTCGCGGAGATGGCGTGACGCAAGGTAGATACGACACAACCGCAGTAGCACTAGGATGCAAGCGAGATGATAGGGCGTAGGTATGATCCGCCGTAGCTCGCCGGAGTAGCATCGCCGGGAGGAAGAATGGAGGTGCAAGGGCAGAAACGTTCAAAGAAAACAATGAGTGGCAAAAGACCAAGTAAACAGGTTTTTGAGTGCCAAATTTCTAAATTCATGTTTTAAAGTAACATTTTTTAAATTGCAATGTTTGAACGTGGTACAAATCCAATTTTGCCAATTAAAAGGCATCTTTTTGAGTGCCTCTTAGTTAGATGGCCCCTCCTTGAAAAGCTAGATGCCCTCTAGTAGGGCTAGCAAAAAAGCTCGGGCTCGTGAAGGGTTGGCTCGGCTCATGGATGAAACGAGCCGAGCCAGCAAAAAAGCTTGAGGTCTAAACGAGCCGAGCCCAAGCCAGCTCGCGAGCGGCTTGGTTGGCTCATTTGGCTCGGCCCAACTCTCCCGACTCCGACTCCCCCGTTCCTTTCCTTCTTTTCTTTCAGCCCGTTCCCGGCTCCCCTTTTCGTGTGCCTTCCGCCGCCAGCGCCTCTTCCTCTCCTCCCCTTTTTCCACCGACGCCTCAACGCCTCCCCTCTGCTTCCTCTCCCTCACGGCTCTCTCTGTCTCTCCTATGCCACGCCGCCTCGGCTCCACCCTCTTCTTCCGGTTCCCCTCACACCGGCGCCGCCCCGATCTCCCGCGCCGCATCACTGCGCCATTCGGGTTCGGCTCCGCCCCTGTGCTGCGTCTGCTCCGGCTCCCTCTCTCTCCTATGCGCCGCCTCCCCTCGCCGAGCTTTGCCGCCCGGACCGTCCTCTCCTCTTCGCTCGGCTGCGCCTGGGATATGGCCGCCGGATCCGCGGCCTAGAGCCCGGATCTGGTGTTCTCTTCCTCAAGCCCGGATCTGCGCTATCCGAAGGCGGAGCTCGTCGTAGGCGGTGGGGGAGCCGGAGCCAGCGTTGGAGCGGGCGAGCGGGAGGAGGAGGGCCGCGCAAGGAGGACGACCAGCGGGAGCTCGAGGAGGCGGCGGCGGAAGCTCCTCACCTACTGGAACCTCGCCAACACCGACCGCGTCCTCGACGAGCTCGAAGAGGTACCTCCTCTCTCCACTAGTGTCCTTTGTTGCTTGGTGTAATGGTGTTTCAAGTTTGGGAGGTCGCAATGTGCTTGATCATTATTGCAAGAAGACGGCGGTTGTCATGATTGTCGGAGTGAATGGAGGTGGAAAGACGACCTCGCTTGGTATTTCTCGTGCATACTTCACTGCGTTATCGATGGGGGAGATGTGGAGCAGTGGAACATTGTTGGCTCGCGAGCCCTCGAGAGCTGGCTCGAGCTGCACCACGAGCCGAACCGAGCCCACAAAAAAGCTTGATGTCCTAACCAAGCCGAGCCAAACCGAGCCTCCATTCCACCAAGCTTTCACGAGCCGAGCCGAGCCAGGCTTGGCTCGGCTCGTTGCCACCCCTACCCTCTAGTAACCATAGCTACCGACCGCATCTGCATCAAATTCACCTTTGACCTCTCTCCTATCTACCCTACCACCATTCTCATCAATTTACCTTCCTAGATCAATTTTCTAGTTTTTATTCTCCTCCAACGGTCGGATTGTTTTTACCCTTCATACGTTTTATCAGATCGACTAACTTGGGTTACGATGGCGATGGCTATGCCAGAGATTGACACTCGGCCGAGGTTGGTTGCAAATGAATCACCTCTGATTTTTCTGACGAACAATGCTGCTACCAAAGTGTAGGTTCTACACACCATTGGAGACCATTGGCAATCTACTTCCCGTTGCCCTGATCTTCAGCAGTTATAACACTGTTGCAAGATACGCAGTATACCACAAGGAATACAGAGAAGTACAACATGTTCATCGACTCAAGAACTTTGATGGTAGCACTACTATAGGAACACCATGTACCAATGTATAGGTTGCAACAGATTGAACAATCATTGTGTGGGAGCGCTTTAGCAATAGATTTTATTAAAAGGAGACCAATGCGTTGCAACAAGACAATTAGTAGTTAACAAACCCTAATGTTTCTTTTATGGATGCTGCTACCTGGTGCTATACCGTCCAGATCACACCCAATAGGATACAATCTAACTGTCCAACAGGATACAGGTCTAATCAGACGACCCACCGCAAACAAGCCATCCTCCACTCCCTCCCTTCCCTCTCTCTTCTCTGGCGCTGGTGGGCTCTCCCTCTCCTCCCTCTCTCTTCTCCATTCGCCCCAACACCCTCTCTTTTCTCACCGGCAACAGCTCTGCACCCTCCTCCGCCTCCCCTGCCACCTCCTCTACCACCGGCGGTTGGTAGCCACCTCGCTGTCTCACTGCCTTGTCGTGTCTCCCTCACCACCGCGTATCACCGTGTCCAACGTAATATTTAGTGTGTCGACGCCTTGCCGTGCCTTCCTCCACCGCCCTTCGTCACCACCCAACGTCTTCTGGCACCGTCCACCTCCCTTAGCCTCCCTCTACATATGAGGGACACATTGAACCTGGCAACAGCGGCAGCGCCCCTTATCGGCCGTCATGTGAGAGCGAGGTAGAGAGAGCAAGCGAGAGAGAGAGACAAAGAAGAAAATGTGGTGGAGATGGCAGTCATATTTGGATAAGAACAATAAAAGGGAAGTCCATATGATGGCTTGCATGAGACATGTGGAATGGTAATTTCTTGTCCCATTAAAAGGGCGATTAACAATACACCGTCCTCTAGGATTTTGCTTTTTTATTAAGACCACAACCCACTATGGCACTACTTCTGCATCCTATAACAATCTTCCTAGGGGTGGCAATGGGGCGGGGGTCCCGGGGAGGCCCCTGCGGCCCTGCCCAACCCCTGCTAGCAAGCCTCTTGCTCCACCCTGCTAAGGCTATCGGGGGACGATGCCCCTTGTCTCTGGTCCCCGTAGGGATCCAACCCCCACGGGTATCCCCATGGGGGGGGGGATAAAATGGGTTAAATATTTTTCTAAAATAATAATATGAATTGTTTATTAATTATAATTATTTAGTCATAATTTTTCAAAATATAGCTTCAAAATATATATTCTAACATATAGATTCAAGTTTTAGTCAAATATACAAAAAATAATATAATCTTCCATATTTAGAACTGTAATCTATTATTTAAAAGTATTTTTATATTTACCAGATCCCCATGGGCCCACAAGGAGAGGGCGACCCCATCCCTGCCCTGCTAGTGTAGCGGGGTCCCGCCCCATTCCCCTATGGGAGATCACCCTTGGGATATTCCCCACGGCCCCCCCGGGGGAGTTGCCACAAACCCTACCCAAATCCATTCAAACCCTAACCGCCTCTTTGGTTTGATTTCTTTGCGTCACACAAAAATTCATCTACATGCATGCAGCGGCGTCAAGGAACCTCCCCCGGTTAATAGCCGGCACCTTGGTACCTTGCTAGAGCGACGACAGTGACGGACCTCTATGTGCTCAATGGTGAGCACCAACGTCCAATGCTCTGTCCTCATCCTAGATTTGGTAGAAGGGGTGGTGACAAAAGTCCGCACCCTCGATGATCAAAAATCAGAGCTCCGTCGTGCTTCCTTTGGCTGTAGCAGGTAGGGTGCTACTCAATGGCGGTCATGGTGGTGTCACTTGATGGAACTCAGCACCATGGTGCTGCCCTCTCACCATCATCCGGCCTCAATAGCCCCGTCCTACCAATCAATGCCATGTAAGCTCCTCTCATCCCCACCCAGGATCTCCAGATTTTAGTAAATTCTGTATAAATCATTCATCAGTGCAAGTAGTGTATTAGACTGATGTTCTTTTTGTGCACTGCATAACTTAAATATATTGCTGGATATTCTTGAGAAATTTGGATCTTGTACTTGTGAGGTAGGGGTGATGGCATTGTAGGTATGTGTGATCCAGCTGTACATAACTTGTGTTTTGAAATGACCGACTGAGAATGATGGTTCCCAGTTAATGTGAGCATGTTTTTTTGGTATTTCGTTCTATCTCCATAGACTAATAAGTTAGTTATTTTGGAAGACGTGTTGATATAAGTAATTTGCATTTGCACTTCCTAACTATATTGCAGGTCCAGAATTTAACTTAGCACTATACACAATGATATATGAATAAAGGAGAAGTTGTTATCACTCTTTCCACTTATTCAAGAAAAGAAGTTGACTTAATTAGAGAAGAAAAGTTGAATGTAGCTGTTTTTTCATGTAATGTTGGTGTGAAAGCTACTTATCTATGTCAATTATAGCTCCCTCATCCCCTATGTTGTTGTCTGTAAGAATTGTATATAATCCATTGTTTATGTTTTTCCCTATGAGAAACATCAATTCATTTTTCAACCAAGATGCGAAAAGGGTAACATCTCCAAACCTGTTACAACCAAGCAGTGGTATATCTAGAATAAAAATGATGCGGGGGCCTCATGCTCCATGTATGTATTTATCAACGCATCCATCAATAATGTAGTAGATAGTAATGTATTTTATATTTTATAACATCAACTAACTTCATGACAAAGTTCAATTGTAAATAACTATTTATCAGACAACATACCAAAATCAAGAAATCTACTATTAGTGATGATCTAGGATGAATCCGAGAACAAAAGATGATTAGCTGTTGAAACACATTGGATTAGATATTGAAACACATTAAAAAAATTTCCTAATTCAATTGTTGCAAAAATTAAAATAGGGCATTCTAATATTAAAGTGCTAACCCACAAATATTTTAAAGATCATAGAATTGAAAACCTAAATTCTAAATCACAAAAGTTAATACATGTTTTAGTCAGCTGATCATTACTTTATTAGCTATAAAGATCACTGAACTTTGAAGGAACGAGCCAGTCAGCCAGGACGAGACGACGAGTGGTCAGTGGATGACCTCACATATTGCCGTGACCATCGGCCATATTGCATGCATTGATACATAAACTGAGATTTACTCCATTTGCATGTGCACGCAATGAGATTAACACAATGAGAAATCTAACCATATCATCTGAGTCTGACACATGCAGGCATAGGCGAGAAGCAGCCGGTGAGCTCCCAGACGATGGCAGCTTCGACACCAGGCCCATCGCCGCTATAGACGAATGGACCAATTTACCAAAGGTTATGGTGTAGGGAATAGGGAAAGGTAGGTAAGGCATCGTCTGGACCTAGCGTTGCCTATTTAGTTGGCTTGGGGCTAGTGCTGGCTTGGATGCTTGGGCTTTGGGGTGGCATTGGCTTGGGGCCAGATCGGCTAGTGGACCACGCTTGATCGGTTCAAATAGCCCCTGTTATTTTGTTCTCTTTTCATTGTTGATTGATATTCTGTATCATGCTAACTTCAACTTACATATATATTTTTTGGAGTGTCTTACTTTGTCGACATCCTACATGTTTTCTTTTCTTTTCTCCCCTATTTGTCAATGTGTTTAAACCTTTTTTCTTTTAGATAGATGTAGTTCTTGACATGTGGGGGCAATAGTTTTTAGCATGTGGGGGCACACAATGTATAAGTTTGGACTCTAAGTAACAAAAAATAAAAAATAAAATCGACGTGGGGGCTTGTGCCCCCTTATCTGAGAATATGCATTTGCCCCTGCAACCAAGTGAAAGCAACTTTCACCAAATTGACTCAATTTTCAATGTTTAAAAGGTACTTTTGTTTGATTCATGAATCGTAGGAACAAAGTGACGGAGGGGGACTTCTTGCGAGTAGAGTGGTGATCAAGAGCTAGTTTTAAAACTTCAGTTCAACTTATGCTATAGTGCAACCAGCAACTGTGGAGTGCTAGTGAGCCTATTGGTGTTGGTGAGTGGTAACCAAGATTATTTATTCTAGTTGTCTTAAGATATGTTTTTTCAAGTCTTCAGGGGGAATGATAGTAGTTCATATGTATTAACTGTGTAAAATTCAACCTTCAGCCTTAGACTAAATGCAACTAAAACTTTTGATTGGTGAAATATTTGAGAGATATAAGTTGTATATGGAAATCCCGCTAGAACCAATATTTTGTTTGTCAAGTGCATCATTGTTCTGGCTTCAATATTAATAACTTGTGGCAAATTGTGTTGATGTTATATTTCAAGTGAGTGCATGGGCACTTGAGTTTCCATGCCAGTATGTGAACACATGAGATGCTTTAATTTGTTTGTGGCACATCTAAGATCGATGTGAAAATTTTCTTGACGAAAAGCTATCTACGAGCCTGTGACACATGTAAAGGATATAACTATTTTTTGCGAGAATCAAGGATATAACTAATTAAGGCACCAATAATCGTTCCTCTGCCAGTTAAGTTTTTATCCCTCAATTACTTGTATATCATTGATAAATCAATAGAGTACAATTTTATTAAATTTGCTCAATTTCAAAGTTTAAATTGTACCTTTATTATATGATGCACTAAATGTTTTACAGTTTTGAATTGCTATGAATGATATCATGAATGCATGGTGGGAAATGGCGGTGTACATAATTTATTCTTTATTTTTCGTTCTTAGGACATGATGTTTCGGACATTTTTTTCATCACAAATTATGTGGATCATATTATTTGTAATGCAACACATTATCTTCTCTCTCTCTTTATATGTGTGTGTGTGCACGCGCGCACTCAAGCGCACGCCAGTGGCTCATGCAACAGTGCAATAGGGTGTAACCAGTCTAATGTCTTGTTGCTAATAAATATGTTTTTAAAATAAATTGTACATGTAAGATGAAAGGAAAATATCCATAATCTATAAATATTTTCTTTTGTAATATCTATAGGTATGGATAAATATTAGTAAGTAGATCATGTGATAGCGCCATGTTGTGTGGCATGGTTGCATGTGATCCCCCACCTATTTTCTAAAAAAAGAAACGAAAATAAAGAAACATTTAAATGTTATGTTCAATCAGTAGGGAAGCGTGATAAAAAAGAGAAAAAAAGAAAGGAAAACAAATGGCTGAGTTAAAGTGAGATTATAAAATATTTAAAAAAACTCACAAACTCAATCTTGATCCGAGCTTAACCAAAATCCACTACCTTTTCATCTTTTGTAGCTAGCATTTTTTTCTTTTATTCTCCTTTCTTTCCTCTTTCCTTCCTCCTTTTCCTTTTCTTTCCTACCATTCTTCCTCCCCCTGTTTACTACGCCTCACCACCTCCAGTGCCTCTCCCTCCCTGTCCTCTCTCTCCCTCTCCTCTTCTCACTCATGTGCGCAGCACCAGCATAGCATTCCTGTCGAGTTCATTCTCTGCCACCGTTTAGTTACTCTCGAATCTGTTTGAACCAGCCCTTGATAAGACTCATAGCCAAATTAATTTAATTCCCGTTTATGTAGTAGGACGAATCAACCGTTTTCATATTTCGCATCCAGCCATACTCCCGTCACCGTTCATCGTCTCAACTGAGCCTCGATCCGATTGGCTTGCGCACAAGCATCCCCTCATTGTCAACTATGTTTTAAACATTCAACTTCTCCATTGAATACATCACCAGGAAGGAAAAGAAAAAAGAACTCATTCTTTTCAGGCCAAATACCAAAAACCGTAGTTTGGTGATCGGTTCAGCTGAAAAGCTCATGGCTTATAGCTGAAAACACTGTAGCTGGTTGAAAAAAGCACTGTAGCTGACAGAGACTTATTTAGCATAATTAAATTTAAAAAAATTTAAAAATATAAAAAATATGTTAGCCCATTACGTATAATACAAACAAATACGGGAAAAAAAGAACCGGCAAAAAAGCTCAACAAAAAGCCAAAAGTTCAGAAAAAGACGAAACTTATGAATAGTAAAAAATAAGCCAGAAGTCAAAGCCGAGTTGATCAGAGCCGAGCAGCACTTTCTGTTCATTAACATCATCCAGTATTAAAAAAAAAGAGCGGTTCAATACATGGAACTGGCTCTCCCATCGTTCAAAACGCTGCAGTTCGCGTTCAGATTTGTATCGCGACCTCTGCTGCGTGCTGCATCCTGGGCCGACTATGGCAGGTGAGATTCGTTACCCCTCAAAACACTTGGCCATTTCCAGCCTAGCTTGATCCATTGCTAGGGTGCCCAGAATATAAAAGTCCTTTTGTTTACGGATAAGTAGTTTCTGTTTTCATTTTAGCGCAAAATACTTTGGACGCGCTGCCAATTATCAAGCCAATCCATATCCGCCATGTGGCAAGGAGAATAGAAGGGAGCACAACTGGAGAGGAGGCAAGCTCAGTACACCGAACACACCCTGGCTGCTCCCAAAGTTTTGCTGCTGGTGCACGCATGTCTTGGGTCTACTGTCGGCTAAGGTTCTTTGTGGGCCGTGTTTTTTTAGTACGACCGAGGACGCAAGCACACACTTACGCATACACTTCATTCGAATGCTCTAACTCACACATACCTGAGTATATCCACTAGTAGGTATCTAACTAGAGCGAAATATGGGCATGTGTTTTAACTGCCAAACGCGCACACATGTACGTTTATTCTCCTCTTTCGGGACCTAACCTGAGACGATATATAACGAATACTTCGTTCCATCCAGGGATCAAACTAAGCACCGGTGGGTTGCAATCATTTTCTAAATAGTTTCTTCATGTATTTTAGATTCATCCATGTAAATAGTTGCACTATCAACATCATTTTATTTTTATTTGCAAAAAAAGATAACTGCATTCAGACATGCATATTTGCAGCTTTAATTTCTTCGTTGTGTTCATGCATACTTGTGGCCTGCTCATGGGTTGAAACCTGCCCCAACCCACTCCAATGAATCACATCAATCCAACCAAACCTAGCCAACTACTACGCCTCTAAAGCCCAGCCCAACCCAACCCAACCGCATGCAACTCCAACCCAAACCAATTTCCTCAACCCGTGCTCAACCTATTCACCCATTTCCATCCTATCCCCAACCCATCAGAGTTACCTGCTCTTAAAGAAAATCAATAAAAATAACAAACATACTAAAAACTTGCAAAAATAAAATCTCATACAAAATTAAAAGTCCATAAAATTTATTAAAAGTAATATAAGAATAATAAAATACCCACAGAGAGATAAGAAAAATCACAAAAACATAGGACAGAAATACAAAAAAATAATGAAAAAAATCTACTGCGGATTAGAGATCAGGAGGAGGAGAAGGGGCTCGACAGTGACAACGATGGAGGTGGCGTCGAGCAAGCTGGCGTGGAGAGAGTGCGGTGGCCTTGAGCAAGCCGGCGAAAGAGCTAGGAACCCTAGTGGCGGTGGAGTTCTAGAGGAGCAGCATGGCACCAGTGGTGGAGATCAAGAGGAGGAGGAGGACAATGGTGGTGGTAGTGGAGATCTGGAGGAGTAACACAGCGGTAGTGGTAGAGATCCGGAGGAGGGGCATAGCGGACGTTGCCAGGGAGGAGGAGATTAAGTAGTTGGTGTTGGTGGAGGGTAAAGGGAGAGCCGAGGAGTCGACGACGACTTCGACGAGGGAGAGCGAAGGGAGCAGTGGCGGTGGCGACAGTGGAGGACGGAGGGAGTGGAGAGAGTGGAGTGCGCGGTGGTGGCAGCAATGGTGGAGAGTTAAGGGAGCCAGGGAGACTACTTTGTGGCGACTAGTCTCCTATGAAGCCAACCAACGGGCAATCCTTATTGCCATGCCATGGGTTGAATCCGTTCTCAACCCAATCTCAACACAAAATTTGAACCCATCCTAACCTTTCTATGAGATAACCCAACCAGTTCACTCTTCTAACCGTTTACACCTATCCAAGATAACTCGCTCAAGGAAACCCACTTTACCCATTTAAACTCAACCTATTAGCACCCCTAATGCCTGATGTCGTGCCTATGTAATTATGAATAGAAGGTTTTGGATTGCATATCTCAGACAAGACATTCGTAAAGTTAACCTTTCGGGGAGCGTGACTATTGAAGAAAAGCCTACGTACTGATCGTAATGATCATAGACTCTCGCTTAATTATTCCTTTTACTATGGTACTATCATAGGCATGAGCTGGTAACTTGAGTGGCGTAGGCGCCTATCCATGCGTGTTTAACCCAATCAATTTCTCCACACGAATGAAACAATCTTTTCTAGGTTTACTTTAGTTACTTTTGGTCTCCCTAAGTTTGCTAGCACCAGGCAAATATGTTTGAACAAAAAATAGAAAAATTGTAGTAAAACATTAAATTTGAAATCGTAGTCTTTTAACTTTCTAATTAACTAGCCCAATAAAAACCAACATGTGTCCATACATCACTGTGGAGGCACCAAGCTAGAGAGGTTGGAGCCGACCACCTTGCGCAGAGTGCAAAAGAACAGTTATGAAGCTGTGTGTGTAATTATGGAGGGAACATTCATCTTGAAATGCAATAGCTGAATACATCCTACATATTTCAACTTGAGATATATTGTAACAGTTTTAGCTTATAACTTCTGACTTTTTAATTTTTTTTAGTTTTTTAGGCTTTTGTGCCTTTTCTTTTCTCTTTTATTCCTTTATATTATTTGTGATGATATAATATTTTTATTTAATTACTTAAAGAAAGCTAACAGCTGTTACAGTATATTTTTAGTCGCTACAGTGCAACAAAAAAAATCAGAAGCTACGACTTATAAGCCAGTTGGAGCGAATGCAAATCTATCGACCCACTAAATGATAAAAGTAATCTAAGTATAATTATGTATGGCTATATCATTGTATTTAAATGCTAAGCCAAGTAATCATTTTCCTTTCGCCTTCCTTTTTCCATTCTCCACAACCAATCTGACATCCCAAGCAACCCAGAAGGTGTCATTTAGTACGTTTATTTAAAAATATCTCAAACGTTAGTATATATCCATCTTGATGGAGTGCGCTTGTTGCTTTTATATGTTTTTCTAATGTTAATTGTCGTTGTAAGCAATATGACTTGTTGGCTTTAGGGCTTGTATGGAATGCAGAAATTTATTTAGGAAGCAGGGAAAATTTTCGTGTTCCAAACATGGCATTAATCTACTAGGAATTGCTATACAGCAATTTTTTTTAGTCAAATTTCTCACCTTTGGATCAACATGATTGTTCATGCACTGGCGAGGCTCCGTTTGTGTGTTCTTTTCTGTCCCTAGCGAAGCCAACCTTGCAGGCCACTACCGCATGCCCCCTCCCCCCACACCCCCACCCTGGACGGGTAGGTACTCCGCCGTACGCCGGAGATGCATGCACGTACTCCGCCGTATGCAGGCACTCTGCACTTCTTTCCCTTGTATTAAGGAGATGCGCTGGTGTTGCCACCTCCCGGCGACAGCAAGGTAAACGAGGGGGTGTGGGAGAGGTCGCAAAGGATGGAGAAGACGATGGCCGCGATTAACAAGGAGGCGGCACGAGGGATTGATGAGGCGGCGGGCACAAGGGGCCATGTTGAAGTAGCGGCGGCGGCGGCGGTTATTTGCTTGTCCGATGGAAGCGGAGGAAACAACGTTCGTCAGGTGGGGAAATATGGGAGAGCACAGGACACATGGCACTCATCAGGATGGGTGAAGGGTTTGACCCAATGGCTCAACATTCGACTGAAATCCCTCAAATTTTGAGTTAATTGTTATGTAGTTAGTTCTAATTTTTTTCCTGTCATTCATGGTTGCACTAGAAATTTTACTAGTCAAATTCCTAACTCCTTGCCATCATCTACCCCCCCCCCCCCCCCCCCACATAATGCATGAAATTAGTTGGGTCCTACCAAGATGTTCATGTGCACATCGCTTCAAATTTTAAAGCCTGGTTCCTTCATGTTCGTACACCTTTCTATAACCTATGCAATGGCATATTTGATCTACGGAATGCACACTATCTTCCTCCTCTTTCCCCTCGGAAGAAACAAATGGCATTCCATAGACCTGCTGAAAAGTTAAGCAAGGATGAATTAATTGGGTTTCCATGCGAATGTATAACTTTTCAGAGATCGATCAAACACAAAGTTATAATCCCATTACGCCGAACTGAAGTTTCAGATTGTACAAACACACAGATAATATGAACGCAAGCAATTGAAGACTGAAACTAGTACAAATCAATTTTGTTTGACAAGATCGAGATTTATCTAGCATAATTATTACGAGACGCTGTGATCGCACGTAACGAGGCATGTATAATGATCATCTACTGTGCTTGGCAGGAGTGAACGAGAGCGATGCTCCAGTACCCCTCGTCGGTGGATGTGCCGGCGTAAATTGTCTCACTGCACCGGTGCCACCGTTTGCCGGAGCACACCTGAAACCTGCTGCTGCCGCCGCCGCCGCGTACTGCCGTGGCAGGCCGAGCTGCGGCTGGGGCAGCGCCTGCACCCTGCTGATGCCGCCCCCGCCGCTGATGCCGCCTTTCTCCCATCCGGCCGGCTTCACCGGCGCGAACTTGATCTCGAAGACGTCGTCGTCGAAGTCCACGTCGTGGCCCGTGGCTCGGGAGCTCGGCAACGGTCGCATCACCGCCGTCGGGTGCTTCACGCCGAAGCCCTTCTCGGCGTCTGAACTCCGCTGCTGCTCTGCAGAGGACTTTCCTCCGGACGATGATCTCCGGCCACACAGCCGGCCAGCAATGCAGGCGGCAACGGTGAGGAAGGAGATGACAGCGAGCACGACGAGGACCGGCCCGAACGAGCCTCGACCCTCGTCGGGCGCGGGCCTGCCGGCGCGCGCGACGGAGCCAGAGGAGGGGTAGTAACCGTACGGCATAGGCTGAGTCTGAGAAACCATGAATCTCTTCTCCCTACCAAGAAGCCACAGCTCTTGCGATGCAAACTGCAAAGAGCAAACTTCTCAGCCTGCTGCTGCTTGCGGCGATGGCTTTTTATCTAGGAGTAAGAAGAAGCTAATTAAAAGTGGCGACGTGACATGATGGTGTTTTGCCCGCCTTTTCCAGTTGTTCCGGCCGAGTATCTTTGAACGCTCCGGGACGCGAGAAAGGCGAGGAGGCCTCCTTATTCTTTCTTCTCTGAATATTTCTTTTGGAGTTTTGTTTAATTACGTGGATGCAAGTACTGGATCTGGATGCAGCGTGGCCTGTCCTCGCGAATGCGATGTGTCTGTGTGCGCTAGCGCTTTTGCTTTCGGGCGCGCGTTGCATCGGATCAAAGCAGGGAAAGCAGGCAGGGGCATCACTAAATTTGATTCCTCCTACATCCGTCCTGCCTTTGCTTTAGTTTCTTTCAATCCGGCTTCGGCTTGCCTTGGGGTCTGTGAAGAAAATGAGATTAAGCTATGTGACGATTCTATTTCTGAGGCTGTTAGATTTCTCCGTAACTGTCTAAAGTGTCTAGCTGCGGAGTACTATAGTTGAGTATGCATCAAATCTACTCATATTTTATTCATAAAAGTCAAATTTATTACAGGAGATAATGACATATTAGCCAAGTTTATAACAAAAAGGGTATCTAAGCCCAAAGTTTATATTACAACATAAAAGATCCACAGGTGTGCCTAAGCATAGACAAGATCTAAAACCAGTTACCATAAGAGCTAGGAAATAATCAAAATCTTCCTCAAAAGGCTCTTCGTTGCTTTACCAAATTTTTTCTATTGATAATTTAGAAAGCATGAGTATAACCGTACTCAACAAGTCACACGGAGAATGCTAATTAACTACTTGCTAGTATTTCAATAGAGTGGAATGTGATGGTTTCATCATTATGATTGTGCATGCAATTTATTTGTAAATATTTCTAAACATGAAAACTAAAAATTATCTTCTTATGAGAAAAAGGGGTTTAACCAACTCATTTACTAACTTTAAAATCATACCAATTCTATTTATGCCATGTTGTTGGATTCACCCATTAAATACATCTTTATTTAACGGAAGCACGGTGTATCCGAATACTACAAGTCTTACTTTGCAGAGTTACCCAGCGTTACCCACAAAATTTCTCAAACTCTTAGTGTCATGCAATATACGCATAACATTTTAGCCTACGATTGAGTTGAGATAACAAGGTGTTCACTACTCTATTCTTTCTAGCTTCTACTCGGTAGGCTCAGGACCATTCAAGCCATATCGGGAATCCACAGGTTAGTGTGGAAATCGAGATCCGATGTTGAGTGGATCTACTGTTGTAAAGAATGGCAAGTGACTTTAGCAGTCCCATTTCCAGTTTACCCCTTTTTCACGGGCTATCCTAAAACTTTGAAATAGATAATTTTGTTATAGACATTTGATGGAATCAAGTAGTATACTAGACCAAGTTTGATATGTTAAACATGTGGTTGAGCGATGCCTCTATCCTTTACTCAGCATAAGATTATAGTCCTTCCTTTTCTTAAATGAGGCCACCCTCCACATACTCAGTGTATTGCAGCATATTAACACCAATTCATATCAAAGCCTTCACTCTAGGATGAGGTCATGAGCTCCAGCCATCTGTAACTTTCCACCAATTAGCATCAACCCTAGTACTATTTTAAAACATATCAGCAAAAAGTCGATATAATCTTAGTAGTTTGTGTAAATCATTTGATTGTCTAATCTATTAATGATAAATTATATAGTTATTAAGGCTGTCAAGGTGAATGGCCTTCAAGTACAACATGGTTTGTTTAGTGATAGGATCTAACTTATTATCAAGTCATTCTAAACTATTATTTTAAGTAAATAACAGTGCATAAATAAGGATAATCAAGGTAATGAATATTAAATAATATGGGAGCAATATGATAAAAAAACATATAACTTGCCTTCCTGTTCGAACTCTTCAACTGGGCTTAGGTCTCTTGTGTCTTGATTTGCTCGTGCGATGGACTACTCAACAAATCTGGGTACTATCATAAATAAATAAACAAATAAGTCTATGTTTGGATTGACACTATTACTAAAAATGGTTTAAATGGCCTCGAGATGGTTGGAATAGATATAATTATGCTTAACAGATTTCAGATAAATAGTAACAGGTTAGATGAATAGTAACAGATGACACTACTATTACTAACGGGTTGGATTGAGTGAACAAAATGTGTTTGGTTTGATTTTTATGATTAAACAGTAATGGGTTTGGGCCATAAATAGTATTGGGCTGGAAGTGAATAGTATTGGTCTTTGCCTACTAGGCTTACACTATTTTGGGCCAACCTAGTTGGCCCAACTGCTCGGCCTACAAGGCATGAGGCTCAATTGGCTTGAACTCATGCCCTGAAATACTCATCTAGAATAGTTCCATTACTAGTTCTATCATTAACCTATCAGTAGAAGCAAAGTAATAATGAGATAACTAAAGTTCATTTAATTTGGCACAACAAAAATGTCAAAACTACTAACTATAGTATTTTCATTAGCCACTATTGTGCTTGTCCAATTCTCCCAGAAAACTTTTTCTCTAGGAATGCACACATAGCCTAAAATAGAGAAGTAACATGTTGTAGTTCCCTTCAAATTAATTTCCCCTCTCTGACTGTACACCAGAATTGGATCCTTGGATCCAATACTGATCATCATAGTATGCATGAATAGTTAGCTCTTTTCTTATAACATTTTCAAACACATCATTGTAATCTCTGGAAAGAGTCCATTGTTCATTCTTCCGTTTGCTAATTCATCATAAGCTTTATCCTTCAAATGTAAAACAAGATAATTCAGAATATTGAATAAACAACATGGTTGAAGTAAACTATAAGTACCAATTAATACCATAAGTCTCTGCACATTCTCGTTGATATAGTCTCTATTCTTTTTCTTATGAGACTCATCCCAGAGATCAATTCTGCTAACCCTTCCTTGCTTTCTATCTTCCTGTAAAAGAGGGTACACTATATGTACATCAAAACCAAAAAGTAGAAAAGATAAAGTCATTACCATCTCCTTTTTGAGTCTAGCATGGCTTTTCCTCCCAGTTGTGTGGAGATCAATTCGACAATGTATCTTTCTAGGGCCTAACTCTAGTTGGTTGGCTGTGGGCTACGATGGCGTAATATTGGATGCTTTTACTTATCTACTAGTCTTCCACTGCATTTTGTTGTAGATTCTGATCTTTTTTTTGGCCGTTTGGCCCTATGTGTATAACACTACTATGCATCGCTTATATATATCACCCTTTGTTGTAAATTATTTATGTGCGATATGTATGGATGTGAACTCAATGATATGAATATGTATACTAGCTACTGATTAGAGGAATAGTACAGAACACGTACAGTGATTTTGGTTCTCACGCTCGGGGTCCCTACAACATTGGTATCAGAACTATACTGACTGTAGGTTAAGACCTAGATAGAATGGCCGTTAGATTAAGGATTTATCTTCCAAATAGAACTTATTTTAAATTTAAAAATATGAGGGGTAAGAATACCAGAGTTTCCTATATTCTTCTCTTAGCATTCTCCTCCTACCTAAAAGTCTTCTTTTGATCATCGGTTCTCACGTTATTCAAAATAACTCTAGTTGAGAGAAGGGATGCTCTCTGAAAATTTAAGTTTTTGATCATTTTTAGGACTTTAAAATAGAGCCAAAATTATTCCAAAAAGTTTTAAAATATCCCATCCAAAGTTGTTTTGGAAGTTCCTCTTTGAACTACTAAGGATACTATAGACGAGGCCCCTATGCTACTATAGACAAGGCTCAAGCGTAATCATGTCAATCTACGATGCAGCTTATGTCGCCATTGACTGTGTCCGCCATAGCCTTCTTGAGATGGAGGACGTGTTCTACTATTTCCCCTCCTGACTAGGAAATAATGAGGACAATGTCTACCAGGTGCCTACCATAGGATTCAATACCCCTCTACTTCATCTCGTGGGCTTAGTGAGGTCACTTGATGGATATCTCCATCGCCTGACTTGCAAGCTTATGGAAGCATGTCGGAGGATTGCCATGCTTGAGGACCATATTGCCCAATTGGTGGATCAAGGCCTTTTCACTTGGGAGCTATTGTACGGGGAGGATGCCATACTTATGCCCGTTGAGGAGTTGCCTGAACCCACCTACATTATCCAACACCTACCTGACGTCCCCGTATGTCAATTATTGAAAGCCATCGTCGAGTGATAGTCACCCGTGTAGCACCACCATCCTCCCCAACCACCCACAATGGCACAAGTATTCACTATGATCAAGCAAGGGTGCCAAACCAACACCCTCTTGCAACAACAATTGGTCCAGAACACTGCCGCCCTTGGCTCTATGGCTCAAGGAGGCGCAATTGATGCTCAACCATAGTCAAAGTTAGGTGAGTTCATGCGAACTCAGCCATCCACCTTCACATCAGTGAAAGACCCACTGGACACCGATGATTTGCTTCACTCCACTGAGAACAAGCTAAACATTGCCCAGTGTAACAATGAGGAGAAGATGCTCTATGCATCTTACGAGCTCCAAGGTGCCACATTGGTTTGGTGGGAAAAATTACCAAGCCATGTTTTCTGAAGGCCATGTCAGCACTTGGGTTGCCTTCTAGGAGGTCTTCCACAATGCTCATGTCCCGATGGGTCTCATAGAAATCAAGAAGCAGAAATTCTATGATCTTTGATAAGGGAACCTGCCCCTAATGGAGTTCCTCCATCGCTTCAACTACCTTGCTCAGTAGTGGCAAAGCTAGGAATGAAATTAAAGGTGAACTGAACTATTTATAGGTCTAAACTTAGTTGACACAAAAATTAGTCTTTTACTCTTATAAAATTTCAAATCATATAGAAATTATAAATTGGATGGAGATAAACAATGAAAAATAGAGAAATAGAAAATAAGTGCCTCGATAATAGAAAGCGCCATGAGTACGGAGTAGTGATAAGTTACCTATATATAAAACATATCAAAGTTAGTGATATAATAGAAAATTATGAATCACAATGAAAATTTAGATCATATGAAACATACCAGAATTAAGCTAATTTGAATCACGAGACAATAGAAGCAAAAGGCGGCATCCTTTTCCACACTCTATCTAATGTTCTTATCATCTTCACACTCTATAGCGCATATGCTGGCCGGGAAGAGAGGGGGCACGTGCAAGACCACATCATCGCGGAGCGGCGGCAGAGCGAGAAGATCAACAAGAGGTTCATCAAGCTCTCCACCGTAATCCCCGGACTCAAGAAGGTTCATATATATATATATATCACTTTCTTTCTTTCTTCTTTCTTTCTTTGATTGATTATCTCTTCTTTAATTTTATGGTTTTCACTACTCCTCATCCTCTTCTTCTTCTTTAATTTTATGATTTTCACTTCTCCTCCTCATCGTCGTCATCTTCTTTAATTTCATGCTTGTTGTTAATCTTTTCATCAAGGAGAGCTAGCTTCTCTTCGGGTTTATTAATCTCTCTCTCTCTCTCTCTCTCTATTTACAATGTACAAAGTTGCCACTGGGGGAGGTGAGGCTCAAGCCTTACTAAGCTCCCCTAGTGCCTTCGCCCCTGTTGCTCGGTATACTGCTACTGAGATTCTGAATGAGAAGAGGAAGGTTGCTCTTTTCTGGGAGTATCTTAATGAAGAGATGAAGTGGTCTCTCTCTATTCACAACATCCCTGACTTCCAAACCTTGACAGACAAGGCAATCTGAATGGAGGATAGCACTAAGGTGGTTGTGGAGAGCCGCAAGCGCAAAAATCAGCAAGCGGCAGCTCACAAAAACCACATAATTAGCAGCCATCAAACATTCATTCTTCAGCACCACCACCTCCACAAAACCAAGGGCAAACTCCTCACCCTCAACAAGTCATAATTTAGCCATATAACCGTGGAGGACAATAGTCTGAAGGGCAAAACCAGGCTACTGCCGTCACTTGTTTCAGTTGTAACGAGCATGGACGCCATGCAAGTGATTGCCTACAAAAGAAGTCTTCCGTACCTTGTCCTCAACCCCAAAATGTCTAGCCACATCCTCAAGGCGCTGCTCGAGGTCAAGGAGGGTAGAAAGCCCCCAAGCAGGTTCAAGGCTTTGGGCATGGTCCCCTCAACCAAACAATCACCGAGGAGGCCACTGAGGCACAAGATGTGGTGTTGGGTACGTTTCTTGTGCACTCAGCACCTACATTAGTTCTTTTTTATTTTGGAGCTTCCCATTCATTCATATCTAACAAGTTTATCATGCAACAAAACATAAAAACCAAACTTCTAGATAACATCATGCTAATCCATTCGCCTGGGTCAGTCATAAAAGCCAAATATGGTTATTTAGGGGTTAAAATAATAATCAATGGAGTAGAGTTCAATGCCAACCTTATCATGATAAATACTTCTGGGTTACATGTGATTCTTGGGATGGATTGGCTATCCAAACACAAGGGGTTCATAGATTGTGCCAACCAAACCATTTCTCTTATTACTTCCGGTGGAGAGCAAGTTGCCTTCTCTTCCGCTCCTGTCATGCCTTCACGGCAGCCTACTCTCAATTCCCTCTTAGTTTTAGAGATTGATCAAGTGCCTGTGGTGTGTGAGTATCCCAACATATTCCCAAATAAATTACTAGGAATGCCATCAGACAGCGACATGGAATTTGTCATTGATTTGAAGGCTAGGACAACACCTATCTCCAAAAGACCATATCGTATGCCCTTAGATGAGTTGGTTGAATTAAAGAAACAACTCAAGGAGCAAGTGGAGAAATGATTTATTCACCTAGCTCATCCCTATGGGGAAGCCCTGTGTTGTTCGTAAAGAAGAAAGACGATAGTCTGAGGATGTGTCGACTATCGTCCCTAAATGAAGTCACCATCAAGAACAAATATTCTCTTCCAAGGATTGATGACTTATTTGATCAAATGAATGGTGCATGTGTCTTACCCAAAATTGATATGAGGCTTGGGCATTTTCAACTCAAGATCAAGCCAGAAGATATTCCAAAGACTACGTTCACCACTCGTTACGACCTATATGAGTACACCGTAATGTTATTTGGACTTAGCAATGCTCGCACTAGCTTTATGAATCTCATGAATAAGATATTTATAGAGTATTGGACAAGTTTGTGGTGGTCTTCAGCAATGATATCCTCATCTATTCAAAAAAATGCAGGAGAACATGAGCAACACTTGTGAATGGTGCTCGAGAATCTTCGAGAACATCAACTGTACGCCAAGTACAGTAAATGTGAGTTTTGGTTGAAGGAAGTCAGCTTCCTAGGCCATGTTATTTCCAAAGGAGGAATTGTTGTGGATCCTAGAAAAGTACATGATGTACTAACTTGGAATCAGCCCTGCACTGTCCCTGAATTCTAGGGTTTTCTCGATCTGGTGGGATATTATCACCGGTTCATCAAGAACTTCTCCAAAATTTCAGGACCAATGACCCAACTTCTGAAGAAGGGGAAGGCATCTCAACACGGCCTCGGTGTGTGTTGTTGCAAGAAGGCAAAGTTGTGACCTATGTTTCACATCAATCATGACCTCATGAGGTGAACTATCCAACTCATGACTTGGAATTGGCAGCCATGGTTCATGCTCTCATGATCTAGAGGCATTATCTCATTGGCAATCAGTGTGAATTGTATACCAATCACAAAGCTTAAAGTATTTCTTCATGCAACCAGACTTGAACCTAAGGCAAAGGAGGTGGCTTGAATTGATCAAATACTACGATCTTGACATACAATACCACCCCACTAAGGCCAATGTTGTAGCCGATGCCCTCAGCCAAAAGCTTCACTACATTAATACATCTGTTTAAGTTTGTCAATCGGCGTCATGTAGAAAGCCTTGGAGACTCAACCTCAAGAAAGTTGAGGAGGGATTTCTTGCTGCATTAGTGCTACAACCTACCCTTGAATCTCATATCCAAGCTACTCAACTGAAGGTCCCTGCGATCGCCAACATCAAGTGCGATTTGCAGAAGGGTGAAAAATCAGATTTTTTTCCAAAAATACGAGTGGAATGGTTATGCATGGACAACAGCTTTATGTCCCAAATGACAAATAAATCAAAGAACTAATCCTCTGAGAAGCTCATGATTCACTTCTTTCTATTCATCTAGGAAGTACAAAGAGGTATCAGAATCTTTAGGAACGATTCTACTGGCCCGGTATGAAGAAAGACATCACCACACATGTCACTATTTGCGATGTATGTCAAAAAATCAAAGCAAAGCACCAGTGACCAGTGGGAGTGCTCCAACCCTTGAATGTTCCTGAGTTGAAATTAGATGACATCAGCAAGGATTTCATTACTGGTATGTCGAAAACCTGAAGTGGGCAAGATTCAAATTGGGTTATTGTCGACCGCTTGACCAAAGTGGCTCATTTCATCCTAGTGAACACCACATATCGTGGAGCTAAGCTTGTTGAGCTCTACATGTATCATATCATCTAATTGCATGGAGTGCCAAAGATAATAACTTCTGATCGACGTCTTCAGTTTACGTCATGATTTTGGGAAAGCTTGCATGAGCTTATGGGGACCGAGCTATTCTTTAGCATAGCATTCCACCCACAAACAGGGGTAAACTGAAAGGATAAATCAAAATTTGGAGGATATGTTAAGAGCTTGTGTGCTGTCCTATAGCATGAATTGGAACAAATGCTTGCATTCGCTGAGTTCTCTTACAACAATAGTTTCCAATCAAGCCTTTAAATATCTCCGTTTGAAGAACTTTATGGGAAAAAGTGTAGAACCCCTCTTTTCTAGTCTGAGGTCAGTGAGAAGCAATTCTTTGGACCTGTTGTCATCCAAGGAGCTTGAGAGCAAGTTGATACGATACGAAGCCGACTGAAGGAAGCGTAGTCTCAGCAAAAGTGTTATGTCAACCATCACCGTCATGAGCTGAGCTTTGAGATAGGTGATTATATCTATCTCAAGGTCTCACCACTCCATAGCATCCACCATTTCTATGTCCATGGGAAGTTAGCACCCCGGTACATCGAGTTGTACCAGATCATTCCAAAGAAAGGTGAAGTGGCATACCAATTGGAGCTACCACCTCAACTTTCGGAGGTGCATGATGTCTTCTATGTCTCTTAGCTCAAGAAGTGCTTCCGCACTCCGAGTGAGCTTACCCAATTGGATAACATTGATCTGCAACCCGATCTTTCTTATTGGGAGCATCCAATCTGCATTCTAGACCAAGCTGACCGACAAACTTGCAACCGCACTATCAAGATGTTAAAGGTTCAATGGAGTAACCACACTAAGGATGAAGCAACCTAAGAACAAGAAGATCGACTTAGAATTGGCTTTCCAAATTTCTTTACCAAACCCATCGAATCTCGAGGACGAGATTCTTTGTAAGGGGTATAGACCTATAACATTATGAAATTCCAAGGAATATGAAAATGAGGGTAATTTAAAAATTTTCTATGCATTTGTTCTCCCTTGGGTTTTATTGAAATTTCTTTTAAAAAAAGTATTTTCAGAAATAAAAAGTGCATAAAATATAATTCAGATTGAACCCAAATCAAATGTTAGAAAAGATGGTTAAAAGTGGCACGATAGAAAGTCTGGTGGAAACCATCCTAAAAGCCCACGAGTATAATTTTGGCACTAAAAAAATATTAAAGCAAGTTCGGGAACTATCTAAATCAAATAAGTATATTTAAATTTAACCAAAAGCTTTCTTATATTTTTCTAGAAAAAATCAATAAAAGATAAAACTCTGAAAAATTTACACAATCATCCTGCTATGTCAAGAGATTTCACAAAAAAAATTATAATTTTTTGAGCTTATCTGATGTGCCTAACAATTACCCAAACGTCTCGGCTCACCTCATCTCACTCCCTCTCAATGCCGTGTGGGGCATGATCAGTGATCATCTTCCACCTCACGTGCCTGTGCTAGCTCCACCATGGTTGTGGCTCGTGTGCCCTAGGTTTCTAATGCCGTGCCCATAGTTTCTCTCTACTGCTGCCAACCCCAGCCTACCCATCACCTCAATGCGACACATCTATTCCGCGCCTCACATTCCACAGCAAGAATTCGAGCACACCATTCGATCACACTCACAAGATCCATGCTCTACCTCAGCCGTTTGTACCTACAAAGCCCCTAACTATGCCTTTCCTCTTGAGCTCACACCTCGGTCTCTTGCGCATATTTCTTGAGCACCATGCCCACTGGAACACAGAGAAGCCAAAGTTGTTTGTGACGCTGATGAGCACGCCACTATGTTCTAGCATCTCCGGTGAGCTTCTCTCCTCCCCAACTCCATCCCAACATGTTTTACCTCTCCTTTAAGCACCCTACTCATTTGATTGACCTTCTGTGCAGTGAACCATTTGGGCTAGGCTATCTTCTTCTTCTCCGACCGGGATGCCGCCATACGCCTTCCTCTCTCCGGTGAGCTGTACCTCAATTCCATTCATCCATACCTCCGCATACATGCGCATCCTCTTTTGTAGCTTCTCTTTTGTTGGATTTTGCTGTTGCCGAGAACCTCCTATTCACCGCCAGTAAAGTCTCCGATGCCAGCCTCCTCCACTCCTCAAGCACCACCCTCACCTCCCGTGAGCTCCTCCTCCCTCATAGAGTATGTGAAGTCAAAAAGAGAACTAAGGTAGTTGAAGTAAAAAAGAGAACTAAAGCAGTCGAAGGTGAAAAGAGAACTAAAGTAGTCGAACATGAAAAGAAAACCATAGTAATTGAAGTGGAGAAGAGAACCATAGCAGTCATAGTCAAAATCTTCAACCGCTGCTATTGTCAAAATCTTTGACCTCAGCCGGAGTCAAAATCTTCGACCATTGCCGGTGTTGAAATCTTCGACCATTGCCGAAGTCGAGACCTCTACCACTACCGGAGTTGAGACCTTCGACCATTGCAGGAGCCAAAACCTTCAACTGCGGTAGTCGTAGCCTTTGACTGTAGTAGTCATGATTTTCAACTACAGTAGTCGTAATCTTTGACTACTAACCGTAGTCATAACTTTCGGTTGCTAACAATAGTTGGAATCTCCGACTGTTATAGTTGTCGTATTCCACAAGTTCTACGGTACCCGTAATCCATGAGTGCTACTTAGTGAATAGTAACGACAATACACAAGCAACCAAAGAGTATTAGAAGTCGTAAAATGCACTGTAGCAACCGAAGAATATTAAAAGTCATAAAATGCACTATAGCAATAGAAGAGTATTAGAAGTCATAAAATACATTGTAGCAACCAAAGAGTGTTAGAAGTCACAAAAAGAGTACTGTACCAACCGAGAAGAGATAAATCAAACAGAGCCGAAACTCAAACGCTTATAACTTTTTCATACGAACTGCAAATTTGGTGATATTTATTTCTTAATTTTTCTAAAATCGTGATCTTTCTAAATATACAAAAATAATTAAGTTTTATCTCTATTTAAATTTATTTAGCTCTTAATTGCATTCATCTAGATTTTATTGATTAGACGACGTCGTGCCTGACAACTTCGAGAACGCACCTGAAACATTCTTCGAACAGCAAGAGTAGGGAAAGCACCCCCTTTAACCATGTTGATTCTAGTATTTCAATTATTGTATATTGTTTCCAAAATATATTATTCATGCATGTATGTTTCATTAAAATTGCTATACTGTGTGTAATGGAACCACTCGTATGTGTTGAACCTCTCTTACAGATTTGATATCCCCACATGCGGTAACCCTTAGGACATGGTTAGACATAACTAATCTCAAAATTTGCGTATATCGCATTGAGTACATGTTCTAGATGCTTAGCCATATGCTAGTTTCTACTAAGTTTGAACTTTCGAACAAATTTTCACGTGGACTTGGAGGTGTCAAACTGCTAGACCATTGGAGGAATCTCTATTAGTTTGGTATAAAATAAAATGAAAACCTAGTTTTTAGACATGGGCGAGTTATATGATAAACTGTTAAATGTGAGGTGGAACCTCGCATGTAGATAGGGGAGATCCTCGCCTAGGTCAATTAAGGACCGAATGTTGTTGCTGCATATCTAAGTCACACCGTACAATCACATATGCTGATTAAGTTGTCTAGGTCTAGCCTTGCAATGTGGTAGGTGCAGATGTAGTGAGGGCATTCCGAGTGAAGGTCTTCTTGTAGGAGCTCCCTTCACCAATGTGTTGAGACCAAAATTTGCTAATATAACGGTGAATGTCCACTTAGGAGACGAACCTAAGTGAGGGTCTTCGCTTAAGAGATGGACCTAAGTGAGGATTTGAATGCTCTCTTAGGATATGGACCTAAGAGATGTTCGATGTTCATTAGGTTGGTGCAAGGTTAGGAGTAGATGACCTAAAGGCTATATGATAATCAATTTTGTCGCACGCCCAAGGAAGCGTGTAGTGGCCGACAGTGTATTTGATTATCTCATGTGAGTAAAGTTGTACAACCTATGCAAGAGTGTTAAAAATTGTTTATCTCATGCTGTGCTCACGAGCATGCTTGGATGTAGCTACAATGGGTATAGTTTTCCTTTTCAAAACTGTTTTACTGAACATAATAGGATGGCATGTACATGTCTTCCGTGTGAGATGTTCATAGCCGAAGAAGGTTGTGAATGTATTTGATCTACTATTATGGAAGTTATATAAATGTTATTTCATTACATGTCAAATGCTCTTTACAATTCCGTTTGCAAATTATTACTTGTTGATATTGCAAATGAAATTTGCTTCATGCTGAAAATAACTTAGTTCAGAGCCTCATCCTTTGACAGGCTTGCATATATGTACAATTTTGTGATATACTGCAAGTCTTACTGACTACACAATGTACTCAACCTTACTTAAATTATTATTGATCAGAGAATGAAGAAAGTTACATGCCCTACGATGCGTATTTTGCCCCCAGCACCGGGGAATTTGACGATGGGTCTTTCTAGGGCCTAACTCTAGTTGGTTGCCTATGGGCTATGATGACATACCATTGGATGCTTTTCCTTATTTACTAGTCTTCCGCTGCATATTGTTCTAGACTCTGATGTTTATTTGGCCGATCAGCCCTATATGTATAAACTCTAGTATGCATCGCTTATATATCACTCTTTTGTTGTAAATTATTTATGTGCGATGTGTATGGATGTGAAGTCAATGCTGTGAATGTATATACTAGCTATTAATCATGGGACTAGTACAGAGCACATACGGTGATTTTGGGTGTTCTCACGCCCGAAGTCCCCACATCCGTCATGACAAAGACATTGCATGGACTCCCACCATGACTAACATAATCGAACCCAACTCAACTCACTCAACTTCACAGAGGCTGGTCTGACTGTCAACCAATGACTAGTCAAACTGTTAGAAACCGACTTAACTAGTCCTGGTAACAGGGGAGTGGTATGATCGCTTAGACTAGGCTAGTACTACTGCCCTGATAGTACCGCCATACCAAGCCCAGTCATACCATTCTCTACGGTCATACCACCACTCCAATACTGGTACTACCAGACTTGGTCACAACCCAAACCTTGAAAATAACTCTCTCTAAAAAATAACTACCATTATCTAGAGATCGGTCATATCACACCTGCAGAAGTACCGTAGCTCAACACTGGTACTACCGCTGATACTAGACTGGTACTACTGCCATGGCCAGACTAGTACTACCGCCTGAACCTGATAGTAATAGTGCAAACTACAAATACTCAAAATCAAACTCAAACTTTGACAATAAAGCATAAGCATAGTCATATACACATCAGACGTATGGGGTGACCTCCACATGGTCTCACACTCTCGATCCCCGCATGCCACCCACTGAGTTTGCCATTGCCTGTGCTACCAGATCTGCTTTTTCGTGTCATTGGAAATGCCATCATTCCACATCACATGTTTGCCAGAGCCACGCCGCCATCCATCAGAATCCTAGGTCTCAAGTATCACCGTCGAAGTCGTCATCCACGTTAGTGTCCACACCATCACCGAGTCATCTGCCACATCAGTACTATTGCTTGCATGTCCGCCACGTCAACATTCACGCGAGCCTTTGCACTATTCTGTAGACTCGGTTCACCAAAGACTGCAAACCTACCTGTGGACTCGGTCTATAGACCATAGACCCACTTGTCTGTCTCTAGCAAATTCCAAAAATTCATAAAAAAAGAAATATTTCAAAATATTCCCCTATCCCACCTATCAACAATAGTAACCTCCCTCCTCTGTTTATTTCCTTCCCAACGAAACTTCTGAGAGGCCATTCTCCCTCGTATGAACTCCGTTTGAGCTCTTTTTTTGTCTCTAAATTCATCTAAATTCAAGTTCTATCCTGTAGTAATTTGTAAATAATTTTTGGAGTTTATTTTGGTTATGTTTTGGTGTTTATTGATATTTTCTCTTTTGTTCCACATAGATGTTGATGCACCGGTAGCTTTTGCAGGAGAAGTGGATGAAGTTGTTCACGACCAGGACTTTTTTGATGGCAAATTGTGCTACTTTGATCATGTTGCACCTAGTTTTACAAAATTATTTTGCATTTTAAATTATTATGCCTGGCTATGTTGTTATAATGATTGATTATTTGGGAATAGTTTATGAACCCTACTTTGTTTATCCACCATGTTTACTTGTATGCTATGATCCATGGTCACCCTAGGATGGTTTATGCTAGTTGATCAATACTGTAGTACCAACATACGTTGGTTTATACTTGCTTAGCCATGTTGGGTTATTAACACCAATTTGGAATATCATGTTACAACTGACTAATGGTATATGAAATTGCTTTGTGAATAGCTGTGTGCACTATATGTTATCTTTGATGTCTTGTATTGCACTTTAAAATCAACTGGTGGATAAATGATTTAGACTGGGGTGATTGAAAGAACTATGTGACCATGCTATATGACAGTTGGTGATCTTTGTATAGTTAGCGAATTGGGTAATATCGCCCTGGTCACTTAAGGACTTAACTTTGTACGGCATTAAACTAGTTAGTGCTAGGGTGAAGTTTATGGAAGGCTCTATTATGATCATCTTAGTCGCACACCTAAGGAAGTGTCATTTTCCAATAGTGTGAGTAGATCATATCATGTAAGAAAAGTTGTACAATCTCTGCAGAGTGTTAATAAATCCATCATGCGGTCATGGACGTACTTGGAGATTTCAAACGAGGGGTAGATTTTCATAAAATAAAATTCAGAATGTAAAGCTATGTGAATATAAAGAATGAGCTTTGTAAAATAATGTTTTACTCCTGTTATTTATTATACTACTATTTCTAAGTTATGTTTTCAATTTGTTTATTGTATTTACAAGTCAACTTATCTTTATGCAAAAACAAGATAGGATAACCATTCCTTTTGTAATAAGCATTGCATTATGTGTGCACTTGTTGAGTACTCTATGTACTCACTCTTGCTATAATCACAACTCAGTTGCTGGAGAAGAAGAATCATTGCTGCTATTTGAGTAGGAGTTCTACAAAGAAGGTTGCACGCTAGGTCTCATACCCTAGTTGATTGCATGTGGTATGACTTGGGTCGCCATTGGAGTTTTTCATTCTGGTGTAGTTTATTTCTTTAGTTTCTAGGCCCTGTGTGTCTAAATAAATATAAACTCGACTATAAGGTCAAAACCATAATTCTTATCAAAACTCAAGTCAAAACCATCATTTCTTATGAAAACTCGTTATTTAGTTATTCATCACTATGTATGGATAATATTGCATCGATGTTGCCACTATGTGCACTAGTATGATCCTGGACTAGTGTAATATACACAGAGGGTCTAGATTTGCATATTTGGGTCCCTACAAATGCCCTTGAGGCCAAGATCTATTGCTAGATTTGCATGGCCCATGCTGTCATGTGTGTCGTCTTCACCAGTGAACATCGCCTCTGCTACCTCATCTTTCAAGACCTCCCTCTCTCCAACTCCACCATCACCACCCCCCACTGCAACCACCAACAATGGCATCTGCTTCGCCTAGGCCATCAAGGGGTGTCGTTCTGTAACTCTTTGGCTTCACTGAGAGAGAGTAGGAGGAAGATCAAGAGAAAGAGAGAATGTATTTTTTATCACTAACATGTGGGGTTGTTGCCAAGATGACAAGATGTTGGACTGAAATGACAACAAAGGGGGAGGTAAATAGTGCCTTCAAATTTTTTCCAAGTATTCATCAATCCTTCACTCCGATAGCTACAGAGTTATGAAAGTTTAGTATGAAAATCCAACACAAAAGCTAGCAAAATAAGAAACCAAAATTCTGAGAAATTTAAATTCCACCAGTCAGACCTTTCCTTAATTCTATTCAAACTGGTGGAAAATAGCAATCAAATTGGTGAACAGTAGCAGTCAGACCAGAACAGTAATATCAGCATAGGAATAGTAAAAACAACATTGTTTTAAAACCAAGAATCAATAAAACTTTTGATCCATAGATCCAATGACTTGAAACTTGGCGTAAACCATCTATAGGATGTCACGAATCTATTCCAATCAATGATCAAGATAATCGTTGCCAAAATTATGATATTTTTCCGTTTGAATGAAGGTTGCACCAAAATCGGGCAAAAATTTAAAATGGTGAATATGAAGAAATCACTCAAGAAAACTAAAAAATCGAGGAAAAACACCAAATAAATCAAGGCAAAAACACTCAGACCAAGAAATCACTAAGAGAGGCCAGATCAAGCAAAAATTGGGTAACTTCAAAAACTTATCAAACCTAATACTTAGATGGATGGGAATTGATTCCAAGATATATCTCCATCACCTACTCATCCTTGGCATCAAGCAAGATCAAGAAGGGAAGTGAGAAGATCAAAACCAACCAAATCAAGTACAAATCAACTAAAATAAGAGGGATCCATGTAGGGGTGGATATCAAGCCAGGTCTTTGTTTTATCAAGCTTTTCTAAAATTGACATAGTTTGATATAATATCATTTTATTGATAGTTTGTAATTATTTTTAGAATCAAGCTAATGAGTTAAGTCGAGTCGAGCCAAAGCAAAATTTAATTTCATCCAAAATCGACTCATTTAATATTTAACCAATTAACAAGTGTAATTGAAGTAACTTTAAACCAAACCAACAAGCCACACTAACGAGCTTTTTCCCACCCCTAGATACATGAGAGATGAACAAAGCTGGTATATTCTTATTTGAGGTAAAGGTTTTACAATTACTTCATCTGGAGGATAAGAGAGCACACACATCACTCACATTTCTCAAACCTTAACCCTAGAACACTTAGCTTCAATTAATAAAACTATAATGGTTGGATAGTTAACTAGTAAGTCTCTATCACAACCCATTAAATAGACAGAGCAACCATCTCCATATAACCCTAATAGATACTATCTATTTAGCACAGATGGGCGAAATTCGTTAACACCACACAACACGGGCTTTACTCACGCTCTACACTTATGCATGCGTTTCAAAGCACATAAGCCTAGATCCACTAAGTTTTTAGCATTTGATATAACTTAATCTTCTCACATTCTTCTTGACCTAAACTAGTTTTCCAAGCACTGCTCAAGTGCCACAGTGTTGATCTAAGATAGTTTCTAGTATTTTGGTCAACTTACCAAAATACACTTTCCTGACCCAATCTTTATCTTTTCTTACAAGCAATCGTCATGCTTGTCATGTGTAGATGCATCACTATCTTGTTACACATCAGCAAATCTCTCTCATTCTGGTTTCATCAGATCACACCTCACTTGGACCAACCAAGCCACATGGTGCAACTGTCACTCAAACTTTTCTTCAACATTTTTTGTCTTCCTTATGCCATACTTGAGCTCAACTATATCACCTATCATTTTTTATCATTCCGAGCCTTTGCTTCTACATAAGAATAGCCTCAATCATCGCGCATTGACCATGGTTGACTGCAAGTGACTCTGCACATCTAAAGACAAAGAAATGATTTCTGAGTACAAGTTCTTCACAACTTGACCCACGTTAATCAAGACATGCATCATGCAATACATATGTACTAGCCTAGGTCAAACAAAATCAATCCATGACTCAAATTCTCAAAAACCCTAAACTGGTCGAAGCAACACAACACAGTAGATCAGATCGTTAGCCTCGGCCAGTCTGACCATTGGTGAGGGTTGGTCAGACTGCCAGGGTCAGCCGGTTTGACCAGTAGTCAGTTTAACCGCCACCTCTGGCCAGTCAGACTGGTTAGCTTGACAATCGCTCTAAAAACCATAAATTTGCAAAATCAAAATTTTCACTCCTCTAAGACAACAATGGTTCATCACAATGTAACTCTGAATCTTCTCACATGGTTCTTCACAAGAATATACCAATGATGATCCCAGTCAGCGCCATGTAAATCAAGACCACCCACAAAACTAGCTTTAGATGTGATGTGCTCTGGTTTTGACAGTTGGAGGATGTGTTCTACCCGGTTTCGTAAATGAGGAAAGAAAACTAAATGAGAGGAAGAGTTGAGGGACTAAAAATATACTTAACCCTTTCTTTAAACTCCGTTGCTCATCAAATTTTTTTGGATTTAGCTCAATTTTGAACTAGATTCTAAGAATTTGGATACAAATGACACCTTTCCAAATATGCCCAGAGTATGTTAAAAAAAACATCCTGATACGACTGGTCATGGCGCTCCGGTCATCAGGCAGTCGACGGGCGGCTGGACGGGGCGCACCTCGTCGCCATAGGCCTTCCAGCAGAATGGCCCGTAGAGGTGGTACCCGTCCTTGACCGGCGCGAGCTGGATGTTGCCCAGGTGGATGCCGTTGCACGGCGCGCCGTCGCTGCACGCCAGGTACACCGGCCGCTCCGTGTACGTCCCGGTCACGCCCTGGTACGCGACGTCGGACACAGCCACGGCGGCCGTCTGGTTGGCGCACGCGGCGTGGTCGCAGTAATACTGGTCGATCACGATCGGCGTCTTCACCGCCGACACCCGAACGTTGGCGAACCGCACTTTCTTGACCGACCCTGACCCACCCTGGTCGTAAACAAGCAGGTCATACGTTTGTTGTTAGGCTCCGTTTGGCATCGCTGCGTGGACATAGCAACGTCACACTACGCTTTAGTGAGAGCTGCTGGGAGGGAATAGCGTGTTTGCATACCTGCCAGGTCTTGATCCTGACGCCGGTCATCGTCTGGGTCAGGGCGACGTCCTGCACAGTGACGTCGGAGACGACGGCAGTGGCGCCGCCCTTGCCGAGGCCGCCAATGCTGATGCCGTGGCCCGGCCCGCAGTTGACGTTGCGGATGAGCACGTCGGAGCAGCCGTCCTGTATGGAGATGCAGTCGTCACCGCAGGCGAGGGTGGTATGCTGGATGGATACGCCGACGGAACCGGCGAGGTGGATGCCGTCGGTGTTGGGGCTGTCGCCGGGCGAGGAGACGGTGACTCCGTGCACCTCGACGGTCTGGCATGCGTCGAAAGTGAGGTGGAACTTTGGGCTGTTCTTGATCGTTATCCCTGTCACGGCTACGTTTGTGCCCTGGTACACCCTCAGAGCCTTTGCAGAAACACATTCTTAGCCTCTAACATGTCGCAATTAACAACTACTAATTGATTCCAATGTGTAGAATTATCGGTCTTACTGTTGGCCTGTTGCTTGTTCCGACACGATCAGTGTCCAGCTCCTGCAGAAACCAACAAACAAAAAGCTTCATCATTTGCAATCTGACTGTAAATTCTCTGCAACTGTGACATGGATGACAGGCGATGGAATGATAGGCTTACCGTCGTGGTACCGGCGACGCCGCCCCACCAGTGGCTGCCTTGCCCGTCGACGGTGCCGGACCCTTGGACGGTGAGCCCCCTCACGTTCTTGAACTGCAGCCACTGCGTCACGTCACCAGAGCGCCATGCCTTTGAGCCTGGGTTGGCAACTATTGTACCATCCACCTGAAAGATGGAAACATGCAAAGCCAAGATCCTCCGATAACTTGCATGATCGATGATCGAATTAATCAAATGGAATTTTTCAGCAACTGCAATTTATCCCCAAATTAATCATTCCAATGTAACCCATGCTATGAGCAACATCTTAGGCTTCGTTTGGCATGCGGCGATTTGCAAAAAAGAAATACTTTTCCAGAAGTACAACAAAGTGATACTACATGAATAGGAATGGAGATCGTTTTTGTTTTCAACCACAACCAACACAGCTTAGTACATCACTGCCGAACCACCTGATTTACTGTGCTGTGATTTATATCTTTAGCTCACCCCTCCGTACGCAACACGTCAGGACTCACCTGAAATACAGTGTTTGGCTGGCAAGAATCGCCCGCGAACGTGACAGGGCCGACGAGGAACCGGAAGGTCGCCGGCACGACCACCGTCGACGCCCTGACGGCGCACGCCGCGGACCAGGCGTCGACGAACGGCTGCGTTAGTTTTCGAACATTTACAGTGATTAACATGTATACATCAAGAGTGAAACAATTCTAGATAACATTATTTAAGTAGTATATAAAAAGTGAGAGTATGTGTTTGCAGGCGTATAAAATTATTTTCATATTCGTGAAGTCAACCAATCAAAGATGAATCATTCTGTACGCTTCCCATATAATTTCTGCACTTGCCTTGGTGTCGTCCGTGGCGCCGTCCCCCACGGCTCCGTAATGCAGCACGCTGAAGGTCGTCGTCGAGGTTGGATCCGGCGGCGGTCGGCGGGATGGCGTGTTCGGCACCGGTTGTGGCGGTGGGCCGTGGCGGCCGCCGGGCATTCGCCGGTGAGTTTCTCTCCTTGCGAGGCAGCGATCTGAGAAGAATGGGAAGCTGACAAGCACAAGTAGTAGGAAGAAGAAGGCGGCATTGGCAAAGCCGCTTAGGCTTCTTGCTCTCTTCATCTCCTTTTAGATACTAGTAGCAGCTAGGATCGCTCGTGCAGTGGTAATGGCAAGTTACTACAAGAATGCATGTGAGATCAATCTCTTAAATACATACTTTATCGTTCGCTAGCACTTGCATGAATGATGGGAAATGGGCATTGATTGCAAGGAATTGCTTGTCGAACCGGTTAATCAGTTTTTTTGGCACTGTGAATTGTCAAAATGAATCGTTGATCATTAGAACTTTGGTGTTAATTCTCTGCACGATGCCGATGAAGTAATCCTTTTCTCAGGCTCGTGACCTTGCTGGGTTGGACGGCTTGGAAGTACGTGTGATCAAGATCAACAAGGTTTAGGAGAACTGCAAACAGCCGAAACCTTTTGTTTGTGTTGGGGATTAGTGGGGCTAGCAAGCGAGCTAGTTTTGTTGCACGCTTCAAGGAACCGATGGATTGTGACTACTGATAGGTTCAAAGTATTCTAGTTCTCGATTGCAAAAAAAAAAACAATTTTTTTAGAGAAAGCTACTAAATATTTCTGAGAGGGAAAGCTTTTATTATTATTGTTTTATAACAAATGCTTCACATTTGGAACTGATCTAGTTGAGGGTAATGGGACATATATTACAGAATGCCAATTGTTTAGGTAATCGTTGGATATATACCTCCATAATGGTCTGATCACATTTATATGTCTTCTAGGTTGTGTAAACAACCTGCCATATCCCGAGAAACTGCGACAATACTCTAGGGTTTGTTTTTTTACCTGCCCATCTGATTGAATTGGGCTAATCCGTACCCATCCATCTGTTCTTCATCTTTCCCTTCGTGAATTACCAGTGTAATTTACAAAAGTAGAGAATTGTGTATATTCCACCAATAATAGAGACAGAATATATTTGGAAAGTAAAAATATCACCAAAAATATTATAATTTATCGGACAATTGTGGTAAGGGTTCAATTTAAATGTTCTAGTAATTTAATCAAAACATTGCTATCGTTACTTGAAAATATTGCAGTGCAAAAAGTTGCAACACAAAAAATTATCGCGTAGTATTTCTATGTTACTACTACAAGATTTCATATGCACTAGCAAGCAACAATCGTGCATTGCTTCAAAATCCAAGGCCTGGATGCTACTCATTTCACTGCGCCAAATTAAAAACAAGCTTGCACTCTTATTACATCGTTATCGCCGGCATCATAATCATCATTTTCGTTAATTTGCTGCCAGGTGTAGCTTTTAGGAACCACACCTGAATTAATCATATGAAGATTAGAATCATAACCAAATTAAAAGATTTTTTGTTTTTGGTTTTTCTGGTTTCTTGTTCGCGGGGTTTAGTGAGACTCCAGCTCTGCATTGAGCCGGCCATTATCCAAAAAATTGTAGCTCGATGACGACTTCAACAGCCGCATGTCAACCTCTTTCTGGCCCCATCGAATCTAAAAGCCATCTTCTACATTACTCCATTCATCTAGTTGGACACTTGGACTCGCATCTTTAGCCAGATTGCCCAATTAGGCAAGTCTCAAAATTGTCCTTTCTCTCTCTGATTATCCCACGAATTTGTCAGTCTCAATTCCCAAATGCCAAAATTAATTTTCGACCCAATAAATGTAAGGTGGCCAGTGCTGGTTTCATAGCCTTAAAAACATGTGTATGTTCACACTCCGGGAACAGCGGCGAAGGAGGAATAAAATTGAGGGTGGGCCGAACTGTTTATAGGTTTAAACTAAGTTAACACAAATTTAGTCTTTTACTCTTATAAAATTTCAAATTCATATAGAAATTATAAATTGGATGGAAACAAACAATGAATAATAGATAAAAAGAAAGTAGGTACCTCGATAATAGAAAGCGCCATGAGTGCGGAGTGGCGATAAGTTATCATATATAAAACATATCAAAATTAGTGATATAATAGAAAATTATGAATGGCAATAAAAATTTAGATCATATGAAACATACCAGAATTAAACTAATTTGAATTATGAGACAATAGAAAAAAGATGGCATCCATTTCCACATTATATTCCAACCAATCGAACTTATTATATTATGATTCTTGAAAGGACCACGACTGTTTGCCATCCAATGTTCTCCATTATAACAAAATCTATAAATAAATTATTAATTTCTGTCAATACAAAGCAATAAATCTATGAATTAATTATAAGGACTAAACTATCAATATACATTGAATCTAAAAATCTATAGTCTAAACTCTAAAAATACTAAATCGATAAGGAACAACTAGAGAAAAATTCCTCACTATCTTTTTGTCTCATTCGGTCAGTCCACCAGTCAGATCCGACTCAGCCGCTCAGCGTCTCCCCCTATTTCACTTCATCTCGGTCCCACTGTCTCTCAATCAATCAGTCTCACACAGTCACACTTCACTTCTCATCTACTATTCTCCAGGCAAGCAGTAGCGCGGGGCGTAGTAGCATAGCCTTCTCGTGGGCACGGTGCTCCTCCGTGGTGCCGCCCCCAGATCAGCTTCCCCTCAGTCGGCTCGCCGCCAGATCTGGCTCCTCGGCTCTAGTCTGGTGCTCCTCTGCGGCCCCGCCCCCAAATCAGCTTCCCCTCTTTGTGTTGTGTTGTGCGCCGGTGTCGGGACCCATATTTTACAATTCGGATTCCTCTGTGATTCCACCGCACTATTCCCTGGATCAGTAGATAGTGCTCACAGTTTACAGTTCTGAATATCAAATTACATATCATGCGGAAGTGTAAATATAATAGTAGACTTACTCATGGGCCGATTAGGCCGAAATCATTACATTGCAGCAGCGGAAGAACGAAGTACGCAAGTGGGACCTTCAGGACATGCTCACAGGCAGCCAACTGGAGGTTCGCGACCTAGCCCTTGATGACTTCATCTTCTTCTCCATCATAACCAATAGTATTGCTGAAGCGTAGTGATCTGATTCCTGCTTCTGGATTTGTTATGAGAGCGAGTGTGAGCACACTAACCACCGTGCTCCGCGAGCCAATACACAGGATGCAAATAAATAGTATGCATGGCTTATCAAAGGAGACTTTTAGCAGCATTATTATCCTTAAATCATAGTGTTATTAATTCTACCTAAACTCCACATGGCGATTGCCTTAATTGACTTAATCTACCAAAGACACACTTTCCTTACTGATTGTTGTCTAAGACTCCAAACAGCGAGTATCATCATTACTTACTCTACCGAATATACTCTTTCCAAATTGATTGTTGTCTAAGACTCCAAACAGCGAGTGACATCATTTAATTATTCCATTGATCATACACTTTCTATATTGATTGCTGTCTAAAACTCCAAACAGCGAGTGACATTATTTAATTAATCCACCGATCATATACTTTTTTTATTGACTACTGTCTAAAACTCCAAACAGCGGATAACATCAATTATACAATCTACCAATCAATTGTTGCCTAAATCTCCAAACAAGCGACATCATTTATCTAAAATCATTTATTTTATCCACCAATATCTTTGTATTCTAAATTACTAGCAATCCAATCCTTTTGTTATTGATCCACAACCATAATCTGCTCTTCCAATAATCAACCTTAATTTTCATCATCTATCTCTATCTAATTCACTAGTATACCTTCATCGAGAATATCATTGATCAAGATTTTAATCCAATAATTGTTATCATTCCTCCATTATCCCCAGTAATTCAATTCATCCATCTAATATTTGATCCAATCCTATTAATCCCATTATTGCCAACATCTTCCAAGAATTTATATTAGATATCAATATTGTAATCCAGCAATCTCTTTGCACTCTCTAATTCTCCCAAAAATCATTTAAATCATCTATCTAGTATATATATATATATATATATATATATATATATATATATATATATATATATATAGGCTCCACCAATTTATTTATCCCAGAATCCACTCTATCGTTTCCTATTTATGATCGACATGAATCCACCAATACCTTTATGTGTATACTGCTAACATCCATCTCCTTTACTCACGACCCTGTTTATTCCTTCTATATTTTATTTTGTAAGAATAGAAGCGTCATTTATCCTAGGTTGTTTTTCTTCATCAATGTCTTTAATTTGCATTTAGTCTTTTAGAAAATTTTTCAAATCATATCAGATCAATCCCATACGAACTATTCCAAATTTAAATCTTCAAATAATCTCATTTGTACCTTAATTAAATTTTATTAGCCTTCCTGGATTCATTCCTTAATTTTCTCTAAATTTTTCCTAATTATTTTCTATTTGGAATGGTTAAAGAAAACAAAAATAAAAATATGGCCTCAGGGAGACTCGAACCTACGACCTGAACCTATACTCTATACTCGGCTAGCCATCAGAGTCTCTGGTGTTTCGTGATATGTATGTGGTGGGATGTTTACTAAAGCAGAGCAGTCGGCCAGCAAAATTAATTAAAACCTAACCTACTACTGCGAAGAGGAGATTCAAACTCGGGCCTGCGGGGAAAGCGCACGCTGCTAGCCACTCGGCCACTCGTTGTTACCTGATGGAAGCGGTCAGCGCTATTAGATGAAGTGAGGGGCGGCGCAGAACAGAGGAGGTCGGGGACGGCGGTCGGGCGGCGGTGTCGGCGGTGCCGGCGGCGAGGGGCAGCCGGAGTGGAGTCGGGGAGTGCTAAAATGAATTGCCAGAGCTGAGGGGGTGCTGAAGGTGGTGGCGTTGGAGTCTGGGGAGACCTGAGGCGGACTGACGGCGAGTGGCGGCGACGTGGGGAGCTTCACGGTGCCGGCGGGCTACCGGGGACATGGAGCTCTGGCGTTGGTCGGAATAGGTCGGGGGCATCAAGGAGTCACTCCCGCCGCGATGAATTGGTGCGAAATCGATCGAGGAGGCAGCGGTAGTGGAAATGGCGGCGACGGCCGGAAATTGGGGATAGGCGGTCGGCGACGCTAGAAGCTTGGGGAGACCGATTGGCGGGGGTGTAAAGTGAAGTAGAGCGCGACGGTGCCGCGGGGAGCCTCGGCTAGCCTTATAGCTGGAGAAGCAGGAGACGAGCGGTAGGGATGGACCGGTCGGTGCCGGCGCCTCTTCTCGCCGCCGCCGGCCCGGCCGGCCGAGGAGGAGGTGGAGGTCACGGCGGCGGAGGCGCGGCGCTTGGTGCGGCTTGTGGGGGTCGGGCGCTCAAGCGGCGGCTGAGGTACGGGCGGGACGAGGTGGTCGGCTACGGGGAGCTCCTCGACGCCTGCGTGGAGGCCGGCGCCGCGCGCACGCACGGCGAGGCGACGAACAGAGCTGGCCAACAGGCCAACGTTGAGGGCAAAAGGGTCAGTTCAAGACATTAAATGAAGAAAATGGCAAAACAAAGCACAAAGCACTCAAGTTTGTGGCATAATAACAAATCCACTCAAGTTTGTGGCAAATGAGAGTATGGCGCTTAAGTTTATGGCATGAGAGCAATTTTCCCATGAATAAAGGGTGTTTGTATGGGACTTGTGCCATGGTTTTTAGCTCTATCTGATAAGTTTTGACTGAAAATAAATGGTTTTAATTGAAAAAAAAGGGTTTTTAGAAGGAGATGTTGAGTGATGCAAAAAGTAGGGAAGAGATGCTATGCGGGACGGGAGCAAACGGAATAGGGTGCGTGACACGCAAGCGAGATAAGAACGAGAGAAGTGGAGAAATCACTTTAAGAAGCCAGGTGTCTTCAAGCAAAAGCCAATACAAATATCCTCTAAACAGTGTAGAAATCTTGTTTAGAGTGCCATCCTCGTCACAACGGGAGAGAGGTGCAAAACTTCAAATTTGTGTGCACGCCTTCCTTGCGAGCTTTCGCCGATCGTAACCATGGCCGCCGGTCAGCATCTCTGTCCGTCTGTCGCCAGACCCTCTCCATTCTTCTATGACGTTTTCGCCAGTGTTAGGTGGGTGAGGCCTATTGCATTCTAAATGGAATTTTAGATGTCTTTAGTCTTTGTTCTTCTCTTCTGAATTGTTAGTCAGATTTTTTTTACCATCGGACTGACTCACCCGAACAATGATAGTGACATTTATGTTGGAAATCGACACTATGCTAAGTTGGGTATAAATAAATCCTCTATAATTTTCTTTCGATGAATAACACTACTATCAAGATGTAGGTTTTACACATTAATATAGATTATTGACAATCTACTTTCCATTGTCGTGATCATCGGCATTCATGATGCTGTTGCAAGATGCAAAGTCTACGGCGAGAAAAATAAAGAAGTCCAACATATTCTTCAACTTAAGGACTTGATAGTAACACGGTTTTAATCTAGAATCTTAAGTGTTAAAGTTGGGTACTCGTCTAATTTATCTATAAGTTAATATGAATCAAGAGAGATTTTTTCTTTAAAAAAGCTACAAATTCATACAGCCTCCCTTCTATTTTATATATTGTTTTAGAATGTGTGTCGTTAATCTTTTGAAACTTTGATCAGAAATATACATAAGTATTTATATTTCATGTAAAAACTATATTAGTAGACTTGTTATCAAAAGTATTTATATGTCACTATATTTTTGATAACTTTTCTAACATATAATTACAAAAGGAATGGTCAAAGGGATGCATTAGAGACAGTGTTAATGTTTAAAATGGTAAGTAAAGAAAAAAAAAGGCAGTACCTAGCTTGAAGGTTCAATCCTACTTCCCACAATATATCTGCAAGTGAGTTCGCCTTGTTGCAAAAGTGCCCGCAATTTTAGGCATGTGCAATTGGGTGCACTCGAATGTGTTTGTATGCACAGTTGTACTAAAAATTGACATTTTGTTAGGGATGATTGCGGATCCCCTTAATTATCGCCCTATGTTTAGAAAAGCATATCTATAACTTATTTCATGGCATTTATACCCACAAGTTATCTCGGTTTGCACAGTCCCCTTATCAGTTTCTTTGCTAGTTTTGATGGAATAACATTTAACAACCTATTGCCTCCGTTTCCTGCTACTTCTCATTTTAGATATCAACACAGTATCCAAAAGTGGAAAAGTTGGGATGAAAATGAAGGATGGACTCAAATAACTAAACTAAATTGATACAAGCATAATCTTTTACTTTTGTGCAATCCAAATTCATACGCAGATAGAAAAGAAGCAAAGTAGAAAAAAAGGGAGAAATACAATGAAGGTACATCACTGTTGGAAAGTGCATCCCAAAAATATATAAATATACTTCTAGTGAGTAGCGATCTATCATCTGTATATCAAAATTAGTGATACAATAATAAATTATAAATGATCATAAACATTCAAAATAAACGAAAAATACCACTAAGGTGCTACTTTAAATCACGAGGCAAATTCATTCTAATGATTATATTATCATCAATGCTTTTAAATCTCTCTCGCTCGGTTTAACACACCATCAAGTCATTGAGCCACTTATTAACTACTTTGTTGCGTATGGGGACCTCTCCATAGTGACTTGAGGAGCTGACCCACACCCACACAACTATCCAGGATTCGGATGAACGTATACAGAGTTGATACAGAGCACATCTTGTGATTACATTAGTAAACTAAAGTTTGATGCACAAGTATGACTTAGTAGTCAGAAGTAGTTTTACAAGGCCCTCAGGTTAAATTTACTTGGGTTACAAGTCAAAAACTAGAGAACTTGAAGGCACAGAACCGGTCGGAGGTTCCTAGTATAAGGCACTCGGAAGCTCTGACCAATACTCCGCAGGCTACACTTGAGTGTAGACACAACCTAGAATTGTGAAATCATCTCCGATAAAGTAGTCTTCACATGCAGCTGCTTCTTCTTGATAGTACTCGCTGTCTGAACCAAAATATGCAAGAATAAGTATAGGAGTACTCAACAAGCCACAATAACAACTTTCATAATGCAATGCAATGATTCAATGATAGTTTACCAAGGTGAGCTTAACAAAATCCTATTCAGACTAGTATAATATCCCATTAAGTTTCTTAATAAAGCGTTTCAGTTAAACGAAGGTAGATTTTATAAAAATTTATTAGGAGATTCTTAACTTCTTTCTAACGAATCTCATACTAGAGCACAACTATACAACCGACCAGCATGTTTACACAAAATGACCACTAGCGCACCAGCTTTATGCATTAGTTGAGAATCACTCCTTGACACAACTCCATTTACTCGAAGTACAACACATTCAAAATAGTTCCAAATCTCTGTAGAGAGTACCCATCTTTACGCATAGGATACCACGACTTACCTGGAAGTTGGGATAATAGAACTCATGATTGATTCACAATACCAGTGTCACCCAATACATAGAAAGATCCCCTCTCAACAGTAGCCCGCTAGACCTATGTTCGGGTAACTCGTCCACTCATTCGCAGGGGTCATACTGTGGCATAGGTTGGTCTGTTGAAATCATCAACACCAAACATACCCCGCCAATGAAACTACTACAAAAGTCAAGTTAAGTCCGATAGAGCAGCTATGTGGTTGGGTGATGATTATGCCTTTTCCATAGCACTACACTTATACCTCCACCACTGGTCGAGCGGAATCCACCAACTCCCATGGCATGAATCACCATGGACCATGGTCATTGGTGCAACCATATTGTACCAGGGCCAACAACAACCAAGAACACTCTAGGCGAGTGATCCAACTTAATTCTCCATGCTCCAACATCGGAGCACTCAAACAGACCTCGACCCATCAACTCGTGAGGGTGGGCAAGGCAATAGTAATAATAATGGTAGATTTTTTATTCTACTGACACTATTCTAATCTATTGACCGACATTCAATCTAAATGCTACAAGAAAGAGTTAGGATAGAGCAAAATTTGAAGGGTGGTGATATAAACATGTACTAGATTGAAGAGCATAACTAAGCAAGATTAATCGAAAGTGTTTGATAGCAAATAACATTTGCATGTAAGGATATGAAAGTAATCCCCATATAAAATATACCCAACTACTAGGACTCAACATGATCAAGTTCGTGACTTGCCTTGCAACACATAACCTTCACTACTCACTGTAGAGTAGTCCTCGGGGCCTTCTTCTCTGGCTCCTAGAGTTTGACGGTCTGATCGTAATCTAGCACAACACACAAAACACTAAAGAAGCCTATTGCAACAAAGACGACATGCAAACAAAACCCAGCAAGAAAACAGAAACAAAGACCATAGGCTTTGGCAAAAATGAGAAGAGAAGTGAAGGGAAATAAGGGCAGGCAGGTTCTTGAACTTGGCTTCACACATGCTCACATGCGAAACGTAGGTCCCACGTGTCAACAGTAATCAAACTTGGTGACGTGGCACTCATGCACAAGTACAGCAAGAGGACGACGAAAAATGAGGCTGGCGTAGGATAGACAAGGCAGTGCACTATAGGGCAGAGTGGCTGGGAACGATTGGAGCTCTGAGCTAAGATTGGTGACTAGCACTCAGGTAAGGCGACTACCACTGGTCAAGGGCTCTGGTCAGAAGACCCAGTCATAATTGAATGCTCGAAAGACAAGGAAGAAGGCTTTGGGGCTCCAACTACTCAGGAATATTTAGATAATACTAGGGGAAGAAGGGACAAAAAACCAGACTAAGAAAAAATAAGAAAAACTAAAGAACAAACACTTAAAAGAACGGAAGAGATCTTCATTAGTTTTGGAAATTTTGGGGCATCACATTACCCAAATATGTTTTGATAATATTCGTTGCTAAAAATATTCTCTCAACAAATGTCGTTGCCACTGAAAGGATCAATATCAACTCGATGAGGCAATACACTAATAGGAAAGTTCTATCTTTTTTGTTCCGACCATGATTTTGAGAAAGTTTTGTAATATCACGACATCCATGAAATTACACACTTCTCCTAATATGGTATTAATTTACCAGAATGAAATGATTAAAGCATATGGTATTAATTTTCCACCTTTGGTTTATAATGACCGAGTTTCTTGTCTAAGCAGTTCTACCATTTTATAGAATTATCAAACAATATTATAATCTCAATACTGAGATAAGGGATCCTAAGGTGACACAGGTACAGGGATTTCAACATCCAATGAGGGTATAACAATGTCGGTATAGCTAATAAGCTTAAGAGAAGCTATCATTTTATATAAAAATAGCAGCGCATGTAAATTTAAAACAGTAAATAATTTTCATAAAACTTGGATCAAAATGTTCAAGGAAGACTTGTCTTCTGCGGCTGGGGTCTCTTCTTGCTGGTCAGGAACTTCTTTGATGACATCAGGTTCTACGCGCAAAATAAGAAAGCACAAATAAATAACTACAAATAAAATAAAAAATATATAATATATACTTTAAGGAATATTAGGATTATATATAAATTTAGAAACTTGAATCACTGGATTCGGAGTTCGGACGATGAAGAATGAGCAATCGGAAGATCGAATGGAATGGACATTGTTGGAAAATATCAAACGAGGGAGTATTCCTAGGAATATTCTTTTTGGCTGGATTTTTGGGTTTATTTGTGAGTATGACGTGTGGGGCCCACTCGTCATTGACTTGAAGGCAAACAAGTAAAGCAAAGAACAAATAGTTCTTCGCTAGATGCATAGCATGCATGATGCATAAGGGCAGCTCTTGCTATGGCAGCTTGCCGGCGAGGTAAGGTCAGGGGAGTGTGGCGAGGGGGCAAAACGGAGAGGTGGCTCACCGGGGAACAGATGGCCACTGGCGGTGTGGGCAACACCCAAAACGACCGACGACATGATGAATTGGGAAGACAAGGCACGAGCATGGAACACATTGAAAAAGGGTGAGCATAGGCGTGACATCGACCCAAGGAATGCAATGGTGTGCTTGGTTCAGCCGAAGGATGAATGAATTGGCCTAGCCATTGCGACGTCCATGGAAACTAAGGGGTGCTCTGGTGCGGGACTTTCTCAGTGATGCATTAAACAAACAGAGATATGGAATACGTCGAGGGTGTGATGGTGATCATCCAGTAGCAGGGAATTAGGTTTTGACTCATCGAAGGCGATGAATCGATGACAGTGGATGTAATAGATCGGTTTTTAGGGAAAACTCGATTCCCGCCAAACGGCTACACGAAAGTCAAATGAACTTCACATGTGGGTGGAAGATACACGGGAACACGAAGTGACATGAAATGAATTTGAAGAAATTCACTAAAGGCACTCGGAATGCGAGTTGGAGCGACCAACAATTTCGGAACGTAGGGCTCTCGGTGACAGCTGTATTCTGGGGTTTGAGGAGACTTGGCATGGGTTGGGAAGTGTTAAGAGCGGTCAAGGGGTCGCATACAAGGGCTCGAAAGAGATAGAAATGGACTCGAATTTGTGGGTTTCAGTTTTGAGTTAGTTTAGGAAAGTATGAGATAAAAAGCAAATAGATGACCGAATCACAAAGGTACTGGAAGAAATGGTTTCCTTGTGCAATTTGGAATAGCTTCCATTTTGGCAAGGCATTGAAATGATGCTCGGTTGAGAAGTCGGCTTGGGGAGGGAGGCACCATGGCGTATAGGCGCAGTTGGGGGAGCCTTTGTAGGTACGAAATGGTTGAGGGCAAAGCGTGTGTTCTCGTGAATGCAACCGAAGGGCGTGGCTCGATTACTCGGCATGGAACGCAAGTTGCGGAAGAAGACAAGAGGGAAGAGATGTGTCGTGTTGAGGCAACGAGTAGGCAGGAGTTGGTAGCAGCAGAGAGGAATGGTGGGCACGATGTCAGAAACTGGGAGCATCACGACCATGGCAGAGCTGGTGCGGGTGTGCGGAGGTGGAAGATGAACTGTGTGAGTAGGCCATACTCGGTAGTGAGAGACAAATGGCTGAGAGGGTTGGGTAATTTTTAAACCTAGAAAATTTGCTCCAAAAATTATAAAACTTTTTGTGGAGCCTCTTAACATATTGCAAATGATTGCGTAAATTTTTTAGAGTTTTAACTTCTCTTGATTTTTCTAGAAAAATCTAAGGCTTATGTTTGAATTTAAATACACTTGTTTGATTCAAATAATTTCTAATCTTGCTTTAATATTTATTTTTAGTGCCAAGATTATACTTGTGAGCTTTTATAATGGTTTCCACCAAACGTTCTCTCATGCCACTTTTAACTATCTTTTCCAACATTTGATTTGGATTCAATTTGATTTATTTTTATGCACTTTTGATTTTTGAAAATACTTTTTCCAAAGAAATTGCAATAAAAGCCAAGGGAGACAAAATGCATGCAAAATTTTTAATTATCCTCATTTTTATATTCTTTAGGATTTCAGGATGTTACACCAGTCTGCCTTGGCCTTTGGCTCTGCCTCCCCTCCCCATCTCCCCTCCTCCATCCCCCTCAGTTCCTTCCCTGTCCACCTTCCTCCACAACCCTAGGCTTCGGATCCTTCTCCATCAGCTCTGGCACTGTCACCCCATCATAGACGACACGATAGATCCCTCCCCGCCTCCTCCGACCCTCCTCTATCCAATGCTCCCCTCTCCCCCCTCCCCTGCTCCGGGCTCTGGCTCCTACTCGATCGGCATTGGCACCACCATGATCCCAACGCAGACAGCAATCAACAGATCTCCTCCCCTCCTCTGCTGACCAATGCCTCCTTACGCCACTACCTCGGCTTCCTCGTGCCTCCTTGCATTACCAATCATCACTCAGGACCCTCAGGTGCACACTCTCCACTCGATCCTCCTTTGATTTTGCATCTAGAGATTGGTGGGTTGGGACAGTGGGGGTGAATATGCTAGTTGCTATTGGACCTTGTGGACTTGTGGTTGTGGGTTGACTTCCTGAGAAAGTCCATATCTACCCTTCTTCCCAGAGGCAGAGCCGTCGGCTACTCGATGGAGGGTACAGTACTATAAAACAAACTATACTGAACACTTCATCACCAACAGTTCATAGAGAATCGTCTATATTGTAATTATCATAGACGGTTTTACAAACATGAGCGTCTATGTTACTAGCGATAGCTAGAACTGTCTGTGATAATTGCAAACGTTACAAACAATTTTTAATTAGAATCGTATGTCATATTATCAAAGTCGATTATTAATAAGAACCATTTGTGATAATTATGTATCATAAAAGATTTGTATTTGGAACTGTTTATGATACGTATCTCTTGTATTCATGAATGGCGCTTCGTCTCCCTGATGCATGTGTCTCTTCGATTGTTTCGGCTCCTCGATGCATCTCTTCATCTCACGTGCTAAATATATTCCTTGTCTTTATAAGGATGATCATCCACCATACACCGAAGATGAATCCCTACATTGATCGCTAATACACATCTATTCCCAAGCACAAATTACGGCCTCTTCCTTGTCGCCAGCATTGATGGCCTATCTGGCCATCCTGTACAAGCACCTTGCTGGCCAATGAGGAGGTGCTGGGGAGGAGGCAGTGTGCTCAAAGAGGAGGCACACCGGGGAGGAGGCGGCGTGCTCGGGAAGAAGGTGTGCTTAGGGAGGAGGCACGTTGGGGAGGAGGCATCCCCGAGCTCTTAACATATCCTCTTGAATCTTATTAGCTCTTTCAATCTACCCATCAGTCTAAAGTGATAAGTAGTACTGAAATTCAAATGGGCACTCATGGATTCATGCAGACTACCAAAATCGAGAGGTAAATTAAGATCCTATGTTTGAGACAATATTCTTTAGCACTCCATGCAAACTGGCAATCCTTGACATATACAACTCTGCCAAGCAATCTCTAGTGTAGGGGTTTTCACCAGGATAAAGTGAGCAACTTTTGTTAAACAATCCATTATTACCCAAATAGAATCACAACCCAACTTAGTCTTAGGTAAACCGGTAATAAAATCTATACCAATTTCTTCCCACTTCCACTCAAGAATCTTTAGGGGTTGCAACAAACCTACTGGTTGCTGATGCTCTGCTTTTACTCTTTGGCATACATCACACAACGCAATGTACTCAGTGATTTCTTGCTTCATACTTGACCACCAAAATCTATCCTTAAGATCCTGATACATCTTGGTGCTTCCAAGATGAATTGAGTGCTTTGAATCGAGAGTCACCTTGAGTATCAACTCCTTTACTCTTCCTTCAGGCACACAAATCTGATATTTTAACCACACTATTTCTTGGCTTATTCTCCACTAAGTTTTGATCTTTCCCATGCTTCATATTGAGCTTGATTTCCTTAACACCCGTGTCATCTTTCCGAGCTTCTCGAATATGATTTTTCCAAAGTAGGCTTTACTTCCATACTAGCTAAGAACCCTTAAAAAATAAATTCCAATCTCAACTTCTGAAATTCCTTATAGGTCTCTATTCTACTTTTCTTAACCATCATGTTATTGCAGTAACTCTTCCTACATATATCATCTACTACCACATTGGCCTTGCTTCGGTAATAATGGATTCCAACATCATAATCCTTAATTAACTCTAACTATCTTATTTACCTCATATTCAGATATGACCGAGTAAAAATATATTTCCAACTCTTATTTGTATATATCTCACTGCGATTACCATGTAACACCTCAGCTTCTCAACAAGTCCAAGATGTCACCTACTATCACTATCGCTACCAATTTAAATATATAAACAGGTATTAACATCATCTAGATAACAAGAACAACTTTCCACCTAATCCTACACCTAAAATTCAGCAACATAAAAACAAACATAAATCAAACTTAATATGCACCAATTAAATACCCAGAGCCACATAAATAAGTCCCAACTATGCAATGCATCATCTAGCAATATTACGTACTGAAAGAAAACTAAGGGAAACCATAAAGTATCCATTTATTACAAATAAGTGGCGCTCAATTATTCATAACCAAAAAAGATGTAAAGGTGAGGTGAAAAGATATCAAGTGCACGTATCCATGTGCTACAATCACCCATGCATGTTACCTTCAACGTTCACCTAAGAACAATAAATAATACAAAACAGAATAATAAGCGAGGCATCATCACATTAACAAGTCATATCCATTCAACATCACCTCAATTCTCCGCATTCCCATTATCAGTAAATGCCACATGATACTCGTGGAATCTGGGGGATATTTGTGCGAAATAAAACACAATTCAATCTATTCAGTTCAAGCCAGTTTAGCTTGTTTTCAGTCCTTGGTACGGATATCTATTGATCTAGAATGTTTTGCATGTCCACGGTATGTTTTGAGAGGTGGGAGATGGATGCAAAAGAGCTGCATTGGTGATGAATATTCAATTACGTTTCAAAGAATTTTGCATGCACACTACACAGGAATGATAGCCATAAGACATTCAAGCATTCTTTGTTTTTTTCCCCTGTTTTGGACTTCTTTTATGCAATAAAAAGAGATGACAATAGATATGACACACAAATGAACACTCAGTGAATTCGCTTGTTTTCAGTCCTTGGTACGGATATCTATTGATCTAGAACGTTTTGCATCTGCACGGTATGTTTTGAGAGGTGGGAGATGGATGCAAAAGAGCTGCATTGGCGATGAATATTGAATTACGTTTCAAAAGAATTTGGCATGCACACTACACAGGAATGATAGGCATAAGACATTCAAGCATTCTTTGTTTTTATTCCCTGTTTTGGACTTCTTTTATGCAATAAAAATTACACACAAATGAACACTAAGTGAATTGCCACAAAATGGAAAGAGTGTGATAAGGAAAATTTAAAGCTTTCCAGATGAAACTGCAAAAGAGTAGAGGCTTAATTAGCTTCTAATTGAGTGGCTCACACGAAACTGAAACTTGGGGACCTAGTTAACAAGCCAGTTGCATGATGGTTTTTTGTTTTTTGGTTTTTGATCTCTGCAAATGCAGGCTAAACTGACCAAACATGAGCAAGAGCATTCTCCGAATATAGGACACCTAAAGGCACTGTCCAAATGCGCATCTACATTTGCCCCTTTTTTTGGCGACCACATCTACATTTACTTTGACCGGTTAAAGAATCTGATCTGCTCAAGGCCAGAGAAGAATCCTACTCCATCTTACCTAGGACGAACTCATTCGATTAAATAACCCCTAAAACCAGCAAAACAAAACAAAAAAAATCTCTCTTTTGGCCTAAGCCGAGCGGGGAATCAATACCACCAACACAACCAGAAGACAACAAAAGGGTTAGGACTGTCGCTAATTGGCTCCCAGTACATGAAGAATGCAGCACATCTCGAAAGCAACAAGGCCCATGAATTAACCCTCGAACCAAAAAAAGGCCCAGAAAGCGTAGAAGAAATCATCTCTGCAAGAACAAGAGGTGGAAGATGGAAGCGGTCATCGGCGGCAAATTAACAAAGAACAAGAAAAAGGGAAAGGGAAAGAGGGAACTCAGTGGCAGTCCACAGCGACCGGGAGGTAGATCGGGGGCACAGGACACTGGATAGGTAAGGACAAGAAGGTTCAGCGCTAGCCGTGACCCTCGTACTGGCCACCTCCCCACCGTTCGCAGCGCCTGCAGCCTTCTGGCCCTCTACCCGCCGATGTGGCCGTCGGTCGCCTTAAACTTGATCGGCGGTGGCGGAAGGAGGCGACGGAGATAGCAGGGAAGGAGAGGGGAGACGAAAGAGGGCGTCCGTACGGCGGTGGCGCTGCACCTGGCGGGGTGACGCGGCAGAACCTGGCGAGGGCGTTCGTGGATTGGGGGCGAAGGGACACCGGCCATGGCGACCGACGAGCAGGTCGAGAGCGGCGTCATAAGCAGACCGGCGGCAGCGGCGTCTTCTAGGGCGAGGTGAGCGGAGGGAGAAGGGGAATGGAAGCCGCCGGGCAGGTGAGCGGAGGAGGCGGGGAGCGAAGCGAAAGCGAGAGCGAGGGGAGGAAACGGCGGCGCCCGGAAGGGGATCGGCAGAGGAGGGTGGAAATGGAGGGCACGGAGTCTGGCACGGACGGTCGGATGTGAAGAACCGGAGGGCGTACGGCGTTCGGGCAGTACGGCATCGCCGGGAGGCCTCCAATCCTCCGAGCTTTAAGGATTTCTATTATACCGAACTTTCTTATTTGGATCCACTACTAATGTTTGCCTAATTTTGTATTTACTAGTTGACACTTGCGAGCATTAGTTTATATATAACATTTTAGAGAAAATATATTCAAAATGACCGAAACACCTCTGTATTTTTTTTTATAGAAAGATTGACCTGCCAGATTTTTTTGAAGGTTTTAGGAGTGTAAATATGCTTCATTAATTTGAACTTTCGAATTTGCATATATATAAAGTTTCTAGATTGTGCAGACATGAAAAATGATATTTAAATTTAAAACAGTAACTTGGTATAAATTCTTATTTTATATGCTTCAAAATTTTAAGGTTACAACCTCTGAAATTCAATTCAGAAATTTGAATTTCACGATTAAGTTTTTAACTACAGAATGCACAGCATTTGATATTCCCATATATTTTTACTGACTAATTTTATATTTAATCAATATTGCAGATTTTAAATTCCCATGTTTTGAAGTATCCAATTTATGTTCTTGACGTTTGAGCTTCTATTGTTATGTACTTCTATAACTGCAGCAAGAGTAGCTAAAATTTTTTATCTCCCTGCCATGTAAGCAGAGGCTAAGTTAGTAAAAATTTCTCCGGTAAAGGTGCCGCTCAGTTGGGCTGAAATGGCTTATAGCTGAAATTGTACCGTAGCTGGCTGAAATTACACTGTAGCTGATAGTGCCTTATTTGACGTAACTAAATTTAAAAAAATTAAAAATAGAAAAAAACATGTTAGTCCAACGCAAACAAATATGAGAAAAAAGAACCGGTAAAAAAACTCAAAAAAGCTAGAACAAGATAAAATTTAGGAATAGTGGAAAATACACTAGAAGCTGAAGCCGAAATAAACAGAGCCAAAAGTTGCAATGGTGACCGACGAGTAGATCGAGAGCGGCGACATAAGCAGACCGGCAGCAGCGGCGTCTTCTAGGGCGAGGTGAGCGGAGGGAGAAGGGGAATGGAAGCCGCCAGGGCAGGTGAGCGGAGGAGGCAGGGAGCGAAGCGAAAGCGAGAGTGAGGGGAGGAAATGGCGGCGCCTGGAAGGGGATCGGGAGAGGAGGATGGAAATGTAGGGCACGGAGTCTGGCACACGCGCACAGACGGTCGGATGTGAAAATCCGGAGGGCGTAAGGCGTTCGGGCAGTACGGCATCGTTGGGAGGCCTCCAATCCTCCGAGCTTTAAGGATTTCTATTATACCGAACTTCCTTATTTGAATCTACTACTAATGTTTGCCTAATTTTGTATTTACTAGTTGACACTTGCGAGAATTAGTTTATATATAACATTTTAGAGAAAATATATTCAAAATGACCAAAACACCTCTGTATTTTTTTATAGAAAGATTGACCTGTCAGGTTTTTTTCAAGGTTTTAGGAGTCTAAAATATGCTTCAATAATTTGAAACTTTCGAATTTGCATATATATATATATATATATATAAAGTTTCTAGATTATGCAGACATGAAAGATGATATTTAAATTGAAAACAGTAACTTGGTTTAAATTCTTATTTTTATATGCTTCAAAATTTTAAGGTTACAACCTCTGAAATTCAATTCAGAAATTTGAATTTCACGGTTAAGTTTTTAACTACAGAATGCACTGCATTTGATATTCCCATATTTTTTACTGGCTAATTTTATATTTAATCAATATTGCAGATTTTAAATTCCCATGTTTTGAAGTATCCAATTTATGTTCTTGACGTTTGAGTTTCTATTGTTATGTACTTCTATAACTGCAGCAAGTGTAGCTAAAATTTTTATCTCCCTGCCATGCAAGCAGAGGCTAAGTTAGTAAAAATTTCTCTGGTATTTAGCTCCTCTTTCCTCACACGCAGGTCCCACAGCTAAATTAAAGTGAACAAAACCTGATTCTAACACCACCCATTTCTCTCATTGCTCCCTCTCCGCTCCACTCCCCTCCCTTGCACTTTTTAATCCCCATACTCCTCCCACCGTTTTTTCTATCTCCATTTGCTTTGTAAATATGTTAGTTCCTACTCTGGACTTGTCTAGATCAAAGGAAAATTGTTAGCCCCGGTGGTCCCACAAGGATCGAACTTCTAAGTGTCTTCAATGAAGATTCCATGCCTCCTACTGTACCTCAAGCACTGCACAGTCAGTCAGTCACCGAGCAAATAACATGCTGCGACCAAATTTCCTTGTTTTCAATCCCTGAAATGATCTGTTGGTGTCTTGCAGGTAAGCAACACCCTCCTTGATCCCGAAGATCCAGTTTGTCATCTCAAATTGCTTGTCAGTCTACATCGTTCATGCCACCCGGTTAAAATTCCCGTAAATAGTTTGCATTTCTCTTATTAGTTCACCGACCCGAACAACACACAGGAATTTAAGCCTCGTGACCTAGTGGGGTCTGGGTTGGGCGTCCCACTGTCAGTAATTCAATTATCTTCAGAAAACCTTTGTGAACGCTGCAAATCTAACTTTAAATTTTAGATATTTAAAACATTATATGTACAAAAAAAATGTTTTAGGGCACCCTTTACCTTCGTTTGTACCTTTGTACAATGCCATTCACCTTGAGAACCTCAAGAAACAGGACATATAGGATGAGATAACAAGTGCAAACCAATAGTGAGATGCAACCACGAAAAGGGTTGCTGCCAAAATCACTTGAAAAATACCACAAACAAAACAATTGTGGATGCTCTTCACAATTTATTTTACCTATGTGTAAAAATTTTATGTGTAAAATTTTTAGTTCAAATTCTACATATGTGTAAATTTTTTAAATTAAATTCAATCTATGTTGATAGTATTAAAATTATGAAAAATATACAAATAATAAAGGAAAGGGAATATGATAATAAAAAGGCAAACGTCACTACTAAAAGATATCTTTTATTTTTTTTCCCAACAGATAGGGTTCTCAGCACTAAATATTACGTGAAAATGTGAATCTTGTGAAAATTTGCATTTTCATCAAACATAGAAGTTTCTAAAAATTCTCAAAAAAAATTACCAAATGTAGAGTAGGGTGTGTTCTATATGTCTGCAAAAATCTTATGATTAAACTGAATGACATTTGTGAGATACGAAAAATAAAATTCTTTGTCAAAACAGTGAAAAATTATTTCAGCAAGTATTTATCTCTGTATAGTATATGGCAAACACAATTGAATTTGATCATTGCAGAGATACAAAAAATATCCTTCCCCACGTCTCATAATTGTTCAAAGTTTGATTTTCCTGGAATTTGGACCAATTTGCATTTTCAGCGGATACACCGCCTACAAATTACGCAACAATTTTCTGGAAATTTCATGTTGATATAGTGCCACAACAAAATAGTTTTCATGATTACACTTAATTGTTAGTTTGCACTCGATATCTAGTGCCCAGAGCAAATAATGTTAGGTGTTATCATGCTAAAACTGTTGATTCGAGAATCAAATCAGCACAAAAATATTGCGCAATACACCTACATATCACCTAGTGGGCTAGCGTTTTATAAAATTGAAAATGCAAACTCGGTCGGATCAGGAGAACCAAAAATTTGAAATTTGTGGCAAGTTAAAAACTAAAGTAAAAAGAAGAAACAAAGTTAATGTTAACAGAAAATTTTTCCTTGTTGATTTTCTCAGCACCAACGTAGTTTGCACTTGAAAATTTATATATATTGCAGATCATATTGAGGACTACTTAATAAGAGCCTCATGACTGCTAAGTTGGCCCTCGAAATCTTCGACCAGTTTGCACTTGCTTGAGAAGCTTAGACCAGCTAGCAAGTTCTACCACGAGCTCTCAAACACACAAGTACTCGAACACACAAACTCCTAAACCCTTCGCATGTCAAGACAAATCCCGTCAGGCCGCCTCTCTGTGCTCGCTGACGCGTTGGGCCCACTGAAAGGGTTCATCTTCCACCTCGCACGCCTATGTTAGCTCCACCGAGGTAGTAGCTCAAGCTGCCCTCGATTTTAGACATCGCGCTAACAGTTTCTTTACTGTTGTTGCCAACTCCGCTTACCCATCGGCTCAACACGACGGACGACCATAGCCGTGTTGAGATTTTCGACCACAGCTGGGCATTGAGATCTTTGACTGCCACTGTGTTGAAATCTTCGATCGCTGCCATGTCGAGATTTCCGACCGCAGTCGGGCGTCGAGATCTTCGACCGCTGCTGGTGTCGAACTCTACAACTTTCGCTGTGTCGAGATCTTCAACAGCTGCCGTGTCAAGTCTTTGACCATTGACATTGTTGAACTCTTTGACCACTACCATGGTTGAAATCTTCGAACGCTATCGCTGTCAAAATCTTTGATCGCAATTGGTATTGAACTCTTCGATCGCTGCCGTGTCGAAGTCTTCGACTGCTGACATTGTCGCACTATTTGACCGCTATCGATGTCGAAATCTTCAGTAGCTGCTTTGTCGAAACCTTCGACCGTAGCTGCGCTCATAATCTTCGACTACTAACCGTAGTCTTGACCTTTGACTAAAGAACTGAAGAGTACTAGAAGTCATAAGTTACAGGACCTAGTCGTTAGTTGGTAGTCAAAACCTATAGTAGATTAGTCATAAGATATATTAGATCAGTCATAATGTAATGCCCTCGACATCGTTTCGGTGTTTATGGAAGTTTTATCGGATCCACGGAGATTTCTTTTTCTTCCATTGAATCGTGAAGGCGAGTGTGGGTTGTGGATTTGTCTAAAGTAAATAAATAAAAGAGAGGGTTGGTGGGCTGTCCAGAGATGGAGGCCAGACTTTTCCACCTCCCACCTTGGGCCCAAGTCAGCCCCTGAGGCCCAGCCACTCCCCCTTGGCCCAGCCACACCTTTTCCCCCTTTCCCCCCTAACCCTAGGCCCTCTCTCCCCCCTTGGCCGCCACCCCCACCCCCAAGTCGCACCCCCACCCTCGTTGCTTCCTTGCTGCACTGCTGAAAAGAAAAGAAGAAGGGGAAGGAAGGAGAAGGGAGGGAAGGACAAGAAGTAGAAGGGAAGGGAGGAGAGGAGAGGAAGGAGAAAGGAGGAAAAGATTTCTCGCATGGGCAAAATAGGTTTGTAATCCCCACCTTTCCTCTCTGTTTTTAGGATGATCTTAGGACGTTGGTTCATCGTTAGAAGGGGATGATCTAAGGGAAACCATCAATTAGTGATTAACCAGTGTTCTGTGCGCAGTCAGATCGGGCAACGTGTTTGTTCGGGTGGTTTAGGAGGTCAAAATGATTTTTCTTGAGGAACCCTTGAACACGAAAGTTGTAGAGGATGCAAAGATCTAGTTTCTATAATTTTTTCAGAATTTGTGGACACGGGGTTTGGGCGCAACAGGGGATTGAAGTCGACTAAGCAGCAGAGCTGGATTTAGAATCCAGTTTCTGATCGTGGACTGATTTAGAGGTCCTAATGAATTTTATGAATTAACTCATAATAACGAAAGTGGTAGATAACATCTAGAACTAGCTTCTAGTATAGTTTTATAATTTTTTGGAGCAATGAGAAGTTTTGATTAGGTCTTGATTACATTACCATTTGTTTTATCTTTATTTAATAGAACTGTTTGTTGAAAATTCCGACCTAGGTAACTTCACAAAGAAGGTTCTGTCGAAATTTGGGTGAGGTGAATGTAGTTTATCTTTGTTTCATTACTTAGTTAGGTAGCATTCCAGGCCATGGTAGGGCTGGGGTGTTACAATTGGTATCAGAGCAGGTATTAGGTCCATGGTAATTGAATTATTAAATTGACACATTGGTGCACAGTAGGATGGGATGGGTCAAGCATTGCATTTATGCTTCCAGTACGTTGTATTGATGATTTATGTTATGAGATGATCTTTTGTGCCTATGATTCAATTATATGATTATTATGTGTGGTGATAATTGATGTCTAGAGATAGAGATTGTGGTGCGGCCATGGGCATGGTCAGGTTATATCACTATACATGGTATTGAAATGGTGAAGGATTTTTCCTTGGGAACTTAGTTTCAGATGTTAGGAATGAGTTATTTAGAAAAGTTTCTCTCTTCCTTGAGTTGAAGTTGGTCAATTCTTATCCTGTGGTGGTGGATGAATTTATCTTGGGTTTGTGGTTCATTGCAGTTGAGGGTTTTCTTTTGGTCTCTACCTGTTCTTTGAAGCAATTATTGTTTTTCGGACTAATGAGACATTTTTGCTACTTGTGAACATTGTTGATTTGCAAGGTTGGTTCCTTCGTGGGAGTTTTGTCTTGTTGTGAAACATGATCCATTTGTTCGCTTGGTATTTTTATTAATGAAAGATTTATGTTGCAAATTCGTTGACATGTGAAAGCCTTGGATCTATGTATTTCTTTTGGATTATTTCGAGTGTTGAAGTTTAATTCCTCTTCTTTTCTGAAAGAGAGTGTTAAAACCTTTTGTGGTGTGTTGCTGTGCTTAAGTGGGAGGTGGTAATCATATAAATTAATTCATAAGGTAATGAATTATCCAGTTGAGATGTTAGTGTGGTGCATAATTAATTTCAACAAGCATTCTTGGAAGTGTAGTTGACTGATTTGATGTCGCCTTGTAATAGTTTTTTGAAGAATTATGATTAAGAATTTGTCTCTACATGATTGGAACTCATGGGGTTATTGAGAAGTATGCAAAAAGAATTAGTATAATTATTATGATTGTTTAAATTTCTATCCTGTTGGATAAATTGAATTTTTTTGTCTGCGGTAATTAATCTGTCCGTTTGGGATCATTAAGTAAGGAGGTGTTGAAGTATTGCCTTAGTAATATTAACCTTTAATTTGTCCTTTATTTAGATACTTTATGAGCATGTACAACTGCTAGGTTCATCTATCTTTCACCATGCTAAATTGTTGAAATATGTATAAAGAAATAGAGGGAGGTTGATGTATTGACTTGTAAAATCTTGTCTTATAGAGCTTATATTATTGAAGTTTGAAGATATTTCATTCTAATTGCTGAACAGAAGGTGGAATGTTGAATCTATGCTCATAATGGTTTTTGAGATTGTCATGTTCTAGTACCAGCTGGTTAAAAGAGTTTTGTTTCAATATTGTGGCTTGTGCACTAGGCTTTTCCTAGATCAAGTAGTTGCAATCTTATTTAGATAATAAAAACATGATGAAGTGATTTATTGTGTTCCTATTGGAAAAGTTTATGAAGGGACATGAGGATATGATGATTCTTGTTAAGAGTGTATTATTTTGATGTTAGTATGATTGTCAGTATGTTGTTGTGATGATAATGTTGAATGTTCTGTAAATAAAAGAATTTGATAACTTCCATGATACTATTTAAATCAAAGTTTTGAGATTTGCGTACGCGATCTTTTGGACATCATGACTTATGGGGTAGCTGAAATTGTTTTGAGCAAAGTGACGCGTTGAGAGATTTTATTAGTTCTTAAGGGATTAATGTGTGGTGGTCCTCAAATCTCTTTTGTTGGAATTGTCAAGGTAATACCGTAATCACATAAAGTTGTTCTCTTTGTTAATGGAAAGAGTGTGGTAAAAGTATTTGAGATTGGAGTCAAGTTGTGTAACTTTTAGAGGTGTGCTTGACTTCTTATTTTCGCCGCATAAGAGTTTGTTGAGTTTAAATGGCAATGCTGTATTCTTATTGGTTGAGATTTAATATTTTCTTCTTGAGGGGCATGTGCCTTCAACTGTGATTTTATCTTTTGTTTTCCAAGATCATTGCTATTTCCCTGGTCTGTTGTCTATTGCAAATGGTAACATATTCCCATGTGCTGAAATTTACTTCTTTTTGCCTCTTCTAAGAAAGGGGTAACCGATTTAGGTTGCAAAGTCCTTTAGGATGTGTATGGCAACTGGTTGGTGTGGTCATGTGATTGATTTTGGTGAGTTGTGGGTGTCAAGTTGTTTGAGATTCATAGAGTGATAAATTGATTCCTTGGAATAATTCTCGGTGAGGATTTGATTTAAAGAAGGTGTTTGTATTTGGAGTTAACTGGTTACATTGTTGCAACCAGAAGAACCTATAATAAATTGTGGTTCAAGAATGTTTCGTTCATTTTGATGGAACATTAGAATTATCGAAAGTGTGAGAATCTTGATCAATTTTATTAGAGTATCGTGATTGGGTACTTTGCAAGGTTTAGTAGGAGGATTATGGTGGTGTAGTTAATGAGATTATAATTGTGAAGAAATCTAACCATTATAGGAATTATTGAGATAATAGGGATTGTTGAATTATTGCCATGTATGACTTGGCTTCAGTGAGTAACCCTCCAGGAGTTAGAATCTTCCTAAAGATAATTAGGTTGAGAATATGTTTTCATGTGGTTGTTAATGATTGAGCATGTTTAATTGTGGGAATTTTAGTCACCGGTCAATTATACCGAAGTACATATATAGGAGCCCTGGAGATGAAAAATTTTGATTTGGTGTTCTATGCTAGAACCTTGGAGGCTAATGATGCTGTGTGGGAATAGTAGAACAAGTGGATTTTAAATAGTGTGATACTCCTTGATAGTATCCTTTGGGTGTAGTAAATGAGTGTGTGTGCTGAGAATTTCAAGTTGATTATCCTTAAAGGATTGTGGTGAAGTGATTGTGGGTGAAAACAATGATGAGGTGCATTGGAAATTATTTATCAAAGTAACCCTGTTGGTAGAGGAATTGGCTAGAGTATGTTATTGTGAGGTCAGTAGAGTCTCTCTACAAAGGTGTGGTTGATGCACTCGGTTTGAGCATAGTGTTGATATTGCTAATTTAAGAGAAACGAGTTAGTGTGGTATGGGAAGATTTGGAATCTCATGATTCACGAGAGTTTATTTCTAAAGGAAAAAAGAAGAAAGAACATTTTCTCGGGAAGTGAGATGCTCTCTTGATTCTTGTTTGAGCTATGTGATGATAACATAAGTCTTTTGTGGTTTGAGTTGACTTTATGTTGGCACGTGTGGTTTTTCCGGTTCAGGAAAACAAAGGAAGGGTTTGACATTGGAGTGATTCTCCTTTGACTTATCTGTTGTTTATTTGCAAACTACCTACTTGGAATGTGGAGAGGTTCTCGTGTTGAATCCTTAATTTTTTTCTTTTTTGATTTGACTCTTTTGGCGGGGAGTTGGTGATGTGTCGTTGTGATGAGAATCCGTTATCTTCAGTTGGATTCTATTTATAAAAGAGTTTGTTTACAATGAGCACTTTTGTGCGTCAGTGGTTAAAGGAGGTGCTCCTTGTTAAGGTAAAGAGATCGATTGAGAGTTGGAACAAGAGTTACATGTGTTGTGCAGGTTGTGTGGGTTGGTATCAAAGGGAATGGTAACCCGAGGTATATTTAATTGCTTCTGTCAGTTGCGAGGATTTGGAGGTTGGCGTATCACTAGGGACACCTGGGTCCTAGGGTGGGGTACACAACATTTTGGTATGACCCAGTGTTGGGGAAGTGCTTGAAAGATCTGGAGTGTGAGGTTTCATTAGAGTCGTGGAGAGGAAGGGAAGGGAGGAGAGGAGAGGAAGGAGAAAGGAGGAAAAGATTTCTCGCATGGGCAACCTAGGTTTGTAATCCCCACCTTTCCTCTCTGTTTTTAGGATGATCTTAGGACTTTTGGTTCGTCGTTAGAAGGGGATGATCTAAGGGAAACCATCGATTAGTGATTAATCAGTGTTCTGCACGCAGTCAGATCAAGCAGCGTGTTTGTTCGGGTGGTTTAGGAGGTCAAAATGATTTTTCCTGAGGAACCCTTGAACATGAAAGTTGTAGAGGATGTATAGATCTAGTTTCTGTAATTTGTTCAGAATTTGTGGACGCGGGGTTTGGGCGCAACAGGGGATTGAAGTGGACTGAGCAGCAGAGCTAGATTTAGAACCCAGTTCCTGATCGTGGACTGATTCAGAGGTCCTAATGAATTTTATGAATTAACTCATAATAACGAAAGTGGTAGATAACATCTAGAACTAGCTTCTGGTATAAGTTTATAATTTTTGGAGCAATGGGCTGTCAGTGGTGGTCTGTGGAATTTGCTGGACATAACTCGAAGGCAGAGTCTGTTTTCTAGTGAGAATTACGCCCTTTAAATGACATAATAAAATTATGGTGTCTTCATGAAATATTTAGCTTTTGTTCTGAAGATTTCAAATATGTTAGTTTTTTTGTTGTTTTATTAGTAAATTATAAGATATGGAAAAGACAAGTAGCTCTACTGAAGAGAACTGAGTGTGGGAACAGCTGTTTGGGAGGGAGTTGCGGGTTTTGGGCGTAGAGGCATTTACTTCTCAGTTGTGAATATTGTATTATGGTTTTGTGCTGAGTGGTGCCTCGTGAATAGGTGGCTTCGCTCCTGACCGTGCTTGATCCCTTCACTCCTTCGGTAGAGGCAAGTATAATGTTGGATACAATAACTGTTATGGAATGTCAAAGTTTGATTTATATTGTGAGCAATTGTGTGTTCATGATTGTGATGAAGGCGTATTTGGTAATGTTCATGGTTATTTGAAAGTTATGAAATTCATGAGTGCGAACATTGTAGTATGAATAGGTTTTACTTGAGCAGTTGTTGTGGATGCACGTTTTTATTAAACTGAGACTTTCATACATATGCAACATGTTGGCTTATTAAAGTCTTAGTCATGTGATGACCAAGCAATTACTGAGGTCCCCGTCATGTTGATGACGGGCTAAAGGTCCCCATGCTTGAAGAGCATGGGCTTAGGTCCCCATACTTGCGGAGTATGGGCAATTGGTCCCTGTACCAGATGGTACAGGCATGGGTGTGCATCGACGGATGCGCATTTTGCATTACCGGTAAAATGCAAAAGAGAAAGAGAAAATATAAAGATCTTGTTGAGCATATTGCATAGCATGTATTTGTAAAGCAATTGTTGGGTGTTTCTTATGGAGTTGTGTATATATATGCTGTTGTTACCATTTACTATATTTGTTGAGTCTTCGGACTCACCCTTGTTGTTTGTTGTGTTTTAGGTACCTTTACGAGATCGGCATGCATGGGGAAAAGAAGGATTAGTCTTGTTGCACTTTTGCACGATCTACCCCACAATGGAAAGAAAGGAAAAATTAATTAGTAGATGAATGAATTACTTTTAATACTTTTATGATTATAGTTTGCTAGAAGTAAACTGTAATAAAGGATTAGAAGATTCAGGATGCTCATGGTTTATATCTTAGATGTTAATTGCTATGGATATCGTAGCAATGAATAGTCAGTTTTGATTAGGTCTTGATTACATTACCATTTGTTTTATCTTTATTTAATAGAACTGTTTGTTGAAAATTCTGACCTAGGTAACTTCACAAAGGAGGTTCTGCCGAAATTTGGGTGAGGTGAATGTAGTTTATCTTTGTTTCATTACTTTGGTAGCATTCTAGGCCATGGTAGGGCTGGGGTGTTACACATAAGTACAGTAGATTGGTTATAAGTATAGTAAATCAGTCGTAAGTTACAGGACCTAGTCGTTAGTTGGTAATCGAAACCTATAGAATGTAGTCGGTAGTCTAAACCTACAGGATGTGGTCGGTAGTCAAAATCTACAGAGTGTGGTCGGTAGTCTTAAGCCACATAACCTAGTCGATAGTCGTAAGCTACAGAACCCAGTCAATGCTTAGAAGACCCACGTGGACGAAGATCAGTAGTACCGGCTCTATATGAACGGTATGACTAGAGTTGCGGTAGGATCGACGTAGACAAAGACTTGTGTGGTCGAAATGCTATGATTGGTAGTCGATAGTCAGAGCAACCGGGTACCTTAGCGGTTGGAACATCTGAAGTATCGAAGGAATCATTAGTCGTACTCATATGGTTAGTAGCCACAACGGTTGTAAAGCCATAACAAACCATGGTTGTAAGCTGCAGCAGTCATAGGCTGCAGTAGTCGTAGATAGAATTGAGCAGTGGCTGAAGTGTTAGAAGTCAGTAGAACTCCGTAGCGACCCAAGAACATTAGTTCTCATAGAGAGTACTGTACCAATCGGGAAGAGATAATTCAAACCAATCCGACGTACTCTACGATCGGCTATTCCTAGCCCTCTTTGAGTTAAGAAGTACAGTATTCCTGTGAATATTCCTTCACCTTTGATCTGTCCTTATTTTCCTTCCCAGTAATGCTTCCCCGCCATCCCCATATTCACTCAAACTCCATTCGACTATGTCAAACATCCCTCACCCTCTAAACCTTCTCTTACATCACCGAATTCAATCCTAATAGAACTTAATGAAGTTCTCTTTGGATTTATTTGGATCTTTTGTAGTCCTTTAGATTTATTTGATCTTTCGATCACTTATCACGTAATTAGAAGTCGAAGACCCGAAGGAGCACCAACTCAAGTAGGATTGAGACAGAGATGACGACCAATAGCTTCAAGGTCATTGACTGAGAAGGTCTTTAGTAAGATCAAGACCATGATAATTTAAGCAAGGCAAGCACCCTCTTTGACAATGTTGATCCCAATATTTCAATTATTGTACATTGTTTGCAAGATCTATTATGTATGTGTGTATGTTTCAGTAAACTTGCTATACTGTGGGTAATGGTAGTTATGACCACTCGAATGCATTGAACCTTCCTCTTAAATTTGATATCCTCACCATTATAACCCTTAGAAGATGGTTAGACATAGCTAATGTCAGAATTTGGGCATATTACTTTGAGTGCATGTTCTAGATGCTTTGCTAAGCACTAGTTTCTGCTAAGTTTGATCTTTCAAACAAGTTTACACGTGGGCATGATGGTTTCAAAAATTGACTAGAAGAGAAACCACTATTCTTTTGTATCAAATAAAATGAAAAACCTAGTTTTTGGACACGGACAAGTTATATGATACACTGTCAAATGTGAGAGGGAATCTCGCATGTATGCAAGGGGAGACTCTCGCTTGGGTCAATTAAGGACCGAACGTTATTGTCTCACATCTAAGTCACATTGTACCACATGTGCTATATGGGCTCTGGTATTTAGCTAATTAAGCTATCTAGGTCTAGCCTTACATTATGGTAGGTGCAGATATAATAAGGATACTCCGGCTAGGTTTGCTCATAGGGGTTCTCTTCACCAACATGTTGGGACCAAAGATTACTAATACAACATTGAATGCCTTACCAAAGGGAGTTAATCCGTTGAGGTGAGGGTCTATCATGTAGCTCACTTGCCCAAGTGAGGGCATGTCCATTCATCGGGTTGGTCTAAGGTTAGGACTAGATGACCTAAAGGTTTTATGATAATAACTATCGTCGTATGCCCAAGGAAGCGTGTAATGGTTGATAGTATATTTGATTATCTCATATGGGTAAAGCTGTATAACCTCTGTAGAGTATTAAAAACTATTTAAATAGTTGTGCTCACGGTCATGAGCAAGCTTGGATGTAGCCGTAATGAGTGTAGTTTTCCTTTTCAAAACTTTTTCACTAAACATATGGGATGGCATGAATATCTAATCGTGTGCCATGCCTATGGGTGGGAATTGTGCGATGTTCATAGCCGATAGAGGCTATGAATGGATGTGATTTTACTATTAGCAAAGTTATATGAATGCTATTTCATTACGTGTCAAATGCTCTTTACAATTCCGTTGCAAATTACTACTTATTGATATTGCAAATAAAATTATATATATATGTGTGTGTGTGTGTGTGTGTGTGTGTGTGGACAACAAATGCTTAGCCTAGCTTAGAAATATCTTTGGGCTGGGATATCTTTTCACATAAAATGATGAACTTTTCACATAAAATGATAAGCTTTTCGAATGTACTCTCAAAATATAAAAACTGGTTTAGACTTAGCCAATTGGTGAGATGGTGGGTGCAGGCATGCTCTGTAGGTTGTAGCCACAGGGTTGATTATCGTGCACAGGGGTATGTGGTTGGGCCTAAGTCAATTAAGGACCGGTCTGTGAGCTACTGTTGCAAAGCCCTATCGTACTACCACATGGCTGGTATGGGACAGCCCTGGCTGAATAATTTGCAAAGTCCCAACCTGTGTGAAATCATATGTTGAAAGTGGGCGTGGTTGGTGCCATGAGAAGTCCCACTTGGGTGAGTGTGGTTGTAGCTATGAGAAGTCTCACTCAGGCTCAAGAGGGGGTCCCGGTCTGGTGGATTCCTTACTCGGGTGAAACCTTAGAGTTGGCTTGGGCAGGTTGAAGGCTTTGTATTATAAAGGCCTTGTCACGACTCCTCGCCGCACACCTAAGGAAGTGTGTAATCGCGTGGCAATATGGGATGATCGTGTCTTGTGGGTAAAGCTGTACAACCTTTGCAGAGTGTATAATCTATCCTGGATAGCCGTGCCCACGGTCATGAGCATGCTGAGTAAAAGTTTTTCATGGATTAGACTTTGATTTTCAAAAATGTTTTCGAAAACCTTATGGATGGCCGGGTGGGGGCGTAGGAGGAGGAGGAGCCGGATCTGGTGCGGAGGATGAGGCTGGCGGCCGGGTGGGGGTGGAGGAGGCGGCCGGCGGCCGGGTGCGACGGTGGATCTGGGCGAGGCGGAGGCGCTGAGGGCTGAGGCGGATGAAGGAGGAGAAGGAGGCCGGCGGCCGAGTGGGGGGCGGAGGAGGAGGCGGATCTGGGCTTCTGGAGGCGGGCGAGGACTCACGGCGGAGATGCGAGAGGGGCCGAGGGGGCGGAGGGTGAGTTATCTGGGCGGAGATGCGAGGGGCCGAGGGGGACGGAGGCCGGAGAAGCGAGAGGGGCCGAGGGGGCGGCGGGCGAGCTACTGGGTGGAGATGCGAGAGGGGCCGAGGCGGGCAAAGATGCGAGGCGGGCGAGTTATCTGGGCGGACGGCGGGGGAGTTAGGGTTTATTATTTTAGGATGGTCCACCTGTCAGTTTATTTCACGGATAAACGGGCGAGACGGGTATGGGTAGAGCTAACCCATATCCTACCCGTTTACCCGATGGGTAGAGATTTTCCCCCATTTTCATACTCATGAGCAAAGAATACATCCCATACCCGACTCCATTAGGGTATTTACCCACGGATACACGGGTAATTAAACGGGCACAATTGCCATCCCTAGTCCCAAATGATAAATAAGACATCTAAAATTTTGTCTCTATATATGAGACGTACTCCAAAACGTCTCAGCAGCCGTTTTAATAGAATTTAATTGTAGTTCTAAAAAGAGAGACATGATTCAAAGCGTCTTAAACAAAACGTCTTAATATGTTCATTTTGTTGTAGTGTGGATGGAATCCACGAGAGATGAAAACCTTGCGGATGGATGGAATCTGTGACAGATTGAAACCTGGTGGATGGATGGGATCTATCAGAGTTGCACAGTGAAAGCGTGTGGATGGATGGATGGAATCCATACGTGACCTTTTGGAAAAGATGGTCCGGGTGGGATGCCCGTGAATAGGTTGGTGTTTGGTCGAAGCCGGCACTGACGGTATTATTTTCAATTACAATATCGTTTTTATCTACTATATTAAATTCGGCATTTTCAATCTATTTACTGTATTTCCTTAAATGTTGTTTTATGCAAACTAACCCTATAAGCCTTCCATTGAAGCCTTTATCATTATGTTGCATTTCTCTGTGTGATTTGCGGAGTACAAGTTTGTACTCACCTTGCAATCTCCATACAGAGGAAGATGTCGACAACAACGGTGAAGATCTGGACGAGTAGGCCGCGTCTTACTGTCGTTTGCCTGTGGGCAGGCTTGGGCTTCGCTTCTTTTCAGTTGCTTCTGCAGTTATTTGCTTTATTTATTTTTGCCAATGGGCGTTGATGTAAGACTTGGCCATAAAGTCATATCCTTTATTTAATATAAAAAGTCATTTGTGCTTGGTATTTATCTTTGTTGTACTGTGTGCACTAGCTGATCCTGGACTAGTGCGATTTACACAGAGGATCCAGGAGTCATTGCTCCAGGTTCCGACACTAATAGCAACAAGATAAAGCTCATGTAACCACAAACGATATGTCACAATATTAAGACATGGCACTGATCATGCATATACATGGTAGGATGACATCAAACAAGCATATAAATACATAGAGCAATAGACTAGCAGGAGCATGATACATGATGTCTCAAGAATAATACATGCTCAAGATAGTAATCTTCATACATCCACAAATCATAAATAATTAGCTAGCAAATGGATATACAAGCAACATACACACAAGGTATGATAAGAGTAAGCTAAGAGTAATGCATGCTAATATGTAACAAGTGAGCACATAAATATAAACAAAACATGCCAAGATAGATCAAACATGAATGTAAAGACATAAGGGTATATGATAGCTCACAAAGTAGGTGAAGACACCATATATGAAAGCACATGCCTCTTGGAGGCCATCAAAGTGAATGGAGAACAATCAAATGTTCCAATCACGCGATGAAGCAAAAGACCGGAACCCACCAATTTCATGTTCTCCATACTGCGTTCCCAATACCTACACATGATAAGAACAAGATGCCTGAGTCTTGGATCCTAAAGGATTAGTAAGCAAGTACTTAGGAACTAAAAACTTGGACACACCACCAATAGGAGCAATTGAATCCTTATGTGAGTTAGTATGATGCAATGGATGGTACATACAAGAAGATCCAACAACATCCTTGGAGGCACGCCACAAGTGGACAACCAGATGAGAAAAATGAGCACCATCTCTAGAAAAGCAATGAGAACCTTTCTTGAAAGCATCATGATGAGAACCAATCAAAGCACTAAAAGAATTCACAAATTATCACCGTGGGTGTGCACCTCGATGGAGAAAATGAGATCCACCACTTAAGAAATAGCTAAAATCTTTTCTCGAGATAGCATGTGGACTAAAAATCAAAACCATGAAAACCAAGTATATGGTGACATCCAACACCATTAGAGAAGGTGTCAAAGAAACTATCGACAAAGTAAGGCTTTATGCTATGCTCACTAGTATTCATGCTATGAGAAAAACTATGCACACTCGAAGACTTAGAAGAATAGTCTTGATGCATGTGTTTGGCACACTCAAAGTAAAAAATCCATATGATGCCCATCTATCTCACAAAATAAGCAATTGTACAAAGGTCTACTAGGAGACACAATTCGGGAGGATAAAGGACCATTCTTGCTTGAAGGAGAAGCCCCTTAAAATAAACATGAAGACCGCATGTCGGCACTAGGTCTACATATGCCATGAGATGGGCGATTTGTGTTCCTAAAAGCTCGATGACAGACTTGACGCTCATGCTTGACACGGCAAAAGAAAAACTCAACAATGTGTCTATTATCCTTACAAAAAGTGTAATGATACTTCTGTTTTATAGATGTAGTATCATGTGAGGAAGAAGTGCCCCCTATCTTTGAAATTCCCTTAGACAACATCGGAAGAGTCATAAGAAGCATCAACAACCAAACAAGAGCTATCCAAAATAATGGCACAATTGCTAACTTTGAGTGACTCAGAAACACAAGAAGAATCCAAATCTGATTGCAATGAAGCAAGACAATTCTTAAAACATCAATCTCGGATTGGAAGGCAACACAAGAGTCAAAAGATTTAGCACTTATATCATAGCACGCTTTCTTCAAAGAATCAAACTCATTCTTCAAGACAATGTAAGATATACAAGAGATTAAAGATGCATTAATAATGTATATGGAATGCAAAGATCAACATCAGTTAATAAGTTAACACAAATCTTGCAATAGACTAAATCATACTTAAGCAATTTTTCACACTTCAAGCACATGCTACAAGGCCTAGCTCTAATCTCATCAATTTTAGACCCAGCCTTTTCTAATTGCTCAAGATGAGTCGAACTAGTCAATTTTAACTTCTGGGAGTCAGTGGCAGAAGTGCCTGCTTGGTACGGCTAAACACTTCTCTTTTCTTATTTTTGATCCACAATTCCTGGCTTCCTTTCTTAATTGGGTAGACTTGGGCCTATTTCACCAAGTATGCCTACACAAGAGTCACATTCATTTCTAACTATGGACCTAAGATTGTCCATTTCTAACTTAGCACTATCAAGTTCATGATGCAAGGAAACAAATAAATCACATGGCATACAAGTATTACATTTCAACAATTTATTTTCAGATTTTAGACATCCAAGAGAATCATTCAAGTTCTCATTATCTCTAAGCAAGGACTCATGAGAATACAAAGAATCTTTCAATTTAACAAGCATAAAGAACATGTCAATCTTCTCCTTTTCTAATTTCTCAACTTTCACCCTAAGAGCATGCAATTTAGATTCATATGACACTAACTCATCCATGAGTTTCTCCTTGCTTAGCTTGTGTAGAGGATCACCTTTGGATGAATCATCATGATAATCATCCAAGAGCTTTCCATGACAATGACCCACGATCGCCACTCCACACAAGCCATTGGGTTCCTTCTTCTCCTTGGGCTTGAGAGGCTTCTCATCCTTGTGATTAAGACAATCCAAAGCTAAATCACCATACGAAATGTCACACTTGACACTTTGGACATTAGTGAACAAATTTCTCTTAAATCCAAGCCTCTTGTCACTAGTGATGTAATCGGCAAGAGCATCACGACATGATACAAATGACTCATAGGACCTCACACTAGCCACCATGCTTATGGTCGGTTAAGATCAATCGAAGAGTAACCTTGCTCTGATACTACTTGTAGGACTGAGAATGGCGACTAGAAGGGGGTGAATAGGAGCCAACAAGATTAAAAGCTTTTTCTAAATATTTTTCTTAAAAGATAAAGCAAAGCTCTACACTCCGATAGATATGAGAAGCTATGAAGATCAGAGATCAATCACCTACAAGGAAAGATCTAAGAAAAACTAAGCCAAATGGATCTGGACATGCCCAAGCTATTTGACCTCTCTCAGAGCGGTCTAATCGGCCAAGGGGGGCCTGAACTCTCTCAGGGGTGGTGTAACCTCTCCTTTCATGACAGAGCTGAATCTCATCACGATTTCATGTCTAGGAAATTATGAATCCACAATTCCAAATGACTTGAAACTTGAACCAAGGCTAGATCATGACCTTAAGAAACTATCCTAATCAAAGATCTTGAAAGAACTTAAGAAGTTGAGACCTTTTGGCTTTGAAGCTTTGCTGCACCAAAACTAGGATAAAACCATAAATTGAGCAAACTCTCAAACCAAGTATCCAAATCACTTGAAGTTTGGTATGCACCTTTCCTAGGATATGAGGAACCAATCAATGATCAAGAAAATCGGTGCCATAGTTCTGGGCTTTTTCAGTTTAAGGAAGGTTACACCAAAACCGGGCAAAAGAGAGAAACCACGATCGACTATTGCTCATGAGTCATTGATGATCTAGAAGACTTTAGATAGATTCTTACATGTCATAGAAAGGTATACCATAGCATGAACTCAAGCAACAATGCCCATAATACCATAGCATGAACTCAAGCAAAAATTCCCACAAGATCAAAACCCCACAATCACCCTTTCTTTGAGCAAAACCAGATAATCACAAGAATTTGCAAATAACAAGTGCCTGGATGGATGTGATCTAGTCTCCAAGGGACATCAAAATCACTTACACATTACTTGGCCCAAAGCAAGATAAGGAGGGAAGAAGGAAACACCAAAAACCAAGCTAAATCAAGATTACGTCACTCGAGCAAATAGGAGAAAGGCTTAGACAGATTTTGATCTCTATCGATACTTGGAGAAAAAAATTTATAGCCACCCCTAGACACTTCATAAGCCTAAGAATGAAAACAAGCTTAAGACAAAGAGCCACAGCTCATCTCACAAAGGTCCTCTCCAAGAACCTTAATTCCTCTTAAGGATTGGCATGAACTCCTCCCAAGACATAACCCTAGCCACATCTCTCCCTCATTATATATGAAGACTCACAAGGGAAACCCTAACTAGCACCTCTAGTTAGGTTTTCTCCACTTACATGGGCTAACCCGTTAATCCAACATGCACACTTCTCAAAGTGCCTATACACATTAACTTATTAGTGAATCAACACTTGATCTACTTCACAATTTTAGCACAACCATGACCTAAATCACTTAGGCTACATCATTGTTTTGTACACCACTACTTTTTCGGTATTAGATAATTTACCAAAATGCCTCTCTACCTCCTTCCATGAAGCTTCTCGCTTCCTTTTCCTTGAACAACCCTGTGTTTTGCATTCACCATGACCGCACCCAGCTTCCTTGATCACTCAAGATCTCAGCTCTTCCCTGAGCCTAGTCCCGGTCTTTCTTACCGTTGTTGGTCACTTCTACCACCAGTAGCTCCCACTCTGGTTCCTTATCTTCTTAGCTTGTAACAACCTCTATCATCTTCGGTGGCACCTTGATCACTATGGACCTTAGTTTCTCTCTGAGTCTAGTCCCTATCCCTTTACCGCTCTAGACCTCAATGCCCCTTGTCTAGTCTCGGTCTTATCCGTCTCACGTTGACTTAGCTCTTGAGTCTTACAGCCAACAACAACAAGCAAACCATAATGTAGCACTGTACAATATACAAATCATCAATTGACACGATTGATGAGCCACAAATACTTACCTTCACATCAAAGCATCTCCGCATACTTTGATACGCAACCCATAGTGCTCAATGATTTGCCATCATGCCTTCACATATTCGGTCTCCCCCAAAACCACCTCTACACTGAGGTTAGACCACCTCTACATAGAGGTCAGGTCACCTTTGCAGGCCGGGTCTACCTGACAACAAAATTAAAATAGAAAATAACACAAAATCAAAATCAAACTTCGATATCGAAGTACAAGCAAAGTCAAATATTCATTACAAACATAGGATGATCTCCACATGGTCTCACATGCTTGTATAAACTCGAAACCTGAAACCTTCTTGAAACTTTTGTGCAACTGAAACTCCATAAAACTTCATGAAACTACTGTACCATTGGAAATTCATTGTAACGGTATAGCATGAGCTAGCAGCTCCCTTTATAGTCCGCAAGATGTCTCGGTTTGCAAAAATCTCTTACTTTATTCAAATGATTTTTTAAAAAATAATTAAGAAATGGTCATTAACATATTGACCTACATGTTAGTGGCTAGAATTTGAAGATTACTTTTCTACCACTTATCTTCTATCTCCTTGTTAGCACTTTCGTCTCTCTCACATCATCGTGTGTAACCTTAAGTGCGGTCTATCGGCACAAGCACCATGAGAAATACAGATCGTAACCACTATTACTTCACTAATTTTCAATATTTACCTTATACTTGATGAAGAAAAAGCAATCACAGGCGGGAATTTGCAAACAGAGGACAACATAATTTCGTAGGGTGACAAATAGAGCTTTTCGTTTCTGCGACGTTCCTAAAAGGAAAATAAGTAACGAGTCATAGGCATCACTCCAGCATTCCTTCAGTGCCGCACCAATCAACATACGCAAGCCAAGAGTCGGCAGTAGCAATAAGTAAGCCATGGACTGGAATTTCCATTGGCCAATCTGGCGTACGAGATAGATTAGACAGACAGACAGACAGAGAGAGACCACACCAAGCTAACACCCGTCATCTCGGATATCTCTGGCGGTACCAGTGCTACATACATAGCTGGGGACTAGGATCGTGGTGGGTCATATACAACATGGACACAACGCACACACGTAAACATGGATACAAAATATGAAAGATACAATTCCGATGCGGAACTCGATTATGTCTCGGACTTCTTTCGCGTCTGCAGAACGCTCATCATCAGAGAATAGTAGCAGTAAGCTTTAGCTAGGACAGGATCACCATCACAGTCACCGTCGATCATCTGTTATCTAGTGTATATAGAGTACTTGTTGCATGCTGGAAAGGGGGGCTAGTTGTGGTTGAGGCTGTATATGATGTCCTTGCATCAGAGATCACTGGAGTTTGCGGTACCTTAGCCTGGAGAAGGAGAAAAGAAATCGCGTTTAATTGTTGTGATCCAAATGCAGGAATAGGAAAATTTTAGGATTGGAATTGAATTGCACACCCAATTGAATCCATATGAATACTGAGACATGTATAGGAATGGCTCAAAATATGAGAAGTTCGGATATTTTCATTGAAGGAAGAGGGAGATGCAGACAGAAAGAAAGAGTATCCCCCATTGAAGATTTTAATTTGGCAAGAATAGATGGATCTAGGGAGAAGGAAAAAAATAAACTAAGATCGGCATTTGTCCATATGCGAGAGAACAAAAACTCAACTGTTAGGAGGAAGCACTTTATGCACGTCGAAAGACAGCAAGCTTTAAGGGACTGCGTGGGGTCCTACTGCACTGCATGTTTTACAAGCAAATCTTCAGCAAAAGCATGCTCTAGCTGCTAACTACCAATATGTAAAAGGGTTGCCTTTTTTTCTTGGTATTCTATATTAGCCATTTAGCCTCCCTACTTCCGTGCCATGCAATTTGGGCATACATTTTTGCTAATTAATGGTATGCTTAATGAAACTTAGGCTAATAAAGTTGCTTATAAAAGTTATTTGATGGATTGTGGGCTATTCTCCACCATATTGAGAAGACCAACTAATAAGCCGAAAAAACTAACCAGTACGAAGCTGGGCTTATCTCAAAAGCCAGCTAAAATTAACTAGTACATGCCGCTGGTTCCAGGGATGAATGACAGGGATTTCGCTAAACATTGATGAAATCTCATTGAGCTACAATGTTAGATCGGGTTATAGGTAAATCAAGATTGTTTCGGTCATGTTTGAAGTTATTCTTTTGAAGAGAATACATTATTTTCATCACTGTTGAATAAAACGTCAAAAAACATCAGAACTAGAGATATTGCATGTTCCTGTCAGAAATCAATAGTTTCTTGTATTGAGTTCTGACAGAGTTCTAACTACTGATAGACGCTATTTGGGCTCTTCTCATGAAACTGTGTTTAACTAGCTTGGCTAATATTGCTCAAATAAGTCCTAAAAAATCCTACAGGTTTTAGTACTGCGGAGCGCAAGTTTAGATAGGCTAAACAAGCTTTAAGGACGATAGCACTACTAGACTGAAAAGAAAAGAACATTTGTCCGCTTGCAAAAACGAATATTTTGAACAATGCAAACGCTAGCTCGCACGAACATGTACATGTATTATGTGATCCTAACAAATTCATCTTATCAGTGAAATGGACTTATAGAGATCTGTTCTGCGAATAATTCAGCAGGCAATCCTATAGTGATTGGCATATAACTAGGAAAATCATCCACAAGAGAAGGAAATTTTAAACTAATTTAGTATGGAAAGATCAGATAGTGGTTATGACCATATATGACCAGATAGAAGATACCTATTCTAAGTGACATCATGGCAGGTAAGATGATATCCTCTTACTGCAGTTTGGATGTGGCCAAGCAAAGCATATGGTTGTCTATGTTCAGAGAAGTAAATAATGAATGAACAAAAAGAGGAAACAAAGATCTTCTTTAATTGAATTGTAAGTCCCAGGGCATAAATATGATGTAGTCGGACATCAATAGAAAAAGAAAACAAATTGCATCACTTGTTAGATATATCTTTCATAGTCAACACCAACTTGCCGAAAAAGGCCTGATTTCAGATGATGAGAGGAAACCCGAGAACCATAAGATACATGGCTAGAAAAAAATAGCAAATGGCAGAACTAGCAAATTTCTTGCTCTCCCAAGAAAGGTAAAGAAGCCACCCATATCTACATGACTAACCACATAAACTACAAACAAGTCAATTCGGAAAACATAAGTTTCTTAAGGACAGGATAACCAAGATCAGCTGGGACCCCCAGTCCTGACTGACAGGGAACTCCTACATGCATGAATAAACATGTATGAAATCTCACCGAGTCACTGACGGGTGGGCCTGTTGATGTTTGTATTTCAAGGGATGCTGTTTGTCGGTGACTCCAGCACAGAGTTCATACACATAGCAGTTGTACGACATGCACAGCAAAAAGGCCCGTAGAAAAGTCCATGCCCAAGGGAACAACAGCAAAAAGGCACGTAGAAAAGTCCATGCACACTAAAAAGGCCCGTAGAAAAGTCCATGCCCAAGGGAACAACAGCAAACCATATTAGAAGAGGAAGATATCATACAATATGGGAATATCATACAATATGGGACTAACCATGAAACAAGCGAAAGCTTCCAGTGCAAGTGACTGCACGCACAAAGGCAAGCCGAAAGCAGCACTGTCCTTGCACACACACCACATGACTAGTATGCAGTGGAGGGTGGTCACTACTCACCATGTGATGATGCATGCATGGATGGAACAGTCTTTAACTGAGGAGATATAGACTACTTAACTACCTCTGCTCTTCGCTGCTGCCACCGCCCCTGGAGTTGTTGTTGCTGCTGCCGCCGCCGCCGCCGTACTGGGTCCCCTGACGGCCTGCTGACTCAATGTGTTGCAGGTCTTGGAGCAGCTCCTCATAGTGCCTCTTCACCTCCTCGGCTGACTTTCCGCCGCCCACCGCCCGCGCTACGTTCTGCCAGCGGTCCGGCGTGTCCTTGTCGTACGTCGCCAGCGCCCGCTCGAACAGTTTGTTCTGCTTCGCCGTCCATGATGAACTCATGCTTACTTGACTTCTCAAAGAGATATTTGAAGAAAAAGCTACGTTGATCTGTAATTACTAGTGCTACTACTGCTACAACTACTGGATCACTGGCTTGTGGTTGTGTGCAACAAGAGCGAGGGCAATGGAGCAACTTATATACTGCGAGGAGAGGCTAGTTGGAGAATAATGCTTGGGAATGGTGGGGGATAGAATGAAGTGTCAGTAGTACGCAATGAGCGACAAGTTTGCATAGGAGCCACAAGAAGAAAGAGAGGTTTTCATTGCACATTTTCATTACTTTGATGTGTGTGAATTGCAGGAAGCCAGGAAGGAATCAGTATCACCTCAGGATTGCTGGGGGAGGGGGGGAGGCCCCTTTCATCTCTTTTTGTCTCCCTATCTTCATAGACCATTTGGTTCATTTGCTCTTGGCAAGGCTCTAATTCTTTAAGTGAGCTAATAACTACTATGATTAGTACCTACCATAGGCTAAATATACCTAAAACACTAGCTGAACAGTGCACAAATGGCATTGTGCTTCTTTGTTGGATTGATCAAGCTTTAAAGGGCAAATTATTACTCTATATCATTAGTACTTATCATAGGCTAAACACACCTAAAAAATATTTGAACAATACCCAAATGGTAAGGCACCTCTTTGTTGGACTCTAACCTTTAAGCTAAGGTGCTAATAACTACTAATGTTAGTACTTATCACGGCTAAATACACACAAAACAGTATTTGAACAATGCACAAACGGCCACCAACCGTTCCTACAGGGCCTTTCCAGTCTTTGAGCCAAATCTACCAATAGCTTTTTCGGTACTAAGTGATATATAACTAACTTGCATTGAATTAGCATAACTAAAAGCTGCTGTAACGAGGCATTTTAACGCACACTGGTTGAATGTATGTTGGAGAAACAAGGCACAATATGCACAATCAGTTGCAGATAGGGTTCACAATAACGTTTTGCAAAATATTTCGAAGGACAGTGAGATGAACAAATTGAACGAAATTTCATTCTTACGTTCAAAATTTCAAACGAAATATTCAAATGTCATTTGAATTTTGATGAAATTTAACCAAAATTTAGGCAAAACTCAAATGGGGACAAATTTGGCCAAAATTTGACCCAATCTTACATGTTTTGGAGGGTAACGAAAGCAATGACATGAGCGAAATTTCACCAAAATTTTGAACCTTGGTGACCACTACCACGAATTATCTGTACGATGATTCCAGTTTGTGAAAGCATGACAATTTTTGGAAAAAATGGCCGACAATTATTGCATCTCTAAGGCAAAAAGCTAAAGAGCATGGTTGTGTTGACATGCATCCTACCCTGAAGCGGAGATTTTCAAAGATCTTTTGATCACAATGTACCAATGATAGAATGTTAAGACCTACATTGTAGGCCTTAGCCAGTATGTCTGCATGCTGTATATCACTGTTGGTAGTATTCCAGCCTTTTGTCCCGAAAGGACAAGATGTATGCAGATTCTCTTCTGCAACCCATCGCTGAAGAACATAACTTGTCTTTTTTTTCTTTCTTTTTTTATACTTGAACAGAAACTTTTGCTATTAGCTTTACCTCTCACGCGTTTTAATGAGGGTAACTTTAATGACAAAGGGTGAGATACCACCCAGCTTATTAGGAACTAGTGGAGATTAAGACGCTTTGTTGGCCTTTCTCTAATTCAGGAGGTAGAAAAAGGAACAGAACATGCCTCTTTTTGGCCAGAAAGGATAGGAGAGAGTAGGTTCAGCTCCCCTTCCATATGTTTATTCATCTGATCTCTCAACTCACGAGGGCTTATGGATTCCAATGGACGGATAAGTGTTACATAAAATCCATATCCACCCTGAAAATTTGTCTGTTCCTATTGGAATGGCACACAAATTGGACGCATAGTTGACCTAGTCCGATTTTTAGAGACTATCGGCAGACAGATCCAACATGGAACTGTTATGGTGCACAGGTTTGCTTCAGATCGTACATTTTTAATTGGGTAAGATGTATATTCGAGTGGGACAACTATATCTGAAAAAAATCTAGAATCTACAGACCAGAAGTGAAGGGATTCTGTAATTTTCAATTTTCCACAGTTGCATGGGACAATGCTATATAACTGAGAACTATAAAAACAAAATCTGTTCCTAGATTATCAAATTTTGTATGCATTTTCGCTATATCTTCATTTTTTATTCACATTCCAGTGGCTTCTATTAAAGTATTAATTCCGGAAAAAAGAATTTCATTTTCTTTAAAAGTATTCTATTTCCAAGTTCTATGAAGTATAACCAAATATGCCGAACATGTGTTTGAATCTATGTAATCGCCTTCTTTAGTGTATTTGACTGTCCTTAACCCGAGGATGGAAATATAACTTTATTTTCAAGTGGGTAAAATTAATGCGATTACGGCTCTATTCGACATTGTGATGAATTATGATAATCTTGTTTGGTAGATCCAGTTTCATCTATTTTGGTGTTTGGCTAGCTGTAACATCCAATTTTTGGGAGCCTCAAAAAGTGCTTGAATAAAATTTAAAATTAGAATTCAAATAAAAGTTCAAACTCAAATTCAAACCGAATTTCAAAATTTCAAAACCCAAATATTTGCTTGGGCTTGGCGTAGCCCATTCCCCATCCCCTTTGACCTAGTTGGCCTTTGGCATGGTCCATGCTGGCCCATGGCACTCCCTCCCCTCGCCCGCCGTGTGTCCCCACGGCCCGCGCCAGCACAGATGCGTCCTATGCGCCAACAGTGCACCACCTCCCTTCCTTATGCACCCTTGTGTTGTACCGACCTCGCGATGCCTGAACCACCTCTCTCCTCCCTCCACTCCTCTCCGCACCACGCCATGCCCGCACCCTCCGCCCCCGCTCTGCACCTGTGTCGTGTGCCCGGTCTTCGCATGCTCGATTGTTGCATCATCTCCGCACCTTAACTCCCGTGTTGTGCGTCAGCTTCACTCTCATTGCTCTGCTCCGCGCCAAGCGTAGGCGCTACCGCCCTCGGCTTCTACCCACATTGATGCCATTCAACACCTACCTTCCTCTCCCTTGGCTATAAAGCCCTTGAGCCATTTCTCATTGCCCCCAATTTCATCCTCACCACTCCAATCACCTCGAATCGCCTTTTGTTCCTCTTCTTCCTCGGCTCTGGCCAAATCCCTGTCACTAGTGCCATCATCGATTTGTGGCCCCTTAGACCAATTCATCGCGCCAGGAGCATCTCGTGGAAGCCTCAAAGACATCCCAAGTGACACCAACCTCCCCCACCTATTCCAGTGAGTCGCTTTGGTCAACCTCCTTACCACTGCCACCGTCCATGTCGCTAGCTCGTTCCACCCCTCCCCGAGCTTCGTCTTCACTACCAATGAGTTCCTCTCCATCCTAAGATGCTCCCCTAGCATTTTTTGGCCTTTGGTGCTGCTAGCCACCATGGTGCAATGCACCCGTGCCTCGCTGCCAGTCGCTTTGTGCATCGAATTAAGCCTGACTGCCTCGCCTAGAGGTACAGTCCAACTCAAGCAACCTATTTTTGACCTCCCCTCTAGCCACTAGTTAATTAGATTAATGATTGTGCTTAGGTAGTTAACCTTTCGTTGACGTGCGGGCCTCGCTCATTAACTTAAGCCATGGATCCTATGACATGTGGGCCCCATCCATTTTAAATCCTGTGTAAACCGGTTAATTGTTTAAGATCCACTGACAAGTGGGCCCCATTTCACTATTCTCTACAATGAATGGTCCCACCTGTCAGCCCCTCAAGCCTTTTCCTTTAGAAATTAACTCAAAAGTAAATTAAAACCCAAGGATCCTACTTGTTAGTCTCTGTAACATTTTCCCAATTAAGAAATAAATCAAAAATCAAATTAATTTGGGTGGACCCACCAGTCAGTGAGAGAGTACTCTCTATCCTCTATTTTTTTGGATTTAAACCTAATTTAAACTTTGGAGGGCCCGTTCTTACTCATTTTAACTCCACATTTAATGAAACTTATTTCTAAATTTGTCTAAATTTAAGATCTATATAATGGTAGTGAAATCATCCAATTGGAATTTTATTTGAATTTGAATTTATTTATTTTGCTTGTGTGTTTATTTGCTTTCCGTGCAATCGTCCGAGTAGAGTACGAGAGCATGGAAGAGCCGCAATTCGAGACAAGTCAAGATTTTCAAGATCAACCCACTTGTGAGCTAGGCGAGTCAATGCTTTGATAATTTTAAAACTACATTTTTGTATAAATTATTTTTTTAAATTACCAGATTGCATGCTTTAATTGTTATGCAAATGTATGTTCGCCTGTGGTTATAGATACATGCATATTCAACATTGTATTATTATTACACCTTCCTTTGGACACTTGAATTATATAACCATAGTCATTTTAGAAACTTAATGGCAACCATACTAGCTATAAGATGTATTTAAGCACCATGCTAGTCTTACTTAAGTACTAAGGCATTAAATTGCCCTATCATCATATTTTAGTCATGAAACTAGTTTTGGGCAGCCATTGGAGAAAAATGGCTGATATGTTGAGACAACTTAGTTTTATGCTTTTCAAAACTCTAAAACTTTCTTTACATATCTAGGCAGATGGTAAGAGGTATTGGTGTGGATGTAGCATGAAAAATTATGGTTTGTGTTAGCACATAACTTATTGTTTCAAGATATTTCTGGCAAAGAATTTGATCGTGTAGCTCATATTAATTCTGTCCACTTAATATAGAAAACTCTTTTTCATTATTATGAAAGAACCACTAAAATTAAGAAAGTACGTAAAAATCTTTATAAAAAAGAATATTCTAATTTTTCTATGAAGCATGGTGAATCAATTGATGATCTTTTTGCTTGTTTTGAGAAGATATTGAGTAATTTGCAAGATGTTAATGTTATTCCTACTAATGAAGATAATACAACTTAGATTTTTAGATCTTTAGGTTCTGAGTGGTTGATGTTTGTTACAACTATTAATCAAATTATCGATCTAGATACTTTAACCATGAATGATCTTTATTCTAGATTAAAAACCTATGAGATGGAATCTTTTCCATCTAAAATTGATAAATCTTCATCTTTAGCACTTGTGATTAACCCCGTGTAGGTTGCTTTGTCGAGTTCTTTGTCTTGTGTTTCCTTGTTTGCTTTGTCTTCTTTCTCAGAGGAACAGTTTGAGGTGCTCCCTGAAGAGGACTTAGCATTGGTCTCGTCATGGGCATACAAGACACTCAACAATGTTAGGATGAGGAAGCAAGGTGGCGTATCAAGTCTGATGAGGTGCTATGAGTGTGGCGAGCTAGGCTACATTAAGGTGGATTACCCCAAACTTAAAGGGAAAAAAAGAATTATTATCGTCGACCATCCAAGAACAACAAGACCAATGATTTGACCATCCAAGAACAACAAGACCAATGGTGGCAATTTCCGTTGCAAATTTGCTAAAAAAAAGTTCTATCGGTTATTGAACGTCTTGATTTGAGTAATGGGGACTTTAAGAGTTGTGACAACGACATCGATGACGATTCCAAAGATAAAAAGAAGAACAACGACTTCATGGGCATGTGTTTCATGGCAAGGAGTGATGATGACGATAGTGATCCTGGTGAGGTAAGACCATCATATGATGAGTTTGAAGATGGTTTGATTAAACTTACTATTGAATTGAAAAGGACAAAAAAAGAAATTGAAAGAAAATAATTATCTTGTTGATAGCTTAACTTCTGAAATTAATAGACTTAGATCTTCTATTCCTGATGATAAACCTTGTCAGTCTTGTTTAGTTTTACATTCTGTTGGAGACTGCTAGATCAATTAATGCATCAAATCTGGTTCAACTTAGTGATGTAACTGATAAATTTGATGAATAAAAATTAACACATGACTCTTGTGATGGAAAATTAAAACTGGCAAATGTTGAAATTGAAAAGATTAGGTTTAATCTTCTAAAGCTTGTTCTAATTGTGATTTGCTACAAGCTACGCTTAATTCACCTCACAAGTCTTTTCAACAAATGTTTTATTATGAAAATCTGTCTTGCTCAAATTGTCCTAAGTTAAATATTGAAATTGATGCTTTAACTATGCAATTGAATGATTTTTCTGAAAAAAAAAGATTTGCTCAATCTAGTGCTTACAAGAATCTTGTGAATGAACTTGTTAAATGTATAACTTGTTCCTTATTAACTAAAGAAAATAAGTACCTTAAGGATACTTTAGAGAGATTCTCTTTTGGCAAGAAAAATCTGAATATGATTCTAGAGAAGTCAAAAACAAGTGTAAAATATTGTGGTCTAGAATTTAATTTTATTGAGCATGCCTAGAATAATCCTAAAGTTATTAAGTTACTTGAACCTAGAAAATTTGAAGTAGAATCCGAGCCAAAATAAATTTTCTTTAAATCTGATGGTATTGCAAAGGCTACACTTATGTCACCGATGACTCCATAGGCTCCTATGCATATTGAATAACATCATCCCTCTGAACAAATGATTAATGAGTTAAGTGAGAGAGTTCTTCGCAGTAGGTATAACTCCAATACCTCATATGCTCATTCTGCGTTTGTTTCCTCTTTTGAACCCCAAGATGTAAGTCACGCTTTATTTGATAAGTCTTGGATGAATGCCATGCATGAGAAATTAGAAATTTTGAGCATAATAAAGTCTGGACTTTACTTGCACCTCCTCCTGGTCATATTGTTATTGGAACTAAATGAGTTTTTAAGAATAAACAAAGGGAGGATGGTGTTGTTGTTCGAAATAAGGCTAGACTTGTGGCTCAAGGATTTACCCAGGTAAAAGGTCTTGACTTTGATGAAACTCTTGCTCCTGTTACTTGATTAGAAGCCATTAGAATTCTTTTAGCATTTGCTGCATCTAGGAGTTTCAGATTTTATCAAATAGATGCTAAAAGTGCTTTTCTTAATGGCTATATTGAGGAATAAGTTTATGTTAGACAGCCACTAGGTTTTGAAAAGTCTATGTTTCCCGATCATGTCTACAGACTATTCAAAGCTTTATATGGTTTTAAACAAGCACCTAAAGTATGGTATGATAGGTTTAAATCATATTTGCTTAAAAATAATTTTCAAATAGGAAAGATAGATAAAACATTGTTTACTCTTAGGATTGGCAATGATCTTTTACTCGTTCAGATTCATGTGGATGATATCATCTTTGGTGGTTCTACTCATGCTCTTGTTTCTAAGTTTTGAGATACTATGAGGAGGGAATTTGAGATGAGTATGATGGGGGAACTCATGTTCTTCCTAGGCTTTTAGATCAAGCAATCAAAGCTGGATACTTTTATTCATCAAACTAAGTACAACAAGAATCTACTTCGTTGCTTCCACATGGGGACAATCAAACCATTCTCCACACCTATGGGATCTACTACAGTGTTGGATCCTGATGAAGATGGAGAACCTGTTGATCAAAATGAATACAGAAATATGATTGGCTCACTTTTGTACCTCACTGCTTCGAGGCCAGACATACACTTTGTTGTGTGCTTGTGTGCTCATTTTTAGGCTTTCCCACGTACTTGACATCATTAGGCGGTAAAGCGAATTTTCAGGAATCTTCAGTCAACTTTGGAATTTGGCTTACGGTATTCTTCTTCATCATGCCTTACCCTTAGAGCTTATTTAGATGTGGATTTTGGGGGTTGTAGAATTGATAGGAAGAGTACGTCTAGCACATGTCACTTTTTAGGCACATCTCTTGTTTCATGGGCATCTAGAAAATAATTATCTGTTGCACTTTCCTCTGCTGAGGCTGAATATGTAGCTGCTGCTTCTTATTGCTCTCAATTGCTTTGGATGATATCTACGCTTAAGGATTTTGGCTTAGAATTGGATAGTGTTTCACTTTTTTGTTATAACAGTAGTGCTATTAGTATTGTTAAAAATCTTATGCAACATTTAAGAACCAAACATATTGATATTCGCCATCATTTTCTTAGAGACCATGTGGAAAAGGGAGATGTTGTCTTACATTTCATTGATTTAGTTTCTCAAGTTGCTAATATTTTCACAAAACTGCTTGATTCTTCACATTTTGCTCGTTTGCGAAGTGAGTTGGGTGTGTTTCTTCCTGTGGGAATATTTTAAGGTGGAGCTTTTTGTTTTAAATAAAAATTTCATAACATTTGTGTATTATACTTGTTAAATAATTCTTCAAGTCCAAGCTATTGAAATGAAATGAGTTGTAGAGCTCTATTTATCATATTTACTCATGTACTATGTAGCTTTGATCATGACTGGTTGTAATTAACTTGCTACACTTGAACTAAAATATGACATTAGATAATACTTTGTGGTGTTTTAAATACTGGTTGTAGAATACTTTGACTAGATTGATTATAGATAATACTTTGTGGTGTTTATTTACAAAGATCTAAAATTGAGATCTATCTTTTGGTTACGGTTTTGAAGTTTTTGGAGTTCATTTAAATGTTATTTGAATTTATTTTTGTGTTTCATCTTGTTTTCTCTCTCATTAGATCACGCATTCGAAGGAGCTGAAGTAGGATTTGAAGATCAAGAGCTGTTAACTGAGCAAAGCCAAGGCAAGTCATGTCCTTTGATCATGTTGAACCTAGTTTTCAAATCTATTATTTATTATTTTGTTTTAAATTATCATGCAGTGCTACTTTATTATAAAACCTTTGTCGTGGTAGCTATTGTCCAAATTGGTTAATTCCTCCTTGATAATTTGAGTGCCATGATTCCATTGTCGCCATAGGATGGGTAATTATCAAGTGATATAATAATAGTTGTCACCTAGGTTATGCGCTTTAATTGCTTAGCCATGTTTATAGTCGCATTGGGTCCATTATCACATGTGATTAAATAATTTATTTTGGCTTAATGAGATATTGAATCGTGGTGGTAGCCACAGTGATAAAACTTGTGTGCCATGACTTGGGGTGTCATTGTTGTTGGTTATACAAAATTTATTTTCACCTGGGTGAATGATCGTGCAGTAAAGGGGGTGCAATTTGCACATTGAGATGTGGATGTTTCACCTGGGTAAATCTGAGGACATAAGTTTGTGCGCCATTGATCTGAGTCTTACCATATAACCACATGTCCAGTATGAGATGGACCTGGCTGATTAATTTGGGATGTTTCAATTTCGGCTCCGTTGTTGGGATGAGTGTGGTGTGGTCGGAGCCATGGATCTACATTGGCGCAAGAGGGTGCAATTATCGACTAGGTGGTAGCCTACTCGACAGTGAAACCTTAGCGAGGCAGAACTGGGTTAAGATTGAACATTGTAAAGGCCTTGTCATGATCTCTCCGCTACACACCAAAGGAAGTGTGTTAATCTAATGGCAATATGAGATGATCATGTCATGTGGGTAAAGTTGTACAACCTTTGCAAAATGTAAAACTATTCGAATAGCCATGTCCTTGGTCATGGACAATGCTCGGTGATTTCACACGAGGGGTAGAGTTTTCACAAAATTCTGGTTGGGTTAAATTAAGGAGTGAATGGTTAGTTCGCTGGTAGTTCATTTCATGAACCTTGGTTCATGGGTGATTCATTGGAGTGAATGGTCAGTTCACTTATGGTTGCTCTCAATTCCTTTGGTTATTTACTTACTAATCATTTTCAAAGTTCGCTTTCAATCCATTTATTGTATTTACTTTAAAATTATTGTTTTCTATAAAATTAACCTTTCAGCCATCCTTTGGTAAGCCTTGCATACTATATTGCATATATTGCATGTTTGTTACAAACGACTTGCTGAGTACTCTATGTACTTACAGCTTTGTCCATATTTGCTCAGTTGAGGAAGAAGGACTAGATCAGCAGGAGCTACTTGAAGGAGGATTCTTCGATGATTTAGTGGATTAGGACTTCGCTCCCCCGTCGGTTGCCTGTGGGCATGTCGAATGGCTACTACGCTTATTTTTGTTTTCTACTGCAATTTTCTTAAGCCTTTATGGCTATTATCTGTAAGCTTGGCCATAAGGTCGCGACTCTAATGATTAATAATATTTGAGTCTTTTCTTAGTAAATTGTAATATGGTCGATATTTCATCTTTGTTTATACTGTGTGCACTAGCGTGATCCTAAACTGGCGCGGAATACACAGGAGAGTCTGGATTTGCATATTCGGGTCTCTACAATTACAAATGGCAGCATACACAAATCATCAATCCAAACTACAATTATGATACAAACACGCCTTTTTGAAAGGAAAATACTTGAGGAATGGATATCAAGTTAGGCTTACAGGTATACATCCTACTCCTCCTGCGTCCAAGTTATTGTTTGCATTTCTCCATGTATTCTTCCTTTCTCCTCTTCTCCCATTCATGTCTATGCTCCTTCATTCTAGCAATAGCCACAGGCACATACATGATATGGTCCATGTCCTCTTTAGTCGGCCACCATTCCCTTGTGCACCTTCTTCCTTGTTGCTGTAGATGAACAAGCGCTACTACAAAAAGGGTCATCACAGACGGTTTTCTGAACTGCCTGTATTTATGTGTCGGTGATAATCGGAGGTTATCACAGATGGTTTATGAGCCATCTGTGATAAAAACAACACAGTCGGTTTGTAACTAGAACCGTCTGTGAAGAAAACTATTACAGATGGCTTGATCCAAAAACCATCTGTGATACTCACACATTACAGATGGTTCTAGTTACCAACCATCTGTGATTGGCGAGTATCATAGATGGTTGGTATATAGAACTATCTGTGATAGTCCTTCATAGACGGTTTATAGCATAAACCGTCAGTGATAGTTCATTCTATACCTAAATTTTTTTTCTGTTTTTTGGCTAGCCTCAAGAAATAATGTTACCTATCCCTTTGAAAACAAGAAAATACAGTGGCAAACACAACATCACATTCCATTTCCATTAAGATTAGAATCCACCATTACAACATAACAAAATAACGAACCCAACTCTTTAACATGGCAAGAATATATAAGAAACAGAGATCCTAGCAGGCAGTAGAAGCTGGATGCAACGCACGATGTCCTTGATGCCTGTCATCAAGGAAGAGATGGGAGGGAATTGGATGGTGGCTGGATATCACTGGTAATGGAGAGGTGGCGGTAGCGTCACCTTTGTGTCATGACGGTGAGACTGCATAAGACACTCTTACGACAGTTCCGACAGGAGTGTGTTATGCAGTCGACCGTGGTGTCACAACAGAAGCACTAGCTCACGGCAGTAGTCAGCATCATCGAGGAACAAGCTAGAAGTGGATGAACTGCTAAGAGCAGCAGTGCACCGTGGTGTCACAACAGGAGGTGAGGTGCTAGCTCACGGTGGTAGTCGGCATCGTCGAGGGGAGGATGCTGGAAGCTAGTGGATGAACTCATGTGTGACTATTGATGGAAAGGTAGAGGGGGAATAATTAATAAGGGCCGAGCGGTGGGAGGAACCGATGCCTTCCATTCGATGTGGAGAGAATGGACAGGAGAGATTGAAATCCTAGGGGATACTCCACGGATCGGTAACGTGTCATTATCAGAGACGGTTTGTTATACGAACCATCTATGATAATGCACATATCAGAGATGGTTTGTTATAGAACTGTCTGTGATAAGTCACATATCAGAGACAGTCATTTATACAAACCATCTATGATATTAATATCAGAGATAGTTTGGTATACGAACCGTTTGTGATAACGCTTAAATATGCGCACCCTAATCTAGCTCTTCTAAACTGTCCTCTCCCTCATCTTCTTCACTAGATTTCTCAATAATGGTATCTAATATTCTTTTGATCTCCTTCCTCTCATCTATCTATCATGAGTTGTTCGGCCGCAACCTTAGACAGGCGGCCAACAATTTTTGTCTGGAGCAGTCCTCCGCTCACGCCCTGCTCTCCTTCCTCAACTCACTTCCATCCATCAGCTGGACCTCATCATCTGTCGTCGAAGGAGGTGTCTCGTTGCTACTTAGGAAAGGGAAACTACCCTCAGCCTCATTCTTCTCTGCAATGTGCACAAAGCAGAAGAAGCTCTTGTGGTAGTGGAGAGACACATGGATAACATTGCCGATCAAGCAGAAGCGGCTGATTTTGAGGAAGCTTATCATGACATCCTCTTTGAGATTATGGGCCATGCTAATGATTTACCTAGGCTAGAGGAGGAAGTGGAGAGGGCTAGGACAATCTTCACGGCATTTGAGAACTCAGCGGTTGATCCTCCAACTCTAAAAGTCGAAGAAGAAGCATATGAAGCCCAGAAGACTAAGATATGGGAATCTCTTATTTTTGGGACTTTTGTAATAAATTTGCCTTGAATTTGTTTCTCATCTCAATAGCTTCTGTAGTCCATATAACAAAGGACAAAACACAGATGGTAGTAAATAAAAACCGTCTGTGATAGTTTCATAGATGGTTCTAATTAAAAACCATATGTGATAATGCGTATATCACAGACAGCTTTTAAACCTAACTGTCTATGATAGCTTTAAAGATGGTTTTAGCCATGAACCGTCTGTAATAATTAAAGCATAGACAGCTCCACATGAACCGTCTGTGGTGAGGCGTCCAGTATAACTTATTTTGTAGTAGTGAAGTTAGTACTATTTCAAAGTGGTAGAATGAAAAATCTTGATAGAAGTCTCACATGTGGCCCACAGTGGTGTACCCGTACATGTAGCCATCCTGGTTTTCTATGCTAATGAGTCCATACTTAGCCATCGTGGTTCTTTGACTCAGAATGGCCATCCATTGGTCCCTTTCCCTTCCCTTCCCTGCCCCGACTAAGGAAGGTTTCCAATGGGTAAATGCTTTGTGCACAACTACATAGTTAAACATGTATTTTTGCGTAATGAATGCCGTAATGGACATGTCTAGGCTATTGATCCATTGGAAGAAGAAGAACGCTCCTCCGACTATGACACACAGATACAATTACCTAGATTTGAAATGCACATGCAATGTGAAATGTGGACTGACATGACTCACGTGGTGTAACACCCCGACCTAACATAAGTCCTAAATGTCACCAACAACTACAATTCATTACCAATGTTAACCATTACACACATATTACCAACAACTATACTTCACCATAGTTCTAAAGGATGATTATGTAACACAACTATAATCACAAGATAGGAACATTGAATAACATTAAATTAAATGAAATAATTTGAAGTCTAAATAAAGGAACTTTGAAAGGTATCAATAATATAATAAGGGAAATCATTATTCAAACTAAGATGGCATGAAATAGTATTATTTATTCCTAACAACGATTGATTGAACACTAAGTGATAAAATAAGCTATAACAGTGAAAGATCAATCATGTACTACTCCCCACATATGCATGTCGTCCTCAATGATCTCCTAAAAAATAACAAAAAAGCAAGGGTGAGTGCACGACTTAGCAAGTACATAATAGAATAATAAACAACATAAAATATGGTACCAAATATTCATATCAATTCACCACTAGCTCAATCATTCACATATTTTTTCTCATTAACCTCCACACACATATCTCATCATCTCATTTACCTTTTCATGAATGTAATGCACATATCTCCAGTTCTCTTTGCTTATACTAGTATAGCAGAGTGTTTACCCATCGATGAATCATTCTTGCCATATCCTTTTTCATACAGGAACCTCAACTCTACTTTCGTGGAGTGCCTATTGAAGTAGGTATTTCTCCACTCGCATGGAGTGCTACTAAAGTAGATCTTTCTCTACCCACATAGGTCACCTCTTTGCAACATGAATGCTCAACATCCAATGCAATGATTCTTTTATTCATTAGTCACTTATCAACATTAACCATTCGACATCATCACCATTTAACAATAATCACCATCATCATTTAACCATAACATATGAGCATTATAAGAAATGAGTATAAACATGTGAAATATCATGGTAGGTATTTATTTAATATAAACAATGAGAGCAAACCACTCATGCACCATTCTACCAAGCACTTGACTTTCAACCTTGTGAAGCGGAACAATGGGTAGAGACACCAAACCCAAAACAACTTTTCCTATAGCAAACAACTCATCTCAACATACGCTGACAGTACAAACAACAAATAAGACAGCAATGATACACTCCACTCCTTGGTCCAATTATTTCCCCTCTACCGCACATTCCCCTCTTTTGTCCCACTGTTTGAAACATCATAACTATCAACTCAAGGATTCAAATAAGGTAAACAATACGTTTTCTATAAACTACACAAAATTTTCTAGAACCTCTTAGTTGGCTAAAAACCCTGATTATTTCATCTAAACCCTCGTTTCTAACCCCAAAAACTTATATGTTATTTTAATGGACAACAGAATTAATAATTTTATAAATATTTATCTATAGGTCCAACATAATAAATCATACCACTTCTAAAATCTAAATAAAATTATCTACATTTTTTAAGTTATGGTCATAATTTAATTTGTTCATCTAACAGGTCAAATTCACTATCCATGATTGCATCCACACTATTGTAGAAAAAGTTATCACAAACAGTTTAAAAATGTCATCACAGACTGTTTCATGAGCTGTCTAAGTTTATGGGTTAGTAATGATGAGGTCATCACCGACGGTTTTGAACCGTCTGTGATGTATACTATGACATATGATTATTAACTCAGAACTATCTGTCATAACGGTGACAATTGTTCACTCCCCCTCTAATTGCGGTATTCAATACTACACTATCACATACATTCTTCTCTACATGCATGATGTCGATGCGGTGAGAAACTTCTAGGTGCTCCCAATAAGGTAAGTCCCAAAATATTGATCTCTTCTTCCAGATGTTCTTCTTATGGGTCCTCGATTTATATCCCTTTCTGAGCACAACATCTAAATTCTTAACCATATCATAGACCTCTTTTCGCTTAAATGCCTTAGAGCTGAATTGTCTTCCTTCTCTCTGTTGAATTGTTTCTTCATCCTACGGTATGGGTGAGCCCTCCGAAGGAATCTACGGTGATGCATGTATATGGTTTTTCACAAGTGCTTCAGCGACACACTCTCGATATCATCTAGGTAGTGATTACAGATTTTGGTCCTTTTGTACTCTGGCTCGACTGGTTAGCAAAAGGCAGGATAATCATTTATGGTGCAGAACAACAAGGAGCATAAAGTAAAGTTCTCTCATTTGTACGCATTCCATACCTGTACTCCTTCGACCCACTATATTTTTAGATCTTCTACCAATAATGCTACGTACACATCAATATCATTCCCAGATTGCTTCGACCCTTGGATAAGTATCGATAGCAAAATATACTTTCACTTCATACAATAACCAAGGAGGAAGGTTGTCCTCAACGATCTCCTAAAAATAATAACAAAAACAAGGGTGAGTTCATGACTTAGCAAGTACATAATAGAATAATAAATGATATAAAATATGGTACCAAATATTCATATCAATTCAGCACTAGCTCAATCTTTCACATATTTTTTCTCATTAACCTCCACACACATATCTCATCATCTCATTCATCTTTTCAAGAATGCAATGCACATGTCTCTACTTCTCTTTACTTATACCGGTATAGCAAAGTGTTCACCCATTGATGAACCACTCTTGCCCTATCTTTTTTGATAAAGGGTCATCAACTCTAGTCCCGTGGAGTACCTACTAAAGTAGGTGTTTCTCCACTCCCGTGGAGTACCTACCGAAGTAGTTCTTTCTCCACTCCCATAGAGTGCCTATTGAAATAGATCTTTCTCTACCCACTCCTATGGGTTGTGCACACAAAGTAGGCTCTAGAGGGCCATATAGGTCACCTCTTTGCAACATGAATGGTCAACATCCAATGCAATAATTCTTTTATTCGTTAGTCACTTATCAACATTAACCATTCAACATCATCATCATTTAACCATAATCATATGAGCATTATAAGAAACAATTATAAATATGTGAATCATCATTATTTATTTAACATAAATAACAAGAGCAAACCACTAGTATAGCATTCTACCATGCACTTGCCTTTCAACCTAGTGAAGTGGAACAATGGGTAGAAGACACCAAATCCATAGCAACTTCACCTAAAGCAAACCAATCATCTCAACATGTGCCATATTAGTACAAATAACAAATAAAAAACAACGGCACACTCCGCTCCCCAGTCAAACTATTCCCCCTCCAATGGACATTCACCTTTGTTGTCCCACTGTTCACAATGTCATAACTATCAACTCGAGGATCCAAATATAGTAAACGATATGTTTTCTAGAAACTATACAAAATTTCCTACAACTTCTTAGTTGGACAGAAACCATGATTATTTCATCTAAACTCTCTTTTTCTAACCCCAAAAATTGATACGTTGCTTTACTGGACAGTAGAAATAATAATTTTCTAAATATTTATGTATTGGTCCAAAAATAATAAATCATGTCACTTCTAAAAATCTACAGAAAATTATCAACCTTTCTTTAGTTATGCTCATAATTTAATTTGGCCATCTACCATGATAAATTCATAGTTTTCCACGACCGTGTTCAGTTGTGAAAGCCATAACTTATAATCTACTCAGCCAAAACTCATGTTATTGGACTCTATTGAATCCTTAGACAATTATATACATAATTCATAATATTCAAACCCTAATGCGGCTATCTTATATTTGTAATCTGCAGGTTTCCACAACAGTGCCCAATCATGAGGATTCACTGGACTATGAGCTTACAAAATAACATAGCTGCTAATCAATCCAACTGAATTAAGTGTTTAAGCACTCTATAGAAAGATAATGGGATTATCTACAACTTCCTAGTAGATCATTTTTCTGATTAATCCTGGACCATGCTCGAAATTTCACTACAAGGCACTTCTCACGAATCAATCTAATATCTATTGCCACAACTTCTGACCACAACATCCTAAATCTACCCTTAGGGCCTGTTTGGGACTGCTCCACTCCAGATTTTGCAGCTCCGCTCCATCTTTGTCTTGCCAAACACCTCCAGCTCCTAAAACTCCGCTCCAAGAAAAAGGTGGAGTTGAGGACCAACTCCACGTTTTTTGTGGAGCACCTCAAGGGGTACTCCAGGATTTGGACTTTTGTACTATCTACCCACCACTACCATTACATAGTTCCTCTCCGTACCGATTCGATCTTTTCCTTCTCCTCCCCACCCACCCGTGCCGCTCGCCTCCTCCTCCCCCGACCCGCGCTACTCGTCTCCTTCGCCCCCCTGCAGCTGAAGTGCTTCGTGCTCTCTCCTCGCCTCTCCCTTCTGCTCCCCTTCTCCGCCGCTACTTCTCCACCGCCTCTCCCAACCGCTCCTCCACCTCACCTCTGCCGCGCCGCCCCTTCCTCTCCATTTCCCGTCGCCTTCACCTCCCTCCTCATCTCCACCACCGGTGCCGGCAGCTTCTCCCCCTTCTTCTCCTACCCCTCCGGCCGCTACTTCTCCACCGCCGCCTCTCACCGCCCACGCCTCCGGATCCTCCTCCGCGCCCAAACACTCCTCCCGGTTCTTCCTCTACCGTGCCACCTCTCCCTTCTGCTCCCCTTCTCCGCCGCTATGCCATCCACTGCCACTGCTCTACTCCGGTGCGCCTCCCTCCGCCTCCTTTTTCCACCGAGCCACCGCCGCCTCACCCCACTTCCCGTGCGCCGTCTTCCCCTTCCCCCTTCTTCTCCTACTCCGGCGCCGCCACTCCTCTCTCTTCCTTCTCCACCTAACGCAGCTCCTTCCCCGGCCACCACTTCCCTCCGGCACGCCGCCCTTCCAGATCCACCGCGCCATCACTCCCTTCTTCCTCTCTTGCGCTGCTCCCCTTCAGTGCCGTCGCCAGCTGCCTCGGCTTCATCGACACCGACGCCGCCTTCTTCCACACCGCCACCTCTTCACCACTCTCGGCGACCGGGCCCTCTACTTGACCACCGTCGCCGGCCGCCACTACATCACCGACACCGGCGACCGCAACATCGACTTCTTCTGCCTTCACTTCACCGACGGCCACACCATCCTCTGCTGCTTCAACTACCTTCGGTTGAATCCATTCCACCATCTCCATTTACTGTTCTCATTTTTTCCTGTTGATTTGTGATCTATGTGATATGTTTAGTAGTGTTTACAGTAGTGCTATTGTGATATGAGTTGGTAGAGATTGTAATGTTTAGCTAAAATTGTGTTTTGTTAGTAGTTTAGTAGTGTTTACAGTAGTGCAATTGTGTTTTGTTAGTAGTTTAGTAGTGTTTACAGTAGTGCAAATGGAGCTACATATGAATCATGAGTTTCTGAACTGATGCAAGCTAAAATCTGCAATACCACAGAAACAGAGTAAATTACGCCTACATTTCATTTCTTTTGTGTTAGAACCAAGTTTTTCACTTAATGATGTTGTACAGGATCTGTTTCAACCGCCATATATTGTTGGTTTTCGCCTTTGAACAATTTTCAGAATCACAGATGTTTCTTGCTGAAGTTATTCTTCAATCTGAATCAATTGCCACATGGCCATAATCTGTAGGAAATATTACTTTGTTGTCCAAGGTCTATTTGCCTCTTCTGGGATTTGGAAGCCTTCTTGCATGGTCAACCATGAATTGTTTTTCTGGTCTTGCCCAAGGATCGCCTGAACAATCACAATATTCTCGGCAGGAAGAATTTTTTCACAAAATATACTTGTGCTTCTCTTAGCACAAAGGGAACAATTGTGCACATTGCCCATTTTGTCGAACCTGCTGGAGAATTATGCACATAAGTTCATATCTGGCAGCATAGTTAATAGTCTCTGCAAAATCTAGTTCTTCTAATGTTTAGGTTGCCAAATTGAGTTGTATAGATACACGGAACTCATTCTTGTAAAGGTAATGTTCCAGAGCTGCCAGTTGTGCAAATGGACGAAACTTTCTTTATGTTCAAAATGGCGACAGACGGGAACAATCACAGCAATCAGAAGAGCACACAAGGGTTTGCATCTATTTCTTCAAGCTGGAGAGGGCCAGAAGGTTTTGCATCTATTTCACAGGGTTCAATGGGAATTGCATCTATTTCTTCAAGCTGGAGAGGGCAATTATGTATCGGAACACTTGCATCGGAACACTTGCATTCGTAGTCATTTTGGTTTAAACTACTCTCTAGTTATCTATGGACAATTATTTGTATTCGAATGATGGACCTTGTTAATTATCTATCATGCACGTTGCAATTTATGGGACAAAAGGATGGAATTATTTGACCAAAATATTTGTTTTTTGGTTTTCTCGAATAAATTAATTGTGATTATAATATTTTACATCATATTCAATTAACAACAAAAAAAATATTTAGTTATATATGCTCCGCAGACATCAAAACATACACCAAACATCATTCAGGGGCACATTCGACCTTTCTCAGGGAAACCTCATATTTTTGGAGCTGGAGTTAGGCTGCATGCCAAACAGAACCACCTGCTCCAGGAACTCCACAGTGGAGCTGCTCCATGGTGGAGTTGGTGGAGCAGAGCTGGAAAAACTGGAGCAGAGCAGTCCCAAACAGGCCCTTAATTACTAATATGCACTTTTAACCCTATCCACAAATCAATCTAATATCTATTGACTAGTAGAAGGTCTTTTTTGGATCGTTACCCTAGATACGAACGTCGAAGACGGCATCAGCGGTGAGCTCTTCTCTTCTTCCCTCCTATCGTGCCAGTAGACAGCAACACAGAACAACAACAACACTAGTCTTCATCTTCTCTTCCTTCCATGGTAACACATAACAGCACGTAGCACAGATTAGCATGTAGCGGCAGCCGGGAATGCAGGTGTTCCTTGGGGACACAGGGATTGTGCAATAGCTTCCAGCACGTAGCAGCAAGAACTAGCAATGACAGCAATAGGAAGTACTAGCTAGAAAAGGTAGCAGCACCATGTGCGTGCATGCATTCGTGCTGGTGCTCAGCAAGACGGCCATGCTAGTTTGCAGTTGCCCAACGAGGCAAGGAACAATGACGTCGGCGGTGCTAGGTAGAGGCAGATGTGGCATGCGGTAGGGGTAGCTAGGGTTGGGATATATGGCACGATAGCTAGCTAGGGCCGGTACAGCATCCCTTCGGTCTCTCTCTTATAGGCATGGGACCCGAGACCAGCTCGGCTGGCATGCACGCCAAGTCCAAGTCAGTAGCGGCTCCAATCTGGCCTACACCTTCGACTACTTTTGTTCTTTCTTGCTTTATAAGTTTGGGGTATTACACACGATATTTCCTGCACATGCAGAAAGCATGGGTGGTGGTACTATGATGTGTTGATTGCTTGATCCATGTCAGCTTACCATGGTCGCACTATGGGCATGGAAATTCTAGTGGTACAGGTGCATCCTTGCAAAACTATCAGGGTAGGCTCCTGCCTTCTTGGCAAGCTATTTTCGCTTTCGGAGCATCTCCACATAGCCGGACATCTTTGACTGCCTCTCTTCTTCCCTACCTCTCTTTTCTCCCCTCTTTGTGTTAATCAAATTAGCTCGAATGGAGAGTTGCCTGTTGTGGTCATAGGTGAGATAGTAAATTTTGGTGAATGCAAGTCTACTTACATCCGTGAGAAGGTATCTTTGGCTACATTGCTCAACAAGTTGTGATTTTACTAGGAAAAGCTAGTGCATGTTGTCAATTAAGTCTGAAAAGCCAGTGCATGTTGTCAATTAAGTCTGAAAAGCTAGTGCTACTCGTGATAGGATGTCCCTCGTGTCACGCTACCAACCAGGGGATGTAATACAAGAATAAGACATAAACAACAACATAGAAGATGATAACAACATAAAAAATCATATCATGCAGTCGCAAATTGAGACCCATGGGGTACATTGATAGAAAGGTGTAAAAGACTACAGATGTGGTACTCCTTAGCTCCCTGTCTATCTCACTAGCCACAGCCTATCTCCCGCCCTGTACCCAACCCCTCTTAGGCCGATAGGCTATCAGTGGTCGCTGCCTAGAGCCTGAGATGGTCAACTAGTCGGGCGGTCTGGTGGTCCTCAACTCGGCTAGTGTACTAGGAGGAGGTGTGCCATACAGATCTACAGGGTGCATAGGCTATGCGGTGGCTGGCATGCTGAATAACTACAAGCCTCAAAGCATGTCTATCTGGGTGTGCCCTAAAGTCCGCAAGGAAGTCATCCCAAGAGAGGTTCATAGGGATGATTCTGTATGCCTAGCTCCCTATGTCGTGGTCTTTTACCCACCTGCATGTGAAAAATAGATAGTGGTTAGCTAGCTGCATTTGATAGTATGAAAGTGGCAAAATCAAAAGCGATGGTTAGGTAGGTAACATGTAGTGATAGGCTGATGGATAGGCTAATGATGAGGACGTTAATGTGGCGTGAGGTGCTCACGTAGTTGTTGATGCACCTACGCAAGTTTGGTTTCTTGCTACAAAAGATAGGTCAATACACAATCCGTTCAATGCGCTACCTTTTGTGTGGTAGTGGTGCGTAGGAGGCATCGTAGACTATGGTGGGCATGACGCTTACTATGTCAAGCTACCTGGTGGTCAAGTCAAGGAGCAAGTGCCTATTGTGGTGGTGGTACCATGCCTAGTGGGGCCCCTAAGGTGGATGCTACGATGATGCTCCCTTTACATCCGAGAGCTGGTGATAGGATGTCAGGCTAATGATGTGGTAGCCACACTGGTAGATGCGTCCCAGGGCAGCTATGAGCTAGTCTTGTGTAACCACGGTGCTAACCCAGAGACATTCCCACAAGGTGTGTGCCTCCCTAGTGATGTCCATCGCTATGTCATTCTACGAAAGAAAAAACAAAGTCAATGACATATACATTTAAATTGACAACATAATGTAGCAAGATAAGCCATGTACTACTATTGCATTCTAGCACCAATGTGTCTCAAGTATGTGTCCTAAGCCCAAGCTGGCTCCACCTGAGGTGGATCAAGCATGTGGACCAGGCGAACGTGTGTTAGAGGCATATAACACCCCATGTATTGCTTATACGACACTGGGTCGTACGCAACATCCTCCTCAACATGGTCTTTGAAAGCACCTGCCCATTGTGCCATCCAAGGAGCCATCTTCTGGCCCTAGTTCGTACAATAGCCCTGTGCCCCGTCCTCAAATGCCTATGAGTTGTCCATGTTAGTTACAAATTGGTGGCAAAATCATGTAACTAAAGTGAGACAAGCCTGAGCGAACACTTACAAGTGGATAATGGGTGGGTCAGGAGCTCCCACCAGAATTGGGACCTCTTAACACTGAACAAACTGGCAAATGATGTGGTAGACACTGTAGTCCTCGATGCACACATAAAAAATCAGCTTCCTCCATGTGAGCTAGTAAGCATGGTCTGTGGTGCACAGGTTTGACAATCCGAGAGGTGTGCATGCATAGCTCGGTGAGCTGGTCGAACACCTATGTGAAGTGGTCATAGGCCTGGTGAACCTAGACATGGGCATACCAAGGCTGCAAAGGAGAAAATATGATGTCAAAACACAACATTCAGTATGATAATGGAATAGAAGGTAGCAACAACATCATAGGGAAGCACTTACCCACTTACGGCACCAGAAGGATCCCATGCTAGGGCGGTCCATGTCGTCAGCACCATATATGTCACTGTTGTACACCTGTTGGTTATTCATGGTCGTCCGATCATGAAATGGTCAAATGACCATAGCTGTAGTAGCACGGGGTAGTCGGCCAACAAGGAGGCCCTCTTCACCCTGAGGAACCCATCACGTAGGATGTTGTACATGGTCAATATCACAACCGAACATAAGATGAACTGTGGTACTACTCCAATGTTTGCATTAGTGTAACAAGATGATTTTTGGCTCTATTCTAAAATACATGATTGTCATTAGTTTAAAAAGCTCTATTGTGCATAATCCAAATTTTCATTGAAATCAATGCAAGGAAAGAAAATAAAATTCTTCAAGGAAATATAAATAGGAACTTGACCAATCCCAAAGATCCTAAGACTCTACTAGGCCATGCCCTTGTCAAAATTCAAAATGAAATTTGATTTTTAATTAAAGTTGAAAACCCCATATAAATTGGAAAAATCAATTTATAATTCGTAAATTGTCTTTAGGCCGAATCCTTCCCTAGGCCCATCCCTTTCCCTTCCTTCCTTTTCCTTTAGCTAAGCCCCGTGAAGCAATCCATGGCCCACCTTTCCACTGGACCCAACCGTGTGGCCCAGCTCACCCCGCTATCACCATCTCTCTCCTACCTCTCACTGATTGGTGGATCCCAGCCCCACCTATCTATCTCACCGAAGTGGTGGTCGTCTTCTCACCTTCGCCATGCTCTCTCTCTCTCTCACCTGCACCCACCATACACACTCACTTGTCCCCAATCCGCATGTGTTGCAAGCCTGCTGGAGGAGGATAGCTTTGTTGGGACCCTTCTCCTTCTTACGCGCTCCTCACCAGGGCTTGTTGCCTGGAGGTGGTAGTGCCTTCACTCCCCTATACCACTGCCATGCCATCTCTCCTCTACTCCTACCATGCTCGTATGCACATGTGTCGCATGGACTAGAGCTCGCCTTGAGTCTACCCAAGCACGAGAGACAATGCCCTACTCCTACTCTTGTTCATGAAATCTCAAGTCAAGAATGTGACAATGTTTTCATCTTCCTCCCCTCTTCCCTCTGTTGAATACGACCACTTCGTAGATGTTACGACCACGTTGATTCATGTTACAACCGCATTGACTGATTTCGGCTATGACCACGCCTTGTTCTAATGTTAGCTTCGATCACTTGCTCGTAGACAACTTTGACTTAACTTCACTAATTGGACTTGTCTGATCAGTCATAAGTAGTTGATCCACCCGATCATAAATCAATGGTCGAACACAAGTAACTCTTCAAACTGCTCCGATCGCACGCAATGCTGTTCAAAGTGGTCCGAACGTTCCGAAGTCAATCAAACCATCAAAAACAACTTAGATGAAGATTGGATAGTCTGAGTGTCTTCTCTGATCAGACTGGTCTGATTAGCTTTTTCTTTGCGCCACTAGTCAATTTTTGTAAGCTACGAATAGAGGCAATATGAGAACACAAAAACTTTGTGGCGCTCAAATCACTGCACCATTTCTTTGGTTTTCTTCTCTATTTATACACAACTTTACAAACTTAGACTTGGATACATAAATCAACTCTAAAACTAATGCGAATTCAACTTAACTCAGACACAAAATAGGATTCGACAAGATTATTTTCAATAAACACCCCCCAAATCCTTATCGACTTCAACCAACTTCCCTAACACCAAGTAAATAAATCATTCGACCAAAATTGACTCATCCCAGTGCCTTTGTGAGTCTATTAGCCTTCTGTTCTTTTGTTGTAATATGTGGAACAGCCACCAGTCCTTCTTCAATGCATTTTTGAATAAAATGATATCGAGTACCAATGTGTTTGCTTCTTCCATGAAACACTAGATTTTTCATAAGTGTTAAGGCTGACTTATTGTCCAGGAATAATGTGGAAGGCTTGATGGTCTGTTTAGTCAATTTATGAAGCAATCTCATCAACCAAATACCTTGACGTGTGGCTAAAGTTGCTGCTATGAACTCCGCTTCGCATGATGATAAGGCTATACTTCTTTGCTTCTATGAGCACCACATGATCACGTTTCCATGAAGGTTGAACACCATACCGGTCATGCTTTTATGATCAACTAGATTTTTGGCCAGATTGCTATCACAAAATCGTTCAATCATTGGTGTGTTGTCGTGCCTGACATATACTAGCCCATAATCCATAGTTCTTGCTAGATACCTCAGCACATGTTTTAATGTTTGCATGTGTTGTACTGTTGGTCTTTCCATAAACTTACTATGTACTCCAACTAAGTATGCAAGATCTGGTCAAGTATGTATCAAATACTTCAGGCAACCTATTATGCTTCGAAATTTAGTCACATCGACCAGCTCTCCTGTCTCATCTTTGTTGAGTTTCAACTTAGTCTCCATGGGGTACTAACAAGGGTTGCATCCTGTCATACCTGTCTTCTTAAGAATCTTCTTTGCATAATTTGACTACTTGATTGTAATGTCATGCTTACTTTGTTTCACCTCCAGACCAACATAGTACATCAAAAGTCCAAGTTCGCTCATCTCAAACTGTTGCATCATCTTCTTCTTAAACTTTTCAATCCTTTGATCACATGTTCCTGTGATAATAAGATCATGAACATATATGCTGAGTAGCAACGTGTCTTCCTTTGTCTTTCTTGTATACAAAGCTGGATCCTACTTGCATCTTTGAAAACCAAGATTCATCAATGAATTATCCAGCTTCTTATTGTAGGCTCTAGGCACTTGCTTCAAACCATACAATACCTTTAAGAGTCGATAAACCTTGCCTTCTTGTCCCTTCACTTGAAAACCCTTTGGTTGTAATACATATACCTCCTCAGTAAGATCTCCATTTAAGAATGCAGATTTGACATTTATGTGATGTACTTCCATCCAAATTGAGTTGTGAGAGCAAATATCAATTTCATTGTTTGTAATCTTGTAACTAGCACAAACAGTTCTTTATAACCTATGCCTCTCTTTTGAACATAGCCTAGCTTTATGATTATGAGGCAGATCAGTCAATACCAAGTTTTATTTGCTTCTATTGAATCTAGTTCGGTTTGCATAACAATCTTCCAATGATATTTGGTAAGTACTTGTTGCAAACTTATAGGTTCATCTGTTGTTGTCAACTGAAGTTATTCTTCCATCTCTATCGGCCTGGTCAGCTCATAAATCTCAGCTAGGCCTTGATATACATGTGTTTTGCTTGGTAGAGTCTCTTCCTCTTTTTGATCACTTTGAGGAGATATTGGAACATCCTCTGCAGCCACCTGTTGTCTGGCGGATGTACTTGACATGGATGTAACTAGTTCTTGAAGGTGAAATTGATCTGATTCACCATTGTTCTCCTTCAACTGAGAAGGAAATCTACTTCTACAGATTATTTTCTTTTGATGGCTTTGCCTCCCACTCCCATGATTTATTTTCACAAAAGATCATGTCTCGACTTACCATAATTTTATCTTTATGAGGACTATATAATTGACTAGCTTTGGCTCCTAGCTCAACTCCCAATAGATTAATTCCTTTGATCTGTCATCTAATTTCTTCAGATGAGTGAGCACCTTTGCATGTGCCAAGGAACCGAACACCCTTAAGTGTTCTAGACTTGGTTTTCTTCCACTTAATACTTCATATGGAGTCTTTCCTTTCAGAGGTTTTGTGGGTACTCAAATGAAAATGTAAACAACATGTCTTACAGTATTAGCCCAAAATCTTCCTGGTAGTAGTCTGCTTTTGAGTAAACTTCTTGCTATATTCATTATCATTTGATTTCTCTGCTCGACTACTCCATTCTACTATGGACTATAAGAAGCTATGAAGTACCTTCTGATTCCTTTCGTCTCACAGATTGATTCAAATTCTTGCACCAAGAATTTACCTCCATGATCTGATCTCACCACCTTGAGTTTGTGATTAGTCTTCTTTTCATCCAGTGTCATAAACTTTTGAAACATGTCTTTGGCTTCTGATTTCCTTTTGAGTATGTATACCCACATTACTCTAGAATAATCATCAACAAGAAGTAGAATTTATTTATTACCTCCATTTGTGATGTGACGATGGTCCGATCTTTCGATTTGTGAGGAACAAATCTAGCACGCATAGCTACCTTCAATTTATCCCATGTTTCAGGTGCTAAAGCAGAATTAACTACATGAGTCCACCAAATGATAGCACGATCTTTAAATTCACTAGTAGCTTGTCTGACTCTATGCACTTCAGGAACTAGATGGACATTAAATTTTTGTTCAACTGTCATCTCCCAATCTAGATAAGTTTCAGCATCATAAGTACCCGCAAAAGATGGTATGCTAAATTTGACTTTAGCAAATGGGTCATCATTAGCACGAGCATTGTGGTGCTGAAAATTAGTACCTCCTATACCGTGACGGTTTTGATGTAGGCGGTGTCGTGCATCTTGGGCAGCAAATGCAGCTCCGGCGTCACAGTTTTGTCTCTCATTATCATCTCCCTCCTCGAGATCTTGGCCTGCATAGTGATCATACTCGCGTCCATTGTTTGGCGGCCGATTCACCATTCTTTCAAGGTGTGTAGTGAGTGCTGCAATACTCTCATTGATGGAATTGATGGAGCGCTGCAATTTATCCGTCGAAGCTTGAAGCTTCCTATCGATGCGTGGTTCATCCAAGAGCTTCATGAACTCTCCCTTTAAAACACACTCTTGATCATCAGACGACTCACCTGTCATGGTTAGTAGAAAACAAAATACAACCCAAAGGTATTATCCCTATCAACTACTAGGTGGTGGAAGGTGGAATCACACATTCTCAAGCGTCTTACCACACTCTTACAAGTGTTCTTACTAATGCAGCAGGTGGTACAACCGGTGGCTGGTTCGTGATACCAAGTCGAGCGTGGGTACAATTGCAAGAGGGAACCTATTCTGATCAAGAGTATGTGGAGCTTTGAAGGCACAATATGTAGCAATGGAGAACAATCAATTAATTTCAGAAATTGCATAGAATTGAATTATAATTCGTATCTAGCATTTAGCCTATGTTGCTGATCAACCTAGAATGGAAGAAGGCTAAAAACAAGTGTATGGCAATGTGTAGGAGTGATAAATACAAGATAATTCATTCCAATGCAATCTGGAATTGAAGAACACAAGGATTGACCCAAAATTGAAAACTGAAGATTTCTGTCCACTGGACAGCACGTCGGTATTTTGGCCATAACTCTTTGTCAGATGCCTCTTTTTTACTGATTCTTTTTTCCTATATTTTATGACGGATTTTTATACAGATTTTATTTTGGGGCCAACTTCCTAAACCCGACACAGAAATTCGCACAAAAATCACAACTGCTGACTGTTGCAGATTCAAAACAGATAATTGGGTCAACTTTCACCGCACATATCTCTTAACTGCCTTTCTGGAATGACGTGAAATTTTACAGATAGATGGATAACAAATGTTTGAATCTAATGGCGGTGGTCGCACTCAAAAATAATCTCGGAATCAAAAGTTATGACGTTTTTGGTGGCGGCTGCAGAGAAAGGAAAAATCAGCCGAAATTGGAAATTAGGGTTTGGGGTGGGGAATTTTTCTTTTGTTTGGATTTTTAATGGAATAAAGATATGACCAGAAACTAGACAATGCTAATATGGACACAAATTCAATTTAGCAAACCAAAACTAACAGATTGAAAGGCACAACGGGGTTTGGACAACGAAATTAACTCTTTTTGTGGGGCAATTTTTTTTCTGGGCTATAGGAAATAAAAATCAATCTACTAACTAGGGATATAAGAATTACCTCACGGGCAACCGTTGCTCTGATACCAACTGATGTGACGATGGCCCGATCTTCCGAGAGGTACTGATAAGTCGATTGTGGAGATCTCGACGTTGATGATCCAAAGGCTCCGACCAAAACAGATCGAACCCCTCGCAATCACTACACCACTGCTCCGTTGGTTATCAACCGTGCCGAACATGGTTGACCTCGCCAAGAAGGCTATCTCCTGCAAGCGAATCGAGAACACAAGCAAGAGAGTTTAAGATGCAATCTGAAATTGCGAATAATGTTTAAGTTCACAAGTTGGGGTTCCTCAACCGAACATGCGGCGAAACTGCTAAGCAGAACAATCTCTTAAGAAAAACCCCAGGAAAACTAAAGGGGCGCGACCTCCTTAAATAAGGGAGGGGAAGCCCCACTTATCTAATGAAAAGGGATGTGATACTATTTATGATTACTGTTCATGTGGCCGTGGTACTGTTTACGTGAACAGTACCAGCCCAAATAGCCCAAGTTACAAGGCCCTCGGCCCACTTTGACTCGGACTGAAAAAGTGATGTGACTTATTTTGTAGTTTTTGATCTGCTCGAGTGGATTTTTAGGTGAGACCAAATCCATCTGAAAGTAGACTTCAAGAGCTTTCCAATGAGTACTCACGGGCCCTAAGAAGCCTTCTAGATCAAAAGTTATGGCCATTTGAAGTTGACCTATCAGGCTGAATCCGAATTGATCTGAAGGCCGAATTGGATTCCAAAACCTATCCAACTTGAACCCTTGCTTCAATTGGTTCCAAAGTGATGTGGTGCTATATATATATATATATATATATATATATATATATATATATATATATATATATATATATATATATATATATATATATATATATATATATATATATATTCATCATTAGGTAGCATCATATTCTCATTTAAAATGTGTTGAAATTGAAGAAACGAATTCACCTTTAGTTCAATCTTGATATTGGCCGCTATGGTCGTACGTGTTGGTGACGTGGTCACATCAATTTGACTCAGGGGTAACAGGACCACAAATATCCACATGTAGCAGTTCCAAGGCTTGTGTCGCTCTATATTGTGTTTGCTGGGGGAACGGGAGTTTTGTCTGTTTTGTAATAATGCAACCTTCACACCCTTGAGATGGATGATTGATGGGCGGTAGTCCATACACCATCCTTTTCTTTGTCATTAGCTTCAAAGAGTGAAAATTGACATATCCAAGTCAATCATGCCACAACGATACCATATTATCCACACTGGCACTAAAATAAGCTGGTTTGGTTGACTTGAGTTCAATCTTGTACAGCTGATTTGGTGTTCGTGTCACCTTCATTAGCATTTGTCCTTCACGATCATGTAATAACAAGTATGGTCCACTTAGTGACACATCGCAGCCTTCTTCAGTTAGGTGACCCAGACTAATGATATTATTGCACAATCATGGTATATAATAGACATCAATCAAAGCTCTGTGCTCTCCATTATTGCTTTGCAACAAAATAGTGCCATTTCCTTCTATATGAACAACTGACTCATCTCCAAATTTCACTTTGCCTCGAAAGCTCTAATTCAATTCACTGAATTTTCCCTTTCGTGCAGTCATGTGATTTGAAGCACCATTGTCGAGATACCAAATATTTGACTCCACCATGTCTTCTCCAACTTTCAGTAGTTTCGGCTGAACATGCTCTTCATTTAGCATCAAAAGTTGTGTGCTTTTTTCTTCACAGATGGACAACGAAAGTGCTGGCTCCTGATCTGTTTTGGCTTGAACCAAATTTGCCTCCTCCTTCTTCTTGTATCGACAGTCAGCAGAATAGTGCCCAAACTTTTGGCACTCAAAGCACTTAATATGACTTCTACAGACTGAAGCATAATGGCCTTCTTTGCCACAGGTAAAACATTTGACTTTTGGTTTGTCTCGGTTGTAAGAGAACTCTCCTTGCATTGCTTTCTCTCCACGACCAGTAGTAAAATCATGGTCTCCTCGACCAAAACCGTGACCACCTGATCCACGACCACGTCCACACGAATTGCATCCACGACCTCCTTCTTGTCTTGGATTTGATACTTGCCAAATTTTATTTTCAACCTTCACTTGACTTTTTGTTAGCAATGCTTCATCAGTTCTGGCCTTACACCCTTTGAGAAATCCCTAATAAGCCTTGAGAGACCCTATTCCTCTTCTATTTTCATGTTTTGGAGATCACTCGAATATAGAAGAGTTGTGACCACCGGCACGAACCTCTCGGGTAGGACACGCAAGTACTTCTCAACCACTGTTGTTTCCTCCAGAGTGCCTCCAAGAGATCGAATTGCATTAATCATAACAGTTAATTTACCTGCAAACTCATCTACTTATTGAGTTTCACCCATATGCAACGCCTCATATTCTCCTTGTAGAGTTTGTAGTCGAACCTTCTTAACTTGATCCACACCTTCGTGCATAGTCCGTAGAGCAATCCAAGCTTCTCATGTTGTATCTTTTCCGATAAGTTGACTCAGCATCATGTCGGGTATTGCAGTGTATATGAGCACCTAGGCAGTTTTATCGGTCTTCACGTTGAGTTCCTTAGCCTTTCCTTTTGGATCGACCTTTTCACTAGCGTCGACTAGATCAGCTATCGCGTCCCAGACTCCTTGGGCATGCATATTCACGTGCATCTTCATAGACCATGCCTGGTAGTTCTTTGAATTGAGAACTGGATACAGAAGGGAATTTAGTCCTTCCTTCATTGTCGACAAAGATCCGCTTCCTGCCATTCTCTACTCCTTCTACGAGTCGATTGGCACTTGCTCTGATATCAGATGTTGAATACGACCACTCTGTAGATGTTATCACCACATTATTGATGTTATGACCATGTTGACTGATTTCGACTACGACCACGTCTTCTTTGGATGTCAGCTTTGACCACTTGCTCATAGATGACTTCGACTTAACTTCACCAATTGGACTAGTCCAATCAGTCATAAGCAGTCGATCCACCCGCGGTTGAAAACAAGTAACTCTTCGGACTATTCCGATCGCACGTGATGCCGTTCGAAGTGGTTTGAACGTTACGATGTCAATCGAACCATAAAAAATCACTTAGATGAAGATCGGATGGTCTGAGTGTCTTTGTTGATCGGATTGGTCTGATCAGCTTTTTCCAATTTTGGTAAGCTATGAACAAAGACAATACGAGAACACAAAACTTTGGTGGTGCTGAAATCGCTGCACCTTTTCTTTAGTTTTCTTCTCTATTTATACACAAGTTTACAAACTTAGATTTAGATACATAAATCTACTCTAAAACTAATTCAAATTCAACTCAACTCAGACTCAAAATCGGATTTGGCAGTATTATTTTCAGCACCCTTCACTTAAACCCTGACCAAGCATGCCATGCTCTTTGCCCGCTTCCCCTCTGCATTTTCCACAACACTTCTCCTTACCCCCTCCTTGGATTGAGGTGAATTCGGCCAGGCGAGCCCATCATCTCCAACTTCGGCTGTCGGTTCCGCCCTTCAATTCAAGCTGTTGGGGTGAGTTGCTCACTTCATCTTCTGGTGCGTTGAGTCCCCCTTGACTTCCTCTTTCTAGTGCCTACCTTGCCCATAATTGTTTGCCGTAGGGAGGACAAAACACCTCGACGCCCATAGAGCAGGCTAGAGCATGCCCAGACCTTGCTGCTGCCTCACTTGAATTTGTGAGCTTTGCCATAAGCACCACTATCTTTCCTGTTGGCCTTCATCCTCTATTGCTGATGTGTGCTCCTTTTTCCCTTGACTTGGCCCAGAGACACTAGACTGCTTCTTCGTCCTTGTCGCCGGTTGGAGCTCGCTAGGACCTCACCAATGTTCACCGTTCTTATCCCTCGCTCAGTTTCTCGCTGAGTCCTTCCGCTCCCTTGTAATCTACAAGGAAGCAAACCTATTAGGCTAACCACTTTAGCCCGTAGATTGCCGTAGCAACACTGCCTCATAGAAACTCGACGTGCCGCCATGGGGCAACTTGGATAGCACACCACACCACACCTTCTTGAGCACCGATGGCACTAGTAGTATCGTAATAGCAGATAGATCACAATTCTAGCTTCAATTTGGTAGACTAAGTATTGTTTCTTAGTCACAACCATAGGTCGTACTACCATAGCCATGATTTCTCACCACTAGCAAAATTCCGGCCACCATCAATCCCAAGCCCAGCCCGCTAGCTTCACTAGTTCCCCCCTTGGTACTGGATTGCCCAAAGCCCTACGTAGCTTACGGAATTGACGCCGCATAGCGTCGTCGCTATAGTGCATAACACCGGCCACCATCGCTGCCTCACCGGTGGCCCAGTTTGGACCTTAGCCGAGCCCGTCTGCCTCCGCCTCACCGCTGGCGAGCTTGGCCACGAGCGCCACCATAAGCTCCTCTGTTCTTCCCTGTCTTTCTCACTAACAAGCAGGTCCCACAAAGTTTTTGCACTAATTAGTGGTTACCGTGTAAATTAAGAGTAAGATTTGGTGGTCTTGGATTTTGTAAGCGATAGTGGTAGTCTTTGCAGTAGATACTCATAGTCTTTGTACATTAATATTGACTTCGTAGACTTTGCGGACTTCTGACTTACTCGTAGTCTTCATGATTTGCTGTCATTGTCTTTGGTTTTTTGGTTAGTTGTAGTAGACCACACTGAAGGCTTTGCGATCTATTGTTGGTACTTGGAGACTTTACTGTTGGTACGAGTGCTCTACTTCTTGTGATCTTCGAGTACTTTGAGTACTTGTGTTAAGCTAGTGGGTTGACTAGCGAGTGCATGGTGATCAAGTGGTCATGGACTCAGTGGTCGGAAGGGCTGGTACTCAATGGTTGATGATCGGTAGTCATTGGATGTTGCAATCAGCTATCTGAGCTTTGTGGTTTGTGCTCAGTACTCGACAGTCAGAAGGACTGAGCACACGATGGTTTTGTTTTCTTGGTAGCGATGGGAGGTGTGGTCCTGTACGAGTAGGATGATGGTCATGGATGGTTTTGGTTTTATTCTTATCTTTGGATGGACAAGGGTGTGTTTTGAGTGTGTGTGCTGATGTCGGTCAAGCTAAGAAGAGCTTGTGCCAGGAAAAATATTTTTTGGTCTTTGCATGTGCAAGAGGGTGTGGAGACGATCATGGTTAGTGACGAGGAGGATTGGGACTAGGACGGGGAAGTCTGAGGTCTAGACGATCGAGGATGTTACACGAGGTGGTCGGGCTCATGCTGGAGCAAATGGAGAAGCTACGGGGGGTGTGTTCCCAAAGGCTTCGATACGTGGTGATGGTATGTGATGAAGATGTAGGAAGTGTTGTCCTCGAGGCTTCATTGTGTGTTGAGGTTGGATTGTTATGGATAGAGTCCGTGGGATGAAGAGGTTGAGTTTGAATAAAACCCATGTTAGGAAGGGTTTTGGGTCTCTAGATTTGAGGAAGAGATAAGGTGTTATGTTCGTGTCTGAGTCGGACACGATTTGGATGTTAGCCTATAAAAGCAGGAAAGGCTAAGGGCTAGAAAAACCAGTTTTTTGGGCTTTCATCGAGGAAGTTTTTAGGGGTTCTGTGAGGGCACTTTGTAGTCAAAACTTGTTATAGAAATAATAGATCAGATCTATTCCAAGAAAATTTTATCAGCGACATGATTCTTTTGAGCATTGCTTTTGTGTGTTCTTGCTGATGTGCTACAGGGAAGGTGCTATCTTCGGCTTGATTTTGATTGAGTAATTAATCGGTTCGAGCAGTCAAAGTCTTCCATGCGAGCTGTTGAGCGATACGTGATCGTAGCAAGTAGCTGAGCGATACGTGATCGTAGTGAGTGGTTGTGTGAGCAAACGGAACGTCGAGCGAATGGATTATTCTTCAAGCTTGTGCACATGATTAGTTGTTCTGTGATAGGATTCCACGTCTGGAAGTTAGATAATTTTTCTTCTAGTTTGAGTTTTTGGTTTTCAGTCAAAAAAGTGGAGACAATCATTCACCCCTCTCTGATTGTGCCATACAATCCTACAAGTGTCTATATTATTTGTTTGATATCTCCATATTTATGACCTGTGAAACATGGTCATCAGCCAATACATATGCTAGTCTATTAATATGTGTCCTCATATGTTTCTGTCTAAGGATCATTTAAGAATAATAATCGTAGAAATATAGAGTTTCATAATCAAGTCACATACATGCTAATAAATATTGACGATATTATTGAAGGAATAAAATGACATATTATCCAATAAATCATGAACATAACAAAATATAATCATCTCTATAATTGCCTCTAGGGCATATTTCCAATAGCAACTACCCCACTCATGATTTGAAGTTAGCTGCAGTGGTTCATGCCTTGAAAATCTGGTGGCACTATCTTATTGGTAACTATTGTGAAGTTTACACAACAATAAGAAATGCAGAGATATGTAAGATTAACATAGAGGAATGATTACATAGATGTTCTCAGCTCATCTCACAGATCAAACACGGAGTCCTCATACGCCCGGAGAGCATAGAGAGAAACTCACACCTCCTCTCTTTCTCTCTTTCTCGATTATTCATACATGGAGAGAACCAAATAAAACCCTAACTCTTACACCCATTCCCTCCAAAATCCATACATGGGCATGCAGCCCCTCACAAGTATTTATAGCCTACGGCTAATGGGTCTCCGCCCCGTTACGCCCGCTAAATCCAACGGAGCCCGCTCCCGCTTGTGCAGCCTTGCGAAATTCCCGATTCGCCCCTCCTGCACCTTCCGGGAAGCTTCCGCGCTCCTTGCCTCGCACGCCTCGCAATCACCTCGAGTCCATGTCGTCTTCGACACATCCCGACCGTTCTGACCTCAGCGCCACCTGCGCCTAGTCCGGTCCACTGTGTCTCGCCACGACTCCGCCTCGACATCTTGCAGCCACACAGACAAGAAAACATGTCAAATAGCACCGCTCGATACATGAAAGCGTAAATAACATCATGCTTACCATTACGAAGTCCAAACCTGTCGAATCATCAGAATAAGCAACCTAATCCCATACGACCAAGTTTGACCAAAGTCCGACCGAGCCCGATTGCGCCATGCAACGTCAAGGTCCGAACCACCCAAACCAAACTCGACTCTCCTAAACCAATGTCAATTACTCATCATTCACACGGGATGACCTCCACATGGTCTCTCAGAGTTTGAAGTACATTTTCACTTAGGTAGAACTCAACCTAAGGCAGCAAAGATGATTGGAATTGATCAAAGATTATAATCTTGGGAGCCACTATCATCCAAGCAAGACCAATGTTTTAGCAAACGCATTAAGCAGAAAGACTTATGCAAACTGCACCTTGACAGAAGAGGTTCGGACACAACTTCAGCAGAGAGTTGCCCATCTTAGTTTGAATCTGGTAGACCAGAGTGTTCTTTCAACTCTGGATATTCAGCTCACCTTACCAGATTAGATCAAAGAAGCTCAAAAGGTAGATGAAGATATCCAAGAGATAAAGAAGGATATGAGAAGAGGAAAAGCCACCGGTTTTAGTGAGGATGAGCATGAAACCATTTGGTTTGAGAATCGTATCTATGTACCCAATAATAAAGATTAATAATATGATTCTATGGGAAGCCCATGAGACCCTTACTCCATCCACCCAGGTCATACCAAGATGTACCGGGACCTTAGAGAAAGATATTGGGGCGTCAACATGAAAGGAGAAATCGTCAAGTATATTTATACCTATGACACCTTTCAAAAGGTCAAGGCAGATCATCAGAGAGTCATTGGACTTTTGCAGCCCTTACCAATTCTAGATTCGAAATTTGATGAAATTAGCATGGACTTCATCACCGAACTTCCCATAACTCAGTCCAGTTATGACTCCATTCGGGTGGTGATAGATCGACCGATTAAGGTAGCTCATTTCATTCCAATCAAGACCACCTACCCTAGAGGCAAATTAGCAGAGCTATACATGTCCAGGATTGTACGCCTACATGGAGTCCCCAAGAAGATCATGTCAGATCGAAGAAGCCAGTTTACCTCCTGGTTCTGGCAGAAGCTATGTGAAGATTTAGGGAGTAAGCTCAACTTCAGCACCGCTTACCGTCGTCAGACTGATGGACATGCTAAGAGCTTGTGCTTTGGATTTTGGAGACAATTGGGATCGTGCTCTTTTCTATGCTGAGTTCTCCAACAATAATAGCTACGAAGCCAATCTCCAATAGCACAGTTTGAGGCTCTGTATGGACAAAAGTGTAGAACTCTACTTTTGTGGGATCGACCAAAAGAATTTCAAGACCCTAGAGCCACTATACTCGAAGACTCTGCAAACAAAGTCAGAAAGATCAAGGACAAACTAAAGATAGCCCAGTCCCGGCAGAAGAGCTACGCTGATAATCATCACTGAGACTTGACCTTCGAAGTGGGTGACTTTATATACCTTAGGGTATCCCCACTTAGAGGAGTCAAGAGTTTTCTAACCAAAAGTTTGCACCAAGGTTGTGGGACAATTTAAGATCTTGAGCCATAGAGGAGAAGTCACTTACCAGTTGGAATTGCCACCAACCATGAATGGAGTACATGACGTCTTCCATGTATCCCAATTAAAAAAGTGTCTTCGAGTACCCATAGAGCAAGCAACACTCGAGACTCTTAATCTTCAAGAAGGCCTCACCTATAGAGAATAGCCAATCAGGATCCTTGAGACAGCAGAGCACCAAACCATGAGTAAGACCATTCATTTTTGCAAGGTGCAATGGAGCAATCATTAGGTGGATGAAGCTAGAACAAGAGGACAATCTGAAGGTGAACCATCCTCACCTCTTTGCTAACCAATCCAAATCTTGGGGTCAAGATTTCTCATAAGGGAGGTAGGTTTGTGACATCCCAAAATTTCTAGAAGTAATTTAATTGGTTTTTTTCCTGATTTTCTTTACTTTTCTCCTATTTTATCCTAGGGAGAGATTTACATAAAATTGTTCTAATTTGTATTCATTTTTAGTTTATTTCATTTTCATTAAGTTCCTCTTGAATTGTATAGTTTTTGAGAATTTTTCTAGAATTTTTAAGCTTTTTCTGCTATTTTCTAAGCTTATTTGAAGTTCTTAGCCTTTTCTGAAAATCCCAAAAGGAATTTAAAATTCTTTCCCCTCCCCCAGATTGACACATGGCTGACCTGGATCTCCCCTCATGCCATGCGGCTAGATCTCTCCACGCTCGCACTTTTTCCTCCATGTCCCTCCATGCAACAGCTGGATGCCCTCTCATCTGGTGGCTTAGCCTTTCCCACCTTTTTCTTCCTCCTCTCCCCCATTGAAAGTGGGCCCCACCACCCCTCCTTCCTCCGACCGCCTCGTCCCTTCTTTCCGCTCTCACCCCTCTCTTTCCATGCCTGCTCTGACCTTATCCCCTCAACAACCACCGTCGACTCCATGATCTTCGGCGAGCGATTAGCCGCCATTAAACCCTTTGCACCCCTATAAAATCCCCACTCGACTCAGCTTCTTTCCGCACTACACCTTCCCATCTCTAGTGTTCTCTCCTGAGCCTTGAGGACCCCCAACGCCTTGTGTCCCCTGTCTCCGAGCTTTGAAGAAACTCCAACCGATGCACCGAAGCAACCTGAGCATCATCATCTTAATCTCAGGCATCACCGTGCCCTCACCAGTCTCCCTCGCCCCTCCACTATGCTCGAGCACCGCCGATGGCTAACTTCGTCAGAGCCCATGCACCACGTTCCTCCGATCACCGGGTCATCGCATACAAGTGGCGTGGAAGCCACGTGGCGCCACATGGTTGCCATGCCATCCCCTGAGCCACCCGGTTAGCACCAAAGCCACCTCAGCCAGTTTCTAGTCCATGGACCCGGTCCACAAGAACTGAGCCCACTGGTCAGCCCCATAGTCGATTTTCCTTTAAGAAAATATTTCAGCCAAAATTCAAAATTTCTTGCTGACATCATCATGATGTAATAAATAAAATTTCCTTGGGAAAATAATTCAGGCAAAAATATCAATCCCTTTCTGACATCATAAACATCTTTTTCTTTAGAAAAATAATTCTAGAAATTTGTTTTAATTCATTTCTTTAGAATTCAAACTTTCAGGAGCTCGTTCTCCTTCGTCCTAGCTCTGTTGAGCCCATTCAAATTGCTCAATTCAGCAAAAATTCCAATCTATCCAAATATGCCATGCTTTTGAATTTTTGGAGTTTATTTGAGTTTATCTTGTTAATATCATGTGTAGACTGCGACAATTCTGAAGAATTCTACTTTGATGATACTCACTAATCTGTAGAGCAAGGCAAGTCGTACACCTTGACCATGTTGATCCTAGTGTGCAAATAAAATTATATTGTTTTAAATTATGTTGTATGCTTAATTTTATTCATTGTATTTCAATTCTAGTTTTAACTTAATTAATTCCTCTTTATTATGACACATTTGACATTACAAATCCTTATACCTTGTCACCCTAGAGTAAAACTCTGGTCAAGTAGACTAGTATGGGCTAGAGAACTTTTGTAGTAAATAGATAGACATGCTTAGAAATAACCTTAGGCTAGGGACACTTTTTTACATAAAATGATGAGTTTTAAAGATGTATTCTTGACTTCGGTGAGTTAAGAAGGTCTATGAAACATTTCAAAATAAAATATAAAACTTGGTTTAGACTTAGGCAAATGGTTAGGTGGTGGGTACTTGCTAGCAAACATTATTGCTCGGTGGCCCTGATTTGCCGGATTCCTTATTGAGATGAAACCTTAGTGGAGGCATAACCATATTGATGGCTTTGCATTGTTAAAGCCTTGTTATGATGTAGAGACCCGAATTTGCAAATCTGGACTCTCCTGTGTATTCTGCACTAGTCTAGGAACACGCTAGTGCACACATTGGAAATATAGATGAAATGAAATATCGATCATATCACGATTTACTAAGAAAAGACTAAAATATTATTGATTATCAGAGTTCCAACCTTATGCCCAAGCTTACACGTAATAGCCTGAATAATTTAAGAAACTTGCAGCAGAAAATAGAAAAAAGCGTAGTAGCCACTCGACATGCCCACAGGCAATCGATTGGGAAGCGAAGTCCCAATCCATGAAGTCATCGAGTGAGAGACCATGTGGAGGTCATCCCATGTGTGTTATGAGTAATCCTCTATATCAATATGAGAAGGCTTTGGTTGAATTTGTTTAAGTCTCTAGCTCTCTGTTGTTCATTTTCCTTCGATGCCTCTTTTGAGTGATTCTTGAGTTTTTGTGTTTCTTGTTGTTTCTTGCGGTAGAGGTGCAAAATGGGTTGCTCTATGTTGGGATGATGCCCCAAGATCATTTGATCGATTTTCCCAAGAGCTAATCTCATTTAATATCAGATTTGGTGTTTTGCCTTTCTTTGTTCTTCATTTCCTATTCTAGGGTTTTGATGGATTTCTTGATTCCCTTAAGGAAATGGCCTGAGATTCTTGCTGGCATGCTCTTAGATTATTGCTAACTTAATTGCAAAATCTCATGTGCTAAGGCCTTGTGAATCTTGAGTAATTTGTTTCTTTTGTGCCCCTCCCTGCAGTTCTTCAGGATTTTGGCATTTCTAGGGTTTGGTGCAAATCCTTGATTTTCTTCTGGAGGTGGGCTGAAATTTGGACTCTCTGGTTCTTAAGTTATTGCTATTCTATCTGCAAAGTTACTTGGTCCAAGGATGAAAGTTGAGATGGCAATTTGAAGATTAGGGCTGCTCTCTGAATATTTTCAGATTTTGGGTCAAATCCCAATTTCTTGGTCTTGAGTTGTTTTTTCTTGAATCTCTAGGCTCCTGTGGCTATTTTGGTTATAGCCTTGTCTTTCTAGGCAAAGAAATCCAAAGGAAATCTTTTATTCTTGCTGCTGTGTGTAAATCCAGGTTTTGCTGTCTGAAAACCAGGACTTCTGGTGTCTGAACCCGTGAGCCGGTCAGACCGGTGGTAATGAGGCGGTCAGACTGGCATATGATCGGCGGTCTGACCGGCGGCAAATGATCAGTCAGACCGGCCTGGAAATTGCGGTCTGCCGCCCAGAGCATTCAAGTCAGGCCGGCCTCTCTGTGGTTTGCATTTTCTCTCGGTTTTCTTTTGGGTTCATTTCACCTTCTCTGTTATGGTTTCTTGAGGGTCCAGAGAAGTTAAGTCCTCCTCTTCATAGCTGCTTGTAGCCATAGGAGAGGAGACTAACTGCTAGTACTTGTCGGGGGATAATTTTTAAATTTTGACATTCACCCCCCTTTGTCGCCATTTCGGTCCAACAATTGGTATCAGAGCCGGTTAGTTCTTCTCAATAGATCTTAACCGGTCTCTAGAGCCATGGCGACAGACAAGTACTCGACCAAGCCTCCCGTCTTTGATGGCATCGATTACCCCTTCTGGAAGAGCCGAATGGAGACATACATTCAGGCTCGGGGGTATGCCATCTGGCGAAAGGCCAAGGTCCGGTTCGTTTTTCCTGCCGATGAGAACATCAACGCCGGGAATATGGCTGATGTTGAGGCAAACGCTAAGGCAAGGAACATCATTATCTAGGGCTTGAGTCGTAGCGAGTTTGACCGCATATCTCATCTTTCGTCCGCCTTCGATATTTGGGAGACACTCGATGCTTACCATGAGGGCACCACCCAAATAAAGACGGTGCGACAGGACCAGTTCAAGCGAGATTACAACAAGTTTGAAATGCTCGCTGGCGAGTCCCTCGATGAGTGTTTTGCGCGTTTTCACAAGATTCTGAGCAACCTCCGAGCGGTCGGTCTCACATACCCTGACTCGGATAACGCTCGACAGATGCTCGCTGCACTCGACCTTCGTGTTTGGGAGATGAAGGTGACTACCATCAAGGACATCACAGACCTCTCGACTTTGACTCTTGATGCGCTGTACTCGTGCCTCAAGACTCACGAGATTGACATTGTCTCTCGCAAGTCGAAGTCACAGTCGATGGCCCTAGTCATTGATCCCAATTCGGCTTCTGGTCTTTCTTCTGATTCGCTGTGTGGATTCTCCCTTGCTACTCTCTGTGACATAACTGATGATCAGTTAGAGCAGCTTGCGGATGAGCAGTTAGCCCTCCTAGCTCGGAGATTCTCCCATGCTTAAAGAGGAGGAGGGATGGAAAGAGAGGAGGACCCGTGATTTGCTTCGAGTGTGGTGGCCCCAACCACATTCGGGCAAACTGCCCCAAGCTGGGGAAGGGTAAAGGTGACTACGGCGGTTCAAGCAAGAACGACTACATCGAAAAGAACCGCAACAAGAAGCCCTCAGCTCCCGCACAAGGCAAGAAGAAGTTCCGCGACCTTGGCAAAGCCAAAAACTCTTCCACCGCGTCCTCACTGCCTTCGACGACCTCGATCTCAGCGAGGTGGAGGGGTGGAGTGACGACGATGGAACGAACAAGCAAGAACCCAAGGGCGGTGACGACTTCTCTGGCATGTGCTTCATGGCCCTTGAGGGAGAACTGAGCGACAGTGAGCTGTACTCCGACTCCGATGAGGCTCGCCGAGCAGGGAAGGGAAAGGTTTGGCTCGTAGACTCCGGGTATTCTCGACACATGACCGGAGACTCCCGATGGTTTTCTTCCCTTGCCCGTCCTCCAGGTGATGAGACGATCACCTTCGGAGACGCTTCGTCTGGGCGCGCCATCACCAAAGGTACAGTGTGCGTTAATGATTATTTCATTTTAAAAGATGCTACTTTGGTTAGTAAGCTGCAGTATAATTTGCTTTCCGTTTCTCAGCTTACCGACGACGGTTTCGAAGTGAGCTTCAAGAAAAATGCTTGCAAAATTCTTGATTCTTTGGGTAGTCTGGTTTGCGGGATTTCTCGTTTTGGGAGGATCTTTCGTGCTGATTTTTCTGAGTCTTCTGGTGATCCTCTCCGGTGTTTAGTTGCTTCGGAGTCCCATGATCTTTCTTTTTGGCATAGGAGACTTGGTCATATTGGATTTGACCATTTGACCCGAGTTAGCGGCCACGACCTCATTCGTGGTTTGCCGAAACTCAAGATGGTCAAAGATCTAGTTTGTGCTCCTTGCCAGCACGGCAAAATGGTTGCCGCTTCCCATCTTCCGGTCACAGTTAATATGACCGATGCACCAGGACAGCTGCTCCATATGGATACAGTTAATCTAGCTCGAGTGCAGTCAGCAGGAGGGAAGTGGTATGTCCTTGTCGTGGTCGATGAATTCTCGAGGTACTCTTGGGTGTTTTTCTCAGCCTCGAAGGATGAGACGTTTACACATTTCCGAGGTCTTTTCAGTAGGCTTTCTGTTGAGCTCCCAGGTGCCTTACGAGCGATCCGCAGTGACAATGGCACGGACTTCAAGAATTCCTACTTTGAGAGGTTCTGTGATGAGACAGGTGTAGAGCACCAATTCTCTTCTCCGCACATTCCACAGCAGAATGGCATCGTGGAGAGGAAGAACCATACCTTGGTCAAGGTGGTCAGGACGATGCTCGATGAGTACTCTACACCACGGAAGTGTTGGGCTGAGGCTATAGCTACTGCATGCCATGTTTCAAATCGAGTTTTTGTTCAGGCACACTTGCACCGCACTTCTTATGAGTTGAGATATGGGCGAAAGCCTAGTGTATCTCATTTTTGTGTGTTTGGTTGCAAGTGCTTTATTCTGAAGTCTGGAAACCTAGACAAGTTCGAGTCACGTTCTTGTGATGGAATCTTTCTAGGTTACTCGACTTCTTCGTGGGCTTATCGGGTTTGGAACTGCGAGTCTAGTAAAATGGTAGAGACCTGTGAGGTGACCTTCGACGAGGCTAGTCCGGGGACTAGGCCCGATGTCTCAGGCTCTTTAGAGTAGTCCGAGCCCATCTTTGTAGATGATGAGGACGATGGAGATGAGGGTTGTCTACCCGATCCAGTCCCTCATCCACCCCTTGAGGTGCCATCTTCCACCGCACCTCGAGGCGATCAGCCCATGCCTTCTGCTTCTTCTGGAGCTAGTGGCTCTGTTCCTACCCCTTCAGCTCATGAGGTAGAGGCCACTTCTTCTTCTCATCCAGGACCTCCTAGACACATCCAGAAAGACCATCCTTCCGAGCAGATTATTGGAGACCTCTTTGAGCGAGTCACTCGTTCAAAGGCTGGCATGTCACATTTATATCTCCATTCTGCCTTTGTTGCCTCCTTTGAGCCCAAGGATGTTTGTCATGCTCTCTCTGACGAGTCTTGGGTCAATGCCATGCATGAGGAGTTAGAGAACTTCGAGAAAAACAAGGTCTGGTCACTTGTTGAGCCCCCACGAGGTCACAATGTCATTGGGACTAAGTGCGTGTTCAAGAACAAGCAGAGTGAGGATGTGTGGTTATTCGAAACAAGGCTAGACTGGTAGCTCAGGGGTTCTCCCAGGTTGAGGGTCTAGATTTCGAGGAGACCTTTGCCCCTGTAGCTAGACTTGAGGCTATTAGAATCCTGCTTGCCTTTACAGCTTCTAAGGGTTTCAAGCTTTACCAGATGGATGTCAAGAGTGCATTCCTCAATGGCTTTATTCAGGAAGAAGTCTATGTGAGACAGCCTCCAGGTTTTGAAAACCCCAAATACCCAAACCATGTCTTCAAGCTTTCCAAAGCATTGTATGGACTTAAGCAGGCCCCCAGAGCTTGGTATGAGAGGCTTAAGTCCTACTTATTGAGTCATGGTTTTGAGATGGGTAAAGTAGACAAGACCTTGTTCATCCGCCGGCATGGCACTGATCTTCTGCTCGTCCAGATTTACATGGATGACATCATCTTTGGCGGCTCTTCTCATACTCTCGTTTCACAGTTCTTGGATGTCATGAGCACCGAGTTTGAGATGAGTATGATGGGCGAGTTGACCTTCTTCCTTGGCTTCCAGATCAAGCAGACTCAGGAGGGTACTTTCTTGCATCAGGGCAAGTACACTCGTGACCTCCTGAGACGCTTTGACATGAGTGATGGTAAGCCCGTGTCAACTCCCATGGCATCTTCCGCCACTCTTGACCCAGATGAGGACGGCGAGCCAGTTGATCAGAAGGAGTATCGTAGTATGATCGGCTCCCTCTTGTACCTCACTGCCTCGAGACCGGACATACACTTTGCTGTGTGTCTATGTGCTCGCTTTCAGGCTTCTCCTCGCGTATCTCACCGCCAGGCGGTGAAGCGCATTCTTCGATACCTTTGAGCTACCATTGACTATGGTATCTGGTACTCTTCCTCGTCCTGTCTTTCCTTGAGAACCTATTCGGATGCAGACTTTGCTGGCTGTAGGATAAATAGGAAGAGCACTTTTGGCACCTGCCAATTCATTGGCACTTCTCTCGTTTCCTGGTCTTCTAGGAAGCAGTCCGGTATTGCACAGTCCACCGCAGAGGCCGAGTACGTTGCTGCAGCCAGTTGCTGTAGATAGGTGCTTTGGATGGCTTTGACCCTGCGGGACTTTGGGTTAGTCATAGATAGTGTTCCACTCTTTTGTGATAACACTTCAGCGATTAACATTGCTAAGAACCCAGTGCAGCACTCTCGGACCAAGCATATTGATATACGCTATCACTTCCTTAGAGACCATGTAGAGAAGGGTGATATCGTGCTCCAGTTTGTGGAGAGTAACCACCAGTTGGCTGATATCTTCACCAAGCCATTGGATAGCTCTAGGTTTTCAGCTCTGCGGGGAGAGCTTGGGTGGTTTGTCCGTATGGACTGTTGTGAGGGGGAGCTTTGTGCTTTACTGCTTTATCATATTGATTATTCTCTTGCTCCTTTCTGATTGCATTGCATATGGGTGCGTTGGGTTTAGTCCTTCTAGCATATGCTAGAGTGGTTCTCTTGTCTAACTGCTTAGACTTCTTGCTCTTATCTTGTGATTCTAGGATGCTGCTTATTAGTTGTTTCTCTTCTCACTAGGTTGAGCTCACTCACTGCTTATAGGTTCTAGCGAGGGTTGGGTCACCCTTGGGTAGACAGGGTACGTGTTTGCTCCTTAGTCTGTTAGATGATCAGTTGATAGTCCTAGAGTCATATGGGGTAGATGAGAGTCAGTCTGAGCCATAGTATCCTCTATATCTTATCTATGCTTTAAGGACTGCCTATTTGGTTTTCTTTGCCCGCTTCTTGATTTTATTGCTTTGGTTCAGGGGGAGTTCATTTGGGAGCTTCTAGAGCTTAATTTTGACATAACTCAACTTGAACTAAAAGTTGCATCTCATGTTGAGGGGGAGCTGGATTTTCTTGCATTTTCAGCATTCTGCATTGTAATATAACTACATTGAGCCTTGATTATTATCCTGTTATGACATGTTTACAATGCTCTACACCTTTCCATGACTTGTGCTTATTTGCTAGATTTATCATGACTTCATATATGTAGACTAGCTTTTGCCATGATAAGTTAATTACAATTGCTCAACTTGAATTAAAACTTGTCATGCTAGCATTTGAGTCTAGTCTGTCTTTAGTTATCCTTGTATAATTCATGCCATGTCAAATAGGCTGAGTTGAGTCTTGAATCTTTGTTGAGCCTTAGATTGAGCTATTTTAGTCTCTTGATGCAGCATGAGTTAGTACAACATGTTTAAAAAGCAAAAAGATCTCTTTTGTGCGAAAAACTGATCTCACCAATTCTTTCTCATGAGACGGCTTGCCATTGCACTAGGCATGAACTCAGGGGGAGTTTTGGATGACCTAGACCATCTTCTTAAGCTTCGTGCTTGGAGTGGTCGCATAAGGCTTGAGATCTAGCACATGACTAAACAAAAATCTTGGTTGGCAACAATCATGAGTTTTTCAAAGTAAAAATATGTCAATTGTGCTCAATTTGCTAAAATTTCAAAGGTTACAAGTACTTAAACGAATGTTTCACTCTTAAGCTTGTAGCACTCTAATTTGACTCAATATTAGCTTCTTGGTTCCGCTTAGCTTATTGACATGGTTTGCATCATCCTTGGATACCTCTAGCTAGACTTTGAACATGGATGACATGACATGCTCACAAATTGCACTAAATTTCAGATTGTCATCTATTTGGTTTAACTGGCTTATATATATCCTGTCATGATCTAGATATCATTCTATTAAGTTATGGCTTGATGTAATACTTGTTGGTCATCTTGGATAATTCTCATGGCTCCAAATGCTTAGAATAAATCAACTTCAGCCATTTCATCCAGTACCATGTCATATTCTTTCTTTTGCATCCTTGATGTGTTTATTGCCAAAAGGGGGAGAACAGTGGTAGAAAAAGCCATTTTGGAAGCTTTGAGGAAAACTTGCTCTTTTTTGTGCTCCTTGTGTCGAAATGGTCATTAGCTTCATTTCCTTCCTTTGGACCATGTTTGACTTCTTTCTTGCATTTCAAACTCAACTTTGTGTTTTTTCAGGGTTTGTCAATATACTCATAAAGGGGGAGATTGAGAGACCATGTGGAGGTCATCCCGTGTGTGTGATGAGTAATTGACATCGGTTTAGAAGAGTCGATTTGATTTGGTTGGTTCAGACCTTGACGTTGCATGGTGCAATCGAGCTCGGTCGGACTTGGTCAAACCTGGTCAAGGTGCTTAGGTTGCATATTCTGTTGATTCGATAGGTTTGGGCTCTTTTCATGCTTAATGTGGTTCATTAATGAATTTGTGCTTACATGTATCGAGCGGTGCTATTTGATGTGTTTCTTGTCTGTGATGGCTACAGGACGTCGAGGCAGAGTCGTGGCGAGACACGAGGTGACCGGACTAGACACGGGCGGTGTCGAGGTCAGAACGGTCGAGATGTGTCGAAGACGGCGGAGACTCGAGGTGGTTGCGAGGCTTGGATGACAAGGAGCGCGGAAGCTTCCCGGAAGGTGCAGGAGGGCGAAATGGTAATTTCGCGAGGCTGCAAAAGCGGGAGCGAGCTCCGTTCGGGTTTAGCGGACGTAACGGGTTGGAGACCCGTTAGCCAAGGGCTATATAAAGGAGGGAAAGGCTGCATGCCCTCTCATGGCTTTGGGAGAGAGTTAGGGTTTGCTAGAGTCAAAAGAAGCTTTGTTTGTTTTAGTTTTAGGCTTTAGTTGGTGAGGCTTTAGTGGTTGAGAGCAGGAGAGGTAGTGGAGGGTGTCTCCATCGTAGCTACTCCCTCTGGGTGTGTACTTGGAAATGGGTTCTTGATCCTCCAAGCATGTATGGGGAAGTAGAGAGGGTGTGAGTTGATTCTCCATTGTAATCATGCATCTCCTTTCCTCTATATCAATATGAGATGGCTTTGGTTGAATTTGTTTAAGTCTCTAGCTCTCTGTTGTTCATTTTCCTTCGATGCCTCTTTTGAGTTATTCTTGAGTTTTTGTGTTTCTTGTTGTTTCTTGCTGTAGAGGTGCAAAATGGGTTGCACTATGTTGGGATGATGCCCCAAGATCATTTGATCGATTTTCCCAAGAGCTAATCTCATTTAATCTCAGATTTGGTGTTTTGCCTTCCTCTGTTCTTCATTTCCTCTTCTAGGGTTTTGATGGATTTCTTAATTCCCTTAAGGAAATGGCCTGAGATTCTTGCTGGCATGCTCTTAGATTATTGCTAACTTAATTGCAAAATCTCATGTGCTAAGGCCTTGTGAATCTTGAGTAATTTGTTTCTTTTGTGCCCCTCCCTGTAGTTCTTTAGGATTTTGGCATTTCTAGGGTTTGGTGCAAATCCTTGATTTTCTTCTTGAGGTGGGCTGAAATTTGGACTCTCTGGTTCTTAAGTTATTGCTATTCTATCTGCAAATTTACTTGGTCCAAGGATGAAAGTTGAGATGGCAATTTGAAGATTAGGGCTACTCTCAGAATATTTTCAGATTTTGGGTCAAATCCCAATTTCTTGGTCTTGAGTTGTTTTTTCTTGAATCTCTAGGCTCCTGTGGCTATTTTGGTTATAGCCTTGTCTTTCTAGGCAAAGAAATCCAAAGGAAATCTTTTATTCTTGCTGCTGTGTGTAAATCCAGGTTTTGCTGTCTGAAAACCAGGACTTCTGGTGTCTGAACCCGTGAGCCGGTCAGACCGGTGGTAATGAGGCGGTCAGACTGGCATATGACCGGCGGCAAATGATCGGTCAAACCGGCCTGGAAATTGCGGTTTGCCGCCTAGAGCATTCAAGTCCGGCCGGCCTCTCTGTGGTTTGCATTTTCTCTCGGTTTTCTTTTGGGTTCATTTCACCTTCTCCGTTATGGTTTCTTGAGGGTCCAGAGAAGTTAAGTCCTCCTCTTCATAGCTGCTTGTAGCCATAGGAGAGGAGACTAACTGCTAGTACTTGTCGGGGGATAATTTTTAAATTTCGACATTCACCCCCATTTGTCGCCATTTCGGTCCAACAATTGGTATCAGAGCCGGTTAGTTCTTCTCAATAGATCTTAACCGGTCTCTAGAGCCATGGCGACAGACAAGTACTCGACCAAGCCTCCCGTCTTTGATGGCATCGATTACCCCTTCTGGAAGAGCCGAATGGAGACATACATCCAGGCTCAGGGGTATGCCATCTGGCGAAAGGTCAAGGTCCGGTTCGTTGTTCCTGCCGATGAGAACATCAACGCCAGGAATATGGCTGATGTTGAGGCAAACGCTAAGGCAAGGAACATCATTATCCAGGGCATGAGTCGTAGCGAGTTTGACCGCATATCTCATCTTTCGTCCGCCTTCGATATTTGGGAGACCCTCGATGCTTACCATGAGGGCACCACCCAAATGAAGACGGTGCGACAGGACCAGTTCAAGCGAGATTACAACAAGTTTGAAATGCTCGCTGGCGAGTCCCTCGATGAGTGTTTTGCGCGTTTTCACAAGATTCTGAGCAACCTCCGAGCGGTCGGTCTCACCCCCCCTCTGTCGCCATTTCGGTCCAACATCGAGGTATCCTCCTTTAGACACCTCTGGTTGGTATGGTTCTTCTTCTTCAACTAAGTAAATATGGATATAGCCGTGAGTACATAGAGTACTCAGCAGGTCGTTTGTAACAAAGAATGCAATATAATACGCAAGGCTTATGAACCACCATTCATGTAAGGAACCACCAGTGCACTAACCATTCACTTCCCAACTTAATCTAACCAAATTTTTATGAAAACTCTACCTCTCATGTGAAATCATTGAGAATTGTCCATAAGAACCGAGAGCAGTAGGGCGATGCGGTGGCCAGAGCAACGAGCGAGGCGGCGTGGGCTCCCAGTGACGGACGGTGAACAGTGGCTAGCCGGCGGGGTTGAGCGAGACGGCAAGGCCAACAAATGAACTAAGGGCTCACCCACAGTGGTCGGAACGACGGTGACAACGATGGTTGTGAAGGTGTCGACGCACGGGGGAGCTTGGTGAGGGTAGCAACTCGGGATAGGGAGAAGAGGTGGGGTGGCATGGCTATTTATAGCACGGATGCCAAGAGTCTGAGGTGAAGTTGGCCGAGAGTCTAGGACGGCGGGGACATGGACTCTGAGATGGTCTCCGAGGTGGCTACGGTGACAGACGGAGTCTGTGAGGACGACGACGCACACGGCGACAGGTGGACGGCTAAGATGCAGGGGCGCGGGCGAGGAAAGATGGTTGATGATTGACATGTGGTGACCATCAGCGGAGAGGGCGACCGCCAGATGTGCGACATGTGTCAAGCTCGAGGTGAAGCGGGCTGGGCCAATGGGGAAATGGGCCGGAGGGGTGGGCTTTGGCCTAAAGGCTTTTAGGACTTTCTAGGTGATTTTCTTATTTTAGAAATTCAAACAAACCATTTGAGCTCTAGAAAATAGCAAAAATTCAAATAAAATCTAGAAAAACTAGGAAATTCATTGAAGCATAAGGAACCCAAATAAAATACTTTCAGCAAATATTAAAGTTTAATTTAGTCATATTAAATCCTTTCAATTCATAAAAATTATATTCAAGCTTTAATTCATTCTAGAAAAATCCAAATGGTGAATTTTAATTTTAAAAGCTTCAAAAAGGCTCTAAAAATCAAGATGCTACATATGATTACTCAGTCATATGCCTGTGGAAGCATGTAGTGGTCGACATCATGAGTTAATCATATCTTATGGGTAATATTATCCTGGGATGCCCATGGCTAGGTTAGTGTCAGGTCGGTGCCTATGCTAATGGTATTAATTTGCTTAAATTACTATCTTTACTTATTATATTAAATCCTGCAATTTCCTATCTATTTATTATATTTCTTTAAATATTGCTTTATGCTCAATTAACCCTATATTCCTTCACTTGTCAGCCTTGCATTAATATTGCATTTCATGTGTAACTTGTGGAGTATATTTTATGTGCACATCCTTGCTTAATTTTGTTGCTCAGAGGACAACGACTTTGACTATGGTGAGGATCATGATGGGTAAGCCATGTCTTACTGTCATTTGCCTGTGGGCAAGCTTTTGGCTTCACCTTTTTACTGACCTGTTTCTGCTATTAGTTCCTTTAATATTTAGCCATTGAGAAGTGATGATGTAAACTTGGCCACAAGGTATGTACTCTTTGTTTAATAAAGTCTATGTTTGTGCTTGATATGTATCCCTATTACCACTGTGTGCAGTAGCTGATCCTGGACTAGTGCGATTAACACAGAGGATCTGGAGGCATTGCTTCAAGTTTCGACAAGTAGGGAGCTAATCTTTCTATGGTACCCCTTCTAATCAATAGGCTCACCATCCTCATATAGGTACAAGCTAGTGGTAGAAGCTACTTGTGTGGATGCTGGCTTGCTACTCCCTATGTCAAAACGTCGAAACATGTCCTTAGTTTACTTGGCTTTATGAATTAAAGTACCTTGCTCCATCTACTTTATTTGAAATCCTAGAAAGAAGTTCAGTTCTGCCATCATGCTTATCTCACATTCGCTACTCATAGTATCTGAAACTTAGAAACAAGAGTATGAGAAGAGCCACCAAAATTGATATCATCCAAATATATCTAAACTAGGAGGAAATCACTACCATGCCTGAGGGTGAATAATGTCATATCTACCTTACCATCTCTAATCTATTTGTCAACAAGAACAAGTTAAGCTGATCATACCAAGATCTAGGGGCTTGCTTAAGGCCATATAAGTCTTTGAATAGCTTTTAGATATGGTCTAGGTACTTAGAATTCTCAAGCCCATGTGGTTGCCTAACATAGACCTCTTCTTTGAAACCATTGAGAAAGGCACTCCTAATATCTATATGAAACAATCTAAAACTCTAGAGGCTGCAAAAGCAAAGAGTGTCCTAATGGCTTCTAATCTAGCAACTAGAGCAAAGGTCTCTTAAAAGTCTAAACCCTCCACTGGAGAAAAGCCTTGAGTTACAAGTCTAGCCTAGCTTCTAACCACTAGCCCATCCTCACTTTGTTTGTTCTTGAAAACCCATTTGGTTCCTATATTTATTATATTTCTCTCAAAGTTTTTGAACTCCTCATACATGGCATTGATCACTATAACACGACCCACCTTTGCCGACACTTTATAAAGTGGGCAAAGGGTACCTTTCCCGACAGATAGCCTCCCACCAAATGTTTTGCCGACAGTTTAGAAACAGTCGCGGTACAAGCAGTCGGCGAAAGTTTTGCCGACAGTTAAAACAATCGCCGATAGTTACGGTGTAGCCAAATGGTAGACCTACGCTGACAGTTCAAACCTTTGCCGACAGTTAAATCTACGCCGACAGTTAAGACCTACGCCGACAGTTAGTACCTTTCCCGACAGTTTGTATGTTGGCGAAACCATTTCCAAGGCATTTTATGAAACATGCCCTCATCAGCAACTAAACTGTTGGCAAAACTATATAGCAGATATAGATATCAATACAATTTGGATAATTTCACAAATCCACTTTTGTTTATAGAGAAGACATCACATTGAGCAAATCCACTTGATTTCATAGAAATAATATATTAGATCTTCCATACATACATCAATTGGATATATAGCAAGTCAAGTGATGATCACAGTACATAGAGCCATGCATATACAGGTCCAAGATATAGATGAGCTACTAGCAGACATATATAGACATATAGCATTTGGTCATATGTTCTTACACCATCAAGAAACATATCTACCATATCATCCACCAGCGGCTCAAGATAGACATCCATATCACCACAAGGTGCCTTAGGTCCAGGGATCAACAAGGAGAGGATGAAATTTGATTGCTTCATACACTTCCAAGGTGGAAGGTTATATGGGATCAGAATAACAGGCCAAATGCTATAAGTTGATTTCATGGTCCTAAAAGGATTAAAGCCATCGCTAGCTACAGCTAGTCTAAGATTTCGACTCTCTGAGGCAACTTGTGGATGCTTAGAGTCAAAATCTTTCCAGAAAGGAGCATCAGCTGGATGCCTCAGCAAACCATCCTTCGTGCGTCCTTCATCATGCCACCTTGTGTCACTTGTTGTTTTTGAGCACATAAAATACCTCTGCAGCCTTTTCTTTATAGGAAAGTAACGTAGAACTTTCTTAGGAACCCTATGCACACGTTTTCCATTAGGACTACTCTTTTCTGATTTCCATCTTGAAGTGTTACATGTTGGACAAACATTTTTCTTTCCATGGTCTTTCCAAAACAGTATGCAGTCATTCTCACATGCATGAATTTTCATGTACCCAAGACCTACGCCTTTTACTATTTTTTTAGCTGCATTGAAGTTTTTAGGAAGTGATGACCCTTCAGGTAAGACATCCTTAAGTAACTCTAGTAGCATGTCAAAGCTTTTGTTACTCCATCGCCCAACGAATTTGATATGGAGTAATCTTGCAATGAAACGTAGTTTCGAGTACTTGCAACCTGGATATAGTTCCTTGCCAGCATCTTCTACCATCTTGTAAAAAGCTTCCATATCCTCATTGTGCTACCCCTCGTTGACTTCTAAGTCCCCCATGACATCTAAACTCCCTGCTACATCTTGAAGTAAACCAGAAATATCATCCTCTTCATTTGGGTTCCCTACTTCTACCCTTTCAGATTGTCTACTATTTGTGAAAAAACTGGAACTAGGTTCACCATGATTCACCCATGTTATATATCCTTCCGTGAATCCCTCACATATCAAGTGCTCACGTACAGTACTACGGACCCTCCAACAAGAGTTTTTACATGCCTTGCAGGGACACAAAATCTGATTTCCTTTTGCTGAATTACTAAAGGAAAACTCTAAAAACATATCCACTCCTTCTCTGTACTCAAGGGTTTGCCTACATATAATTATCAACATATTAGACCAAACACCGTATGTATGCAGATTCTAGTATATGGTCACAGGTTTATAATGTACCTAGGCTGATCCATCCATGTTTTATCCATGACGCACCTTTTACAAAATGCAGTGTCAAAATAGTGAAATATATACAAAGAAAAAACACCTAACCTCACATATGTTCTCATATCTCCCAAAAGAAAAAAAATCATTCAGTTAAGATTGAATGGTTCAACAAAAAAATATAAAGATCTCGCCAAACAATTGTCCAAATCAATTTCACCACACTTGACACTAAAAAAATCATCTCAGCACAAGTCATCAACAGGAACTATAGGGAAAATTTGATAAATGTTTAATAGTCCAGTTTTAAGAATTCAAAATCATCACATCACAGATCACACACAACCTGCAATTGTATGGCAAATGCAGAGACAACATTCACAAGAAAAGGGAAGCATACCAATCAAGCAATGACAGTAGAAAAGCTGATGAAGACTAGAATGTCAACTTGCTCGAGCTCCCTGTAGAGAATATTGCCAACGCTAATTAATCACACAAGGCAATACAAGTAAGTTGAAAACTTTAGCACAAGCAAACTTACTTGCAGGCTACAGTTCGTGACGACTTGTGTACAAAAGAATTCGAAGAGTTGAATCCTTTAGTGCTTCCTTGGATACTTTGCAACATGCACAAGAAAGAAAAAAAAACTCAGAACTGATCCTTTGGCCACAAGGAGACATGTATGCATTTCAATAGTTCCAAGACTAACTTATACTTCCACTTGCAGCTTAAAGTTGAATTGATTCCCTTCTCTCTCTCTCTCTCTCTCTCTCTCTCTCTCTCTCTCTCTTTATAGAGAACAGACCCAGCATGTTTTTTCGCATAAAGGACCAAAGTAAAATGACTACAAATTCCCATTAGTGTGAACTCTGACTTCATACTAGAAATAAGTTGCAGATCCAGCACAAGAAAACTTACATGCAAGCTGATGTCTTGTGTTGTGTACAGAAGCAGCTCAACTGTGGAATCCTTCGGTACATCACAAATGCATCACACATTCAAACATCACAAATGCATCACACATTCAACAACTACAATGAAAATACATCACAATCTATCAGCAGACAAACGAGCAAACGAACATTAGTATGACTGTATGGTACTATCTAACCAAATGGGCACAATTTTCCAATGTTCTTTCGAAGACAGTCTATACAGAAAAAGAAATGGTATCAAATTATACAGAGCTGACACCAAGGTCCAGATGATTGTCTACGGGGGAAGAAATGAGACGATTTATTCAATGGACTAAAATACTGCAGAATACAGCACCTCCATCCATGAAGCGAATTCCAACCTCAAAGAATGGCAGTATCATAACATATGCTAAACATATAAAAGGGTAGTACAACATATTCTCAGACTTAGTGTTTGAAAAGCTACAAAATATTTAAGCACAGCTCAACTTTTAGTACAACATATTCAAGATTGCTACATCCTAGTACAACAAAACCATTTAGTACAAATAAATGACAATTTTACTTGTAGTCTGTAAAGGAAAATTGAAAGATTACATTTACTAGGGTCAACTCCAAATTGAGCTAGATCTATTTGCCCAGTCCGTAGCACCTGTCATACAAGCAAACACCAAAATCAGCATTACAAATTATCACTTGAAACATTATCACATTATCACTTGAAACATTATCACTTGCTGTCACAAAGGAGGACTTTCTAGTAGTTCAAGAATATCACCAGCAGTCCACGAACCCTAGAATTGAGAAATTACCAGAAAATGAGTAGAAGGATCAATTGAGAAATTACCAGAAAATGAGAAATTACCAGAAAATCACCAGCGGCGGCTCGGCGGATGGGGGCGGCGGCAGATCGGAGGACAGCGGCGGGTGGGGGCGGAGGCTCGGCGGGTGCGGCTCGGTGAGTGGGGGCGGCGGCAGATCGGAGGACGACGGCGGGTGGGGGTGGCGAGTGGGGGCGGTGGCAGATCAGAGGACGGCGGCGGGTGGGGGCGGCGTCTCGGTGGGTGGGGGCAGCAGCAGATCAGAGGACGGCGGCGGGTGCGGGCGGCGGGTGGGGGCGGCGACAGAGCGGAGGAGAGTAGGAGACGGGTCACGGGTCATGGGTGTCTGGGTGAGGAGTGAGGGCGCTGAGGACTGAGTGACTGGGGGAGTGGGAGTTGAATGGGTGGCGGCGGCTGGGGGAGTTGTGTAAGTCGGGTTGAGGGTTTCACGGAGGCAGCCGTTTTAGTGGGCTCAATATTTAGCTCCCGCGCACGGTTCTATTTTGGCGTGTGATGTTTTTTCCCTTCCGTCTCCCGCGCACACAGTTTGCGTCTATTTGGTGCTGGGCGTACTCCTTTGATGACACTTAGATAGTGGCTTGTTTAGGCTACAACGACACTTGTTTTGTCTAAAAACTTTCGCCGACACTTTTCTGTCAAAAGGAGAAACGCCGACACATAACATGTAGCCTTACAGTATTATTGGCGACAGTTTATTTGACGCTAAAAAGTTATACAATTGCCAACACACAATGTGTAGTTAAAACCCTTGATGTACCAACACATAATTGTAGGGAAAAGTGGGTCATGGTGTAGTGGATCTAAGACTCATCACTAAGTGCATGGGTGACATCATGGGGCTCAAATGAGCAATAAATGCAGAATAAGCAATTGAGTCAGCATAATAGAACATAGAGTGAGTGACTTGCTCATAAAGTCCTCCAGTCATCTGCTTAGGAGGATGCTATCGATGAAGATGTCAAGGTATTATAGGGATAGAAGTGGCCTCTACCTTATGGGTTGTGGAGATAGAAGTAGAGCCAACCTATGCTAAAGAAGACATGGGAGCAGGTTGTCCAGCTAAAGGTGCAGTAGTAGAAGTAGGTGCTTCAGCTAGTTGAAGTGATAATAGATCATTAGCCTCAACTTCTCCATTGGACTCGTCAAGGAAGTTGTTCTCTGAATCTTCCACAACATGTGTACCTATAATGTCTAGTCTAGTCGTTGGACTAGCCTCATCAAAAGTAACCTTATAGGTCTCCACAATTTTGTTAGTCTTAAGGTTTAGCACACGATAGCCTCAAGAGTGAGCAGAATAGCCTAAAAAAGTCCCATATGAAGATCTAGATTCATACCTATCAAGGTTGCCAGATTTCATAACGAAGCACTTGTAACCAAATACTCTAAAATAAGACACACTTGGCTTACAACCAAATCTCAAGTCATAGGAGGTCTTGGGCAATGAGGTTCTTAAGAAAACCCTGTTAGACACATTACAGGTAGTGGAGATAGCCTCAGCACATTATCTCCTAGGCATTGCATGCTGATCTAGCACAGTTCTAGCTATCTCAACGAAAGTCATGTTCATCCTCTCAACTACACCATTCTGTTGTAGAACTCTAGTAGAGGAGAACTGATGTTCTAGACCATGCTTAGTGCAGAATAAAGAAAAGGATGAGTTCTTGAACTCAATGCCATTGTCTCTCTTAATAACTCTGTGGTCTCTACGAAGATCAACTGACAATCTATGGGCCAACTCTCTAAAATGACCGAATGCCTCATCCTTAGATGCTAGGAAGTGAACCCAAGAGTATTTAGAGTAATCATCCACAATGATAAATACATACCACTTCCCTCATACAGACTGAACCCAAGAAGGACATATGGTATCCATATGAAGAAATTGACCAGGACCATCAGCTATGACCATGGTAGGAGGTGGATGTAAAGCATCTACCATCTTACCATGTCTACATGGGGACCAGACTAAATCCTTATCTCCCTTAAGCTTTGGCAACCCTCTAATGAGATCCATGATACTGACTCGAGTTAAGTGATAAAATCTAATGTGTCCCAACCTACGATGCCAGAAAACAAGATCTCTAAAATCTAAAGCAACAAGGCACGTAAGCACAGAAGAAGACTCTGAAAACTAAACTCTAAAAACCTTGTCTAGATGTAAGATCCTAAAGACAAGGTCCCCGAACTGATCTAGAACTCTGCAAGCATTTTTCCTAAAGCTCATCTCGAGACCATCATCAATTAATTTTGAGACTAAGAGCAAATTGTATTTAAGCTTGCCTACCAGGGCCACATCCTTGAGCATAAAGTTGTCATTGACACAAATTGTGCCCCTGGTCAATACAATTCTAGTGGTAGCATCCCCGAACATGGTCAACTCATCATCAGATACACGAGCGAGGGAGGAGAACTATCTTAAATCTTTGGTCATGTGTCAAGAATAGCCAAAGTCCACTAGCCATAAATTCTCCTTCCTCACTGCTGGACCTAAGAACACGAGAAGAAAACATGGATGTATTAGTATTGGGACTAGTAACAAAAGACTTAGGAATCTAGTAACGAGACACATGATGAGCAAGAGCAACAACACTGGGGATAAGAGCTGAAATGGATGCATGATGATGCAAATGCTGACTACTATGAGGACGCACCCTAACACATGCTCTACTTAGACTCCCCCTGGACTCTCGCCTAGGCCTAACAAAAATCTAGTGCTCATACTATCTAGTATATACTCGTGGACCTATACTGCCCTCACAGTAACTAAGCCCTAGACAAGAAGTTGACCTGAACCCATCAAGGAAGTTCTCTACAAACCTAGGTCTGATTGCGGTTTTATGAACACTCTAAGCTACAGGAGCATGCCTAGCTTTAAGGGCTCTCTCTCTCCCCCTTCTTCTATTTCTTGGCCCACTTAAAGTAGAACTAATACAATTACCCATCTCTCCCAGAATGGGTGCGATTGTATTTGACTTGATGAGGAGTCTTACCTGAAGCATGAGAAGCACCTACTGTGATAGAGGGACTCCTTGTGAAACCAGTAGACTTAAGATAGTCTTTCCTAGCTTAGTAACTTACTCAAACATGCCACTCTCCAGAGCCCTCACTACCTTGGGTGGATTTTTCTTGGCATACTCTAAGGCATTGAAACCTATACTTCTATTCTTGACACTCACCTTGGACTAGTCTAGGATCATATTGAGGTTTTTCTTGCCACTAGATAATCACTCTAAGGTTTTCTTAAGGTAGGCATTTTCTTTGGCTAGGGTCTCACACTAGGATATCACTCCTGATGCACAGCTACCTAAAGCCTAAGAGATTCACAAGATATACAAGGAGTATCCTTCACTCCCCTAAGCTGCTGATCAAACTTAACTCTAAATTTCTCATGCATTTTATCTAAATCATGTCCTATCTCAGGACATAATGCACAAGCAATAGATACGACATGATTAGACTTCTTGGATGCACATGACGCAGCAAGCTTTTCCTTAAAGCTAGAATCATTTAGAGTTGATTGCAATGTTTCAATTTCAACAGTTTTACTCATGACAATCTTAAGCTTCAAATCTAGCAAGGCACACTTAGAGCATGATGAAGCAATAGTAGACATGTCCCCGGCTCCTAAGTATACAGAAGATTTGGTAGACTTGAGCAATTTTATCATTGGCAATTTTTAGTTGTTTAGCATGATAGAAATACACTAAGAAACCAACAAGAAACATAGCTTTCATTTTACCTAAATTGTCCTTAATGACAAGCAACTCATCAACAATATAAGCATGAACAATAGTGCCAAGAGTAAAGCAAGCATTAATTTCCTCAACTTCTCATTTTTCACTCTAAGCTTACCAAGATTAGATGTATAAATTGTCCTTAGCTTATCTAACTTAGAGTGCAGTACCAAGCAAGAATTACAGTTATCATCATCAAGTATAAGTGATCTAAGCCTAGTAAGTTCAGTGTTCAAGCTTTCAATCACAAAATCTTGATTCATCAATTTCTTCTTAGCTTTTCTAAGATGAATGACAGCATGAGATATCTCATCATATGTGGGCTTTACCTCATTAGGTTCATTGTAGAGTTCATTGTTGTCAAATATGTCATCGTGTCTTGCCATGAAGCAATACCGGTGAAGTCCATGACCTTCTTCTTTCCTTACGGATTGTCTTTATCATCCTTGGTCCCCGAATCCACATCGTTCAAGTCAAGCTACTCAAAAGCAAAAAGGATTGAGGAAACTACCGTGCGGTAGTTGCGCTTCTTGACCTTTGCGTCCCGAGGTGGTGGATGTTAATGGTGTCCTTCGCCTTCTTGATCTCCTTGCCCTTCAACTTGGGGCAGTTGGCTCAAATATGGTTAAGCTCACCATACTCGTAGTAGAGGAAGTGACTTTTTCTTCATTTCTTTTTCATTCTCACTGAGTTGAGGGCCCTCATGAACTTAGTGGATAAGAGGGTTAGGACATCCTCAGAAAACTACTCAAGCTGATCATCAGTAAAGGCATGCAAGGCAGATAAAGAGAATCCAACAAAAGCAAACTTAGCTGAGCCAGAAGAGAAACTCTGAGCAGAATTAGTCACAAGTGCCATTGACTAGGAGTTGTTCTTATCAAAGAATGAGCCAATCATGACTTGTTCTTATCAGAGAATGAGTCAATCTCATGAGTCTTGATGAATGTGACTTTCATTTTCCAAATTGACATGTCCAAGGTTCCAACACTTGCCGTGCATTTTTAGAGTGGGAAATGTTATGTCAACGACACGCAAGTTGCTAAGAATCTTGTGAAAGTGAGAGAATCACTCTTCCAAAGATTCTACAGGTCTCATCTAAAATTTCCGATATTCCTTTTTGAATTGATTCTGATGCACTACCTTATTGGCAGTGAAACCCTCATGGTAGTCATATAGGGTCTATCAAATGTTGTGCACTCACGTGAGATGAGACACATGGTCAAGCTCATTTCTGCTGAGTCACTAAATCAGGAGGTTCCTAGCTTTGTTATTTTCCTCCACATTCAGAAGATTTGCTGGAGTGACCTGATCATCAACAGGGACAACATAGGAAGTCTTGACATTTTCCCATATTGCATGGCCTTGGGCCGAAATGTAGGTAGCCATCCTTACCTTCCAATATGGGAAGTCGACCCCATCAAAGATGATAGGTTTGGTGGAATACTTATTTGATGTCATACTTCACCGAGCTCTGATACCACTTGTTGCACCGATGTCGGCAATCAGAGGGGAGTAAATAATTGTGGAAGCATTTTATTTTCCCCAAGTATTCAAAATCTTCACTCAAATGACTATGAGAGTTGTCAATTTCAGATTACATCTCCAACACAAAATGTACAGAGATCTGGAACCAAAAGATGCAAAAACCTGGTCTTAGCCTACAAACCTGGTCAAACATATCACGAATTCACTAAGAAAAGACTCAAATATTATTAATAATTATCAGAGTGCGACCTTATGGCCAAGCTTATAATTAATAGCCTAAAGGCTTAAAAGAAACTAACAGCGGAAAACAGAAATAAGCATAGTAGCCACTCGACATGCCCCACAGGCAATCGACTGGGGAGCAAAATCCTAATCCGCAAAGTTGTCGAAGTATCCTCCTTCTAGTAGCTCCTGCTGATCTGGTCCTTCTTCCTCAACCGAGCAAATATGGATGAAGCCGTGAGTACATAGAGTGCTCAGCAAGTCGTTGGTAACAAAGAATAAAATATAGTATGTAAGGCTTACCAATGGATGACTGAAAGGATAATTTTGCAGAAAGCAACAATTTAAAGTAAAAACAGTACATAGATTGAAAAATGAACTTTAAAGATGATAATAAATAAGTAACCAAAGGAATTAAGACCAACCACAAGTGAACTGACTATTCACCCCAATGAATCCACCATGAACCAAGATTCATGAAATGAACCACCAGTGAACTAACCATTCACTTCCCCAACTTAACCCAGTCAGGATTTTATGAAAACTCTACCCCTCGTGTGAAATCACCGAGCATTGTCCATAACCGAGGACACGGCTATTCGAATAGTTTTACACTCTGCAGAGGTTATACAACTTTACCCACAAGACATGATATTCCCATATTGCCACGCGAGTGACACACTTCCTTTGGTGTGTGGTAGAGAAATCATGACAAGGCATTTACAATGCTCAATCCCAACCCGAATCCGCCCACTAGGGTTTCGCCTCACACCCCCTTGCGCCTCATGGAAATCAGCAACCATGTTCATCCCAATGGCGGATCGAAATTGAAATTTCACAAATTAGTTAGCCAGGTCTATCTCATACTAGACATGTGGTTGTACGGTAAGACTCAGATCCATGGCGCACAAAGTTAAGTCCTTAGATTTACCCAGGCGAAGCATTCACATCCCAATGTGCCAACAGCACCCCCTTTACTGCACGATCATTTTATATAACCAACACCAATGACACAACCCATGTCATGGAACACAAATTTTATAACGGTGGCTGACCACCACGATTTCATATCTCATTAAGTCAAAATTAATTAATCACATGTGATGATAAACCCAGTGTAACTACAAGCATGGCTAAGTAATTTAAATGTACAACCCATGTAACAACTAATATTGCATCACTAAATAATTACCTACCCTTTGGTTAACAATAGAATCATGGTATTCAAATTATCAAGGAGTAATAACCAAATTGGACAATAGCTACCAGGTACAAAGGTTTTATAATAATTTAAAATAAAATAATAAATAATAGATTTAAAAACTAGGTTCAACATGATAAAAGGACACGACTTGCCTTGACCTTACTCAGTTAACGGCTCTTTTAGCTCCTTCGAACGTGTGATCTAACGAGAGAGAACGAAATGAAGCACAAAAATAAATTCAAATGAACTCCAAAAACTTCCAAACTAGAACCAAAAGATAGAGCTCAATTTTATATGAATTTAGGAAAAAGAATCGGGTCAATCGGAGCTAGGACGAAGGAGAACAAGCGATCTAAAATTTGCTGGGCGAGAAAATGCTAGAAAATAACAAATGTTACTGTTCATTGAGAGTAGAGTAGTTTTGGAGAGAAGGCTAGCGCCGGCGAGAGGAGGCATGAGAGGTGAATCTAACTAGTAAAATGGGTTGCTAGAGACTCGAGAAACATGTAGGAAGTGATGGCATTCAAAATGGAGCATGGTGACGATGTGAGGCGGCAACGACGACTTGGGTAGGAGAGAGGAATAATAACCGGTCATAGAGCATGGAGAAGTAGGCTGAGCACGGGCTAGAACATGGCTTGGTGAATCTAAGAAAAATTACAGCACGGGCTAAAGCTTACCGAAGATGATGAATCGACGTCGAGAAGCGATCTTGGCCTAGATTGGGGAAAAGTCGATTCCAGAAGATTGGCTTCACCAAAACCAAATTAATTTGACCAGAAGGTAGATGATACATGGGAACATGATATGACGTGAAAGAATCACAAAAAATCTCACCGGATAGCTCGAGACACAACGAGCAAATTTGAGACCAGAGGGCCTCGGTGCCGACGATGTTCTGAGCTTTGAGGGGACTTGCCATGGCTTGGGATGGGTTTAGAGGGGTTAAGAGGTCGTATTTATAGGCTTGGAAGAGATATAAACCGACTCCAATTTGCGGATTTTGGTTTAGAGTCTGTTTTGGAAAATAAGGGATAAAAGGCAACCGGATGAATAAAATGCAAAGCGATCAGATGGGATGGATTCCTTCATGATTTGGCACAACTTTTCTTTTGGGAAGACATTGAGATAAGGTCCAAATTGAGAGTTGCCATGGGAGCCAAGAGAGAGAAGAGTTCGTGCCTAGCTCTAATCGATGGCTTCTTTTGGGAAGATGAACAGTGTCCTAGTTGTAATGAATAAGGGTTAGGAAGGATGGGAAGTCATCCAAGAAAGGAAAGGAGGAGACTTGGTGGCTGGTTGGGTAAAAATTCTAGGGTTAAGAGTGCTGCTCCCATAGCATTGGGTGACTCTAAGGGAATTTTTTTAATTTTAAATTGAGCTCAAACAAACTCTGAAAAATCCAAGAAAATATAGAAAAAATTCCTTGTGACACAAGGAACCCAAAAAAATATTTTTGGCAAATGTTAATGTTTAATGTAATCATAAGTCCTTTTAATTAATAAAAATTCCAATTAAGCTTTAGTTAATTCCAAAAAATTCAAATGGTGAATTTTATTTTAAAAACTTCAAAAAGGATTTTGAAAATCAGGATGTTACAGATATGATATTCAATAATGTTGTAATGTGTGGGCCAGCTATCGATCTAGGAACCAGCTCAGAAAACACAAAGGGTCTAGATGCAAAAATGGGTCCTAGCAATTGGCAATGGCCTGGGTGTACTAGATGAGGTGAGCATCCACACTGTTACGATGCGTTCTTGTGAACATCATTCAACTGAACAACCATAGCAAGTACGCCTCAAGGGAACATGTAATGTGGTAATCGTCTGTGTCAGGTGCCATCTTCTCTACCTACAAGAACAGTTCCATATTAGAATGGTATTTATGTGATTGAAGGCGGTACTAAAATGTAATATAAAAATGTGGAACTATCATAGCCACCATTGCATCAAGGCATGCTTCTTGCGGTCCTCAATGATCTGGTACAGTAGCTGGCCTTCCTGTGCTGAAGGCAATGCTCGCGACAAGCTCTACAAGATATCATCCCACTAGTTGTCCCCACCTCTTGGGGCATGATTGTAGCCCCCTCCATCAGAAGCCTGGTGAGAATGGAGAAGTTCTACAAAGTGAGCACCATCTCACCACACTACAGGTGTAACGTGTGGGTCTCCGATCACCAACGGTCCACAAAAGTGACCAGGAGTGACCGGTCAAAAGGGAAGCATTGGACTGCTCGATCCTTCGCCCCCCAGCTGATCATCATCATCCTTGTTGGTGGCCTGCAACATCCAAGCAAGCAAAAGAAGCCTGCCAGTCCACAACCTATAGTGCACAAAAAAAATGATGTAAGTATGTGATGATTAGGAAATGTTGTGATTAACCATTTATATTTGCCGTACCTAGGGAACCAACGTGGGCCTAGACTCCAAGACTTCGCTGGGGTGTGAGTCACTAGCACAATTAGTGTGAACATAGCTTGTACCTCCAGAGGAACTTTCAAGCATAGTTGACTATAGTGCTAACTATCCAGCATGCGGTCTAGCTGGCTGTATAACCAAGTATCTCCCACTACATGACCCACCATACTTGTGAAACAAAGGACAAGTTAGTCAAAATTGATAACGTCAAATCCGGAATCAGAAGTACAAATTAATTAAAGTAAACAAAATCTAGTCTCATAGCATAACAACAACATGACACATAAGTGCACATTACTCAATGTACATCTCGTGTTTATGGCATATTTCATTATGTATGAGCACAAGGAAATTAGCTCAAAACAAACATAGTACAAACACTTAACATGATGATACAAAAATAGAAACAAACTAAAATAGAGTATAGGTACAAATGTTCAAATGGCAACCCCATGTTCATTCTCAACAACTTGTTGTCCTCCACAACCATGAGTCAATCATTCCTAACCTTGATGAGGCTCTTTCTACTTCATGCAGCTGTTCTTCCTATGACCATACTCCCCAAAGAGAATGCACCTCTTGACAGGGCCTTTGGCTTCAGGCTCATCCATGTCATTCTTGATATGATGAATTTACCAATAGCCCTTTCCACCCTTGAGCAAACCAAGTCAAGGACCCATAGCCTGATGTCAACCTTAGAATGTGTGAAGTTCCTAATGACATGGGATCCATGCATCTCCTCGCTCTAAGTCTGAAGCACTTTGTCCTTCATGAAGTACACCAACACAAACCTTGTAGGGGTCCATCTCGATGAACCCACATGCAGCCAACACATAAGAGCATAGCTTGTGGAGAAGCCCTGGTTTGTTGCATGTGCACTCACACATGTTCTTCTCCAAGATTGACCTCATGCATGATCACAGCATAGACGGTTCCAAACCCAGCTCTATCCCTCAGCACATGTCAAATCAAGGTTGTCTAGCCCCCATAACAAACACTATATGCAAATGCACCTTCTCGCACTTGTCCACTATGTACTTCATCAATCTTGGTACAGTAGGGCATCACTAGATTGTTCGCATGTAGTGCAGCAACACAATGCTTATCCCTAAAATACTTGAGTGTACCATGTAGCACACCCTCCATGATGGCCATCAATGGCATGCCACGAAGGCCCCTCAATACCAAGTAGTACACCTCAGCAAGGATGGTCGTCATTATGCCATTTGTGTCATGAAGCATGGCCCACTTCTCCACCGGCTCAGACTCAATCCAATGCAAGAAAAATTTGATACTCCTCGCATTTCACCTTCTTAACCCGGGTGGGTCAATCTCTAGCAATGGCTCCAGTCATTATAGTATGTAGTTTGTGCTTGCAACAGGTTTCTTATTCCTCTAGCAGATGTGCCTCTATGTCAACTCATCTAGCTTCTTCCAACTTGCATTGAACTTGCTCTTTTTTTTTGTTTGCACAACCTCTTGAACATCTTCATCAACTTGTCATCTTTGAACTGCTTATAGAAGTTGTCACCCAAGTGCCACATGCACTAACGGTTTTGCATGTCACGCCAATGAAAAGTCTCATTTTCATCTTTCTAGAGCATCTTGATAGCATTCGTCAACCTAGCATGCTGATCATGAATGATGCAAATGTTGGGATGTTTATCCTACTCAGACCTTAAGATGGTTTAAGAACCAAAACCAACTATCAAAATTCTCACTCACCATAAATGCAATAGCCAATGGTAGGATCTAATTGTTGCCATCCACCACAATTGCCATCAGGATCTACCTCTTGTCTCCCCCCATTAAGAAAGTTCAGTCCACACACTAGTGGTCGGCACAACTGAAAGGCATCAATGCCAGCACCGAATGCAAGGAAAGCCCATTGTATTACCATCTAACCTCACGGTCCAACTGGTGGCTGCTCTTTGATAGTGATGTACATCCTAGGGTTCCTGTCCTGTAGCACATCTAGTACATGAGGCAGATTATCATAGGCAGACTCAACTTTGCTAAACCTTTTCTCCATTGCCTTCTGCTTTGCCTTCCATGCCTTCGTTTATCTGATCTTGTACTTGTACTTCTTCACTATCGCTAGCATGATATGTTTTGTTTCCATATCCTTCTTCTCCACAATCTCCCCATACATGAGATTTGCAATTAATGAGGAAGTAAGATCAGGTGCTTTGCCAACACATGCTTAGAATACACAAGTAAGCCTCTACCTTTGATGCTTGGATTGATTCTCATCATGGTGCTTTCAAGTAAGGCCCTTGCTGCTTTTCTAGAGATGGCTCTTTTTTCCTCATCAAGTTGTTCACTTGAGACGTGCCTCCAAGGATGTTGTTAGATCTTCTTGCATGAATAACATCCGGAAATTTTGAATTCCGGGAAATGTGTAGCCCTTGAATTATTTTGAAATGTATCTTCTCAATATTTGGACTTTAACGGATTTCCTTTGGATTTTGGTTGCAATTCCAACAATTGGAGAAAATTATAAAAAAAATAAAACTAATAGAAAGTCATGAAGGAAGTGTGAAGATAATAGAAATTTATAATTTGAAATCAAATCTGAAAAGATGATCCATCAATTAGGGTAGGAAAATAGAAAAGGGGAAGAGTATAATTTGAATCAAAATCTAAAATTTCGCCTTGGGCCTAGAAATAACAATAATAAAACTAATAATAAAAGTAAAAAGGGATGAATAAATATGTGTATATAAACATATACCATAATAAATAAATAAATACAATGATAATGCTAGTAATAAAGAGATGAAATAGATATAAGTAGATAAAAAATATATGTGAATATATAAGTAAATATATACGTATATGTATATATACATATATAATAAGATATAATTATATATATATATAATACTCGACCTGGCCCAAGCCAACCCAGGCTGGCCCAGTTCTTCCTCCTCCTCCTTCGTTCGCTTCGGCAAGGCCAAAGCCATGCCTCGCCATCACCGCTGAAGCACGCCTCCCCGCCGCGCCTTGTGAGCTCCGCCGGTCAACGCCTGCCACCGCGCCCATACTGCTGATGATAGCCACAGTACCGTCGCTGCGTCATGCACAATGCCGTCACATTGCCCTGACCACTGCACCGGTCGTGCTACCCCTTATCACACACAGTGTCCCTGCCTCGTCGCATCTGCCTTAGGCGTGCATTGTCACTGTGCTGACATTGTCACTATACAATCAAGCCCATGCCCTGAGCGCCATCTCGTCCCGAATTCTATATAAACGCAGCCGCCACGCCATTCGCGATGATCGGCTAACTGCTCCCCTGTCGCCCGCCGCCTTTCCGTGGCTATAAAAGCCTGCTCTCGTGTCCGATAGCTTCACCACACTTCGCTCCCTCTCCTACTCGAAGCAATCGGCCTCCCGTGCACCACAGCTCGCCGGTGACATTTCTTCCCCAAATCTGGTCGGTGAGCAATCCACCAATTGGCGCCGCCGTGGTCCGATTCCTCCCCACCGAAGCATCCTCGAAGCACCGTGACACCGTTCTCCTCCTCGGCTGGACCTCCCACTGCCTGAGCTGAGCCCGCACCGTGCACCTCCTCCGCCCGTCACCGTCACACGCCGCTAGCTCACCACAACCACTCCCGAGCTCTGCTGACCCCCGAGGTAGACTCCCGAGCTCGCCTGGATGCTCCCCTCTCGCTTAATTGAGCTCCGGTGCTATGCGCTGCCGTATCCATTCTTCCCCTGTTCCGCCACTGCCCACAGTCTCCACCGACCAACGCCCTAGCCGAATTGGTCGGTGAGAATTCGTCTACGGGTAGGCGCAGGCATGAGCAACCCATTTTGGGTATGCTCAGCTCCGGCCGTCGTCTCCTCCATCGGTGGCGAGCTCGCCATGCATCGGCAGGAAGAAGAAGCCGTTGTAGCTAAGCGATTAGTTATGGTTAAGACAGAATCAATGCTAATGATGAGTAATTAATATTAATGATGAGTAGTTAAAACAAATGGCTCACTGACCTGTGGACCCTACCCTTTTAATTAAGTAGTCTCCAGTCCCACCTATCATAGGTGCAGAGTGAGAAAATAAAAATAAAACAAAAAAAAATAAAAATCGGATGTGGGCCCCACCTGTCAAATTTTAATTATTTTCAGATTTATTTAAACTGAGAACTTCAAAAGGCCATAACTTATTCATCTTAACTCCAATTGAGTGAAACAAATTTATAAATTCATCTAAATTCAATATCTATCCAATGGAACCAAAACCATAATTTTTTAAGCTCATTTGAATTTTTGTGAGAGTTTGTTTGGTTTACCAATTTTTATCCAAATTTTCACGCAACGTAAAAATAGCGTACAAGACCCAAGAGGAAGAAATTGAGGCTAAAGCAACTCTCGACGATCAAGACCAAGTCAACTGTGACCAAGACAAGTCAATACTTTGATCATGTTGAACCTACATTTTATGCAAATTACTATCACTTAAATTATCAAATCGCATGCTGTTATTTCATATGCAAATATATGTTTGTTTCAAGATTCTAGTTATATACCCATTAATGAGCATGTTAGTATTACATTCATTTGGAACACTTGAATATATGAGCCTTATCACCCTAGCAAAATTATAATAGTAAAACTTTCAAAAATAAGTCCATATTTATACACCATGCTTAGTACTGCTAAGATAATCGGGGGCACCAAAATGCCGTAAGTATTACTTTTAATCATGAAAAGCTGGTTTGGGAAGTCATGAAGGAAATGACTAATATATTTTGATATGACTATTTTATGCTCCCAAAACCCCAACTTACTTAAATATCTAGGCGGAAGGTTCAGGGGCTAGTGCAGTGGTGCACGAGGGTGTGGTTAGTGGTAGAATCGCCCAGATAATCCTAAGGACTGAATCTTGTCATGACCTCCTGTGTAATATAAGTACAACCATAAGTCTGTAAAGTAGAACTTGGCTTAGTAGAATTACTAGACCGTGAAAGTCATCTCATCGGTAGAGGAGGTGAGGTAGTGCAAGTGGTTGTCTGTGTGACGACTTGAATGGGACACTCGTTGAGAGTGAAGTTTACCGCGGCGAGCTAGTCAGTGTGGATAGTCCAGCTGCTAGTCGCATAGGGATAGAACATCCCGCACAACTTATGGGACCCGCCGCAAGTGGGAGAAGCCCATATGGGTGAGATGAGGGAAAGGGCGAGGTAATTTGAAAAGTTATTCTGATGGTCTACTCAACTGCATGACTAAGGAATCATGTGGAGCAACGAGCAGATCGTCTCTTGTGGGTAAAGTGTACCAACTCTGCAGAGTCAAAACTATTAGAATAGCCAAGCCCACGGTCAAGGGAGTACATGGGAACTTAACTAGATATAGTTCTATTTCAAAAACTTTGTAGGTGGAATTGAAAAAGTGGAGGGCAGTGGAAAGCCCTTGTTTTGTGTTGCCCTAGGTGTCGCCCCAGCGATATGGTAAGTGGTTATAATGCTGAAAGGTTAGCATATGGTGCAGAAACCATATAACGGTAGATGGTATCTGAATCGCTATTATTGCACTCTTTCACACATTGTGATTTAAGTCCAAAATTGCTAGGTCTTAGGAAATTTCTAAGTAACATATTCTAAAAGCGATTGATGGCAAATAAAATAACCTAAGCCTTTCCTTGATATGCCATGCATGTAATTTATTGTATCCTGTGTATTGGCTTACGAAGCATGGTGGATTTGTGCTCACCTTCGCATTACCAAAATCAGAAACAGGAACCCAAGACCACTATGCCTACAAAGATATCTCTGCCACAGATGGAGGAATCAACGAAGGAAATTAGGGCGGCTTCTTCGATTTCGGGTCCTAGACAAGTAGACTTAATGGAGATTGTGTACACATATATTATCTAAGTCTAGATAATATATGCCGCACATATTACCCCTTAGTCACTTGCCTATGGATTATGGTCTTACGTTTGCTTATGTTTTCGCTGTTATCTTTTGTATGTAAATATTGGCTTGATCAGCCCTTGTGTAAACTATCGCCCGACGCAGTGTATTTAAAACTCTGATATATAATATTATGATTTAGTATGTTCCATGCGATGTATGAGTTGATGCAGCAATGTACCTGTGAGTACTATCTAATGATCCAGGGAATAGTGCGGTAAATCACAAGAGATCCCGGATTGAAAAATCTGGGTCTGACAATGAACCATCATTTGCACCATACTAACTCACATAATAATTCAAATGCGCCTATTAGTTGTGTGTCCAAGTTTTGGATTTACAAGTATTTATTTACTAACCCTTCAGGATCAAAGACTTGGGCATCTTGTGTACATACCAGGACATGGGATGGAGAATATGGGCTTGATTGGGAATATTTTACTTGTATATCAATATTTTGGCTTATTATTCATGATTTATGTATGTATGAGTTTTGTTTTATTCCCATGAGCATGTGTTACTCTTGAATGTTTCTATGTAATATTTTCTATCTACATGGTATTGCTATATATTGATGGTGGATACATGAGCTTGTCATATTGTCACTAACATGTATTATTCTTGATCTATCATATGTTATGCTATATGATTGCTTGCCCTTACGTTTTATTGTGGATTATAGACATCTTGATCTTTATCATATTTGGGTAGCATGATTTATCCATGATATATCTTTTGGCATGTTCTATGCATCTACTTTTATGTGTGTATATGCTAGATTATTAATCATAATCTCTATAGATATATGAGTTTTGTCTTATCGGCATGAACATGTATTGTTATCAACATGTCTTTTATTATGTTTTTGTTGATGTCTTGCTCTAGACATTCATATGATTACTCAATATACATGTTAGATACATTATCCATGATTTGTCCAGTTTCATGTTAATGCTTACATGGTTTTATGCCTTGGTGTAAATTATTAATACCTTGAGTCTCATCGCATCTTTTCTAGCATATATTGTTCTTGACATATTCATCATCATACTATGCTTATGCATGCTCATGTACCTCATTATCACTTATGATTATCTAAGCTTTATTCCTATATATTACTTGGTACTCTTGCTCTTCATTTCATCTTGCATAGGTCTGGTTTGTTGCAAGGAATTTGGCATGGAATAGATAGACTGCACATCTCTAGCAAGTGTCGGTTCAAGTTCCTGTGTTTTGCCTGGTCTCGGTGCAACCTTCTTTAAACGAACAAAGGTTGAAAGGTTCGCAATGATCTTCTTGATCTCTAATTGGAATATGTTCCTGACATCCTAAGAAAAGTGTGTGCAAAGTTTCAAATGATTGGACCAATGGATCAAAAGTTATATGGTTTTTATTATTCGGAATCGTGCTGATTTTCTACTCTGCATGAGGGAGCGGTCACATCACACTTGAGAGTGATTACACCACCCCTAGGAGTGGTCATACCGCCCTTTGTACTCCGGTCTAACCGCCAGGACACATCGTGATCCATTTGGCTTAGTTTTTCTTATAGATGTCTTAGCGAGTGGTTAAGTTTTATTCTTTATAGCTCCTTATAGCTATTAAGTGAGAGAAACGTGCTCTTCTCTTTTAAAGAAAAGATTTCAAATGGCACTAAATATGTTGACTCCTATTCACTCATCTCCGGTCGTCGATCTCGTTCTCCATCCTACGTACTTGTTTCTAACTATGAGAACAGAACTATCTTAGACACGCCCTGGTCCATATCCACGCTATGGACTTCACACTAGTTGGGATGTTCTGATAAGAAAGCCATGAAACAAGGAAAGAATAATTCTGTAGTTATCATGGCAAGAAGAGCTCAGAAGTAGATTTTATCACCTGAGTGTACGGAGTACGTCCACGGCTTTATAAGAACAACATCAGCAAAAGCTAGAGATGCCATTGTCATGAGAATCTCCCACGTGACACACTTCAAAGTGCTCGTTAACCTGTGGTGGGAGGATTTGCATAATCGAACACTGTGCAGAAGTTGCTCACATTTTTCATCCAACTTGCAATACATACCTCATCGATAGAGAGTAAATATTTCTATTTTGGTAGGAATATATATTCAATTTTTTAATCCTTCAGGAACAAATTCTTCCTAAAACATTCATTTGGAACAGTGTGATCTCACGTCCATATCAAGAAAAGGCATGACCCTGGATTTTCCATCGTTTTTTGCATTGAATTATTTTGTACTTTCTGTACAAGTTGGATACAGTCATCACAGCCTTTGAATCTATCTATCTGAATGGAGTTTCTTGTTGATTGAAAAATAGCAAGATACACAACACGTCAGCCTGCAATGATATGTGATAGCCAGAAAAAAGTTGCAAAAAGGGGGGAAACTGTTCCATGTTTGAATGGACAAAATTTGAGTTTGAGTGAACCTAATCCGCAATGACACCAACTAGAAGATAGCAGTAATTTTTATTAGCAGTTAGACATCGAACCTATGCCCATAAGCTTGATGGACAGTTCGAGGAGTAGTGTAGGAATCCTTTTTGGAATGGTAAGATGCTGATTTTCCCAATATTCTGATGCGCTCTCCCCCTCCCCCTCTCCCTCCCCTACTCTCTCTATCCCCTAAGTATCGGATGTCATATTTCATGAATAAGTACTGGATTGTGTGGTCATGATATCATTAAATTGAAGAATCGTCAAACTTGCATTATAATGCATGGTCGGTGCCTTGTGCTGGGTGTGCACTTGAGGAAAAAGTAGGAACCCCATACGACATGACCGACAATGAAGCTGTGGCTTAAGAGCAAAAGCGTGATGATTGGATAAGATATGATAAAGCCACTGAGAGGAGGACCTCAGATCTCTGATACTCCTGCTTACAGAATGTGTTCCAACTTCTGAGGACATAAATGTGCCATGTACGTTGGTAATAATGCCTGAAATTAAGCAATGCCCAACCATGGTACAGCTGCTCAAACAGATAATTGTTTTTCCGGAATTTGGTTTGGACAAGGTTACACCCTTGTTTAGCTTCAGTCTTTGGAATGTTCAAGGTTTGCTTCATGGATTTACCAACTAATCAAGATGACTAGCATGCCGCTTGAAATGGACAGCACATTAGCACAATGATGAATACTAAGATGGTGATTTTTTAAATTAATGCTTGCACACACAATGATGAATACATCACACTTATCGCTGGTAGGAGAAAACATTACGGAAACACTGCCACAAACTTGTTAGAGCATCTATAATGGTGTAGACAACTATCGTCTATAATATTATCCATGTCATCTATAGACAGCACTAAACACAGTTTCTATAATGAATTGTCCTTTTATGTCTCTATAGACAATTACTCTATGACATAACGTATCTTGTTTCTCGTGTTACAGTTGAATGTTGCATAAGAGATGGCCTAATTCGTTATGCTCCCTTTCTTTTCTCTACATCATCTTGTGTCCTACATGGCAAGTAGTGGTGGATCCAGAAAAAAATGTAGCTAAGACAGAGTTGGACATGAGTGAAGCAATAACTACAATTCGCATGAAAAACATAGGAGCAACAACTAAAATTCGCATGCAAACATGTGTAGACAACGACAGAATATTGAAAAATACCTTACTAATGAAGCTTAATCCACACTATATGATGATCTAGGAGACTAGGAACAAGCATAAATCAGTATTATAAAGAAGGCTATACTGGACATCTCATCACAAACGGTTCTCCGAATCCATCAGTTTTACAATTATCACAAACATTTTTACATACATAAGCGTCAATTTTAGTAGCGATGGATAGAACCATCTATGAATTATCATAGACGGTTCTAATAAAGAATCGTCTGTGAAGTCTTCTATTATTACAGACGGTTCTTATTAAAACAACTATCTGTGATAATTCACAGATGGTTCTTAATAAGAACCGTACGTCTGTGATAAATAATTATCATAGACGGTTTGTAGTTGTAAGTGTTTGTGATACGTCGCGTTATTAAATACCTCACCAGGCCAGTCCCGACATATTTGCCTTCATTGCACAGCTTTGAAAGAGGCGACCGACTTTGGGGAGTTTGGTGAAAGCATACCACAGATTTGCAAGTGTTCTCGTAGATCAATTTGTGCCCATGTTTCACCATCTTCCATACGGCCCTAAGACTTGCTACTAAGCCTCTCATGTGTCTGAATCCCACCGAACCGTCCTCGCTTGCAAACGACCCCATGTCACTTGGCGCACCACATGCTTCTCCTCGCATCATGGCAGCACCTCGCCTGGTTAGCCAGTAATTTTAGATGGTCTGACCACTGGTGGCTACCGGTTAGACCGCCAGCCCTAGGCCGACTAGACCGCTCTTGGCTAGTCTGACTGTGGCCCCAATGCTGGTTAGACCACCAGCAACACAAAGCAACTGAAAAATTACAACCTCTTAAAAACTAAAATCAAACTCCGCAAACTTTCTATACCAAAAATTAATTACTTATCACAACCATGAAGTAATCTCCATATAGGTCTCACACACATGAAAAGGAGCATAATATTATAGCTCATGACCTACATATATACACACACACAGTAGCACTATTCTGCGTGCAGTTTTGTGCTCTGGTAAGTTATCACCGATTGTGTGAAAAGTTATTATCGGCTATGAAAAAGTTATCATTGGTTGTATTGTTTGCGTTTGGCAGTAACTACACTCGCTACCGATGGTAACTTCATTCAAAAATGTCAATAACCTTCCCATGTATTTTACACCTGCGGGCTAGTTAGTAGTTATATCTCTATATCTCTATATATGTATATGTATACGTGTGTGTGTATAGTAAAAATAACGAGTGCTCCTTGGTGACCGGGCACCATAGTCTAAAATAGATATGTATCGTGTGCGAAAAATTTTAAAATTTCTGAGATGTCAAGTTTAACTAGTTTACTAACTAGTTCAAACAAGTTTGAACTAAATTTTGAATTGTAGTTGCCTTTTTTATGATAGTTTGATTGTAGGTATATGCTGATTATATATATAAATCAGTAAAGTATGTGATCTAAATTCATTCAAAACTTTGAATTGGAGTATATTTTTTCAAACTTATATATTTCATTTTAATTTTTATAGATGAGTATATATCATGAAAATGATATTTTCAAAAATATACCCGAATTTTGATGGAATTGATACATTTGAAATTATGATGCCCGAGCACCATGGTGCCCTATATGTGTGTGTGTGTGTTTGTCTATATATATATAGGATACGTTATTCTTCGTGCGTTTCTCTCAACAGAAAGATCAATACCAATGATAGTGTTATGAACCGTAGCTCATAGGGGTACATATTTTAAGCAAAGAGACCGGATGGTAACAGCTTGAAGGGGAGGGACGAAGGGGATAGAGAGACTATAGGATGGGAAAATTTTAATTCGTTCTTTTCTGCTAGATTCTGGTGCTTGCAATACTCATATAATTCAAATATCCTCCCTACAATTTAATAAAAAAATGGGTGTTTTGGACATTAGCACCAATTTGGACCCTCAATTTAAATTTGCATTCCAATATATTTATATTTCTAAAACTTAACACTAAAATTATAATATCACGAGGTATTTATCAAGACAAATTTACTCATCTAAGGCTTCTGTTTGCAACTTGGGAACTTTTTCAGTCCCTATGAGAAATAAACTGTTTATATCAAATTCTTATGAAATTTCTGTGTCCCAAATGAGCCCTAAATTTCATACAATCAATCCAAACATTCATAAAAATGTTGTTCGCCAAAGTTAAAATAATCTAACTGCGCGTATCCTACACTGCCACTTTGTTTCGAAACAAAGGGAAACGCAGCTGACCTGTGTGTCATAAGTACAAGTCATGACCAGCCTTTATGTTAGGACATAATTTGACTAGTTAGCTAGCTCGGTGCACGAGTGCTCCAAACTCTTAACTCAAACAATAACATTGTCTATTTTTTTTTCTGTCACGAGGATACTATTCTAGTAAATGTGACATAGCCACTTTCTATATCCTATAGTCCCACAGAAAGTTCTAGGTGAACGGAACCACCTCTTGGGGGTGGTAAGCGTATGCGAGCGCACTTCAATATAATCTATACCAGGTTTCGGATTTATCTTGGGCCTCTGTATTTTAAGGTTTGTACGAAGGGGCACATTTACATGTGTATATACATATATGTATATGTTTGTGTGTGTGGTGTACATGTGTTGTTCGTGTATAGTAGTATGTGTGTCTTCTTTGTAACCGAAGGAAAAGTAACAAAATACTATGAAATTTTATTGTATTTTTAGCTAAACCATTCTGAGACCATAGACTGCACTCACATTTGGCTTTAAGGAACCACCTCGTTTTGACATTTGGCTTTTCGATGATTTAACATCATGGCGTACAATTTGCACCTAGATTCTCAGCCACCTGGGCCCATTCGGTCCTTATCAGTGATCAAACACCACTCTTTATAATTTTACTTGAATGGGGTCCTATTATTTTGAACTGTATCTGATGGTTTTTGGCTGTGGCTAATGGCTTTTATCTGCGTTTTCTGAGATGACAATGGACAACAGATGTCAACATAAGCAGCACATATGGTTTTGAACTCGAAAAGTTGTTTGAAGAATTCGCTTGAAAGAATCACCCTTTTTAATATTTGGCCTTTTGACTTTTAAAGAACCTAAGAGCCAAAAGAATGTTCCAAAGAATAAGGACCGAAGTGAACTGATCCCTTTCCATGTTTTCACTCGTTTTCGTTAGACGAACCATCCCAATATCTGCAATGTTTTGAACACGTATGCTTCTTCTTTTTTTTTTTTTTGAGAGGGCATTTTTTTCTTTCAAGAATGTTGTTTCCTCTCTGACTTCCATTAGAGAAAAATATTGTACAAGTTCAGAGTTAGCAAAAAAAAGTAAGCTAAGCCTATCCGGCACATAGCTATCAGAGTCAATCCTATTTATTATCTTTAGGCCACACTGGGTGCACCACCCGGACCGCCGCACCTTGCTGCGGGTACGATTAGGCATAGACTAAGGGCCTGTTTGGGAGAGCTTCACCAGCTCCAGATTCACCAAATTCAGATCCAGATTCACTTTTCCAAGCCAAACAGTTCCAGCTCCAGCAGCTCCACCGTGGATCTGCTCCACCAAAACCATGGATCTAACTCCAGATTCACCAAATTGGTGGAGCACCTCAAGGGGTGCTCCACCAAACTCAAGTTGGTGGAGTTGGGGAAAATTACCCACCACTGCCACTGGTTACACAAAAAACGATTCGTTTTTCTTCTTTCTCGCAGCGCCTCCCCTCCTGGCGACTTCTCCTCCTCTGCCGTGCCCCCTCCTCCTCCTCCTCGGCCAGACGCCGCGCCGCCCCAGGCCGGCCGCCGCGCCGCCCCAGGCCGGCCGCCGCGCCCGCCCCCCAGGCGCCGCCTCCCCCGCTCCGCCTCCTCCTCTGCCGTGCCCCCTCCTCCTCCTCCTCCTCGGCCAGCCGCCGCGCCGCCCCTGGCCGGCCGCGCTCGCCCCCAAGGTGCCGCCTCCCCCGCTCCGCCTCCTCCTCTGCCGTGCCTCCTCCTCCTCCTCCTCCTCGGCCAGACGCCGCGCCGCCTCCTCCTCTGCGCGCGTGCTTCTCATCGGGAGGAAGAAGAATGGAGCTGCTCCACTGACGCGTGGGGCCCAGGTGGAAGTGAGATAGAGAGAGAGGTGGAGCTGTACCAAACACTTTGACGAATCCCAGATCCACGATGGAGCTGCTCCACGGTGAATCCAGCTCCAGATCCATATTTTTGGTGAATCTGGAGCTGGTGGAGCTCTCCCAAACAGGCCCTAAGACTAATCTACTGGGAGTGTTTTTTTTGAAACGGTAGCAGCGAGCGATGCCTTACATTAAAGGAAGGGGAAAAAAGGTAGCCTGAGAAGGGTGCGGCTCAAGTGCTGGGGCACAGCATTTAGCATGTGCGGGGGTGCCCCCAGCACCCGCCCGTGTCCCACAAAGCCCAAAAAAATTCAGAAAAATTCGAAAAAAAAATACTTACAAAATCCGAAAATTTGTAAAAAGTACTTTTAAGTATAAATACTTTTATTAAAAAGTATTTTTAAGTACTTAAAAAATACTTTTTAATAAAAGTATAAATAAAAAAAATTAAGTACTTACAAAAAAATACTTTTTATACTTAAAAAGTACTTACAAAAAAAATACTTTTTATACTTAAAAAGTACTTTTTACAAATTTTCGGATTTTGTAAGTATTTTTTCGAATTTTTCGGAATTTTTTTGGGCCTTGTGGGACACGTGGCGGGTGCTGGGGGCACCCCGCACGCGTTAAGTGCTGTGCCCCCAGCACCTGAGCCGCACCTGCCTAAGAAGGCAATCTACTGGGAGTGTTTCTTTTTTTCTTTTTCTTTTTTTTTTTTTTGAAACGGTAGCAGCGAGCGCTGTCTTGCATTAAAGGAAGGAAAAAAAGGTAGCCTGAGAAGGCAGCGCCTTAAGGTTAGGACTTATTTATAGAGTGGATTACAAAGGAAGGGATGAGCTTAGGTAAGTTTTTAGCTCTAGCAAGAGCCTAAGCAGACAATTCATCTTTTATTTTGATGACTAAGAACGTTGGTGGACTAGTTGTTGAGTGAAAAATTCAAGTATTATGTTCTTTCCAAATCTCTGAAGATATCAGCATCAGCAAGGAGGCTAAAGCCTTACGTGGCGCTCCCGGCCAGAGAACAATCCACTCCCACCAAAGACGAGTCGAGGAGAAAGCGGGCCAAGTTGATGGTTGTAAGAAATCGCAAGCCGTCCAATGCGCAGTGGACGTCCAAACTGTGGTTGTGTATTGACACTCGATAAGGAGGTGAAGAGTTGATTCAAGCGATAAGCTACATAAGGGGCAAGACTGTTGGTTTGGCCAGCCGCGCCGTGACAGGCGGTTGACTGTCCAAAGCCTATTTTGGAGTACCAGCCACACAAAACTTTACATTTTTACGGTGCCCAAGATTTCCATACTAAGGGGTTCATTGTAGATTTTGTTGCTCCAAAGAACAGAGCTTTGTAGGCTGAGGAATCAGTATAAGACCCATGAGGGGTTAATTTCTATGTGATTTGTGTTGTCTATGTGATCGTGGAGGTTAGGAGAGGTAGTTCGGGCGACAAGCGCGATTAGCTATTGGAAGAATTGAACTGTTAGTTCCCCTGGCTAGTGCAAGTGCTTAAGCCAGTTGTTATTGATTAACGCTACACGAAGGGTAAGGTTCTTTCTTGTGGAAGCCTTGAAGATGTTGGGTACAATATCTCATAGGCACTCTCCGTGTGCCCAAGTTGAGTTCCAAAAACAAACCGACCTACCATTTTCGACCATGATGGCAGTTGTAGCTGTGAAAAGATGGTGGTAATGCTCATCACACGGGGTTTCAAAAGGTTGGCCCTGGCCCCAGGTACGCCACATCCATCATAGCCTAAGAGCTCTGGCAAAACGTTCTAGGTGTAAAAGGCCAAGACCTCCAAGGTGTATGGGTCAGCACACTTTACATCTGCCACCAGTTAGCTGTTCGAACCCAACCCAAAGGAATTGTCGTGTCCGCCTATTGAGGGCTTTGAGCATGCCTTTTGGTGTTTTAATTGCCATCAGGGAATAAGTGGATTGGGCATTAAGAACTTCTTTGGCTAGATTTTTCTTCCCACGAGAGTTAGCAATCTACCACTCCAAGTTGCCATACGACCAGCGATTTTTTCATAGAGCCTTTGGAAATCCGCCTTCCACGGTTTTCGAAGGGAGAGAGGTAGGCATAGGTGTTCAAGGTGGAAATCCACTCTAACGGCCGGTAAGTCATGAAGTGTCACTTGAAGATCTATCCCTTCACAGCGTATTGGCACTACTCAACTTTTTCCAGATTCGTATGAAGGCCTGTCACGTCACCGAATTTGTGGAGGATGTGAACGAGCATGCGGACATCCTACGGGCTTGGTTTTAGGAAGATGGCTACATCGTTGATATAAAGGGATGTCCGCATTAAAGTTGTCCGGCCTCCTATTGGCTGCAAAGCATTGAGGAGCACTCTGGAAGTGGTCGTGGATAGTAGACGCGACACCCAATTTGTCCACGGAAGGGGGAACCCTCTTTGAAGAAGCAAATCAAGTAGATATTCCCACTAATAGAGTCAAAAGCTTTTGAGATGTCTAGCTTGAGAAAGAGGGTTAGCATTCTATTTCGTTGGAATCTTCTTGCAAGGTTCCGAACATAGAGAAAATTCTCTTGGATGCATCTCTCTTTAATGAAGGCACTTTGGTTTTTGGAGATTAGGTCATCCATGGAGGGAGAAAGGTGTAGAGCTAGCGTTTCTGCAATGATTTTGGAGATGCTATGGACAAGATTGCTCGGCCTGAAATCCATCGCCGACTGGGCTCCATCTTTCTTTGGCATAAGTACCAAACTTCTAGTATTTGCATGGTGGAGGTTGTTAGTCCTTAAGTCATAGAACCCCTGAAGGGCAGCAATTAAGTCTCCCTTTATCATGTCCCAACAGGTGTGTTAGAAAACCCTGTTGAAACCATCTAGGCCTGGTGCTTTATCCAATGGCATAGCCAAGATCGCGGAGTGTACTTCTTGCTCAGAGAAGGGTTTAGCTAGACTTTGCAGGTCCACCATTTGCAGTTGTAAGGTCTCCCAATTGAAGGAGGTGGCTCTGGGTAAGTTATGACCAAAAATTTTGTGTAAGTGATCAAACAGGACATCAGCTTTATCATCATGTGAAATGGCCCAGCCTTAGGGTGATGAGAGGCGCTGGATGAAGTTCTTTCATTTGTGAGAGTTTACTCGAATATAGAAAACTTAGTGTTGGCATCGCCCTCTCGAAGTGAATTTATCCGTGATGCCTATTTCTTCCTAGCTTTCTCAATTATAGCAAGGCCTACTACTCGTTCCTTTAGACAGGCATGGAGGTTTGCCTCTTCCAAGGTGAGAGCCCAGTTTTCTTGAGCAATGTCAAAATGCAGGACAATCTCCTATGCCATGAGTAGCTGTAGCTTTACTTATGGGAAAGAGGATGTGCTCCATGTCTTTAATCTGCTTGCGGTAATCCTTACTTTTGTATTGAATCTAGTGATGGGGTTAGAACCCAGGGTGTGTTCTGCCCAAGCTTGCTGGACCACCTCATGAAATCATGGCATCCAAGTCCAGAAATTTTCGAAGCGGAACACTTTTGGTTTTCACAGAGAAGGAGCATTTGACAAGAGGAGGGTGTAGTAGTCTAAAAGTGAAGTGGATAGAGCTTGCAGGATGTGGCTATTGAAGGTGATGTTCCAGTCGTTGTTGCCGAAGCACCTATCCAATTTTACAAGTGTCGGGGTTTCCCTTTCATTACTCCAAGTGAGTTTTTTGTAAATGGATCTCTTGAAGTTCATAATTATTTATTGCATTACAGAACCTGCCCATGAGTCAACGGTTGAGGTTCCCATTGTTTTGTCTCCCGCTTTATAAATGAGGTTGAAGTCCCTCATGATGAGCCATTTGGTGCCGTCCGACAGCCTTGCTTGTTGTAGTTCTAAAAGAAACCTCTCTTTGTTCAACTGAGTGGCCACATGTTCTATGGGTGATGAGTGATGGCAATTAGGTTGAAAGTGCCAGAGATGTCATGAAGGTCGGGTGGAAGAAACGGCTTGGGGCCAGCATCTTTTGAGGCTTGCAGTTACGTGTCGGCCTTTCAAAAACACTCTTGGTGGTTGCGGTGTGCGTCATCCTCGGTCTGGTAGATCTGCTATCAATAAGCTCATCTAGCTATTGGCAGAGAAGCGCCGCGTGGGACGCAAAGAGAGCTTGGAGGTAGCTATCTGTGAAGTCTTTGTGTGCCTTATCAAGGGAGGGTGGCGCATTGCAGGCCTTCTGGTCTTCAAAAGAGCTGAAGATGGCCTACCCTGCTGGCTCTTCATTGTGGCGATGGCCTTCACCTCTTGAGATATGTCGGGGCCAAGGGGAACAGTCTTGGATATGCAAGGGGCCATGCGACTTCCCATGCCGATCACCGTCTCCAAAAGAAGGCCTCCCACGACTATGCTGATCATGCTTGCGGCGGTGGTGGGCATCATCGTCGTCGCCGTCATCCCGACGAGCATGACTTTGCCTATCGTAGCAATGGGAGGTGGTGTCGGAGTCGCTTTGATGGATGATGCACATGTCCTTTGCTTGCTCCGGTGTGCCATCGGTGACTCCAAGGTGCCACAACAAGCTGTGCTTCATTGGCTTGAATGGCACGCCAGGGCTAGAGCCATGCTCAACCTTAGGGGGCGTAGAAGTCTTCAACGAAGTCCAAGTGAAGGAGGACCCTGAACATGAGATCCTTCTTGCAGCGACAGGGTTCTGGCGTGCTGGAGTGGGAGCCTGCTAAGGAAGCACGTGGGAAGCCATTAGTGAAGGTGAGCTAGGTAACTTTGGGATGGCGCTGGGGTTTGTCGTCCATGCCCACAGGTCGATGGTGCGGGCATCATCTTGATGAAGAGATTTCTCATCGACGTAGTCCAAGGAGCACTTATTGCTGATCACTCTACTTGCCACCTCCTCATGCCATGCATGCAGGGGAATGCCCTCCAGGCATAACCGGACATGGAACCTCAAAGCTGCTCTAAAAGCATGGTGGAGAGGTTTCCATGGCCAGACGTGGAGGTCCATGCCATGGAAGGTGAACCTCTAAAGCCCAGCCACCTCGTCCCAGTGTCTAAGCTTAAAATTCACAAGCAAATTCTCCGGGTAGTGGTGGTGAACCGAGAACTCTGAGGATCACAAGTTGAAACACCGCCTTAAAGCCTCTACAATTGCGGTGATCTCCATGTCGGGCTTCGACTTGCCCAGCCAGGGCATGACTGAGTAGTCTTCCTTCTTCAACAATGCCCACTGCAGCTCCTTGGAGGAGGGAATAATGTAGGCATCTTCTTCTGGTCGAGTCGCTAGATCACTAAGGAGGGTGTGTGCCATGTCGATGCGAGCTGTTGCTGACGGCAGGGGAAGGGTCGTCACTAGAGGGGAGTAGTGTCTGATTTTGTGGTTGAAGCATAGGCAGCGGAAGCACTTGGGTGGATCCCGGCAGTAGCGAGCATTGTGGTCGCGACTTAAGCAGTTGAAGCACCTTCCTTTAGTACGCTCGATGAAGAGCCGATGGCTACGACTTGAATGCAAGCTCGAGGCTTTGTTGTGAATTGCTTCTAACCTTTTACGCGAGGCACACCACCAAACACTACAACAAAAAGGGTCATCACTAACGGTTTAGATCTATCATCATAGATGGTTTTCTGAACCATCTGAATTAATGTGTTAGTGATAATCAGAAGTTATCACATATGGTTTATGAACTGTCTATGATAAATACAATATAGACGGTTTGTAACTAGAACCGTCTATGAAGAATACTATCACAGACAGCTCAAATCAAAAAATATCTATGATACTCAGGCATCACAGATGGTTCTACCTACCAACTATCTGTGATGGGCGAGTATCACAGACGGTTGGTATATAAAACCATCTGTGATACTTTACCATCACAGACGGTTGGCAGATAGAACCGTCTGTGATGTGCGAGTATCACAGATGATTTTTGGTCTGAGCAGAGGAGCAGCCAGTGGAACTCACGCATCTTGGAGTGAAATTGGGGAAAAGGGAGAGGGGGAGTAATTAATAAGGGGTGAGAGGTGGGAGGAACCGGTGTCTGCCGTTCGATGCGGAGAGAATGGATGGGTGAAATTAAAATTTTGAGGGAGATGCCATTGATCAGTGTCGTGGCATTATCGCAGATGATTTATTATACAAACCGTATGTGATAATACACATATCAGAGCCAGTTTGTTATATGAACCGTCTGTAATAATGGCACATATCAGAGACAGTTTGGTATACGAACCGTCTGTGATAATGCACATATCAGAGATGGTTTGGTATACAAATCATCTATGATAATACTTAAAAATGCGTGCTCTACTCCCTCCTATTAATATTCCGATGCACATAACCCTTAAACTGTCCTTTCCCTCATCTTCTTCACTAGATTTCTCAATAACGACATCTAGTAATCTTTTGATCTCCTTCCTCTCATCTATCCATCATGAGTTATTCGGCTGCAACCTTACACAGGTGACCAATAGCTTATGTCTGGAGTAGCTCCTCTACTCACGCCCTACTCTCCTTCCTCAAGTCGCTTCCATCCTTCAGCTGGACCTCATCATCTTCCGTCAACAGAGGTGTCTCCTTGCCACTCAGGAAAGGGAAACCACCCTCAGTCTCATTCTTCTCTTCAATGTGCACAAAGTGGAAGAAACTCTTGCGACAGTGGAGAGACATATGGATAACCTTTCCGATCAAGCAGAAGTGGCCGATTATGAGGAAACTTATCATAGCAACTACTTTGAGATTATAGTCCATGCTAATGATTTGCCTAGGCTAGAGGAGGAAGTGGAGAGGGCAAGGATAATCTTCATAGCATTCGAGAACTCAGCCACTGATCCTCCAACTCCGAAACTAGAAGAGGAAACATACGAAGCTCAGAAGACCAATATCTGAGAATCTCTTTTTTTCGACTTTTGTAATAAATTTAACTTGAATTTGTCTTTGATAAAAGTGACTAGTCACACTTATCTATTCCAGCTGATCAGTAGCTTCTGTAGTTTATAGATGGTTTTTATTTACAACCGCCTATGTTGTATTTAACAAGAATCGTCTGTGATATTACATCTTCACAAACGGTTTTTAGTGCTGACAGTAACACAAACGATCTCTAAACTAAAATCATTTGTAATTGTATTTAATACAGATGGTTTTGAGGAACCGTTTATGATGTGGCATCTAATATTATGCTTTTTGTAGTAGTGAGAACTTGGGCTTGACCAGCGTCCATTGATGTGTGGTGCGTTGGTTGGTTGGAGAGGAGGAGCCTGACACCTTGGTTGCAGGGGATGTTGACCTCGGAGAGGAGGAGCGACGCTGGTCTGGGGAAGCAATTATCACTGATTTGAGTTGACGAGCAGCTTGAGGGCCTGTTTGTTTTGGCTGCGGCTTATGGCTTTTGGCTGAAATTTTTGAATTTTGGTTGTTTACGGTACAGATTACGGAGAGACCGATACTCACTTACAATTTTGGCTGGTACAGATGTTGGGCTTTTAACGTGTACAACGTTTAACTTGTAGACCCCGTTTTGAAAAAATACTCCGTTTGAAAGTTAGGTACTGTAGCAAAACCCAAAAGCCGACCGGCTTGTTGCTTGCCAAACAGGCCCTGAATGTGCTCTGTAAAGGTCACTCGTCGCGCTGTGTGCCTGCCTCTGGGAAGATTTTGTGGGATTACAGGTGGCTCATCTTCAAAGCTGGAGGTTGGAGGAGTAAAAACTTGTGCCGGTGGTGGTTGGACTTCAATATAACCTCCCTCGACAGTGTGCTTGCGGTTCCCGAGGTCTCTTGAGGAGGAGCGAGGACTAAGTTGTGGATGCTATCGATCCGGACTGAGGGGACGGCAGAGCCGAGGTGGAGGCTGCCGAATCCGTGGCGGGGGCTACGGATCCGGTGTTGCACGGTCCCGGGGACTGGCGGCCAACCAAGGACGGACGGCAGAGGCAATGGTGGAGGTGGCGGTGGGGAGGTGGCCATGGAGGGGCGGAGAAGCTGGATCTGGGAGATCGGCACTCCGCGCCGATGCCCACTGGGAGTGTTTCATAATTCCATTATATTTTGATTAGATTACTGTTCACCAGAAACGTTTCATTCCATTTCTTTTGATAAGATTTTCTTTTTGTCAAAATCACACCTCTAACCAACAAGCAAATGAAACACCATGATGTCGATAGGCAACTTGCTCTTCCAATTAATCTGCATGGAAGCTGTAAAGCCAGTAGCGCTAAGAGCACTCCTAATGCAGAAACTATGGATGGTTTCTATGACATTAAATAAGGTGTCAAGTAAGTAAAATGCTGATGTGTCATTGGAGTTAAGGAGGAGAGATAAGGAAATGGTTTCTTATATAGAAACCATGTCTACACAGGAACCAAGATATAAAGAGCTGTGATAGGTAGATGATAGGAGAGAGAAGATAGATGATTGGATGAAAATTTTATTTGTAGAAACTATCCATTGGGAGTATAGTTTCTATGGGTAGTGTCTACATTAATTGGCAAGTATAGAAACTATCTCATAGTTTCTGCATTGGGAGTGCCCTAAGTGCTTTATCAAGACTCCACAGAGAATATCCAATTGGCTGTTAACTTCCACTTCAAAACATGTATTAATATAGTATTTAATCCCAACAGCCCCAGGCTCCCTTGATCTTTTTGTAGACAAACAGCATGTCAATTACTTACATGTTGCTCCTAGTACCCTAGATCTTATTGCCACAGTTATCAATCTCTGATGTAGTCCATTCTTTGTAACACCCTCTTTGGGTGCACTGTAAAAGGCCAGCATATAAAGGCTCAAACAAGCATTAATCAGCACCGTCCTGCCCTCGGTTGGAAGTAATTTCCCTTTCCGCCAACTTAATCGCCTTATCCAACCAACCTTCATTATGTTTCAAGCATGAATTTTTCATCCATGCTACCTTGGCTGACAGGGAAACCCAATGGTCTGAGTCAGCTAGCTATATGCATGTACACATCAGCATATATCCTATGCGGAGGAAAGAGAGTATGCAAAAAAATCGAGCCAGCTCTTTCTTAGAGCAAGTTTAATAAGGCTGACTGTGCTAGCTACAAGGGAATCCATATCAGCATAGTTCTATGTGGAGGGAAGAGAAAAGGAGAGAGAGAGAGCCAAGTCAGCTCCCATGCAAGAGTCAGGCTATAGCACAGGAAAAGAGGCGTTATCCATGCATGTACCAATAGAACTAACTGCTATACACATGCATGTATTAAATTATCAATACCCATGTATGTATTAAATGATTGAGAGCTCTTGTGGAGACAACTTATAGCCAGCTTATTGTATAAGTTAGCTGCATCATTATCTTTTGATGACATGGAAATATATTGGAGGTAGCAGCTATCTATACTATTAAATTTGCTCTTAAGCACTAGTCTATAACGCCAAACGAGGCAGCCTCTATAAATTCTGTGTGTGCATGTAAGCATCAAATAGCTATCCTTATAGATAGTTCTTTAGAATGCTAGCTTTAGTGTGTACTATATAGATGATGTGGAAGTCTTATAGTTAGTTGCTAGCTATAACCATTGAAGATGCCCTAATTGAAAGGCATCTTGCCTACCTGGCAGTACATAGTTCTACAACTATAGTATTCTTTATTCTTAGCATCTCCAAGAAATATACATAACCCTCATCAGAGTAAACCTCTTCAAAGGGGCCTAGCTAGTTACAAAATCTTCATCCTTCTTAATTTCTTTCTACGTCATCATCCTCCATAAAACATCATAGTATCATCATCCTCCATAAGACACGTGTGCGGAAAATTTGTCGAACTCGCCAACAATTTGAGCAAACAAATGGCTACTCGTTGAACTACCTGTTTGGTTCTCGTTAACGCTACGTGTGAACCTATGGACAGGAAGGAACCTACATCGCTTTTGTCTTCAGTTTAGTTGAAGCTCGTGTTTCCTTACCTAAAGTTTGATACTGTTTCTAGAAAGAGGCTTCCGTATTTCTGCAGAGCACAAGTGGCAGGTGCAAGATGTGGCTGATGCACATTGATTTCATCCAATAACTCATTTTTTCCCGCCCTTTTCGTTTCCTTTTAGAGAAAATTGATTATATGTCATCCAATAACTCATTTTTTTCCGATGTGCCACCGAATAGTTTCCTTCTTTCTGATATGCATCGCATAACCCCTTCTTCACGATATGCCATTGGGATCTAATTTGCCTTCACAAGATGCCATCACTGTCCACTAGCACGTCAATTCTTTGCCATTTAGAGTGCAAAGACTATTTTGCCTTTATGAACGTAGTGAGTAATAGCCACACCACACATGCCATTGCCTCATCATTCTCTATCTCTGGATGTGGGACCCACAAAGTCAGATCTATCTTCTTACTCTTTCTCCTACAACCAACAGGTGACCACTACTACAAAAAGGGTCATCATAGACGATTCAAAATTATCATCACAGACGGTTTTTTGAACCGTCTGAATTTATGTGTTAGTGATAATTAGAGGTTATCACAGACAGTTTATGTGCCGTCTGTGATAAATACATCACAGACGGTTTATAACTAGAACCGTCTGTGAAGAACACTATCATAGACGGTTCTACCTACCAACTGTTTGTGATACTCATACATCACAGACGGATCTATCTACCAACCGTCTGTGATGTGTGAGTATCACAGATAGTTAGTATATAGAATCGTCTGTGATACTTCTCCATCACAGACGGTTTGTGATTCGAACCGTCTGCGATAATTCTTCACAGACAGTTTATATTACAAAACCATCTGTGATAGTTCATTCTATACTTAAATTTTTTCTATTTTTCGCCTAGTCTCAGGAAATGTTAACTATATCATTTGAAAACAAACAAATAAAGTAACAAACACAGTAACACATTCTATTTCCATTAAGATTAGAATCCACCATTACAACATCACAAGATATCGAGTATGTTACCCATAGTATTGCATACACAAGAGGACACTTACAATTTTACAAAGATAAACTTCACGGCTACTATTGTGGCCGTAGGCCAAACAGTAGAGAAGGGGACTAGTAGAAGGAGAAGAGGAGAGCTAGATCTGTAGAAGAGTTGGTGAGAATGAGAGGATGTCCCTCCTCCTGCCCCTCCTGGGGTTTATATACATGAGTGGGGTAGAATGGGAAATCCCCATTCTACCCCTTAGTACTTACAAAGGATGAGGGTACATTGGTATATTTACATGAGTATATTCCTCTACATTGTTGGGCCTATTACATATTAGGCCAGTTGCAAGGCCCAGTCACGGGGGGTTGGGCCACCCCCGCAACAGGACTCCCTCGACAGCAAGCGCAGAGGTCCCGATGGGCGAGCTAACGTGCCAAACTATCCCAGCCCCCCGTTCCCCGACAGCAAGCGCGAGGGTACCGACGGACGGGCCGATGCAACTAGTAGCTTGCAGCCCCCTGAGGCAATACGTACGAAGAGGTCCGCGGAACCCCATTCCGAAGATGGGTCGTCCATCCGAGGCAGCGCCTACAAGGATGACAACGAAGTCGTCGCCGCTCCGCTGGGGCGATGCCTACGAGGCGGATGGCGGAGTCGAGCGCTGAAGCCGCCCCGCCCCACCAAGGCATTGCCTACTAGGCGGACGGCGAAGTCGCGCCGCTCCGTCGAGGCGATGCCTACAAGGCGGGCAGCGAGGCACTGCTCCGAAGCCGGGTCGTCTCGCTGAGGCAATGCCTACCAGGCGGACGACAAAGTCGCGCGCCGGAACCGTGCCGTCCCGCCGAGACGATGCCTACGAGGCGGACGGCGGAGTCGAGCGCCGGAGCCATGCCGCCCCGCCGAGGCAGTGCCTGCAAGGCGGGCGGCGAAGTCCTACGCCGGAGCTGTGCCGTCCCGCCGAGGCGATGCCTACGACGCGGACGGCGGAGTCCTGCGCAGGAGACGTGCCACCCCGCTGAGGCGATGCCTACGAGGCGAGCGGCGCAGTCGAGCGCCAAAGGCATGTCGTCCCGCCGAGGCATTGCCTACTAAGCGAACGGTGAAGTCGCGCCGCTCCGTCGAGGCGATGCCTACCAGGCGGGCGGCGACGCGCTGCTCCGAACCCGCGCCGGAGCCGAGCCGTCCCGCCGAGGCATGGCCTACTAAGCGGACGGCGAAGTCGCGTCGCTCCGCCGAGGCGATGCCTACAAGGTGGGCGGCGACGTGTTGCTCCACAGCCGGGTCATCTCGCCGAGGCAATGCCTATGAGGCGGACAGCGCAGTCGAGTGCTGAAGGCGTGCCGACCCGCCGGGGCGATGCCTACAAGGCGGGCAGCGCAGTCGAGCACCGAAGACATGCCGTCCCGCCGAGGCGATGCCGTCGAGGCGGGCGGCGAAGTCGAGCGCTGAAGACGGGCCGTCCCGCCGAGGCTATGCCTCCGAGGCGGGCAGCGAAGTCCTGCGCCGGAGCCGTGCCATCCCACCGAGGCGATGCCTATGAGGCGGGCGGCGAAGTCGAGCGCTGAAGACTGGCCGGCCTGTTGAGGCGATGCCTTTGAGACGGGTGGTGAAGTCCTGCGCCTGAGCCGTGCCGTCCTGCCGAGGCGATGCCTTCGAGGCGGGCGACGAAGTCCCACGCTGAAGCCGTGTTGTTCCGCCGAGGCGATGCCTACGAGGCAGACGATGGAGTCGAGCGCCGGAGCCGTGCCGCCCCACCGAGGCGATGCCTACGAGGCGGGCAGCGTAGTCAAGCGCCGGAGCTGTGCCGCCCTGCTGAGGCGATGCCTTCGAGGCGGGCGACGAAGTCCTGCGTCGGAGCCGTACCGTCCCGCTGAGGCATTCCTACGAGGCGGGCGGCGTAGTCGAGCGCCGAAGACGTGGCGCCCCGCCGAGGCGATGCCTCCGAGGCGGGCGGCGAAGTCCTGCGCCAGAGCCGTGCCGTCCTGCCGAGGCAATGCCTACGGGGCGGACGGCGAAGTCCCGTCCCACCGAGACGATGCCTTCGAGGCAGGTGGCGAAGTCCTGTGCCAGAGCCGTGTCATCCTGCCGAGGCGATGCCTACGAGGCGAGCGGCGTAGTCGAGCGCCGAAGACGTGGCGCCCCACCGAGGCGATGCCTACGAGGCGGGCGGCGTAGTCGAGCACCGGAGCCATGCCGCCCCGCCGAGGCGATGCCTTCGAGGCGAGCGGCGAAGTCCTGTGCCAGAGGCGTGGCGCCCCGTCGAGGCGATGCCTACGAGGCGGGCGGCGTAGTCGAGCGCCGGAGCCGTGCCTCCCCACCGAGGCGATGCCTTCGAGGCGGGCGGCGAAGTCCTGCGCCGAAGCCGTATCGTCCCACCAAGGCGGTGCCTTCGAGGCAGGCGACGAAATCGAGCACCAAAACGTGCCGTCCTGCCGAGGCGATGCCTTTGAGGCGGGCGGCGAAGTCGAACGCCGAAGACGTGCCGTCCCGCCGAGGCGATGCCTTCGAGGCGAACGACGAAGTCCAGCGCTGGAGCCGTGCCGCCCCGCGGAGGGTGGGCGCTTGCGGCGTAGGCCAAGGGCGCTACGCACACCGAGGCAAGGAGGCGGAGAGTGGGCGCGAGATGCGTAGGTCGAGGGCGCTACGCACGCCAAGGCAGGGAGGCGGGGACGTCGTTCCCCTACCTTCAAAAACAGTGCCCGCGGAGAGCAGGCACTTGCGGCATAGGCCGAGGGCGCTACGCACGCCGAGGTAGGGAGGCAGAGTCGCCGTCCCCCTACCTTCAAAAACAGTGCCCGCGGAGAGCGGGCGCTTGCGGCGTAGGCCGAGGGTGCTACGCACGCCGAGGCAGGGAGGCGATACTGCCGTTCCCCTACCTTCAAAAATAGTGCCCGCGGAGAGCGGGCTCTTGCGGCGTAGGCCGAGGGCGCTACGCACGCTGAGGCAGGGAGGTGGAGAGTGGGCGCGAGATGCGTAGGCCGGCGCTTGCGGCATAGGCCAAGGGCGCTATGCACGCCGAGGTAGGGAGGCGGACAGTGGGCGCGAGATGCGTAGGCCGAGGGCACTACGCACACCAAGGCAGGGAGGCGGGGACGTCGTTCCCCTACCTTCAAAAACAGTGCCCGCGAAGAGCGGGCGCTACGAATGCCGAGGTAGGGAGGCGGAGCCGCCATTCCCCTACCTTCAAAAACAGTGCCTGCGGAGAGCGGGCGCTTGCGGCGTAGGCCGAGGGCGCTACGCACGCCGAGGCAGGGAGGCGATACTGCCGTTCCCCTACATTCAAACACAGCGCCCTACGGAGAGCGGGCGCTTGCGGCGTAGGCCGAGGGTGCTACGCACGCCGAGGCAGGGAGGCGATACTGCCGTTCCCCTACCTTCAAAAATAGTGCCTGCGGAGAGCGGGCGCTTGCGGCGTAGGCCGAGGGCGCTACGCACGCCGAGGCAGGGAGGCGATACTGTTGTTCCCTTACCTTGAAAAACAGTGCCCGCGGAGAGCGGGCGCTTGCGGCGTAGGCCGAGGGCGCTACGCACGCTGAGGCAGGGAGGCGATACTGCCGTTCCTCTACCTTCAAAAACAGTGCCCACGGAGAGCGGACGCTTGCGGCGTAGGCCGATGGCGCTACGCACACCGAGGCAGGGAGGCGGTACTGTCGTTCCCCTACCTTCAAAAATAGTGCCCGCGGGGAGCGGTCGCTTGCGGCGTAGGCCGAGGGCGGTACACACACTGAGGTAGGGAGGCGATACTGCCGTTCCCCGACCTTCAAAAACTTGGCGATGCACTCCCTAGTGCAACGCGCGCGAAGGCACGATATCCAAGTGGTGCGCCGCTTAAATCGAGGCACTCCGTGGTGTCTCGGCCATGTCGCAATTTTTATACTCCGTAGAGTGCGTGGGATCAACATCCACGTCTTATTTATACTCTGTAGAGTGCGTGGGATCAACATCCACGTCTTATTTATACTCCGTAGAGTGCGTGGGATCAACATCCACGTCTTATTTATACTCCGGAGAGTACGCATATGGACAACATCCATGCGTGCGCATGATCCGTGCCTTGTTTATACTTAGTAGAGTGCGCAGGGACAACATCCACGTCTTATTTATACTCCGTAGAGTGCGTGCGGAGGCGGACCTCAACGCTACGTCTTATTTAGAGTCTGTAGACTGCGCGCGGGGGCAAGCCCCCGCGCGTTGCGGGCGGTGAAGGTGCGTGCAGAGGCGGACCTCGACGCTACGTCTTATTTATACTCCGTAGAGAGCGTGCGGAGGCGGACCTCGACGCTACGTCTTACTTAGAGTCCGTAGACTGCGCGCGGGGCAAGCCCCCGCGCATTGCGGGCGGTGAAGGTGCGTGCGGAGGCAGACCTCGACGCTATGTCTTTTTTATACTCCGTGGAGTACGCCAACGCTCGAGGCAATCGTGCGATTTAAATAAAAAACGAGGACCAAAACAGAGGCATCAAAGACTTGCGGACAACAAAATGCTCCAGAATGCAGTACTGGAAAAGCATTAGATACTACGGTAGCCTAGAGCAGGCCAAAACCGGAGAAGCAAACACGGCCAAATCAAATTCTCTCAGGATGGAACTATAGCCGCAATAAATGATATGATTAACAACTATTTCTTTACTGCCATGTACGTAGGAAACACAGCGGCGATTATTAAAGCCTCGCATGTAGTTACGTACAGTACGTACCAGGCGAGACGGTGGTGACACGGGGTAAACTCCTCAAATGCGGAGACCCTGGCTACGCGAAGCTAGCGGAGGCCTTGTCGTGAGTTGCGACATCGACGCCGTGAGTCGAATGCTTTGGTTGCGGCCGCCCATGCATGCAATGCAGTATGAGTTTGCTTGCTCTCTGCGTGTCCTCATGCATGCACCGGAGCCGAGGCGGAGTGGCGCTAGCAGGCAGGCGAAATCATCGCAGAGTTGAGCAAAGGTCGGCGAGGACCCCCAGTAGCCGGGGCTAAGTTGGCGTGGCCCGAATGGAGCAACTGTGAAGGACAGCGGCATGCGCACACCTCACCACCGCACGTTGTATGCATGCATGGTTACGTGCATGCACCTTGCTGCTTGTGTGGTTCTTAAAGCCCTGTGGCGAAGGTTTCGAACACCACGGTGGAGGCTCCGGAGACACTGGCAAAGGCTCTGAGAAGCTCGGTGAAGGCTTCGAAGATAGTGGCGAAGACTTCGAGGAGGTTGGCAGAGACTCCGGGGACATCGGTGAGGATTCCGAAGACCCCAGCGAAGACTTCGAAGAGGTTGGCGGAGACTCCGGAGACATCGGCGAGGATTTCAGAGACCCCAGCGAAGACTTCGAAGAGGTTGGTGGAGACTCCGGGGACATCGGCGAGGATTCTGGGGACCCCGACGAAGGCCTCGAAGAGCTCGAGGAAGACTCCGGACAGTCTAGCGGATAACCATCTTCAGCTAGACAGAGGCCGCTGCCTGGACGGAGTTTGACAGCACAGGCTTCATCCATGCGGAGCTCTTGGTCAGGTCGCACTTCGGGTGTGCTGAGGACACAACCGAGGGAGGCCTCGCCGTGGGACACCGCGCGGAGGCTCGGAAGCGACGGTCCTCTGGAGGCTTGCTGCGTGATGCTCCAGGCTGCGGCATGGACACGAGGTCAGCAGAGACAACGGTCGGCGGGGCGGGGGGCTGGCGCTGGCACCGACAAGATCCTCGAGCTACGCCTCCCTATCCAACCACCAGTTTGCATAGCACCTTGTGTACGCTAGCTTGAATGCGGAGGCCATGGACACCTCGGTGCATACCCTCACGCCATGTGGCCTGGAAGCCACGGACACCTCGGTGAAGACCGTCCCATGGCACGGCCTGGCAGCCTGGAGTCGACGTGGAATCCAGCGGAGGCCGGCGGAGTCGGGCCGAAGACGCGCATACTAGCCGAAAGCAAGCATGCGTCGCCTACGCTTACTCCACCTCGGCTGCAAAGGCAGTCCTCATCCAGACCTTCGCTTTCCCAGTGCTTATCGAGGGAGAAGGCCTTGCGGTAGCATACTCCGCTGCCCCCGAAACCATTGCGTCAGCTTGAGTGCGTGCGCGTAGAGAATCCTGCCCGTGTATTACGTCGACGCTGCTGTTGATGGCAACGTAGAGGCTGGTGGCGGAGACGCAGCAGACCCCGGCGAAGGCTTCGAACGGCTCGACGAACACTTCGGACACCGATGCAAAGGCGTCAGCACTACAGAAAGCCTAATACTAGACGGCCAATCACAGACGGTTTGACAAAACCGTCTGTGACCAATCACTAACACAGACGGTTTTAATTTGGACACCGTCTGTGTTGGCGGCGTCGGAGAAAAGGAGTATCACAGACGGTTCTTACTGATGAACCGTCTGTGATACTGAAGTATCACAGACGGTCTGTATTAAAAATCGTCTGTGATAATGCCAGATTATCACAGACGATTTTTAATACAAAACCGTCTGTGATAAGCTGGTTATCACAGACAGTTTTGAACAAAAAACCGTCTGTGATAATTCACAGACGGTTTTTCATTAAAAACCGTTTGTGATAATGCTCACTAGGCATTTATTGCACTGCTCAGACCGCATCTGTCTTCATTTCGATCCAGATCTAGCTGGTGCTTTACTCTTTCGCTCAGGAGGCAAGCTAGGCGATTTCAGGCCAGTTAATTTGGTGGGAGGAGGCAGATATTGAGCTTTGAAGATTCATACTTTCCTGGTTGCTCTAGATATGGTTAGTAATGAATTTTATTTTTTCCTTGCATGCATTACAATTTAGATGTAAGTAATTGGTTAGTGTTATTAATTGAAGATGGTTTGCAAAATTGTTGGTTATATAATAGCTGTTGTGTTTGTAATATGAATTGAGCTAGCAAATTAAGCCTCAATATAATACATGTGGCCGGTATATATGTAGTAATAATTAGTTAATTTAATTTTTAATATTAAGTTGTTATATATGTACGTAACGTAGGACCGAAGCTGGATGTATGCCGCGAGCCGTGTGAGAGAAGAGTACATTAATGGCGTGTCTTCTTTTACAAGAGCTGTCGAGGAGGATATGTTGAATAAGGGGGTGGAATATATGTACTATCCATGCACTGACTGCGAGAATTTAAAGATGTTTAAGAACCGAGGGCAAATTGAAGCGCACTTGATTCGGAGGGGTTTCAAAAAGGGTTATACGTGTTGGACCAGTCATGGCGAAGTGAATGATCAAATGCCGCCGGATGACATCGCCGGTGAAGTGAATGATATGCCGCCGGATGACATCGCCGGTGAAGTGAATGACGTGCCGCCGGTTGATGTCGATTGTGGTTCGGATTCGGATAGGTTGCACGATGATAATCTGGATCAGATGCTTCGCGATGTAGAAGAGGATTATGATGAGAGAAAGTATGTTAAATGCCGGGGCTTGATGGAGGACTCGGAGAAACCTTTGTTCACGTGCTGCAAGTACACGAGGTTGTCGGCCGTGCTTGAACTGTTGAAATTGAAGGCAAGCAACGGTTGGTCCGATAAGAGTTTCACGGCGCTGCTAGGTCTTTTAGCGGACATGCTTCCGGAGGGAAATGAGTTGCCTAAAACCACGTATAAAGTCAAGAAGGTTCTTTGTCCGTTGGGAATGGAAGTAGAAAGAATACATGCATGTCCGAACGACTGTATCCTCTACCGTAAAGAGTATGCAAACATGCATGTATGTCCGGTGTGCAACGCATCCCGATACAAACGTAATAATCAATCAGATGATGGCGAGGGAACAGAGGCGAAGAAAGGACCTCCTGCTAAGGTGGCATGGTACTTTCCTATAATTCCCCGTTTGAAAAGGTTTTTTGCAAATCCAAAGGAGGCAAAACTGCTGCGTTGGCACTCGGAGGAGCGCAAGAAGGATGGAATGCTAAGACACCTTACTGATTCTGCGCAGTGGAGAAACATCGATAGGAGTTTTGCAGACTTCGGTGCAGAACTAAGGAATATAAGGTTTGGACTGAGTACAGACGGAATGAATCCTTTCAGTAGCATGAGCAGCCGACATAGCACGTGGCCCGTGACTCTCTGCATCTATAACCTTCCTCCTTGGCTGTGTATGAAGCGAAAGTATATTTTGCTGTCCATACTTATCCAAGGGCCAAAACAACCTGGGAATGATATTGATGTGTTCCTAGCACCGTTGGTGGAAGATCTAAAAGTACTGTGGAATGAAGGGGTACAGGTATGGGATGCATACAAACGAGAGAACTTCACTCTGCGCTCCTTATTGTTCTGCACCATAAATGATTATCCTGCCCTTTGTAACCTATCGGGCCATAGTACAAAAGGTGCCAAAGCTTGTACTCACTGTTTAGATGGTACCGAGAGTGTGTGGCTGAGACACTCATGCAAAACCGTCTACATGCGTCACCGCCGGTTCCTTCGGAGTGCTCACCCATACCGCAAGATGAAACAATTTGACGGAGAGAAGGAAGGCGGTTCAGCTCCAAGGCATTTAAGGGGACACGAGGTTTATGATATGGTTAAGGATTTAGATGTTGTCCTCGGAAAGGGACGTAAATTGAGGGCTAATGAGAAGAACACCTGGAAGAAGAGATCAATATTTTGGGACTTACCTTATTGGGAGTACCTAGATGTTCGACACTGCATCGACGTCATGCACGTAGAAAAGAATGTATGCGACAGCTTGATTGGTCTCTTACTGAATATTCGTGATAAAACAAAGGACGGCGTCAACGCACGGCTTGACTTGGCTGATATGGACATCAGGCCTGAGTTAGCACCGACATGCACTAATAATGGACGAATGTACCTTCCCCCTGCGTGTTACACTCTGTCCAAGGCTGAGAAAACAGAATTGTGCCAATGCTTGCATGGTGTCAAAGTTCCGTCTGGTTACTCCGGCAACGTGAAGAAACTTGTTTCGATGCAAGATTTGAAGTTAAATGGCATGAAGTCTCATAATTGTCATGTGCTGATGACAAAGATGCTCCCTATTGCAATTAGAAATATTTTACCAATCAAAGTCCGAGAGACAATCATGAGGCTATGTTATTTCTTTAACACAATTGCTCAGAAGGTCATCGATCCCGAAGGACTAGATGCTCTGCAGGACGAGGTGGTGATGACTCTATGTCACCTTGAAATGTATTTCCCTCCTTCATTTTTCGATATCATGGTCCATCTCATTGTTCACGTTGTGTGGGAGATAAAAATGTAAGGGCCCGTATTCCTACGTAGCATGTACCCATTTGAGAGGTTCATGGGAATTCTCAAGTCCTATGTACGGAATCGTTCTCGGCCAGAGGGCAGCATCGTCGAAGGTTATGCAAGAGAAGAGGTCAAGTTTTCTATGTAACCAACCCGACAAATAAGAAACGCCATGTAGTTCTTCATGGAAAAAGGAGAATTGTCGGAGTATAGAATGTAGTGGACGAGGAAGAATACAATCAGTTTGACGAGTTACCTCCTTTTGGAAATGGCATAAGGGTCGACGACGAACAATGTGACGAAACTAGTTACGTACGCATTGATCGTGATGAAGGGCTAATTTTTAAAGGAAATAAGCAAGTACAATGAGAATGTGCGACATATATGTGGGCATTTGCATATCTGTATATAACAATGCATGTATGTGATGTATATGTGAATTGGCATTTATGTATACAACAATGCATGTGTGTGATGTATATGTGAATTGACATTTATGTATATGTGAAAATGTGTGAAGAAATACATTCTGTGAGGTTGGTGAAAATATGTGAATGCAGCTGGTTGGTGTTGTATATGAATATTGCAGCTGGTTGGTGTTGTCTGATGCAGTTGGTTGGTGTTTATCTTAATGACTACGGGTTATCACAGACGGTTCTACACTTAGAACTGTCTGTGATATCAATATCACAGACGGTTCTATGTGTAGAACCGTCTGTGATAAGCCTACTATCACAAACGGTTCTAAGTTTAGAACTGTCTGTGATAGTAGGCTTATCACAGACGGTTCTAAACTTAGAATCGTCTGTGATATTGATATCACAGACGGTTCTACACTTAGAACCGTCTGTGATAAGCCCCATATATATACCCACTGGCTAGGGTTTTTCGTTTATTCTGCAGTTATTGTGTAGTTCTAAATCCCGATTTGTCTCCTCCGGTCGCCGCCTCCCCTGAGCCCGTCGTCGTCGCCGCCTCCCCCGAGCCCATCGTCGCCGCCGCCTCCCCCGAGCCCGTCCCCTCCGGTCGCCACCTCCCTGAGCCCCGTCGTCGGTAAGCATTGTCTCCCATGGATTAGGATTTAGTCTATATGCAGTGCTAGTTCATATATGGTTCAGTAGTGTATATATATATATATATATATATATATATATATATATATATATATATATATATATATATATATATATATATATATATATGCAGTGGTAGTTGATATATGTAGTGTTATCTAGTGGCCCAAAAGCGACATCTCCCTGGAGGCTTCTTCACCGGTGGCAGGACCAGAAGGGCAGTGCGAACCAGAGCAACATGCACTGGTGCCATCTCCACTACAAGACTTGTCTCCACCACCGCTAGCTGCACCGGTGCTATCTCCAAAGGTGCTATTCTCGCCAGAGCAACTTGCACCGCTACTATCTTTACAGTCGACTGCCATTATGTCGACCTACAGCCGAGGCAGCAAGGGCAGCAAGGCCAGCAAGGGCAAAGCAAAGAAGACCAATGATGATATCCCGTACCTGCCATTGGCCCACAAATTCGTGCTTGGCCAGCCGTTGCTCGAGCCCAAGTTCCTCCAACCCCTAGCATATAGTTGCCTACAATTGCACAAGTGGTATATGGAGCAGTCCAATAAGCCAGAGGGAGAACGGATCTTAAGTGTCACTGTCAAATTCGCGCCGCATGATTTACATCACAATCTTCAAGAGTGTGTCTTCATGGTCGCCTTTGAGGATTTATTCGATCTTTTCACACTCAACGCTCTTGACGTCTCACTCATTCGATGCTAGACATTGTAAGTGTGTACAATCACAGTCTCCGTTCATGTCATACCGATAAATGTCATATATAATTTGTTGCTTTCGTGTGTATATGTATAGACACATGCTGACAAGAGCTTGAGAAACCAAATCATCGTCGGTTGGTTTCTTGGACCCACACTTGGTCGCCAGGAGTACCATCGACCAGGAGTCATCTATCGTCGAGAGGTATATTGCAGTAGCACTGCTGCAATACCGCAACAAGGAATATGTACTTATGCCCTTCCATCAGAACTATCATTGGATTTTAATAGTAATTGTACCAAAATGGAACAAGGTATATTACCTTGATTCCCTAAGTAAGAATAAAATGGACTTCACAGTTGTCAGCGAAGTACTCGATAGGTAAGTGCATTTTCTCCATACATACCTATATTGTACTTTTTCTTTCCTTCTGAATGACTAAGGTTAACCTTTTCAAATCACGTAGGGCGTTCGCGATGTACATTGTAATGGGAGGTGTCTCGAAGCAAGGGGCCAAAGGCCTGACACATGCTCGAGATTTTAAGGTATTCGTTATTACACATTAATCAATCCTATGCAACAGTTGGTAGTAATGCCTCTTGAATTAACACATTGCATTTTTTGCAGTGCCACCAGCAGTCGCCGGGCAACACATGTGGATTCTACGTTTGCCACCATATGGAACTATTCCTCAACTCCTCGAGGATCACCAGTTCCAAGGTTTGTCAATCTTTCCATAATTACTTCATACTTATCACGTTATATATATACGCACATTGATATTCCTATCGACAGGCTGCGTTCATCCTGTCAACTGCATTGAAACAGCTCGACCTTTCACACATTCGAGGAGAGATGGTATACTTTCTGGTGGCTAACGTCATAAACCCAGCTGGAGATTTCCACTGTGCACCATGATTTTTTATTGCTCTTATCACTCTGGAATCGAGGTCTCGCGGAAGGAAGATATCCATAATCAACGAACTTGTCGGGTGCACAAGCAATACTTGAATGGCAATCATGCACCATCCAAGTATAACTTGTTTACTGTCGGATCCCGGAGTAACGACTCCGAAACCCTCTGTGTAAATCGCACTAGTCCAGGAACAGCTAGTGCACACAGCCAAACAAAGATACATATCGAACGCAAATGACCAAATATATTAAGCAAATGGGTACGGCCTTATGGCCAAGTCTTACATTGATAAATCAAATAAAAGGGAAAATAACAGCGGAAAATAATAAGATAACTGGCGAAGCCCAACTGCCTCCCCACAGGCAGACGACTGCAAGACACGTCCTACTCGTCCTGGTCCTCACCGTAGTCGTAGACATCCTCCTCTGTTAAGATGCAGTAAGATGAGTACAAACTTGTACTCCGCAAGTCACCCGGGAAAAATGCAACATAATGATAAAGGCTTGAAGGAAGGCTTTTAGGGTTAATTTGCAAAAACAGCATTAAGAAATACAATAAATAGATTGAAATTGCTGGATTTAATACAGTAAGTAAAAACCATACTTGAGTAAAATTCATAACGTTAGTGCAGGCTCCGACCATACACCAACCTAACCACGGGAATCCCTCCCGGACCAATTTTCCAAAAACAATCCATGTGAATTCCATCCATCCACACTGTAAATATACACTCATGGACTCCAACCATCTATAAGGTTTTTGAAAGCATTTTTGTAAAACCAAGTCTAATCTATGAAAAACTTTTGCTTAGCATGCCCGTGACCATGGGCACGGCTATCCAGGATAGATTTTACACTCTGCAGAGGTTGTACAGCTTTACCCACAAGATATGATGTCCTCATATTGTCGGCCAATACACGCTTCCTTAGGCGTGCGACTGAGTAATCATAACAAGGCCTTTACAATGCGAAGCCGTCAACTCGGCCAAGCCAACTCTAAGGTTTCACCCCAGTAAGGAATCCACCAGACCGGGACCCCCTCTTGAGCCTAGGTGAGACTTCTCATGGCTACAACCACGCTCACCCAAGTGGGACTTCGCATGGCACCAACCACGCCCACTTTCAACCTACGACTTGACTCGAGTTTGGACTCCGCAAATTATTTGGCCAGGGCTGTCCCATACCAGTCATGTGGTAGTACGTTAAGGCTTTAGCAACAGTAGCTCAAAGACCGGTCCTTAATTGACTTAGGCTCAACCACATACCCCCGTGCACGACAGTCAACCACTGCGGCTCCAACCAACAGGGCATGCCTGCACCCACCACTCTAACCATTAACCTAAGTCTAAACCAGATTTTATATTTGATTTTGAAATGGTTTTGTAAATTCCCTTGACTCTCCAAAGTCAAGAATACTATCCAAAAGCTTGTCATTTTATGTGAAAAGGGTCCCCAAACCTAAGTTTCATCTATGCATGGCTAAGCATATACTATAAAGTTTTCTCTAGCCATTCTATCGAACTAACCAGAGTTTTTAATCTAGGGTTACAAGGTATTGAGGAATTCAAATTCAAAAGGGGAATTAACAAGTAGGCAATAACTAAATTTAAAACTGAATTGAAATACATTGAATAGAAATACGCATGCAATATAATTTAAATCAACATAATTTTATTTTCAATTCTGGGATCAACATGATCAAGGAGGGTGACTTGCCTTGCTCTTCGAATTGGTGAGATCCGTCGTCGAGGAAATCTTCAGAATCGTCGTAATCTACACGTGAAAATAACCCTCCAAACTGAAAATAAATTCAAAACGAATTCAAATAAACTCAAAAATCCAAATTGAGGCTAGGAATGGGTAGAGGGGAATTTTTGATGAATTTAGAAATTTGAACGGGTTAAATCGGAGTTAGAACGAAGGAGAACGGGCTCTGGGAAGTTTAAATTCAGGAAAAAAGAATAAAAGGAATTTTTGGAATTATTTTTGTATAGGAAATTGAGAATTATGACGTCAGCACCAAAATTAATTTCGGCCGAATTAATTTTCTACGGGAAAATCTGAGTTTTTGCGTCAGCATGACGTCATCTCGGGATTGGGCCGGCTGACATGTGGGCCCCGATCTATGGACCGGGTCCACGGACGGGGCGGTGGCTGACGTGGCAGGGAGGTGCGGGTGGTGCTGACGGGGCGGCTTGGTGCGTGGGTGGCGCCGACGTGGACGCCACGCGGGCCTGGGCTGGCCGATGTGGCTCGGCCACCGGCGGGGTGCACGGATTCCGAGGGTCGCCGGTGGTAGCGGCCACGGCGGAGGACGGCGAGGGCGGGAACGGAGAGAGGGGCGCACGGGGAGCAGGCCTATACCTCCGGCGAAGCTCGACGGCGGTCGGGGGTGGCCGGCGACGAGGTGGAGGCGGCGAAGTGCTCGGGTTCCGGCGGGCAGGGCTCTCCGGCGGTGCTCGGGCACGGAGAAAAGGCGGAGGAGGCTCGGCGTGAGGCGGCGGAGCTCGGGGCGGCCTCGGCGAAGCTCGGGCGGCTCTCCTTCGTCAGCGATTCCTCGCCGGAGGAGAAGGCGGCGCGGCGGAGCGAAGACGCTCGGAGGGGGAGCTCTCGAGCGCCGAAGAGAGCAAACGGAAGGTGGAGCGAGGTGGAGTGGGGAAGGGTGGTGCTCGGGGGTGGCTTTTATAGTGCCGAGGGGGTGGAGGCGCTGCGGAATCTCTCGCCGGAGAAAGCGGGGAGGTGGGCGGCGGTTGCAACGGAAGTGGCCTCGGCCGCGTGGGAGACGTGGGCGTCGTGCGCGGAAAACGGGGGAGACGGGGCGCGGGCTTGCGGCGCACGAAGGGAGGGGCGGTGTGCGGAAGAGATAAGGGGGAGAGGTCCGGTTAGGGCGGAGCCGGCCAACGGCCATGGCGGCGGCGTCCGCGTGAGGGCCGCGTGAGGGGATGGGGGTCGGGGATGACAAGTGGGGCCGGGCAGAGAGAGAGGGGGCAGGAGCGGGTGAGATCGCGGGGCGGGGGAGATCGGACGGCGGGAAAAGAACGCGAGGCGTTAAGTGGGAGGGAGCGGCCACGATGCGATCGCTGGGATCGGGCGGCGGTGGGAGAAGGAGGAGAGGGGCGGGCGAGATGGGCCGGCGTGGCTGCTATCGGGCCGCACGCGTGGCGCGCGGGGAGGGAGGGGAGGCGGGATGGAGGTGGTGACGTGGGCGGCATCTGGCCGTCCACGTGGCGGCTGGAGAGAGGGGTTGAATTTTATTTTCTCTTTTTGATTTTCTGAAAACCCGAATAAAGACTTTTGGGCTTAGAAAATAGCAGAAAAATCCAAATAAATCCCAGAAAAATCCTATAAGTCTAGAAAATGCAAGGAACCCAAATAAAGGCAAATAAACTTATTTTGATCACAAATTCTCCCAAACTTACTAACTTTTAAAACAAAAGAAGGACTTTAAATTCCAGAAAAAGAAATTAAAATAAAGGAAAATTTTGGGATGTCACATTTACTCTGACAAGTTCGTTGATTATGAATCAGTTCCTTTCGCGAGACCTCGATTCCGGAGTGATAGAGCAATAAAAAATGCAATGTTACTATCTAAGTGAAAATGCAACATACATCTTTTGTAATTATATATTTGTTAATGGATATTTTATTTCATTTCAATTAATTGATTTGTGAAATTGATGTTTTATGTTTGTCAAATGGATGTTTTATGTTTGTCAAATGAAGTGCGATGTGAATTGGATGTTGTATGTGAATTGGATGTTGTATGTTTGTCAGAAATTGTATGTATATCTGCTTATCTCAGAGGGCATGGCTAGCATTTCCTGAGGCTAGCCAATAAACAGGAATAGATTTAGGGGTAGAAAAGAATATCACAGACGGTTTTTAACAAAAAACCGTCTGTGATATTCTTTTCTACCCCTAAATCTATTCCTGTTTATTGGCTAGCCTCAGGAAATGCTAGCCATGCCCTCTGAGATAAGCAGACAAAAAACCGTCTGTGATAGGTAATATATCATAGACGGTTTTGAACTAAAAACCGTCTGTGATAGGTGATATATCACAGACGGTTTTTTAACTAAAAACTGTCTATGATAACTAGATATCACAGACGGTTTTTAACTAAAAACCGTCTGTGATATTTGCACCACAGACGGTTCGAAAATCGTCTGTGATGACCTCGTATTATCACTGACCCATAAATTCAGACGATTCACAAAACCGTCTATGATGACGTTTTCGAACCGTCTGTGATGATCTTTTCTGTAGGAGTGCGGACAGCTCGACGAAGATTGCTCTCCGGCCTGCGGAGCCCCTTTCCCGGAGCCGAAGGTGGCGCGGAGCGGACATTGTCAACCTGCGGAGGCCGTGGAGAAGGAAAAACATGCGCACATACGCGCAGTCTGCGTTTGTCCATGCACGAATGGATATACGCGGAGTGCATGCACGAAAATATACACGTGGAGTGCATGCACAAATGGATATGCATGGAAGGATGCACATGCGTGTGGATACACATGCATGGATGAGTACTTGGGTGCATGCATACGTAAAACTTGTTTGCTACGTGAATGATCGCATGCATATACGTTTTGACTATTGAGCCATCAAATAGTGCATACGTACGTGAAGCTGGACGTTCTTTCACTTGGTGTTTGCAGCGCTGAGACGGGCGGAGGTCGGGGCCAGCTTCGACGGCGTGGAGGCCGGTGTGGCAGTCCGGCCGGCTCGGGGCAGCTCGCAGAGGCTCGACGGAGAGCGGAGGCTCGGCGTTGGATCGGTATGGAGACGCGCGGACGCTTGATATGGCGATGGGTTGGCGCAGGCACCGACATGATCCTCGAGCACCTCGGCGAAGACCTTACGCGGCACGGCCTGGCAGTTGAGTCGATGTGGAGTTCGGCGGAGCCGGCGTGGAGCTCAGAGTTGACGCGGGCTCCGGCAGACTTGGCGTGGAAGTCGAAGTCGACGCGGAGTCCAGTGGAATTGGCACGAAGCTCGCCCGCGAGCCGTGGAGGTCCACCACGAAAGCAGTGGCGCCGGCTGTACGAGTGCTATACCATACACTTGTCTCTTCCTGCATGAAAACGAGCAGCGGACACAGGGCCCATGCATGCATCATGCATGGATCTCACGCCTGCAAGGATTGATATTTCATGCGCTCACGTAGAGGGATACTTCTTGCATTCACGTAGGTGGATAATGCGTGCAGTTCGTGTATGCGTGAATGGGTGCTACAGGGTGGGACTGCCAAACGGGGGCGCGACATCGAACGGAGGCTCGGCGCGGAGACTCGACGGTCTGCGGAGACTCGGTGCGGAGGTCCGACATACAGACAAAGCCCGTACACCCTACCCATCAGATCTGCCAGATCTGGATCTGGAAAAGAAATGAGGGCTCACAATAGATCTGTGTGCTCACAACGCCTTTGCCATATTTAACGAGGTGCATGTGTATATCTCGAAGCAAACGAGCTAGTGACAAGATGAACTTATCTGTGACGCTCATGATACGAGCAACCTGAGATACTCACATTCCGCGCTAGGAAGCTCCTCCGGTGGTAGCCACCTCTAGTGCCCTTGCGCAGCTTTTTGTTCTGTCCCCACGGACGGCGCCATCTGTTGTGGTTGCAAGCCAAACAGTAGAGAAGGGGACTAGTAGAAGGAGAAGAGGAGAGCTAAATCTGTAGAAGAGTTGGTGAGAATGAGAGGATGTCCCTCCTCCTGCCCCTCCTGGGGGTTTATATACATGAGTGGGGTAGAATGGGAAATCCCCATTCTACCCCTTAGTACTGACAAAGGATGAGGGTACATTGGTATATTTACATGAGTATATTCCTCTACACTATTGGGACTATTACATATTAGGCCAGTTGCAAGGCCCAGTCACGAGGGGTTGGGCCACCCTCACAACAGCTACAAATTCAGAAAAATGCTTACACTACAAGAAACTTTAGGCTAGTGCAAACTAGACTTACACATCCTTCATTAAACTACAATCTAAAACAAGTGGTGTAGGAAAATTTTTAAGTAGCAGAAACAAAAAGACAACGAGCATCATTTTCAGCTTCTATGACAAAATCAACAGCTTTTATGTCGACGACTTGTGATGTGACCATGCCACCAACACATACGACCATAGCGGCTGTCGGAACCCGGAGCAACGACTCCTGGATCCTCTGTGTAAATCGCACTAGTCCAGGATCAGCTAGTGCACACAGTGAAAAACAAAGATAAATATCAACCATAATGACATTTATTTAATTTAAAGAGTACGGCCTTATGGCCAGCGTTTACATCATCGCACATTGGCAAATATAACTGCAAAAGAAACTGCGGAAGCGAAGCTGAAAGAGGCGAAGCCCAAGCCTGCCCACAGGCAAACAACTACAAGACGTGGCCTACTTGTTCTGGTCTTCACCGTAGTCGAAGTCATCTTCCTCTGTGTGGAGATAGCAAGGTGAGTACAAACTTGTACTCCGCAAGTCACACGGAGAAATACGATATAATGGTAAAGGCATCAATGGAAGGCTTATAGGGTTAGTTTGCATAAAACAGCATTTAACGAAATACAGTAAATAGATTGAAATTGCTGAATTTAATATAGTAAGTAAGAACAATACTTGTAATCGAAAATAACACCGTCAGTGCAGGCTCCGACCAAACACCAACCTATCCACGGGCATCCCACCCGGACCATTTTTTCCAAAAGTTCACGTATGGATTCCATCCATCCACACGCATCCACTGCGCAACTCTGATGGATTCCATCCATCCACCAGGTTTCAATCTCCCACGGATTCCATCCATCCGCAAGGTTTTCATCTCTCGTGGATGCCATCCATCCACAAGGTTTTCAAAAACATTTTTAAAAAACAAAGTCTAATCCATGAAAAACTCTTACTCAGCATGCCCGTGACTGTGGGCACGACTATCCAGGATAGATCATACACTCTGCAGAGGTTGTACAGCTTTACCCACAAGACACGATCATCCCTTTTTGCCACCGGATTACACACTTCCTTAGGTGTGCGGCGAGGAGATCATGACAAGGCCTTTACAATGCAAAGACTTCAACCTGACCAAGCCAACACTAAGGTTTCACCCCAGTAAGGAATCCACCAGACCGGGACCCCCTCTTGAGCCAAGTGAGACTTCTCATGGCCTACGCCACGCTCACTTTCAACCTACGAAATGGCTCAGGTCGTGACCCGCAAATTATTCAGCCAGGGCTGTCCCATACCAGCCTTGTGGTAGTACGTTAGGGCTTTGCAATAGTAGCTCACAGACCGGTCCTTAATTGACTTAGGCTCAACCACATACCCTCGTGCCCGACAATCAACCACTGCGGCTCCGACCAATAGGGCAGGCCTGCACCCACCAATCTATCCAATTGCCTAAGTCTAAACCAGGTTTTATATTTTATTTGCAAAATATTTCATAAACCTCCTTGACTCACCAAAGTCAAGAGTTCATTTAGAGGAATCATCATTTCATGTGAAAAACTCATCATTTTATGTGAAAAGGTATCCCAACCCATAATTATGACTAAGCAGGGCTAATCATTTAATTTAAACCCTCTAGCCAACACTAATGTATCAACTAGAGTTTGATTCTAGGGTAATAAGGTATCGAGGAATTCAATATCAAAGGAGGAATTAACAAGCAGGCAATAACTAAATTTAAAACTGAATTGAAATACGTTAAATAAAAGTATGCATGCAATATAATTTAAAACAACATAATTTTATTTTTGAAATCTGGGATCAACATGATCAAGGTGTGTGACTTGCCTTGCTCTTCAACTTGGTTTGAATCTTCGTCGAAGAATTTTCCCGAATCGTCGAAGTCTACACGTGAAAAATAACTCACCAAATTCAAATAAATTCAAAATGACTTCAAATATTTGAATTGAGGCCAGAAATGGGTAGAGGGGAATTTTTGATGAATTTAGAAATTTGAATAGGCTAAATCGGAGTTAGGACGAGGGAGAACGGGCTCCAGGAAGTTTAAATTCAGAGAAAAAGAAAAAGAAGAATACCTGGAATTGTTTTTCTAAAGGAAATTGGAATTATTGCGTCAGCAGAAATTATTGGAATTATCTCCCTAAAGGAAAATCCGATTTAATGCGCCAGCATTGCGTCAGCCATGAGGGGGTTGACTGACAGTGGGCCTTGGTCCATGGACCGAGCCCACGGAAGGAGGGAGGCGCTGAGGTGGCGGGGTGGAGCTGACCGGGCGAGGAGAGAGCCGACGCGGCGCTGGCGTGGCACCACGTCGGCTGCCACGCAAGCGTGGTCGGGCTGACGAGGCAAGCCGGCCGGAGGGCGCACGGGGGAGCGAGCCCCGCCGGCGCTCCGGCGGCGGCGGCCGGCGGCGAGTGGCGCGGGAGAGAGAGGAGGCGCGGGCCTTACCGGCGGCGAGTGGATACTGCCGACGGCGAGCGCAAGGCGGCGGCGACGCTTGGGACTACGGCGCGGCGGCGGTGGGACGGCCAGGAGGAAGAGGGGAGTGGAGGGGGAGGTGGTGCGGAGTGAAGGGAGGCCGGGGGAGGCTTTTATAGAGGTCAGGGAGGGGCGGCGTGAATTGCTCGTCGTTGGCATGAATTGCTCGCCGTTGATTACAGGCGGCGGCGATTGCGGAGGGGAAAAGAAAGGAAAGTGCGGCCGTAGAAGGAAGGGAATCGGGGGATGAAGAAGAAGGAAAGGGCGCGGGTCGCACAGGCGGCGGAAAAGGAAGGAAACCCAGCGGGGCGAGGGGCGGCGGAGATGGCGGCGGGGATGGTGCGGCCTCTAGATCATCAACGTCGAGTTCTCCACAATTGACTTATCAGTACCTTTTGGAAGATCGGACCATAGTCACATTAGGTGGTATCAGAGCAACGGTTGCCCGTAAGGTAATTCATCCCTTTTAGATTGGTTTTTATTTTCTATAGTCTAGAAAAAATTGCCTGACAAAAAGAGTTAATTTCCGCTGTCCAAACCCCATTGTGCATTTCAATCTGTTAGTTTTGGTTTGCTAAATTGAATTTGTGTCCATCATAGCATTGTCTAGATGCTGGTCATATATTTGTTCCACTAAAAATCCAAACAAAAAATTCCCCACCCCAATCCTTAATTCCAATTCGGCTGATTTTTCCTTTCTCTGCAGCCGCCACCAAAAACACCATAACTTTTGATTCCAAGATTATTTTTGAGTGAGACCACCGCCATTAGATTCAAAAATTCATTATCCATCTATCTGTAAAATTTAACTTCATTCCAGCAAGGCAGATAATAGATATATGCGGTGAAAGTTGACCCAATAATCTGTTTTGAATCTGCAACAGTCAGCAGTTGTGATTTTTGTGCGAATTTCTGTGTCGGGTTTCAGAAGTTGGCCCCAAAAGAAAATCTGTAGAAAAAGCCATCAGAAAACAGAAAAATAATGAATCAGTGAAAAAGAGGCATCTGACAAAAAGTTACTGCCAAAATACCGATGTACTATCCAGTGGACAGAAATATTCAGTTTTCAGTTTTGGGTCAATCCTTGTGTTCTTCAATTCCAGATTGCATTGGATTGAATTATCTTATATGTACCACTCCAACACATTGCCATACACTTTTTTTAGCCTTCTTCCATTCTTGGTTGATCAGCAACATAGGCTAAATGCTAAATACGAACTATAATTCAATTCTATGCAATTTCTGAAATTAACTGATTGTTCTCCATTGCTACATATCGAGCCTTCCAAGCTATATCTTATACTAACTGAGCAGATCACGTCGAACCCTCTTGCAATCGTACCCACGCTTGACACGGTGTCATGAACCAGCCATCGGTTGTACCACCTGCTGCATTGGTAAGAACACTTGTAAGAGTGTGGTAAGACGCTTGAGAATGTGTGATTCCACCTTCCACTACCTAGTAGTTGATAGGGATAATACCTTTGTGTTGTCTTTTGTTTTCTACTAACCATGACAGGTGCGTCGTCTGATGATCAAGAGTGTGTTTTAAAGGGAGAGCTCATGACGCTCTTGGATGAACAACGCATCGATAGGAAGCTTCAAGCTATGACAGACACATTGCAGCGTTCCATCAATGAGAGTATTGCAGCACTCACTGCACGCCTTGAAAGAATGGTGAATCGGCCATCAAACAATGGACGCAAGTATGATCACAATGTGGGCCAAGATCGTGAGGAGGGAGATGATAATGAGAGACAAAACCGCGACGCCGGTGCTACATTTGCTGCCCGAGATGCACGCCTACGACACCGCCTACTTCAAAACTGTCACGGTATGGGAGGTAATAATTTTCAGCACCACAATGATCGTGCTAATCATGACCTATTTGCTGAAGTTAAATTTACCATACCATTTTTTGCGGGTATTTATGATGCTGAAACTTATCTAGATTGGGAGATGACAGTTGAACAAAAATTTAATGCCCATCTAGAGTTAGACAAGCTACTAGTGAATTTAAAGATTTTGCTATCATTTGGTAGACTCAAATAGTTAATTCTGGTTTAGCACCTGATACATGGGATAGATTGAAGGTAGCTATGCGTGCTAGATTTGTTCCTCCTGCTTTTAAACGTAAGAAATTGCAGCGCTTAGACCAAGATAACATAATTGTAAGGGAATATTGTCATGAATTCAAAACTCATTTATTACCTTGTGGCTTAGAGGAACATGCTGAAGTTATAGAGAATAGATTCTTACGTGTGCTTAATAAAGTAATTCAGAATCTTCTAATTCATGAAGAATATAATTCTCTCCCTCATTTGTTTATACTTGCTTGCAAGGTTGAACGCCAGATTAAGGAGAAATTGAGAGTGCTTGATGATAAGAAACATGAGAACAAACCTGTGTTTGTGCCCTTTTCTGTGACTAACAACTTGCAGGTAGTTGAGAACCATGCCGAAGAGGAGCATGAGCTGATTGAATCACTGACCCCATTGGTTGAGCATGAAGATAAAGAGATGGATGCACTTATATCATCTAAGGAGAGCCAAAAAGGTAAAGAACATGGTGCTATCATCGCTCACGGTACTGATTTGGTGCTACAACAAGACATAGAGTAACCTTATGAGTATATACTTGCTGTAGTGTAATCTTTTGAAATTTCTTGTGTTGACTTAAATGAACCATGTGTTGATCTAAATTATCATAATTTTGCACATGTCGAATTAATAACACATAAATAAGTTTTGACTAGAATTTTTCCTGCTAATTCATTGTGTTACATCATGTTGGATCTACCAATGAAATTGTCACATGCTATGGAGAAAGTTTCTGAACTTTCATGTTCGAAATTCTTGTTTAGTGCATACACCTTTGGATATAAGTTTAATTTGATTGGAGATTATGGTGTGGAAAATCAATTTCTTGTATATCGAATATGCGTAACTTGTGATCACATGGATGAATTGAAACTTGTTGTTTGGGACAACAATTCTTGTATGCTGAATCATGTTCAATGTGAGAGGGAAGTAAAATTTGGTACTCATCCAATTCCTATGTGTTCATCTGTTTTTGCACCATCTAGCATGGACAATCTGAATAAAGATGATGAAATATGGCAGAACATACAAATCTCTTCACCCTTGCTCGATGAATTTGCTATTGTTCGATTGAGATATGATTATATGGATGAACTTTGTTTGATTCCAAAAGTTGTAGCTTTGCCCATATGTGCCACCACTACAAGTTTACAACTTCAAAGATTTGAATTGCATAAATGCTTCACTTACATTTGCAAAACAAGTTGCAATAATTACTGTATGAGAAATTTTGAATTGCTCATTAACATATATGATTACTTCTAGGTTAATAATACAATGAGCTTTTATGATCGCCGCTGTTTTATAACATTAATTGTGCAACAACGAAGAACTGTTAAAACGGATGACATATACATATACCATGCATACACCTTGGCTTCTTTGTTACCATATTTTCAGCTTATCAAAAGCCGAGGACGGCTTTGTTTGCAAGAAGGGGAGGATGATAAGAACATGTACCCTATGGATACAACCATATTTGCTATACTTGTTGTTCCCATTACAAGAGCTCATACGCATCACTTAAATTATAAGGTGAGCTTGTTTCAAAGAGATTTTACTTTATTTGATAAAGAACTTATGATATTACATAATGAGAGTTTGTTGCGTTTGTTATCATGTACCAAGATTTATGATCAATATCATCCAATACGTGACACTACACATATCTTAAAACTGGGGACGGTTTTCTGTCAAGAAGGGGAGGAGGATGTGACCACGCCACCAACATATACGACTATAGCGGCCAATGTCAAGATTGAACTAAAGGTGAATTTGTTTCTTCAACTCCAACACATTTTAAATGAGAATATGATGCTACCTAATGATGAAAATATATATATTTGTAGCACCACATCAGTTTGGAACCAATTGAAGCAAGGGTTCAAGTTGGACAGGTTTTGGAATCCAATTCGGCCTCAAGATCAATTCGGATTCATCTTGACAAGCCAACTTCAAATGTGCATAACTTTTTCTCCAGAAGGCTTCTCGGGGCCCGTGAGTACTCGTTGGAACGCTTTTGGAGTCTACTTTCAGATGGATCTGGTTTCATATCCAAACTCCATCCGACCAGATCAAAAACTGTGAAACAAGTCACGTCACTTTTCCAGTCCGAGTCAAAGTGGGCCTTGGGCCTTATAATCGAGGCCGGTACCGCGGCCGTACTGTTCACATGAATAGTAACCATAAATAGTAACGTATCCCTTGTCATTAGATAAGTGCGGCTTCCCCCTCTCCTATTTAAGGAGGTCGCACCCCCTTAGTTTTCCTAGGGTTTTTCTTAAGAGATTATTCTGCTTAGTAGTTTCACAGCATATTCGGTTGAGGAACCCCAACTTGTTAACTTAATCTTTATTCGGAATACAATTTCAGATTGCATCTTGAACTCTCTTGCTTGTGTTCTCAATTCGCTTGCATGAGATAGCCTTCTTGGCGAGGTCAACCGTGTTCGGCACGGTTGATAACCAACGGAGTAGTGGTGTAGTGATTGCAAGAGGTTCGATCTGTTTTGGTCAGAGCCTCTGGATTATCAAAGTCGAGTTCTCCACAATCGACTTATCAGTACCTTTCGGAAGATCGGGCCATCGTCACATTAACTTAGAATAGTGCAGATTTGTCATTGCCTTCTTCCTTTCCATCTTGCCATTTTACTGAACTCCTTCCCACCCTTGATGCGCGCAAACAAGTTGGAGTAGTACTTATGGTATTGGTTCTTCAAGTAGGGAGAGGGGGTTAATAAGGGGCGAGAGGTGGGAAGGAGAATGGTGCCTACCGTTCGATGTAGAGGGAATGAACAGGTAAGATCGGGATCCTGGGGGATATGTCGCGGATCAGTGATATGGCGAGACATCACAGACAGTTCATAACAAAAACCATCTATAATAACAGGAGATATAATACACATAGCTAGTCTCAAAAGATAAAATAGCAAAATTTTATATGGCTTATATATACTCGTTTGAAAGGTTTTAATGAGATCTACAAATTTACAGTTGAGGCAAAACCCAAATTCCAAAGGGAAGATAAATTTTTTTGGCAAAAACAGAAACTTAAAACTTAAAATGCGAATTTGGGTCTAAAGATGGCCAATTTTGCGGTTCTTAAAGGGCAAAAAGCATAAGTCAATCATTTGTTTCAATCAGGCTCATCGTTAGCTTTCCAACGAGTAGAAGAACGTCGAAAACGAACACTGTATGCAAAAGTTATGCCCGTTTTACTAAAGGTGTCTCAAAACTGAATTCTACTCGGACTCAAGCAGGAGATTATGAAATTTTGGGGCATTATGAGGCGGGAAACATAACACAGACGGTTTTTATCAAGAGCCGTCTGTGATGTCTTGTACTATCACAGATGGTTTGTATAAGTAACCATCTATGAAAATACCACAGACGGTTATTCGTATAAACTGTCTGTGATACTTACAGCACAGACGGTTCTTAGGAACCGTATATGATGTAAGCATCCAGTTTAATCTCTTTTGTAGTAGTGGACCCTCCCTATCGTCTGTGATGACGATTGCACTACCTCCTCATCCAGTTCTAGCCTGCACCACCTCTCCTGTGTGCGCTCACTAGCTATCAATTCAACGTCGCTGCTTGCCGGTAAAGGAGCAGTGTGAGTGGCAGGGTGGGGAGAGAGGAGAGTTAGAGGTGAGGAGAGAATGAGAGGGGAGAGATGGAAGAGAGAAGGAAAGAGATAATATGGGGAAAGCGAGAAGGTAGGGTCATTTTTGCCATTTCAGAAAAAATGACAAGGTTAACAGATGGGTTTGGATGGCAAGGTAACTGCGATTGCATACTGTGCAGAAAAATTGGATCCCGATGCCATATTAAGGAGTTATACGATAGCATATTGTGAAGAAATGAGTTATTCGGTAGCATATTGTTAGACCATGTGGCTAGGTTTAGGATATTTTGGTGATGAATAATTGACAATGGTTAATTTGTTATGATGAATAATTGGTGATTTTGTTTAAAGCAGTGTTATGCGAGTTGTGTTCCGTGTGTGCGGACTGATGTTAGTCAAGTTGAGACGAACTTGTGCCGGAAGAATGTTCTTCGGTCTTTGCATGTGCAGGTTGAGCATGGAGGCGATCATGGTCGGTGACGAGGTGGACCGGAACTAGGATGGGGAGATCTGAGATTCAGACGGTTAAGGAGGTCACGAGATGATCGGGCTCATGCTTGGGGCGCATGGAGATCAAAGGTGGATGATACGTGCAGAAGCTATGGGAGGTGCGGTCCTGGAGGCTTCGACACGTGACGCGTTAGAAAAAGTCGTAAGTGTGAAAAACCTGTGTAGCCGAGCAGCCGTGGAAGAAACATATATATATACGGCTTTTGGGATGACCGAACGTTTTCTTTGGCATGGCATCTCTTTGATCACGAAGCGCACGACATTGTTCAGCCATCGGTCAGGCAAGCGATCTCAGATTTTGCTTAGTTGCATAATTAGGGCTTAATTTATTTTCGTCACTATCTGCATCAGCGATCTTGTTTATTTTATATCTCAAGTTCTAGAGCTCCGATTGACGTAATTTTAGTTGGGTTAGTTCAATAACTGTCTCTAGTTTATTCTAAAAAAGTTTGAGGTTAATCGGAGTTACAGATTTTTATCGAGATCAGTTTTAGTAAGGATACAGTGTTCTGTCCAGAACTTTAAACAAGGCTTAAATAGGTTTTGTGTTAAAAGGGGAGTATTAAAATTTATTTTTAGCTTCCGCAATCATTCACCCCCTCTAATTGCCTATCTTAGTGTGAATCGATCCTACAAGTGGTATCAGAGTAGGTTTAATTTTCTAATTGATCTTAACCGGTGATTAGAAAACATGTCGACGGATAGGTATTCCACAAAACCTTGTGTTTTCGATGGTGTTGATTTTCAGTATTGGAAAGCGAAGATGGAGGCATACATTCAAGCTCAAGGCTTTGCAGTATGGGAGAAAGTCTACAAGCCATATCTGGTGCCCGAGAATGATGCTGTGTCAGCTGCAAATATAGCACAAGTGGAGGCAAATAGCAAGGCAAGGAACTTGATAATTCAAGGACTAGGAAGGAGTGATTTTGATCGTGTTGTGCATTTTAAATCCGCATATGAGGTATGGAAAGCACTATGTGATTATCATGAGGGTTCATCTACTATAAAGAGGTACGTCAAGATATGTACAAAAAGGATTACATGCGTTTTGAGATGAAACCTAGTGAATCAATAGATGATCTTTTTGCCCGCTTTAATAAAATTCTTAGTAATCTACGTGCTGTTAATGTTATTTATACTGATGCTGAAAATGCACGTTAATTACTTGGAGTATTAGATATGTCTATATCAGAGATGAAAGTTACATCCATTAGAGAATCTACTGTCATGAGTACACTTACATTAGATGTACTTTATTCTAAATTGAAAACTCATGAATTAGATGTTTTTGCTAGAAAATATAATGGTAATAGATCAATTGCTTTAGCTTCACAATCTAGCAAGTCTAATTGTGATAATTCTTCTACTAGCTATGCTTTGTCTTCTTTGTCTTCACTAACCGATGAACAGCTAGAGCAACTCCCGGAAGATGATTTGGCACTCCTCTCCTCTCTACACGCTTCACAAGAGCTTTGCAGAATATGAGATCAAGAAAGAGAGGAAATTTTGGTCCTCAAAGATGCTATGAGTGTGGTGATCTCAATCATATTCGTCTAAAATATCCAAAGTTTCTAGCAAGATTTGAAAGGGAAGAGAATGAGAAGGAAGAAGAGATGGAAAAAGGAAGAATAAAAAGAAGGGCTATATGAATCGCAAGGTGGTGCATCGTGTTCTTGCCGCTCTTGGGCAAATTAATTTGAGTGATGTGGACACGGACAGCGAGGATGATACTCCCAAAGGCAAGAAAGATTTAACTGGGTTGTGTCTAATGGCAAGTAGCAAAAGCTCCACCGACAATGATGATCTTGACAGCGACAACTACAATGAGGTAGAACCTTCTTATGATGATTTAGCTAAGGCTGTTGCTAAACTTGGTACTTCGCTAGAAAAGAAAGATAAAAAGATTAAGAAATACGACACTTTGATTGAATCTTTAAATTCTGAAATTGTAAGACTTAGAGTTTTAATTCCTGATGATGAATCTTGTGAGTCTTGTCAAATTTTACATTCTGAGTTAGAGAATGCTAGGTCACTTAATGCTTTAAACATGGATCAACTTAGAGATGTAACTGCTAAATTTGATGAATTAAGATTAGCACATGACTCTTGTGATGAAAAATTGAAATGCGCTAATGATGAAATTGCAAAGCTCAAGTTTAGTTCTTCTTCATGTTTAAAATCAAGTATTTCAAATGTTCATTCTAAAACTTGCTCTAAATGTGAATTATTAGAAGCTAGACTTAACTCATCTCAAGAAATAATTCAACAGATGCTTTATAATGAGATATCTTCTTGTTCTAAATGTCCTAAGCTTAACACAGAAATAGAAGCATTGACTAGACAACTTAATGATTTTGCTGAAAAAGAAAGATTGGCTCAGTCTAGTGCTTCTAAAAATCTTGTGAATGAACATGTTAAATGCACAACTTGTCCCACTCTAGCAAAAGAGAATAAGCACCCGAAAGACACTTTAGAGAGATTTTCTTTTGGCAAGAAAAATTTAAATATGACTCTAGACAAGTCAAAAACAAGTGTGAAAAATTGTGGTTTAGGATTTAATTTTGTCGAGCATGCCAAGAATAATCCTCCTAAGGTTATTAAGTCTCTTGAACCTGGAAAAATTGAAGTGAAACTTGAACCAAAATAAACTGTGTTTAAATCTGCTGGCTTTGTGCAAAGTTAATCAAATAATAGTGTAGGTGCTAACTCATCTGTAACACCCCAGCCAATCAATGACCTGGAATGCTACCAAACTAATAACATAGCAATGAAAACTAACATTCATCTTACAAAAATTCGGCAGAACCTCCTTTGTTTATTGTCTAAATCAGACGTTCCAACAATCATGATTAAATGATATGAATAACAATAAGCAATATAATCAATTCTAAACAAACTGGATTATGTTTACCATCGCACTCATAACCACAATGCTTAAATAAAGAACAGAAGCAATGTAAAAGAGTTCTAATCCTTTATTACATCTTAAACATGATGATCTTTAGTCAACTACCACTTAAGTTATTCAGCAAATAATGTTTAATGTTCTTTCTTTCTCCCAAGGTGAATAGACCGTGCAAGTGCAACAAAACTAATCCTTCTTTATCCCCATGCATGCCGATCCCATGTAGGTACCTAAAACAAACAGCAACCACAACAACAACAACAAGAGTGAGTTCAACGACTCAGCAAATATAAATAGTGGCAACAAGAATAAAAGTGAACATCATTTCTCAAGTTCATCCATCAATCATATAAATAAACCATGCTATGCAATATGATCAAAAATCTCTTTATCTCTTCTCTTTCGCATTTTACCGGTAATGCGGAGTGTGCATCTATCAATGCCCACCCATGCCTGTACCATCTGGTACAGGGACCAATTGCCCATACTCCTCAAGTATGGGAACCTTTAGCCCGTCATGACATCAACATGACGGGGACCTCGACGCTTGGTCATCTCGTGACCAAGACTTCAATAAATCAGCATGATGCACAAACGTGAATATCTCAATAAATAAAATTGCATTCACGATAGTTATGCACCAGAAATTCTCACATTCATTTTCAATCGACGATAAACAATATCAACATATCATTAACATAATCAAGATCACATATTCTCATAATATAGATCAAAACATCTACAAACCAACAATCATCCACAATTCACACTATGAAGTTTAGACCATCATTATACTTGCCTTAACCACGAGAAAACGGGGGATGAGCAGAAGGTGCGGCCCCTGGAATCCGTCCTCCTCCTGAATAATAATTATAATTATTGCTAAGACAACAGTAGCGAGTCTTTAGATTAAATAAAAACACCCCCAAACTAACCCAACATGTTTAGTTTGATTCAAAACCCCAAATCCTTTCGGCCATCCTGTCCCCCTCTACGGACAGTCAACTTCAAAATTTTATATCTATTGGTACAGAAGTCTAAATAGGGCATTCTCAGACTTTATGGAAATATAATTAAATTATCTAACTAAACCTAGTTGGTGAGCCTCCCTGATTCGGCCATCTTCTACCCGCACCATCCAAGTTTCTAAAACATCAGTTTCATAACGGGTTCTCTGGGCAGCGCACTAAAATTGTCATAACTTTCACCCCGAGAGTCGGAATCAGGATTGCTTGACCTTTTTGAAAATATAAAGAAATTATCTGAAACTTTCATAATATGACGATCGTTTAATTCCTCCGTTTTCTAATCACCCCAACCAATCTACCGAAACCTGACAGGAATTCCCCCGATCTGCAGGACAGTCCTACTAGAAAAATCATAACTTTTGCTACAAAGGTCTGAATGATGCATTATAGCACTTCATTGAAAGATAATTACGTCCTCTACAACTATCTAGGAGAACTCCAGAGCTGAATCCCCACGGATCTATGTCAAAAAGACCGTCTAACAGAGACTGTCCTGAGCAGAACCGAAAACCAACAATGCTAAACAATTAAATATGCAGCTAGCGGGAAGAATTAGGAGTAATTACTCTTAACGAATCGCTGAAGAACACGGAGAACTCCACACGATCTCTGCCTCCCTTCCTTTTCCCGTCCTATCCTCCACCTTCCGGATCCAAAACACTTCCCGGCGAACGATCGCTCTCCTCCCCTCGATCCGCAACAACCGGGATTCCTTCATCAATCGCAGGGGGCGTCCATGGAGGTGAAGGTGACGCTGCTGGCCAAAGGAGGCGCAAGGAGGAAGAGGGAGGTGCGGCTCTAGGGGTGGAAGGGGCGGTTGGGGAGAGGGGCGGCTAGGGTTTGGGGGTGGAGCGCCTCCCCCCTTTTCCTTGGCCGGCCACCTCCTGGGCCTCGGCCCAAGCCCAGGTTGCCTCTGTTTTGTAGAATTCCCCCCTAAAATCACTATTAAATCCTTTTCCAATTTTTCCCCTTTTCCTGATTAATCTATTATTTGACAAATCTCTCCCGGGATATTACATTCATCTCAAAAGAATTCTGGTTATGTTAAATTTCATTACCTATTGTGGAAGAGATGGACACTTGAATGAATTTTGCTTTAGACGTGCCAAGAAAGAGAGAAAGAAAAGACTGAATGCTTTAAAACAAAAACGTGTAACCTTTTTCATTCCTAGATCTCATGCAAAATCTAAGTTTTTAGAGAACTTTTATGATAACTTTATTTAAATCTGCTTCACATGCTAGATTGGGATCAAATTCAAATAATTCACGTTCTTTTTGGCATTATGATCATCCACATGCACGTGATTTTGGTTCTAACTTTGTTGCTCCTGTTCGTCGTGTGTCTCAGTACTGTATTCCTAGATCTTATTTCACTAACCCCAATACTATGAGACCGATGTTTCCCGTGATGTAAGAACAGTTGACAAGGATGAAGAACATGAGCTAGATTAGGTTCCGATCTTTTACATCATTGTTTGATTCGGATACTTGGTGGTTCTTCACTCTCTTTGGTAGCTTCCATGAGATTTCACTTTTTGAGAGACATGTGGAAAAGGTGATGTTGTCTTACATCTTATTAAATTATCAAGTTGCTGATTTGCACATGAATCACTTGATACTTCTCGTTTTCCTCATTTGCGAAGTGAGTTGGGCATATTACATCTTATGGGATTATTCTGAGGGGGAGCTTGTTGTTTAAAATTTTGGAAGCTTTGTTTATTATCCTTGTTAAGTAACTCATCAAATCCAAGTCATTGAAACCAATTGAGTAGTAGAGCTTTCTTTTTATCATATTTATCCATATGCTATGTAGCTTTGATCACGACTTGTTATAATTAAATTGCTACATTTGAATTAAAAGCATGACATGGTTGAATATTTTGACTAGAATGATTATATTTATTACTTTGCGATATCCATAAAAAATGATGAGCTTGATTGTGAGTCTTATTTTAACTCTTGGCTATGAGGCTCGTATGTTTCATGTTACAATTTTTATGATCACTCAATTTGCATGTTATTGTTAAAAAAAGTATATATAAGAAAGAGAGAATTGAAAAGATGTATGCTTCAAGCATGCCATGGTGAATGAAAAGAAAAAAGCACAAAGTGCGCAAAATGAAAAGAAGTATGCTGTAACACCCCAGGACCCACATTACCCTAGGATGCCACTAAAACCACTCCACAACTAGCCAATTTACAAGATAAATTAAACTGGCAACAATTACTAAACAAGATGGTATAAGCGGGAGCGTAAACAACTAAGGAATAACAGGATAGCGATAACAATTCAATGTTTAAAACATCCTCCAACATTTTAATCTAAAACATAGTTCACAAATTTAACATTATTAAGTTAATGTAAACAAAGCTATGCAAAGGTCTAGAATCCTTTCAACTTTATTACAGCATAAAAATATGATTCACGTGCATCAGTGTGGTGCCGCTCTACCCTTCCCATGCATGCTCAAAGTCCACCTGTAGGGAGGGGGAAACAAGGGTGAGATAAAATCTCAGCAAGCAAACTGTTTAACAGGCTAATTAAACTACAATAGTTTAATCATCAACATTTAATCTTCCACAAATAACAATGTTTATATCCTCAACCTCAAATCACATCAACGACGGTAAAGCATTAGCAAATAAATCTTATTTGACTACTTTAAAACCTCAACCACTACCACTACCAAAGACAATAAAGCATATGTATGTTTTACTTCAATACTTTATTATTTCTCACATCCACAACTGCTACCAACAATTACTACAAGAGAAAAGAATCTCATGCCACAATCACAACCCTTACCATACACAAGGGACGAACCCCATTCCACGACCACAACCACATTTCTCATACCACAAGTAGCTCACATGAGCCAATTCCACATTACAACTATGAAGTTGTATATTCTACATTACAACTATGAAGTTGAATATTCCACCAAAATAACTTTACCACAATACATTGCATAAGTATGCAAATGATCTTTCCACAATGCAATGCATATGAATGCTTTCATGCTATGCTCCACATCACTCTTTCCCAGCGGGAGAAGAGGTGCATCGTATTACGGCAATATACGATGTTGTACTGGTACGGTCGCGGCTAGGTGCGGCGACATCCACATATGCAAATGTCATGATATGAATGATATGATAATCATAAACCACATGAATTCCATCCACAAAGGAGCATTAACATACTCACAACATATCCACAACCACATATTTGTTTTCATATTCCGCATTAGCACACCAAACAAATTTCCACATGATTACGAGCAATTTATCCAAACATATCAATTGATCAATAATTGCTACCATCACAACCACAAGTATTTACTAAGATTACCACCACTTAGACCGCAATATACTCGTAAAGTTTTGTACCCCACAACTATATTGATCATCAAGAACAATTCCGCATATCCACAATTAAACCATCAAGATCATAAACAATTGAATTCTTTAAAAATAATACCATCTGGACCACATTAAGGAAGCATTTAACAAAGACATAGCACCTCAAATTTAAAGAATTAATTAATATGAAAGTAGAATAATTAACGAGTTAAACAGTAGCACAACCACTACGTTTACTTGCCTCAACCGTTGAAGCGAAGCAGTCACGTGCGCTCAGGAGCAAAACCACCTGTCCACAAGGTATCTCTCAGCACAATTCTACAGCATACAAAACACGACTTAAAAATTAAAGGCGTCGCTAGAACCCCGAACTCACACATACACCTCTCCGCTCAACGATTCAACAATCTACCCACTGCAGCAGCGCTGCTTAATATTTTTGTATCTTTAAATATATTAATCCATTTACAGCAAACGATATATATCTGGATTCCTCACTTAAATACCTTCATTTTTCCTGTAGATCACATATTTTTATTTTGATCATGGCTAGGTGTAACTTAATGCACAAAACAGAGGAAGTTCTCTGTTCTGGCATACTGGACAGCAAGATTAAAACGTGTCCTCACAACAGTACAGCGCTCTCAAAAATATAATTTGTATACAGAAGCTAGATTACGTAATTTCCTACAATGTTCTCAATTGCGACCATAATCAAAAAAATCATTTACTACCCCTAAATCGCAGTTGAACAGCAGACTGTCCCAATCTGCTCCCCTGACAGACAGAGGTATTCCTGACCCTGCTACACCCAGATCCCACAGCCAAAAATTCTGCAACAAATATAGAAGATGGGTCTGGAAGTCCTCTACAATTTTCCTTTTGGGAAGATCTGCAGGAAAAATCGTTTCATGGGTCTGGAAATCCCTTCTTCTTCCTTCTCTTCCCTTTCTTCTCTTCCCTTTCTTTTTCTCTTTGGCACCAATGGACAGCAGCTTGTGGGGTGATGGAGGGGGGAAAGGGTGCGGCCAGGGTGGAAAAAAGGGGTGAGGGGCAACGGAGGGGTTTATAAAGGGGTGCTAGGGTTTAGAAGGGGGTACAGGCCCCCATTTGGGCTGGCTGGCCCAAAGCGGCTGGCCCACCTCTCCGGACAGCCCAAAATATCCAAATTAGTTGTATTAATTTATTTTTTTTAAGTTTGGACAATTATGTAATTTAATTTTCACCTCCCGTGATTTACCAAAAATCGAGAAACTCCGCGATTATTTTAGAAACCTACGCCGAATCGACGATCAGGATATTACATATGCTTCAAGCATGCCACCATCACAAAAAATATATGTCATTATGGAAAAGAGTATGCTACAAGCATGCCACCATCGCAAAAAATATATGTCATTATGGAAAAGAGTATGCTACAAGCATGCCACATGCCTAAGATTTGAGTGTGGAGCAATAAGTTGTTACATGAGACTGCTAGCCCGTCTAGAGTTAAAATTTGCTTCACTTTTAGGTTTTGAACTTTCGTTGTGATATCTCGTTGTGCTCTTTATAATTGGTTTGGTCATTGTTGAGATGCCTGTCATTGATATAAATTGCTTAATCATATTGAAAACTTGTTTTGACATTGCTATATGATATATGGCTTTATATGATCTAGATAGCTCTACTAAAAAATATGACTTGGTTGTGTTATTAAACCAATTCAACGTGACTTGGATAATCTACAAAGCTTCTAGATTTTTATTATCATTGCTCTTTCTTAGAATTATTCTTTTTTTAAATTTTCTTGATGATTACATTGCCAAAGGGGGAGATATATGGCGTGCTTTATGAGAAATTGCATCTCTTGTGTTGAGGGGGAGAGTTTTTGGAGAGATTTGGTTTATGGCTTAAAATGTTTTTTCGGCTTCAGTTCTTCACTTATATCTATTTGAAGCAAATTTATCATACAATTTTGTGGTGTTGTCAATGTGTTCATCAAGGGTGAGATTGTTAGACCATGTGGCTAGGTTTAGGATATTTCGGTAATGAATAATTGACAATGGTTAATTTGTTATGATGAATAATTGGTGATTTTGTTTAAAGCGGTGTTATGCGAGTTGTGTTGCGTGTGTGCGGACTGATGTTGGTCAAGTTGAGACGAACTTGTGCCGGAAGAATGTTCTTTGGTCTTTGCATGTTCAGGTTGAGCATGGAGGCGATCATGGTCGGTGACGAGGTGGACCGGAACTAGGATGGGGAGATCTGAGGTTCAGACGGTCAAGGAGGTCATGAGATGATCGGGCTCATGCTTGGGGCGCATGGAGATCAAAGGTGGATGATACATGGAGAAGCTACGGGAGGTGCGGTCCTGGAGGCTTCGACACGTGACGCGTTAGAAAAGGTCATGAGTGTGAAAAACCTGTGTTAGGAAGGGTTTCGGGTCCCTTGAAAATTTGTGGGCCAAAAGTCTAGTTGAGGTAAAAAAAGGCCCAAGCCTAGTTGGAGTTGGATTAGGATTTTAAGGCCTTGTTGGAGTTGGATTAGGATTTTAAGGCCTAGTTGGAGTTGGATTAGGATTTTAAGGCCTTGTTGGAGTTGAACTAGGATTTTAAGGCCTAGTTGGAGTTGGATTAGGATTTTTAAGGCCTAGTTGGAGTTGGGCTGTGTGAGTATATATATGCATGCGGCGGCATGGCAAGAGTTGGTACCGAGCAGCCGTGGAAGAAAAATATATATACAACTTTTGGGGTGACCGAACGTTTTCTTTGGCATGGCATCTCTTTGATCACGAAGCGCACGACATTGTTCGGCCATCGGTCAGGCAAGCGATCTCAGATTTTGCTTAGTTGCATAATTAGGGCTTAATTTATTTTCGTCACTATCTGCATCAGCGATCTTGTTTATTTTATATCTCAAGTTCTAGAGCTCCGATTGACGTAATTTTAGTTGGGTTAGTTCAATAGCTGTCTCTAGTTTATTCTAAAAAAGTTTGAGGTTAATCGGAGTTACAGATTTTTATCGAGATCAGTTTTAGTAAGGATACAGTGTTCTGTCCAGAACTTTAAACAAGGCTTAAATAGGTTTTGGGTTAAAAGGGGAGTATTAAAATTTATTTTAATTGGAGTAGCTAATTTTGTATCGTTATGTAGGAGCCTACGAAGTGCAAGCTCCAAGTGAGATATGCCTCTGTTGCCTTTTGCGCTGCTTGGGGCATGGCATATCCGTCTACTCAAGGGGTCATGCTGCACCATCAAGCTTTAAGGATAGGCTTCGAAAAAGACCACACGCCAATTTCGAGGTCGTCCCGCTACCGAAGCCCATCAACAACGAGCTCATGACTCTAGGGCAAGCCATTGGGTCCTTCATCCAGTGGCCCAAAAGCGATATCTGCCTGGAGGCTTCTTCACCGGTGGCAGATCAGCTACGTTCACTGGTGCCATCTCCACAAGGGCAACCTGAACCAGATCAGCTACCTGCACTGGTTTCATGTTCACGGGCACTATTCCCGGTGCAGCAACTTCCACCAATGCAACTTCCACCATCGGTGCTACCTATAAAGTTGACCTACAGCCGAGGTAGTAAGGGCAAAGCAAAGAAGACCAATGATGATATCCCATACCTACCATTGGCCCGCAAATTCGTGCTTGGCGAGCCATTGCTCGAGAAAAAGGGCCACCAAACCCTAGCAATTAGTTGCCAGCAATTGCACAAGTGGTATATGGAATAGTCCAATAAGCCAGAGAGAGAACGGAGCACAGGTATCGCTATCAAATTCGCGTCAGATCATTTAGAGCACAGTGTTTCACGAGTGTGTCTTCGTGGTCACCTTTGAGGATTTATTCGATCTTTTCACGCTCAACGCTCTCGACGTCTCACTCATTCGATGCTGGACGCTGTAAGTGTATACAATCACAGTCTCCGTTCATGTCATACCGATAAATGTCATATATAATTTGTTGCTTTCATGTGTATATATATAGACACATGCTGACTAAAGCTAGATCATCCAAATCATCATCGGTTGGTTTCTTGGACCCACACTTGGTCGCCAAGTATATCATCGACGAGAATACACCCTTCGTCGAGTGGTACATTGCATCAGGATTGCTGGCTTACCGCCATAAGGAATATGTACTTATGCCCTACAATCAGAACAATCATTGGATTTTAATAGTAATTGTACCAAAATGGAACAAGATATATTACCTTGATTCCCTAAGTAAGAATAAAATGGACTTCACAGTTGTCAGCCAAGTAATCAATAGGTAAGTACATTTTCTCCATACATACCTATATTATACTCTTTCTTTCCTTCCGAATGATAAGGTTAACTTTTTCGAATCACGTAGGGCGTTCGCGTTGTACGTTGCAAAGGAAGGTGACTCGGCGCCAGGGGCCAAAGGCCTGACACATGCTCGAGATTTTAAGGTATTCGCTATTACACCTTAATTAATCCTATGCAACAGTTGGTAGTAATGCCTCTTAAATTAACACATTCTATTTTTTGCAGTGCCACCAGCAGCAGCCGGGCAACACATGTGGATTCTACGTTTGCCACCATATGGAACTACTTCACGATTCCTCGAGGATCACCAATTCCAAGGTTTGTCAATCTTCCCATAATTACTTCGTACTTATCACGTTATATGTATACGCACATTGATATTCCTATCGACAGGCTACATCCATCCCGTTAACTGCATTGAAATAGTGCGACCTTTCACGAATTCGAGCAGAGTTGGCGTACTTTTTGGTGGCTGGAGTCATAAACTCAAATGGAGAGTTCCACTGCGCCACAATGATTTTTTATTACTCTTATCACTCCGGAATCGAGGTCTCGCGAAAGGAACGTATCCATAATCAACGAACTTGTGAGCTGCACAAGCAATACTTGAATGGCAATCATGCACCATCCAAGTATAGCTTGTGCAGCCTGATAAGTTCGTTGATTATGGATCTGTTCCTTTCGCGAGACCTCGATTCTAGAGTGATAGAGTAATAAAAATGCAATGTTACTATCTAAGTGCAAATGCAATGTAGATCTTTTGTAATTGTGTATTTGTTAATGGATATTTTATTTCATTTCAATTAATTGATTTGCGAAATGGATGCTTTATGTTTGTGAAATTAAGTGCGATGTGAATTGGATGTTTTATGTTTGTGAAATGAATTGAGATGTGACTTGTATGTATACATATACATGTTGATCTGCTTGTTTCAGAGGGCATGGCTAGCATTTCCTGAGGCTAGCCAATAAACATGAATAGATTTAGGGGTACAAAAGAATATCACAGACGGTTTGTAACTAAAAACTGTCTGTGATATATCAATATCACGGACGGTTTTTAGTTAAAAACCGTCTGTGAAGTAAAAACCATATGTGGTATATCAATATAATAGACGGTTTTTAGTTACAAACCATTTGTGATTATCACCTATCGCAGACGGTTTTCACTTAAAAACCGTCTGTGATTATCAGCTATCACAGACGGTTTTTAGTTACAAACCGTCTGTGATATGTACACCACAGACAGTTCAAAAACCATCACAAATAATTCAAAAGAATAAGAAGAAAAACAAGAAAACACCTAAAAAACAAAATTAAAAAAGATAAAAACTAAGACTGCTTGACGCATGCAGCCTATCAGATTCTCTCGTCTTTTGCTCGTCGGTGGCATCGGAGAGATGAGAGGCCGCTTTAAGGCCATCGACCCATCCCCATCTTGACGCATCTCAGCTCTCCATGATCACATGAGCCCATAGCCACATAGGCCTCCCTGCTGCTTTCCCTTCGTCTCTCGTTGCACGCTGCGTGCATGGCATTAGCTTGCCCGCTTTGCTCGCTCGCTTTACCTTTACAATACTACCACACTTGCAAAGTCACAATTAAAGCGCCACGCCCTTGCCTTGCTTGAATCGTACTCCATGAATCTACATCTACTTAACTCTCTTCTCTTTTTTTTAGACCTACTTCCTCTGTCACAAATGTAGATTGTTATGGATTCCATGTGAAAACTTTTTACATTTTGACCATTAATATATGTTAACGTATATAGATTGACTGTATAAAAATAATACTATTGAATTTGTCTTATATAATATATGTGTTGTAGGGGTGGCCCCCACCTAAGCCCAGCAGGCCTGTTAGGAGGTTATAAAAACCAGAGTAACATGTGTAATGACTCAAATGCCCCTAAGGGGGATGTACGGATGTAAGGGCATAATTGTAAAAGTATACTCCATATGAATATATATATCAGGATGAGGGGAAGGGTGAAGAACAACACTCCCACCTCTCCACTACCATCTCTCTCTCTGTTTGGTCAGTAACCACAACAGCTGGCGCCGTCCGTGGGGAGGACAGGGACAAGCCTGAAGACCGAAGAAGAAGGATGGCACCGGAAAAAGCTTCATCAGCGGCGGCGACGGGAAGGAAGACGGCTGGGTCGGAGCGGCGCGTGAATACCGGGGCTTCGGCATCAGCCGTCGAAGGAGCTAGCGACGGCGTAGGCGTAATGGTCGTGGGCGTCGACGCCCGCGCTGCAACGATCGACCCCGCCAGCGCCGCTACATCGACATCCAACCCCGTCGCTGGCACTGCAACGACAGCCCCCGCCACCCTCGCCGGCAGCGCGGATCAGGTAGCCGGGGGTAGCCGCAATGAAGCATCCAGCAGATCTGGAGATCGTGGCGATGGTCCCTGCACCGACCCGTCCGCTGGGTGTTCCGGTGGCCCCGACAGCACCTGCGGTGGAAAGCGCCCTACTAGCAGCCCTCAACGCGTTCCAGCGGGAACTAGGGGACCTTCGCGGAGCCGTCCGAGATATGCAAGAGGCTCGGAGCCAGCAGGCCGCGCCAGTAATCGCGCCCGAGCCCACGCCGGAGAGGGCCGACAGTCGCGAAGCCCCCACGTCTAGCCGCGTGCCGCGGCGGCGCCTAGATCCGGAGTCCCCGCTTTCGGTGGGGCTGCAGCAGGCGGCATGGCCCGAAGACTTCACGCTTCCTAGCGTCATCGACTCGTACAAAGGCGACACGGACCCCCGTGAGTTCGTGCGCGTGTACGAAACCGCGGTCAAGGCCGCGGGCGGAGACGACACCACGAAGGCGAAGGGACTCCCCCTCGCGCTGCAAGGAGTGGCGCTCTCTTGGTTCTTTACCATAGAGCCGGGCTCCATCTACGCGTGGGAGCAGCTCCGCGACCGCCTTCACAACAACTTCCAAGGAAACTATGTCGAGCGAGTCGACGCGGACCAACTCTTTGCTGTGAAGCAAAGACCCTCGGAGAAGCTCCGGGGCTACTTCAAGCACTTCGCCAAGATTCGATGCCAAGTAAAAGACGTTAATGAAACCACCATCGCTAATGCAGCCATACAGGGCCTTCGTCTGGGCCCAATGGCCGAGTACCACGCGCGGAGGCCAATCAAGACAGTCGCCAAGCTCTTCAACAAAATGGACGAGTATGCGCGGGCGGAGGAGGATGCGCGAAGACGCAACATTACCGCCCTCGACCTCGACCATGAGGAGCGCCCCCCGCGCGAGGTGGGGGCGGGTGGTCCCTTCTCGAAGCAGGGCCGCAGCCGAGAGCCCCGAGGAGGCCCTCCCCAAGGCAGCGATACCGGGGTACAGGAAAGCTCTTCAAGGAGCAGGCATAAACCTCGGCGCCACCAGCACAGGTCACAGGCGGCCCACCATGTCCTCGACACCGAGAGCGCCCGCCAAGGACCCGACCCTGCCTCATGGAGGGGAGACCGGGGATCGGAAGGCGGACTTGGTTGCGGCGGCCAACCCCACGCAGAACAAGAGCTCCTACATTATGGTAAGTGGTGCGAGGTACACGGCTACGGTGATCATTACACAAGGGCATGCACCGCGGTTATGGAGCTGCGGAGGGTGACGGCCGGGTCTCGGGCTCTGCCTCCTCGGCCCCTCGCTGGAGCCCACGTGGGGCACCCAAGGGGTAGCACCCTGCGAGCCACCGCAGCGGAGGGCGCGCAGCATTGCACCGTCAGCATCATCACCGGAGGTTCCTCTTCAAGGGCCCCCGGGGAGCAGCCGCAATCGTGGATGCCGCCCTGCAACATCACCTTCGACTTGAACGACGCCAGGGGTGTGGAGTACCCTCACCAAGACCCTCTGGTCATCCAGGCCCTCATAGCACGCTGTGACGTCAGGCGCGTCCTTGTCGACGGGGGAAGCTCCGCGAATATCCTGTTTGCAGAGGCCCTCGACCATATGGGGATCCCCCGCAGCCGGCTAGAGCAGCCAGGAGCTCCACTTCAAGGCTTCGGAGGTCAACCGCTGCAGGCCCTGGGGCATGTGTCCCTTCCGGTCACTTTCCGTCAGGAGGGCAACAAGGGTAACATCCGGACCGAGCATGTCATCCTCGACGTCGTGGATATCCCACATCCTTACAACGCCATACTGGGGTGACCCACCATCAACTCTTTCGAGGCGATCCCACACTACGCGTTTTTGTGTGTGAAGCCCCCGGGCCCGGAGGGTGTTATCACCGTCTTTAGCGATCAGGACCTGGCCAGGCGTGCTGAGGTTGGCAGCCGAGTTCTGCATCGCCCGGTGCACGCCCTCTCCGACACGCTCGGCGATGGGACCTCCGCCCCCGGGTGGACGCCCAAGCCTCGGTCCGAGGGCGGAGTCAAGAAGGTGCTGCTCCAGGCGGAGGGACAGTTTGTGTCCATCGGCGAGGGGCTCCCCCCGGGGGTCGAACGAGATCTGCTCCGAGTGCTTCAGAACAACGTTGACATTTTCACATGGTCCCCGGAGGACATCAAGGGCGTAGACCGAGCGGTAATCGAGCATCGCTTGGCGGTCCGCCCCGACGCCAAGCCGGTCAAGCAAAGGCTTCGGCGTATGTCGATGGATCGGCAGCAGGTGGCCAAAACAGAGGTGGCGAAGCTTCTTCGGGCCGGGATCATTCGCGAGGTCCACCATCCAGAGTGGCTCGCTAACCCGGTACTAGTCAAAAAGGCCAGCGGGGCCTGGCGTATGTGCATCGACTTCACGGCGCTAAACAAGGCGTGCCCAAAGGACAATTACCCCTTGCCGCGCATCGATCAGCTGGTCGACGCCACCGCTGGGTGCGAACTAATGAGTTTCCTAGACGCCTATTCCGGCTACCACCAGGTATACATGGCTGAAGACGACGAGGAGAAGACCAGTTTCATCACACCACTTGGGACGTTCTGCTTCGTCAGAATGCCCTTTGGCTTGAAGAACGCAGGCGCTACCTTTACCCGCCTCGTCGCTATTGCCCTGGCCGCCCAGCTCGGGAGGAACGTCGAAGCTTACGTCGACGACATGGTGGTCAAAACCCGGTAGCTTGCTCTGCATGGCCGGGACCTCCAGGAGACCTTCGACAACTTCCGGAAGGCGGGCATCAAGCTCAACCCCGACAAATGTGTCTTCAGGGTGCAGGCGGGCAAACTCCTAGGTTTCCTCGTGTCCGGACGGGGAATCCAGGCGAACCCCGACAAAGTAGACGCCATCCTGGGTATGGAGCCGCCCAAGACAACGAGGGAGGTCCAGAGGCTGGCGGGCCGCATGGCAGCACTAAGCCGCTTTCTATCCAGGGCGGCGGAGCGGGGCCTGCCGTTCTTCAAGACAATCGTTGGGACGGCGATTGCGCGAAGGCCTTCGACGAGCTCAAGGAGCACCTGGCAAGCCTCCCCACTCTGGTCGCCCCAGCACCAGAGGCTCCCCTCCTGCTCTATCTGGCCGCGTCAGCCACCGCGGTCAGCGTCGTCCTCGTCTTAGAGGAAGGCGCCATGTAGCGGCCCGTATACTTTGTCTCTGAAGCCCTCCAAGGCGCCAAGACAAGATACACGGAGCTTGAGAAGCTCGCCTACACGCTGGTCATGGCCTCCAGGAAACTTCGGCATTATTTTCTGGCCCACCCGATCACAGTGCCTTCCTCATTCCCCCTGGCAGAGATGTTACACAACAAGGAGTCCACAGGGCGCATCGGCAAATGGGCTGCCGAGCTCGCTCCCTTTTCCTTGACATATGCCTCACGAACGGCAATAAAATCCCAAGTCCTTGCGGATTTTCTCGCCGAATGGACCCCGCCGGCCCAACCCGTCCAGACGCACGATGACCCCGTCTGGACGCTCACCATTGACGGAGCTTACGGCGTCACGGGCGCGGGCGTAGGTGCGGTGATCGTCACGCCCGAAGGACAGCGTCTGCTATACTCGGCGCGCCTTGCCTTCCCCGCTACCAACAACATGGCTGAGTACGAGGCGCTGCTCTTTGGCCTGACGAAGCTCAAGGCAGTCGGCGCGAGACAGGTGCTAGTCCGCACCGACTCGCGCTTGGTGGCTGGTCATGTGGACAAGTCATATCAAGCCAAGGACCCTGAGTTGGCCAAGTACCTCGCGGCCGTGAGAGCGAGGGAAAGGCACTTTTTGGGCGTCACTGTCAAGGCTATCCCCCGCGCAGAGAACGAGCAGGCCGACGCCCTCGCTAAGGCGGCTAGCCAGCAACTGCCCCTGATGGGGCGTTTTACGAAATATTATTGCAGGCGGCCATCGCGCAGGACAACCGGGACGCGGCACTTGTCCACCACATCGACCGGCCAGGTGACTGGCGAGAGCCCATCTTCAATTTCTTGCAAGGCATCACCGAGCCGGAGAACCCCGCCGAGCTCCGGCGTTTGCAGCACCGCGCAAGATCCTTCCAGGTGTTCGAAGGGCTACTCTACAAGAGAGGGGTTTGCGCACCGCTCCTGCGCTGCCTCTCGAATGAGGGAGGAAAGGAGCTCCTTGCGGAGATCCACGCGGGCGCGTGCGGGTCCCACCTGGCACCGAGGTCGTTAGTCGGCAAGGCGTTCATGCAAGGCTTCTACTGGCCAACTGCCATCACCGACGCCCAGGACCTCGTCCGTCGGTGCCAAGGGTGCTAGTGGATGGCACGCATCGTCCGCAGGCCCCCGACGAGCCTCAACCCCATTCCTCCGGTGTGGCCACTGGCACGCTGGGGCGTCGACATAGTAGGACCACTGGCCCGAGCTCCAGGGGACCTGCGGTTCGTGGTAGTTGCGCTGGAGTATTTCTCCAGATGGCCGGAAGCAGTCGCCCTGGCTAAAGTAACCTCTGCGGCCATACAGCGCTTCCTCTGGCAAAACATCATATGTCGCTTCAGCGTGCCCCGGGAGCTCACGGTCGACAACGACCTGCAGTTCGACGCCACCCTTTTCAAAGAATATTGTGACAGCATGGGCATCACCCTTCGATTCGCCTTGGTAGGGCATCCCCAGTCCAACGGGGCGGTCGAACGGGCGAATGGCGCCATCTGCGCTGCCATCAAAAAGCGCCTGGTCGGGTTGCCGAAGGGCAAGTGGCCAAGCGAGCTTCACAGTGTTCTTTGGTCGCTTCGCACAACGGTAACGCGTCCAACGGGATTCACGCCGTTCAAGCTCCTTTTCTGTGATGAAGCAGTAACGCCAGAGGAAATCAAGGCTGGCTCGCGGAGGGTCCTCGTCGAAGCACCCGAAGAGGAGCGCCGTGTGTCCTTGGACCTCCTCGACGGGCTACGGGCAGATGCGGCCCACCATGTCGAGAAGTATGCGCGGCAGACAATGCGTACTCGGGACCGCTCTATATGCCCGCGTGGATTCAAGCCTGGGGATCTCGTTCTCAGAGTGGCGCTCCAGGCGGAGACCGCTGGCAAGCTGGAGTCCAAGTGGGAAGGCCCGTACATCGTAATGGAAGCATTGCCGAAGGGGGCGTACCGCCTCGCCACGCTCGAAGGACAAGCCCTCCAACACACATGGAATGCGGACAGGTTGCGGCGATACTACGCCTAGAAGCAGGACGACAAGCGTAGAGCCACCAGCCCCTTGTTGTACAATGCTCGCCCGCGCAAACGGGAGGTCAATAAAGATTGCTGTTCCCAGAGCATTGTCTGTCCGCGCTGCGCAGAACAAAGTCCACAGACTCTAAATAAGACGTAGCGTCGAGGTTCGCCTCCACACGCGCCAGTCCACGGACTCTAAATAAGATGTAGCGTCGAGGTCCGCCTCCGCACGCGCGAGTCTCCGGACTATAAATGAAGTCGTAGCGTCGAGGTTCGCCTCCGCACGCGCCAGTCCACGGACTCTAAATAAGACGTAGCGTCGAGGTCCGCCTCCGCACGCGCGAGTCTCCGGACTATAAAGGAAGTCGTAGCGTCGAGGTTCACCTCCGCACGCGCCAGTCCACGGACTCTAAATAAGACGTAGCGTCGAGGTCCGCCTCCGCACGCGCGAGTCTCCGGACTATAAAGGAAGTCGTAGCGTCGAGGTTCGCCTCCGCACGCGCCAGTCACGGACTCTAAATAAGACGCAACGGGGGGACGCCCTCGCGCGCACCAGTCTACGGACTCTAAATGAAGTCGTAGCGTCGAGGTTCGCCTCCGCACGCGCCAGTCCACGGACTCTAAATAAGACGTAGCGTCGAGGTCGGCCTCCGCACGCGTGAGTCTCCGGACTATAAAGGAAGTCGTAGCGTCGAGGTTCTCCTCCGCACGCGCCAGTCCACGGACTCTAAATAAGACGTAGCGTCGAGGTCCGCCTCCGCACGCGCGAGTCTCCGGACTATAAAGGAAGTCGTAGCGTCGAGGTTCGCCTCCGCACGCGCCAGTCCATGGACTCTAAATAAGACGTAGCGTTGAGGTCCGCCTCCGCACGCGCGAGTCTTCGGACTATAAAGGAAGTCGTAGCGTCAAGGTCCACCTCCGCAGGCGCCAGTCTACGGACTCTAAACACGACACAGCGGGGGACACCCTCGCGCCCGCCAAAAGGCGAAGGTCTTCCCCTCGAGCTCGGCGGCAGGTAACACCAAGAATAAAGTGCTACTTGGTTTCATTGCAAAAGCAATGGGGGTTACATGGTTACAAGCATGAGAACCAATACATCATCCCCCCGCCCTACCTGACCAACAGCTCAGTCTTGGCGCGGTGCGGACAAACCCGTGCCGACGTCGTCGTGGTGTTGGAGGACTCCTTCGAGCCACCGGAGGAGGTCCCCCTCCCCATGCAGCGTCTGCTGCACGGCGACCCTCGCTGCATCTTCCCCGAAGCGGCCCCAGATCCGTTGGTGGAAGTTCTGCAGGCTAGGCCCGATGGAGCGAATGGCGTCCGACATAACCTCTGGTCGGCCGGGAAAATCCAGTTGAGGATTCGCCAGCTCATGGGTATGTCTACACCCACGAGTGTGAAGCATGGCGAGGGCGAAGCACGCACCAAGATAGCCGCAGTGCTCGCCAAAGGTTCTGGCGCCACGAAGAGCAACGCCTGCCCCCTCCTCGATCAACTCGAGCGTCTCCGACAGGTCCTCCGGCCCGTGCATCGTGTCCGGCACTCTGACGCACAGATCTCGGAGGGCCTGGTTCAGAGACTCCATGGCCCGCCACGCCGACGTGGACGCATTTTCCAAGACGCGGCTATTCCTTGCAGCAGACTCCGCCAGCTGGGCTTTCTCCCCTTCTAGGACGGCGATCTGCTGCAGGAAGGCGGCGCGCTCCTCAGCCGCGGCGCACTTGGCTTCCGTGGCCTCGAGTTGCGCGGCCGCCATGGCGCCCTCCAGCGCGCGAAGCTCTTCATCCTTCGCCGCGAGAGCATTGTTTGCTTCGCGAAGGCTGGCTTCCAGAACCCTCCGCTCCCGAACACGGGCCTCGTCAAAGGCCCGGCTGAGGGCAAGCGTCTGGCAAAAACAACAAGTCAGCAGGCGCCCGGAAGTACCCTAGAAACCGAAGCACACATGTTTACCCTCATCTCGGAGGCCTGCAACGCGAGTGCTAGCAGTTCCCCCTCGCATGACGACAACGCCTCTCGGTCAAGGCCGTTGTCGGCACGCTCCACGGCTGCGGTGAGGACGCGAAGTATCTCCAGGCGCGGGAGGAAGTCCGAGCGACCAAACCCCGGCCCCAACGCACGAAGATTTACCGGGGCCTCGGCCACGTCAGCAGCAACGGACACCTGCGGGGCATCCCGCACACGGCTTTGGACTTCGCGCATACCTCCGTTGCTCGATCCTTCGCCACGTCCGGGAGACTTCGTCTCGCCTGATGTTGGTAGAATGAGCGAGCAGATCGGAGAGAGTCTCGCGAAGTCATATGAAGAAAGGGACTCACGCCTACCTCCTACGCCTCCCGGCGCGGTAGGAAGTGGTGCCGGTTCGACCGCCAAGTGGGATGCGGGCACCTCGGTGGTCGGCGAGGAGGTCCTCTCGGCCACGCCAGACGCTGTAATCCCGCGACAAGGCCCGCAACGTCATATCGACCCCTCGCTGGCGGCGGGGACTGAGTCCGAGGGCGTTTCGCCTGCGGCGGCACAAGCGATTCCTCCGCGGCAACACCAGCTGCGGTTCCCGTCGCCCCCACGGCTTCCTCCGTAGGGGGCGCGCCTTCGCCGGCTGCTGCGGTTGATAACGCACCATCAACCGTGGTTTTCTCACCGGGAACGGTGCTCCCCCCCGGGTTGGCGAGTTCCGGCTCAACAGTGCCCGCAAGCACGGGTTCGTTGGCGTCGGCAGATGGTGCAGGGGGATTCGAGATGGCGCGCTCCTCCGAAACAGTGTGGCCGGGCCCACCGCCGGTCGCACGCCCCGTCTCAGCTGTGCCAGCCGTCGAGGGGCCTGCTGGGTCGCATACGGCAGCCGGGGAGCGGGCCCGGCCTCGCGAAGGTAACACCCCCGCAGGGCTATCACCGTCCTGAGCGCCCGGAGTCCCGGCGGGAAGCTCCCCCGGCACCACTCGCTCGGGCACAGTAATGCCCATAGCCTCGCATGTGCGGTTTACCCGCCCTTGCTTAGCCGCCTTGACTGCGGCCTCGCGAGCCTGGTGCTCCTCAAGCGTGTACGGGCCGAGGAGCGCTGCGACCGCGCGCTCCGCGTCTTCTAGCCGAGCCACTGCGCACAACATCACATCAGTCAGGCGGAGGCCAAACAGATACAATAGCGTGCGTAAAACGCGCTGGGCGACCTACAAGGAGCGGAAGGCGGAAGCAGGCGAGATACGGATGGGCTGAACCCGTCCTCGCGAGGGCCATCCTGTTCAACATACTTCCCCCGGGAGGAGAGGGGTGCCACCCCATACATTGTGAATTCCTCGGCTAGGTCGCGCAGGCTCATTCGACGGGCGACACCGACGAGACTCTGTAGCTTTTGCGTGTCGTCAATCTCCGCCTTCAGACTCGGCGTACTGTTAAACGAGATCGGCCCACCCCGGCATTGCATTCCGCTCTTGTCGGTCACGGTGTAGTAGAACCACTGCCGGGTCCAGCCGGACTCCCATTGTCTCGGCGAGGCTGGCGCGGGGAACAACGTCGCGCACGACGCCCGTAGCACGAAGTCCACACCACCGAAGTTGGGCACCGCCCCTTCAACTTTTCTGGGTCGGCAGCGTGCGTCGTGCAGTGTGGCGAATAAGCCCGCGCCGGGACGCCGCCCCTCTGTCCGCATCGCCCACGTGAAGACAGCTAGGCGGAGTATTGCGTGGGGCGTCAGTTGGGCTAGCTCTAACTTGTAGGCCCACAGGACTTCGCCCACGAACAACGTGGAGGGCATTCGAAGGCCAGCGTCGAAGAACGCAACAAAAACAATCGCCTCCATTGCCCGGGGCTTCGGCTTCGTCTCGTCCCGACGGGGTAGGCGAGCCCCATCGTGGTCCTCGATCTTCCTCTCCTGCACAAGTCGCTGCAGCGTCCCTTCGGTCACGCGGCTCCTCCCCAACACACGGGAACAGCGGCCCCCCGAGTGCTCCATGGCGTCCCACCACTTGTTGGCGCGCGAGCCCCCCCCCCCCCCCCCCCCCCCCGCGGCACCAGCTCGTATCCCCGGAAGGATGGGACACCCCGCCCTGGCTAGGCAAGGAACCGCTGCGGGGATGGTGGGAGGCGTCGTCATGGCTAGCCATCGCTCTTCGCAATCAGGGAATAAGAAGCAGGAAAAGGAGCAACTGGCGTTGCAATTAGCATGGGCGGAAGCAAAGCGGCAGATCGAAAAACAAAAAGGGTGCCTCCACCTCAACACTGGCACCTTATAAAGGCCGCTCGCCTCTCATGTGGCTTGAAGCGCAGACAGATTAAACTTGCAGCGATTCGGCTGCCTACGATTTGGAAAGAAGAACCGCCAGGGCTTAGAGGGTCGTGCCCGGTAGGTGACCAAACAGCGCACAACGCCCCCACGCCCTCAACACGCGTCCAACTTCCCTGGGGAAGAGGCGAACGGCCGCGGTCACGCAACCGCTCACATCCCACGACGCACCAGTCGCGAGTCGCCGCGTGTCCCACACACCGGATGGCAGACTGCACGACGCGACAGCCTGACCTCTGCCAGGCCAGGCGTCGGCGTGATTCCAGCCGCCATTAAAAGCGCACTACCAGACTGCAAGGCCACAACAGCCTCCAATCTTAGCGCGAGGGCGGAGCGCGCGCGCCTCGGCTTCGACTAGGCGCCAGCCTCTGCTGCCATCCGTTCGAAGGGTAGGGGACGGAGCGCGCGCGCATCTACTTCGACTAGGCGCCAGCCTCCGCTGCCACCTGTTCGAAGGGTAGGAGACGGAGTGCGCACGCGTCTACTTCGACTAGGCGCCAGCTTCCGCTGCCACCCGTTCGAAGGGTAGGAGATGGAGTGCGCGCGCGTCTACTTCGACTAGGCGCCAGCTTCCGCTGCCACCCGTTCGAAGGGTAGGGGACGGAGCGCGCGCGCCTCGGCTTCGACTAGGCGCCAGCCTCCGCCGCCACCCGTTCGAAGGGTAGGGGACGGAGCGCGCGCGCGTCTCCTTCGACTAGGCGCCAGCCTCCGCTGCCACCCGTTCGAAGGGTAGGGGACGGAGTGCGCGCGCGTCTAATTCGACTAGGCGCTAGCTTCCGCTGCCACCCGTTCGAAAGGTAGGGGACGGAGCGCGTGCGCCTCGGCTTCGACTAGGCGCCAGCCTCCGCTGCCACCCGTTCGAAGGGTAGGGGACGGAGCGCGCGCGCGTCTACTTCGACTAGGCGCCAGCCTACGCCGCCACCCGTTCGAAGGGTAGGGGACGGAGCGCGCGCGCGTCTACTTCGACTAGGGGCCAGCCTCCGCTGCCACCCGTTCGAAGGGTTGGGGACGGAGTGCGCGCGCGTCTACTTCGACTAGGTGCCAGCCTCCGCTGCCACCCGTTCGAAGGGTAGGGGACAGAGCGCGCGCGCGTCTACTTCGACTAGGCGCTAGCCTCCGCTGCCATCTGTTCGAAGGATAGGGGACGGAGCACGCGCGCATCTGCTTCCAATAAGGCGCCAGCTCCGCTGTACTTCGACATCACCTTCCATCCCACACCTCGAGCTCCCCAACCGCAAGCTTGGAGAAATTCACAGGCTGCAGGGGACGGAGGGAGCCAAAGGACTCGACGACATGGCTTCGGCCATTTGAAGCCCTTCACCATGAGAGGCTCCTGTTGTAGGGGTGGCCCCCACCTAAGCCCAGCAGGCCTGTTAGGAGGTTATAAGAACCAGAGTAACATGTGTAATGACTCAAATGCCCCTAAGGGGGATGTACGGATGTAAGGGCATAATTGTAAAAGTATACTCCATATGAATATATATATCAGGATGAGGGGGAGGGTGAAGAACAACACTCCCACCTCTCCACTACCATCTCTCTCTCTGTTTGGTCAGTAACCACAACACCTGTGTTAGGAAGGGTTTCGGGTTCCTTGAAAATTAGTGGGCCAAAAGTCTAGTTGAGGTAAAAAAAGGCCCAAGCCTAGTTGGAGTTGGATTAGGATTTTAAGGCCTTGTTGGAGTTGGATTAGGATTTTAAGGCCTAGTTGGAGTTGGATTAGGATTTTAAGGCCTTGTTGGAGTTGAATTAGGATTTTAAGGCCTAGTTGGAGTTGGATTAGGATTTTTAAGGCCTAGTTGGAGTTGGGCTGTGTGAGTATATATATGCATGCGGCGGCAAGGTAAGAGTTGGTACCGAGCAGCCGTGGAAGAAAAATATATATACGGCTTTTGGGGTGACCGAATGTTTTCTTTGGCACGGCATCTCTTTGATCACGAAGCGCACGACATTGTTCGGCCATCGGTCAGGCAAACGATCTCAGATTTTGTTTAGTTGCACAATTAGGGCTTAATTTATTTTCGTCACTATCTGCATCTGCGATCCTGTTTATTTTATATCTCAAGTTCTAGATCTCCGATTGACGTAATTCCAGTTGGGTTAGTTCAATAACTCTCTCTAGTTTATTCTGAAAAGGTTTGAGGTTAATCGGAGTTACGGATTTTTATCGAGATCAGTTTTAGTAAGGATACAGTGTTTTGTCCAGAACTTTAAACAAGGCTTAAATAGGTTTTGGGTTAAAAGGGGAGTATTAAAATTTATTTTAATTGGAGTAGCTAATTTTGTATCGTTATGTAGGAGCCTACGAAGTGCAAGCTCCAAGTGAGATATGCCTCCGTTGCCTTTTGCGCTGCTTGGGGCATGGCATATCCGTCTACTCAAGGGGTCATGCTGCACCATCAAGCTTTAAGGACAGGCTTCGGAAAAGTGTCAGTAGATGGTGTACACGCCAATTTCGAGGTCGTCCCGCTACCGAAGCCCACCAACAACGAGCTCGTGACTCTAGGGCAAGCCATTGGATCCTTCATCCAGTGGCCCAAAAGCGATATCTGCCTGGAGGCTTCTTCACCGGTGGCAGATCAGCTACGTGCACTGGTGCCATCTCCACAAGGGCAACCTGAACCAGATCAGCTACCTGCATTGGTTTCATGTTCACGGGCACTATTCCCGGTGCAGCAACTTCCACCAATGCAACTTCCACCATCGGTGCTACCTATAAAGTTGACCAACAGCCGAGGTAGTAAGGGCAAAGCAAAGAAGACCAATGATGATATCCCATACCTGCCATTGGCCCGCAAATTCGTGCTTGGCGAGCCATTGCTCGAGAAAAAGGGCCTCCAAACCCTAGCAATTAGTTGCCAGCATTTGCACAAGTGGTATATGGAATAGTCCAATAAGCCAGAGAGAGAACGGAGCACAGGTATCGCTATCAAATTTGCGTCAGATCATTTAGAGCACAGTGTTTCACGAGTGTGTCTTCGTGGTCACCTTTGAGGATTTATTCGATCTTTTGACGCTCAACGCTCTCGACGTCTCACTCATTCGATGCTGGACGCTGTAAGTGTATACAATCACAGTCTCCGTTCATGTCATACCGATAAATGTCATATATAATTTGTTGCTTTCATGCGTATATATATAGACACATGCTAACTAAAGCTAGATCATCCAAATCATCATCGGTTGGTTTCTTGGACCCACACTTGGTCGCCAAGTATATCATCGACGAGAATACACCCTTCGTCGAGTGGTACATTGCATCAGGATTGCTGGCTTACCGCCATAAGGAATATGTACTTATGCCCTACAATCAGAACAATCATTGGATTTTAATAGTAATTGTACCAAAATGGAACAAGATATATTACCTTGATTCCCTAAGTAAGAATAAAATGGACTTCACAGTTGTCAGCCAAGTAATCAATAGGTAAGTACATTTTCTCCATACATACCTATATTATACTCTTTCTTTCCTTCCGAATGATAAGGTTAACTTTTTCGAATCACGTAGGGCGTTCGCGTTGTACGTTGCAAAGGAAGGTGACTCGGCGCCAGGGGCCAAAGGCCTGACACATGCTCGAGATTTTAAGGTATGCGCTATTACACCTTAATTAATCCTATGCAACAGTTGGTAGTAATGCCTCTTGAATTAACACATTCTATTTTTTGCAGTGCCACCAGCAGCAGCCGGGCAACACATATGGATTCTACGTTTGCCACCATATGGAACTACTTCACGATTCCTCGAGGATCACCAATTCCAAGGTTTGTCAATCTTCCCATAATTACTTCGTACTTATCACGTTATATGTATACGCACATTGATATTCCTATCGACAGGCTACATCCATCCCGTTAACTGCATTGAAACAGTGCGACCTTTCACGAATTCGAGCAGAGTTGGCGTACTTTTTGGTGGCTGGAGTCATAAGCTCAAATGGAGAGTTCCACTGCGCACAATGATTTTTTATTACTCTTATCACTCCGGAATCGAGGTCTCGCGAAAGGAACGTATCTATAATCAACGAACTTGTGAGCTGCACAAGCAATACTTGAATGGCAATCATGCACCATCCAAGTATAGCTTGTGCAGCCTGATAAGTTCGTTGATTATGGATCTGTTCCTTTCACGAGACCTCGATTCTAGAGTGATAGAGTAACTATCTAAGTGCAAATGCAATGTAGATCTTTTGTAATTGTGTATTTGTTAATGGATATTTTATTTCATTTCAATTAATTGATTTGCGAAATGGATGCTTTATGTTTGTGAAATTAAGTGCGATGTGAATTGGATGTTTTATGTTTGTGAAATGAATTGAGATGTGAATTGTATGTATACATATACATGTTGATCTGCTTGTTTCAGAGGGCATGGCTAGCATTTCCTGAGGCTAGCCAATAAACATGAATAGATTTAGGGGTACAAAAGAATATCACAGACGGTTTGTAACTAAAAATTATCTGTGATATATCAATATCACAGACGGTTTTTAGTTAAAAACCGTCTGTGAAGTAAAAACCATCTGTGCTATATCAATATAATAGACGGTTTTTAGTTACAAACCATTTGTGATTATCACCTATCACAGACGGTTTTTACTTAAAAACCGTCTGTGATTATCAGCTATCACAGACGGTTTTTAGTTACAAACCGTCTGTGATTATCAGCTATCACAGACGGTTTTTAGTTACAAACCGTCTGTGATATGTACACCACAGACAAGATTCATCATCAGGAATTAAAACTCTAAGTCTTGCAATTTCAGAATTTTGAGATTCAATCAAAGTATCGTATTTCTTAATCTTTTTATCTTTCTTTTCTAGCAAAGTACCAAATTTAGTAACAGCTTTAGCTAAATCATCATAAGAAGGTTCTACCTCATTGTAGTTGTCGCTGTCAAGATCATAATTGTGGTGAAGCTTTTGCTACTTGCCATTAGACACAACCCAGTTAAATCTTTTTTTGCCTTTGGGAGTATCATCCTCGCTGTCCGTGTCCACATCACTCAAATTAATTTGCCCAAGAGTGGCAAGAACACGATGCACCACCTTGCGATTCATATAGCCCTTCTTTTTATTCTTCCTTTTTTCTTTCTCCATCTCTTCTTCCTTCTCATTCTCTTCCCTTGCAAATCTTACTAGAAACTTTGGACATTTGAGACGAATATGATTGAGATAACCACACTCATAGCACCTTTGAGGACCAAAATTTTCTCTCTTTCTTGATCTCACGTTCTGCAAAGCTCTTGTGAAGCGTGTAAAGAGGAGTGCCAAATCATCTTCTGGGAGTTGCTCTAGCTGTTCATCAGTTAGTGAAGACAAAGAAGACAAAATATAGCTAGTAGAAGAATTATCACAATTAGACTTACTAGATTGTGAAGCTAAAGCAATTGATCTATTACTATTATATTTTCTAGCAAAAACATCTAATTCATGAGTTTTAAATTTAGAATAAAGTACATCTAATGTAAGTGTACTCATGACAGTAGATTCTCTAATGGATGTAACTTTCATCTCCCATATAGACATATCTAATGCTCCAAGTAATTGACGTGCATTTTCAGCATCAGTATAAGTAACATTAACAGCACGTAGGTTACTAAGAATTTTATTAAAGCGGGCAAAAAGATCATCCATTGATTCAGCAGGTTTTATCTCAAAACGCATGTAATCCTTTTTGTACATATCTTGACGTACCTCTTTAATAGTAGATGAACCCTCATGATAATCACATAGTTCTTTCCATACCTCATATGCGGATTTAAGATGCACAACACGATCAAAATCACTCCTTCCTAGTCCTTGAATTATCAAGTTCCTTGCTATGCTATTTGCCTCCACTTGTGCTATATTTGCTACTGTCACAGTATCGTTTTCGGGCACTTGATAAGGCTTGTAGACCTTCTCCCATATTGCAAAGCTTTGAGCATGAGTATATGCCTCCATCTTCGCTTTCCAATACTGAAAATCAAAACCATCGAAAACACAAGGTTTTATGGAATACCTATCCATCGGCATGCTTTCTAATCATCGGTTAAGATCAATTAGAAAAAATAAATCTGCTATGATACCACTTGTAGGATCGTTGATAGCAATCAGAGGGGGGGTGAATGATTGCAAGACACAGCGAAAACTCTTTTTTTAATTTTAAATTTTCTACCTTTTTAATTGTATAATCTGCAAAAACCAGAAATAACAAACTGATTTTACTGTAGCAAAATACTGTAGCTTACTGTAGCAAATTACTGCATCATGGTACTGTAGCAACACTGTAGCGACTAGATAACATTGCGATCGAACAGAATAATGACGATTTTCTTCCAATCTAGGTATTGATTTTTAATTCAAACTAATTCATGTATGTAAGCAACAAAAATACCTAGACATATATCAATACATGGAGAATCTATAGGAATCAAAAAACCAAGAAAAAGGATAATAGATGCGAATTTAAAAACTCACAAACTTTATTAAAAATTTGCTTGTACTGTTCACGTCGAGATCCATCGGCGCAATTCTGAACTCAATGCATGCATCGTCCTTTTCCTTTTCCCATTCAAACGCCGCCGCTCTATTTTCTCGTCTTCGTTTTTTTCGGATGCACTGCCCCTAAAACACCTCTTTAACTCTACTTAAAATCCTAATCCAACTCCAACTAGGCCTTAAAATCCTAATCCAACTCCAACTAGGCATGGGCCTTTTTACCTCAACTAGACTTTTGGCCCACTAATTTTCAAGGGACCCGAAACCATTCCTAACACGGGTTTTTCACACTCTCGACTTTTCTAACGCGTCACGTGTCGAAGCCTCGAGGACCGCACCTCCCGTAGCTTCTGCACGTATCATCCACCTTTGATCTCCATACGCCCAAGCATGAGCCCGATCATCTCGTGACCTCCTTGACCGTCTGAACCTCGAATCTCCCCATCCTAGTTCCGGTCCACCTCATCACCGACAATGATCGCCTCTATGCTCAACCTGCACATGCAAAGACCAAAAAAATATTTTTCTGACACAAGTTCGCCCCAACTTGACCAACATTAGTTCACACACGCACCACACACCTCGCATAACATCGCTAAACAAAATCACCAATTATTCATCATAACAATTTAACCATTGTCAATTATTCATCACCAAAATATCCTAAACCTAGCCACATGGTCTAACACTTATAAAAGAGAATTGAAACATTATGAATTCTTTATGTTCCTTGTGGTAGAAAGTGAAAAAGAGGTTGTAGAGGATTTTAATGTCTATATATTCATTTTTAAGGTTTTATCGGATATCTATATTGCTGATTTATTGGATAAATTCCAGATATCATATATCAAATGTGAATATAGAGCGGATATTGCCCTTCACACAGCCTAACCCAAATCCCATGAAAATCTCTGAATGCAAATATGGATATACCAAGTATGAATTGTACCTAAAAAATGACAAGCCACACATTCCATATGATATCAGATCCGGCGGATATTGTCCACTCCGTTTGCGCACATAATTCAATGCAATACTTTAACCATTATATTGTATAATAGATATTAAAATAAATAAGTAAAATTACAATACTATGAGAATATTGTCAATGACAAATCTAAAATTATAATTTTTTATGTATCCGATCTACATACTTATACATGCTAGTATTGTCAATGATTTAGTAGTTGATCTTACAAAGTAATGCAGGGAGGCTACAATCGAGACTACACAAAAGGAGACAGGATATTTTTATTGCCTTGAATGTATTACTGGGGGTGCTCAATGATCATGAAGAACAAAGTAATGCAAGGAGGCTACAATCATGAAGTCTACACATTCTCTATTTACTATTAGACTTTCTAACCATTGCTGGATTAGCTAACCACTCTGGGTGGTCAACTTCTCTAATAAACCTATTCTAGAGTTGCTTCAATCGGATTATCTCTCTCCTTAGGGGTTAAGTGTCATAGCTTCTATTTAATTGGTTTCTTATCAGGTCGAAGAGCTAGCTTGTCAGACGCTTGCCACAAGAATACATCTATGTTGCCTAGAGAAGGGAGATAAACCTGAGTTCCTATTTGGGGCAGAAGCTGGCCTGATCTGAATAATCTTGTCTGGAACATTCAGATCGAGTGAAACTTTGACGTCGTCATTCGTCTATGGTGCAACTTTTGGCTTCGAGTGCTTAGCTGAATGCTGGACATTGTTGGCATCTCAGATAGGTAACTAGTCCACAAACTTGAGGTACCTTGTCAGGATCTGAATATGCAAATCTAGATCATCTGTATAAACTGAACTAGTCTAGGATCATGCTAGTGCACACAGTGGCAATATTGATATAATATCATCCACACACACGAATGATTAAGAAAATTACTAATATTATTTTATTTAACTCAGCATGATCTTAGGATCAGAATTTACATTTATTGTGCCTCACTGGCTTAACACTAAGGAATAAACTTAAAGCAGAAATCCAAAAGATAACTCTAGTAGAAAATAACACATCTCAAGCCACAGGCAATTGATTGGGGTTGCCTGACCTAGCACTTCACCTCTTTCGCAGTACTCTTCCTTAAAAAGCGATGAAGATTCCACTCCTTCAACAACTAAGTTGTGTTGATAGTAATGGTGAGCACATAAAACACTCAATAAGTTGTGTAGGCAAAATATAATATATAGATGCATGGCTTGAATAAAGGAAATGGCTAACTTAGCTTGTTTTCAAGAAAGATAAATTCAAATTGTAAATACAATAAATAGATCAAAAGCATAATTTGAATGAAACAAGTAACAAGCTAACAAGCTTCCACATAGCTCATCCATCAATTTCACATTACTTTTCTTCCTAGATATGATCAACTCTGTAGAGCTTGATTTATCCTGTCTCCAAGTTATACGCTTCCTTAGGCATGTGACTAAGATAATAATAACAAAGCTTTTTAGAAACTTCTCCCTAGTACTAACCCCTCCCGTCAACCTTAAACCTAGTAAACACAACACATGCAAGCAGGCCAAGAGCTTAACATTAGATTTGTAAACAAATCTCCATCCATAAGATGTAACCTAATGAATGTGATCACACCTTATAGCCTGGCACTAAGCTTAACCTACCACCTGAGGAGTCAATACCAAAACTCAGTAACTTACTGAGCTAGGTCTGCCCCATACCAAATTTGTGGTTGTATGATTATAGCTCAACTCAATGGCATACAAAATTAAGTCTTTAACTGACTAGGGCGATACTACCTCCATTAGCTAACTATTCCACAATTCTTCAGCTTCCACAAACCACAAGCACACAGGTCTTTCAATCACCCTTGATATTAAAACGCAACACATGCGATCAATGATAACATATAGTGCACAAAGTTATTTACAATGTGATTCTATATTTCATTAATCAAATTTAATTTGATTCAAAAACAATGTTCCATAGTTCCTAGCATGTCTAAGCAATCTAACCAACCCACGTTGGTGACAAATTAATGACCAACTAATAATAACCATCCTAGGGTGACAAAGGATCATGGTATACAAATGACAAGGTGGATAAATAGCAATAGTGACAATAACTACCTCCTAGGGTATTTTTAATAAAAAGCAATGTAATAATTTAAATGCAATATAATTTTATTAAAACTGGGTTTAACATGATCAAGGTTGCACAACTTATCTTCGATGAAGTCTTGATCTAAGATTATTTCTTCTCCTTGCTCAACGAACAATTTTGATGCGTCGAAGTCTACTCGCACGAAAATAAAAATCCAAATAAAAACAAAGAACAAAGAACAAAAATCCAAAAATTAAATAAAATTCATCATAAAATACATCTTGATTTTAGATAAATTTAGAGACTTCAATCAATCAGAGTTTGCATGAGTGAGAACAAGCTCTTGGAATTGAATTGACTGAGAAAATCAAGAAAAAGAAAAGGGAGAAATAATTGAGACATGGCCCACGGGAATATTCCAGAATTTTTTCTTTTAGAAATTCCCAAAATATACAACAGAGCTGACAAATGGGACCCACATATCATAGACATGGCCCACGGTGAACTTGTTCCACTGAACCAGTCTAGGCTAGGCTGTTGTGGCAAACACATGGTTGACATGTAGGCTAAAAGCAATGATATGGCACCTATGTGGAAGTGACATGGCTGACATGGACCAGATCGACGGTCACTGTGGTCATCTTTGGTGATGAAGACCGGCAATGATCGGTGGGTCAGCATGGTCAGGTCTAGCATCCTCACATTACAGTGAAGCAATATATCGGCTCCGATCTAGTCAAAGGGCATGACACGGCGGTTGATGGTGCTACCTGGGCGATAGTGGATTCTGGTAAGGAGACCTCAGTCAGGTCAGCAATGCACGCAAAAGTGTTTCTGGGAGCAACGTGACACTACACTACATGGGCACGGGGACCCATGGTCAATAGATTTTACCTACAGTGAGCTTTGGTGGCAAAACAGATTGACTATACGACGACATTGTCTTCCAGGGGTTCCTCGCTGTGAAAACCAACAAAACTAATTAATATAAAGAACACCGTTAAGAAGTGATTCATACATCAATGGGAACAATTATATTAAAATAGAATGATTAACAAATTGAAACATTTAACATTGAAATAAAATGAGAATTTATTAGAATCAGAAGTCTAAATTACAGAAAAACTTAATTACAATAACGAGTTCCACAACCCTACCACATATAAGTCCAATGTACATAATTTCAATTTCAGCTTTACAAAAGAACAAATATTACAAACTTCAAATTGATCTCATTCAAATATATTTACATCAGAAATTCATATAACTTCTTGACTCCACATCTTCACAACCAGTCAAACAAATCGAATACCTATACAATCATATTTGCTAAAACCAAACATAAATCTAAATGGGAATTAAATATTAAATTTTCGTCAGGACCCAAATTTTAAATAATATTGCACAAGGGCAAATCACGCATCAAGATACCAGGATTGTTCGGGACCAGTCGGCACCATCTCGCGTATTGGGTTTTCATCATTCGGCAGCAAAACTTACCTTCCTTACCTTTTTACCTTTATAAACTCCTGGATGAGTCCCTCCATGCACAAGCCATGTATCAGCCACCAATCGGCATAGAAGCAAGCCTATGCCATACATCAAACTAGCAAGGGCTAGCAGAGAAAGCCATTAAGACCATCAACAAGAGAACAAGATTGCTGATTGAGCACACCGAATGCAAGAGAGGTCGTCGACGGCGATGCAGTGAGTCAGAGCTTGAATTGGTGGTTCTGAAGGACACTAGGGAGTGGTATGAGGCTATTAGTAGTGGCAGGGAAGCCTTAAAAGCAATGAATGGTGGTGGCTATTCGGGTCCATTGAAAATTAGTGGGCCAAAAGTCCAGATGAGGTAAAAAAAGGCCTAGACCCAGTTGGACTAGTTGTATTAGGGTTTTGAGTAGAGATTGAATAGGTGTTTGAGGATGCTGCATATATATGCGAACGTCGGCCGTATCGATCAGTGAGAGCGAATAAAAAAGAAGAAAAAGTTTGCGGTGGATGCATGCATTCATGATGATGTTGATGGATGAACAGTGCTCGCATTTTTGAGAGCTCACCGTAGGCCGTCGCTTGCACAATGCCGTCCGCGAGGGCTGGCTAGATGCCGCCGTACATCCTTCAGCTTGGAATTTGATCACCAGGTTTGATTTTTGATGTTTTCCTGGTACTTGCTAAGCCATAGATTGTGCTACTTAGTGATTTACTGATGTAATAGTTAACTGTTGTAGACTACCACTATACATCAAATGGGCATGCACTGCAATCCAAATTTTGTAATGCAGCGTTGGCAGTACTTAAGAAGTAAGATGTGATTCGCATTACGATGATAAAATACAAAGCAACAAGCATTACAGTGGATAGGAAAAACAGGCATGTAGATTAGATGGGTTATGTTTATATTTGTCAGGTCGGCTATAGTCGAGTTTTATATTTATATTGCTCTTATATAATGTTATTTTCGATAAGGTATGAATTCAATAATTCCAAAATCGTAGTGTAGATGTAAATATTTATTTCTCCAGAGAAGTGAAGTATATGGTGAATGCAATATATGCCAAAGCATATACCTATGCTCTCAGTGAATTAATCAATTATGATTTTGATGTATTTAGGAACTTGTTAAATAGATGAAATGAATAGGCATTTTGGTAGTACAGTGATGCTAGGTGTGAGGGCCTTGGCACACACCACCATACCTAAGAATTTTTTTGTTGGGTCCACAACTGGCTGTGATTGTTATTTGATTCAATAGCCTTTTTGCTCGGTTCTTGAAAATGTTTCTCAAACTTCAGTTGCCCATGTCGAATCCATAATTATTAAGCTTCTCAATTTAGATAACAAGTAATATTTCATCCATGCCAGTACTTACTGTTCTGTGCTACCAGGAAGCGCGCTGATGATGTATGGATGTGCAGTCATCACTTGTACACGACGATTCGAGGTAGTTTTTTGGGTTCTATTCTTTGGAATTCAAATTCTGTTTAAACATTTTTTTAAAAAATTGCATTTATGACACCCTTCCAAATTCTATTCATGTATTCCTCTTCTAATAAATGAAGCTTGATTTGACTACAAATTGACTCCATTAATTGGTTCTGATGTGACGATGGCCCGATCTTTCGAGAGGTACTGATAAGTCGATTGTTGAGATCTCGACGTTGATAATCCAAAGGCTCCGACCAAAACAGATCGAACCCCTCGCAATCACTACACCACTACTCCGTTGGTTATCAACCGTGCCGAACACGATTGACCTCGCCAAGAAGGCTATCTCCTGCAAGCGAATCAAGAACACAAGCAAGAGAGTTTAAGATGCAATCTGAAATTGTATTGCGAAGAATGTTTAAGTTCACAAGTTGGGGTTTCTCAACCGAACATGCGGTGAAACTGCTAAGCAGAATAATCTCTTAAGAAAAACCCAAGCAAAACTAAAGGGGTGCGACCTCCTTAAATAGGGGAGGGGGAAGCCACACTTATCTAATGAAAAGGGATGTGGTACTATTCCTGTTTACTGTTCATGTGGCCATGGTACTGTTCATGTAAACAGTACCGGCCCAAATAGCCTAAGTTACAAGGCCCACGGCCCACTTTGACTAGGACTGGAAAAGTGACATGACTTGTTATGCAGTTTTTGCTCTGTTCAGATCGAGTTTGGAGGTAAGACCAGATTCATCCAAAAGTAGACTCCAAGATCTTTCCAAAGAGTACTCACGGGCCCCGAGAAGCCTTCTGGATCAAAAGTTATGGCCGTTTGAAGTTGGCCTGTCGGGCTGAATCCGAATTGATCTGGAGGCCGAATTGGATTCCAAAACCTGTCCAACTTGAACCCTTGCTTCAATTGGTTCCAAAGTGATGTGGTGCTACAAATATATATTTTTTTCATCATTAGGTAGCATCATATTCTCATTTAAAACATGTTGAAGTTGAAGAAACGAATTCACCTTTAGTTCAATCTTAATATTGGCCGCTATGGTCGTATGTGTTGGTGGCGTGGTCACATCATCCTCCCCTTCTTGACAGAAAACCGTCCTCGGTTTTAACATAGGTGTAGTGTCACGTATTGCATGATCTTGATCATAAATCTTGGTACATGATAACAAACGCAACAAACTCTCATTATGTAATATCATAAGTTCTTTATCAAATAAAGTAAAATCTCTTTCAAATGAGCTCACCTCATAATTTAAGTGATGCATAGGAGCTCTTGTAATTGGAACAACAAGTATAGCAAATATGGTTATATCCATAGGGTACATGTTCTTATCATCCTCCCCTTCTTGCAAACAAAGCCGTCCTCGGCTTTTGATAAGCTGAAAATATGGTAACAAAGAAGTCAAGGTGTATGCATGGTATATGTATATGTCATTCGTTTTAACAGTTCTTCGTTGTTGCACAATTAATGTTATAAAACAACAATGATCATAAAAGCTCATTGTATTATTAACCCAAGAGTAATCATATATGTTAATGAGCAATTCAAAATTTCTCACACAGTAATTATTGCAACTTGTTTTGCAAATATAAGTGAAGTATTTATGCAATTCAAATATTTGAATTTGTAAACTTGTAGTGGTGGCACTTATGGGCAAAACTACAACTTTTGGAATCAAGCAAAGTTCATCCATATAATCATATCTCAATCGAACAATAGCAAATTCATCTAGCCAGGGTGAAGAGATTTGTATGTTCTGCCATAATTCATCATCTTTATTCAGATTATCCATACTAGATGGTGCAAAAAGAGATGAACACATAGGCATTGGATGAGTACTAAATTTTACTTCCCTCTCACATTGAACATGATTCAGCATACAAGAATTGTTATCCCAAATAGCAAGTTTTAATTCATCCATGTGATCGCAAGTTATGCATATTCGATATACAAGAAATTAATTTTCCACACCATAATCTCCAATCAAATTAAACTTATATCCAGAGGTGTAGGCACTAAATAAGAATTTTGAACATGCAAGTTCAGAAACTTTCTCCATAGCATGTGATAATTTCATAGGTAGATCCAACATGATGTAACACAATGAATTAGCAAGAGAAATTTTAGTTAAAACTTCTTTATGTGTTATTAATTTGACATGTGCACAATTATGAGAATTTAGATCAGCACATGGTTCATTTAAGTCAACACAAGGAATATCAAAAGATTGCACTACAGCAGGAATATACTCACAAGGTTGCTCTATGTCTTGTTGTAGCATCAAATCAATACCGTGAGCGATGATAGCACCATGTTCTTTACCTTTTTGGCTCTCCTCAGATGATGTAAGTGCATCCATCTCCTTATCTTCATTCTCAACCAATGGGGTCAGTGATTCAATCAGCTCATGCTCCTCTTCGGTATGGTTCTCAACTACCTGCAAGTTGTTAGTCATAGAAAAGTGCACAAACACAGGTTTGTTGTCATGATCATCACCATTACCTACAAGGTTAGCTGCAAGAGCATATTCATCCTCAATATCACTAGCACTTACATAACCACCATCTTCTGTCGCAATGTACGCCCGCTGACTTGGGCAATCTCTCATGACGTGGCCCATCCCTTTACAACGGTGGCACACAATGCCCGTTATACGGCCTGTGGAAGTAACCGATGAAGAGCTCTGTGCTGGTGCTTGCACACTAGTAGATTTGCTCGTCTCGGGTGCGCGTGATGGTGGCGGAGGTGCTGCTGAACGCGCCCTACTCACAGAGGGGGCAGCAGCTCGAAAAACAGGAGGTGGGCATGTCTTGGCCTGCCCAGGCGTCGTTCTCGATGTAGATGCACTTCCAAAGTTGCTCCTTGTCCTTTGTTGCTAACCATGCAATTCCTTTTCTGCCAAACAAGCAAGTTGGAACAATCTATTGGTATCGTTATACTCCTTGTAATCAATTATGTCCTGAATTTCATGCCTTAAGCCCCCATAAAAACGAGCCATCTTATCCTCCTCATCTTCTACAACATTACAACGCAACATGCCTATTTGTAGTTCTTGATAATATTCTTCGACAGATTTATTACCTTGGTCTAAGCGTTGTAATTTCTTACGCATTTCATTAGGGGTGGAAATCGAGCCAACTCCTCGTCTTATCGAGCTTTTTCTAAAATTGACACAGTTTGATTTAATATCATTTTACGTATAATTTGAAAGTATTTTTAGAAACGAGCTAACGAGCCGAGCCGAGCCGAGCCGAGCTAGAGCGAAATTCAAATTCATTTGAAATCAACTTATTTTAATGTTTAACCAATTAGTAAGTATAATTGAAGCAATTTTGAACCGAGCCAACGAGCATCACTAACGAGCTTTTTTTTCACCCCTACATTTCATGTTTAAAAGCAGGAGGAACAAATCTAGCACGTATAGCTACCTTCAATCTATCCCATGTATCAGGTGCTAAACCAGAATTAACTACATGAGTCCACCAAATGATAGCAAGATCTTTAAATTCACTAGTAGCTTGTCTGACTCTATGCACTTTAGGAACTAGATGGGTATTAAATTTTTGTTCAGCTGTTATCTCCCAATATATATAAGTTTCAGCATCATAAACACCCGCAAAAGATGGTATGGTAAATTTAACTTTAGCAAATGGGTCATGATTAGCACGATTATTGTGGTGCTGAAAATTATTACCTCCCATACCGTGACGGTTTTGGTGTGGTCGATGTCGTGGGTGTGCATCTTGGGCAGCAAATGTAGCGCCGGCGTCGCAGTTTTGTCTCTCATTATCATCTCCCTCCTCAAGATCTTGGCCTGCATTGTGATCATACTCGCGTCCATTGTTTGGCGGCCGATTCAGCTTTCTTTCAAGGCGTGCAATACTCTCATTGATGGCGCGCTGCAATGTATCTGTCGTAGCTTGAAGCTTCCTGTCGAAGTCCTCGGTAATGGTAGTGCGTTGTTCATCTAAGAGCGTCATGAGCTCTCCCTTTAAAACACACTCTTGATCATCAGACGACCCGCCTGTCATGGTTAGTGGAAAACAAAAGACAACACAAAGGTATTATCCTTATCAACTACTAGGTGATGGAAGGTGGAATCACACATTCTCAAACGTCTTAGCACACTCTTACAAGTGTTCTTACCAATGCAGCAGGTGGTACAACCGGTGACTGGTTTGTGATACCATGTCGAGTGTGGGTACGATTGCAAGAGGGAACCTGTTCTGATCAAGAGTATGTGGAGCTTGGAAGGCACAATATGTAGCAATGGAGAACAATCAGTTAATTTTAGAAATTGTATAGAATTGAATTATAGTTCGTATCTAGCATTTAGCCTATGTTGCTGATCAACCAAGAATGGAAGTAGGCTAAAAAAGTGTATGGCAATGTGTAGGAGTGGTAAATACAAGATAATTCAATCCAATGCAATCTGGAATTGAAGAACACAAGGATTGACCCAAAACTGAAAACTGAAGATTTCTGTCCACTGGATAGTACGTCGGTATTTTGGCTGTAACTTTTTGTTAGATGCCTCTTTTTCGCTGATTCTTTTTTCTCTATTTTATGATGGTTTTTTCTATAGATTTTCTTTTGGGGCCAACTTCCGAAACCCGACACAGAAATTCACACAAAAATCACAACTACTGATTGTTGCAGATTCAAAACAGATAATTGGGTCAACTTTCACCTCGCATATCTCTTAACTGCCTTGTTGGAATGATGTGAAATTTTTACAGATAGATGGATAATGAATTTTTGAATCTATGGCGGTGGTCTCACTCAAAAATAATCTCGGAATCAAAAGTTATGGCGTTTTTTGTGGCGGCTGCAGAGAAAGGAAAAATCAGCCGAATTTGGAAATTAGGGTTTGGGTGGGGAATTTTTCTTTTTTTTGGATTTTTTAATGGAACAAAAATATGACCAGCAACTACACAATGCTAATATGGACACAAATTCAATTTAGGAAACCAAAACTAATAGATTGAAAGGCACAATAGGGTTTGGACAGCGGAAATTAACTCTTTTTTGTGGAGCAATTTTTTTTTCTGGACTATAGAAAATAAAACCAATCTACTAACTAGGGATACAAGAATTACCTCACGGGCAACCGTTGCTCTGATATCAACTGATGTGACGATGGCCCGATCTTCCGAGAGGTACTGATAAGTCGATTGTGGAGATCTCGACGTTGATAATCCAAAGGCTCCGACCAAAACAGATCGAACCCCTCGCAATCACTACACCACTACTCCGTTGGTTATCAACCGTGCCGAACACGATTAACCTCGCCAAGAAGGCTATCTCCTGCAAGCGAATCGAGAACACAAGCAAGAGAGTTTAAGATGCAATCTGAAATTATATTGCGAATAATGTTTATGTTCACAAGTTGGGGTTTCTCAACCGAACATGCGGTGAAACTGCTAAGCAGAATAATCTCTTAAGAAAAACCCAAGCAAAACTAAAGGGGTGCGACCTCCTTAAAAGGGGGAAGCCACACTTATCTAATGAAAATGGATGCGTTACTATTCCTAGTTACTACTCGCGCGGCCATGGTACTGTTCATGTGAACAGTACCGGCCCAAATAGCCTAAGTTACAAGGCCCACGACTCACTTTGACTCTGACTGGAAAAGTGACGTGACTTGTTATGCAGTTTCTGATCTGCTCAGATGAAGTTTGGAGATGAGACCAGATCCATCCGAAAGTAGACTCCAAGAGCTTTCAAACGAGTACTCACAGGCCCCAAGAAACCTTCTGGATCAAAAGTTCTGACCGTTTGAAGTTGGCCTGTCGGGCTGAATCCGAATTGATCTGGAGGCCGAATTGGATTCTAAAACCTGTCCAACTTGAACCCTTGCTTCAATTGGTTCCAAAGTGATGTGGTGCTATAAATATATATTTTTTCATCATTAGGTAGCATCATATTCTCATTTAAAATATGTTGAAGTTGAAGAAACGAATTCACCTTTAGTTCAATCTTAATATTGGCCGCTATGGTCGTATGTGTTGGTAGCGTGGTCACATCAGGTTCAATGAGATATCCAATTCTTCAAGTAGTTTTTTGGCATGTAAATTACATATGCTTGCTTTTTTTCATGTAGAGATGAAGGGCCTATTCGGCAGGCAACAAGCCGGACGGCTTTTCGCAGCTGCTACAGTACCTAACTTTTAAACGGAGTATTTTCTCAAGACGGGGTCTACAAGTTAAACGTAGTACACGTTAAAAGCCCAACATCTGTACCAGCCAAAATCGCAAGTGAGTATCGATCTCTCTGTAATCTGTACCGTAAACAGCCAAAATTCAAAAATTTCAGCCAAAAGCCATAAGCCGCAGCCAAAAAGAACAGGCCCGAAATATGCTTGCCTTGCATGCTGATAATAGTGCAGTCATAGCATATGGGCTTATAAATGAGAATAGCTCGGTTATTGAGTTCTTGTTGAGTTTCCTTTTTTTCTATTTTGCGTGTGCAGCCTTCGGCGCTGTTGCTCATAGTCCGATTGCAAATCATGCGATCAAAATGCTTTAAATTTTGTGCGGTCCAGTTTTTAGGAGAGTGCACAGAAGCGAGACACTGAAGACATCCATGCTATGCCATGTAGGCATGTAACTTATGTGCTCATGTGATAGTTGATGGTTGGGTGTCTTTGTTGGCATGATAGGATGAACACTTACACGTATAATGTGATTTTTTTTGTACATGTAACCATATGGATTAAAAGAATCTTTAGGGTGGCCGACTAAGTTTGTTTGGGTACATTGTTTGTACTGATTTTTAAGGGTGGCCGACTCACGTTTTTTCGGTTCAGTGTTTGCACTGATTATTTTACGTTAGCACTTGAGATGCGATAGCGCGTTAGATGAGTTAGCACCTGATTCAGTTCGCGATTTACATGAGTTAGCACATGATTCAGTAATTCAAGTTTTAGAGGTGCCCTTGATTCTGATAGCTTCCATGTCGTGTACGACTCGGCAAGCCAACTAGTTTTACCTAGCCTTTGATTGATCATCCCAGTTACACAGATTAGTTCAGCTAGTTTCCGTAACATGTACAACTAGGCAGGGGATTGGATCATATACCTTCCCTTTAGTTGGGAAATTCAGGATTTACCCTCCTCATCTCAATGACACGTGGGGTCATCATAAGTCACTGACACACGGGCCAGAAGGATAAATCCTGAATTTCTATCTAAATGGAGGGTATATGATCAATAAATCCTGACTAGGCAACAGCCTTTTAAATGCCCAATCAGCCAACCTACGGATCCTAAAGCAGTCCGAAAGTAGCTAACCAATTAGCACTTTTGACAGACCAAGTAGAGACGACACAACTAGCTACGTCAAACGGCGACGTCAACAGGAATCAGCCCCCGCACGAAGGTAACCAACATGTACTTGAGATTTTCTCGACATCCATTGAAATTCTCATCTTGACTATATCCTTTGCCCTGCTCACAAATAACACCCAGGAAAATTACATATCTAGCATAGGTATAAGGAGCAAGCTATACCATTTTAGGGGGGTCTTGTGCAATTTGCTTTTATAAATTCAACTAATTTTAAAAACCACAAATGCTTACTATATGTTACTGAGTTTAAGAATATGATAGATGCAGTAACACAAGGGTTCCAGAAATTTGCACTTCATTGAACTGGCAATGAAACCCTCATAAAACTTAATTCCGACTTCAAAATTTTGATGTCAATGATCTCAAATTGAAGCTTCAAACTTTTTATAGACGTACCTTTGAGAGATGTAAAAGAATGCAAGACTTAGCTATATTTATTCTGCTCGAAAACTATTATTCCAGTTTCAGAAAAAGAACGGGAATAATTATAAGTTAAAACTATTTGGTGCCACATTTTACATGCTCCACTGTTCATTATTTTGACCCACTGCTTTCTGTTCACTCTGACTTGTTAGCAATGATCTTGTTTGCACTTGTAAAGTGATGGGTAGAGAAAAATACATCAGTATCTACATTTTCTAAGTTTTCTTCAACTGCCAAAACATTAAATCTGCGGTACCTTAAGGGAAGTATCTACATTTGTGAAGTGTGAACAACGTTGAAATTGTTAGAATTTCAAACTTCTTTGTGGACACTCCCCCATCAGTGGGTGCTGTTCGTGGAATTCATGTAGCGCTGTCTATGCATTTTATCTAACTCTTTAAATAAAATTCTAACCACAAATGTTATGGATGGGTTCTTTTCAACTGTGTCTTATAGGTACGGCTGATGGATTTTGGCTCAGTGCGAGTGCATGTACAAATAAATCAAATATCGATAAGCCGCTTCAAAAAGACTATCCCGATAAACCACTTAAAAAACAATAAAACTGTCATATTTGTTTACTCGAAGAAAAGTCAAAAACCAAATGGAAGCCATACTACTCTTGGAACACACAAATTGGTACCTCTCCTCTCCGCTCTCTACTGTAGTACCCAATGCAAATCCTCCGATAAGTCCCACCACCCCCTCCGTCGGCTTCACAGCCGGTGAGTGGAGGGGTCCCTACCAATCTCCCATTTGCCCTTTTGTTCGTTTAGATTAGATGTCAGCTTTACCCACATTAGGTTTTCTCTTCCTCTTCCACGGTGGTGACCTGCATCTACGTCTCTGCTACCGTTGGCATGCTGTCTGAAATGCCCTAAAATTTTTTTTGAAATTTTGAAATTTTTCTTGAATTTTGCTTGAACTCCTCATATCTTCCCAATTTGGCAATTTACCTTGAAAATTTGCTTTCCCTTTTTGGTTTTTCCGCCTTCCCCTCCCGCTGGCACCTCCCTACGCTGCTGCTACTCCACTGCCTCCATGTAGAGCCAGCCACGCGCCGCGTCGTCGCCGCCCGAGATTGCAGCCACGCCACTCCTCTCTGTTCACACCAGTCTGACGTTGTGGCCCCACCAGTCAGCCACCTATCTCCTGCCCTCCTCTCGTTTTGCACGCTCCCCTGGCTCGCCTTCTCTCTCTGCCGTAGCTCGCTGTAACTTCCGGCTGACGCGCCATACTCCGTACCCGTGGCGTCAACTCTCAGCAACTCCCGCAGAACTCGCAGAGCCACCTCACCGTGCCGTCGCTTCCATTGCAGAGCCCTCCCTTCTCTCCTTATCCATACGCGTGGATGCATGCATATGTGATGACGTTGATGGATGAACAGTGCTCGCATTTTGGAATAAAAGTTCGTGAGTTTTTTAATTTGCATATATTATCTTTTTTTCCTTGTTTTTTGATTTGTAGGGTTTCTCTATGCATTGATCTCTATCTATGTATTTTTCTTGCTTACATACATGAATTAGTTTTAATTAAAAATCGATTGCTAGATTGAGTGAAAAATATGCTTCTGTTATCTAGCGATGGTTGTGTTTCAATGCTACAGCAGATCGCTACAGTAACTATGCTACAGTGACGAACTGTAAATCGCTACAGTACAAACAGTAACTTTTTCTTATTTTTTTTTATTCACTTTCACCGATCGATACGGCCGACGTTCTCATATATATGCAGCATCCTCAAACATCTATTCAATCTCTACTCAAAACCCTAATACAACTCGTCCAACTGAGTCTAGGCATTTTTTATCTCAACTAGACTTTTGGCCCATTAATTTTCAATGGACCCGAAACCCTTCCTAACACGGGTTTTTACACTTCCGACTTTTCAACTTATCACGTGTCGAAGCCTCCAGGACCACACTTCCTGTAGCTTCTCCACGCACCATCCACCTCTGATCTTCATGCGCCCTAGCATGAGCCAACCATCTCATGACCTCCTTGACCGTCTAAACCTCGGATCTCCCCTCTTAGTCCCGGTCCACCTTGTCATTGACCATGATCGCCTCCATGCTCAACCTACAAATGCAAAAACCAAAGAACATTTTTCCGGCATAAGTTCGTCTCAACTTGATCAACATCAGTCCACACACGTCATACGTCTCGCATAACATCCATAAGCAATATTATTAAATATTTATCATAAATTAACTATTATCAATTATTCATCACCAAAATATTCTAGATCTAGCCACATGGTCTAACAATTTGTATCTAGAACATCCAAGAAACTTATGATACACCACCAAAATCTGCGAGTTTCCATAGCACTGCGGGTTCCATATAAAATACCCCTGTGCCGTTAGCTATCCCAATGCCGAACTGTTTTCGGGCAAAGTTTTACTTTCAAGTTTTCTGTGTTTCATCACATGGGAAGCCTATAGATTTAGGTAGTGATTTAGCTTACCGAATGAAATTAATTTCTTTTCTTTATATGTCTCTCAAACCGGTATAGCTAGATGACCGATTTTTTAAAACTGAACGACTGAAACCCACTACACAAACAAGAAAATGATAAATCGACTTATTATGTGTAGGATAGGTTGATTTGCACCTATCAACTACCGTACAAAATATTGGCATGAACAATCTTATTGATCTGAAACAAATATGTGCCAATTACAATAGTCATCCAAATAATGGCATTCGGGAATTTTAAGACTAGCATACTGTGCTCTCACTTCTCAGTCAGCATGCAATCAATTCCATTCAATCGTGTAGAACAGAGAACGACAACTAGAGGGGAGTGAATAGGAGTATACACAAATACAACTTCAAAATCTTTTCTCAAAAAAAGATCATAGAAATCTTCAAATATCTTCTAGAAAAATCAAGCCAAACAAATTGTTATGGGTCTGGACGTCCAACAACTACTTACACTACTACAGAAAAGGTCATCACAGACGGCTCCAAAACGTCATCACAGACGGTTTTGTGAACCGTCTAAATTTATGGGTCAGTAATGATACGAGGTCATCACAGACGGCTTTCGAACCGTCTGTGGAGCAAAGACGGTTTTTAGTTAAAAACCGTCTGTGATATATCACCTATCACAGACGGTTTTTAAGTAAAAACCGTCTGTGATAAGTGATATATCACATACGGTTTTTAGTTAAAAACCGTCTGTGATATTCTTTTCTACCCCTAAATCTATTCCTGTTTATTGGCTAGCCTCAGGAAATGCTAGCCATGACCTCTGAAACAAGCAGATGAACAAGTATATGTATACATATAATTCATATCTCAATTCATTTGACAAACATAAAACATCCAATTCACATCACATTTCATTCACAAACATAAGGCATCCATTTCGCAAATGAATTAACTGAAATGAAATAAAATATCCATTAACAAATTCACAGTTACAAAAGATGTACATTGCATTTGCACTTAGATGGTAACATTGCATTTTTTATTGTTCTATCACTCCGGAATCGAGATCTCACGGAAGGAACAGATCCATAATCAACGAACTTGTCAGGCTGCACAAGCTATACTTGGATGGTGCATGATTGGCATTCAAGTATTGCTTGTGCAGCTAACAAGTTCGTTGATTATGGATCCGTTCCTTTCGCGAGACCTCGATTCCGGAGTGATAAGAGCAATAAAAAATCATAGTGCGCAGTGGAACTCTCCTTTTGAATTTATGACTGCAGCCACCAAAAAGTACGCCAACTCTCATCGAATTCTTAAAAGGTCAAGCTGTTTCAATGCAGTTGACAAGATAGACGCAGCCTGTCGATAGGAATATCAATATGCGTATATATGTAACGTGATAAGTATGAAGTAATTATGAAAAGATTGACAAACCTTGGAATTGGTGATCCTCGAGGAATCGAGGAGTAGTTCCACATGGTGGCAAACGTAGAAGCCACATGTGTTGCCCGGCGGCTGCTGGTGGCACTGCAAAAATGGAATGTGTTAATTCAAGTGGCATTACTACCAACTGTTGCATAGGATTAATTAATGTATAATAGCGAATACCTTAAAATCTCGAGCATGTGTCAGGCTTTTGGCCCCTTGCATCGAGACACCTCCCTTTGCAATGTACATCTCGAACGCCCTACGTGATTCGAAAAAGTTCACCTTAGTCATTCGAAAGGAAAGAAAGAGTATAATATAGGTATGTATGGAGAAAATGTACTTACCTATCGATTACTTGGCTGACAACTGTGAAGTCCATTTTATTCTTACTTAGGGAATCAAGGTAATATATCTTATTCCATTTTGGTACAATTACTATTAAAATCCAATGATAGTTTTGATTGTAGGGCATAAGTACATAGTCCTTATTGCGGTAAGCCAGCAGTCCTGCTGCAAGGTACCTCTCGACGAACTCTGTATCCTCGTCGATGGTATACTTGGCGACCAAGTGTGGGTCCAAGAAACCAACCGATGATGATTTGGATGATCTAGCTTTAGTTAGCATGTATCTATATATATACACAGGAAAGCAACAAATTATATATGACATTTATCAGTATGACATGAACGGATAATGTGATTGTACACACTTACAGCGTCCAGCATCGAATGAGTGAGACATCAAGAGCGTTGAGCATGAAAAGATTGAATAAATCATCAAAGGTGACCACGAAGACACTGTCATGAATTTTGTGCTGTAAATGTTCCAACGCGAATTTGACACTGATACTTGAGCTCCGTTGTCCCTCTGGCTTATTGGACTGTTCCATATACCACTTGAGCAATTGCTGGCAACTAAATGCTAGGGTTTGGAGGCCCCTTTTCTGGAGCAACGGCTCGCCAAGCACGAATTTGCGGGCCAATGGCAGGTACAGGATATCATCGGTCTTCTTTTCTTTGCCCTTGCTGCCCCGACTGTAGGTCGACTTTATGGTAGTCGACTGTAAAGGTAGCACCGGTGCAAATTGCTTTGGCGAGAATAGCACCTGTGGAGATAGCATCGGTACAGCTAGCGGTGGTGGAGAAGAGTCTTGTAGTGGAGATAGCACCAGTGCATGTAACTCTGGTTCGTACTGCCCTTCTGGTCCTGCCACCGGTGAAGAAGCCTCCAGGGAGATGTCGCTTTTGGCTCACTGGATGAATGTTCCAATGGCCTGCCCTAGAGTCACAATCTCGTCGTTAGGGGGCTTCGGTAGTGGGACGACCTCAAAATTGACATGCACACCATCCACATTAACTTTTGCAAAGCCTGGCGCAAAAGCTTAACCGTGCAGCATGGCCCCGATACCAGACGGATATGCCTGGCCCCAAGCAGCGTACAAGGGAACGGAGGCATATCTCACTTGGAGCCTGCACTTCATAAGCTCCTACATAACGATACAAAATTAGCTACTCGAATAGGCCTATCAATGGAGCAAGCATTCGAGAGATAATAATTATTACCAGGATGTCGTCCACAGGAAATCTGGTCTAGCTTTCTATCGGATTGGACGCACAACTACTCGGATGGTTGTGCGGGCTAGCTAGCACAGGAGCGGCGGCGGCATGCTGACTTTCTATATGTTTCCGCACCTCATCTCTGATATAATCAGCCAGCTCATCTCTTAGCTCCTCTCTAAGAGATGCCTTGATCTCTTCTCGTAGCCGCTGCTCACGCTCGGCTTTGGTTTTCTTCCTACGCCGATACATTTCGGAGTCATCTTGGAAACCATGTTTCCAAGGAACGTAAAGCCCAAGGCCTCTCGTACAACCCAGGTGCTCCTTGTTTCCCAGGGCCGTAGAGAGTATATCTTTTTCCCTTGTTCCCTGGAATGATCCTTGGGAAAATTCAAAACTTAGCGCTTCCTGCAAGAACACAACATGTCATTTCACTTCATACGAAGTTGTGGAGTAATACAAGCTACGTAGTTCGATCGATATCTTACCAGGCGCTGCGACACTTGCTGGTCTGCAGGGTTTCGAAAGGAGACATCCCCCGATGTCGTTGTAGATGACCTTGCTCTAATCCAATTTCGAGCACGGTTATCCGGGATATTGGTAAATGGCAGGGCGGTGTCCTCCAAGGCAGCCAGTTTGTCCTCCCTCCTCCATTGTGGGATTTTACCCGCATACCCAGCTGTGCCAAGTCTGTGGGGGTGTGTGTGTTTTTTGCCTGGAGGGCCTTGTGTGCCGCACTTGTACTTTTGAACTCTTCGGTCGTCTTCATTGCCACTCTTCCCATTGTGGTTCCAGAAATGGGTATTTATGAAAGGGCGTTTCGTCCTTCTCCACGTAGTCCTTGATAAGCGTGCTCTTGAAGTTCTTCCATGCTTTGCACGCTGCTAGCAAGGCTTGTCGTTGCACGGCGTCTTCGTGTTCTTCTGGGATCTCGAACGATTCCAAAATTTCTGTCCACAGCTCACGTTTCCGAGTCTCAAGCACGCTCTTCCACAAATTGAATGTGATCTCATTTCGTTCTCGTGCAACTATTCCAATCATTGTTCGGAATGCGCTTACTGCTTTGGGAGGAAGGAGAGGGACCCCAGATCCATCGACCTCTGTGATGGTAAATCGGCCCTCAGGCTTCTTCGATAGCCCTCTTCCTTGGCGTTTTGATTTTGGAGCAGACGTCTCCAGCGATGGTGTTGAAGAATGCGCGGATGACATGTTGCTCAATTTGTGGGTCTATTAGGATAACATAAGAAAGTGACATACCATAAGATAAGAAAGTGATCATATTGAATTGGAAGATGAGGAAGCAAAAAAGTGAAACATGATGTTCAGCAAGAATGAGGAGGCTTATGATAATCCAATCTACGACCACTTTAGGAGAGGGGCCTCGTTGAGGAAGAGAGGAAGATGAGGAAGAGAGGCTCAATGTTAGGAAGAGAGGAAGATGATGAAGAGAGGCTCAATGTTAGGAAGAGAGGAAGATGAGGAAATATAGTATAAATGCGCGTGCCTTAAATAGTCAAGTTAGATAAATCTTGTGTCTCAGTCTATCTAGCTTGACTACTTGTGCCTTGGGGTGAAATTAATTAAGATTAATTGAGACATTAATTAACAATGACTCCCGGAAGTGAACCTAAGAATAATAGTTAACAATATATGTTACCGTGATAGTATAACACCATATATAAAAAAACTATATATGACTGCTAGCTGGTGCATTATTAAGCAATTGTGGAGTAGAAATTATACTACGTGCATATTGATCGGGTTATTAATTATATCGATCGGCATATTGAGTAATTTTGATTAACAAGCATAAAAACATTCACTGCCAGTATGAGTGATATATTCAACATATTAAAACTATATGCACAACAAAGGTAGATGATCAAAAGAACAGGAGACAATGATTTAACGTAGAAAATTCTTAGGGAAAACCCATGTACTCACGAAAACCCTAGCGGCGGAGGTGGCCGACGAGGCGCTCGGGGAGGCGGCGACGGGCTCGGGGGAGCCGGCTCGGGGAGGCGGCGACGGGCTCGGGGGAGCCGACTCGAGGAGGCGGCGACGGGCTTGGGAAGGCGGCGATGGAGGTGAGAGGAGGCAGCGGCGACGGCGGCAGCGACGGAGGTGAGAGGAGGCAGCGGCGACGGAGGCAGAGGAGACAGATCGGGAGAGCGGTGAGAAAAAGATATATAACTGCAGCATACGCGGAAAACCCTAGCCAGAGGGTGTATATAGGGAGGTTTATTACAGACGGTTCTAAAGTAAGAACCGTCTGTGATATCACAGATGGTTCTTACTTTAGAACTGTCTGTGATAAGCCTCTGCCCCCGACTGTAGTAATTAAGACAAACACCAACCAGCTGCATTCATATACAACACCAATTAGCTGTATTCATATACAACACCAACCAGCATAAATGCAAATTCACATATACACAATGTATTTCTTCACACATTTTTCACATATACATAAATGTAAATTCACAAATACATTACACACATGCATTGTTGTATACATAAATGTAAATTCACAAATACATCACACACTTGCATTGTTATATACATATATGTCGCACATTCTCATTCTACTTGCTTATTTTCTTTAAAAATTACCCCTTCATGATGATCAATGCGTACATAACTAGTTTCGTCACATTGTTCGTCGTTGATCCTTATGCCATTTCCAAAAGGAGGTAACTCGTCAAATTGATTGTATTCTTCCTCGTCCACTACATTCTCTACTCCGACAATTCTCCTTTTTCCATGAAGAACTACATGGTGTTTCTTATTTGCTGGGTCGGTTACATAGAAAACTTGAACAACTTGGTTGGCGAGTACGAATGGTTCGTCTTTGTACCCGACATGTTGGAGATCCACGGTAGTGACACCGTACTTGTCAACCTTCACCTGTGGGAGATGCACCCAACGGCAGCGAAATAAGGGGATCTTGAAAACCACGTAGTCGAGCTCCCAAATCTCTTCTATGAACCCATAGTATGAGTTTCTCGACCCATCGGTACTGAACGCATCTATGCGAACACCGCTGTTCTGGTTAGTGCTCTTTACATCCTAAGACTGTGTATAGAATGTGTACCCATTTATGTCATATCCTTGCCATGTCACAACTGTAAATGTTGGCCCTTTTGCCAACCATGTCAGCGTCTCACTTGGCGAGCTCCTAACAATTTGCTCCAACAACCATTGGTTGAACTGACTGTTGTATTGCCTCATGATCCAAACATCCGGCCGCTCCGGATTCTGTTACCGAAGTACATCCTTGTGCTGGTCGACATAAGGCGCCACTTCAGTCATGTGTTGCAAGACCGTGAAATGGGCTTGAGTATACGTGTCAATATATGCAGTGATTGCTTTCCTTCCGATAGTTCTGATACCCTTCAGTCTCCCCTCATGACGAGATTGAGGCACACCTATCGGTTGAGTCTGAGCCATATAATCGACACAAAACTCAATGACATCTTCGCTTGCATAACCTTCGACGATGCTGCCCTCCGACTGATATCGATTCCGTATGTAGGACTTGAGAATTCCCATGAACCTCTCAAATGGGTACATGCTACGTAGGAATACGGGCCCGCACATTTTTATCTCCCACACAATGTGATGGACCATGATATCGAAAAACGAAGGAGTGAAATACATTTCAAGATGACATAGAATCATCACCACCTCGTCCTACAGAGCATCTAGTTCTTCGGGATCGATGACCTTCTGAGCAATTGTGTTAAAGAAATAACATAGCCTCATGATTGTCTCTCGGACTTTGATTGGCAAAATATTTCTAATTGCAATAGGGAGCATCTGTGTCATTAGCACACGACAATCATGAGACTTCATGCCATTTAACTTCAAATCTTGCATCGAAACAAGTTTCTTCACGTTGCCAGAGTAACCAGACAGAACTTTGACACTATGCAAGAATTGGCATAGTTCTGTTTTCTCGGCCTTGGACAGAGTGTAACACGCAGGGGGAAGGTACGTTCGTCCATTATCTGTTATTATCGGTGCTAACTCAGGCCTGATGTCCATATCAGCCAAGTCAAGCCGTGCATTGACGTCGTCCTTTGTTTTATCATGAATGTTCAGTAAGAGACCAATCAAGCTGTTACATACATTCTTTTCTACGTGCATGACATCGATGCAGTGTCGAACATCTAGGTACTCCCAATAAGGTAAGTCCCAAAATATTGATCTCTTCTTCCAAGTGTTCTTCTCATGAGCTCTCAATTTACGTCCCTTTTCGAGGACAAATCTAAATTCTTAACCATATCATAAACCTCGTGTCCCCTTAAATGCCTTGGAGCTGAACCGTCTTCCTTCCCTCCGTCAAATTGTTTCTTCATCTTGCGGTATGGGTGAGCCCTCCGAAGGAACCGACGGTGACGCATGTAGACAGTTTTGCGTGAGTGTTTCAGCCACACACTCTCGGTACCATCTAAACAGTGGGTACAAGCTTTGGCACCTTTTGTACTCTGGCCCGATAGGTTAGCAAGGGCAGGATAATCATTTATGGTGCAGAACAATAAGGAGCGCAAAGTGAAGTTCTCTCATTTGTATGCATCCCATACCTGTACCCCTTCGTTCCACAGTACTTTTAGATCTTCCACCAACGGTGCTAGGTACACATCGATATTATTCCCAGGTTGCTTTGGCCCTTGGATAAGTATCAATAGCAAAATATACTTTCGCTTCATACACAACCAAGGAGGAAGGTTATAGATGCAGAGAGTCACAGGCCATGTGCTATGTCGGCTGCTCATGCTACTGAAAGGATTCATTCCATCTGTACTCAGTCCAAACCTTATATTCCTTGGTTCTGCACCGAAGTCTGCAAAACTCCTATCGATGTTTTTCCACTGGGCGGAATCAGCAAGGTGTCTTAGCATTCCATCCTTCTTGCGCTCCTCCGAGTGCCAATGCAGCAGTTTTGCCTCCTTTGGATTTGCAAAAAACCTTTTCAAACGGGGAATTATAGGAAAATACCATGCCACCTTAGCAGGAGGTCCTTTCTTCGCCTCTATTCCCTCGCCGTCATCTGATTGCTTGTTATGTTTGTATCGGGATGCGTTGCACACCGGACATATATGCATGTTTGCATACTCTTTACGGTACAGGATACAGTCATTTGGACATGCATGTATTCTTTCTACTTCGATTCCCAACGAACAAAGAAGTTTCTTGGCTTTATACGTGGTTTTAGGCAACTCATTTCCCTCCGGAAGCATGTCCGCTAAAAGACCTAGCATCGCCGTGAAACTCTTATCGGACCAACCAGTGCTTGCCTTCAATTTCAACAGTTCAAGCACGGCTGACAATCTCGTGTACTTTGACCTGCAGCACGTGAACAAAAGTTTCTCTGAGTCCTCCATCAAGCCCCGGAATTTAGCATACTCTCTCTCATCATAGTTCTCTTCTACATCGTGAAGCATCTGATCCAGATTATCATCGTGCACCTATCCGAATCCGAACCACAATCGACATCATCCGGCGGCATGTCATTCACTTCACCGGCGATGTCATCTGGCGGCATATCATTCACTTCACCGGCAATGTCATCTGGTGGAAATGATCATTGACTTCGCCATGACTGGTCCAACACGTATAACCCTTTTTAAAACCCCTCCTAATCAAGTGCGCTTCAATTTGCCCTCGGTTCTTAAACATCTTTAAATTCTCGCAGTCAGTGCATGGACAGTACATATATTCCACCCCCTTATTCAGCATATCCTCCTCGGCAGTTCTTGCAAAAGCAGACACGCCATTAATATACTCTTCACTCACACGGCTCGTGGCATACATCTAGCTTCGGTCCAACATTATGTATATATATAACAACTTAGTATTAAAAATTAAATTATTTAATTATTACTACATATATATATATATACCACATGCATTCAGGCTTTGCTAGCTTAATTCATATTATAAACACAATAGCTGTTATATAACCAACAATTTTGCAAAGCATCTTCAATAACACTCACCAATTACTTACATCTAAATTGTAATGCAAAGAAAAATAAATTTCATTACTGACCATATCAAGAGCAACCAGGAAAGTATGAATCTTCAAAACTCAATCTCTGCTTCAAAGCTCAATCTCTGCCTTCTCCCACCAAATAAATTGGCCTGAAATCGCCTGCTTGCCTCCTGAGCGAAAGAGTAAAGCACCGGCTAGATCTGGATTGAAATGAAGACAGATGCGGTTCTGAGCAGCGCAATAAATGCCTAGCTTCATTAGCACAGACGGTTTTTAATAAAAAACCGTCTGTAATAATCCTAGGATTATCACAAATGGTTTTTTTATTCAAAATTGTCTGTGATAATTGCATATCACAGACGGTTTTTAACACAAACCGTCTGTGATACTAAAGTATCACAGATGGTTCATCGGTAAGAATCGTCTGTGATACTCGTTTTCTCCGACGCCACCAACACAGACGGTGTCCAAATTAAAACCGTCTGTGTTAGTGTCGATCACAGACGGTTTTGTCAAACCATCTATGATTGACCGTCTAGTATTAGGCTTTCTGTAGTAGTGTTAGTTGGTAGTCTGACCACTTGTCAAGGTGGTCTAACCTCTCCCTCAGCACAAAACTTAAAATCAACACGACTTCAAATCCAAAAATCAACGTAACTTTTAATGCACAACTCCAAACTACTTGAAACTTTGCATACATCTAGCCTATGATATTGTGAACCTAACCCAACAAGAAATTCAAGAAAAGCTTTCTAAAGTTTTGATCTTTTTTAATCTGAAGGTAGGCTACACCAAAACAGGACCAAATACAAAAACGGTGATTGAGAGGAGTTCACGGGAGGAATCAAGCTAAGATGGCTAAGAATGATTTCCCACATGTCCTAACATCCACAAATCATAGCAAGAACCAATCTACAAGCTCTCAAGATCAAAACACCCAAAATTACCCTTTCTTAAGTCAAAACCAAGCAAATGCAAGAACTTGCAATCGAATGTACCTAGATGGACTTGATCTGGTCTTCAAGAGATATTTCCATCACTTACACATCCTTGGCACAAAGCAAGATCAACACAGGAGAAGAAAATACCAAAAAACCAAGCCAAATCAAGATTTCAACACTAGAGAAAAGAGGAGAAAATTTTGGACGAATTTTGGATATCTATTGATACTTGGAGATAAATATTTATAGCTGCCATCTAGCCACTTACATAGTCTAAGAATGACAAGAAACTCAAGCATAAGAGCCACACTCCATCCCAAGTGAAAGTTCTCACCAATCCAACCACTCCCAAGAAACCCTAAAACCTAGATACAAAGTGGATTCCATCAACACATGGGCAAACCAGATAACCTAATACATAATGGGTTTTTCACTCACACAAACTTCTCAAAGCGTTTACAAAAATCAACCCGCTAAATCTTTAGTGATTGATCCACTTAGCTATCTTGACTCATCTTGACCTAAACCACTTCTCCTTTGAGCCTCTTTGTTATCTCATTTTGCCTTTTTTATGTTCCAATAAGTGAATTTTGCAACTTAGAATACAAAAATGCATACTCTCCCTGTTATGCCATTTTCTCCCAATTGCTGCAAATTATGTCTTTTCATACATATTCTTGGCAATATAGACATCAAGTGATAAGATTCCCCCATAAATTATGCATGACACCACTTGGAGCGAATGTATGCATGTATGCAATGTACAATAACATAAAGAGCTTTAGAAATTATCCAAAGTGAGGTGAAACTAGTTGTAAAATGACAAGCAAACATTGCCACAAAGCTATATCAAATATGTAAACATGTAAAGCTATCAAGGTCATCTCTAGACATATATAACCAAGCTAAGCGAGATAGCACAAAATAAAGCAATCTAGTTTATCACAAGTTAAGCAAAGCTTCAAAATTAGCTAGTTCAACTTAAGGTATAGAAGCCATGCCACATCAAAATGTCCAAATGAAACCAAGGAACTAGAATCAAACATCTAGTGTGCTATAAGTTCACATATGAACCATGTTGCTCAAACATCGTTGCACATTAGCAAATTAACATTTGACACTTTCAAAATTGGCATAAAACACATTTAGCACATAATACTTGAATTTAGTCAAAATGATTTGTGACCTCAAGCCTTTGTTGATCACCCCCAACGTTACACTGAAGAAAATGATCCTGGTCATCCAAACTCTCCCCAAGTTTATATCAAGTGCAATGACAAGCTATCTCTTAGGAGAGGATTGGTGAGATCACATTTTAAGAAAAAGCATACACATAATTCAAGTTGAGGAAAAGATTAAAAGAGCAAGAGTTACTCCCAAGTTCCTAAACTATACCCGACCCGAGCTGTAAAAGCCTAGGAGAAATAACTATATTATTCAAAATAGAACTAGCACAGCTCAAACTAATGCTCAACCAAATTTCAAGATCTAGCAAGGCATTTTTGCCATGACATATATCGTATAAGGATCATTAGAGAAGCAACTAGCCAAAAGATCCAACAATTTGCAATTATTAGTTCATGTTGTCATTAGAGCTTAGCTAGCAAAACTAAGGCAAAGCTATATATGTAAAGATATAGCAAAGCTAACTCAACAGTGAACAAGGCATGGCTATGAGCAAGGACAATGAGGCATAACATCACATATGAGTAATAATCAAAGCTCATATCTATATAATCATATCTTATAATGCAATATGATGCAAAAAAGGAAAACAAAAGAAGATGTCACTTCAATAGAGAAAAGGATGAAGCACCCCTAAACACAAGCTACAAGAGTAATCAGTTGAAAACACTTGTAAGAGAAAATATCGTTCATAGGAACCAACCCACAAAAGTCAAACCCCGAACTTTCTCCTCACAACGAAGGACTAAAAAAAGAGAGAGCATTCTAATGAATAGTGAAGCAAGCTCAACCAAGACTAGAAAAAACATAACCTATCAAACCCAAAATGTGCCTAATTAAGAGAGACTCATGGAAGACTAGAACCTAACCTCAACTCAGAAATCCTTGCAACTATACAGCCCCAGATGATATGAAAACTAGCATCATACACACATGTAAAGAACATGAAATAAAACCTACGTCACACCTCTTCGCAATGAGATGTAGTTGAAGGAGTAGTAATTGACTCGTGCTGCATTCCAAAAGTAACAGCCATCACCAGATGCAAAAATGAAGAAGACCCAAAAGTAGAACGGTGTACCACATGGTCTCCCTCTCATCTTTAAAGCCTACATCAATGGGACAGAAGATGTATGTGCCTCGGAACAAGGGTTAGTAAGAAATGACATACATGCCCATTCTACATGAATGATAGTAGGAATACTAGCATATGATCTAAAGTGAAAGTCATTTGAGGTAAGCATCAAGAGTTCAAAGCTCATATAACCATAAGCAACAATTCAGAGCATATACATGAATGGATAAGGCATAGCAATGACCAAGTCATGAATATTACATGCAAGGGAAATATGACATGATCCATGTATCCATAGTACACAACAACACATATAAACATGTATGCATAAGGCATGACATAAGAAGAATCATTGATAATACATGCTAACATGAATATCAAGTAAATATATGGATACATCGAGTAAGACACTAACAAGAGCATTATAATAGACATGTCGTCAACAACATATGCTCATGATGATATGTTAAAGCTCACACATATATAGAAATTATGATCAATAATCTACCATATGCACACATAAACATAAATACATGGAGCACGCCAAAAATCATGCTACTACCCAAATATGATAAGGCTCAAGATATCTATAAGAGCAAGTAGTTATATAGCATGACATATGATGAATCAAGAGTAATACATACCAACAATGATGTGGCAAACTCATGTATCCACCATCAATACAGTGCAACACCATGTAGATCGAAAACAAGATATAAAACAAATCATGAAAATACATGGCATAAGTATATCAAGTAAGCACATAGATATATAGAGCAATATACTAACAAGAGCATGATAAAAGATGTTTCAAGAATAATATATGCTCATCGAAATAAAATAAAACTACATCCACAAACCATGAACAACTAGCTAACACATGGATATATAAGCAACAAACCCACAAAGGCATGACAAGTATAGCAAGAGTAATACATACAAGTATGGTACAAGTGAGGATATATATAAACACAACATACCAAGTGTAGATTATTGTGTATATAAAAGAATGAAGATAAGAGATAACTTATAAAGTAGGTGAAGACGTTGCACATGAAAGCATGTGCCTCTTAGTGACCATCAAAAAGTATGGAGAACCATCAAATGTCCCAATCATGTAATAAAGCAAAAGATCAGAACTCATCAAGCACATGTTCTCCAACCCACGTCCCAGTACCTACAATTGAGAGGAACAAAGTGCCTAAGTCTTGGATCTCGCAGGGTTAGTGAGCAAATACTTGAGAATTCACAACTTGGACATACAACCAATATAAGCATTTGAACCATTATGTGAGTTAGTATGATGCAAATGATGGTTCATGCAAAAAGATCCAAAAACATCCTTAGTGGTATGTTGTGAATGGACACCTCGATGGGAAAAATGAGTCATATTGAGTAAAGTGACAATGACCTTGTTTGAAAGCACCACGATGAAAACCAATTGAAGCACCAAAGGAACTCACAAATTCTCACGGTGACTGAACACCTCGATGGAGGAAAACATGGTCCACCACTTAAGAAATGTCCGAAATCCTACATCGGGACAGCTTGTGGCTTCCCCTAACTCTCAAAAGTTCTCTTCGAGAATCCTAACTCTTCTCTACTTGGCTTTCTCAAAGCTTAATTCCTAAGCCACCTCTACCACTTCTTTTATAGTGGTGATCAAGCCAACCACTCCCAAGAAACCCTAAAGCATAGATACAAAGTGAATTCCATCCACAAACACATGGGAAAACCCGATAACCCAACACATAATGGGTTTTTCACTCACACATGCATACTTCTCAAAGCGCTTACAAGACTCAACCAACAAAACCATTAGCAGTTGATCTACTTAGCCATCCTGGCTCACCTTGAGCTAAACCACTTTGTGCCTTTTCATGGCGTGATTTTGTCCAAGGTTCAACCTGGTATTTTGGTAAACTCCCAAAAATACCCCCGACAAAGCTTCCAAGCACCTTCCCTTGACTCCATATTCATCTTCATATCAAAGCATCTCTGCATGCTTTAACCAGGTGTGTGAAGACTTGCCGTCAAGTCTTCACACATCTGGTCTTCCCCTGATCGTCTCTACTTACACCGGCCCAAGTCACTTATCACCATATGCATCAACTCACCTTTTTATGATTCTTCTCTTTTATGTGCTTCCTGCTTGAGCCATGTAGCCTCACCAGGACTTATCTGATCACATGGACCTCAGCTCTCCCACCTAATACTGGTCACTTACTATTGACCACTATTATTCTCCATGCCACCAACGCATCTAAAGACCAAGTAACATTCTTGAGCACAAGTTCTATGCACTTGACTTATGTTGTTCAAATCAATGTATCATGCAACACAATACAACCAACCAATGGCTCCAATGCCGTGCACAGCCTCAAACCACTCAAGAACACCTCTCACTGTTATATGGCCGCAGCCACTGGCCAAACCACCAACCAACAGCCGATTTGACCAGACCAAACTGACTTAAAACCTTACCTAGTAACAGGACACTAGTGTGACCTCATCTTCAATGCTGATCATATCGTCCAACTCAACTTCGGTTTGACTGCCAACCAATAGCTGGTCTAACCGCATGTGCCTAACTCCAAAACATGCTCTATGCTAAAAAGCAACTGGATACCATAGCTTGGTCACACCGCAACCACTAGTCTGATCGCACCCGTCTGACCGCACCCCATGTGTCGGTTAGACCGCTCACACCTGAGGCAACTCTTGTTCGACCACCGACCAACGGTTGGTAAGACCGCTTTCAAACGGTTAGACCGCTTCTCCCAAGCTAATCTGACCACCGCATCCCAATGTGAACCAAAAAGGCTCAACTAAAAATCATAGTGGTTTAACTACAAAAGCCCAACGGTTTAACTGGTCCCACATACTAGTCAAACCGATTACGTTGACAGCAACCAGAAACTTGCAACTCCTGCCAAACACAAAACTCAAACCTCGACAATAGCCACACCAAAGCCAAATAGTCAACACACATCATGGAGTGACCACTAAATAGTCTCACAAATTGCAATCGATTAAAATATACATCTCATGGTACATTTGTTTTTATTCTATCTTGTGAAGGTGTTTATCATGCTTGATGAGCTTTCACACTTGAACAAATGGATTGAAGCTCGAAATAATGCAACCATTTAATTTGAAAAGAAGTTTCTTATCTAATTATTATCAAGAGCAGTTTTTGATTTAGTTCTCCCTCTGGTCCAAAGAAACATGCCTTTTTGACTTTGCACAGTCTCAAAATTAAATGCTATAACATGGACTAAAAATGAGTACGTCAACTAGCAAAACACTAGCTTATCTAGTTGTTGAGCAGGGATTATGTGTAGGGATGAAAACAGCTTAGATAGTTTCCAATCAATTCGAGCGGAATTCAGATATAGAGCAAATATAGATAGCAAAAAATGTTGGATATATAGTACAGGATCAAATATGAATATGGATATTTTTATCATATATGATTATGGATATAAGAGAACAATTTTCATCAGACAAAAAACTACTCCCTCTATTTCACAATATTAGTCCAGAGCACATACTGAGGAAGTCTATTATTTAAGTAATATTTAATGCAATCGGATCATAATTGCCTGTGTTAGTTAGAGTAATACTATATTTATCTAATAGGAGCAAGTATAATCAATTCCATTAAATATTACTTAACTTTTGTGTCTCCTATGTCGACGTGCCAGACTAATATTGTGAAAAAATGGAGTAATTCGAATATTTGGATGATAATAGTCTCAAATATCCACAGACTTCTCCTCAACCCAGCTACCTAATTATCTAATGGGAACAAACCCAATCGAGATATTTGGACATATATTTGGGCTCTACACAATGAATGTTTTTTAAAAATAATCATTTTTTATTCTGAATTACAAAATTATACCTATGAATTTTTTTAGTTTTGACCACATGTCACGCACGATTGGGCCACTTGGGCTAGTCACCCAACCATTGGCGACAAGACATCTAGTCACCCAACCTAGTTGAGCAACTAGTCCAAGTCGTCCAACGGTTGGGTGATTTAAAATAATAATGTAATTATTTTATTAATCTGATGGAAATAATTGGGGGTAAATGGTAATTTTTGTTGGTAATACATTTAACAAATCTTGTTTGTAAGTTGTTTCTTAAAAAATAAAAGGGCAGACAATGTCAATTGATCCATTTGTGATTTTCGTAGATTATGAATGGTACAAAATCTTTTAGACTTGCAATAACATTTTGCGATCGTCCATTCCATTTTCTAGAGCATATGGAAGATTGAATATCTCTTGTGAAATCTGAATCCCTCGTCATTTCCTCCCCTGTTCTTGTAAAATCTAGGGTTTGAGTATAGAGCTCTTTGGAATCTTTTGGTTCCCCTCAAAAGGTTGTGGTTTGTTGTGAGCTTCTGAGTTCTTAGTCTATGGCTTAGCTAATCTCTCGATTTCATGTTCAAAGAATCAAAGATGGGCTGGGATTTTAAGATTTAGGGCAGCTCTCTGTGACTTTTCAGTTTTTCTTCTCAGGTTTTAATTTCTTGCCTCTTTGGTGTGGATTCCTTTGTTTCTAAGGACTAATGGCTATTTAGGACAAGGTTCTGCACTTCTGGTTTGAAGAGTTTGGCAACAAACCCTGAATTTCCCAGGTTTCAAAAGTGCTCAGTTTTCAGTTTTGGGGTAGGTTGTTTTCTATACTCAGGCCTTTGCTGAAAAGGGGCCAATCAGACCGGGTAATACATGCCGGTTAGACCGGAATTACCTTGGCAGTCTGACCGCTACCCGAGCGGTCTGACCGGCACACAATGAGTGGTCCGACTGGCACACCATGTGCGGTCTGACCGGGTACCTGGACTTGCAGCTACTGCTTTTCATTTGTGTGTGGTGCTTCTTGGTTAATTCTCCGTCTTCTTTGTTTACTTGTATTCCCAGTAGGCATAATCCTCTTTTTCATAGCGTTTGTTGCTATTGAAGAAGAACGCTTCAAGTGGGTACTTTTAGGCATAGCTCCTATTTGCTCTGGATATGCACTCTTGATTGCTGGTGTCCTTTGAGTTTCTTTTGCTGTTAATCTAAGACCTTCAGAGAGCTTGAGGCTTTTGCTCTTTGTAGCTTTTTAGCTATTGGAGAGGAGAAGTACTCTTGAGTGAAACACTTTGGGGGTAAAATTTTTGAAAGCAACATTCACCCCCCCCCCCTCTGTTGCCATTTTCGATCCAACAGTACTGTTTTTGGTTGTGCACATATTTTGCTTTGTCTTCCTCCATGTACAAATTCTCTATTGTATCGTAATATCACTTATCTTCCTACTTATTAATCGTTGCTATCTCAATCGTCCTCATAAAATTCTTCAAAAATTTATTGCATTATAATGACGGCGGCGCTGGCCCGACGACGGTAGTGGCGATGGCGATGCATGAGGCTAGGCACGTGGCCATGCCGACCCTTCGGCCTGGTTAAGCGCCGATGAGGCCCATGCACGTGGCCCTCCTAAGCCTTCAACCTGAGCTGAAGGATATGGTGCCTTGACGTACACGTCAACATGGCCACCTCCAGGAGCGTTATGCACAATGAGAGGGGCTAGGGAATGCTCCGCCCTCTCGTAGACCCGATGGACAATGCCCAGCAACTCATCGTGTGTCACCTCCAAACCGTGGGCGACCCTATCCATGATCAACCTGATGTTTGTCACAATCTCGGTGGTGATGTCCATCTGCAAGAAGTACATGAAAGCGTCAAACTAGTAATTGTGGTAACCATACTTAGAAACTTTGAAACATGAGGGTGAAGTTTCGCGCTAAGTGCACGAGGTACACGTTGGTTGGTGCTAGTATGTGAGAGGGAGAGGGTCGATGACAAGTACCAGCCTAGTGCATGTCTACGGAGTGTACCAGCGTAGGTACTCATCATACGCGTTGGGATCATACGTGGTGGCCTCCTACACCTCGTCCCCGTCGGTGATGGCCCTCGCATACTGCACGAGCTGGGCGTTGACGGAGTCACCGTGGCTACCACGTGTGACGAGGGGGTATACCCCCTAGTCGCCCAATAGTTCGTGACTAGGGGCTTGTCGCCCAACCGCTGGGCGACTTGGCTACATGTCGCCTAACGGTTAGACGACTAGCACAAGTCACCTAACTGTACGGCGATATGTGGTCAAAACTGTCAAAAAATCCGTAGGTATAATTTTATAATTTAGAATAAAAAATTAATTATTTAAAAAAATTCTTTGCGCAATACTCTTCTCAATGATACTACAAGTTCTATTTCAATACCCTCAATCCTTCGCGGTCAGTCAAATGGATATGGAAAAGCAAATGCATTATGAAACTTAAGGTTTTCACATGGCTATTACTAATGGCAGATTAAACCCTAAAGATATGTTGCACAAGAGACATTATAATTTTGAGGGTGATCAGTACTGTGTACTATGTCAAGATGCCAATTTAATCGAACATGTTGGGGGCATCCACTACTACAGAAAGCCTAATACTAGACGGCCAATCACAGACGGTTTGACAAAACCGTCTGTGACCGACACTAACACAGACGGTTTTAATTTGGACACCGTCTGTGTTGGTGGCGTCGGAGAAAACGAGTATCACAGACGGTTCTTACCGATGAACCGTCTGTGATACTAAGTATCACAGACGGTTTGTATTAAAAACCGTCTGTGATAATCTGGAATAAATTCAGACGGTTTAAAAAACCTTTTGTGATGACGTTTTTGAACCGTCTGTAATAGGGTTTTCTGTAATAGTGATCATTGGAATCAATTGGGATAATACGACTGACACTAAACTTATGTAGAGAGAACTAGACTATTCTTCAATTCTCTGTCCTACATGGAAATCTTTATTATCGTAGCTCGGCACATTTGGAAGCAAGGAAATGGCAAAATGTTTGAGAATATCACACCGTATATTAGTAGTGGGAAGAGCCATTTCAAGAACGGAATCACGTTGCTGTGCACCGGATTAAGGATGAACATAGACAAACCTTCCTTGATTGACTAGGAACAGTTCTTCGATGTTCTTTACTGTTGGAGGTGGTAACATATATGTTTTCTTTCTCTCTTTTCTTCCCTGTACATAAAACCCTTTTTAGTTTATATATTCATATAAAAAACAGGGGCCTCCCATGTTGTTCCTCGTCAAAAAAAAAAAGCCCAGTCCAATAACAGAAATTAAGCTTAATACATTTGGAGTGATTGATATACCATCCATATTATTGAATCTTGAAGTTTCAAGTACCTTTTGGCTTTATTGACGATTTTATCTTGGTTGATTGCTGAAAATACGATGAATTGATATACTGATTGCTTAAATAAACTAATCCTTCATTTCTGTTGCCGTCAGCATACAATTTAAATGGTTTTCATGATCAAAGTCATATTAGGTGACCATTTTCACATTTGATTTATATATTTATATTCGTATTTATATTTGAGATATCTACCGCACTCGAAAAATAAAATATGAAAACAAATAAGTTAAATGGATTATCCGCCCTGTTCTTCGGTCCATTCCATCTAATTTTGTGCTACTGTAGTTACTATGGATTATTTAATTTCTATATTTATTGGGATTTGATTTGGTCGGTACCTGAAGGATAAAAATCCTGCATGACAATGAACATTACTTTGTCCTTGCCTCCTTGGTGGGAAGGTACAGTAAGCAAAGATAGAGGACCGTGCGAAGCAGGGTGAGCGGATGTGACTGCGGCAAGTAGGCGACAACGTGACGCAATGACGCACAGAAAAGTACGAGGATGTTTTGGCATCTATCCCGTGACAGAATCCTGCAAATTCAAAGGAAAACTCTTGAGGCGAAGGGCTGGACAAAAAAAAGCATTTTTTAAAAATTTAACTTTCCAACATTCGATTTGCAATTCAGTCTTGTCGATGAAGCTATCAAACTCAACAGGTGTCTACCAAATTAGAAGAGCTTGACAGAATTCGACAGCCACCCCAGTCAACAAATACATAGCCGTTACTAATTAAGGGCATGTTTGGTTCATGACCAGAAGTTGCCTAGCCACAAGTTAGGCGTGCCACAGTTTTTAGGTAGCTGTTTGGTTTACTGACGTAACTGTGGCATACCACACTTTCTTAGCACCCGGCCCCACACGTCATAAACTCAGTTTCTTGCCAAACTTTGCCACAAGTGTGGCTTCGATTTTGTTAGCCACACTTTCTGTGGCAGCCACATATTGCCTAAGTTTAGGCATGGCAAGCTTAGGCACCAACCAAACAGGCCCTAAGTTGTTTATGATTAGTGCTCATGCATGTGGTGGTTGGCTTTCTACCACTCTTGGGTGGCTCGGTAGATTGTCTACCGAGCACGATAAATTTATGGGGATAAATTTGTAAAAACAAATATTTAAATATAAATTTCTTATTTTTTTAAAAAAAAAGCTATAGCAACAACATTCTCTCCGTCCACTCGACCACTCGCAATTAATCACAATTCACAATTAGTGAGCCGGCTAACATAAGACTGTCACGTGTGTTGTATTGCATTATTGCGTAGAAGGTAGAAGGTTTTTACTTAGCAGTCTTGGGTGATCAACCAGTTGCCAACAACGACTTAGTGACTCCGTCTGTTTCGAAAAAGAAGGATTGGAAGTACGCACTTCTTCAACCAAACTTTGTAAACACTTGGTCGTAGTTATGCAAAAATAGCATCATTGCACTCTTAGATCCTGTTGCAACACAAGAACCTTGTACCTTTCCGTTAGAATTCTTGCTGTATGTCCCAAATGTAGCCTTAGGGTTTGTTTGGCAACGGCTGCGACTTTTGGCTGAAATTTTTTAATTTTGGCTGTTTACGATACAGATTACGGAGAGATAGATACTCACTTGCGATTTTGGATGGTACAGATGTTGGGCTTTTAACGTGTACATCGTTTAACTAGTAGATCTCGTCTTGAGAAAATACTCCGTTTAAAAGTTAGACACTGTAGTAAAAGCCAAAAGCCGTTAGCTTCGGAGAAAAAGAACAGGCCCTTTGTAACACCCCGCCCACCCTCTGGGCCAGAATGCTACCACCACCGCATACTCATACCATTTTATCAACACTAGAAGAATTTAAGTCAACACTAATATAATCAGGTAGCAGCGAACACATACAACATAGGTTTAGTTTCGTTTGGTTTTCACTCTAGCATACTAGTAGAGACTAAAATAAGTTGACAAAAGGATAGTTCAAAGAGTGCTGTTGGTTCGTGCATATTGTTCATGTGCTACTTCCGCCCGTGCATGTCGTCCTCAACGGTCACCTAAAAACGACAAATAAAGCAAGGGTGAGTCCAGAGACTCAACAAGTACATAATAGAACAATAGACACTCCCCACATAAGTAAGCATTTAAACATAATACACATATATCATCATGTTTGTATCATCATCATCCTCATAGCCAAACATTGCTATGACATCAATGCAATGCATCATTACTCTACATGCTCCTTTGCTCTTCACTTTGCAAGTACCGCTACTGCCGAGTGAACACCCGTCGATGTTCACCCATCGTGGGCCCGCCCTCATAGGCACGGGACCCCTGCACTCCCGTGGAGGCCTACCGAAGTAGGTCTTACTCAAGAGCGCTCCGGATTAGTCCGCTTGCTTTACTCATAGCTAGGGACTTTCTCACCGCCCTCACTCTTGAGTGCTCCTCATGCAAATGCATATGCTCATGGTCATAATCACGCTCATCATTAACATTATTAGCAGATAAGCATCATTGCCTACCTCCCTCCATCATCATTGCCATCATTTACCATGCAACCTTATGTCATGTAAAAATCACATTTCCACATAAATATTATCATATCATGTAAACAATATATACTCATAAACCTTGATCTACTGTTCTACCAGGTACTTGCCTGTTAACCAAACGAAGTGGAGCGTCGTGCGAACGGCGTCGATCCTGGACCTTCACCTGAACAGGCAATTAACTCGACTAAGATCTTTGTAATAGTACGTGCATGCGTACGGACAACATCGGCACTACGCACGCGACTCGAGACTCACGACAGGTCACTCAAGACTATGGGATCCATTGCGCATGCTACCGAAACCCCCTTTTTTCTTTCTTTTTCTCCTCTTTTCTTCCTTCTCTTTTTTTCTTTCTTTTTTTTCCTTACTCAGCCGGCCCTTTCTCTTTTTTTCCCTTTTCCTTCCTATCCGGCCTCTCTCTCTCTCCCTCATCTCTTTTGGCCGAACGGCCACACCTCCTCCTCCCGTTCCTCTCTCTCTCTCCACCCTTCCTCACGCGTAACGGCGCCCCGGCGCCCCTCCTGGCGCCGCGACAGCGAGCGGCCCGGCTCGGTCGGCCCCCCGTCGGCCTCTGCCTCCCTTCCCTCCTTCCTCGCGCTTGCCTGCCCCTCCCTTGGATCCGGTCGACCGGCGCCACGCCCGGCCGCACCCGCCGCCGACCGCCGCCTACCCTCCCTCTTCCCTCTCAGATCCGGCCGGCCGTGGATGGGTCCGGCCGCTCCCGCCGCCGGTCGTCGCCTGCTCCCCTCGCCTCTTCCGGATCCGGTCGGCCATAGGTGGATCTGGCCACCGGCCGCCCTCCACGTTCGCGTGCACCTGGTACGGGCTCTGGTCGGCGCGACGCCACTCCAGTGCTGGCCATCCCAAGCTCCCTTCGCTCGGCGGGCCACCGGCTGGAGACACGGTGGAGGGTCGGCCTCGACTCTGCACACTTCCCAGGACGGTCTAACTCTCTTCCCCCCTCTATTACCTGCAATGTACTTCGGATTTAGCTGCTATTTTTACCTGGCACGGTTCTTGGGACTCACGGTTGGGAAGGCTCAACGTGGCCGCCGTGACGGAACTTGGTGGTGTGCGTGCGCCGGGGAGCAAGCACGACCAACCAAGGGTGCATGGTGGTGCTACGGGCTCGCCGCCATCTCCTTGCGCCTCTGTCGGCTTCTGCTCCCTCCCTGGCTCCTCTCCGACCTGCTTCTTTTCTAGGGCACAGGTCCTTGGGGCTTAGCTACGGTGGTGGGGGCTTTGAGCTCACTGGTTTTTGTGCTTGCCTTCGGTGGGGGAAGCTGGTGATAAGGCTGGGAGTTATTGCTCTGACAGGTGATTGGGGGTTGGCCTAATTGGGCAATAAATGTGGGATGGCTGGTGCGCAAAGTCACAATTGCCCCTCCCATTTAGCCCTAGCTGGTTATGAGCCTCAGGGGCAATTTGGTCCAAACGTGGCCTTTTACTGGCTAGGACTTTTCTACGGTAGTTGGTAAGTCACAGAAAGGTAAGAATAGAACCTCCCGCCGGATGATGAAAACCTAAAGCGCAGATGGTGCCGACCGGCCCCGGACGGTCTGGGAGCCTCTATGAGCGCTAAATCAATCGGCATTTCTAAAGCCGAACAGGTTCTGACGGCAAAACACCTCTTTATCTCATTTACTCTCCCTTTTCATTTTCGTGGTATTACATTCTACCCCCCCCCCCTTAATAGAATTCGACCCCGAATTCTGGTGTTCAATAATCCGCACGGAAGAACAAAATAAACTAACTGCTCATAACATAACATTAACTCATACCCGAGGAGAACAACTCGGGGTACTTCTCGCGCATGCGAGATTCCAATTCCCATGTCGATTCCCGCTCGGATGGGTGCGACCAAAGCACTTTAACATACTATATCATTTTACTCCTCAACACCTCCTCTGATTCATCCAGAATCCGAACTGGGTGGGACTCGAATGTGAGGTCTTACTTTATGGTCACCGGTTCTAACACAATCTCATGCTCTTGATCTCACAAGAACTTTCTCAACATCAAAACATGGAACACATTATGCACTTCGCACATAGACTCAATTCTCATGTTTCTCATATCTGGTCATCTGGTCTGATACGACCAACGCATCATAGCAATCCTTAACGTCTCATGCCTCGGCATAAGAAAACCTCCAACCCTTCAGGAAAAACACTCTCATTGCTTACACAAAAGAGACAAGACTACTCTTATTTGCAACAAGGAGAGCTCTTCTCTTTTACGAGAGAAGTATCACATAACACTCATAAACCCGACTCACTTTTACAAAGCAAGGTCTTTTACAAATGCAAACCCAATTATGGGATCAGTCCATCCACCTATAAATAACAACCATTCTTCTAAAATAGTTGGGAGTTCCCTTCCCACCAAATATAATTTCACCACAACAATACTCTCAAGAGAGAAAACTGGACAGGAAACCAATCCTTGTCCTAACAAACAATATGCCGCAAATAACATGCGAAAAAGTTTCCATTCTCAAAATTAGACCATTTCTTTTCAAGGAAGAGGAAGCACACTCTTTCATGCGAGCAAATAACGCCTTAGCAAAAATTCATGTCAATCGCATAAGAAATGTGGAAACCCCACAACTTCCCACTTAAATCCACTTTCCCTCAAAGGTGATCCTGAATGAATTCCCAAATCAAGGGAATCCGAAATAATCCATTAAACATCAGTCAATCATTTCAAATACTCATTAGATCGCGATAGGATAATTCGTCCTTCCAACACCAATCTATGAGTTACAAAACCAATTCATTTCCTGGGCAATATTCACACGAATCTGGGGATGCTTTAGTACATGTCTCACAAAGTACTCAAACCTCCTATACCAGTGGCATATTGTCGACAGGTAACCTCACATGTCTTATCAAAATCCGTATTTGATTCTATTAATTTGATCCCTCCAGTACCCTTATTCTCTAGGGTTTCAACCTATGCTCTATTTACACCACAATGAACTCCCTCATTGGTTAACTTCAACCCAAGAAATGATTCATTACTCTAGCTATTTCCTCAGTCAAAGATCACCGAATACGGTGAACATAAGAAAAATCACCCATCTGTACTCAATTCCTCATATCCACAAAATGAGGTAAGCTTTGTTCAAGACCTCAGTTAACATCTAATAACTAAATCCTCTAATAGTTCTACTTCAATATTTTTTTTACCTCAATCTTTTAGCCTCCACTAGCCATCAACAAATCTGAGGCTCAGATGTTCAAAACATAATTTGGGGAAACTCTCACCCAAAATCTCGCTCTTGACACTATCAATGATTTACCAGCTTAAATGTGACACTAATCACCATTATTTCCCGTAGACGCTACTAGTTGTGATAACACAATCGACCCTCGGGTTTGCCTTTAAGGCCAGTTTTATCCCTAATCAATTTCCCACCAGGATTATGGCATAAGATCAACTCAAAACTCTATTAGCCACACAAATTTTTATGATCACCCTATTACTAACATATCAACCATCTCACTATAATCTAAGCCTAATAGAGCTTCATGCTATGAATTTAACATTCGTTTCGAGAGCAAGGGATTCCAATCCTTCAGCAACCCTCCAAGGTAAAGAAATCTACCAAATTTAAACATCCAAAAATATAGAACGAAAATCCAACAGCTTTCATTCTGCAACAAGACAGGACTTTAGAATGAGTTCATCACTCACTCCCCCAAGACAACTACAAAACTCCCCCAATATGGGGTTCACTATTTCAATGATGCAACGCTTGGGCAGGAGAACCATTCCCTCTGGCCATAGCGTCACATCACAACAAACATAAAAATCAATTAAAATTCTTTTCCCCATAACAACGTCAAGCCAGTACCTCTCGTACTGCTTGCACGGATTAGCAAGTGTCTATTCGCTAATACATAAGTTATTGATTTTTTTAGTATCCCATCTTGAACCTTTCCACAGCCCACCGGATACCTTATTCCTCCGTATTTACTCTATAATTTATCAAACACTACCACCTTACTATACAAAACAATGCAATCATAACGACTATCAAGTGCGCATGCCACAAGATGTGATCAAGGCTCTTTCATCAAAAGATCCACTATCAATAAATGATCCCATGTGCACCTAATTCCAAGGCGCTAACTAATCTCCACCAGCTCGACTTCAAGGATGATCAATCACCTGGATTTTAGCACACATCATATGTACTTCCGTAAACCACAGTTACTTTTAAGTAGAGAATCCATCTGTTCTACTTCCGTAGGTGTGCACATGATTTCCTACAAAATGCAGTGGCCACTCCACCAACTCAGGCTTAGATATTGCTACCAAATCTCAGTAAAACGTCATTAACTTCATCCATCAGAATTTAAGTCTCACACGACTTTACAACAATTCTTCTCCATTCAGTTTAGCTGGGAAACTATCCGACATCAAGATCCTTATTCTGGTCCTCCCAACGAATTCCAATAGAGTTATAAAATCATAACTATTAAAACCTTTCCAAAACATCAATCATGATTAAAATAATCAATCATGGTGCGGGGTTGGCGGACTTAGTTTTATAATCATTCGCCTATTACCAATTGAAAGGATAACTCCAGATGAGAGATTTTCCACCAAGACAATAGATTAACACACCCCTCTTTTTTTGGCAAGTCTAGATCGTCTAGCTAGGTTTATCGATTGGGACCAAAGTAAAACCAGTCATTTGATGTGGCTCAACAGTCTAAGCAACCGTAATCCCCAACTGGTTCACCAACAATTCAAATCCAACTATTAAGCAGAAATGGATCTACCTTATGCCGCTACTTCTCATGTAACTACTAAATCCCCATTGGATTCAAATCAACCTTGATCCCACAACCATAACTAAAATTAATTACTCTCCTAGGTTCTCACAATTTAGGATACCATATCCTACCAACTTGTTACTTTAACCACCACCTCCCACATACGCCTAACGGCCTAATCCATCACTTCAACTACTATTGGATATTGCCTTCCCTAAAAATATTGGTCTCATCATGCAAGTTACTTCAATCATTCATATAATCATAATTCTTTCGAATACCAGAATTGCATGGAACACTCCCCACTATCGGGTATGTATCAAACAACTCAATGAGTTGCTAATCAAAAGGAATCAACTTCCCGAAACTGAAGCAGAACATCACTACCTCAATGCCACAAATGGCACATGACCAGGCCTCTCCAGTGGCCACGGTCTCAGTCTCTATTGCATCCGTTCACGACACAATCACGGCAAAGTCCCATAGGACACACAAATAACAAGTTCAAATGCTTGCTATCAACACACAAGCATCAACATCAAGCATTGCAAATCAACAACATGACTAACAGAAGCGAAAATGCAATGCTTGACCAATCCCATCCTATTGTGCACACGTCCGCGTCCTCTAGCTCTCAGCATCTCTGTTCAAGACAGATAGCCAATCACACAGCTAGCCCACAACATCCATTCAACAGCACAAATCAACATCAAGGCTGCGAAAGCGTAAATGCAATATAAGACCCATTCCCCATCCTATGGTGCACCAGTGTGTCAAATTTTAATTTAATTATTAGACCTAAGTCACATTTTAGTTGAATAAATAAACTAAGTTATCACATTCCTATGCCACGGACCTATCGCCCGCTCTGATACCAACTGTAACACCCCGCCCACCCTTTGGGCCAGAATGCTACCACCACCGCATACTCATACCATTTTATCAACACTAGAAGAATTTAAGTCAACACTAATATAATCAGGTAGCAGCGAACACATACAACATAGGTTTGGTTTCGTTTGGTTCTCACTCTAGCATACTAGTAGAGACTAAAATAAGTTGACAAAAGGATAGTTCAAAGAGTGCTGTTGGTTCGTGCATATTGTTCATGTGCTACTTCCACCCATGCATGTCGTCCACAACGGTCACCTAAAAACGACAAATAAAGCAAGGGTGAGTCCAGAGACTCAACAAGTACATAATAGAACAATAGACACTCCCCACATAAGTAAGCATTTAAACATAATCCAGAAATATCATCATGTTTGTATCATCATCCTCATAGCCAAACATTGCTATGCCATCAATGCAATGCATCATTACTCTACATGCTCCTTTGCTCTTCACTTTGCAAGTACCGGTACTGCCGAGTGAACACCCGTCGATGTTCACCCATCGTGGGCCCGCCCTCATAGGCACGGGACCCCTGCACTCCCGTGGAGGACTACCGAAGTAGGTCTTACTCAAGAGCGCTCCGGATTAGTCCGCTTGCTTTACTCGTAGCTAGGGACTTTCTCACCGCCCTCACTCTTGAGTGCTCCTCATGCAAATGCATATGCTCATGGTCATAATCACGCTCATCATTAACATTATTAGCAGATAAGCATCATTGCCTACCTCCCTCCATCATCATTGCCATCATTTACCATGCAACCTTATGTCATGTAAAAATCACATTTCCACATAAATATTATCATATCATGTAAACAATATATACTCATAAACCTTGATCTACTGTTCTACCAGGTACTTGCATGTTAACCAAACGAAGTGGAGCGTCGTGCGAACGGCGTCGATCCTGGACCTTCACCTGAACAGGCAATTAACTCGACTAAGATCTTTGTAATAGTACGTGCATGCGTACGGACAACATCGGCACTACGCACGCGACTCGAGACTCACGACAGGTCACTCAAGACTATGGGATCCATTGCGCATGCTACCGAAACCCCCTTTTTTCTTTCTTTTTCTCCTCTTTTCTTCCTTCTCTTTTTTTTCTTTCTTTTTTTTCCTTACTCAGCCGGCCCTTTCTCTTTTTTTCCCTTTTCCTTCCTATCCGGCCTCTCTCTCTCTCCCTCCTTATCTCTTTTGGCCGAACGGCCACACCTCCTCCTCCCGTTCCTCTCTCTCTCCACCCTTCCTCACGCGTAACGGCGCCCCGGCGCCCCTCCTGGCGCCGCGACAGCGAGCGGCCCGGCTCGGTCGGCCCCCCGTCGGCCTCTGCCTCCCTTCCCTCCTTCCTCGCGCTTGCCTGCCCCTCTCAGATCCGGCCGGCCGTGGATGGGTCCGGCCGCTCCCGCCGCCGGTCGTCGCCTGCTCCCCTCGCCTCTTCCGGATCCGGTCGGCCATAGGTGGATCTGGCCGCCGGCCGCCCTCCACGTCCGCGCGCACCTGGCCCGGGCTCTGGTCGGCGCGACGCCACTCCAGTGCTGGCCATCCCAAGCTCCCTTTGCTCGGCGGGCCGCCGGCCGGAGACACGGTGGAGGGTCGGCCTCGACTCTGCACACTTCCCAGGACGGTCTAACTCTCTTCCCCCCTCTATTACCTGCAATGTACTTCGGATTTAGCTGCTATTTTTACCTGGCACGGTTCTTGGGACTCACGGTTGGGAAGGCTCAACGTGGCCGCCGTGACGGAACTTGGTGGTGTGCGTGCGCCGGGGAGCAAGCACGGCCAACCAAGGGCGCATGGTGGTGCTACGGGCTCGCCGCCATCTCCTTGCGCCTCTGCCGGCTTCTGCTCCCTCCCTGGCTCCTCTCCGACCTGCTTCTTTTCTGGGGCACAGGTCCTTGGGGCTTGGCTACGGTGGTGGGGGCTTTGAGCTCACTGGTTTTTGTGCTTACCTTCGGTGGGGGAAGCTGGTGATAAGGCTGGGAGTTATTGCTCTGACAGGTGGTTGGGGGTTGGCCTAATTGGGCAATAAATGTGGGATGGCTGGTGCGCAAAGTCACAATTGCCCCTCCCATTTAGCCCTAACTGGTTATGAGCCTCAGTGGCAATTTTGTCCAAACGTGGCCTTTTACTGGCTGGGACTTTTCTACGGTAGTTGGTAAGTCACAGAAAGGTAAGAATAGAACCTCCTGCCGGATGATGAAAACCTAAAGCGCAGATGGTGCCGACCGGCCCCGGACGGTCTGGGAACCTCTATGAGCGCTAAATCAATCGGCATTTCTAAAGCCGAACAGGTTCTGACGGCAAAACACCTCTTTATCTCATTTACTCTCCCTTTTAATTTTCGTGGTATTACACCCTTAACCATGAACCAAAGGTCTAGGAATGAAAATGAATCAGATATAATCGAATAGTCTCAAATACAAATACGAATTCATACTTTTAAAACGAATACAATACAAATATGAATATAATCGAATAGGCCGTTGGGCTGGGCTAACCGGCCGATGGACATAGGAAACAGATCGAATACGAATCGAATAGTCCCGAATACGAATACGAATGCAAATGCGAATGCGAATGCGAATACGAATATTCTCAAATATGGATACAAATGTTCTTGAATACGAATACGAATTTTGCTTACCACATTCGTGTTTTCTCGTATATGAATATCGGATAAAACGTATTATCCATTACCATTTTCCATCCCTACAAAGGTTAAATGCACATAATACGGGTGCTAAAGAGAACAAATAATTACCATGCCCTTTCAACCAAGCCATCTCCTCTTTTGCTAGGCTCAACCTAGGGCTATGCTCTAATGAGTTTTTGCTTTTGGCTTGTAGCCTTTTAATTTCTTCTTTTTAGCTTTTTTGTTTTTTGTCTTTTCTTTTTTCCCTTTATTTCTTTGTATTGTATGTGATGATATTACTTTTTTATTTTTAAAATTTAATTATGTTGAAAAAGTTAACAGCAGGTACCGTATAATTTTAGTCACTACCATGTAAAAAAAAGAAGCCAGACTTTTAAATCCAAATGAGTACTAACCTAACCTTTTTCTTTTGGCATTAATGAAAAGAAAAGTTATTATCCTATGAGAAAGGAAAAAGGGCGAAAAAGAGCGGCTACAGACGGAAGGCACGAAGTTATTTTTATCTTGTAGCTAGTTATTTTATTATTATGCTAGAGCCAGATAAACTGTAATCATTGTACGTAGTCGAAAAAAACCCAACCGAAAACCTACACAAAAAGAGAACGCAAGAAAGAAAAGGAGTTTGAGAAGCGAGCTCAGTGCCCCGGTGTCCACACCCCCGCGTTCCACAGTTTCCGCTCCCTTTCTCTTCGCCTTAATTAACTTCCTTCCCCCACAGGCATTGTCCAAGAAGTTGAGTGAGCAAACAAAACCCACGAGAAGAAGAAACCCTCCTTGATCCTTCCTTGCTTCCTTCTTCCCTCGATCTCTTCTCCACGAGCAGCCGCTATGATTTCGTCCCTCCGAGTCGATCTCCTCCCTCCTATCCTATCTCTGTGATCTTCATGCTGCAACAGCGTGATAGCTCGAGCGAGAATTCCCTTTGAGAAAGAGGAAGGGAAGGTCAAGCGAGAATCAGCGAACATTCTTTCTCTCTTTCTTTTTTCCTTTCTGAGAGGTGGGCTTTTCAATCTGTTCTTTTCTTTATTTAGCGTTGTTCCTTGGCGCAAGCCATGATTTGGACTGGTGGGGTTTTATGCTTTCCCCTGTTTGATTGGTTCGCTTGATAATTGCAGGGGAAAGACAGGTTTCTTGATTTGGTCCAGTCTCCAGAAGCTACAAAAAGTGAAGTTCTGGAGGTTGATTACTGCACCTTTTGTTTTCTTTTGTTAGCAACTTATTATTTCTCCTTCCATGAATCACTGGTTTACAAGTCTCTCTTGTCTCTAACAAGTACAGGTCCCTTTCTGCTCTTCTGCTCAAGAAACAAGGAGAATAAGTCAGAAAGAGGTCAGTTTCTTGTCAAGTTTCAGCTTGTCATGAATTTTGTTTTCTCCATAGAGACAACAAAATTACAATAATATTGAAGGACGGACAAAATGACAATAATTATTTTGTCACTACCTTTCTTTTTCATGTATGAGTTGTCTATTAGGTTGGACATTGAATCAGATGGTACATCATAATTTCCCATAAAAAAAGATGGTACAACATAATTGTCCTGTTAAAATAAAAAGATGCACTTCTTGCTCCTCAGGGTTGTTGTTTGGGGATGATACACAGTAGCAAGATGACATAAGCTAAAGATAGGCGATAATAACCTGTTGGTTTTATTTTTACTGCCTTCAATTGCTTGTATGCTCCACTAGATATAAAAATAAAGTAATGTTCTGTGTTGCACAATAGAAGTTATGCTTATTTTATTTGGAATAGGTTGAAACTTGATAGGGATATTGCATTCAAAGAAAGCTAGTACCTATAAGAAAGTTAAATAGTGCTATCGTTTGCTAGGTTTATCTGAAACTTCCAGTTGTATTGTTTTTTAAAAAAAACAAAGCAGTAGATTGACCAATGAATCGGCTTTCACCTATGGTTGGAGTTGATGTAGAAAGAGCGCTCTTCAATTTGCACCGAAAAATATTTTTCTCGGTAGTTTTGGTACTTATACTATTATTCTCCATTCTCGGTAATCTTAGGTCCAGATTTGACCCTACAAGACGAGTTTTGGTTTATTAATGGAGCAAGCACCTTCCAACTGCTAGTGGATAAAAGGTGTTACACAGTCACCGGAAGTATGCCCGATACGATTATATCGGAAATACCAATGTGTTCAATGCTTAATTGTGCATCTTAATCACAAGCTTCCATATTTAAAAGCTTCTATTCCATCCCCAACTTCTTTCTTTTCCTGTAAATACTAAGCCTAGCTTTAGCATGAATCATGCACGAAACAAAAAAGAAAGTTAACAACAACGAATGTTTGCTTTGCTCAGTTGACTGTTGATTTTGGCCTGATGTGGTGTGCCCTTTCTGCCTATTTTGACGTCTCCCCTTGACTTTTAGCACATGCCACTCGCATTAATATAATCATATGGTTCATGTTTTTCCATTGTCGCCAAACATTGATTAATAGGTTGTCCTTAGCTATAACCTTTTGTATTTGTCTACTGATACTATTATTTTTTCTTTTGACTCTTGGGCAGTTTGAAGCTCCTGTGATCTATTACTCTTTTTTGTGAATGGAGAATAATAATGATGAAGATATTGGTACATCTCAGCGTAACTCTCATCCAAAGGTATGCATGTTGGATTGCCAGCGCTTCCACCTTAAGTCATATTTCTTGTTACCTGTAATGGCTCGTCTTTTGATGTGAGCTGAAGTTCATATGGATTTGTTTTGTCCTTCACATTATTCGATTGCCTGGAAATGGTCGTCTTGCTTTCTTAAGACCTGGGAAGATCTATGGATAGAAAAATAGTCATGAGTTCTTTTTAGGCACTATTCCAATATTTCCCATCTTAACTGATTAATTGAGTAAAGTTAACAGTAGTGTGCAATGACATCACTGTAGATGCTAAACGCTGTTTAAAACTATAATTCTTGGCAAAATAACACGGTCTCAAATGATAAAGATTGAAAAACTGGCACTACAGAGGAATTTCTTTCATCAAGAACTGTATGTTGAAATGTTATCTTAGAAAGCTCAAGCACATTTTGTGTTTCATCTTTTGAAAGAGAATGTGGCTTGGTATTTGCTGTTCTATGATACAATCATTTGTACATGCTGACAGGAATAGTTAAAAACTTCAATATTTCAATAGGAACGTTTTTGATGATTTCAAATTATTATTTAGTACGTTCATGATATGATTTATTTTCTACGTCATTTTCACCAGCTTATTGTGTGAATCTTGATTTTGTTCCTCATTTCATATTCTTCTGCCTTGTAAATTAATGTAATTTTTTCTTCTATGTTATTATTTGTTTAGGTTCACAGCTCAATGTGCGGTGAGTTGACAATGATGTTAGATAAAGTTTCCTCTATTCTTCCATCAATAGAAGCTGCTCAACCAGGATGCAAAGCGGGTATAGAGGAACTATGCAACCTATACAACATAGTTGACAAAGGGAAACTCGTAATCCAGAACTGCATTGAGTGTAGTAGTCTCTACTTGGTATGTTATTCTTTTTTCTGGATAAAAATCATGTTAACAAAATTAGAATATTGCCTTTGTTTTTATTTTCCTGAATCTTTTTTCCCATATAAAATGGTTTTCCTCTCTTGCTCAAGTATTGCTTTTCTGATATTGAATATGCGCACTTCAGGCTATTACAGGAGAAGCAACTGCAATGCGGTGTGAAAGGATAAGAAACTCACTGAGGCGGAGCTTGTTCCTGATTCAGAATATGGTGCCGTCATTGTTGGCTAATCAGGCTTGTTCACTTGACTTGATAGATAACAGAATAGTTGGCAAATTTTATTCTACAATGCACACAACTAGGTACATGATTTGCTTGCTATATATAAAAAAGAGTAGAACTGGAACAGAAAACATTGCAAAATTCTGTGTCAAAAGTTGAAAGCTGAGTGTTAGCACAAGTAGAACCAAACTTGCATCTGTAACACAGAGCAAGTTCACCTTGAACAGCCATTTGTTGGGAGCATTAATCAAACTGCAAATCTGTAATAGTCTATTGAGTATAGAATGTGCCTCAAAAACTTTTTATAAGCAAGCATGGTCTATAGAAATTGTTGTTTTACCACATAATTGCACTTAAAACAATGTGACAATATTCATAGTGCAGCTTTCAGCTCACATCTTTGCATTTTGACTATTTGTCACAGGTGGCTGATGTCCATAATGATCTTCGGGATGTGAAATTCATTGTTGATCTAGAGGAAGAGAAAGCTGGCAAAGCCATCTTGGAGATGCTTCGGCAGTCGGATGCATCCCAAGAACTTGAACCCCAGACATTCCTGCTGGCAGCTTCAAAGTTAAATCTGACATCACCGAAGGCCATCTTAATTGAAAGACGATCAATCAAGAAATTACTTGATAAGATCAATGGTAATGATCCCAAAAAGGAAGGAATCCTCAAAATTTTCCAATATCTAGTTAGGAAATATGGAAAGAACATCAAGCCTGAGACTGGTTTAAAGAATGAAACTGTGGATGCTGCAAATGGAACTTTAAGTACAGACTTAATTGCTAGTGGAACTGGAACCAACACTCCTCAGAAATGCTTTTCACCTACGAACTCTGAGACTTGGGGGTTTGAAGATAAGAATAATTTGTCAGGAGTTACTACACCACCTCCAGAGTTCTGCTGCCCAATATCTATGAAGCTGATGTGTGATCCTGTGATAATAGCAACTGGACAAACTTATGAAAGAGAAAACATCGAGAGATGGTTCAATGAGGGATATGATAGTTGTCCTAGGACACAGGTAAAGTTAGAAAACTTCATGATAACTCCAAATACTAGCATGAAAGCTGTTATTTGCAACTGGTGCAAAGATCACGAGCCTGCATGCACTTATTTGCCTGAGCAGTTCAACAGTTACTCCTTATCAAGTTTACACAATGTCTCAACGCCGCTAATTGCTGGAAAAAACAGAGATTACGTTGCTCATCAAAGCAGTACTTCATCTTTTGCATTATCTGGTGCTAGTTATGTGTCATCCCCAATGAGGGAAACAGAGTCGTCAAATGCTAATTGTACTCAGTTTTCTTCGAACACCAATTACCAGCTGTATTTGTCCTTCTGCAACTTCAACATGGAAATGTTTTTGAGTTCCTTTCATAAGCTGTCTGAGTTTCCAATGGAACTGCAAACCAAGGCTGTCAAAGATTTGAAGAGTGTTCTGAATGGTGAAAATCAGATTTGGCACTCTATGATCTCCAATGGTTTTTTAGAAGCATTCCTTGAATTTCTTAAAAATGATAAAGGAAGATGCACAGTGCAAGCTCAGAAAACTGGAATTCAGTTTTTTCTTGCGTTTCTTTCTAATAGCAGGTATGAATACTGATATGTACGACTTCTCCATATTAGTTTGGATGACTTGCTCTACCCCTAAAGTTTTTTAGTATTCTTCCAGTTTTTAAAAATATTTTTCATTTTTTTTACAAAGAAAGGCTTAAAGTTTAGAATATAGTAATTTTGTTATGTTTATACTCCAATGGATAGTTCTTATGGTCGGTATCCTTTTCATCCAGGACTCGAATCCCATCCATTAGTGAAGATGCAGTTCGTCTGATTGCATCATTTCTTGATTCCGAGTTAAGGACAGAAGCTTTGCTGATACTTCACGAACTGCTGCAGCAACCAAGTTGTCGGAAATCTCATCTGATGGCCTCTGTTGTCGCACCTTCAGTGATTGGAGCTTTGGACACTGAAGATACCGAGTGCCTGGAACTCGCTATGAAGATTACCTGCGAGCTTTCATCCGACAGTGATATAAAATCTTTCCTTATTACTTCAGGCATAATCCAAAAGCTGTCTACAGTTCTCAGTGAAGGGGGCTTGACCGAGTACTGCCTTAAGATTTTACGAAACTTAAGCAAAGCGCAAGAAGCGGCAGATCTTATTATCAGAACAGACCAATGTCTCAGTTCCATTTCAGATTATCTAGACACAGGAAGCCGCAAGGAACAGGAGCATGCGTCGGTGATCCTTCTCACGGTATGTTCCCGCAGCGTCGAGGATTGCGTTCTTGTCATGAAGGAAGGTGTCATCACTGCCCTTGTTGACTTGTCAGTGAATGGAACTGAGGTTGCAAAAGCTTCTTCAATCCAGCTGCTTCAACTTCTCAGGGACTCCAGGCGAAGCGACCAGTTTGGCAGTTCATGCTCAAGGGAGGTGTCTTTGGATGGTGTAGTAGAGAACTCACCCAATGGCTCGATTTGCAAACAACCAATATCGAAATCAGCTCGGTATATTTCAAGAAAGCTCACCATTTTCTCGAAACCTCGACCGCTGACCTTTGTCTGAAAAGCAGTGGAGATTGATTGGATTGGAGCCCTGGTAAATTTTGCAACACTGACCACCTGATGTACAGATGGTAGCAGATAGTATTGTCCAGATGAAATACTGATGGGATGCTTTTTGATCCACATTTATTTTAATAGAGTTTTGTATTTGCACTTTCTTTTTTTGCTTTTCTTTACTAGGTGTTAGAAACAGTAGACAGTTCATAGGTTTTGTACCAAAGAGGCTTGCATTTTGCTGCTGTTCCATACATGATACAGCTGGAAACCTGAAATGCATAGTGATGTGTACTCCATCAGGAAAACACAGGACTGCAGTTGTGTGTATTGTCACTCTATAAGCTCAGGGCCAGAGTCGCATCCATTATAGTAAATCAATAATTTCAGTAAAAGGTATAGAAATCACAGCGAAACCAGTACTAACAGTTCTTTTTCTCAATTGTAATAATCTATAATTCGTTTTTAACAAAAATAATCTTCAATCAAATGGCTTAATCAGAGAGCCTAACAGATCATGACAATGGTCACCATAATCAGTGAAACTGCAACCACAAAAAAGGCCAGCATCATGACTTTTTTCAGAGACACCTGGCTTGTTTACTTGTAAGAAGAACACTACATCGATGGTGTTTACAGTAACCTCTCGAGTAAAAGAAAAGAAGATTACTACAGTAGATAAATCAGAGCCTCCTTTAGTCAAAGATACAGGCATTTTACACGTTTTGATTGTAAACAAAACTACCACTTTCCATTAGGCTGTGGTTTGAGAAAACATGATCTGAGTATTTACAGCATGGAGGAAGTAAATACTGTCCGACTTGCATAGTTGCATAGTAGAAACAACATACCGTAGCTACCATGTTTATTCACATGCCAGCTTGGTGTCAAAGCTAGTTAGGCAGATCACAAATGCCTGGAAAGCGGAGAGTGGATAGCTATAATCCATTGTAAATATATCCTTACCTATTTTTCCAAACTGGAGGATCACTTTCTCTTGCTCAGCTGCAGGGATGCCAAGAGAAGGATCAATAGATGCGACAAGCTGGAAGTTCTTTACTGATGCTACAGTGACACGCCCACGGAAGTTGAGGCACCAGCACTGCAGTTGCTCATGCCACCGGGGAGATTTATTCTTCAGAACCAACGGCACTTCAGTAGAAGTACAAATCGCTCCAGACAGGTCAGCAGTCAAGCTTGTAGATGAGTATTCAACAAGAGCTGGTTCCCTTCCTTCGCTGATTGATAAGGTTGACAACTGTTTGTCAAGCGAGTGGATGTTACCCATGGGAGTTGGAGCCTTCCCGCCCTCTAGAATAGACAGGGATGGTATGGTGTGCATAGTGCATTGCATCCTCCTTGGACCTCGATCACGGAGGACAGTGAGCTCATATGAGATGGTAGCAATGTTGTAATTGCAAAGCGGCAATCTAGGCGATACTTGTTTGGCATGTATTCTCTTGCTTGGTCTATTGTTCGGTAAATCAGCAGTATCACAGGGAGGCTCACTCTCAAACACGGTGAACTTTGTGCCAATGAAGTTTGATCTGATTCAGAGCAAACAGTTCCAGTGAGATCAGTGAGACTGGAATTCCAGTTTAAGAAGTGTGTGCTTTGAATGTAGAAAGATCAACAAGAAGCTTACTTCAGTTTGCCAACATATGTGCTACTTGACTGGGAGAAATTATCTGAGACCAGCGAGATGACAAAATCTGTGCTGGTTGCACGTCTGCTCTTGCGGGCTGCAAGCAAAAGCTTGCCGTTCTCCCCATGCATAGCTGCCAATTCCATAGCAGTTAGTTGTATGGCTCACAATAATTAAACATGCTTAGTTGCTTGCACATCAGCATCAGTTATCTGTCCAAAGTTCTGTAGATACATTAATATCACATGCAGAAAGGAGATGGTATGTTGAACGTTCTAAACATATCCTACATGACAATATGCCCACTTTCTGCAGACCGCACAACACCATGATTGATTCTTAATAGGGAATGAATATGGATGATGTGGACCTAATGTGAAAAGGCATGTGGACTCATCTCCCAAAAGCATATAATTCGTTGTCAACACTACTGTGTGTAGCCTATTTCTGCATAACAGTGCACAATACTTCCAGTGGTTGGCTTCAAACTTTCAATTATTCACAATGCCAAAGACGATAGATCATATGTTGATTGTAGACTTGTAGCAAAATAAATATATTAAGGATACTTTGAAAGTTTGAAAATTTAAATATCCTTACAAGGAGCAGTTGAGTACTTGCTGTCAAACGTTATTTCCTCCTTTTGATAAATAGTTACGTCATAAAATCTATACTTGCATAATACTTAAGAACTTTCGATTTCATACTTGCATATTAATTAAGAACTTCCGATTTCATACTTGCGTACTAGTTGTTAAGATTGGAGACAATGAGGTAGACAGGATAGAAAAACCTTCCATTATATGTACAGTGTGGCACTTATCCAAAGAAAAAATGCTGATGCATACATTATGGTAGAATGACTAGCCCTGTGACTACAAAATAGATTCGTTCAACTTTCCTACAACTAACCATGCCGCACCATTACGTCAAAGTTAAATATGCACATCCTTTTTTTCCAACATGCCCAATTGTCCTTGCATATGAGAGGCAAGGGCATAGGAAATGACTTTATTTTGGTACACAGGCAAAAATATGTTACAATAAGAACCCTATTCAAATATGCAACATCTTGACGCGAATGAGACGAAAATATTGCTGAAAGCTAAGAGATGTGGCTAAAGCATATCCTGCAAGTGTGCAATAATTAAGGTCCAGGAATGAAAACTTACAAGGGCTGAGCCCCAGGTAGAGGAGATAGGTGGATGTGGCCCTGTCCCTCCTCACAAAGCACTGCACGGGATGCTCCCGAGGCGCCGGCTGCACCCACACACCAAGCCAACCATGCATGGTTAGGGGATCATCCAGTTTCTTATATTTTTTATGATCAAATAGAGAAATGATATGCTCTGCTGGGGAGAAGCAAGCAATGCACCTGCTTGAGGGAGATGGGGAAGGTAATCCTCCCGCACTCCTCCAGTGTCCTCACCACCCCCTTGGTGGCCTCGCGCCACGACCGGCACACTGCAGCGCACGCCACCACGTGCCGCCGTGCCGGCCACGCCGCCCCGCCGGCCTCCACCCTCTGCATCACGTCCAGCAGCAGCTCCGGGGGCAGGTTCGCCCACTGCCCCTCACCCTGCTCCTCCTGCCCATGCTTCTCCAGGTTATGCCGACAATGCTGTCCGTGGGCGTGGCCGGGGCGACCGTCGGCGACACCGCTGGCCCATCTCGACATGCTGCCCCTGCCGTTCCTCATCTCCCACAGCTCGCGCACAACGCTCTTCAGAGACATCACGACCAACTAGCAATTACCGATTTCTTCCTCTTATTGATCCATCGCAAGATCCGCCATTACTACAGAATGTACCCCCAAACAAGACAAGAAACAGCTCACATGGCAGCTGAGATTACTATCCCCCTAACCCAATCTCTTTCAAAAAATTGATTTAAGAAATCCGGAACGAATTGAAGCACGGAGCTCCGGAGAAGAGACCAATAACACAAATTTTGGACGGATTCTAGCTGCCCAGCACTTTAATCACAAAGGGAGGAGGAACCAGCGATGCCACATTGGGAACCCGGCAAAGTTGAAGCTTTCCTCTCGGATTGGCCCCCCAAATATCCAAAATTTTCTACCTCCGCGGCTCAAAAGACCGAATCTTTAGGCCAAAGAACAGCTCAAGAAACCATCCCTGCCAATTTCTTGAGCATTTCCATGGGTTCTTCCCAAACGCTCCCAGATCCAAGGACAGGACATCCCCGGCCCTCTCCTTTCCTCGCTAAGCCATGGAATTCTGTGTTGTGTGTTATCTCACTTCCCCATCCTACGAATTCGGTGTGCGGGTTAGCTATGGGCCTGAGGAGCACTAACAAAAATTCCTAAGATGTTATTAAATAACTTCATGATTTTTTTTATTTTGTAGGTTTTAAATTTTATATAGCTTCTTTACTGTTATAAAATAATGAGTTGGTGGTTATAAGTCTATTCTCCTTCAACCGCTTTATTTTCTTAACTTTTTACTATTCTCTACTTTCCAACCGATCAGAGCAACTCTCTTTCACGATTCTCTATACATTCAATAAGTTCCGTTGCAACGCACGTAACTAGTTATTTTATAAGTATAAATAATTTTATTTTGTATTTTAACTTTTATATTTTTAAAATTTTAAATCAAATAGATTAACCGTGTCTAGCCGAGCCCGCTAGGCTAATCATGCCAGGCTGGCCAGCACGGGCTGTGTGGCTGTTGGATCGGTGCTCAACCCATAGTGGGTACGGAACGATCCATCTAAATAATGGATTGAACGGATGCATGTCTAAACGGGCCATGTCCGGATAAACCGTGCCGCCCATTTGACCACTTAGCGCTGCGAAAAGAGAGTGACAACTGTTGTTTTTGGTCTTTTGCTTGATTTCTTCCGAGGGACCGAGGGTGACTACTTGTTTAATGGATTTGAGACTTCATTTTCAACGATTATAAGTATTTCTGAAAGGCTGACACAGACACTCGAACCTCACATGAATTACTTGATTTTTGTATGAATCAGGAAAATATTCTACGTTCTAATCAGGATTTGAATATGCTATGAATAGTATACGTACCACATAAACATCCTATTCCAAACGGTTTCAGCTTCTGATTTTTTTTTAACTTTTAGATTATTTAAGTCAGAAGCTATTTGGAACACATCGACTTCTAATTTTAGCATATTTTGATTTTTTTTTTCCTTTTTTTCTCTTATTTATTTCTTTACATTGTCTATGACAATATAACATTTTTTTCTTTTTTTATTTTTTCTCAGAAAAAACTAACGGTCGCTACAGTGTAATTTCAACCACAAATCAAAAGCTATTGCCAGAAATTTAAGTTCCGAGCCAATTGAAGCACCACCAAAAGTGTAACTTACAACATGGACGTGGAACGAACAGATATGTCTGTAACAATTCGATTATTTTATATTTTATTAGATGCAGAATTTAGTAAGCAATGCCGGCTACGTTTATTAAATTTTAATGTATTCACTCCTCTTCATTTAACAAGACCCTCACCCCCACCTGAACCAAGCCACAAATGTCGACTATTAAACTGACTAGTTACATGTTCGTACGTTGCAACAGAATTTATTAGATGTATAGAGAATCATGCTATGGCAAAGGGTTGCTCTGAGCGGTTGGAAAATGAAGAGATGAGAAGTGGGAGAAATAGAGTGGTTGGAGGAAAATAGACATACGACCACCAACTTGTTCATTTATAATAGTAATGATTTGTTACTGCATGGTCAGATATTCAATTTCAACAAAGATATGCATGAATCCTCACAGAAAAAGGGCAATATTGCTCAATACTATCGCAAAGTTGGACAATACGATCCAATGTATCGCTAACACGACCCATATATTATTCTTACAATCGGATGGTGGATAATTTAATTATTTGCCACTCTTATGAGTAGGGTGGCAACAGATTTGCCACCCTAACCCGTTGTCAGTGACTCAGGCGGCCCCGTATGTAAGTGAGAGAGGTAATTGGCAAATCTTCAGAGTGGCAAAAAGTTGAATGCCCCATCGATGGTATGTTTTAATTTATCCTTTTTGCGATGATCCAATGAGATGTGTGAAGAAGATGCTATGGAAAAGGTAAATTCAAGTTGTTTAAGTCATAAAATTCAGGGTATTTTTCTCAACATTGTGCTGCACGAGAACATGCGCGGCTTAGCAATAGGCACGGACAGGGAAAAGCAAATGAACAAAAAGGAAAAAAAACATTCGTGACAACACTAGTGGCCCTAGGGTTTAGTTCATCGGGTATCTAGTGGGCTGGCAGTAGGCGGAACAATGAGAGTACCATCCGTTGTGTGATCGTGGATTGCAGTAGGCGGTAGCTAAGGAGAGACGCGACGATCTAGGAGTTAAGTTTGGTCTTAAGGGTGGTAGTGGGGAAGGAATAGCTGGTTAACATGGGAGAGAAGGAGGAACGACATAGGCGCTATTGGCAAATGGTGGTGGCAAACAGTGGCGGATCTAGGATTTTGAGAATGGGTGTTCGGATTTCAGAGCTAAGTTGCTCGTATATGTTGATACTGTAATACACCATTTCTCACAAAACACCGATACAATGGTACATATATATAGATATAATAAAAATACATAAATTATAGAAATTAATGATTTTTATGAGGAAAATGGATGACATAAGGCGAATATGATGACATGAATTAAACAACAAATTATAGAGATTAATGATAGTTATATATCTTATTGATCCTTTCTTTTCTTTTTGCCCTTTTTCCCGTCAGCAAGAACCATCCACCTAAGAGGAAATTGTATGTTCCTTCCATGGAGCAAAACATAGTAAAAATTAGCATGTAAATAAATATAATAAGGGTCCAACTAACTGCTCATTGCCTAAAGCAAAGAATGTATTTTTATACAGCATCTATTAACAAAACGAAGAAAGCAAATGCTAAGCTCCAGAAAGAACCAGAGCCAGAGCAGAGTAGAGCAAAGCGGAGAAAGAAAGAAAATAAGTGGAGTAGAGTGGAGTACACCTATATATGGAGAGAGGACGATAATGATAAGTTGGATGTGTTGCTCAATTCCCGATGTCGCACTCCCTCCTGGCTACTGCGCTGCTCCCTTCCCGCCGCCCGCTCGCTACCTCCGAGTTCATCGTGCCATCGCCCGCTTGCCCGCAACACCTCTCTACTTGTCCGCGCTGCCACATGCTCACCTTGCACCCCGCGCCGCCTCACGCATGATTGCCGTCACATCTTGCTGCCATGTCCACCGGCTGTCACTCGCCTATGCAGTCCACGTCCGCCAATCTATAACTATTTTAGAAAAAATACAAAATAATTTAGAGAAATTACAAAATAACTTAAGATGAAATTGTGTTGATGCAGTCTGATGTGTATGACCTGCGTGCACCAGTGCACGATGACGTATAGTCATTGCCTAGTGCCTACTACCTTGTCGGCTTGGACACCGCCGTTGCACACTCCCTCCTCGGCTCGTAGGTGACAGTCGTCACCCGTTTACTTCTTACAGACATATTGCCGTCTATTATAGTTGTGCTCCTTGCGACTGAGATCAAGCCAGATGCCAGAGTTGCTCTTGCCACTCACCAAATCATTTGGTGGTCAATTGCCCCTTGATCTCGTGCGCCAGTGCCACTAGGTTTGGCGATTTTGGTATGGATCAGTGGAGCCTGAGAGAGATGTAGAGAGAGGGGAGGAAGGGGATAGGTTAAGGTTTGAGAGGTCTACAAATGGGCTAATCTTCAGACGATCAAGGAGGTCACGAGATGGTCGGGCTCATGCTTGGGGCGCATGGAGATCAGAGGTGGATGGTGCATGGAGAAGCTACGGGAGGCGTGGTCCTAGAGGCTTTGACACGTGATGTGTTAGAAAGGTTGGAATTATGGAAAAACCCGTGTTAGGAAGAGTTTCGGGTCCCTTGAAAATTAGTGGGCCAAAAGCCTAGTTGAGGTAAAAACGGCTAGGTCTAGTTGGACGAGTTGTATTAGGGTTTTGAATAGAGATTGAATAGGAGAGAGTTGGCTGCATAAAAGAAAGAAAGACGCTGGTGCGGCGGCATGGCATAGAGCAAAAAAAAGGGCACAGGATGCAGCGGCCGATGGGTACACGTGAAAAAAATAGAGCGCCGGCCATGTGTTTGGTTGAAGACAGACAGAGACATTGATGGATGAATAGTGCTCATGTTTTCTAATTAAAGTTTGTGGTGATTTTTTAATTTGCATATATTATCCTTTTTCCTAGATTTTTGATTTCTAGGTATTCTCCACACATTGATCTCTATCTATATATTTTTTGTGCTTACATTCATGAATTAGTTTGAATTAAAAATTGATTGCTAGATTGATGGAAAAACGTTGTTTTGCTAATCAGCTATCGATCGGAACTTTTTTTTCTCGGCGCTATAGTAACTGCTACAGTAATCGCTATGTTGTTGCTACAGTACCCGAGAAAAATTGCCCAATTTTGTTTTCTATTTTTTTATTTTCCAGATTAATCGATTAGAAGACAGATAATTTGAGAAAAAGCTTCCGCTAGGCGTTCAATCATTCACCTCCCTCTGATTGCCATCGACAATCCTACAAGTGGTATCAGAGTAGGTTACAATGGCATCAGATCGAGATCGCTTTTCAGGTAAGCCACCGTTTTTTGATGGATCAGATTATCTTTATTGGAAGACGCGCATGGAGGTTTTTCTTCAAGCACAAGGTAATTCTATTTGGCAAAAAATTGAAATTACATCTGAAGTGCCTCCTGTTGTTACAATTGAAAATTCATCTGATGTTGAAGCTAATGCTAAGGCTAGAAATATTTTGTTGCAACGTTTAAGTAGAAACGAGTTTGTCAAAATTGCTCACCTTAAATCTGCAAATAAAATTTGGACCACTCTAGCGGATTATCATGAAGGATCAAAATCTATTAAAGGTGTGCGTCACAATCAATTCAAAAAGGAGTATTCTAAATTTGAGATGAAACTTGGAGAATTAGTAGATGCTCTTTTTGACTGCTTTAATAAAATTCTGATTCTGACAATGCTTGTCAAATTTTCAATGTTTTGGATATGTCTGTTTGGAATGTGTTAGCCACTACCATAAATCATTCTGTTAATATGGAAACACTCACTTTGAATGATCTTTATTCCAAGATGAAAACACATAACATTGATATTTTGGCTAGGATAAACAAGACTAATTCTTTGGGCTTAGTGACTAACCAAGCTGACAATTAGAGAAAATTCTGCATTGTGTTCTATTTCAGATGAACAATTAGAGAAAATTCCAAAAGAGCAGCTTGTACTTCTCTCCAACAGGATGACCAAGGCAATTAATAACATCAGATCAAGACGGAGAGGAGCTCCAATCAAATGCTATGAATGTGGTGAGCTAAACCACATTAAGATGAATTGCCCCAAACTGAGGAGCAAGGAGGTCAAAGATGACAAGGCCCCAACTCGTCGCTCTCAAATCAAGATTGATCCAAATAAGAAGCGCAATTATCGCAGGGTAGTCAACAAGATAATTTCAGCACTTGATGAGATTGTTTTAAGTGATGATGATTCTGAAAGCGATGATGAGAGTAATGGTAAGAAGACAAAAGAGGTGGACTTCACAGGGATGTGTTTTATGGCCAACAGTGAGGAGCTCAATGATGATCTTTATAGTGATCCTGATTAGGTAAAACCCTCTTATACTGATTTTATCTCATGCTGTGCTTAGATTGACAGAAGAGCTCAAAAAGTATAAAAAGAAAATTAAAAATCATGATTTCATTGTTGAGAGCTTAAATTCTGAAATCAATAAACTTAGAACTTGTATTCCTGATGATGAATCTTGTGAGTCTTGTCAAGTTTTACATACTGAGTTGGAATCTGCTAGAACAATTAATGCATCAAACTTGGTTCAATTAGTGATGTAACTGCTAAACTTGATGAGTTGAGATTGGCACATGATTCTTGCGGTGAAAAGCTAAAGTTTAGCTCTTCTACATGTTTAGAGTCAAGTACTTTGAATATTCAATCTAAAACTTGCTCTAATTGTGAACTGCTAAAAGCTAGACTTACTTCATCACAAGAAACAATTCAATAGATGTTTTATCATGAGATGTCTTCTTGCTCTAATTGTCCTAAGCTTAATGCTGAAATAGAAGTTTTGACTAGACAACTTAATGATTTTGCTGAAAAAGAAAGATTGGCTCAATCTAGTGCTTCTAAAGATCTTGTGAATGAATATGATAAATGCACAACTTATCCCACTCTATCTAAAGAGAATGAGTACCTGAAAGACACTTTAGAGAGATTTTCTTTTGGCAAGAAAAATTTGAATATGATTCTAGACAAGTCAAAAACAAGTGTGAAAAATCGTGGTCTAGGATTTAATTTTGTTGATCATGCCAAGAATAATCCTCCTAAGGTTATTAAGCTTCATGAACCTGGAAAAATTGATGTAAAACTTGATCCAAAACAAACTGTGCTTAAATCTGCTAGCCTTGTGCAAAAATCATCGATTCATGTTATAGGTGCTAGTTTATCTTCTCAAAAGAATTCTGGTAATGTTAAATTTCAATGCACCTATTGTGGAAGAGATGGACACTTGCATGAATTTTGCTTTAGGTGAACTAAGAAAGAGAAGAAGGAAAGATTGAATGCTTTAAGACAAAAATGTGCAACCTCTTTCATTCCTAGATCTCGTGCAAAATCTAGTTTTTTAGAGAACTTTTATGATGACTTTAAATCTGGTTCACGTGCTGGTTTTGGATTTAATTCAAATAATTCACGTTATTTTCATTAATCACCCACATGCACGTACTTTTGGTTCTAACTTTGTTGCTAATGCTCATCGTGTGTCTCAGTACTGTATTCCTAGATCTTATTTCACTAACCCCAGTACTGTGAGACCGATGTTTCTTGTAATGTAAGAATAGCTGACAAGGATGGAAAACATGAGCTCGATTAGGTTCCGGTCTTTTACTTTATTGCTTGATTGGAACACTTGATGGTTCTTCACTCCCTTTGATTGCTTCAAGAAGATTTCACTTTTTGGGAGACCATGTGGAAAAAGTGATGTAGTCTTACACCTTGTTGAGTCTAATTTTCAGATGGCTGGTATTCTCACTAAGTCGCTTGATATTTCTCGTTTTGCTCTTGTGCGAAGTGAGTTGGGTGTGTTACCTCTTATGGGATTATTCTGGGGGGAGCTTGTTGTTTAAAAATTTTAGGAAGCTTTGTTTATTATACTTGTCAAATAAATCAATAAGTCCAAGCCATTGAAATTACATGAGCTGTTTAAATAGAGCTCTTTTTATCATATTTTCTCATATGCTGTGTAATTTTGATCATGACTGACTATAATTAATTTGCTATATTTGAACTAAAATATGACATGGCGGAATACTTTGACTAGATTAATTATAGATAGTATTTTACGATGTTCATCGAAAATAATTAGCTTGATTGTGAGTCTTATTTTAAATCTTGGCTATGAGGCTTGCATGTTTCATATGGCGATCTTTTATGATCACTCAATTTGACATGTTATAAAAAAATGAGAAAGTGACAATTGAAAAGATGTATGCTTCAAGCATGTCATGGTACAAAAAAAGAAAAGGCACAAAAAGTGCACAAATAAAAAAAGTATGCTACAAGTATGCCCCATATCTATGAATTGAGTGAAGCAACAGGTTGTTATATGAGACTGCTAGCTCGTCTGGATTTAAAATTTGCTTCGCTTTTAGGCTTTGACCTTTTATTGTGATATCTCATTGTGCTCTTTATAATTGATTTAGTCTTTGTTGAGATGCCTGTTATTAATATAAATTGCTTAATCATGCTTTAGACTGGTTTTGAAATTGTTATATGATATATGACTTTATATGATCTAGGTAGTTCTACTAAAAAATATGGCTTGGTTCCTTTATTAAATCAATGCACAGTGACTTGATAATCTACAAAGCTTCTTGATTTTTACTCTCAGTGCTCCTTCTTAGAATTATTCCTTCTTTGAATTTTCTTGATGATTACATTGCCAAAGGGGGAAAGATTTGGTGTGCTTTGTGAAAAATTAAAGAGAATGGAGAGATATTGGAGAAATTTGCTAACTTTGCCTCTCTTGTGTTGAGAGGGAGAGTTTTTGAAGAGATTTGAGATTGTGGCTTAAAATATTTTTTCGGCTTCAGTTCTTCACTTATATCAATTTGAACTAATTCATCATGCAATCTTGTGGTGTTGTCAATGTATTCATCAAGGGGGAGATTGTTAGACCATGTGGCTAGGTCTAAGATATTTTGATGATGAATAATTGACAATGGTTAATTTGTTATGATGAATAATTGGTGATTTTGTTTAGCGTTGTTATGCGAGTTGTATTGCGTGTGTGCGGATTGATGTTGGTCATGTTTGGACGAACTTGTGCCGGAAGAATGTTCTTTGGTCTTTGCATGTGCAGGGTGAGCATGAAGGCGATCATGGTCGGTGACGAGTGTTGGATCGAAATCGGCAACAGAGGGGGGTGAATGGTGCCTTTAAAAAACTTGCCCCCAAGTATCCACAATCGACTCTTATCTCCGATAGCTATAAGGAGTTATGAAAATGATTCGTGTGCTCACTGGAAAAACAGAAGAACATCGGCAAACAACACGACAAGCAAAAACAAGACAGCAGAGAACAAATCAGAGGAAACTGCAGCTAACTCAAACACGCCGGTCAGACTGCAGTTAATGGGCCAGTCTGACCGCCACCTTGCCGCGGGACAGACCGCCCGAACCACACAGGTCTGACCGCCAGTCAAGGGCCGGTCTGACCGGCCAACCCACACCGGTCTGAACGCCGTGTTGAATCCGGTCTGACTGGCAACTGTGGAGCAGTCTAGCTGTCCCTCGAAATTTAGAACAGGCAGCAACTGCCAAAAGACCTGAAACTTCATATTTCGATGAAATTGGTAAAAGGAAGAAGATCTCCTCAGACCATAAGCACAAGAATATGTTCCAAATAGCAAAGATACCTCTGGAAACAAATTGATTCACTCCAAATGAAATGGATCAGGATTTATGCTAAAATCTGAAAATTGAGTAGATGGAGATGAGAATTTTCAGATTACTTATGGCTTATCCATTCTTTGCTTAAGAACTTTTGCAAAACGAATAGCAATGAACTCAGGACTTTGCAACCTAAAACTTATGCCATCTCAAGAAGGGAAACCAAAGGAATCACAATCCTCTGACATGAAACCCTAGAAAATAGGAAACAGAGAAAGTTTTGACAAAGGATTCAGATTTCACAGGAGACATTGAATCTTCCATATGCTCTAGAAAATGGAGTGGTCATATGGCCATGAACATTTTCCCATCACAGAGCTATCAAGAATGATTCACACAAACTTCTAAATCACCACAAAATCAATCTCAGCAGTGAAGAACAGAGAGATGGCAAAAGATGAAACTCATCACAAATGAAGCAAGAAATAAGAATAGCCTAGCAAAAACCTTCTTGTATTGATATTGAGGAAGAACGATGAATGCTTAAACAGGGATTATAACCATCTCCTCTCAAAGAAATCACAAGAACTCATCTCATCTCACAACCATACACAGAGAGACAAGGAACAACGTACTCCTGCTCTCTCCAACAACTCTCAACAGAAAGCACAAAGCAAAAGCCTTAACCCCTTTCCCAAAGCCATCAACTCCTCTCACAAGCCATACAACCTGCAGGAGACACTCCTCCTTTTATACCCTTTCATAATGGGTTCACATTTGCTTTGCCCATTAAGCTTTTGCGCTTTACCCACTAACTCTAACCAAATCCACTTCCTTTAGTGCAGCTTTGCGTATTCAACAAAACGCCCCTCCTGCACCTTCCGAGAAGCTTCCTCATTCCTTGCCTTCCAAGCCTTGCAACTACCTCGAGTCCACACCGTCTTCGACATACCTCAACCGCTTTGACCTCGGCACCACCTGTGCCTAGTCCGGTCATCCCGTGCCTCGCCACGACTTCGCCTCGACGTCCTGCAGCCATCACGGACAAGAAACACATCACATAGCACCGCTCGACATAATATAATCAACAATAGCATTACGAGAAATCTTAAGCATGAAAAAGCCAAACTTGTCGAATCAAGAGAATAGACATCCTAAGCACTTCGACCAAGTTTGACCAAGTCCGACCGAAACCGATTGCACCGCGCAACGACATGGTCCAAACCACACAAACCAAACTCGACTTTCCTAAAAACAAATGTCAATTACTCATCACACACACGGGGTCACCTCCACATGGTCTATCAACGAGATTGACCGGGACTAGGAAGGGGAGGTCCGATATTCAGACAGTCAAGGAGGTTACGAGATGGTCGGGCTCATGCTTGGGGCGCATGGAGATCAGAGGTGGATGGTGCTTGGAGAAGCTACGGGAGGCGTGGTCCTGGAGGCTTCGACACGTGATACGTTAGAAAGGTTGGAATTCTGGAAAAACCCGTGTTAGGAAGGGTTTCGGGTCCCTTGAAAATTAGTTGGCCAAAAGGGAGGCGTGGTCCCTTGAAAAAGGCTAAGCCTAGTTGGACGAGTTATATTAGGGTTTTAACTAGAGATTGAATAGGAGAGAGTTGGCTGCATAAAAGAAAGAAAGATGCTGGTGCGGCGGCGTGGCATAGAGCGAAAAAAGGGCATAGGATACGGCAGCCGATGGGTACACGTGAAAAAATAGAGCGGTGGCCGTGCGTTTGGTTGAAGACAAACAGAGACATTGATGGATGAATAGTGCACATGTTTTCTAATTAAAGTTTATGAGTTTTTTTAATTCGCATATATTATCCTTTTTCCTCGTTTTTTGATTTCTAGGTATTCTCCATGTATTGATCTCTATCTATATATTTTTGTGTTTACATTCACGAATTAGTTTGAATTAAAAATCAATTACTAAATTGAAGGAAAAACGCTGTTTTGTTGATCAGCTATCGATCGGAATTTTTTTTTCTCGGCGCTACAGTGTTTGCTACAGTACGTGCCACAGTAATCGCTGCGTTGTTGCTACAGTACCCGAGAAAAATTGCCCTAATTTGTTTTCTGTTTTCTATTTTTTTATTTTTTAGATTAATCGATTAGAAGACAGATAATTTGAGAAAAAGCTTTCGCTAGGCGTTCAATCATTCACCCCCTCTGATTGCAATCGACGATCCTACATGGCTCAAGGTTCATACTAGCATGAACCTACTTTCTGGTTTGGACTTTTCACTCGCTTGATCTTGAAAATGCTTGGAGCTGGGCGTATTGCACATTCTACAATCGCAGAGAAAGAGAAGGAACAGCTGCTGTCATTCACAAGCAAGAGAAGCACCCTTGATCTGGACCATTGACTGCTGATCAGACAGCTCAAAATCCGCGCAGTCATAGTACCCTTGCGGTCAATCGGTGCACTTAGCAAGGTTGTGTCATCTAACAGCCCAATTCTATCTTCCAAATAAATAACTTTTTTATTTTTGGCCCCTCTAAAATTCAGTTTTTACAAAACTTGCCCCCTTACAGTAGAAATTACAAAATTGGCCCTCTCCATGCGACCTATCATGCCCCCCGAATGGGGCATGTTACCTGCCCCCACCACCGGGCGTGGTAGGGACCTGCCCTAGGCGCCCAGGGGGCAGGTGCTACAATACCATATTTTTGGGGAAAATCCATTTAAGTATATAATAGGAATTTTGAAATAATCAAATAAGCTCCAAAAAATTACAATTTTTTCTAGTGCCTCCCCATATAGTGTACTTGCTTGTATAATTTTTTCATAATTTTATCCCTTCCAAATTTTTCCTCAAAATTCCTACAAACAATATAATTGAATGAATTTTTGAGAACAATTCAGAATAGATAAAATTATGAAAAAAATTACATAGCCAAGAGCACTATGTGGGGAGAGTCCAAAATTTGTTTTTAATTTTTGGAGATCACTTGATATATTTAAAATTTCCTACAAAAAATATGCCTCAATAGATCTTTCAGAAAATGTATTGCAGTGCTGCAACAATACCGTCGGCACGTTTACTGTGCGGTTTTGGGTGAAGATTCTGCGAACATGCACTGCACGCATTGTAGTTGTTTTCTTCTTTTTTGTGACCTGTCCCTAGTGTCGGGCACTGTAAGTGACCTGGCCCTGGTGCTAGGTGCGGTGAAGGCCCACACGTGTTCATCCGACTAATTCCTGCATGATTTTTTTTGAAATTTTTGAGCTCATTTGGTATATTTAAAAATTCCTACAAAAAATATTTCTTGTGTGTAATTATCAGTTCTGTAATCAATATTTCATGCGTGTAATTAGATGGTCCCTAATTATTTCTTGCGTGTAATTGGATGTTCCATAATCATTTTTCATGCTTGTAGTTATTTGTTCCATAATCATTATTTTTAATAAGCCTAATTACGTGTGAAAATTTCCTTTGGCATATGTTAAATTTGCTTTCATGCTTGCTTCATTTCATGCAGAAGTGCAGTACTTGTGTGGTCACATCGACCTAAAAAGCTTTGCAGATGTGCAATGCTTGTGTGGTCACATCGACCTAAAAAGCTCTACAGAGGTGCACTGCTTGTGTGGTCATGTTGCCCTAAAAAGCTCTGCAAAGGTGCACTGCTTGTGTGGTCACATCGACCTGAAAAGCTTTGCTGAGGTGCATTGCTTCTAGGGTCACATCGACCTAAAAAGCTCTAAAGAGGTGCAGTGCTTGTTTGGTCACTTCGACTTGAAAAGCTTTGCGGAGGTGCAGCTTAAAAGTTCTGCAAAGGTGCTCACGCATGCAACAAATACAACACATGACCACATTGTACAAATTTCTAAAGTGTAATGAAGTGATGTCGTCATTGTTTGTAATCATTATTTCTTACTATTGCTATGATTCACGTGCATGAAATGACAGCCGTTTTTGGCCAAGCCACATGAAATGATAGTCGTTTTTGGCGGTGTATGCGAAGCTCGGGCCCAAGATGTTACCGAATGCTGCCAGAAGATACCTACTCGGGCTTGCTACCTCACGGGAATGAAAATGCATCAGCCAAATTGCACTTTAGCCATGTACGATCTAGTCATCCATTGGTGCACGATCCACTCATCCATATTTATCTTCATGAAAAAACACTAACATCTTTTACCACAATCCGTAACAGAAAGCCATCAGGTTTTTATGAAAATAACGAGTTACTGCGATGCGAAGACAGTGAAGCAGTAATAACAACATACAATCGTCTACTACGGTATAGGCATGGATATGCATTACATAGACATTGATCGTACATAACAAAGTAGGTAACAATGTAAATCACAACAACACGCACAACACTACACCTTCAAGATAACGACCAACACAAGAAAAAAAATAACATACAACATTAAGTTCAAAACGATGACTCATCTACACCATTTCCCTACACCATATCACAACTTCTCTTCAGGAACAATGCCGTTCCTAGTGCTCAATTCATCTTCCCACAGCCAAAATCGGCAACCGCCTGGACCATCCTACAATTCAATCAATAGAAAAATGTTTCCTAACATCAGCAGAATGATTCGAAGCAACCCAAACCAAACTGACTCATCGACTGAAAAGGTCACTTGTAGTAGTGTCGTCCAAGATTTGCGGCCGTCCCTGAGGTCATACGTTTCACAAGTGTGTTGCATTTCGGGCAAAACAATGTGAGTGCCAATGAAGAGGTGCTCACTTGGCTCATCTCAACGTCTAGGGGAGGGAGAAGCAAGGCCAAGGTAGAGAAAATAGGAAGAAATACTTGAGAAGAAGGAGAACAGTGCACAGAAAGTGCATAAGGAATGGCTTTCTTTTGTAGCCTCAAGCAAGGGTAGTAAACACACATTTTGCAAGGGCAAAATGGTCTTTTTGTATCCCTAATGGAAGAGAAATAATGGTCAATACAAGTGACTATAGACAGTTGAAGTTACAGTAAACCCAGAGGGGTAGCTTTTGCGTGGCGTCCTCACCCGACAGGATAGCTTTGCACCACGACGTGACCCAACAAGGCTACTTTGCGCAGTGGCAAGGCCAAACAGACTGCTTTGCACAGTAACAAGACCAAACAAGATAGCCTTGTGCAGTGACAAGACCAAAGGAGGGAGCCTTGCACAATGACAAGATCAAATAAGACAGTGATAGACCATGTGGAGGTGACCGCGTGTGTGTGATGAGTTATTGACATTTGTTTTAGGACAGTCAAGTTTGGTTTGTGTGGTTTGGACCATGTCGTTGCGCGGTGCAATCGGTTTCAGTCGTGGCGAGGCACGGGAAGACCGGACTAGGCGTAGGCGGTGCCGAGGTCAAAGCGGTCAAGGTGTACCAAAGACGGCGTGGACTCGAGGTGGTTGCAAGGCTGGAAGGCAAGGAATGAGGAAGCTTCCTGGAATATGCAGGAGGGACATTTTCGTGAATACGCAAAGCTGCACTAAAGTAAGTGGATTTGGTTAGAGTTAGTGGGTAAAGCGCAAAAGCTTAATGGGCAAAGCAAATATGAACCCATTATGAAAGGGTATAAAAGGAGGAGTGTCTCCTGCATGTTGTATGACTTGCGAGAAGAGTTGATGGCTTTGGGAAAGGGGTTAAGGCTTTTGCTTTGTGCTTTCTGTTGAGAGTTGTTGGAGAGAGCAGGAGTACGTTGTTCCTTGTCTCTCTGTGTATGGTTGTGAGATGAGATGAGTTCTTGTGATTTCTTTGAGACGAGATGGTTGTAATCTCTGTTTAAGCATTCATCGTTCTTCCTTAATATCAATACAAGAAAGTTTTTGCTGGGCTATTCTTATTTCTTGCTTCATTTGTGATGAGTTTCATCTTTTGCCATCTCTCTGTTCTTCACTGCTGAGATTGATTTGTGGTGATTTAGAAGTTTGTGTGAATCATTCTTGATAGCTCTGTGATGGGAAAATGTTCATGTCCATATGACCACTCCATTTCCTAGAGCATATGGAAGATTCAATGTCTCCTGTGAAATATGAATCCTTCGTCAAAACTTCCTCTGTTTCCTATTTTCTAGGGTTTCATGTCAGAGGATTGTGATTCCTTTGGTTTCCCTTCATGAGATGGCATAAGTTTTAGGTTGCAAAGTCCTGAGTTCATTGCTATTCTTTTTGCAAAAGTTCTTAAGCAAAGAATGGATAAGCCATGAGTATTCTGACAACTCTCATCTCCATCTACTCAATTTTTAGATTTTAGCATAAATCCTAATCCATTGCATTTGGAGTGAATCAATTTGTTTCCAGAGGTCTCTTTGCTATTTGGAACATATTCTTGTGCTTATGGCCTGAGGAGATCTTCTTCCTTTTACCAATTTCATCGAAATCTGAAGTTTCAGGTCTTTTGGCTGTTTGCTGCCTGTTCTGAATTTCAAGGGACGGTCAGACTGCTCCTCGGTTGCCGGTCAGACCTGATTCAACACGGCGGTCAAACCGGTGTGGGTCAGCCGGTCAGACCGGCCCTTGACCGGCAGTCAGACCGGTGTGGCTCGGGCGGTCTGACCGGCGGCAAGGTGGCGATCAAACCGGCCCATTAACTGCTGTCTGACCGGCCTGTTTGAGTTAGCTGCAGTTTCCTCTGATTTGTTCTCTGCTGTCTTGTTTTTGCTTGTCGTGTTGTTTGCCGATGTTCTTCTGTGTTTCCAGTGAGCACACGAATCATCTTCATAGCTCCTTATAGCTAACGGAGATAAGAGTCGATTGTGGATACTTGGGGGCAGGTTTTTTTAAAAGGCACCATTCACCCCCCCTCTGTTGCTGATTTCGATCCAACAATTGGTATCAGAGCAGGTTAGCTCTTCCTCGTAGATCTTAACTGGTCTCTAGAGCCAAGGCAACGGACAAGTATTCCACCAAGCCTCCGGTCTTTGATGGCATCGATTATCCCTTCTAGAAGAGCCGGATGGAGACCTACATCCAGGCTCAGGGTTATGCCATCTGGAGGAAGGTCAAGACTCGATATGTTGTTCCTGCCGATGAGAACATCAATGCCAGAAACATGGCCGATGTTGAGGCGAATGCTAAGGCGAGGAACATCATAATTCAGGGTCTGAGCAGAAGCAAATTCGATCGCATCTCTCATCTCACGTCGGCCTTCGACATCTGGGTGACCCTCGATGCATACCATGAGGGCACCACCCAGATCAAGACGGTTCGACAGGACCAGTTCAAGCGAGATTACAACAAGTTTGAAATTCTCGCTGGTGTGTCCTTGGATGAGTGCTTTTCGAGATTCCACAAAATCCTGAGCAACCTCCGAGCGGTCGATCTCACATACCCCGACTAGGACAATACTCATCAGATGCTTTCTGCTCTTGACTTGCGTGTTTGGGAGATGAAGGTGACCACAATTAAAGACACGACCGACCTCTCGACCCTGACTCTTGATGCGTTATACTCACACCTCAAGACTCACAAGATTGACATAGTCTCTCGTAGGTCGAAGTCGCAGTCGATGGCCTTAGTCATCGATCCCAGCTCTGCTTCTGGATCTTCTGACTTTACTTCTAGTTTTTCTCTTGCTGCTCTGTGTTAAATTTCCGATGATCAACTAGAGCAGCTTCCAAAAAATCAACTCGCTCTCCTAGCCAGAAAGTTTTCCCACGCGTACAAGAGAGTGAGAGATCGGAAGAGGAGTGGCCCGATTATCTGCTCGAGTGTGGTGGCCCCAACCACATTCGGGTGAACTGCCCCAAGCTGGAGAAGGGCAAGGGTGACTACGGCGGTGTGAGCAAGAACGACTACATCGACAAGAACTGCAACAAGAAGCCCCCAGCTCATGCCCAAGGCAAGAAGTTCCGTGACCTTGGCAAAGCTAAGAAGTTGTTCCACCGCGTCCTCACCGCCTTCGACAACCTCGACCTCAGCGAGGTGGAGGGATGGAGTGACGACGATGGGACGGGTGATCAAGAACACAAGGATGGTGACGACTTCTCCGACATGTGCTTCATGGCCCTTGAGGGCGAGATTAGCGACAGCGAACTCTATTCCGACTCCGATGAGGTATACCCCTCCTATGACCAGCTTAATGATGCTTTTCTTAAGTTAGGAAAATTCCATGCTATATCTAGAATTAGGTGTAACGAGTTGGAGAAGGAAGTAGATAGATTGTCACGGGAGCTTACTTCACTTATATCTGCTCCCTCCCATGACGAATGTGATACATGCTCTTCCTTGCTTGATAACATGGAGAAATTAAGGACCTCTCATAATAGTCTGTCTTCTGAGCTTGACATGCTTAAGGTGGAGAATGTTAGTCTTTTGGCTGAACTAGAGATGAGTAGGACTGTTACTCCTTCATCTACTGTTGTTGAGACTACATCTTGCACCTCATGTGAGGATAAGGACAATGCGTTTAGAGGCCTTTATACTATGCTCCTTGATTTGCCAAAATCATGTGAAAATTGCAATAACTTGAAATTGAACCTAAAAAGGGCAGATCATAAAATTGCTGAATTGCATGCTTCTTTGCTTGAGCCCATTGTCTCTTGTACAAACTGTCCTAAATTGACCTTTGAGCTTGAGTCAGTTTTTAAACAATTTCAAGAAATGATTGATCAAAACAAGAAAATGGCTCAATATGCTTCTAAGGACCCTGTTAGCTCACCATGTAACAATTGTGAAAAACTAAAATATGAGTTGATTGTTTTAGATGATAAATGTGTGAAGCTAACCAAGGACCTACTAGAGAAGCCACAATCTTGTTGTGATGTGTGTGCTGGTTTGGGGGAGAAGCCCAAAGGAGTAGAGATGCTTAGGCACGATAACCAAACAGCTAGAGGTAGGATTGTCCCTCCTAGTCTTTGCGAAGACCTCAATGTTGAGGCGGCTGTGCGTGCACATGTCATTCCTCCTTCTGTTGTTGGTTCTTCCTCTTCTCCTACTGCTGTCTCGTCTTCCCCTGCTCTTCTTGCACCTCTCTCTTTCGGGAGTGTCAGTACCTTATGAACACTCTTGAGAGGTTTGTAGGAGGCAAGAAGAAGCTAAATCTTATTCTAGACCAGTCCAAGATTTGCAAATTCAATCAAGGTCTAAGATACGATTTTCTAGAGGATATTAGGAAGCATCCACCTGCCGTGCTAAGACCCATAGCCGCAGAAGTGATCGAGGTCAAGCCCAGAACTGAGAAAGTTCAATTCAAATCAGCAGGCTTTGTCCAAGGGATGTTTGATAGTAAGGTGGTAACACCTGGTGCTTCAACCTCTCAGAAGGCGAAGTTTCATTGTACCTTCTGTCAGAAGGATGGACATACGATCGAGAGATGCTTCAGGCACGCCAAGATCGCGCGTAAAGACCGTGTTGAGGCTCTTAGGCGTATTCAGGGTCAGCCCCAGACCTTGAGTGCACCTAAGACCAACACGAGGTCTAGGTTTGCTTCAGTTGATGGGTTGGGCAGCATCGAGAACTTGGTTTTTCTGATTTTACTGATTTTCGTCCTTGATATGCCTTTGGTCGTGACTTCCGCTGTTCTGAGGGTAGATCTCGTTTCCCCCAACGAGATGGCTACCCGCGGCGTGATCAGCATGTTGCCAGTGCTCCAACTCGCTCTCCCATAGCATCGGACCCAGCAATAGCTTCAGGTCTGTACATAGACCTTTTGCTTCTTTGAGTGACAGAGAGCGTAGGATAGATAGAGGTCAGTCGTGTGTGGCTACTTCTTCTACTCGATGTGTGACTCAGTATTGGGTTTCAAAATCTTTTTTGATTTATCCCAGTACTGAGCCTTCACTCTCTGTTTGACTCAGGTTCACCGGGCTGGGAAGGGAGAGGTTTGGCTTGTGGACTCCGGTTGTTCTTGTCATATGACCGGAGACTCTCGTTGGTTCTCTTCCCTAGCCCATGCTCCAGGTGATGAGATGATCACCTTCGGAGACGCTTCATCTGGGCACGTCATCGCCAAAGGTACAGTGCGCGTTAATGAGTCTTTTATTTTAAAAGATGTTGCCTTGGTTAGTAAGCTGCAGTATAATTTGCTTTCTGTTTCTCAGCTTGCCAATGACGGTTTTGAGGTGAGCTTTAAGAAAAACGCTTGCAAAATTCTTGATTCTTCGGGTAGTCTGGTTTGCGGGATTTCTTGTTATGAAGGGATCTTTCGTGCTGATTTTTCTGAGTCTTCTGGTGACCATCTCCGGTGTTTAGTTGCTTCTGAGTCCCGTGACCTTACTTTCTGGCATAGGAGACTTGGTCATATTGGATTTGACCATTTGACCTAAGTTAGCGGTCATGATCTCATCCGTGTCTGCCTAAACTCAAAATGGTCAAAGATCTTATTTGCGCTCCATGCCGGCACGGCAAGATGGTTGCCGCCTCTCACCCTCCGATCACAGTGACTATGACCGATGCACCAGGACAGCTGCTCCATATGGACACAGTTGGACCAGCCCGAGTGCAGTCAGTAGGAGGGAAGTGGTATGTTCTTGTCGTGGTCGATGACTTCTCGAGGTACTCTTGGGTGTTTTTCTTAGCCTCGAAGGATGAGACGTTTACACATTTTCGAGGTCTTTTCAGTAGGCTTTTTGTTGAGCTTCCGGGTGCCTTACGAGCGATCCGCAGTGACAATGGCACGGAGTTCAAGAATTCCTACTTTGAGATGTTCTGCGATCAGACAGGTCTAGAGCACCAGTTCTCTTCTCCACACGTCCCACAGCAGAATGGCGTCGTGGAGAGGAAGAACCGTACCTTGGTCGAGATGGCCAGGATGATGCTTGATGAGTATTCTACACCTAGGAAATTTTGGGCTGAGGCTATAGCCACCGCATGCCATGTATCAAACTGAGTTTTTCTTCGGGCACACTTGCATCGCACTTCCTATGAGCTGAGATATGGGCGAAAGCTCAGTGTCTCTCATTTTCGTATGTTTGGTTGCAAGTGTTTCATTTTGAAGTCTAGGAACCTAGACAAGTTCGAGTCACAATCTTGTGATGGTATCTTTCTTGGTTACTCGACTTCTTCGCGGGCGTATAGGGTCTGGAACTGCGAGTCTAGTAAGTTGGTAGAGACCTGTGAGGTGACCTTCGACGAGGCCAGTCCGGGGACTAAGCCCGACATCTCAGGTTCTTTAGAGCAGTCCGAGCCCATCTTTGTGGACGATGAGGAGGATGGAGATGAGGGTTGTCTACCCGATCCAGTTCCTCCTCCCCTTGAGGTGCCTGCTTCTTCCATCGCACCTCGAGGAGATCAGCCCATGCCTTCCACATCTTCTGGATATAGTGGCTCTGTTCCTACCTCGTCAGCTCATGAGGTAGAGGCCACTTCCTCATCTCATCCAGGACCTCCCCGACATATCCAAAATGACCATCCTTCCAAGCAAATGATTGGAGACCTCTTTGAGCGAGTCACACGCTCAAAGTCTGGCATGTCACAATTCTGTCTCCATTTTGCCTTTGTTGCCTCCTTTGAGCCCAAAGATGTTTGTCATGCTCTTTCTGATGAGTCTTGGGTCAATGCCATGCATGAGGAGTTAGAAAATTTTGAGAGAAACAAGGTCTGGTCGCTTGTTGAGCCCCCTCGAGGTCACAATATCATTGGGACTAAGTGGGTGTTCAAGAACAAGCAGAGTGAGGATGGGGTCGTCGTTTGGAACAAGGCTAGACTGGTAGCTCGGGGCTTCTCCCAGGTTGAGGGTCTAGATTTTGAGGAGACCTTTGCCCCTGTAGCTAGACTTGAGACCATTAGAAAATTGCTTGCTTTCGTGGCTTCTAAGGGTTTCAAGCTTTACCAGATGGATGTCAAGAGTGCCTTCCTCAATGGGTTTATTGAGGAAGAGGTCTATGTGAGACAGCCTCCAGGTTTCGAGAACCCCAAATACCCAAACCATGTCTACAAGCTTTCCAAAGCATTGTATGGACTTAAGCAGGCCCCTAGAGCTTAGTATGAGAGGCTTAAGTCCTATCTGTTGAGTCATGGGTTTGAGATGGGTAAGATAGACAAGACCTTGTTCATTCGTCGGCATGGCAATGACCTTTTACTCGTTCAGATTTATGTGGATGATATCATCTTTGGCGGCTCTTCTCATGCTCTTGTTTCACAGTTCTCGGATGTCATGAGCACCGACTTTGAGATGAGCATGATGGGTGAGTTGACCTTCTTCCTTGGCTTCCAGATCAAGCAGAATCGGGAGGGTACCTTCTTGCATCAGGGCAAGTACACTCGAGACCTCCTGAGACGCTTTGATATGAGTGATGGTAAGCCGGTGTCCACTCATATGGCTTCATCAGCTTCACTTGACCCAAATGAGGATGGCGAGCCAGTTGATCAGAAGGAGTATCGAAGCATGATTGGCTCCCTCTTTACCTCACTGCCTCAAGACCGAACATACACTTCTCCCTGTGTCTATGTGCTCAATTTCAAGTTTCTCCTCGCGTATCTCACCGCCAGGTGGTGAAACGCATCCTTTGGTACCTTCGAGCTACCATTGACTATGGTATCTGGTACTCTTCCTCGTCCTGTCTTTCCTTGAGAGCCTACTCGGATGCTAACTTTGCTGGCTGTAGGATAGATAAGAAGAGCACTTCTGGCACCTGCCAATTCATTGGCACTTCTCTAGTTTCTTGGTCTTCTAGGAAGCAGTCCGGAGTTGCACAGTCCACCGTAGAGGCCGAGTACGTTGCTGTCGCCAATTGCTGCAGCCTGGTGCTTTGGATAGTTTTGACCTTGCGGGACTTTGGGTTAGTCATAGACAGTGTTCACTCTTCTGTGATAACACTTCTGTTATTAACATTGTCAAGAACCCAGTGCAGCACTCTCGGACCAAGCATATTGATATTCGATATCACTTCCTTAGAGACCATGTGGAGAAGGGTGATATAGTGCTCCAGTTTGTGGAGAGTGACCACCAGTTGGCCGATATCTTTACCAAGTCTTTGGATAGCTCTAGGTTTTCAGCTCTGCGGGGAGAGCTTGGGTTGGTTTGTCCTTATGGACTGTTGTGAGGGGGAGTTTTGTGCTTCATGTTTTATACTATTTATTATACTCTTACTCCTTTCTGTTGCATTGCATATAGGTGCATTGGGGTTAGTCCTTCTAGCATAGGTTAGAGTGTTTCTCTAGCCTAGTTGCTCAGACTTCTTCCTCTCATCTTGTGATTCTAGGATGCTGCTTGTTAGCTGTTTCTCTTCTCACTAGGTTGAGCTCACTCACTTCTTATAGGTTCTAGCAAGGGTTGGGCCACCCTTGGGTAGACGGGGTACGTGTTTGCTCCTTAGTGTGTTAGATAATCAGGTAATAGTCCTAGAGTCATATGGGGTAGATGAGAGTCAGTCTGAGCCATAATATCCTCTATATCTTATCTATACTTTAAGGACTGTCTTTTCTGATTTTCTTGCCAGCTTCTCGATTTTATTACTTTGGTTCAAGGGGAGTTTATTTGGGTGCTTCTAGATCTTAATGATGACATAACTCAACTTGAACTAAAAGTGCATCTCATGTTGAGGGGGAGCTGGATTTTCTACATTTCATCTTTGCATTGTAATATAACTACATGGAGCCTTGATTATTATCCTGTTATGATATGTTTACAATGAATTACATCTTGCCATGATCTGAGCTTACTTGCTAGAATTATCATGACTATATATGTGTAGTTTAGTCTTTGCCATAATAGGTTGATTCAAATGCTCAACTTGAACTAATTCATGTCATGTTAGCTCTTGAGACTAGTCTCTCTTTAGTTATCCTTTTATGATTCATGCCATGTCAAATAGGCTGAGTTGAGTCTTGAATCTTTATTGAGCTTTAGATTGAGCTATATTAGGTTCTTGATGAAGCATGAGTTAGTACAACCTTTTAAGAAAGCAAAAAGATCTCTTTTGTGCGAAAGAACTAATCTCACCAATTCTTTCTCATGAGACGGCTTGCCATTGCACTAGGCATGAACTCAGGGGGAGTTTTGGATGACCAAGATCATCTTCTTAAGCTTCTTGCTTGAAATGGTCGCATAAGGCTTGAGATCTAGCACATGACTACACAAAAATCTGGTTGGAAACAATCATGAGAGTTATACAGAAAAACATGTCAATTATGCTCAATTTGCTTAATTCCATAAAGATCAAGTACTTAAACAAATGTCTCATTCTTGAACTTGTAGCACTCTAAATTGACTCAATACTAGCTTCTTGGTTCCACTTAGATTATTAACATGGCCTGCATCATCCTTGGATACCTTTAGCTAAACAATAATCATGGTTGACTTGACATACTAAGAAATTTGACTAATTTTCATATTATGACTTACTTGGCTTAGCTTGATTATACATGTTTTGTCATAATCTTGATAGCATACTTATGTGTTATGGCTTGGTGTAATACTCATATGGTCATTTTGGATAATCTTCATGGCTCTAAATGCTTAAAATAAACAAACTTCAGTCATTTCATCCAACATCATGCCTTATTCTCTCTTTTGCATTCTTGATGATTTTATTGCCAAAAGGGGGAGAATAGCGGAGAAAAAGCTATTTCGGAACTTTCTGGAGCTTTGGAGAACAATTTGCTCTTTCTGTTTTCGCTCTAGTGTTCCCGTTGTCAACATGATCTTGGTTCCTTTTTGCTTCCTTCTTAGACCATGTTTGACTTTCTTTCTCAAACTCAAACTCATCTTTACGCTTTTTCTGGGTTTGTCAATATACTCATCAAGGGGGAGATTGATAGACCATGTGGAGGTGACCCCGTGTGTGTGATGAGTAATTGACATTTGTTTTAGGAAAGTCGAGTTTGGTTTGTGTGGTTTGGACCATGTCGTTGCGCGGTGCAATCGGTTTCGGTCGGACTTGATCAAACTTTGTCGAAGTGCTTAGGATGCCTATTCTCTTGATACGACAGGTTTTGGCTTTTTCATGCTTAAGATTTCTCGTATAGCTATTGTTGATTACATTATGTTGAGCGGTGCTATGTGATGTGTTTCTTGTCTGTGATGGCTGCAGGACGTCGAGGCAAAGTCGTGGCGAGGCACGGGATGACCGGACTAGGCGCAGGCGATGCCGAGGTCAAAGCGGTCGAGGTGAGCCAAAGACGGCGTGGACTCGAGGTGGTTGCGAGGCTTGGAAGACAAGGAATGAGGAAGCTTCCTGGAAGGTGCAGGAGGGGTGTTTTGGTGAATACGCAAAGCTGCACTAAAGGAAGTGGATTTGGTTAGAGTTAGTGGGTAAAGCGCAAAAGCTTAATGGGCAAAGCAAATGTGAACCCATTATGAAAGGGTATAAAAGGGGGAGTGTCTCCTGCATGTTGTATGGCTTGTGAGAGGAGTTGATGGCTTTGGGAAAGGGGTTAAGGATTTTGCTTTGTGCTTTCTGTTGAGAGTTGTTGGAGAGAGCAGGAGTATGTTGTTCCTTGTCTCTCTGTGTATGGTTGTGAGATGAGATGAGTTCTTGTGATTTCTTTGAGAGAAGATGGTTGTAATCCCTGTTTAAGCATTCATCGTTCTTCCTCAATATCAATAAAAGAAAGTTTTTGCTGGGCTATTCTTATTTCTTGCTTCATTTGTGATGAGTTTCATCTTTTGTCATCTCTCTGTTCTTCACTGCTGAGATTGATTTTGTGGTGATTTAGAAGTTTGTGTGAATCATTCTTGATAGCTTTGTGATGGGAAAATGTTCATGGCCATATGACCACTCCATTTCCTAGAGCATATGGAAGATTCAATGTCTCCTGTGAAATATGAATCCTTCGTCAAAACTTCCTTTGTTTCCTATTTTCTAGGGTTTCATGTCAGAGGATTGTGATTCCTTTGGTTTCCCTTCATGAGATGGCATATGTTTTAGGTTGCAAAGTCCTGAGTTCATTGCTATTCTTTTTGCAAAAGTTCTTAAGCAAAGAATGGATAAGCCATGAGTAATCTGACAATTCTCATCTCCATCTACTCAATTTTCAGATTTTAGCATAAATCCTGATCCATTGCATTTGGAGTGAATCAATTTGTTTCAAGAGGTCTCTTTGCTGTTTGGAACATATTCTTGTGCTTATGGTCTGAGGAGATCTTCTTCCTTTTACCAATTTCATCGAAATCTGAAGTTTCAGGTCTTTGGTTGTTTGCTGCCTGTTCTGAATTTCGAGGGACGGTCAGATTGTTCCACGATTGCCGGTTAGACCTGATTCAACACGGCCGGTCAGACCGGCCCTTGACCGGCGATCAGACCGGTCTGGTTCGGGCGGTCTAACCGGCGGCAAGGTGGCGGTCAGACCGGCCTGTTTGAGTTAGCTACAGTTTCCTCTGATTTGTTCTCTGCTGTCTTGTTTTTGCTTGTCGTGTTGTTTGCCGATGTTCTTCTGTGTTTCCAGTGAGCACACGAATCATCTTCATAGCTCCTTATAGCTATCGGAGATAAGAGTCGATTATGGATACTTGGGGGCAAGTTTTTTTAAAAGGCACCATTCACCCCCTCTGTTGCCAATTTCGATCCAACAGACAGGCTTACGTAGTGACAAGACCAAATGAGACAGCCTTGCATAGTGATAAGACCAAATGAGATAGCCTTGTGCAATGACATTACCAAACGGTGCAGCTTTGTGAAGCGACATGATGCTATGTTGGTCCACGAATCATCCAGCGTGCCACTGCCTCACGAACATGGATTTGCCCAAACCGAATTGAACTTGTAAAGTGTACGTCACATTGGCTCAGCCTATAAGTACTACCCCTTCTACAGCATGTTTTTTTGCACCACGACTGCGACACTACATCGCTAGTATGGAGAAACAATGGAAGTAGATCACCCAACTCGCATGGGCTGCAGCAGCTCAGGACGAACAAGCAGAGCATGCCAAGAGGCCACCTCCCCAAAACGAAGTCCGCCATACCTCCAACCCCAATCCATACCTCAATATTCCCACCAAGCATTCTCTCTAGACCCGCTTGTGGAGGAGACGCCCCCTTTGTTAGTGCAGGGATGCATGCAAGTTCTTCAAGTCAAGGAGCGATTGAGCTTCGGCATGCATTACTAGGGTTACAGTAACTACGTCTAGGACTATCTCGACTGGCGTTGGAACACAGTGTGCTACCGGCTGCTGCTAAGGATGGGTTATAGTATATTCCCCTACCATTTTGCTTCTATGGCACGCACTAACAAGCTCTTCCCTCTTCTCTTAGTCTTCGGATCTACTATGCACATACCGCAAATGAATCGACTAGGAGATTCACCCGCATGACCAGTGGCGTCTAGACTGCGAGTAGTGGGACACCAAGACGACACACGAGAGGTGGGAGGAGTGACAACACAATGAAGATCGAAGCAAGCGTATCCGGTGAGAGACGCGAGCTTATCTGGAGGCGTGCAGGTGTAGGGAGCATGAGGCTCGTGAGGAGGAGCGCGAGAGAAAGCAAGAACTGGTAGCCAAGGCCAGGGTTGGGAGGAAGGGCAAATGGCCACATTCCACGCAGTAGTTCGACCCTCTACGTCCATATGTCCTATATATTTCTAATTCCCTAAAAGCATGCATCTACCATCCTTGGTTCATTAGCCTGCATGCCATGTAACCCCTTATCGTATCAACTATCGTGTTGTTATCATTACGCCATTTATCCAAAGTTCTTCTCTGCATATGAATTCCCTGTTGCATTGTAATATCACTTACCTTCGTACTTATGAATCATTGCCACCTCAATCATCCTCACAAAATTCTTCAGAAATTTATCACACAACAACAACATACGATGATCACAAAATGTTATTGTGAATCAAACAGATTTCGTATTCCTGAGAATCTACAAAAATTACAAATGGACCAACCTACCTTGTCTACCCTTTTATTTCCAAAAAAAATAACAACCAGGCCACCTCGAGTGGCACAGGACCACGCCAGGCCACCTAACACAATCCCCAGATGCGCCACCGATGTCGCACGGCCCCCGGGCACACAAGGGGGCCAAATTCAGCTTTTCAACTGGGCGGGGGCTACATTGCAAATTATAGTGACACAGGGCCAAAGTGGCTGAAATTTCCGTTTGTAGAATCTTCACCCGAAAATGCACGGTGAATGTGCCGACGACACTGTAGTAGCACTACATCACATTTTCTAGAAAATCTATTGAGGCATATTTTTTGTTGGAATTTTTAAATATATTAAATGAGCTTTAAAAATTAAAAAAAGGGACTCTACCCACACAGTGCTCTTGCCTGTATAATTTTTTATAATTTTATCCATTCTGAATTGTTCTTGAAAATTCATTCAAATATACTATTTGTAGGAATTTTTTGGAAAAATTTAAAAGTGATAAAATTATGCAAAAAATTGAAGAAGCAAGCACATTATGTGGGGAGGCACCAACAAAAAATTATAATTTTTAGATCTTTTTTGCTATATTTTAAAATTCCTAAAATATAGTTAAACTGATTTCCCCACAAATGTGGTATTGTAGCACCTGCCCCCTAGTGTTGGGGGGAGGTGGCTACCCCACCTAGGGCCAGGGGTAGGTCCCTCCCTTGGTTCAAAAATGTGAAACCAACATTTCTAAAAGTGAATTAGATGCTGAGGAATTTTTCCTAAAATTTTTGTGTGCAAATTCCTTTGGAAATTCAAACTCAAATTCTAATCAGAACTAAAATTTTAATCATTAATAAATTTCCCTGCAAGCCAAGTCAGCCCGCTCTGCACACACGCTCACCATCCTAGCCTTGTGCCCCTCTCTCTCATGTGTCGCTGATATGTAGGCCCTAGTCCCACCTGTTAGCTTGCTACTATTCTTCTTCCTCCTCTCTTTCTCCCTTGTGCGTGCGTCTGAGCTCATCGCTTCACATGTGTTCACATGCAAGCAAGCATTGAAGACCTCTGCTCCTCAAACCATGTGTACCGTGACCTTGTCTCATCGCCACGAGTTCATCCCATCGCCAGCTACCCTCTCTCTGACTCTCTTGTGCTCTCTTTCACTCGATGCCTGAACCCATTCATGGTGCCTGAGCCCTCTCTCCCTCCTTGCCCCTATTTAAGCCTAGCCTTGTGCATCAAAAGCTTTGTGTTTACTCACTCAGAATATTTCTCCCAAACTCACACAACACCAGTGCCTTTAGAGAGGAAGGATTTCCCTATCTTCTTCAAGTCCGGCCGTGAGTTCTGCCGCTCGATGCCTTGCCATCCAGTGAATCTCCGACGATGCCATCATGTGCGTTGAGTTTGCCTCATCCTTCTCTATCCCATGCTCACCTTTCCTTGCTCGTTTGCCCTTAGAAAACCCGAAGCAAACGTCCTCGCCGCAGTGCCTCATGCCGCCGTCGACCTCACCGCCCATTCTCTTCGGTCGGGTGAGTTCATAGTGTTGCCATCGTGCCATTCTTGTTTACCTTGACCCCTTATGCTAATCCGCCCTTGGATGTCCTTGCCGTGCCCTAGAGCCACTGGAACACATCCTTCTTCCCAAACACCAACCAAGCTCTTCACTGCCACCATTTTGAAACAGAACATCTAAGAACGTAGAAACAAAGGTAATACTTAAAGGAGTGCATATATTAATTCATAATGAAATTTGTCATCCATTGATCAATCCAAAACAGACCACTGAGGTCTCCTTAACACAATTGGGTCATCCTGTAGTGTCATGACACGAACATACATATATGTAGGTCTCCTTAACACAGTTTGTTAGCAGAATAGACCACTGAGGTGTCATACTAGCACATACATGTCGGACCTCGGGTTAGCAAACCCAGATCCTCTGTGATTCCACCGCACTATTCCCTGGATCAGTAGATAGTGCTCACGGATACATTACTGTATATCAAAAACATATCATGCGGAAGCGTAAATAATACAGTAATACTTACTCATGGGCCGGTTATGCCAAAAACGATAAAATACAGCAGCGGAAACTTCACACAGGTGGGACCCGCAGGACTTGCCCACAGGCAGCCAACTGGGGTTCGCGACCTAGTCCATGGCCTCTTCATCTTCCAGCTCTGTCGACCCCTTTTTAGCATCGCAGGGCTTGGCATTCCTGATCTCTCTGACTGAGTGATGGTAGTTAAGCAAGAATGAGTATGATGATACTCAGCAAGCCACCACACAGGATGTAGTAATAATAGATGCAAAGCTGTCAAGGGAGGCTTGAGTTTCTTTTATTTGCTAAAAGCATTGTTTTGGAATTACAATAAGTAAGAAAAAACTCCTGAGACGTAGCAATTTTAACTGAAACATGTTTTATGAAATTGACTGTGAGAATGCGATAATAATTGTAGTGTAGGTTACATCCACCTTTTTACAGTGCATGGTTACCTTCACCAATGCTAGTTTTCGCCGCTGGAGTACATCTCTCCAGGAAAAGTTCATGGTCAGAGTACATCTCTCTGATAGGTTTTATCCCACCCACAAATGTTTTTGGAAATAGAACTAACTCGAGTGGGTTCCCATGTCCGCCCTTGACCGTGGGCACGGCTGCTCAAATAGTTTTACACTCTGCAGAGGTTGTACACTTTCACCATAAAAGATAAGTCATCTTAATAGCCAACATGCTTCCTTAGGCATGAGACCCAGATGATTTATCACAAAACCTTTACCTTACTCCGATTTAGCTAGACACCACCCCGCTGAGGTTTCACCGCTGAAGGGCTCTATCCACTATAGTCAGAGGCCCCCTCTTGTGCCGTATGGGTACAGTCGGTCCCTGTATCCCACTGTGAGTAAACCAGTATGTCCTGGCACCCACTTTCTGTGATGATATCTAAACTAAACCTTTGTAAGTTAATCAGCTAGGTCGTACCCATATAGACTTGTGGTTGTACTGTTTTACACAAGGAGGTCAGCACAAGACTCAGTCCTTAGTTTGTCCAGGCAATTCATTCCACAAACCACGGGTTCTCGTGCGACATCAGCACCAGCCACTCTCACTAACCGCCCAGACAGGTGTAGCAGGTTTTTAGGGTTTTGAGAAGCATAAAACAGTTGTAACAAGATACTCAGCCACGTACATCCCATGACTGTCCCCAAAACAAGTACTTATGTTTTAAAGATTGATGATCAGGGCAACTAGTGCCCTGGATTTGACAAGACTAGCATGGCATTTAATATGACTTATAGCTAGTAGAGATTATCATTAATTTCTATGGTGACAAGGATCAAGTGATTCAAGTGTCAAGAAATGGCATATTAGATTTAATTCAACAGCAAGTGGGCATGTAGCTACCTTAAGCTTTGACATACATTTGCATAATAAATTAGGCATGCAAGTTGATAATTTAAAGGAAAATAATTTTGCATAAAATGTAGGATCAATATGATCAAAGTGATGACTTGCCTTGCTTGGTGTACCATAGCCTTGACTGACCTAATTCAAAGCCTTCTCAATCAGTGCTCTTAATTTTCTAGTCCTCGCTTTTACCCGAGTCTTGATCTTGTTCGAGTCTGTCGCCTCGTCGAGTCTTCAGATTCTAATACGCGGCCAAGAAAAGAAAGACTAAATAAATCCAAACACTTTAAATGCCCAAGTTAATTTAAATTATACATTTATTACGATTTGAGAACAGAAGGATGATTCGGGTTAGTGTGCCGCAAGCACAGCGGGGGATGAATTGGGCGAAGGAATGAGGTGGCGGAATAGCTTTACCGTGAGGGAAAATTAAGATAAGAAGGGATCCGAGGTGAAGGAGTATTTTACAGGAATTACCTGCTTTGGGAAAGAAAGTGGCCAAACACAGCCAATTGGGGAAGGGCGAGGCTCGATCTTTTATTTGGTGACTTTCTCTTTATTACTTTATATTTATCAAGGAAGTCCTGTGAGTCAGGCAAGACTTACGGACAGATAAAAAGGGGTTAGCGAAGATAGTAAAGAGGGACAGAGCTTTGTGACTTTAGGATACGGATACATAAGGTGAGTATAATTAAATATGCGGTGTAAATTTGATATTTCATGCGGCAATACTTATTTGAGATTGCAGTAGCCAACTTAATAAATCATTATGTTAACAACTTAAGTAAATGATGGGGTTGGCCATTTTAGTCTAATCGTTATCATGAGCAAAGTTAATTATTCTGCTTGGTGAACAAAGTTATTACAAATGGCCAACGGTTGTGATTTGCCAGAAGGGAGAGTTATGATTTTTACAAGGATCTTCTTGATAAGGCTAGTTCTTTTATTATTAATTATTTTCGACCATTGAATTTGAAATCCCAAGATACTGATTAGAGATTTGGATATGAGGCAAAGACTAATGGTTTCTTACTTATTTTTAAGGTGTATTAATTATAGAGGACTTTACCTATAATTATTTTAAACACTAATAAGAGAGATGGTATGATTTTAGAGATGAGCAATTTATGGTTAATATTTTATGTGGCATCCTGATGATTTCTGAGAGATAACTTTAACGAGCGGGGTAGTTTCAAATTCTTGCTATTGAAATGTTATATCTGAGGATACATTCATTCAAATTAATCACCTTCATTTCCATTGTCTTATTTGCCATGGATTTAGACAAGATGAGAAGGTACAATTCCTAAGCTCCATAATTAAATCATTCAGCCATGATATTGTTGTTGTTGTTGTTATTATTATTATCATTATTATTATTATTAACTTCATGCTAGTTTCTTGATAATAGGAAAAGAGGTCAAGGCATAAGCTTACTTTAATTAACCTTCTACTTGAGGGTTAATGTATAAATCTTGATGGGCATATAATTGAACAATGTTAGGTTTTTAATTTGAGTGCATAAATCGTTTTATTATGGATTTATAAATGATTTCTTATCCTTGTTACTTATCCCCAATGTATTTCAATGTATGCTTGATCAGTGCACATGGATCCACCATTTAGCCAAAGGGTAAAAACTTTATAACCTTTCCCTGTTGGGCCCCATGATAGCCACCGAGAGAGCTGCCCTCGGCTAGCTCAGAACAGAGCAGGGCTACAGTGGAGGGAAACAGGGGAGCGGGAGTGGCGGCGGAGCCGTGCGGCGTCGCCGGCGGGGAGCGGCCGAGGAGGCGACGGCAACCGGCGAAATGAATTACCGCGGTGACGAGGAGGCTCGCGGAGGCGGTGGCTTCGGCAGGGGAGGCGCCAAGAAAGCCGACGGCGACGCTAGGCGGCCGGTGATGAGGGGGAAAGGGGCGCCGGCGGTCGGATGGGAGAGGGAGGGAAAAAGGGTGCGCGTGAGCACGGGAGAGATGCCATGAGCTCACCTGGGCGGTCAACGTGACCGGGGAAAGGTCGCCGTGGGCCAGCGACGAAGACTAGGGCGGCGGCGGGTGGCTTGCACGGAGAGCTCACATCGGCGGGGAGGAGCACCGGCCGGCCGCTGGGATATCTTCAGGATGCTGAGGAGAAGCTCTTGCTGTGAGGAATCGACCCGGGGTTGACGGAGGAGGAGGCGGCGGTGGAAATGGCGACGGCCGGCGCAAGCTCAGGCTGAGCTCAAATGGGGGGAAAGGAGGAGTGGGAAGGGGGGAGCTCGGCTCTTTATAGGCGAGCGCGCGTTTGTGGGAGGGTACAGCGGCGGCATGGGCAGGGGTACGCCGGCATGGGCGACGGCATGGAGTAGGGGTATGGCGCCCGGGGTAGGCCGGTGGTAGGCTACTGGCGCAGAGGTGACAGGGGGGAAACCGGGGGCGGCGCAAAACCGGGCGGAGTCGATGGCGTGGGCTGGGCCGGCGTGAGGAGCAGCGCTGCACGGAGGCGGCCAGCTTGGCGCGACGGGAGTAGAGGGAGGAGGAGGAAGGAGCAAGGGAGAAGAAGGTGGCGTAGGCGTCAGCTTCGGCTGGGCTGAAGGCCAGAGAAAGTAGGGAACCGGGCCGGACGGCTTGGAAAGGAAAAGAAGAAAGGAAAAAAATGGCTGGGAAAAATAAAAAGATATAGGCTGGGCCCAAGAAAGATTTTTGGGTATTTTTAGGGATTCAAAATTTGGATTTGAGATTATATTTTCAATTTGGAAAACTTGGTTCAAAATTTGAATTCAATAATTAGATTTTATAATTGGCATATTTCGGAGAAATAATTCTTTTAATTTTCAGAATTTGAATTTCCGGATATGTAATGTTGGAGGAAAGGATTATATATATATATATATATATATATATATATATATATATATATATGCTCTCATTGGTTTCAAAAATCCGGATTTAAGTTTAAATTTGCAATTAAGATTCCCAGGTAAATTTGGACCTTCTAAATTTTTAAACCTTGATATCTTGATTCCAAGGTTTGGATTTTTATTACTCGGGCTTTCGGCAAGAAAAACAAACTCGAGGAATTTGAACCTCGCCAAAACTCTTTTTTTTTTGAAACACAGGAAGATCAACAGAAATATTTTATAATTTTCGTAATTACACTAGCTCCCTATTTGGGATGTTACAATACATGTCTTGAACATAGTATAACTAATTCAATGGGCATACATAAACACCTAACTAACTACTAGACGATCTAGCTAGTCTATCTTAACCAAAAGTAAGATATTAAGCTTCAGATTTCTTCAACTATTATGTCCTTATCATCTTGGTAATCACCTACAAGGAGCAAATCATCATGCATCAGATTTTGAAGAGTCAGTTGAATGCGCCTATTTTATTTGTTCCAACGTAAGAAGGAAGCAAGACATGCGAATAAATAGACAATGCATAAGAATGGAAATAAAACAGTGGGCACATATTACTTTTTGCTACTACCATAGTGCCTTGATTGTGTTGAAGTAGGTGTAGGAGAGTTAGATGGTCCATCAGCATTGCTAATAACATTTTTCTTGGATTGTCCTGAACATGGTTGTCACAGCATCGCCTAGACGACGCCAAGTCGTCCTGGCAGCCGAAGAGGGACGCCAAGGCTCATCACCCAGGGCTGAGGAGCTAGGCGGCCACCTCCAGGCTGAATCCGGTAGCCTGTGGCTCTCCTAGCGCAAATATGGCCCCCACCGGCTAAGATTTGGAGCCAGCCGCCTCTTCCCGCACTACCGTTGCCTCATCCGGCAAGGAGGGAGCAGAGGCTGTCGACGGCACAGATGAATTCATGAAAATGCGCGCAGCAGAGCTCGTCGATCTCGGCCTCGCAGTCCCGCGCGACAGCACGGAGCGAGGCCAGCAGCGGCTCCGGCCTCCTGCACGTGAACGTGCACCGCACTTATGGGCCGAGGTCCTCCCACGAGGCGAAACGGTGGAGAGCTATGAGAGTTTAGCGTCGGTGGGGGAGGACCCGGTCCCCACCGCTACCGCCGGAAGTAGAGGAGGCGGCAGAGGTGCGGGAAGCAACGGAGGCGGCGGAGGTGCGGGAAGCAGAGGAGGTGGAGAGGTGCAGAGGAAGCAAAGAAAGCAAATACTAGAGCTCGAGCGGTGGCTAGGGTTAAATGGAGTGGAATTGTTTTGGTCTTTTTCTGATTTATTCTCGAAGTTTCTAAAAATTACGAATAGACCCCTCTCTAATAGATTTCTTCTGATTTGGACCCCTCCCTCAAATGAATTTCTTCTGATTTGGATCTCCTGAGCTTCGTTACATGGTTATTTAGATAATTTGTGTCATTATGTTGCACGATTATTTATTTTTGATCATATAAGGTATTACTTGTATTTATTACTGTTATCTAACTATCGCCATGGCCGACGCCTAGTCGACTAGGCGTCCAGGCGCTCCGGTCTCACTGCGACTTGCCGGAGCGCCGTGACAACCTTGGTCCTGGAGCAAACATTTGCTTTAATTCTGCCAATTCTTGTGCCATTTTTGACATCTTCTCATCGTTGAAATCCAAGCACTCTCTCAAAAACCTATTCTCGTTATCAGACCTCATCAATCTTGCTTCGGTTACTTGGAGTTTGGTGGATGAGCACTTCCGTACCTGCCATCTTAAGGCCTTGAGGTGTTGGCCCTAGTCCTATAGCACGAACATGTGCTCGCTTCTCCTTTCCACAAAAGAGAGAATAGATCTCCATCCTTTATGGTTTTTGCAGCAAGTTCTGGTCTGTTGGCCACTATCGCCCTAATTCTTCCCTAAAGTCATAGAAAGCATGCATGTTCAATTTTCCAAGCATATATGTATGTAGTTCTATAACATTACTTACAATCAAGTCTGTAGCTTCAACTTGCTTAGTTCCATTTTTGTGAGTATGCGCTTTGATAAATACTTCATGCCTAGCTGGTATGTAACCAAGTTCTTTCGACTGGAAACGCACAAACATATCAATAATTACTTGTCAATAATTACCTAAAATGAGTATTGATGCACTTAGACATTACCAGTTCATCTGTAACTCGAGCATAGCTCTTGCTTCTGGTGGTATGAGTCATAGTCATCTTCGCACTGTTTGCTTTTCCAATTTCGCTAAAAGCCTAGATAATTGGATTACAATTTAGGAAATATATGGTCAACAGTACATAATGTAGGGCTTATACCAGGCTCTCAGGTGTTCTCTAATGCTTGACAAGCCATTATCCAATCAGGAACTTTGTGTGAATAAGCCTCACAATGAAAAGCAACTTTGTAAATTTGCACCCCAGATATAGCATCTGACTAGCATCATTTGCTAAGTTGTAGAAAGCCTCAGCATCCTCATTTAGATTCTCTAAGTCATAATCACACCTAAATCATCAACAACATTTTCATAGCCATATCCTATATCATGAAGCGTTTGTGTTATCTCATCATCTAGTTGTTGCTCTGTTTCTATATTAGGCTGAGGTTCTATGTTAAACTCCCAGTGTGGCTCATCGGATGTTACATGTTCCCCATGAAAAACCCACCATGTGTATACTTGTATGAAACCTTCACATATCGAGTGTCCGTACACAACTTTTGCTTCATTCCAAGAAGAGTAAAGTCCATTACCGGTCCTTAAACTTTTTATGCTGTGTCATCCCAGTCCATAGACTTTCAAAATGTGTCATCCCGGTCCTTAAACTTTCAAAGTGTGGCAATATCCTATGTAGTTGTAGCAGTGAACCTTTTATGCTGTGTCATCCCGGTCCATAGACTTTCAAAAGAAATTGCCACACTTTGAAAGTTTAAGGACCGGGATGACACACTTTGAAAGTCTATGGACCGGGATGACACAGCATAAAAAGTTTAAGGACCAGTAATGGACTTTACTCTTCCAAGAACTATTGACACACCTCTTACAAGGGCATAGAATTCCATTTCCTTTTGCAGAATTTGAAAAAGCAAATTCTATAAAGCCCTCTAAACCTTCGATATATTCTTTTGAGTACCTACAATTCATCATTGAAAGTATTAAGAATATTATATATGATAAATTAAAATAACGATGTTTATTCAACTAATTTCTTCCTACCTAGGCTCACTCATCCATTGCTTGTCAATGTTGATCCCTCCGACAGGTACTTAAGAACCGAGCTTTAGATTTAGATGGGTCAAGATTTCATAGCAGATGAGCGTCAGATTCAGATTAACATCCATTGAGTTGAATAATTCTAGTCAGGTAGCTTGCCCTAAAAATTAGTATGGAATTAGAACAAAGAAAAGTAGAAACATGGGAAAGCAGCATCCAAAGAAACAAAAAGCTCCTGCCACTGTACAAACTACATAAGTAAATAGAACAATAGAGGATGCTTTCTCTGTTACATCTCTCTCATTATATTCATTTCATACCAAAATCTATCCGAGGGACTCAAATAGTCACCCAAACGCAAACCAATTTTTAGGAGCTGTGTTAAGAATAGAAAGGTCTGAAGCTTTAGCCGAGAACTGATTAGATTCTGAAACCATTCCCTACTGCCTAAACTCTTTCTAATTGAGAATATCGATCTCATGTGTTAAGTTTAATCATTTCTAATATTGGTGTAAGGACGCTTCTGTACTAAGCAAGCATAGCATTCAGTATTCAGTATCAATCTCATGTGCCTGAACTCTGCCATCGAAGAGTATCCTCGCTGCTGTGTTAAGTAAGCATAGTATTCAGTATTTAGGCTGGTATCCCTATCAGTCAGAAGTTCTTTAGCTTGTCCTTAGGCCACTGGTTCCTACTCAACAGAAACTTCATACAGAGCAGAGCGAACATGGGCAAGCGCAAAGAAGTCTTCTGAAGGGAGGACTTAACTTTAACAACGCAACTAAACTAAAACCATACTAGTAAGTTCGAACTTAGCTGCCTGAAAGGGATTCCTACCTGAGTGAAATTCATTAGTGTGAGTGGATGAGGTGAGAGGAAGGTTGAGGTGTAGTGTGAGTGAATGAGGTGAGATGGGTTGCTTGTTTTTTCTTTCAGTTTTGCTATTGCACAGGCGACTGAATTTTTTTTATATTTCAGTCATCTAAAATTGCACTCTCAATGAACTAAAATTGCAGCCCCCCTCCAAAAAAACAGCTGCAACTTTAGGTGATTCAGAGTGCAACTTCAGGTGACCTGAAATTGCACTCTCAATCAACTAAAATTGCAGCCCCCCTCCAAAAAAAACATGTGCAACTTCAGGTGATTCAAAGTGCAACTTTAGGTGACTGAAAGATAAAAAAATTTCAGTCGCCTGTGCAATAGTCTATCCCTTTTTCTTTTCATGGGCTGGGCCCCCGCGCTTGCAATTTTCGTTCTGCACGCGCCTTTGGCCATAAAAATTTTTCCCGCCATCTGGACTTTCTACAGCGGTAGGACAGCATTGAATTACTTTCTCTACCGAGGCTACCACTTGCAATAATCTATACATTTGCCATCGGTAGATCAGGTTACATATACGCATTTCCCAAGTGGTAATATCACTTAGGAACTAAAAATTTATTCTCAACATATTAGCTACTTGCAAAGTCATTTTTTCCGAGCAGTAGTGCCAGTAGCGAAAGTGGGACATCCTGTAGTGCATCCCAAAATTTGAATGTTTGAAAATATATAAATTTTAAAACTTTCTAATGTGTTTTATTGATATTCGGATTTTCTAGAATTTATTTGGTCCTTTCTGGAATTTGGGTTATGTAAGATCATATTAATAAAAGGAAAGTGCATAATAATAATAATAATGGAGATGATGATAAAAGAATAACAAAAATCACACTAGGATAAATGTCATGCAAAATAGAAAAAAATAGAATTTAAACAAAAAGAGTTGGACTTAAAGAGTTGAACCAAGATTTGAAATAGAAAATTGGAAATAGAAAACAAATAAAATTAATTAAAATCTCTGAAACCTAGTTTGGGCCAGCCCCTTTCCCATTTTCTTCTTCTCTCATTTTCCTATTGGCCTGGCCGCAGCCCACTCCCTCCTTCTCCTTCTCTCTCGACACAGTTGACCTGCCACCCTCCTCTCCTTTATTTATTTATTTCTTTCTTCCCCTGGCCCAGTCATGCCTAGTCCCCCTCCTTCCTTCACTCGCTCCCAACCACGCCCCAGCCTCGTCGCCTGTGCTCATACCTGTGTTCGTGCCCACGCCCACTTGACGCGGCACCTTGCTGCTCACACCATGCTACGTGCCCACACCCTGGGCTGTGCAACATGGTCATTCCTGCATCATGTGCATCCCAGACCTCGTCGTGCGTGCCCACACTGAGTGCTGCCCACGCCGTCCTAGGTCACCGGAGCACCCACTATGGTTGCACAGCGTTCGTCGCCTCTCCCTGGCTATTTAGTCTAGCCTCCTCTCCTTTCCCCTGACCCATCCTCACCCCATCCTGCACCTCACCGTTGTTCATGCTGAGCTCTAACCGAGTTGCTCACCCCTATCGTGAAGCTCCGTCGTGACCATCTCGTCATCCCCGCCACCTTGAAGCTTACCGGTGTCGTCGTATTCTTCACTTCCAGCCGCATCTGCCTCCACCACTGCCATTCCTTCTCTAGTGAGTCTTGGCCCAATTCCTTGCGTAATATTCTAGAAATATTCCTCTTGAGGACCTGAACATAAATAGACAAGAGGATAGAATTTTAGAGATCGGTGGGCACTCATAGGCAAAGGAAAAAGAAAGGAGGGGAAGGAAGATTCCAGGGCCTTCATAAGTGATGGCGCAACGGCAGCGCTCAAGGAGGAAGAAGGCACAAGAGACGATACTAGCATGCGGGCCTAGGGTGATAGTGAGAGGGGGAAGGACAGAGTGAAGCAGGCTGAGAGTGGAAAGAGCTTGGGCCGACAAGGGAGGAAGAAAATAGACCAGCCCAGGAGAGAGAGGGAAATTCGACCCGCGAGATTTTAAGGATTCTAATTCATTTTTGTTTTTATAAAATACTAGAAAACTCCAAAAACACTTAGAAAATAGCAAATAAAGTCCAAAAAATCTAGAAAAACTCACATAAATTCCTGGAGTTTAATTGAACTTAGGAATAATATTTCCAACTTAAAGTTAGTTTTATTTTTATACATAAATTAGTTTTAATTCCAGGAAAAGGAGAAAACCCTTTTAAAATTCAGAAAATTAGGGAAAATAATTTTGAAACTTAGGAAAACCAAAAAAGTAACAATTTTATTTTTTATTTTTTTTGAAAGTAAAACCTAGACTGTGATAGCCTCGACTGCATCTCCACCATCATCTACCTTCCCACTATCCTCAACTTCCACCTGCACAACTCACTACTCTCCCCCACTTCATGATCACCACCAACTGTACTTGAACTTTGCTTGAAATAGGACTTCACGCACATGATGCATTCACAGCCACGATGTCTACATGCTTCCAACTAGAACTTCCTTGACTTTGTTTGCTTGAAGGGCCTCAACTCCCAACGGATGACTTCTGCAGAATGAATCCATAGTCATTTTCACCGCAACACCATACAACACTGGGTCCAGTGAGAAGCCATAAGTTAGCCACAACAGCACCTTCCTGATTCAAAGATTGTCTAGGTATGGGTGAAATAGTGTGGTGTGCGAGAAACTGCTCAAATCAACCCTATATAGCCTCTCCTGAACTTCATCATGCCCATAATATACTCTGAAAGTATGTTGAGCTGACATACCTACCACATGACCCAAAATATTGTTAATGCAACAAAATTACAAAAATTACACTTCCTACATCAAGCCTCGTGAAAACCAAATTAAAGTACACCCTGCACGAATAAACCATACCATGCGTATCGAAATGCTCTCTATATTTTTTTAGTACAACATACAAACAACCTAAATTCAGATCCCTAACTCATACTCATCTAAACCTAACTACTCTATATCTTGCACTAATTGATCTACAACACCTAAAAAACATGGATTCTAATACACTACACGTAGCATTACTATTATAACATGGCATGTACAACTAGCAACTATAGTTCCACTACTATCTATGTTTGTTATTTAAAACCTATCACCTTTTTATCAAAATGACCAACAAATGACAAGAGCAATAGGAACTAACCACAAAAGAAGAGTGCACGTGGAAGAAGACGAGCAAAGCCTCCTCCTCCTCCCCTCTCTTGTCCTCTCCTCTCTTCCTCTGTCATTTCCTCTCCTCCCCTATTTCTCTTTTTTAATTTAAATGAAAATTTTGAAAGAATTTTGGCCTTATATAGGCCCCAGCACACAACTGTTATGCGACTACAATGTGCAGCGCCTCAATCATGCAACGGTCGCGCGATTAGCAGCCTTAGTCGTGCAATGGTCACGTGGCTGGCCGATGTGGCATCACATCGTCTATACATTCCGGGATTGGGTGCCGGTGGTTTCAATCGCCCAACATGAGCATGTGGGCGCAACTGGGCCTCCAATCACATAGTGAGCATGCAACTAAGCCTCAGTCGCGTGCCTACAACACGATTGAGCCCAGACGCATGTTGCTAGTGTAACTGTTGGTTATTCCTATAAAAACAATGTTTGTTTAATTGTGCTAATTGATTAACAACGGTTTATTAAAACATTCCCCATCTCTCTGCCACAATTTTTAGTTTCTCACTGGTGGTTAGTAGTTCACTACATGCCTGGCAGAGGAACATCTTGACGATTGCGAGTAGTAGTTCAGACTCCCACAAGTGAGGCCGAATAGCCCCTAGTGTTCTTTTCCTTCTTGTTAGATACCTGCATATGACCATCGACCACGTTGTGTCAACAATGTTGTGTCGACCATGACTGACCGTGGTTGACCTCTCATGGTTGTTACGTACCATAGATCATGCGTATCTTTTCAGGTCTCTTCTTTCCTTATCTCTCAGGTATTGTTTCTATAAACCGGTTGTTGAGATATAGAAGGAAGAGGCCTATATATGTAACCATTGATTCATTAATCAAGTCATTGGGTGATTTCTCCCAAACACTACACGCTTTCATGGTATCAGACGCGATCGCTCCTACGACTACACATTTCTGCAAACTCTAGCCATTGGCCTCCTTTTTTCGACCGATCTATCCCTCTCTCTCTCTGATGGCTGGCTCCACCGACGTCTCTGCCAACCAAGTAGCTTAGGCTAAGCAGGCTGCTTTGGCCGCTCACGCGGCTTCGACCGATGCCGCTGCCGATGAGAACCATCTGGTTCAGGCCATCATTATGGCTGCCATCGATCACGTGCATTAGGAGGCACTCGCCGTGATCACTGTTGAACGCTAGCAGGTCCTGGCTATTGATCTCACCCACAGCATCGCCAACCAACTGGTCTACGCCATTGCCGTCCTTCACACCCAAGATGTTGGCGTCCTCAACATCAAGGCCCTCATCCTAGTCACCCTCAACTTTACATCCACTAACTACAGAAAGTGGTACGGCCTCTTCCTCATCACGCTCGACAAGTACGTCTTGACAGACCATGTCCTCCCGATGATGCCCCCTTCCCAATCGGGTAGATTAGGCACACATAGACTTTGTGGTCTTGTCGTGGCTTTATAGCACCATTCTTGCGGACCTCTTAGAGATCGTCATGTCCCCCACCGCTACTGTCCACATCGTGTGGATGAACCTCAAGCACCAATTCCATGGCAACAAGGAGACCCGTGCTCTGTACATGGAGACAGAATTCCGTAACTTCATTCAAGGTGATCTCGGTGAACCTATCTTTGACTAGACACTCATGTTGTTCATCCTTTGTGGACTTAGTGAGAAGTTCTCTCATATGGTACCGATCCTCAAGATGTAATGGTTGTTTCCTACTTCGTGGTGACTCGTTCGCATCTTCTCCTCAAAGAGATCACCAAGAACTCCAGACTGGCTATGCCACCCTCCATTTTCCTCACTGCTGGATAGCATGGCTCCCGCCCTCCAAGCCCAGGCTGGGTTGGTGGTGGCAAAGGCGGCTACGGGAAAATAATAGCCACAACTGCAGCTGTAACAAGGGCACGGGCAACAATGGTGGGAACGGTGGCTTGGGCAGAACCAGTAGGCCACCTGCCACTAGCCACGCGGCCGACAAAGCCAGGTAGATGGGGTGGCCATCTTTTTTTAACCCATGGACCGGGACTATTCAGGTATGGCCACACCACGCCAATGGCATCCTCGGTCCCCGGCCCAATGCGCCAACTCCACCGTCGCACCCAGCGCCCCATGCTCTCACCGTCGCACCCCCTCCTGACCATCCTGGCATCCAGTTCAGTGCCCCGACCCTTCCTGGAAACATCAGTGGTTTTGGTGGCCCTCCTCAGCCGCCCTAGTTGGCATTGTGGACCCCCATGTCTGGTGTCAGCTCCTGGGACCAACAACACCTCGCCAACGCTTTCAATACAATGATGCTTACACCACCTCCCTCCACCATCGAGTGGTATATGGATTTGGGTGTGTCTTCACACATGACTTCAGATGCCGGTACTGTCCCTACTTTTCACCCTCCACGTCTACTCCTTCTAGCATCATTATCGATAATGGGTCAATACTGCCCGTTACCTCCACAAGCTCGCTGTCGTTCCCCAACACCCATACCCTCCTCTCTTTGCGTCATATTCTTCTCACTCCACAGATTATCAAAAAATCTTATTTCCATTCATCAGTTCACAATTGATAATAATTGTTCTGTGGAATTTGATCCCTATGGTTTCTCTATGAAGGATCTTCGTACCAAGAGTATGATCACCAGGTGCAATAGTTCCAGGGACTTATATCCATTTCACTAGTCCTCCACTAGCCCCCATGCTCTGTCTGCCACCTCCTCCTCCACGTTGTGGCACTGGTGTCTTAGGCACCTTGGTCATGAAGCTTTATCTAAGCTCGCTAGTTGTAGTGTTTTTCCTTATAATAAAACTACGTCTAAACCCCTCTGTCAGCGTGTCAGCTTTGCCACCACGTGCATTTGCCATTCAACACTTCCTCCTCTCGGGCTAGTCATATTTTTTATTGAATACATTGTGATCTTTGGACCTCTCCTATCGTAGTGTGTCTGGTTACAAATATTATCTTGTTATTCTTGATGACTACCCCCATTTTCTTTGGACTTCTCCTTTGCATCTTGAGTCTGACACCTTCACTCACATTACTCAATTTGTCACTTATGTTCACACCCAGTTCGGTGCCACCATAAAGAATGTCCAGTGTGACAATGGTCATGAGTTCGACAATTCCACCGCTTGCACTTTCTTCCTCACCCATAGCATTGCACTCTGCATGTCATGTCCCTATACTTCTCAGCAAAATGACAGAGCTGAACACATCATTCACACCACAAACGACATCATATGCTTGCTCATATTTTAGGCTAGCCTCCCTCCCACTTCTGGGTGGAAGCCTTCTATGCTGCCACCTATCTCCTTAATCACCACCCCACCAAAACTCTTAATTTTTCTACTCCCTTCTTTGTCCTCTATGGTGTTGCCTCCTCCTACTCGCATCTTCGTGTCTTCGGATGCAAGTGCTACACCAACCTAACCTCCACGGCTCCAAATAAGCTTTCACCGTGTTCCACCTTATGTGTCTTCCTTGGCTATCCATCCGACCACAAAGGTTACCGGTGTCTTCATCTTTCGTTCAACAAAATTATCATCTCTGGCCATGTCTCTTTTGATGAGTCATCCTTCCCTTTTGCCGAAGCCTCTCCTGCGCCTCCCTCTGACCTTAATTTTTTATCCGATTGTGGAACTTCACCTTTGCCAATTGGATCCCAAGTTGTTGCAGGAACAGGTACCATGGATTCCCCCAAGTGTGATTGGCCCTTACTGGCCACTACTGGCCGGCCCTCGCCTAGTGGTACTAACGCCCCAACGTCTGCCCCAGTGGTGTTAGCCCCTGTCAACCTGCTCTGCCACATTGGGCTGTGGTCACGCTCGGTTAGCTCGCTGCCTCCTCCTGGACTTGCAATGGTCCACTAGCCGTAGTTGACCAGCCATGGCACTAGATGTGTGCCGCCCTTAGCACCCGCGCTCTCATCTACCATCGCGGGTGACTCCACCAGTCCTACTGCCTTGATGGCTCTACACGTTAGGTTGATGCCAGTAGAGCCGGTGCCATCTCCCACCCACCGACAACCATCCCTATTACACTGACAGCCAATGATCATCACATGGTTACGTGTGGAAAGTCAGGATTTTGTCTTTCAGTTCAATGGCTCAATCTACATGCCACAGTGCTCTCCCTTGTGCCCAAAACATACCGAGATGCCTTGGCTGATCCTTATTGGCGCCACGCTATGACTGAGGAATACTATGCTCTTCAAGCCAACAACACCTGGGACCTCATTCCGCGTCCACCTGGAGTTAATGTGGTGATAAGAAAATGGATTTTTTAGCACAAATTTCTCTTAGATAGTTCTCTTGATCGGTACAAGGCTCGTTGGGTTGTTCGTGGTTTCACACAGCGCCCTAGCATTGATTTTGATGAGACCTTCAATCTCGTGGTTAAGCCTGCTATAATCCGCACTGTGCTCACATTGGCACTATCTTGAGACTGGTCAATTCATCAGCTTGACATCAAGAACATCTTTCTGCATAGCACTCTATCTGAGATTGTCTACTGTGTACAGCCCTATGGATTTGTTGACCCTGCTCGACCTAACCGTGTTTGTCAGCTCAACAAATATCTCTATGGCTTGAAGCAAACTCCTCGTGCATGGTACAGTTGCTTCGCCTCATATCTCCTATCCCTTGGCTTTGTGGAGGCCAAGTCGGACACATCACTCTTTGTGTTCCACCGAGGTGCTAAAACAATGTACTTACTGCTCTATGTGGATGACATAGCCTTGACTACCTCCTCTGATGGTCTTCTTCACCAGGCGATCTCAGCTTTCCAGCAAGAATTTCCCATGAATGATCAGTCAACTTTACCATTTTATGGGATGCCAGTCCACCGTCAAGAAGGTGCTCTCTTTCTTTTCCAGCGTTAGTATATTTTAGACATCCTAGAGCGCGCCGAGATGTCCGCCTGCAAGCCCTACAACACACCTGTTGACACGCAATGCAAGCTCTCTGGCGAAGACACTCTAGTTGATGATCCGATTCACTACTGCAGTCTTGTCGACGCTTTGCAGTACTTGATTTTCACTCACCCTGATATTGCCTATGATGTGCAGTAGGTGTGTTTTTACATGCATGATCCACGTAAGCCACATCTTGCTTTCGTGAAACGCATCCTGCGGTGCCTTTGGGAGACTCTTGAGCATGGTTTGTTCCTTCACCGCACTTCACCTGTCGAATTAGTTGTGTACTCTGATGCTAATTGGGCGGGTTGTCCTGACACACGCAAGTCTACCTTGAGCTATGGCATCTTTCTCGGTGACAACCTTGTCTCTTGGTCATCAAAGCGTAGCCCACCGTCTCCCAGTCAAGTGCGGAGGCTGAGTACCATGCCGTTGCAAACGGCATCGCTGAAGCCTACTGGTTGTGCCAATTGCTCGTGAAGCTACACAGTCCAATTCACCATGCCACCCTAGTCTACTACGACAATGTCAGTGTGGTCTACTTCTCCACCAACTCAGCTTAGCATACCAAACATGTATAGATTGACCAGCATTTCATTCGGGAGCGTGTTGCTCTCGGTGACATGCGTATTCTTCATGTCCCAACGTCATCGCAATACTCGGATATCTTCACCAGAGGTCTGCCCACGTCCGTCTTCACCAAGTTTCAATCCAATATGAACATTCGTTCTTCTGCCATTCCGACTGTGGGGAAGTGTTAGATATCTGCACATAACCATCGACCATGTTGTGTCGTCCACATTGTGTTGACCACGATCGGCTGTGGCCGACCTCCCGTGGTTATTACGTACCACAGATCTCACATATGTTTTCAGATATCTTCCTTCCTTGTCTCCTGGGTATTGTTTCTATAAATTGGTTGTTGAGATATAGAAAAAAGAGACCTATATATGTAACTCTTGATTTATTAATCAAGTCATTGCGTGATTTCTCCAAAACACTACACGCTTTCACTTCTAAACTAGCTGCTCTGGCTTGACTCTTCTAGGGAGTAAGCAAACTGGTTGGGGAACAGGGTCAAATCAAAGCAATGTGATTCCGCCTGTCGCACATTGCTCGTGCGACAGTGGGTTATTCCTTAAAACAAATAATGTTGGTTTATTTATGCAAATTGATTAAAAAATGGTTTATTAGAACAAAATTATCCCTCTCTCTGCCACAACTTTTAGTTTCTCGCTGGTAGTCAGTAGTTCACCGCACTCCCGGCGGAGGAAGATTTCGACGATTGGGAACGTGTGGATGTTTGCGCAGATTGGCTTGATACTGGCTAGCTCTGGTTTGTGCGTGGTCGCGGCCGAGTAAGACCAGATCATGGGCCTGTTCTTTTTGGCTGCGGCTTATGGCTTTTGGCTGAAATTTTTGAATTTTGGCTGTTTACAGTACAGATTACGGAGAGATCGATACGTACTTGCGATTTTGGCTGGTACAGATGTTGGGCTTTTAACGTATACTACATTTAACTTGTAGACCCCGTCTTGAGAAAATACTCCGTTTAAAAGTTAGGTACTGTAGCAGCTGCCAAAAGTCGGGCGGCTTGTGCCCTGCTGAACACCCCCAGGCTTGTGCTCTTGTCTTTGCGCTTGTTGCAAAATGGCAGATTGTGTAATTTCTTCGTGTTAGGACGCTCTCTCGAACCCCGTGCAGAGGAGGATCAATGTGACGGCAAGACCCTCGATCCTCATCGGGTATGGCGGCAACGTCACGGGCTATGTGGCAATATGGCTGGTACAATTGGAGAGTCTGCTGTGGATGCTGGAATTGCGGATATAAACGGGCAGATGGATAATATGAATGGCCATACAATTGGAGATATATCTTGTCCTATTTCAAGAGGGGTTCATGAGTCTACCAGACCGGCTTTTGACTAGGTACAAGGGTAACTCTAAAGCTGTTCCTGCTGGGATTCCTAGGAGTGAGAGATTGAAAGATCATGAAGATGCAAATGTAGTTGAAAAGGCAAAACACAGGGGAAAAATCAAAGATTTGGAGCAGATTTCAGGTACAACTATTGCTAATACCTTGTCTGTTCTCTCTCTTTCTGATAATGAAATTTGTGATCGTGTGAATGATCTTGGCATTTCTTTGGTCTGATCATGATATTGCTAATAGTGCTTCTCTTATTCAAAATTTAGAGGTAGCTAGACTTGGTCTTTACCTTCACAAAAATGAAGATCCTCTTAAAAGTAATTCTCTTGTTGTTGAAAATGAGTCTAATTCTTTGGATGCACCTTCCCTCCATGATTTATATGGAGGCATAGAGTTTTCTGATTCTGAGTTTGATACTACCTTGGATTTCCATTTAGTCTCATCCAGAAACAATAAAGAAAAAGAATACAAGTTCTCCTGTGTCGATTTCACACGGGAAGACTATGGCCAGGATCCCTAAACCCAAGAAAAATGAAGGGCTTATTTTGGAATTGCCGGGGCTTAGGGAGACTGGATAAGCAGAAGTTTTTGGCTGATGTTATCAAGGTAAAACATTTGGATTTCCTTGGCATCAAAGAGACTAGGAAATCTAATTTCTCAAATGGGTGGTTAAAACATATAGGAGGCGGCCAAGATTTCAGGCCTGTTCTTTTTGGCAGAGGCTTAAGGCTTTTGGCTCAGCTTGTGGCTTTTGGGCTGTTCATATGAGAGATTACAGAGTAACAGAAACTCACATGCAGTTTTTACCCATATAAATGAAGTCGGTACAGTATGTATTACAATTAACTAATAGACTCTATCTTGAAAAAACATTTCGTTTAAAAATTAGTTACTGTAAAAAAAGCCAAAAGCTGAACCTAAAAGCTGAAAAAGAACAGGGCCTTCCTTTGGCATTGGTCTGCTCCTAGGGTAAGTGTGGGGGCATTTTGGTTGGAGTTAATAACGAGAATTTAAACATTAGTAGCATTGAGGAAGGTGACTTCTTTGTTAGGTTCCATGTCAGGGATAGAACTGATGGTTTCCAATGGTTTCTTGTTGTCGTCTACGGGGCAGTCCAACCCCAATTTAAAGAGAAGTTTCTCCCTGAATTAGTTCAAGCTTGCTCCAAATAATCATTTCCTATTTTGATGGGTGTTATTTTAATATTGTTAGAAGAAGGAAGAAAAGAACAATGATAAATTTGATGTGAGATGGGCTTTGCTTTTTAATGCAATCATTGAAAGCCTTCAAGTAAGAGAGATTTCCCTCAATGCTATGTTATTTACCTGGGCAAACAATTTAGAAAATCCTACCTTTGAGAAACTAGATAGGGTCTTGCTAAGTACTGAATGGGAATTGTATTTCCCAAAAGTACAAGTTCATGCTATGGAAATGGCATTACATGACCATGCCCCTCTTTTCTTAAATACTGGAGATGAATTGAAAACCTAGGGAAGGATTCCTCCTATCAGATTTGAATTATGTTGGCTAACCCGTGAAGGTCTTTATGACTTGGTTGCTGAAATATGGAATATACCTGTTTATGGTACAAGTTCCATGGATATTTGGCAGAATAAAATTAGAGCATTAAGACAATTTCTGAGAGGCTGGTCCAAAAAGTTGAATGAAAAATATGAGAAAAGAACGAGCTCTTGAAAATAATTGATGATTTGGATAAATTGGCTGAAACTGGACATTTGTCCTTAGAACAAAGAGCTATAAGATCTAAATCTAAAATTAAACTTGCTCAATTGTTAAGGGAAGAAGAAATAAAATGGTGGCAGAGATCTAAAGAAAAAGATCTCTTGGAGGAAGATACTAACTTTTTTTCTCGAACGCGCAGGAGAACTGCGCATCTTTATAAATTATAGAGAGAAGAAAAAACAGCCCAAACAAACAAACAACACCACCCTTAACCCAAGAGGAAGTCAAGGGTATAACAGGAGATGATGATAGAAACAACCCTTAAACATTAGGAAGATACTAACACTAAATACTATCATTTAAACGCAAATGGTAGAGATAGAAAACAGAAAATCCACCAGTTAAGTCAGGACGAAGGTGTTATAACAGGAGATGATGATCTCCAGAAGTACATTACCTCTTATTATAGATCACTGTTTGGCCCTGATGATTGTAATACTGTTCATCTGGATGAGGATTTTTCCCATGATATCTTGAAGATTTCTTCACAATATAATGGTGCTTTGGTTCAGCCTTTTAAAGAAGAGGTCAAACATGCCATTTTCAAATGGAAAATAATAAAGCTGCAGGGCTTGATGGTTTCCCTGCTGAGTTTTACAAAGTTTTTAGGGAAGTAATCAAAGAAGATTGATTGAAAATGTTTGCAAATTTTCACAATGGCACCTTGCCGCTTGAAAGACTTAACTATGGGATTATTACCCTCCTTCCTAAGAAAGTGGATGTTTCTCAAATTCAGCACTATAGACCTATCTGCCTTTTAAATGTTTGCTTCAATTTTTTTTGGCCGTCTCTCCCCACTCTTATTTAACTTAATAGATGATACTTTGGGTATTCTTGTGCATAGAGCTAAAGTTCAAGGTAAAATTGAAGGGGTAGTCCCTCATCTTGTTAATGGAGGTTTTTCTATACTCCTATATGCAGATGATATTATCCTCTTTTTTAAGCATGACCTTGATCAAGCAAGAAATTTAAAGCTTCTGTTGGTTGCCTTTGAACTTCTTTCTGGTTTGAAAATAAACTTCCACAAAAGTGAGTTGTTTCTTTTTGGAAAGTATGTTGAGTGCCAGGATCAATATATACAGTTGTTTTGCTGTACTATTGGTCACATGCCTTTCAAATATTTGGGGATTCCCATAAATTACAAACAGCTCAAGAAATTTGATTGGCTAGAAGTGGAAGAAAGATGTGAAAAGAAATTGAGCTATTGGAAAGGAAAATGTTTATCTGTAGAGTGAAGAGTAATTCTGGTTAATTCTAATCTAACTACTCTTCCTTCATGCATGTTTTCCTTTTTCATGGCACCTAAGGGAGTCTTGAAAAAAATTGACTTCTATAGATCTAGGTTCATATGGGAAAAAAAGCACTTATTAGTTCAAGATGAGTTTTAGTGCTACTAGCATGGTGTTAGCAATACATATGAGAATATGACAAGGCAGTTAGACAGTGAACATAGCATGGCAAGGAGCAAAGCAAGCATGACATAAAGCTCATGTCAGAGTAATAAGCAAAGCTCAGCAAAACACTACATGAAAATTTTTCCAATGCAATGCATGTGTGATATAGAAAAGACTCAGACTCCCTCTCAAATCATGTCGTAAGGGTGGATTACCCCTAGCCCCCCTCTCTCAAATATACAAAGCAAGAGTAATCAAGAAGTTTTGTGAAAATGTCTATGATTTGGCGACTGATCTCTACAAACTCTAGCATTATATCACTCTTCTCTATATGGTCTCTAAGAAAGTGATATCTAGTGTCAATGTACTTAGTCTTAGAGTACTGAACTAGGTTCTTAGTAATATTTATAGCACTAATGTTATCACAAAGGAGCGGAACACTATCTAGAGCTAATTCATAATCCCCAATAGAGACAGTCCAAAGAATTGGAGAACAGCAACTAGTAGCTGCAACATATTCTACCTCGACAGTGGATTGAGCTATAGAAGATTGCTTCCTAGAAGACCAAGAGACCCTAGAAGTGTCCAAGAATTGGCAAGTGGCAGAAGTATTATTCCTATCTATCTTTCACCCAGCAAAATCAACATATGAAAAACCGTGTAGTGCAAGAGAAGAAGAGCAAGAATACTAAAGACCAAACTGTAATACCATTAAAGTGCAAAAGAGAAGAAATGTCAGGAATAAACAATCCAAGGGAGAGTAAAGGAAAGAAAGTAGAGTTTTGCCGTCAGACCTATTGGCTTTTAGAATGCCGAATAAAAGTAGCGCTCACTGAGGTTCTCAGACCATCCAGGGACGGTCGACACCGTCTTGCGTTTGGGTTCTCATCATCCGGCAGGAAATTCCATTCTTACCTTTTTACCAACTTTCCTGCCGCAATAGTAAAGCCCCAAATAGTGTAGGGCTGCCTTTAGACCAAAAGATCCATGAGGCACATAACCAGCCAAGGCTAAATGGAAATGGCATAAATGGCAATGCACAGAGAGAGCAATGGCCATGCCCCTCTTAAGCAGACCAGCCACACAAGCCTCGCTTCCATTTCTCTTCTCTCAACTGAAAGCCAAACCAAGGTAAGGGCAGGAAGCCAACCCACTCTATTTCCTCCTCATTTCCCTTCTCTGCCAACCATAGCCAAGTCAAGTAAGAGGCAACACCAATGTTTTGCTCGGCCAAAGCAAAAGCCATAGCCAAGCACCACCCAATACAAAAATCCCAAGGCAGCCACACCGCACAGAGACAGTGAGGAAGAGGGAACCGGAGGAGCGGAGGCAAGAGGTGTAGGGGAAGACGATGGAGAAGAAGACGATGAGCACATCGTGAAGCCGTGTGAGCTCAAGTCATGGCCACCATGAACATCGTCACCGTCCACCTTCATTTATAGCCCGTCAAACAGGAAGGTCCCTGTTTCCCCCATCCTTTTCCCCATTGGCATAGCTCGCCCATAGGCCTTCCCAACCCATGCGTGCATGAGAGCAAGGGCAAACAAAAAAAATAAAGAGTCTAGAACAAATGCATGTAGTAAGTAGTGGAAGAGAGTACACCGTCTTGGGTAGAGAAGAAGGTAGTCGGCGGTGAGCCGACAGGGGGCAAGCCAAGAAGGGGAAACCAGGTGAGCTCCGCAAGCCGATGGGGCAACCACGGCTGAGCCCGGGTGTTGGCTAGGGGAACTGACAGCACTGAGGACGGCCGGAGGAGGGCACCTCGGCAGAAGGGGTAGCACCGGAAGGCCAGAGCCCGGGGCTAGTCACGGAGACCACCTTGAGCCTTCCCAGCCGTGCGTTCTTAAGACTATAGTAAGGCAAAAGTAGTAGCTAAATCAAAATGCATGTAATAAGTAGAAGAAGGGAGGATTGTCCTGAGTAGTAGAAGAGGGTGGTAAGCTGAGGTCGGAGGAGTAGGAGACCGTGGCCGGAGCTGAGGGCAGCAACCAAAGGCCGTGCCAACCGAGTGGCGGCATCTAGCGCCTCACCACTATGCGCGCACAGGGGAGGCGGCGGATCCGGTTCTGGTTGGCCTGATTCGAGGCGAAGAGCGAGGGGGAGGTGGAGTGATCGGAGGAGAGACAACTGACGGCAGGGCGACGGTCGGATCTTGCCCTGGCCGGCCAGATGGGAGGAGTCACCGGCGGTGCACTCCAGACCAACGCACTGAGAGCCCCTAACGCTGGAAGCCGACAGGAGAAAGAGAGGGAGTAAGGGAGAGCCATGGAGGAGGAGGAGTGGCCGGCGGTGACTCGACGGCCGGCGGTGATGAAGGACCAACGCATCCGAGCGCACCGCGAGCCCAGCCGCACCGCCTAGAGGAGCGCTAGAGAGAGAGAGGGGGGCATGTGAGGAAAAGATAAGGTCGTTCGGCCCAGCAATAAAAGAAAGTAAAGAGGAGAAGAGGAGAAAAGGAAAGGAAAGAGAAGAAACAAGAAGAAAAGGAAAGAAGGAAAAAAGATGAAGAGAAAAAATGGGGATTTGGTACCTGCGCGATGGGTCCTTAACCCCAGGCATTTTATGCCAAAGTCGGGATATGCGCGTAGAATCGTCGTTGCTCGCTTAAGCACTAGTTTCGTTATGATGTGTTGAGTCAGATTAACTTCTTGTTCAGGTGGAGGTCCTGAGTCGACGCCGTCTGCACGTCGCTTCACTCTGCTTGGTTAACAAGCAAGTGCATGGTAGAGCAGTAGACCGTAGAGTTTATGAAATATGCGATATTTACAAGATATGATGATGCTTATATGGAATTGCAATGTTTACATGACATGATGATGTTTTATCTAATGATAACAATGGTAATGGAACAGGGTGAACAGCGATGCCACCCTACCAATGATAATACTGATGATAATGACAATGTAAATGGGTATATGCATTCGCGTCATGTGCACTCATGAAATGAGAACTGAGATCCGCCTGAGTGGATCCCGCAAGACCTACTTCGGTAGGCCTCCACGGGAGTGGAGAGACCCCGTGCTGATATGGGCGGGCTCAAGATTTTGGGTGAACATCAACGAATGTTCACTTGACAATACCGGTATATGCAATAAGATGAGTAAATGAGCATGTAGAGTAAGCGTTGCATTGCACTAAGGGTAAAACAATATTGGAGCATGACAATGGAAGTATGAACATGATAATGCATGCGGAATATGTTATGGCTGGTAAAATTGCTTACATGATTGGACAGTGTTTATCGTTCTATTATGTACTTGCTGATTCTTCGGATTCAATCTTGCTTTGTTGTTTTTTAGGTGACCGTTGAGAACGTTATGCATGGGCGGGAGTAGCACATGAATAACTTCACGTACTTGCAGTACTTCTCGTATTAGTTTTTGTTAGTATGTTTAACACCACTAGTAAGATAGAATAGTTGCTTAAAATGGTATTGAGTAAGTGGTCGCTGCTTTATAAATAAAATAGAGTTTGCTTAAAATGATTAGCAGTTGTTCAAAAATGGTATTATTATGCAATGATGGTAGCACTCTAAGCCTAGAGGATGGGCGGGGTGTTACACAAACTCAAGTGTGGAGCACAAATACTTGGAGATATGCTTCACCACTTGACGGTGAGAGGCGTGAGGAGAAGTCAAAAATTGAGAGCACAAACTTACAGTGAAGTGTATTTATGACCTCAAAATAGTGAGGAAGAGCGGTGATCCAATCATGCTCCGTCCGGTATTCCTTCTAATCCACTAGCTCACCATCTTCATCAGGGTAAAGTACTGCCATAGTTAACAAGGGGGGGTGGAAACTGGCTTTCCATCACCATTGTCAAACTTCTTTAGGGGGTCCATGGTGTACTTCTCTTGATTGTACCTTTCTTGATTTGCTTAATTTGAAATCCAAAGAAGTATGTAAGCTCCTCCATTATACTCATCTTAAATTCCCTGCCCATTAACTTTGAAAGCTTGGACACGAGCATGAGACAAGCCATAAAAAATAATATTATCCACATATATTTGAATAAGTAAGAATTTCTTAAATCTATCATGCCTAAGGATGAAAAAAATTTATCTACTTTTCCCATTTCAATTCTTTCTCCAGAGGAAGTTATTAAGCCTATCATACCATGCCCCAAGGAGCTTGCTTAATACCATACAAAACTTTTGATAGTTTGTACCCACGATTTGGAAATTTAGTGTTTTCAAAGTTAGGATGTTGTTTAACATAAACTTCTTTTTCAATGAATCCATTTAGGAAGGCATTTTTTAATATCCATTTGATACAATTTAAAGCCTCTTGAGTTCACAAAGGCTAAAGAATTCTAATTACCTTTAAGTCTAGCTACAGGAACAAAAGTTTTTTTCAAAATCAAGACCTTTTACTTGAGTGAACCCTAAGCTAACAAGCCGATAAGCCCTAAGCTAATAAGTTTGTGTGAACAAACCAAATACCAATGAGCTGATAAACCACTTCGAAAAGAGTGTCATGATAAACCACTTCGCAACAGTGACAAAAAAAGTTATCCGTTTATTTATTTGAGAGAAGACATAATTCATAAGCTAAAAAAACTTAACGCCAGATCATCAAAATTGAGAGGACCGAAGCGAGCAGTGAGTGGCAGGTGGGCTGCACAGATTTTATTGCCTTTCAATGGACTAGTTCGGTTCCAGGAAGTTTTCTTTAATTCGACCCAAATGCATTGAATCATTCAACATCATTGGATTCCTTTGAACCAGCTGCTAAAACATCAATCATTCAACATCACTGGACTCCTTTGAACCAGCTGCTAAAACATCACATTGCGATGCGGATAGCCTTAGCCCGAGCACGTCTCACCTACATCCACCACAACTCTCTCACATCAATTGGACCCATCCGTCCGCGAAGCGGTGTGGAAATTACGGTGCTTCTCCATGTGCATCACAGGAATTAGTTCAATGCATCCCACACTAGACTAGATTTGCATCTTTTTCAATTAATATTATGATGAGGTCACGCTTTCATCAAGTAAATTTTGTCCAAATTTAGCTAATTCTAGTTTAGAGTGCCATGAGCTGAAGGCAATACATATCAAACCACGGCTGCATTCATCACACGATTCAGGTCCCAAATATTTGGAATTAACGTGGCATTCTTATTACAATACATAACTCCCTATACTTATTCAGTACATATGAATACTAGACTTAGGATTTAGGATTTCAAACGAACTTGTTTAGGTATTCATCCACTGTGATGTACTTAACATCCGGGTAAAGCTCGGTAGCTTCAACTCCAAACGAAGGCTCAATCTCAAAGTTCGTGTGATCCCCCTTCAACCAGACAGAGTGGCTGATTGACAGTGCTACATTTAGTGGCGCTGGAGACACTGAAACATATCAGAGCGAGTAAAATCAGTGCAAATGAAACAAACATTTCTTGGAGGAGAAAAACAGATAAATATGGACTGCAACTACACTATTCTGACCTTGAATCTTCTTCAGGACTTCGTCTTCTGGGATGTAGACCCTCTCGAGTATCTTATGGATTTTCTTCTCCCAGAGTGAGACAAGCTCGTTGTGAGACAAAATGTTGCTTGGTGGCCTCAGATACAGGATCTTATTCAGGGTTGCTGGGTCATCTACAGCTTTAATAGTGTAGGTGCCCACATCCTCCTCCGCGGCAAAGATTCCTATTGTCGATAAAATATATGCATTAAAATGTAGTCATATTTTCATTCATGTTTGATTTATATCTCATCCTAAAACTAGTGAATGGTTTTTGAATAACCATGTGAGGTCATATTTAATGTTGTGATGAACCATTACGATTTTGCAAAAAATTGCATTTTGTTTAGGCTGTTCTCTAGAATTTTCAGCAAAAACAGTTGCACTATAGGTGTTGGTGCGGTCATACCGCAGAACGGTAGTATCACAGGTGTTGGTGCGGTCATACCGCAGGACGGTAGAACCGCTAGACGTGTGCGGTCATACCGCAATGCAGTAGCACCGAATTTCACATGGCGGTATGTTATTTCCAAAAAGGTCTATTTCGGGATTGCAAGGTGCAGTAATACCAACCCAGAGGAGTGGTAGTACTGCAGTGCGGTAGTTTCGGCTTGAGAGGAGTGGTACTACCGGATTTTGTAGGAAAGTAGGGTTTTGGAAAATTAAATCATGGATTGAGTTGGCTTGACCAAGGTCAGTGGATATATGTTGCATGAAGCATGTTTTGGCTAATGTGGGTCAAGTTGTGAATAACTTATACTTGAAAAAGATTTCTTTCTTTGGATGTGCAAAATTGCTTGGAGTCAACCATGGTCAACGGCGAGAATCAGAGCTATGCTCATGAAGGAGCTAAGATCCAGAACGATCGAGAATACTAAGTGAGATGGTGAGCTCAAGCATGCCACGAGAAAGACAGAAAATGTTGAAGGCGAGTTCGAACGACGTGATTGCACCATGTGGCTTAAATGGTCCAAGTGAGTCGTGGTTCGTGGAACCGGGGCGGGAGAGACTTGGCGATGCGTGGTAAGCTAGTAGTGCACCTACACGTGGTAAGCATAGCGATTACTTACAATGGGAGATGAAGACCTATTTAAGGAAGGATAGTTTGGTAGTTTGGTCAAAATACCAAAACTATCTTAGATTAAAACCATAGCGCATGAGTGGCACTTGAGAGAGCGGTTTATGTCAAGATAGAGCTGGTTTGATCAAGACAGATCAAGACTAATGGTTTAGCAGATATGTACTTATGCGCTTTGAAAAACGTGCATAAGTAAATATGCGTGAGTAAACCCATGTGTGGGGTTAACGGGTTCCCTCATTGTGCTAAGTAGATAGTATCCATTAAGAGCTGGATGTGACTGGCTAGCCCATCTAAAAAAGAAGTTAAAATAGAGACATGTGGTTAACCATCCAACCCATCTCTGTTGCGCTTTCATAGTTAGGGTTAGGGTTTAAGAATAAAGTGCTTGGTGTGCTCTCTGTTCTCTAAGGTGGAGCGGCTGTAAAACTTACCTCCTCTAGTAAGCAATACATCAATCTTTATACACCTACATGGATTTATCATGTCTTGATTGATTTGCTCTTGTTTTTGTTGATTTTAATCTCTTCTCTTTCTTCTTCTTGATTTTACTGTGCCAAGGACTTGAAGCAGATAGAAATAACCTCTTCAAATCAATGTCTAGTCATCTAGCCACTTCGATAGCAAGTTCATCAAGAAACTCAGTTTAACTTGATTTTGGTCTCTCCAAGCGATTTCATGATTCGAGGGTTTTTGGTTTGATTTCTTCAATATTCTAACTTGGTGTGACATATGAAAATACATCTAGACTCATCTTAATCATTATCCACCCACGAGCAAGCCGTATTCACTAATTCTGGTTCTTGATCGGTTTTGGTGCAACCTCTCTTCAAACTGAAAAAGGCTATGATTTTCATGATCATTTGTTAGAATAGGTTCTTAATATCTTAGAGGAGATCCCTGCAAAATTTCATGTCATTTAAATTTACAAATCAAAAATTCCATCGATTTTTGTTTTTGAAATCGTGCTGAAAACACTATTCACTCTGATTTTACTGTAGCAGCGTTAGTACCACGTTGCTGCAGAGATAGTATCGCAGTTACTGTAGTAAGCGATAGTGCCGCAAGTTCAGCGGCGGTAGTTCTCTTTTTTCTGATTTTTCTTAGGTTTTCCGTGTCTCAATTCACTAGTTTTTATGGTATCTTTTCATTCTAATATTCACAGCTCTATAGCTATTGAAGTGAAGGATTGGTGAATGTTTGAGAAAAAATTTTGAGCCACAATTCACCCCTTCTCTTTTGTCATCTTCGGTCCTATAGTTTTTTAATATAACCTTGCACAGTTAGTAAACACTTCATGATCAGGTTTACCTTTTACATTTCCATCACCTAGGATGAGAACCTTCTCGGTTGGCAGGCCGGTAACCCCGACCTGTGCAAGGCTTTGCAAGAAACGACCAGCAAAGAAGTTGGAGGAGACATATGTGTAGGGAATCCCCTCAGCCTCGATTGCACGCCTTATACGAGCTTTTACAGCATACACAGACTTTGCAGGCTCAACCGCATGTACACGATCCACATCATTACCAAACTCTGATGGGAAGAATCTCTGCAAAAAGTTCATCAACAACGAGCATCAGCCAAAATTGCAGTAGGAGAGACATAGTCAAGCCACCTTTCAAGAATTTCCACACTAGATATTGGATATTAAAAATAGGCATGTTCAACATGGTTTGAGAAAAAAAAATAGGAATAATTGCTTTGCATTTCAGAGCTTCCTTTGTCCTCCATGTTGTGGGAACATAGTAAAAAAAAAGCAATATTCTTAATTTTTCCAAGAAGGCTTGTTAATTCGACGAAAGACAAGCCTTAATTAATACTCAAATGCAAACTACAAGATTTTTTTAAATACAACAAAAAAGCTAAGGGTCGATTTGATGCACAGTACATCATACATCAATACGACACACAAAATATGAACGATAACGATGGCCAAGTGTTCACAGTGAGCCATAAAGTGAAAACAGATAACAATTGCTATTGAGAGTTAGGAGGTCACCTTTACATTTCCGTTTTCCTTGATCGCGGAGATAATGCGGGTTTGATCTGGTAGTTGTGCATAACCCACGGCTGAGATGACAACATCCACGGATTTAATAGCTGCCACCAAGCTCTCATAGTCATACAGATCTCCCTATTGATCCAACAATAATTCAACAGCCATACATCAACGTCCAATCAAAACATATCACAAGGTGATGATTTTAGTAATCAACAAAGGGTACTGACGTAACCAGGGGCGGTTATTGCCTTATTAAGATTATAATTTATTTTTGGATGTCATGAAAAATTGCTGGCTCGACGCGGCCTTATCAAATAAACCTCATCAACATTTTCTCAATCAGCACAAGGACTCTGTTAGAAAATATACCCCGTTGACGTTTTGTCGCTAGGAGGCCACAGGTTGCCAGGAAAGTTAAGAAATAATTTTGCAGGGAAACCGCACACGACAAACCAGTCATCCAATTGTAAATATTACCCTCTGAGTGCATTTGTGTGATAATTAATTAGGGTCTCGAACGCTGAGAAAAACTTGAAATTCCAAGCAGTTTTGTTTTTTGCACATGTTCCAAGGTGATCGCCCAAATCAACGAATCTTTACTTTCGTGAGATCACCTATTTTGACTTTTATCTGATTGGATGAATTGAATAGCATGAAAATGGTCCTTCCCTCTCACAAATTTCCTTGAATCTAGTCTTCATGATAGATATGGCACAAAAGAACACAAAAGAATAGCGGCGGTCACCTTGACGAGTGCGACGCTGGCGTCCCGGAAGCCCTGGAGGATGGCGGCCTTGGCGGGGTCGGCGGGCGCGGCGTCGCGGACGAGGACGGCGGTAGGGTGGCCCTCGCGGGCGCTGGCGGCGACGATAAAGCGGCCGATGTAACCCGTGCCGCCGATCACCAGCACCCGGCTCCTCTCCTTCTCCCCCGCCGCCGACGACGCCATGTGTACCAAGGAGTACGTACAAGAAGGCGAGAACCAGAGGGAGAGGCAAAGTAAACAAGTGGGGATTCTGAAGTGAGCACCGTGCCGCGCGGCTGATGTGGACGAGACGTGTAGCGTAGAGTTGCACGGCTCGAATAAAGCGGGCACTGATTGAGTCTTAGGCGTCAGTGAATCTAGACGCTACTTAGGGGGTATTTAGGACTGCTCCACAAACTCTGCTTCACAAACTCTACCGTAGAGCAGCTCCACAAAAAACCTAGAGTTTGTGGAGCACCCCTTTAGGTGCTCTCACAACTCCACCTTTTTTTCCTCGAACAGAGTGCGTGGAGCTGAACCTGTTTGGCTAAAAAACGTGGAGCGAAGCTGAAAAACGTGGAGTGGAGCAGTCCCAAACACCCCCTTAATAACACTGAGTTTAAAAGAGTTGGAAAACAAGCGTGCATTGGATCTGGACTAGAGATGGAAATGGGTACCCGAAACCTGATACCCGGTGGGTTTTTACTCTATTAGGACATGGGTCTAAGTCAATTTCCAAACCCATGGGTCTTTTAATGGGCAAAAAATCCAACCCATCGGGTCTGCGGGTTCGGGTACGTTCCTATAGTACCCAAACCCGTAAACCCATGGGTAATATAAACCCGATTCATAGGAATTATAAACCCAGGGTCCCAGCCTCCCAGGCAAACCAGCCCAGCCTATAGCCCATTAGCCATTTAGCCCCAAGCCCCCAAATCCAATGCAGCAATGCCCCATTACCCATACGGCTAACTCTAGCTAGCACTCATCACGGTCACTACTCACTTCTCTCCAGTCCCCACCCCGATTCAACAGTCGCCGCAGCGACAGCGCATCTGGCGCTCCGTGCTCGGTCTCCGGCAGTCTCCACGCTCGCCCTCCCGTCCCGCAGCTCCCGCTCCTGCTCCCGCCACTCTCGCCACACGCTTGTCCTCCTGCACGCCCTCGTCGTCGCCTCGCCTTCCAATTCAGCCCGCCGCCCCCACGCCGCAGCCAACGCACATCACAGCAGTAGGCCCTTGGCCATAGCGCTGCCCTCCGGCTCCAACGAAGATGTCCGGTTAACTTCTTCATTAACCATTGTTGCAGCTCGCATTACTGACCCGACGGGCGACCCATGGGTACCCGTTAACCCAGTGGGCATGGGTCTGGGCAAAAATTTGCACCCGTCACGGCCATGGGTTTTTTAGCGGGCACGTCCAACTTTCATGGGCACGGGTTTGGGATAGCAAAACCCAGCGGGTTTATGCCCGTTGCCATCTCTAATCTGGACTCTTCTGTGTGCGTCTGGGCGTCAGTGAATGTAGAGGCTATCTAGAATACTAGCTACATAAGCGCGGCGTGACGCAGCACTAGCTACCGTGTAGACCAAAGTAAAAGATACGATAATTCGTGAGACGTTTCTTAAAAAAAATCAAGGACGTATGCGTAATTTTGGAAAAACCAAAGGGCTTTTTCGTAAAAAACCAAAGACCTGCAAGGGCCTGTACATAATTAAACAAGGACCTATACATAATTTTGGAAACCGCGGGTTGCTATCAGTGAAGTAGAGGGTGCTTTCCAAAAAATGACGTGGCACAACTCCCTGGCCAGGAAGTCCCCCAACTTTAATATACGGTAGATATACAATAGTTTATTTTTTAAAAATTATCTAAAAAATTTATCTTATTAAAAGATAATACTAAAGATAATATCTTTAATAGTAAATTATTTCTCTAATTATTTTATATCATTTTTATTATAACTTACTGTCTCACACACTCTTACTATTTGCGTTGATTTAAGGTTTCAAGTCGTGTCTTGCATAAGAAACGGCATATTATCTCTCCTCACCTCATCTCTCCTCCACGTAGGATTTAATCATTTAATATACTTAAAAGACAGCTGAGATGACACTATTGGAGTTGCCCTAATACTCGCTCGAGCCACGAAAGACCGACCCACTAAAATATGTACAATCAAACTATATAAATTTTAATCAAAGTTATATTTAAAACGTATAATTTAGATATATATATATATATACAAGTGAATTTATTGTAAGAATACTTTTATAATAGTACAAATTTCCTAAGCACCAAATACCTTATATTTGCCAAAAATATTATTATGCACTTTTATCCAATCTGGATATTTGGTGATGTTTTTTCCTTTTGAGAGTGTGGACAATTGGATAGTTAATTATATTATAGCTCACATCCAACATGTTCTTATTTTTGAATGACCATATAAGAAGGTCCATGATCAATTGGTGATGAACAATTGGTGCATTGTTGAGCTGGATTTTGATTTTGCAAAAAAAAGTAGCAAAATTCAGTTTCTTGTTGTCAGTGTAACTGGTCAAACTGGCTTGAAGTCATGGTCTGACCGGACTTTGGTTGGCGTACCACCGGTGCAATGTGACCGAATTCTAGTTGGCAGTTGCCTTTTTCCAGAGAGTATGTTTTGGAATTGGGCACGTGTGGTCCGACCAGCCATTGGTTGGCAGTTGAAATGGAGTCAAGTTGGATGATGTGATTAGTATTGAAGATGTGGTCATCTTGGTGGGCTGGTCAGACTAGCCGTTGGTTGGTGGTTTGACCGGTACGGTTCAACCGCTATGGGGAGAGCGGTCAGACTGATGGCTACAGGTACAGAACAGCGAGAGGTGTTGAGTATGAGTAGGCATGGGTATCGGTGTTTAGTTGTGTTAAGTTGCATGATGCATTGTTTTGACTAATATGAGTCAAGTACGTGAAACTTATGCTTGATATGATTTCTTGGTCTTTGGATGTGCAGGTGGCTTAGAGAGCGTTAGCAGTCAACGGCAAGTGACTAAGACTAGACGGGAGAGTTGAGGTCCAAGTGGTTGTGTAAGTTTGGGTGAGGCTATGTGGCTCAAAAGGGAAGCACATGAAAGACAATGATCGTGAAGAGGGGAGTTGGTGCATCTGATGTACCAAGTGACAGGGCGGATGCACGTAGAGACGGTTCGGGGGAATCCGAATGCGTGAAGGCGTGATGGCTAGTCATTGGGCACCACCGGCTACATGTCAAAGCATGCGTAAATACTTTAATTTGAAGACATGGCGGGCAACGACAAGGTGTACCAAGACTAAGCTCAGAAGGGGCTGAGGTCCAGAATGGTCAGAGGAGCTGGGTGTAGTCATGGTGCAAGATAAGGCATATGGTGCGCCATATGGCTTTGATCCATTTACAAGCGAAGATGGTTTGGTGAGATTCGAACACGTAAAAGGCTTGGTGGGAAACCATTGGGACCACATGGGAGGTGACAGAGTCAAGGGAAGATGCCCAGAAGCTTCGTTGGGGGTATTTTAGGAGTTTACCAAAATACTGGGTTTGAGCCTTGGACAAACTATTGTGCGGAGAGATGCAAAGGAGAAGCAGTTTAGATTAAGATGAGCTGGTTTGGCTAAGTAAATCAATCACTAAGGTGTTAGTAGGTTGAGTTTTTGTAAATGCTTTGAAAAGCGTGCATGAGTGTGCAAAACCCTAGTTAGTGGGGTTAATGGGTTCCCCCATGTGCTTAGTAGGTTGAAACCCACTAAGTAGTGCTAGCTATATGAGGGAGGAGAGGGGAGAGCTAGGGTTGAGGGCTTGAGAGAGACAATAAGATATTATCTAAGTCTTGAGTAGTTTCTTCTGTCCCTCCCTATATGAGAAATCTTGTGTATTGGTGGTGCTTTTAGAAGCACTTTGTACCATCTATGTACTTGTGAATCATCTACTCTACCGATAATAGATCAACTCTTTGATATAGTCTTAATGTTTCACTTGTTCTTTGCTTGGTTTTCATGTTCTTGAGCAAGAAATTCGAAATCATGTTCTAGGTGATTTTATCCTGAATCTTTGCCTAGTTTATCTTGCTAGGAAATGTGAGAGTAGATCTAGAAGGCCTCATTACTTAGATCCCCACAAACAAAAACTAATTTGGATTTTAAGGTTTTAGGTGTTTTTGTGACCTAGAATTGATTTCTTTCATTTGAGTGAATCTGAGCCCAAGAACCTCATGATTCTTGATTGGTTTAGGTTCCTAATGCCTTGAATAAGTCTCATGCAAAAATTGGAAATGTTGGATGAGATTTGAGTTTTGACTCGAGAGGTTTTTAGGTTGGAACAGAGGACCGGTTAGACTGGCACTAGATCTACGATAGGATTGGATTTGCGGTGTGACTGCCGTTTCCCTACAGTCTGACCGGACTTGGTAGTCAAACCGTCTCATCCATGACAGTCTAACTAGCCTTGTGCTAAAGGTTTCTATTTTTTATTTCGGTATCTAGCTTTGCTTTGTGTAGCTTAGTTGATATAATCTGAATTTGATAACCCTCATAGTCATTTGAGTGAAGATTTTAAATACCGTTGGGAGAAAAAGGTTTTGGAATCATTCACCCCCTTCTATTTACTGGCATATATCCTACAAGTAGTATTAGAGCCTAGTTAAACTCTTTTCAATAGATTTTAACCGATCTTAAGAGCCATATCATCAGACAGGTATTCCATCAAACCACCCATCTTCAATTGGGTCAATTTCCTATATTGAAAAGTGAGGATGGCAACTTACAATCAGGCTTAAGGCTTTTCAATCTGAGAAAAGGTCAAGAGTTTCTATGTTGTTCTTGCCGATGATTAGATCACTCCAACAAATCTTCCGGATGTGGAGGCAAACAACAAGACTAGGACCCCCCCCCCATTTTAGAGACGAGAAATTTGATGATTTGCCCTACCTTTGTTTGCAAACAGCTTATTTGCCCCACAGTTGATATCAATTAATTATTTGCCCCATCTTTGAATTTTCAGTTGATCATTTGCCTTCTTTGCATTTTAAAGTCATTTTCTATTTTTATAATGCTAAATTACCATAGGAAATGATCAAATTGCCCTTTGAGTCACCGATTGAATCCACCTCCCATTCCCTTCTTTTCTCTATCAAACGCATATGTTTGTTTGGTTTTTTGTCAAGTCAATAAATCAACTTAACAGAGTACAATAAAACAATCTTAATTCATGTTTGCCCATCGTACAACATTTTGAGGTCTTTGTTAGCACCATGAATAGGCAACAGATCGGTACAGTTCGGGGTTAACACCCATGAATTAAACCATCGCAACTATGTTACAGAAGGACAAGAATAGTTTGGTGTGTAACTAAAATCGTGCAATATAACAAGTCATCACTACTCATATTCATTGATTCAGAAAAGAATTTGCAGCGCTCCATCAAACGTAACACAAGCAGCTCCCGTAAGATCCGCGCCGCTTAATCATACTGCTCTTTCAGCACTAGTTCAGTTGCTAGGTTGCAATTTGACCACTACTCTACCACAATTCAGAAATGGGGCACCATCCCTTCCTGGGGGAACCATAAACTATTTCCTTTTTTGTTTCCCTCTGGCACTGCAGTTACACGACTTCCTTTTGATGACTCCACCATCCTCAAAACCAGAAGCAAAAATTCTCCCCTTTCCTCGTTCGTCTGGGATTCGAACCAGATTTTGAAGGAACATAACCGGGAAAGATCGGATCTTAGGCCGAGAAAAACACTGAGAACACAGCAGAACACGGGGTAAATCCCAACAAAAGAGGCCTAGGAAGATCTCAATCAGAGAGGGGAGGAAGGCAAGGAGGAATCTAGAGATCGGGGGCTCGCGTACCTGGACCGGATGGGATCGATCTGCTGCTGTTGCTGTGAGAGGAGAAGCCTCCTCTCCTCGCCTTGGCTAGGGCCTGGGTTGTTCTTCTCTCGTGTCTGCTCTGCTCGCGCGTTTTGTAATGGTAATTTGATCATTTGGCCTGGGAGGTAGATGCAACCGGTGACCGGTGATTCAAAGGGCAATTTGGTCATTTTCTATAGTAATTTAGCATTATAAAAATAGAAAATGGCTTCAAAATGCAAAGAGAGCAAATGATTAACTGAAAATTCAAAGATGAGGCAAATAATCAATTGATATCAATTGTGGGGCAAATGAGCTGTTTGCAAACAAAGGTAGGGCAAATCATCAAATTTCTCTTTAGGGACTTAGCATAAATGAGTTTGTGCATGATATCTGGCAGATTCTTACCAATAACCATGAGGACTCTACAGCTATCAAGGAGGTGCGTCAAAACTAGATCCAGAATGAATACCAAAAGTTTAAGATGAGACCTGGAGTGAAGTCCTTAATTGACTAGGGTGGCTAGCCAAAACCGCATTGAGCCTACCATAGACTAGCACACAGTTCTTCTATTCACCCTAGTTTAAATCGTTTATCCACCAATCCTCATTTTTAAGGTGCAACACATGCCACAAACAATTGATAGCACACAACACACACATTATAAAACAGCTTATATATACCATTAGTCAGTTGTAGGGATTTCATTCCAAAAGATGTTTCCATAACCTTAAGCATTGCTAAGCAAAACTACACCAACCCACGGTGGTACTATATTAATGTTCAAATAGTATTTGCCCAACCTAGGGTGATAAATGGTACATGGCACACAAGTAATCAAGGTGGATAATGAGCAACTAGGAATTAGCTAAACCAAAGTAGCATGCAAGTTTAATAAAAAAACAAAGTAGTGTTGTAAAAATAGGTGCAAATACAAACAATTATTGTCTTTGGTCTTCGACTTCCTTGGTCTTCAATTCCTTCAGACAACTCTAGAATGTAATGTCAAACAATATAGAAAATGCAAATACAAACAAAATTCAAAAAGACAATTCAAATATAATCCAATTTTAGAAATAAAGGTATTAGAAGGTAGGCGTTGAATTCAGATGAATTTTGGAAGAAGAACATGGTTAATCGGAGCTTGTATGAAGAACAGGCTTCACGAAGTTGGCTTGGCTAAGAAAATAAAGGAATAAACAGAGCAGAGAGAAAGTCAAAGGTTGGCAAAGTGGGACCTGTTGGAATTTCTAGAATTTTTGGATTAAAAAGAATTCAAAAAAGAATCTGAGGTTGACAAGTGGCCCTATGGTCCATAGATCAAATCCACGAAGGAGACCAGGTTCATGGGAACTTGGACACTGACATACGGGCCTGTATGTAAGTAAGGGACATTGTATCTAGGGTTTGGTTTGCCATGAGGGTGCTGACGAGGTAGGCATGGCGCATATGTGGCATAGTGTTGGGAGTGAGGTGGCAGGGTTGGTGCTGACATGGAAGGCGGTGGCGACGGTGGCACTCGGGAACCAAGGGTCGCCAGTGATAGTGGCCACAGTGGAGACAACGGAGGTTCACATCTAGAAGAGGCGGACACGACAATCATGATGGCACAAACGTTGGGTCCAGGGGTGCACGGAGGTGGTAGACGGCGAGGGTAAAGCAAAGGGGCTAGATCGGCACATGGCAATAGGGATGAAGCGAAGGTCCCTTAGTGGAACGGAGGCTTGCACGAGGTTGGCAAGGGGAAGAGAAAGGCAATGGTGGGGTCAATGGAGGTAGAAGCTCATTGGAGATGACGAATTTCAATGGTGAAAGAGCTTGGCTAGAGTTAGGGAAGATATGCCCGATCTCCACATCCATAGTTTCTCTAGTTCGACTCTTGAGGAAAAAGGATGATGACAGGTGGGGTTGAAGACCACTGATCAAAGAGAAAGGGGGCATTCTTTTAGGCTGCGACTTATTAGTTTAATAAATAGTGATTATTGAAAGAAGTCAAAGCCAAAAGCTAGCTGAAAAGCCAAAAAGAATGAGATCAAAGACGAGAGGAGGTAGACCTATCCAAATGGACAATCGGCATGGACCTGGTTGGCACGATCTGTTTGGCCTATCTAACTAAACATGTCATACCGTGTTAGCCCACATGTTGAGCTTTGGACCTAGGCACAACTTGAGGAGGTCATAGGTCATGCCGGGCTAACCCGGACATGTTTAGCTCAATAAGTTAGGATAGACCCATTCAGCCCATCTTGACCTAAAAGTTTTAAAAAATTACAAAATCCAATATAATTCAAATTTACAAATTAAAATTTACAAAAAAAGATTCTATACCATAAAAGAGATAAATATATTGATTTTTTGGAAATTTTTAGTTTCCAATGGCTATAATAGCCTAAAAATTCAAAAGTTCAAACATTACTGTATGTAGATAGGCAGCCGTGCTGTGCCTAAAAAGGCTAAACAAAGAAATTCAAAAAGTTCAAATCAAACTTAGAAAATTCCAAGGAAATTCAGTGGTGCATATTTAATTAACTAAAATAAATTGGTTTTGAAAACAATAATTGGATAATATAATTAAATACTTTTTAATTTCAGAAAGTTAGAAAGTGCTTTTAAATTTTTGAAAATTCACCAAAAGTTTTTGAAAGTCCTGAAAATTTATTTGTCTCAAAATTTGAAAATTTTCGGAATGTTACATAGGACACAGTAGGACACAGGAACATACCACACAGTCAGATACACAAAGGGACACGCATTCATTAAAGACAGCATTACCTCCATTTAGATGACACTAGAAGGTCAAGTGCACTTCGCCGCGCTGTCCTGTCGGCGTGGAAATGATCCAATGGCGGCGTTGCTTATAGGCAGGAATTACATTAGTGGATTGAACAGTCTAGGAGCAATGTTGCATCACTTCGAAATAAAAAGCATCAGGTCTCACCACAAGGGAGGAATTAATGCTTGTCTCTGAAATCCTGAGAGACATACTTAAGGGAAGCGCGGCTTAAAGCTCAGTGACCAGATCGAGTAAGATCAGCGGCAGTAAACAGAAGGCGGGACATGGTAGCTCGTTGTATGCAAGCTGCGTCGAAGGCCGGACCTCAGCCCGTAGCCACAGCACCGCCGCTTCTCCTGTGCCGTTGTTGTCGTGCCTCCAAGATGCCGAGCCTGCCCGGACGCTACTGCCACAGTCGCCGTGCCCGCCCCTCTCCAGGCACCCACTGCTTATTTGTAATGAGCACAAACTGAAATCTGTGGGCCACATTTCAGATAATTGCTTTCTAAGTTCTAACATTAACACAAACTGATATACTAAAATTATTCATAGCTTGTGACAATCAAATTAAAAATAAATGTAAAAATTAACTGTTAAGACAATACGATATGTTATTCGATCTAGAGAATATAAAACGTGCAACAGCTAGGTTATGAACTCTAAGATTAGCACCAACCAAACCAAGAAGGATCAAGCACTACTACAGAAAAGCTAATAGTAGACGCCAAATCACAGACGGTTTTGTGAAACCGTCTGTAATATACACTATTACAGACGGTTTTAATTTGAAGGCCGTCTGTGGTATTTGTGGCGGGAAAAAGGAGTATCACAGACGGTTCTTACTGCTGAACCGTCTGTGATACTGGAATATCACACACGGTTTTTATTAAAAACCGTCTGTGATAATCTGGGATTATCACAGACGGTTTTTTATTAAAAACCGTCTGTGTTGTGTCGACTATCACAGCCGGTTGTTGTTAAGAACCGTCTGGGAATGTTCACAGACGGTTTTTCACAAGAACCGGCTGTGATGTCCCTTTGTATGTCATATTCTAGATCAGAGGTTAATATATAAGTATACATTGCTTCTAATAACTTAACTACAGAACTACTGAGACAAGAGATCATAAATTAAAGGCAAATTTGTTAATTTCAATTAGAGGCAAATTTATTACAAAAGTCGCATAAGTAAAGAGTTTCTCAGATTGTATTCTTTTGGGCTTCGTAAGCTTCTTCTTCAACTTGGGGACTTGGAGGATCAGCCGCTAAATTCTCGAACGCCGTTAAGATTGCCCTTGTCCTCAGCACTTCCTCCTGCAGCCTGGGCAAATGATCAGCAGCATCCATAATGTCGTAGAGGATAGCATGAAAAGATTCCTCAGAATCTGCCGTTTCTGCTTGATCGGCAAGGCTATCCATCAGTCTCTGCAATGCGTGTAGAGCTTCTTCCGTATTGCGCACATTGTGGAGAAGAACCAGGGTGAGGGCTGTTTCCCTTTCTTGAGCGGCAGCGAGACGCCTCCGTCGACGGCGGAGGATCAGGTCAAGCTGACGGATGCAAGAAAGTCGGGGAAGGAGAGCAGGGCGGGTGCGGAGAAGCTGCTCCAGATGCAAATTGCTTGCCGCCTGTGTAAGGTTCGGGCCGAACAATTCGTGATGAACAGATGAGAGGAAGGAGATGATCACAAGAACAGTAGTAGAAGCCATGTTGTATTGTATATTGTATTGTACATACGTAGAAGAGACCTGGATTAGGAGCGCATATTTAACCTTTAGCACAAACGGTTCGTATACCCAACCATTAATGATATAGACGCTTCGTATAACGATCGAGAGACGTTAATTAGACGATCGAAACACGAAGCGTTCTGGCATCGAAACACGCGCGAAGCGTTCTGGTATGAAGCTTATATCAGACGGTTTTTTATTAAAAACCGTCTGTGATAAAATTATCACAGACGGGTTTTAACTAAAAACCGTCTGTGATAATGACTAAGGCATTTATTGCGCTGCTCAGACCGCATCTGTCTTCATTTCGATCCAGATCTAACCACTGCTGCGCACTTTTTCACTCGGGAGGAAGCTAGGCGATTTCAGGCCAGTTAATTTGGTGGGAAGAGGCGGAGATTGAGCTTTGAATTAAGATTCAGACTTTCCTGGTTGCTGTAGATATGGTTAGTAATGAAATTTATTTATTTTTAATTGCATTACAATTTAGGTGTAAGTAATCCATGAGTGGTTATTGAAGATGGTTAATTTGCAAAATTGTTGGTTATATAATAGCTATTGTGTTTGTAATATGAATTGAGCTAGGAAATTAAGTCTCAATATAATAAATGTGGCCGGTATATATGTAGTTATAATTAGTTATTCTAGATTTTAATATAAGTTGTTATATATGTACGTAACGTAGGACCGAAGCTGGATGTATGCCGCGAGCCGTGTGAGTGAAGAGTACATTAATGGCGTTTCTGCTTTTATAAGAGCCGCCGAGGAGGATATGTTGAATAAGGGGGTGGAATATATGTGCTGTCCATGCACTGACTGCGAGAATTTGAAGATGTTTAAGAACCGAGGGCAAATTGAAGCGCACTTGATTCGGAGGGGTTTCAAAAAGGATTATACGTGTTGGACCAGTCATGTCAAAGTGAATGATCATATGCCGCCGGATGATATCGCCGGTGAATGATATGCCCCCGGATGACATCGCAGGTGAAGTGAATGACATGCCGCCGGCTGATGTCGATTGTGGCTCGGATTCGGATAGGTTGCACGATGATAATCTGGATCAGATGCTTCGCGATGTAGAAGAGAACTATGATGAGAGAGAGTATGTTAAATTCCGTGGCTTGATGGAGGACTCAGAGAAACCTTTGTACACGGGCTGCAAGTACACGAGGTTGTCGGCCGTGCTTGAACTGTTGAAATTGAAGGCAAGCAACGGTTGGTCCGACAAGAATTTCACGGCGCTACTAGGTCTTTTAGCGGACATGCTTCCGGAGGGAAATGAGTTGCCTAAAACCACGTATAAAGCCAAGAAGGTTCTTTGTCCGTTGGGAATGGAAGTAGAAAGAATACATGCATGCCCGAACGACTGTATCCTCTACCGTAAAGAGTATGCAAACATGCATGTATGTCCGGTGTGCAACACATCCCGATACAAACGTAACAATCAATCAGATGATGGCGAGGGAACAGAGGCGAAGAAAGAACCTCCTGCTAAGGTGGCATGGTATTTTCCTATAATTCCCCGTTTGAAAAGGTTTTATGCAAATCCAAAGGAGGTAAAACTGCTGCGTTGGCACTCGGAGGAGCGCAAGAAGGATGGAATGCTAAGACACCTTGCTGATTCCGCGCAGTGGAGAAACATCGATAGGAGTTTTGCAGAGTTCGGTGCAGAACCAAGGAATATAAGGTTTGGACTGAGTACAGATGGAATGAATCCTTTCAGTAGCACGAGCAGCCGACATAGCACATGGCCCGTGACTCTCTGCATCTATAACCTTCCTCCTTGGTTGTGTATGAAGCGAAAGTACATTTTGCTGTCGATACTTATCCAAGGTCCAAAACAACCTGGGAATGATATCGATGTGTTCCTAGCACCGTTGGCGGAAGATCTAAAAGTACTGTGGAACGAAGGGGTACAGGTATGGGATACATACAAACGAGAGAACTTCACTCTGCGCTCCTTATTGTTCTGCACCATAAATGATTATCCTGCCCTTGGTAACCTATCGGGCCATAGTATAAAAGGTGCCAAAGCTTGTACTCACTGTTTAGATGGTACCGAGAGTGTGTGGCTGAGACACTCACGCAAAACCGTCTACATGCGTCACCGCCGGTTCCTTCGGAGGGCTCACCCATACCGCAAGATGAAGAAACAATTTGACGGAGAGAAGGAAGACGGTTCAGCTCCAAGGCATTTAAGGGGACACGAGGTTTATGATATGGTTAAGGATTTAGATGTTGTCCTCGGAAAGGGACGTAAATTGAGGGTTCATGAGAAGACCACCTGGAAGAAGAGATCAATATTTTGGGACTTACCTTATTGGGAGTACCTAGATGTTCGGCACTGCATCGACGTCATACACGTAGAAAAGAATGTGTGCGACAGCTTGATTGGTCTCTTACTGAACATCCGTGATAAAACAAAGGACGGTGTCAACGCACGGCTTGACTTGGCTGACATGGACATCTGGCCTGAGTTAGCACCGACAAGCACTGATAATGGACGAACGTACCTTCCCCCTGCGTGTTACACTCTTTCCAAGGCTAAGAAAACAGAACTGTGCTAGTGCTTGCATGGTATCAAAGTTCCGTCTGGTTACTCCGGCAACGTGAAGAAACTTGTTTCGATGCAAGATTTGAAGTTAAATAGCATGAAGTCTCATGATTGTCATGTGCTGATGACACAGATGCTCCCTATTGCAATTAGAAATATTTTGCCGATCAAAGTCCGAGAGACAATCATGAGGCTATGTTATTTCTTTAACACAATTGCTCAGAAGGTCATCGATCCCGAAGGACTAGATGCTCTGCAGGACGAGGTGGTGATGAGTCTATGTCACCTTGAAATGTATTTCCCTCCTTCGTTTTTCGATATCATGGTCCATCTCCTTGTTCACGTTGTGTGGGAGATAAAAATGTGCGGGCCCGTATTCCTACGTAGCATGTACCCATTTGAGAGGTTCATGGGAATTCTCAAGTCCTACGTACGGAATCGTTCTCGGCCGGAGGGCAGCATCGTCGAAGGTTATGCAAGCGAAGAGGTCATTGAGTTTTGTGTCGATTATATGGCTCAGATTCAACCGATAGGTGTCCCTCAATCTCATCATGAGGGGAGGCTGAAGGGTCTCGGAACTATCAGAAGGAAAGCAATCACTCCAGATATGGACATGTATACTCAAGCCCATTTCACGGTGTTGCAACACATGACTGAAGTGGCGCCTTATGTGGACCAGCACAAGGGTGTGCTTCGGCAACAGAATCCGGAGCGGCCGGATGTTTGGATCATGAGGCAACACAACCGTCGGTTCAATCAATGGTTGAAGGAGCAAATCGCTAGGAGCTCGCCGAGTGAGACGCTGCCATGGTTGGCAAAAGGGCCGACATTTACAGTTGTGACATGGCAAGGATATGACATAAATGGGTACACATTCTATACGTAGTCTCAGGATGTCAAGAGCACTAACCAGAACAGCGGTATCCGCATAGATGCATTCAGTACCGATGGGTCGAGAAACTCGTACTATGGCTTCATAGAAGAGATTTGGGAGCTCGACTATGTGGTTTTCAAGATCCCCTTATTTCGCTGCTGTTGGGTGCATCTCCCACAGGTGAAGGTTGACAAGTACGGTGTCACGACCGTGGACCTCCAACGTGTCGGGTACAAAGACGAACCATTCGTACTCGCCAATCAAGTTGTTCAAGTTTTCTATGTAACCGACTCGGCAAATAAGAAACGCCATGTAGTTCTTCATGGAAAAAGGAGAATTGTCGGAGTGGAGAATGTAGTGGACGAGGAGGAATACAATCAATTTGACGAGTTACCTCCTTTTGGAAATGGCATAAGGGTCGATGATGAACAACGTGACGAAACTAGTTACGTACGCATTGATCATGATGAAGGGCTAATTTTTAAAGGAAATAAGCAAGTACAATAAGAATGTATATGTGAAAATGTGTGACAATTTTGAGATGTATATGTGAAAATTTGTGATGTAGTCAATTTTGAGATGTATATGTGAAAATGTGTGATGTAGTCAATTTTGAGATGTATATGTGTGATGTATTTGAGAATGACAAAATGTATTGGCATTTATGTATATGTGATGTATATGTGTGATGTATTTGAGAATGACAAAATGTATCAAGAAATACACTGTGTGAATGCAGCTGGTTGGTGTTGTATATGAATGCAGCTGTTTGGTGGTTGATATGAATGCAGCTGTGTAGTTATTGGTGTTGTCTTAATTGCAACAGCCGGCAAAGGCTTATCACAGACGGTTCTAAACTTACAACCGTCTGTGATAACATATCACAGACGGTTCTAAGTTTAGAACCGTCTGTGATAATCTCCCTACATATACCCTCTCGCTAGGGTTTTTCGTGTGCGCTGCAGTTATTCGATTAGATCTAAATCCCGAGCCCGTCGTCACCGCCGCCTCCCCGAGCCCTCGCCGGCTGCCTCCCCCAGCCCTCGCCGGCCGCCTCCCCGAGCCCGTCGCCTCCTCCTCCGTCGCCGCCGCCTCCTCCTCCGTCGCCGCCTCCCCGAGCCCGTCGCCTCCTCCTCCTCTGTCGCCGCCGCCTCCCCGGACGAAGACGTCGCCGCAGCCTCCTCCTCCTCCGTCGCCGCCTCCCCGAGCCCGTCGCCTCCTCCTCCTCCGTCGTCGTCGCCGCCTCCTCCTCCGTCGCCGCCGCCTCCTCCTCCTGCGTCCCTAAGGTCACCAAAACCCTAAGGTCATCAAATCCCTCCCCGAGCTTCATGCTTACTGTTAGTGTTTAGGGTTGATGTTTGATGCTTCATACTGTTATGGTTAGTTGCTTAGTACATATTTAGGGTTGATGCTTCATGCTTACTGTTAGTGTTTAGGGTTGATGCTTGATGCTTCATACTGTTATGGTTAGTTGCTTAGTACATATTTAGGGTTGATGCTTCATGCTTACTGTTAGTGTTTAGGGTTGATGCTTGATGCTTGGTACATATTACATTGGTACATTGTTTACTACAGTAGTTTGCTATTTGGTACATATTACATTGAGTAAAGTCCATTACCGGTCCTTAAACTTTTTATGCTGTGTCATTCCGGTCCATAAACTTTTAAAGTATGTCATCCCGGTCCTTAAACTTTCAAAGTGTGGCAATATCCTATGTAGTTGTAGCAGTGAACTTTTTATGCTGTGTCATCCCGGTCCATAGACTTTCAAAAGAAATTGCCACACTTTGAAAGTTTAAGGACCAGGATGACATACTTTAAAAGTTTATGGACCGGGATGACACATCATAAAAAGTTTAAGGACCGGTAATGGACTTTACTCTATTACATTGGTACATTGTTTACTGCAGTAGCTTAATTAGTTTGCTATTTGGTACATACTACATTGGTACATTGTTTACTGCAGTTGCTTAGTTTACATTGGTACATATTACATTGCTTGTTGTGTTAGTATATAGTATATAGTATAGGCACATAACCCTCTCTGTCCACATCACCCCCTCCCTTCTCCCCCTTCCCTCTACTCCTCTCCTCTCTTCCTAACATTGAGCATCATGTATCACTTTTCTTGCTTCCTCATCTTATCATGTGCAACCCTACAATTTGAGAGCACAAATTAACCAATCAAGGAAGAGTATATGATCAAAGGGCATGAAGCAAGTAACACATTCTAGTGTATTCGGATAAAGAAATATTGCGATTATTGCAAAAGATACATTGACCATTTGGGTGGAAAGAAATACATTGTGTCGTCAGGCTCATGACTGCCAATTTGAAGCATAGCATAGCATCCGAGGCACATCCGAGGCCTGCAGCTGTGTCTTGAAGAATGCCAAGAGCTGGTCTTCAGATGTGGCATTCCTCAAACTATAAATTATGAATCTTATTCTCATAACTCATCTGAATACCAGCTCTTGGCATTCCTCAAGACACAGCAGCAGGCCTCGGATGTGCCTCGGATGCTATGCTATGCTTCGAATTGGCAGTCATGCGCCTGACGAAACAGTTGATCTTTCCACCCAAATACTCCATGTATCTAGACAAAAAACAGCAAATGAAGCAAGTGACATACTATAGTGTTCCCGTTCAATGAACCGGATACACTAGTTTATGTCATTTGCTTCATAGACCTTTGTTTAGGGACTTTGCTATTTGGTTTATAGTATTAGCAACTAAAGTAGGTGCTAGGATAGGCACTTTGTTTAGAGACCTTGTAGTAATAGTATTACAAAATTCAAGGAAATTTTAGTACAGAAGTTCAAAAAAAAGAAATTCCCAGATTCTTCGGTGAGCAGCCGATATAGTCGACTTCTTCGGTGAGCGACTATCCATCTGCTTCTTCTCACTCCTTCTCTTCATCTCTGATCTCTGGATCACGTACGCCAGTAGCGATGATTCAGTTAGATGAATCATCGCTACTGGTGTACGTGATCCGGAGAAGTCGGCTATGTCGGCTGCTCACCGAAGAAGTCGGCTATGTCGGCTGCTCACCGAAGAATCTGGAATGTCTTTTTTTTGCACTTTTGTAATAAAATTGACTTGAATACATTGGTAAGATAGGCACATCACCCCCTCTCTATGTCCATATCACCCCCTCCCTTCTCCCCCTCCCCTCTACTCCTCTCTTGTCTTGCAATTCAATATGATTACTTTCTCATCTTATCTTAATAGACCCACAAAATGAGCAACATGTCACCCGCGCATTCTTCAACATCATCGCCGGAGGCGTCCGCTCCAACATCAAGACGCCAAGGAAGAGGGCTATCAAAGAAGCCTGAGGGCCGACAGATCATCACAGCGGTGAATGCATCTGGGGTCCCTATCCTTCCTCAAAAAGCAGTAAACGCATTCCGAACCATGGTCGGAGTAGTTGCACGAGAACGAATTGAGATCACATACAATTCGTGGAAGAACGTGCCTGACACTCGGAAACGTGAGCTGTGGACCGAAATTTTGGCATCGTTCGAGTTCCCAGAAGAACACCTGGACGCTGTGCAACAACAAACCTACAAAGCGGCGTGCAAAGCATGGAAGAACTTCAAGAGCACGCTTGTCAGGAAATATGTGGAGACGGACAAAACACCTGTTCATAAATACCCATTCCTGGAACCACAATGGGAAGAGTTCAAGGCGATGAAAACGACCGAAGATTTCAAAAGTACAAGTGTGGCGCACAAGGCCCTCCAGGCAAAAAATACACACCCTCACAGACTTGGCACAGCTGGGTATGCGGGTAAAATCTCGCAGTGGAATAAGGAGGATGAGCTGGCAGCTGCACAGGACATCGCCCCGCCGTTTTCCAATATCCCGGATGACCGCGCTCGAAATTGGATTAGAGCAAGGTCATCTACAACGACATCAGGGGACGTCACCTTTCGAAACCCTGCAGACCAGCAAGTGACCGAGCGCCTGGTAAGATATCGATCGAACTACGTAGCTTGTAATTACTCCACAACTTCGTACGAATTGAAATGACATGTCGTGCTCTTGCAGGAAGAGCTGAGTTTTCAATCTACCCTGGGATCATTCTAGGGAACAAGGGAGAATGATATGCTCTCCGTGGCCCTGGGAAACAAGGAGCACCCGGGCCGTACGAGAGGCCTTGGGCTTTACGTTCCTTGGAAACATGGTTTCCAAGATGACTCCGACATGTATCGGCGCAGGAAGAGAAACAAAGCCGAGCATGACGCACAGCTACGAGAAGAGATCAAGGAATCTCTTAGAGAGGAGCTATTAGCTCAGATGGCTGATGTAATCAGAGATGAGGTGCGGAAACAGACAGAAAGTCAGCAGGCCGCCACCGCCGCTCCTGTGCTAGCTAGCCCGCACAACCGTCCGAGTAGCTGCGCGTCCAATCCGACGCAAACCCAGTCCAAATTTCCTGTGGACGACATCCTGGTAATAATTATTACCTCTCGAATGCTTGCTCCATTGGTAGGCCTATTCGAGTAGCTAATTTTGTATCGTTATGTAGGAGCCTACGACGTGCAGGCTCCAAGTGAGATATGGCTCCATTCCCTTGTACGCTGCTTGGGGCCAGGCATATTCGTCTGGTATCGGGGCCATGGTGCACGGTCAAGCTTTAGCGCCAGGCTTCGCAAAAGTTAATGTGGATGGTGTGTATGCCAATTTTGAGGTGGTCCCGCTACCGAAGCCCCCCAACGACGAGATCGTGAATCTAAGACAGGCCATTGGAACATTCATCCAGTGACCCAAAACCGACATCTCCCTGGAGGCTTCTTCACCGGTGGCAGGGCCAGAAGTGCAGTGCGAACTACAGCAACTTGCACTGGTGCCATCTCCACACGGGCAGTGCGAACCACAGCTACCTGCACCGGTGCTATCTCCACGGGTGCTATTCTCGCCAGAGCAACTTGCACCGTCTATACCATTACAGTCGACTAGCATAAAGTAGACCGACAATCGAGGCAGTGGCCAGGGCAAATCAAAGACGAAGGATGATGACGATATCCCGTCCATGCCATTGGCCCGCAAATTCGTGCTAGCTAAGCCGATGGTAGTCCAGGAAGAGCTCCAAAAACTAGGACTTGGTTGCCAAAGATTCCACCTTTGGTATATGGAACAGTCCAATAAGCCAGAGGCAGAACGGCGCTCAGGTATCACTGTCAAATTCAAGCTGGAACATTTCTTGCACGAAGCTCATGACTGTGTCTTCGCGGTGACCTTTGACGATATATTTGAACTTTTCACGCTTAACGCTCTCGACGCCTCACTCGTTCGATGCTGGACGCTGTAAGTCTGTACAATCACAGTCTCTGTTCACGTAATACTGATATATGTCACAATTTGTTGCTTTCCTGTGTTATATATAGATTCATGCTGACCGAAGCTAGATCATCGAAATCACGAATTGGTTTCCTAGACCCACGCTTGGTCGCCATTGATACCATCATCGAGAATGCATCCTTCGTCGAGGACTATATTACAAAAGCACTGCTGGCTCACCAAGATAAGGAATTTGTTCTTATGCCATACAATGAGAAATTCCATTGGATTTTAATTGTAATTATACTAAAATGGAACAAGGCTATATACCTTGATTCTCTAAGTAAGAACAAATCCAAGTACACAGCTATCGCCCAAATACTCGATAGGTGCGTACATTGTACATTGTACTCTTTCTTTCGTTCCGAATAACTAATCTAACTTTTTCGAATAACGAAGGTCGTTCGCCACATACGTTCAACAAATACGTGACTCGACGACAGGGGCCAAGGCCTTGAAACATGATCGCAAGTTTCGGGTATTCGCTAGCTACACATTAATTAATCATATACAACACATAGTAGTAATGCCACTTGATTTAACACATTATATTTTTTGCAGTGCCACCAGCAGCAGCCGGGCAACACGTGTGGATACGTGTGCCACCATATGAGACTACTCCTCGATTCCACCAAGATCACTAATTCTAAGGTTTATCAATCTTCCCACATTTATTTCATACATGTCAAGTTTTATATATGCGCGCGTTCATATTTCTATCGACAGGCTGCGTCCATCTCTACATCTGCATTGAAACAGCCGGATTTTGCAAAAATTCGAGGAGAGCTCATTTGGTTTTTGTGGACAAAAGTCGTAAGATCAGATGGAGAGTTCCACTGCCCAGAATGATTTTTTATTTTTAATTCTAAGTGCAAATACAGTGTAGATCTTTTACAATTGTGTATTTGTTAATGGATATTTTATTTCAATTCAATGAATTGATTTGCGAAATGGATGTTTTATGTTTGTGAAATGAAGTGCGTTGTCAATTGGATGTTTTATGTCTGTGAAATGAATTGAGATGTGAAATGTATCTGAAATGAAATGAGATGTGTGAATTGTATATGTTTTATGTCTGTGATTATCTGCTTGTTTCAGAGGGCATGGCTAGCATTTCCTGATGCTAGCCATAAACAGAAATATATTTAGGGGTTGAAGGGAATATCACAGACGGTTTTGAGTTAAAAACCGTCTGTGATAGCTGATAATCACAGACGGTTTTTGAGTTAAAAACCGTCTGTGATTATCAGCTATCACAGACGGTTTTTAACTCCAAACCGTCTGTGATTATCAGCTATCACAGACGGTTTTTAACTCAAAACCGTCTGTGATTATCAGCTATCACAGACGATTTTTAAGTCAAAACCGTCTGTGATAGCTGATAATCACAGACGGTTCAAAAACCGTCTGTGATGACCTTCGATTATCACTGACCCATAAATACAGACGGTTCACAAAACCGTCTGTGATGACGATTTCGAACCATCTGTGATGACCTTTTCTGTAGTAGTGAAGGATAAATCTTTGGCTCATTCGCCATATCGAATAATGGAAAGAATATTAAATCACATGGATAGAGAACATCTAATCAACTCCACAGAAGAACATCACGACACTTCCTGAACATTCTTTGCAAACAAATCAGTTTCAACCAAAAGTGAATCTAATCTGCTGCAAAAGTATGTTGGAGTGAGAAACAAATGCAATGGAAGCCCCCAAGTCTACATGTTTCAACCTCTCAGGAGACATAACAGCAAAATTTTACATATCTCAGGTCACAAATTAGCATTGGAGTTTGTACTATTGGACAAGTGATCCACAACAATGCTCTCCAGGTATACACGTGCTGGAGCTTCAGTACATGCCAAACTGGCTAAGAAATTCCAGCTAATAGAAAATAGCATAATTTGGCCTAATCTAACTTGTTTGCTGGTATTTTACATAATCACTTCCCATAGTTACCGTTATATATCCAAAACTTTACACATCAAGATCCCGTGCAGCACCACCAAAATCTTCATATTCATGACCATTTTGCCCGTGCTTTCGGTACACCTTTCAGAATCTTCATAAACCACATTGTATTCATGACAAAAGAGCACTGATAGCACAAGAAAATGTCAGTTAAGACCCAAATGCATGCATCTGCATTATCTGTAGTGTAGTTAATTGAAGATGAACAGTAAACATGTGCACATGCCCATGCTAACCATCGCAAGTTCCATTTTGCTTGAGTATGGTTTTGTTCAGATTAGCACAGTTGTACCTGCCTATATTTTGTTCTAGAATTATCCATTGATGGTTGTTAACAGATTTTAAGTTTGACTAATACCATGACAAATAAGGTCAGTAAGTATTTATCTATTGCTTTTGATGAGTGCCAAAGTCGCTTTGAATTATCAGTGCAGTACTCTAAGAAACTTATACACAAAATGTACACTACAAGTCTATATTAATTATTGTTGTATACGCTTCAATGCACATGTACTATTCCTTACCTTTCTTTTCTTATAACAGTGAGAATCTTAGAGGCTACACACTTCTGAAGTCACAAAGTTATGACTCAAAACATGGTTCCTCATCAACAGCCTAAAGTTTCAGGCATTGAATACATCCTATGCTAGTAAAATAAATCAGCCTTTTTGCACAGTAAACTGAGATCGTGCTTCAACACTCAAGAAGAGCCACAAAGTATTATTGAGCACACAAATTCAAACCTTCTGGATTCTCAAATTCCAGCAAATAATGTTGGACAGTCACTGAATTACTGAAAAGTTTTGTCACAAAGGGGATTACATGTGTCTTCAGAAATATAAAGTAGCTCATACCAACTCAGTCTACTCATATCAAAACTCATCTTGATATTGACATAAAGATCTATTAGTGAACAGCGGATAAGCTTTTATTGTAAAAAATTTGGACTGGGGAAAGAATGTTCCTCGCCAACTCAACCGCATTATGTTTCCTATGTGAGCTTTTTAATACTTGATCAGTTAACTATGACCATATAACATGGGATTATTATTCCCCTTATAAATAAGAACAAAGGTCAGTTCTATCATCTCGGGATTATAGGACAGCAATGTTCAAGCATCCTAAAAAAGACCAAAAAAAAAACCCCCCAACAGACAAACAACCATGTAATCAACCTTCTTTTCCTGTAGGAACTGACCAAGCCTTGCAATTTCTCAAATGAACAATTTAATCATGTGATGTACTTTTGGAATGCAAAGCATATTAGGTAAACCTAAATATATATGCTAGCAATGTAACTGGGGACAAATCTTGAAAAATTGGGCAAGGAGAGTCAATACTGCAGGAACCATGGCTGCTTGCTGCTAGCGTATAATATCCATCCTGCGATAGTTCTCCAATAATCTCCAAATCCACGGGCTATACACCTGCGCCCCAATACCTAAACACATCAGAACAACCCAAAAGAATCAAGATCGTAAAAAGAAACACTTTTTTTTACAGACACACATTAGGCAAATAACCAGCAGCAACCCGACGCCAAGAAGCACACGGCCTAACCTTTTTCTTGAAACTAGCTGAATGACCGTGCGTTGCTACGGATTTTAAAATTTTATCATACATGTTCTGAAACTTATGGGTGGTAAAATTTCTAGAATATGCATACGAACATATTTCAAAAAATTTTAAAATCTGTAATAACACATGGCATTCAGCTAGTATTATCAAATATGCAAATCTTGATGCATCATATGTCAATAGTACATCATTTTATACATTACATGAAAAAGTAGTTCTTGACATGACAATATTGGTACCTGGTCCTGATATAATTTGGATGGTTTCTGATGCTACATAAACTGTTGCATGGTTTTTCGCCCCTTGCAGACATGTTTTAAGCTATGCAGGGCATCCGAATTATCATTTGAGACCATCTTAATTATAGTTAATAGTCTATCTTTGCTCTAATTGCAAGAATTGAAACAAAATATTTTCTTAAATTCAATATAAAATTACTGCCATGGTACCTCTCATGATAAAATCTTAAAACCATGTGCACAACTCACAGAAAATTCAAATCACAGGTAGGAATCTGTAGAACTGCTAAAACAATATGTTGACATAGTGCATATTACTGCTTCCTAAGAGAGAAAATAATAATTTTATTTGATTGTGCAGAATGAAAATGATATCAAGAATAACAAATGAAGTGTTTTATTTCCTCACCAAATTGCGAGGAACCATTTGCCCAACAGAAGTCAAACGAAAGCTACTCAAGGAAAATCGGCTTGGATCCAAGGGCAAGTATCAGGGCACTGGAGAATCTTCAGCAAGATCTTTATCCCAAATAACCTTCACGAAGGAAAAAATATTATATCCATTGGAGACCCAATGAAACTCCATGATATTGAAAAGAAACAAATACTTACAGTATATTCCCGTGTGTTGTAACGAAAAACAAAACTTATAGCAAATACCATGCATATTCTGTCTATTCATCCTAAACCACTCTCCAGTATGCTCATTTGTAGAGTGCTAGCAAATCCATGAACTCCTGCGAAATCCATGACCACGGTGAGAATGCATTGTGTGATGGCATAGTTACTATAGAAAAATAGTATTTTATAAATCCTAATTTTATTTGCTAAACATAGTACTAAGTTTTGCACAATTGCTTCCTAATAGAATTTCACCACTTCCTTAAATTTTTGATTTTGTATTGTATAGCTATTTATTGTCTGCAAGATCAATGCACTATTTCTAAAGTTTCTACAGAACCTAAGGTTACCTTATGCCAACATCTGCATGTAACAATCTTGTATCTCTGCAAACGTTAAGTTAATGGTTCTTTTATTACTCCCTGTAAGCAAGTAAGCATCATGGCAGAAAGTGGAAGAGATGGATCGATCAGATGAATAATACTACAGGCAAGTAAGGTACCACCTGTGGTTGATGCCATTGGCGGTGGCAATGATCTCTATGGCCAGCCATATCCTACGGATGTTGTGACATAAGCATGATAACCGTAGCCATTGGAACCCCACAGCTGCTCATCTGATACCTGAACATCAACAATTGCTCCAGTTCAACAATCATTCAATAAACAAACGCCGTACAATCACTACCTTATGATTCAATATTAGTTTCATTTTAAGAAAATAGACAACACATGAAGTAATTTTCGATGTCTAGAAGCTAGGTTTGAGTGTGTTCCATTGCACATGTTGAAAGAAGACAAATCTATGACAAGTGGAAGTAGATATGACAAGAACCTAGAATAGGAGAGTTTGCTCAGGGCTAGAGATCAAATGTACACGAGCAAGCATTTGAACAGAAGTTTCACCTTTCCACATTCAAGAGCAGAATGAGGAGAGGAGACCAACAAAAACAAGAGGTTAGAAACTTACTTTAACTCGCATCACTCTCATTAGTTAGAAACTCACTTTAACTCGCATCGCTCCCATCCATTAATCCATTTCAGAGCTCCGCATCTTTTACAAACAATGCAAACTGACAAAATGCAGACAAACATGAGATGATGCACAACAAAGAAACTGAAGCACCACATGTACAGGATTATCAAACCTAATCAAACTAACACACATATGCAGAATTCACCATCAAGGTGAAGCAAGGATGCAAATTTTACCCTGGATGTATTGGATCAAAACAAAAATGATGCCTAGTCATCACAATCACAATCTTAAGTTGAAAACAAAAAGGCAATCTCCATTTGTGCAGCACAAAAGTATGATTAATAGTTTTTTAATACATATTCACAGAGGTGTTTAGCAAAAGATAAAATCATCCAATGAGGTTGGGCAGAGGCTCCTTTACTGCTATACATTTACTCCTTGTTTGTGCATGGTTATAATGTCATGTAAAGAAAAAGGAGTAGACAAGCAAAATGAATCTGACCTCAATGGGAATGCGCTGTGTGATGAACGAGGAACAACACAAATGTAAGCCTAGTAATCCTCAATCGGGTTAATACCGTAAAACAAACTTCGAACCTCATGTGAATTAGCAATTGCAAAAAAGAACAAATTGGTAGGGGTGGGCAATTGTGATTTAGCTCATGCACACATTGACAAATATATGAGCTATCTTGTGACCGATAGAAAAGATATTGAATTTTGCTGTGACTGACAAAAACAAAGAATAATCAGACACACATGAGAGAGCAATCTAAGGTCATGTAAAGAAAAGAGGTATAGACAAGCAAAAATTATCTGACCACTGTAGGAAAGCACTCTGTGATGGCATAGTTACTATAGAAAAATAGAATTACACAAATTCTAATTTTATTTGCTAAACATAGTACTAAGTTTTGCACAACTGCTTCCTCATAGAATTTCACCACTTCCTTAAATTTTTGATTTTGTACTGTATAGCTGTTTGATGTCTACAAGATCAATGCACTGTTCCTAAAGTTTATCCAGAACCTAAGGCTACCTTATACCAACATATGCACATAACAATCTCTATGAATGTTAAGTTAATGGTTCTTTTATTACTCTCTGTATGCAAGTAAGCATCCCAGTAGAAAGTAGGTGAGATGGATCGATCAAATGAATAATACCATAGGCAAGTAAGGCACCACTTGCAGTTGACGCCATTGGCAGCGGCAATGATCTCTGTGGCCAACCATATCCAGCTGCTGTCCTCGTAGGCGCCGAGGCAGTGGAACTCGAGCGTGGCCTAGCGCAGGCCCTTAGGGGAGAGGCCACTGTCTATGGAGGTCTTGGCAATGGGCTTGATGAGGAGGAGGCCCTGTAGCCTCTGGCTCTCGCCCCATCTTGTGTCAACCCCGATGACCGCCTTCTTGGTCCGCAACAGCGCCTGCCCAATTGCCGAGCTGGGGAGGTGGGAGGCGATGGTGAGAAGGGCAGCGGCACCGGGAAGAGATGCCAGGAGGGGATGGAGTGGCCTGGGGAGGCGACGCGGGGAGGGGATGCGACGACACAGGGGAAGGGAGGAGAGAGGACAAAATGGGTAATCATGTAATCGAGGCATTGAAACTAAAATATAACTTAATATCTAAACCATGTGAAGCAATTCTAAAGACGTCGCACCTGAATCATCCTCACGAGCTCCTCGTCGGACATCATCCCCTCCTCCGTGTCAATGATCACAAGGCAAAGGCCCTCGGAGATGGACTCCAAGTTGGTGCCGTCGTCCACCACGGACCCATCCGCCTCCACCATGATCTACACGCACGCACTACAACACACCGCATCGTGTTAGAGCAGAGCCACAACGCACAGATGGTCACGAGGTTGAGGGGTTCGAACCTTCAGGAGGTCGGGTGGGACGGAGGTGGGGAGAAGATCTGGAAGCGAAGGACGTTGAGGCCGTGGTTCGTGTTATACTCCACTGCATCCTTGCCCTCCCCCTCGCCGCTGGGGGCTTGCCGGAGCATGAACCATTGAGACACCATCGCATTTTTGCAAAAGAGGTAGGGAGGAGGCGGGCGGATGCGGTGGGGAGGCAGCAGTGGGCAGATGGGGAGAGGATGCGGTGGGCGAATGCGTTGGGGAGGCGACGACGGGGGATGCGGCGCTGCTGGGGAAAGTTGGGGGACTGCGACCAGATGCTGCCGTGCGAGGAAGGAATTGGTGGCGGCGCTGAGGGGAGGAGGCGCGGCACGAGGTTTCAGGGGAGAGAAGGAGGCGACGGTTGCATGAGGTAGAGTGGTTGCGGGAGGCGGAAGATGCGGGGGAAGAGAAGAAGAGCGCGGCCCAAGCGTCGGCCCCGACCTTTTCTATGAGCGGAAGAACTACGTGGCCCCGACCTTTTCTATGAGCGGAAGAACTACGTACATGTAGATCTGGACGGCTGATCTTTCATCAACAGCTAAGAGAAGAGAGGAGAGAGAATGCACCGACGACTATCAACTTATATATTTTTAAGGAGTAGAGATACGAAGGGATCAACCTTATTCACTAAAGACATTTGAATTTGTGCATCACGTTATTCGATCTAGAAAATATAACACACGAAACAACAAGCTTATGAACTCCAAAATTAGCACCAACCAAACCAAGAAGGATAAGGATAAATCTTTGGCTCACTTTGCTGACACAGAGGCAACCAAGAAGGCAGCCAGGAGGAGCACACCATCCCACAGCATCACCGCAACAGCTACAGACGGCTCCGACCACATTCAACTCGCACCAAACAGGTATACCATCCATTCCCCTCGCCTTTCTCTCCATGCAGAACTCCGACCAGGGACGCTGTAGAGTATGGATGATTGCCGGCACCGTGGACGGCACACGGGAACGCGGGCTGACTTCCGCCGGAGGCCAAACCTCCTCCTCCAGGTCGCGACCTCGCCGGCCGTAGCCTCCTCCTGCAGGTCGCCGCCACTGCCGCCTTGGCACTCATGGCCTTGATCTGAAGGTCACACAGCCGCCGCCGCCGCCAGCCAGCGCTTCACCTCCTACTGCCGCAGGCCTTTGGTGCTGGCGACCGGATGGCATCCTTCGCATCCTTCGAGGGGTGGTGGCGCGGGCGTCAACGTGGCCGAGGGCGCCGGCGCCTACTGGGGGGCGACGGATGGAATGGAGCGTGGGAGGGACGGGGACTGGGGAGGGAGAGTTTTTTGCTATTATGGTACCCTCTAAGTTGGGCTTCGCTGAAACGGTATCTACGTCGTGGGCTTCTCTAAAATAGTACTCTTGTACTTAAGACTTCTCTCAAATAGTATTCTCCAGGATTTTAACTCAAATAATTTGATTTTCGAATTTGTACTCTCCCAATTGACCGAACTGCCCCTGCTCATTTTGTTTAACCCTAATCACTTTTATTTTCTTCTTTTCACATCGTTTGGGTTTCATTGGCGACAGCGGCACGCCGACTGGCCGATCGGAATACTCGGCGCGGCGCCGTCAACGCCAGGCGAGAGCGCGGCAAGGATCGCACGGGAGTGCGCACACCCCAGGCCACGGACGATCGCACGCCAGCCAGGGACGGTCGCACGTCGGCAGGGGCAACCGGACCACGTACGCGGCAGGTGTGATCGGCATCTTTGTACGCGGCAGGTATTGAGCATTAAGGATGATCCACGTACGCGGCAGGGGCATGGAAGAGCGCCGCGTGAGGATGGAGGAGCTGCCGCCAGACAAAAAGAAATGGAAGAGTTCGTTCGTGCTATTGGAACTGGAAGAAACAAAATGAGCAGGGGCAGTTTAGTCATATGAAGGAGTTAAAATTCAAAAATCAAATGAAAATTAGTTCAAATCCCTGAGAATACTATTTTGGAGAGGTGTTAACAACAAGGGTACTATTTGGGAGAAGCCTACGGTATAAGTACCGTTTCAGCGAAGCACAACTTAGATGGTACCATAATAGCTAAAAACTCGGGGAGGGAGGCACAGGCCTGGCCAAATGGGCCACCCGGTCCGGTTCGCAAGCCTCGAGCTATTTTTCCACCTTGGACACAACACAATACAATTGACTCAAATAAGTTATTATACTGTACCATATCCATCCACGTATCTACATTTCAACTAATACACGATATAGGGAGGGGATTAGATCATGCCGAACCAACTCAAACACGCTTAGCCTTAATATACTTTTACTACTAATCACAAATTATTTATCCACGTTCAAAATAGTACAATAACTCTAACATAAATAATTTTACTACTAATCACAAAAGAGTTACTATACGTATCATACCGGACCGACCCACTATGTTAAAGTGTCGATCCAAGTATAGCACATCCAGTTGTGCCAGACCAACACGACTCGTTTATTAACAGTATCATGCTTCAGATTAGTATAGTTAATCAGCTTTATTTGATCAGGTCTAAGTAGGCGACACTTCGAGAGGTCGGGCAGAAGCTCAGATCGAACAGCTAGAGCCAAGGGGTGGGCGAGATCGGACGGCAGGCAAAGGACGAGGGACATGGACAACTGGACACTAGCGGAGGCCGACATTCTGCCCGGGATCGCCATGGTCGTGGCGCGAGCAATTTGTTTGGGATGTAAATAGATGTACCAAAGCAGTGAAGGGTGCAAAGATCTAAAGCTTCCTGAATAGTAGTTCATCTATATGTACTACGTACTACACGCCACATAAAAGAACATACCGCGTATTGCTTGCTAATCCCATAAAGTTCTCATCCAGCTTGTAGGTTTAGAGGATAAGCATAGGAGTTTGATAGGGGCAGTAGCTGCAATTGACGCTAGGTGAACTATCAGTACATTGTATATATGATGATCAGAGGCAAGGCCTTCCTGCGGCACACAAGTGGTTTTGCTATCTACAGCGACATGTCACCACCCAGTTCATGAATGACTTTGTCGAGCTTGAACATATCTAGGGAAAGCACTGTAGCTGGCTGAAAAAACACTGCAGCTGACAGAGACTTATTTAGCATAATTAAATTTACAAAAAATTAAAAAATATAAAAATATGTTAGCCCATTACGTATAATACAAACAAATACGGGAAAAAAAGAACCGGCAAAAAAGCTCAACAAAAAGCCAAAAGTTCAGAAAAAGACGAAATTTATGAATAGTGAAAAATAAGCCGGAAGCTAAAAGCTGAAGCCAAAACGATCACAGCATAATCAATAGAAGCGTGTGAAATGAGGTTCAATGTACGGGTAATATGAACAATACATGGCATGGGTTTCCAAATTAGCATGTGGTAGCAATGGAATGCTAAGAAAGGCATTTAGGGTATTAAAATTACATTTATCTTATTCCCATGGGAAGAGGAACAGAAAACATACCATGAAAGGAGTCGTTGGCCATATATGTCTACAGCAGCAAAACATAAGATGTTAGAACATGAAAATTGTTCGGTGGCTTTAGGAAGAATCAAACAGAATATTTTTTTTTTAATGAGCGAGGTACCTTGATCTGTGCCATAATATAACCTGTTTCTTTACTGGCGTCAGTCTCTTTACCAGCACCCTTTTCTTTATCAGCAGTTGTTTCTTTACCAGCAACTACAACTGCAGCATGTGAAAGCTATTGGCCGTAAGGATCCCCTTCATGTTTATATAGGGTGAGGAGCCCAGAATAGGTTACAGATTGATCCAAAAGCAACAAGGTGAAGAGGTCTGATCTAATTCTATCTAGTACATGGAACTAAACAATACTTTCTATCTCTAATTAGACCTGCAGCCTTGACTTACGGATCGGATACCAAATACAAGAGATTAGGTCTGTCTCTAAGAGACCGAAGCAGACTCTAACAGATTTAGTCTATCTCTTATCAATCAGGACTCTATCTCTAACATTCCCCCTCAATCACAACTTATCTAAGTTGAGATTGTATCTGAAGTCCTCAAGCTCCTTTACTGGGAGAGGCTTGGTAAATCCATCCACAACTTGATCACTTGAAGAAACAAGCTCGATATCCAACAACTTGTTCTTAACTCTTTCTCGAACAAAATGGTAGTCAACTTCAATGTGTTTTGTCCGGGCATGAAAGACAGGATTAGCTGAAAGATACATTGCACCAATGTTATCACACCATAGTTTCGCTATGGATGGACTGTTTATGCCAAGTTCTTTGAGAAGAGTTTGTACCCAATAATTTCAGCCGTAGCATTTGCTACTGCCTTATACTCAGCTTCTGTACTAGATCTTGACACTGTCGCTTACTTTCGTGCACTCCATGACACAAGGTTCTTTCCTAGAAAAACTGCAAAACCTCCAGTCGATCTTCGATCATCTAAACAGCCGGCCCAGTCTGCATCAGAAAGGCTGAGACAAGCATGGATAATGATTCACTTATCTTTAATCCAATACCTAAAGTATTCTTCAGGTATCTTAATATTCTTTTGACTGCCATCCAGTGCAAAATAGTTGGAGCATGCAAGTATTGACAAACTTTGTTCACTGAAAAGGAGATATCAGGTCTTGTTAATGTCAAGTATTGCAATGCTCCAACGACACTTCTGTACCTGGTGCCATCTTCTGTCCCAAGTCTTTCTCCTTGTGCTGTTAACTTGTCGCTTACCGACATAGGAGTATTTGTTGGTTTGCAATTATACATCTGTACTTTCTTCAGCAAATCTGTACTATATTTCTCTTGAGTTAGAAGGATACCATCCTGTACTTTCTTGACCTTAATACCCAAGAAATAATGTAGTTCGCCCAAGTCTTTTAGAGGAAACTCAGATCTCAAGTCTTCAAGTAGCGTTGTAGTAGCATCAGGATTTGAACTAGCAACAATTATGTCATCAACATAAATAAGCATGAAGATAACAGTACCTCCTCTCCTATAAAAGATCAGAGATGTGTCAGCCTTGGAGGGAGTAAAACCAAGCTTCTGCAGTTTTTCACTGAGTTTGGAATACCATGCTCTTGGCACCTGTTTAAGGCCATACAACGATTTGTCCAATTTGCAAACATGGTTCTTAAGCGTCTTTTCTTCATACCCAGGAGGTTGCCTCATATACACATCTTCCTCAAGGACCCCATGAAGAAAAACATTTTGTACATCAAGTTGGCGAAGACTCCAGCCTTGTGAAACAGCAATGGACAGGACAATTCTAATAGATGCTGCCTTAACAATAGGACTAAAAGTATCTTCATAATCAATCCCATACCTTTGTTTAAAACCTTTTGCAACTAGACGAGCTTTATACCTATCTATACTGCCATCAACCTTCCTCTTAATTTTATAGACCCATTTGCAATCAATCAGGTTCATGCCATCTTTAGGAGGAACTAAATGCCATGTTTTGTTATTTTTCAGTGCCATGTACTCCACATCCATAGCCTCTTTCCAATTTTTTATCTTTTAAGGCTTCTTCTACATGTGCATTTGTTCGCAATAAAGAGAACTATGCCTCTCCCTCCCGACGACTCCCCTCCCGACGCCTCGCCTCCTCTCAACCCCTCGCTGACGTCCACTCTGGGCCCGGCGACCACCCTCACAGCTGAGCAGGCTGCTGCATTCCCCTCCCTCCCAAAGGCGTCGAGCTCCACCCCTCCCTTGTTGTCCCAAGAACCTTCGTTGGCTCCGCGCGGCCGCTCAAAGCTGGAACGCTGGTGTGATTGCCCGCCCGGCTCTTCGGAATCTGGCGGCGCTCCACCTTCGTTCCGTGACGTGCTGCTCTCCTCATCGGGGCCGGCCTCCTCTGCTGCGTCTGTGGCACCTGGTGCTGTCACCATGGCGGTGGGCGCTGCCGGTTCGAGGTCTTCTTCGTTGGCGGATGGTGCCTCGCGCGGACCTAAAGTCACTATCTTACAGCGCCCTACTCTAGGTCGGGCATTCGTCAGTAGGAAACATCGTGGTGCCTCCCCGCCTGGCCCTGTTGGTTGGCAGAAGGTTGAGTCTCGCAGCTCTTGGCGGCGACGCGTGCGAGGGACTCGGTCGCGTCGTCCTTTTCCTGCCGACCTTCTTGGGAAGTGCTTCAACTGTTTCTCTCCGTTTCACTGCGCCGCTCAATGTCGTCAGCGGACCCGCTGTTTTCGCTGCCACTCTCTGGGTCACCGCTCGTATGGGTGCCCTGATCGACGGCTGGCGGCGAAAGCGGCGCTGGTGGCCATCCGGTGCGCGTCTCGGTTTGGCGTCGTCTCACGCCTGCGGTGGAGTGAGCTGTGTCCCGGCCTTGCACCCAGGTCTGGCGGCGCATCACACCTACGCAGGACCCTACTGAAGGCCCCGCCCCCACTCAGCAGCATGCTCCTAGGATCATGGCCGGTGAGGAGACTACGAGATCCGGTGATGAAGCTGGGCAGAACACGTGCGCCGGGCGGTCGCGTCGGTGGCGGCGGCCACGCAATCACCGGCAATCTGCTCAAGACCGTTCGGGATCTCCACCAGCATATGATCCCCGGCCTAAACTTGACACGGTGGCACCCTCGAACTCGCTGGCCGCCCCTGCATCGATGCCGACATGCATCATCGACTGGTCAGATCGTGTTGCTCGGGCCGAGGAGGACCTCTCAAAGGTGGTCGTCGTGTCGATCATTGCTGAAGATCCTCTGGTCTCCGTCGGGGACGTAGCGGCGGTGCTCGCGGCCAGATTGGACGTCGAGGCAGACTGCCTGGTTCTTCGTCGAGCTTCCTCCTCAAGCTACCTTCTCTTCCTCCCCAACTCCACCTCAGTCGATCGCCTGGTGGGTTTACAACAGCCCCTACGTTCAAGTTCTTCTTTGTTCAGTTTGCTATGCAAGCGGTGGTCACGGCTAACTAGCGCAGTTGGCCGCGTCCTGCCACACTTGATCGATGTTGAGCTTAGTGGCATTCCAGCTCACGTTTGGGAGACTTCCACCGTGCAACAGCTTCTCTGCCCCCAAGCTTGGGTTCAGTGTGTTCACCCGGATAGTGTCGAGCTACGGGATCTCTCTTCATTCCGATGCTCGGCTTGGTGCATGGACTTGTCTAGTCTTCCACGTTCTAAAGATCTTTGGGTGGCTGAACCTCCGATTGCCATTCAGGAGTCTCCGCCTGTGAAAAGACTTCTCTCGTATCCTGTTCACGTGAAGTTTTCTGTGGCCCTGCGGCCAAATGACGATGTTGACAATGACACCGCGACGTTCAATGATGAAGAGGGTGATCCTGCTAGGCAGCGTCGCCGGCTTCGGTCCCCCTCCCCGCCGTCTAATTCCAGCCACGCTGGTGGTGACACTTCGGGCCATGGTGGCTCGGCGCGGCGGCCGGTCAGTGAAAGGTTGGGTCCCACTCCCTCCAGCTGCAACCTCGTGGCAGCCCAGCAGACGTCGGATGGTTCCTCTCCCGTCTCTGGAACTCAGCAGAATCTTGATGGTGAGCAGGTTAATCCATGCAACAAGGATTGCCTCGATTTCTCCCCTATGGGCGGCTCGGTGCGTATTGATGATGGGTCTCGGCCTCTCAATGGGCAGTTTTTGATGGATGCTGGTTGCCGAGACAAGGTGGGCCTCCAGAGTATCTCTCAACAGATGGGGTTTCCCAATACACCGGAGCTCATACTGACAACTCAAGATATTTGTGCGACCCCTTGGAAATCTGCCAGTGAGACCGTGGAACGTGCTCAGACGGAGGCAACAGATGGGGTGCTCCCATGCATGCCGGTCTCCCCACGTTCCTCTGAGACTCCTGGCTCAATTTTGATTATACCAACGTCTGTTCAACCTGCTAGTCCTCCCGGATTGCACACTGCAGGAAAGTTAGGAGTCCACGGACCCTCCAAGGTTTACCTTTGTCGGCGACGCTCACGCCGAAAACTAGATAACTTGGCTCAGGCTATAGACGTGGTAGCTTCGGCTCCGTCTCCGGCCATGGGCGTGATTGGCCCGCTGATGGTTGATGGCCCATGCCTCCCATTGGTGGATGTATCTGCGGGAAATCTAGACCAAGTCCAAGTTTCTAATCCGGCCATGGTTGAGACCTCTCCAGTTCCCGACGAAGGCCCACTGGTGGGGGTAGGCGCAAGCCTATCGCCGGTGACGTCGCCAACGGCCCGTCATGCTATTGGAGGGGAACTTCCAGATGTCCTGGCCTGCAATGCCTCGCCTATGGTTGGTGACCTCTCGACTCATGCTGAGAGGAACAGGGAGAGCATGGCAAGGACGCAAAATCAGGAAGGATCGCCGAGTTGTCGTATACTGTCACCATCTAGTGGTTTTATCAAGCGAGTGTCGAAGACCATGAATATTTTGCTGCCTGTTCCGGTGGTTCAGAAATGACGAAAGAAGACCTTGCCGCCAGGCTTTGTTCCTAGACACAGTAGGCGTGTAGCGCACTTGTCACCGGAAATTGATCGGAAATCTGCTACTACGGTCTGTCGCAAGCTGAGCCTATTCACTGATGGCGAGAAGCTCTCAGAGGAGGCTATGGAGCGCTACACACAAGTGTTCGCTAGGCCCCTAAGCAGGGAACATTTGCTTGCTCTCACAGCCCTATTTGGATGGAACGTGCCTACGGAGGATCAAGTTCGCATTGCGAACGCTTTCGTTCCCTCCTGATGCTTAGTTTGCTGTGGGTTTGTTGTTGGTCGCTGTGTTCTAGGTTTCTATGGCTAGTACAAAAATTTTGATTTGGAATGCTCGAGGTCTCAATGACAAAGCAAGGCGGGATTCAGTGAGGAAAGTAGTTGATGCGTGTCGGCCAGCCATAGTTTGTCTCCAAGAGACTAAACTGAATTACATCTCAGATCAAGATATTCTCTCCTTTCTTGGGCGTGATTTCAGCTCCTTCGTTTTTCTGTCAGCACAGCATACTAGAGGTGGTATTCTGGTGGCCTGGAGGGATGGTGGTTTCTCAGCTATTTCCCACCGCATTCATAGGCATTCCGTCTCGGTTCAGTTCCATGGTGTAGATGAATCTGAGTGGTGGTTCACGGGTGTCTATGGACCGCAAAGTGATGCTGACAAGATTGCTTTTCTTGATGAATTTCGGGATGTCCGGAGTCTCTGTCCCGGACCTTGGTGTGTGGCAGGTGACTTCAATTTAATCTTATCCTCAAAAGATAAAAGTAATGTCAACATCATCATAGCTATGATGGGCCGTTTTAGGCGCTTTGTAAATGAGATGGAGCTTAAGGAGATTCCACTCTTGGGTAGAAGATACACTTGGTCGAATGAGCGGGAGTCGCCAACTTTGGTTAAACTCGATCAGGTCCTGTGCACGACAGATTGGGAGAATATTTATCCCAGCTGTATCCTTCAAAGCCAAGCAACGGAGATTTCTGATCACTGTCCGCTAGTTCTGGGGCTCAAGGATGGGATTCAAGTGAAGAAGAGGTTTCATTTCGAAAGTTATTGGACCAAGCTTCCTGGTTTTGATAATGTTGTAACCAATTCTTGGGCCAAACCAGTCACCACCACCTGTCCATTTGAAAGAGTTTCGCTGAAACTCAAGCGTCTCTCAAAGGAGCTAAAATCTTGGAGCCAAAAGGAGGTGGGTCATATTAAAACTCAGTTGGCTCTTGCTCGTGAAGTTCTCCACCGGTTGGAGATTGCCCGAGACAACCGGCCCCTAACACCAGTAGAGGATTGGTTGAGATGTGAGTTAAAACGACATTGTCTTGTCCTAGCTTCTTTGGAGAGAACCATAGCAAGACTGCGTTCTCGAATCACATATTTGAAGGATGGTGACGCTAATACGTCCTTCTTCCACCTCCAAGCGGGTTTTCGAAAGCGAAAGAACTTTATCCCAAAACTGCAAGTTGGAGAGCAGATTGTCACAGCGCAAAATGAGAAACAGCAAGTGTTGGTAGATTACTATGAAAACCTTCTCGGCACAGCACCTCCCCGGACTCAAACGCTTGACTTGGGATATTTTCATAGAGGTGATTATAACCTTATCGACCTGGAGCTCCCAATAACTGAAGATGAAGTTTGGGCAACCATCAAGATGCTACCAGCAGATCGTGCACCGGGTCCAGATGGTTTCACAGGGAGGTTCTATAAGGCTTGTTGGCATATTATCAAAACAGATTTCTTGGCGGCTATCTTGGTGCTGCAGCAGGGGAACATGTTCAAGTTGGGGTTGCTGAATTCGGCTTATATGACTTTAATTCCAAAGAAGTCAGATGCTATTCTACCATCAGATTTCAGACCCATAAGTCTAGTGCATAGCTTTGCAAAACTGGTTACAAAAATCATGGCTAACAGATTGGCACCTAAACTAAACACAATGATTGCTACTAATCAAAGTGCTTTTGTGAAGGGTCGGTGCATCCATGATAATTTCATCCTTGTGCAGCAAACTATCAAATTGCTGCACCGACATAAAGTTCCGAGCCTCTTCCTTAAGTTGGATATCTCTAAGGCGTTTGATTCAGTATCTTGGTCCTTTCTTATGGAGGTGCTTTCTCACCTTGGTTTTGGTCAGCGATGGTGTAATCTGGTCTCGGGTCTTCTTGCTTCTGCTACCACACAAATCTTGGTAAATGGTGAGCCTAGTGTTTCCATATCTCACCAGCGGGGCCTTCGGCAGGGAGACCCTCTCTCACCCATGCTATTCATCATCATCATGGATGTTCTTAATAGCTTATTTTCCAAGGCTGGAGAGGAGGGTCTGCTACAGCCACTGCCTCGGCATGCTATGGGGCAACGCGTCTCTCTATATGCGGATGATGTAGCCCTCTTCATTCGGCCTGTGGAAAATGAGATGCGAATTACAAAAGGAATTCTTGAATGTTTTGGTGAAGCTTCTGGCCTGCGTACTAATTTGAACAAGAGCTGTGTCATACCAATGAGATGTGAGACAGAAGTGGTTCAGGCTGTTGAAAACACTCTCTCTTGTCCTGCTAGAGGTTTTCCTTGCACATATTTGGGTTTACCATTGTCTAACAAGAATTTGTGTATGAAAGACCTTATGCCGTGGATAAAAAAGGTGGCAAATAAATTACCTTCCTGGAAGGCGACTCTCATGAACAAAGCAGGCCGAGCTGCTCTTGTAAGGTTTGTCCTTTCAACTATCCTTGTCTACCTTCTTGTTGCGATCAATGTGCCGAAAGGAGTCATCAAGGCCATAGATAAGATTCGACGAGGTTTTCTTTGGAAAGGCAGGAAGGAGGTCAATGGAGGTTGCTGCTTGGTTGCATGGGAAAAAGTACAAAGGCCATTGGACCTCGGTGGATTAGGAATACGAAACTTGGAGATAATGGGATGGGTTCTTCAAATGAAATGGATTTGGTTGCAGAAAACCACAACTGATAGAGCTTGGCATGGTTTGGACATCCCTACACATCCAAATGCCAAATGTCCAAGCCATGTTTGACATCTCGGTGATCACAAATGTCGGAAATGGTAGAAGCACTTTATTTTGGACTGACCGATGGCTTCATGGCTGCTCATTAGTGGATATCGCCCCTGCTGTTGCTGCCACAGTGCCGGCAAAAATTATGAAATCTCGCACGGTGGAGCAGGCATTTGACAATCGTGCATGGTTGAAGGACATTCAGGGCGGCTTGACTCTGATTGGTCTGATGGAATTCTTTCAACTATGGGATTTTCTTGATACCTTTGTCTTAACCACAGATAATGACCAGCATGTTTGGAAACATGAGACCTCAGGTTCCTTCTCCTCTAAATCGGCATATAAAGCTTTCTTCTATGGTTCCGTCACTTTTGAACCATGGCGTCGGCTTTGGAAATCATGGGCTCCCCTGAAGTGCAAAATGTTCCTCTGGCTTGCCATGAAAGATAAATGTTGGACTGCTGACCAGCTTGCAAAACGTGGGTTGTCTCATCCGGATAATTGCCTACTTTGTGATCAAGAGGAAGAAACTGTTCAGCACATCCTTACAACCTGCGTCTTTGCAAGACAGTTTTGGTATAGGTTGCTCAATGCACTTAACTTGCAGCAGCTAGTACCTAGCATTACTGAACATTGTTTCGCTAATTGGTGGCGGAGAGCTAGCAAAAGAGTTTGCAAAGCTCAGAGAAAAGGGGTCAACACCCTCATCATTTTGGGTGCCTGGATGTTATGGAAGCAGCGAAATGCGTGTGTTTTTGAGGGAGATTCTCCAAGTGTCTCTAATACTCTAAGAAACCTGAAATTAGAAGCTCATCTCTGGTCTCTCGCTGGGGCTTCCAAACTTCAGGGTCTTGGGCTAAACCGGTTAGATCTCTAGGCTAGCCTTGTGGTTCAATTGGGTCGTTTCTAAGTTTTGCTGTATCCCCCCCCCCTACCTTGGTCCTAGTAAGAGGGGTGCTTGTTTGGACCTTTTTCTTTCCCTATAATGCAAAGATACGCAGCTCTCCTGCGTGTTCGAGAAAAAAAGGCTTCTTCTACAGTACATGGTTCTCTATTTGAAGTGAGAAAACTATACTTAACTCGGCCATCAGTGTATTTGACTCTTCCATCAGTAAAAATTGTGAGTTGAGTGATACCTCTTTGCAGTCTTGTTACTGGACGATGCTGAGAAGCCGTCGTGACAGGAGCTTGTGGAGATGTGCTGTTACTAGATGAAGGTGATGCCATGCTGTCATCGGATGAAGATGACGCCATGCTGTTAGAGGACTCAGCAGTTCCTTCCTGGACAGAGGATGGCAGTTCAGACTCAGGTGTGGGTGCTGTAGCTCTAGAATGCCTGCTGTAGACTTGGGTTTCCTGGACAGAGGACGGCAACTCAGACTTAGGTATGGGTGCTGCAGCTCTAGAACGCCTGTTGTAGACTTGAGTTATGGATGGTTTCTGTGGCTCCACGGATTCAGAGGCAACCGCAACTGCAGGTGATGCACCATTATCAACCAGTGCTATGTGTTCCTGTTCTCCGTCAATCATTCCTGAAAGCTGCGCATCTAGTTCAATAGAGTTAGCCAAGTCAAAGTTTTCAGGAGGACATATGACAGCAGATTGATCAAACACGTTTTCACCCCCTTGATCAACAGAATGAGACAGTGCATTTGGAAGGAGGAGAATTTCAGACCGAAGTATTGCTCCTGCATTGGGATTAAGCTTGGCAAAAGGGAAGACTTGCTCATCAAAAACAACATCTCTAGAGATGTAAACTCTTCCAGTTGAGATATCTTGGCGCTTGAACCCCTTGTGTAAGTTGCTATAACCAAGAAAAGCACATTGCTTTGAGTGGAATTGAAGTTTGTGGCTATTATTATAAGGGCGAAGATTAGACCAACATGCACACGCACACCTAGGGCTGGATAACGAGCTGGCTCGGCTCGGCTCGGCTCGGTCTGGCTCGGTAGGATAACGAGCTGGCTCGAGCTGGCTCGTTATAACTAACGAGCTAAAAAGCTAGCTCGGCTCGGCTCGATGAAAAGCTCGAGCTAGCTCGTTTGGCTCGTGAGCCAGGGCCAAAAAATGTCTCCATCATATATTCATCCATGGAAGCATGGCTCGTTTGGCTCGTTTGGCTCGTTTAGCTCGTTTGGCTCGTTTGGGTACAATAGAGTACAAATTAACACATGCATGGCTCGTTTGGGTACAATAGAGTACAAATTTACACATTAACACATGCAATAGAGTACAAATTAGGTCCATGGAAGCAGCATATGCATATTTAAATTCCTGAAAACATGGCTCGTTTGGCTCGTGAGCGGCTCGCGAGCTGGCTCGAGTTGGCTCGTTATAGCTAACGAGCTAAAACCTTGGCTCGGCTCGGCTCGTTATCCTAACGAGCCGAGCCGAGCCGAGCCGAGCCAGCCACGAGCCGAGCGAGCTAACGAGCTTCGAGTTTTTCGTCCAGCCCTATGCACACCCAAAGATACGAAGCGAGGAGTAATCAGAAGAAGTGTTGTGGAGACGCTCCAAAGGAGTGGACCAATTTATAACTTTGCTGGGTGTGTGGTTTATCAAGTGGCAGCAATGAAAGCTTCATCGCAAAACTTAAGGGGCATAGAGGCATGCGAAAGGAGAGCAAGACCAACTTCAACTATATGTCTATGTTTTCGTTTTGTGACGCCATTTTGTTGATGAGTGTGAGGACAGGAAACCCATGAGAGATTCCTATCTTTTGAAAGAAAGAATTGAGTTTTTCATATTCACTGCCCCAATCTATTTGAACAGAAAGAATTTTTCTACTAAACAGTCTTTCAACAAGATTATGAAAGTCATGAAACTTCTGGAACACTTCAGATTTGTTCTTTAGCAAGTATATCCAAGTGAACTTACTGAAATCGTCAATAAAAATGACATAATATTTATTTCTGCCCACAGATTCTAGGGCAGGTCCCCACACATCAGAGAAAATCATTACTATTTAATAAGTTTGAGTTGGTGGTTGGTCTGGCCTCTCCTACCCCTCCACACAAAAAAAGCTACACTAAGATATGGACCTCTCCCACCCTCCTCACGAAAACCGTGCGCCTCTCTCCTCCCACCGAATCCCCCACCGAGTCGCCCTCGCCTCCTCCCCACAGTTTCCGCCGTCGCCTCCTCCTCCCCACCGAGACGCGCGCACGGCCACACACCCGGCCGCCTCCAGTCCAGCGAGGAAGTCGGGCACGAGGGTGGCTCGTGGAGGCCGACGACGTCGGGGACGGGGCAGAGCACGCGCCGGCCGGACCCGCGCCCTAGCGCCTCCACGAGGCTGACCGGGGTAGGGACGTCCGGGACGAGGATGGCTATCCTTCCGGCGTCGCGGCAGAGCCTGGTGAGGAAGGTGCCGTCCAGAAGGTCGGCGTCGCTGCCGACGGCGACGACAATAAAGGGGAGAGTGGAGGCGACATCGGAGAGGGGGCGTTGCGCGGAGGAGGGGAGGGCGCGGGAGAAGGCGGAGATGCCGGAGCTGGAGGTGAAGGCCAGTGCTGCGAAGGGGTCGAGGGTGCCGGGCAGGAGGAAGGGGGCGGAGGTGGTCGGGGTCGTGCGAACGGATGGCGATGGTGGGCACGGGGAGCGGGTGCTCGCCGTGCTGCCGCAGAAGCGCGCACAGGAGGGCACCGTATCAGCCGCAGCTGTCGCCGATGGTCTGAGGCATCGTGAACGCCACCCGCTGGCTGGCAAGTGAGAGGGGCTCCGGCTGCGCCATTCCCCTCCCCGGCAACACACGACGATGCAAATCAGCAACCAGAAATCAGAATTCGGAAACGCAGTGAACATTATAAACCATCAGGATCTATCAGATAACGTAAGATACAATGAGCTAGCAATACACAGATAGCAACATCAAACCAGCAAACTTCCTGCACGCAGGGGCACGTATCTGAGGCGTAGTTTGTTCAGGATTCGACCCGGTGAACAATCTTGCCAATAACAACATCTCGATTCTGAACTGACAATCGTGTGCTAAGTCAGTCAAGCAAAGTATACAAGACTTGTATCACGCATTGTGGAATCTAACAATCTTCTGGCTTCTATTCCTCTTGCTGCCAACATTATTTGATAGTTGATACAATGACACACAGTCTGACAATACATAAGGAGAATGTCTACATCGTGGTGCCATTTTTGCACTTCATGGGTGCAGTGATAAGGTAACATTAGTGAGTTGTGACCAAGCTATCTATCAATGGGCAGCTGTCCACATCTGAGCATTAAGACATGAAGACGTGAGAGCTCCATGATACAATGTTGCTCGGCTTCGCGAGAACCTCCTTTTATCTTTGATTGCAATGTCTCCAGGAGCAGATGCAAGCAGCAATCACTGCCACTGGGTCTCGAAAGGGAGTTCAATGGGCGTGGCGTTGCCATAGAACTCTTCCAAGTTGTAGAATGCTCGCTATTGGGGAAGAAATATGTGGACAACAACATCACCTGTAAGAGTGCGAAGGACGTTAAACAGGTCAATGGCAAATTTGTGCAACAGCATCACGGCATTTGAAAGTAGATCACGAGGTGAGTTTTTTTTCCCCAACAAAACCTCATCAACCCACTAAGATTTAAAAATCTCAAAGAACAGTTTAGAGTTGTTTCCAAAGAAAAAAAAAAGGGCAGCGACAAGAGTTGCAGTGTGTTTTCAGTCTATTCAAGAATCAAAAGACATACAGTTATATTCAATTTTAACTTCTTTGAATTACTAAAAGGGAAAAACAGAAGAAAGCCAAGCATGTCTGCCTACTTATCTTAGCAAAGACGATGTATTAAACTGAGATCACCAGAAACAAGAACCTCAACCTTGTGCTACCAAGAATCAATCCCTACCTTTTAGGCTGAGTTTACGACCGGATAAAAAATTATCACTAACCTATGGTTCAAGTTTAACACAGTTACAAATAGTTTTTTCAGACAAAAATCTGAACATGTTTTAATAAATTGAATTCTGAGGATCTTAAACTTCTATCCGAAACTAAAAATAAGTAATTCTGGATTTAATTTTTGGACGCCTTTTCCTTGAAAATACTATGGGATGCGCAGTAGTTCTGTATCTGATATGCAGTAATTTTAGTTGTCCAAGATTTTGAGTGCTATATTATTGATGAGATCCTGTAAGCTTTTAGCGATATTTGTTATGTATTTAAGTTTTCTGAGGGATACTTAAGCGTTGGAAATTCAAATGCAGATGAATAGCCAAACAAATGCATCAAAAAACAATGCAGCCAGAAATCATATAAGTGCCAATGCTGGCAATGGGTCAAAGACAGGAGAAAACAGCGATGAGGAAAGTGATGCTCAGGTTAGCATCTGAGCTGACTTATACCTTATTTCTCTAACTAATATCAAAGCATGTGTTGGGTTGCACCACTGCTAAGGTCGATAAAGCCAGACAAACAAAAAGTGTGAAAGCTGAAGTATTTAAACACACTTCATTTTCGATGGTGTTTTTTCTCATGACTTCCATTAAATGTAGCCAGCACTGTTTACTAAAACCAATTAGAGTTCATCATAACTGGCCTTCTATGAAGTTCTAGCATCTCTTTTATATTCATTATTGGAGTACCTCTGCACCTAACACTATGGAGGTTGTTTTACCTTGAGCGGAGCTCTGGTAGCTAGAGGGAGATCGAAATTCAGAGTGGTGAGAAATTACCTTTGATTGTTAGAGATGGTGGGGCAGGTTCATCCAGAGAACTTAAAATACAGAGTGGTTATTTTAGTGGAGTAAACACAAAAGCACGTGCATTGAAGGGTACTGATGGTAAGAAATCTAGACATGGTTATCTGACCTTTTATTTTCTTATGCTCTGTTATCAGCCATTTAGTGTCTACTTTGCATATCTGATAGCTGTGATTTTACCTCTTGTAGATGCTCCAAGTGGAGATGTGTGTGACATTAATAAACTGCAAGTGTTTTCACCTGAGAACAATGTGCGTTCCAAATGCCTTCATGGTATTACTTCTGCAAAGGCTGCTGGGCGGATAATGGATAATGCCTTGAGGATTGCTAATGCAAGTTCACGTCATCCAAGCGATCCTGGCAAAGATCTTTTGGCTATTGCCAAACCAACATCTAACAGAAAATGCAAATCTTCGGTCATGGAAAATAATGCTGCATGGAAAATCCCCTTAGTGAAAATTCAAAGGGTGCTACAATAGGCCATGCTGAATCTTGCCCTTCTCACTTCTAGAGATCAACTTAGGAAAGAAACATCGTCATAATGGTTATACAAACCAAGAGTTCAGGGTAAAGGATATGTTTAATCACTCAAATTCCTCTGCCTTTTCAAGGTACTTCATGTTTATGTATCCTCTTTTTTTGGATTCCGTTGCAACGCACGGGTAATGTACTAGTAAGTTCTAAAGGAACATTAGACTCACTAGGAGACCTTGAGAACGGGAGCTGATGACTCTTTGCCTGCTGACAGGCATTACAAACTGAGTCTTTATTTGATTCTAAGGAACAAGGTAGATTATTGTGACTGATGACACGTTGAACGACATATGGTGAGGGATGACCTAGTCGACTATGCCATTGTGACAGGGACGGTTTTGAGACACCAAAGACTTGTTTTCTTGAGCTAATGGATGAGAGGGGATAAAGACCCCCTTCACTCTTGCCTTGCAGCAGAATTTGTCTCGTTGCCTGATCCTTGATTAAGAAAAAATCAGGATGGAATTCAAAATAAGCTTGGTTATCAACAGCAAAACGATGAACTGAAACAAGATTCCTTGCAGCCTTAGGGACATGAAGAATGTTTCTAAGCTGAAGATCATGATTAGGGATGTGAATGTGAATGACCAATATGCATAATGTCCATACCTGCTCCATTCGCTGCATGGATCTGATCACCACCTTCATATTTGTCCCGGACAGTCAGTTTGTCAAGTTCGCTGGTAATGTGATCTGTGGCGCCGGTGCCAACGTACCAATTTGTGTCAACGCCATAGGACGTAGAGGCAGCTGCAGCAGTCTTTTCATTTGTAGGAACAAAATCTGCATCAAATCTGTGCCAGCAGATTTCAACCGCGTGCCCTTTCTTCTTGCAGAGCTGACATCTTGGACGATTATCTTCTCTTCTCCATTGCTTGAACGACCAGATGTATAATTGTGGCTGCTGCGACCACCAGAGCCACGGCCACGCCCGCGATTCTTCTGGAAACCGCGTTGGAAACCTCCTCGTCCACGCATAGCAAAATTTGCAGAGGACTGCGACAAACCTCCTTGCAGCAGTTGGATTCTTTGCTCGAAGCTGAGAAATTGGGAGTAAACTTCTCCAACTGAGGCTGGTTCAGCACGCCCCACAAGAGTTGACACAACTGCGTTGAACTCCATGTCAAGGCCGCTGAGAATGTAAGAGACCAGCGCTTCGTCTTCTAGGGGCTTTCCAGCAGAAGCCATCTCATTTGCTAGGGTTTTCATCTTGCCAATATACTCAGCCATACTCATGTTACCCTTCTGGGTGGTGGCTAGCGCTATGCGCGTGTTCACTGACCGCGCACGCATTTGTGAAGCAAACATTGCTTCAATTGTCTGCCACACTTCAGCAGCAGTCTTCTTATCAGCGACATGAACCAGAATCTCTCTGGACAGAGATGCCAACAGATAGCCAAGAAGCTGCTGATCCTTGGCCAGCCACTGGATGTAGTCCGGATTTGAGATCTTGCCTGTCTTCTCGCCTTGCTTCGCTTCTATTTCTTCTGGCGGAGCTTTGGCAGTGCCATCGAGGAACCCCATCATCAGAGCACCACGTACTGTGGGAAGAACTTGCGCCTTCCACAGGATATGATTGGATCTGGTGAGCTTCTCAGTTACCGGGACGGCAAAGGGAAAGGTAGAGGAGGTACTAGAGGTGCTCGCCAATGATGGGATAGGCTCTGATACCATGTGAAAGCTATTGGCCGTAAGGATCCCTGCCGATCCCTTCATGTTTATATAGGGTGAGGAGCCCAGAATGGGTTACAGATTGATCCAAAAGCAACAAGGTGAAGAGGTCTGATCTAATTCTATCTAGTACATGGAACTAAACAATACTTTCTATCTCTAATCAGACCTGCAGCCTTGACTTACGGATCGGATACCAAATACAAGAGATTAGGTCTATCTCTAAGAGACCGAAGCAGACTCTAACAGATTTAGTCTATCTCTTATCAATCAGGACTCTATCTCTAACACAGCAAACATAGACAGGTCAAGAAAAGATGATAAAAGCATTAAGACAAATAAGCAGCAAATGAAGTTGAAATTATTTATACCATCATGAGAAACATCCAGTATATAGGCCTGCAAAATTTGCAAATATAAAGAACATTTCTTAAGTAGTAATCATTTGCAGGATTTACAAATAACTACAGAATTACCTCTTCAGGAGCATGGTCAGTTGCAGTCACCGGATAGGGTTCATCTGCATGTGATTTATAAGTGTGAATAGTTATTAAGCATAGACCAACAAAATCAAAATGAAGATATTTCTTTCAGTGTAATTTCATCCAATGGGAATTTGCCTACCTTTCCTATTGTCAGTTGAACAATTTGTCAGTATTTCTGAGAAACTAGGAGGGAAACCAAACCAGAGTAGATGCTATTGATACTTGTAGCAAGGGGAGGTCCAAGAACAGGCTGGTTTGGTTCCTCGTGGTAGCCTAATGCAGCTACATCTATCCTGTGATCTGAAGCTGGTTCCTCAAAGCTTACCGCCTCATCAGGCCTGGGCATAGAAAATGATGTTATCACAAGCAATATGTCCCGCGAGCTACAAAACCGATTTGTTTTTTTACTTTTTACCTGTGGTGAAGTCCATTAGAAGCAATATATTCAGATGCTGATGAATCTTGACACAGTCGTTTCCAGATGGTATGATATTCATGGTGTCGCTTGAGAATTCCTTTGGAATCCATCAAAGAAATGCATTTAGTGCTAGACGAACCGTATACACAATAAAAGGTAAAGTCAATCTAATACTTAATCATCCTTTCTCTATCCGTCCAATAAAATATGTACCTAGCATGGATAGTAAATATCATTACTTGAGTTATATACCAACAAAATTAGCACCAATGCAATTTCAACTGCGCAGGGATGGTAACTAGCACAACTGTGATTACATATCAAGCAACTATGGCACAACCAAGTGATCAAAGAAAGTAAGCGAACTTCAGCAGAACAGAGCCAGTATGTCAAAAGCACCCTAAATGGTTTTATCCAGTCACTATAACATTCTGGTAGTCATGTTTGCACATTAAAGCAGGGTTGTACTGTATAACATTGATGAAGAAATGGATGAAGTTCTTCAAATTTTTTTACGTACAACACTGAAAAGGTAACAAATGGTGGTGAATACTTACGCAAAAACATTTTTTATGATTGTTGATCTACAATTGCTAGTATTGTACATATTGTGAATCTACGATCGCTGATCCTTAAGCACATTAGTAATCTTACTTGCTACCGGAATATTTTCAAATAATGAATAAGTTTCTTTCTTGGTGAAGGAAGTCTATGTTCTCTACAAAATATTAGATTTTCATTTATATGCCGTAAGCTGGCATGCAAAATAAGCAACTACAATGAAAAGATGTCACAAGACAATCACAAAATTCATCCATGGAAGTCTCCCATTTTACATTTGAACATAACTATGAATTGTACTGTATTAGCAAGCACTTCAATACACACATAAAAGCCATAAAACAGAAGATATCATCCCAATGAACACGAAAACAAGAGAGAAAACTTGTTATCCATGACATATGGAATCGTCTCCAGAGACCCACATAACTGTGGAGAGCAACACATGATTAGAGGAACAGCATCTAAAGATGACAGAAACATGAAAATTACACCTTCACACAATTCAAGAATGATTCTGCATCACTGAATTGTGGGAAACGCACAGCAAACTTCTGGATCTGCAGACAAATAAGAGGTAATGAGGTATAAATATTTTTGCCGTTTCAAATATTTTCATGGAGGTAATTCTTTGCATAGAAACATATGAACCCAAACCCAACTATTTGGAAGACCTCCAATTATGCAGGTTTATGCACGTAACAAGATCACATTATAATAATTGAAAAAAATGAGGATGAACTGTGCATAGTAAATTAAGGTAGGAGATGGGGATCAAACTCACTCCTTAACCAGTTTACTACCACAGCATGCAGCCTTTCCCCCACATTGCAACAAGAAATATCATTTCATTCAACTAACCAGTCAGTAGAATCACATTTGATGATACAAGAAGACTTGCCTGTTTGGACTTATCACAAAAGCTCATAAACACCACCCTGCTCCCTCTAATTGGGCACTGTGTCACACATGTAACCTGCGGCCATGAGAAGTTGAGGATGGACACATAGTGCTCCTCCTGTGCCATGAGCAAAGACACCAACATTAAGTTGTTAAGAAAGAAAAGCGAACATATAACAAAACAAAAAAGGAATCATTTATTTAAACAGACTATTCTCAAACCTCCATAACTTCTGTCAAACAATATTAGATGGTGGATTGTGCAAAACTGAATAATAGCAGAGTGGCAGAACTTTGAAAAACCAAGGCCTAACTTACGACTTGTCATAGCTAAGTGATAAAATGATCAGTAGTCAGTATAATCACAATAGTACATGATCCAATTTCAGGGCTAAAAGGATTTTGATGATTTCCTTTGGAGAGAGTACTTATGCAACCATGAAATTAGTTAGCCAACGCAATTCAGTTTCAACTTTCAACTAAAGGAATTTCCAGGGATGCTCCCTCCTGTACATTAAGGACACCCAATGAAACAAATATCAACTTTGCTCTGACCAAAGGCCCCAAAATGACTCAAGGTAGCATGTGCCTTCCTCGAATCATACTAGTTCGTTGGGTAACTAGAAAAAAGAATGCACACAGCACACAACAATAACATGCAGCAGATTTGTCGGTTTAGATGTAGAACTTAGTACTAAAACAGTAAAACCTGGTGTACATGAGAACATGCAGCATCAAGGCAGGCTCAGGCTACACCAGAACAAACAAAGATCAACAACAATGATAAAGGAAACCAGCATTAACAAACACAATACAATACAACACAATCTCTCGAACATCCGAACTAGCTTGGGTGGTAATCTGGCACATCACTCAGTCAAAAAAAAGAAAGAAATAATTTGAAGACAGGTAGTCTATGAGCAATTAGGACGCTAATGAGCAACTTCGTGGCACCAAAGTGCTAACCTGCAAACAACCACGGATCATCATACTTACGATGGAACACAATACACAATAATGCCACTCTTCCAAAACCAACATCATCAGTCCATCGCAAACTCTCGAAACAATCAACATCAGAACATCAACACCACCGAAGAGCAATGCTGGGACACCAACTGCTCTATCTCGTGCAGACAAGCGCAAGATAACTGCTTGAGAACCTACGATGATAAAAAAAATCTATGAAGAACAGAGCTACCAAAATATAAATGTACACAGGTCGAGCCGTGCACCCAAAAACATCGTCCTCCCGACTCCCGAGTACTAACCAAATCAACACAGAATGCACGTGCATTGGCACATCAAAAACCCGCATTTTCCAAATGCCTCCCAAATGAACACGCACGATCAGATCGGGCAAGCAAACAATAACATGTAGCGAGTAGCGACATAAGCGGAAAGAAGAGGGAAGAAAGGGATCGGTTACGGACGTAGACGACGTCGCCGATGGAGACGGTGAGGACGGGGGCCGCAGACTAGTGGCTGGGGCGGGAGACGCAGAGCGCAGCGGGGGAGGCGGCCGAGAGCCAGGGGCCGTGGTGGCGGAGCTTGCCGCGGGAGAGGTGGCGGAGACCGGGGGGCGGTGGCGTCGAGGGGCCCGGCCGCGGCGTCGCGAAGTAGCGCGCGAACTCCACCTTCCACTACTGCCGGCGCCGCGGTGCCGCCGACTGACCCTCCGGGAGAGGCTGCCTGCGGCGGTTGCCGGCGTCCGCCGGGAAAATTGAATATATAGGACCAAGTTGAGGCTACTTTAGCAAAATAGGATCAAGTTTTTTTGCACTTGTAAATATAGGACCGAGTTGGGCACATTCTTGAAAATATGGTATTTTACCCATTTTAATTTCATTTCCATTTTTCATCCTTTTTTCTGTACGCGAAATGACGGGTTTACCCTTCCTCCTTCCTTCTTCCTCCCGGCGGCCTGCTCCCTCGCCGCGCCGGCCGCTCCCTCGCCGTGCCGCGCCGCGCCGCCGCGCCCTCGCCCCGCCCCGCGCCGCCCCGGGGATAGCAGGCGAGGGAGCGGCGGCGCGGCGCGGGTCGGGGCGAGGGCGCGGCGCGGCGCGGGGCGGGGCGAGGGCGCGGCGGCGCGGCGCGGCACGGCGAGGGAGCGGCCGGCGCGGCGAGGGAGCGACCGGCGCGGGAGCGGCCGGCGCGGCGAGGGAGCAGGCCGCCGGGAGGAAGAAGGAAGGAGGAAGGGTAAACCCGTCATTTCGCGTACAGAAAAAAGGATGGAAAATGGAAATGAAATTAAAATGGGGAAAATACCATATTTTCAAGAATGTGCCCAACTCGGTCCTATATTTACAAGTGCAAAAAACTTGGTCCTGTTTTGCTAAAGTAGCCTCAACTTGGTCCTATATATTCAATTTCCCCGCGTCCGCCATAGCGATGATGATGAGGAGGGGGTTTTGGGCGTTGGGGGTTTGTACGGAAGAATTGGGGTGGAAAAAGGTAACGGATAATTTGTTTTATCCGATATTCGTATCTGAGAAAATTCTAATGTGATAAGTAAAATTTGTATTAAAAAATATTCGTATTCGTATTCAAGAATATTTATGTCCGTATTTGAGAGTATTCGTATCGAGAATATTCGTATCTGTATTCGTATTCGAGACTATTCGATTCGTATTCGATTCGTTTCTAGAACCCATGAAAAATTCGTACAAATTTTGTGATTCAAAACTTGAATTTAGGCGGTTTAAAACCGGTATCCGGTCAAAAACCGGTGAAAAATCGACAAAACTGTTAGGAATCCGTTTTATTCGATATTCGTATCTGAGAAAATCCGTATTCGAAAATATCTGTATTCGTATTCGAGAATATTCGTATCTGTATTTGAGAATATTCGAATTCGTATTCGTTTTAAAAATATGGATTCGTATTCGTATTTGAGACTATTCGACCGTATCCGATCCATTTCCACCCCTAGGCAATTCTGTGTGGAACAGTGGTGTAGCTATTTGCTCGGGGTTCATAAGGTGAAAGCATGAGTTAGCTCAAGCAGTGCACAAATGGGCCCTGGCGCACAGCTCGGCACAGATATGAGATATGGCCCATTTATCCTGTCAATCTAAATAGATTATGTCATGTCGGTCGATAGACTGAGTCGTAAATCCAGGCACATAAAAAAGCTGACGGGCTATGTCAACTCTAGCACAGCCAATTTAGCCCGATGGGCTGAGGAGGCCCATCTAGCCTGTTTCGACCAAAAAATTCTAAAAAATACAAAATAAATCATAGAAAATATAATAATGAGTTTTATTAATATTTAAATGGCTGGCTCATTAAAAACTTTATCAAGTAAAAGCTTAACTTGAGAAAATCTTAGCAAAGAAAAAAGTGTGTAGCATATAATTCCCGCACTGCATATAAAAAATGAGAAAAGGTAGCCAAGTAAAAATGCAACTTGAGAAAATCTTGGCAAAGGAAAAAAGTACAGTCTATAGCTCTGAACTACATGTAAAAAATGAGAAAAGGTACAATGTACATTGATACTCTGTCATTTCCTAAATAGAGATTGTTGAGCGTGTCTGTCAATTCTATATTCTCTACAGAGTGTTGAGCTCGCGAATCAGCTTGTTCATAGTCTTTCACTATCAAGAGTACTTCCATTATCTCACTCGTGAAGCTTGCTCTTCCCTCCTCAAATATTTTTCCAGAAAAAACTGAAAACAGACTTGAAAGAACCTGTCGAAACAGGAACAGTTAATACATTTCATGCTAATATGGATAGCACCGAATATATTAGCTTATGCTTGTGCCACCACCCTAAAATATTGAAGTCCTCTGCCTAGCGATCATGAGATCACTATCTAGAGAGAAAAATAGTTTCCCACTGGTACGGATTGCTTCAATACTTAACATTGTAGAACTTGATCTTCCAGAGGAACCTGGTGCACCAAAAATTTTGTCTCACATATTTGTCTTCTAACCTATGGTGGGTGCTGGTGGAGGTTGTTACAAGCAAACCCCCTGAAACTTTAGTTCGTACTTTTAATAAACATCAAAAAAAAGTAGTACGAATAACTAAAAAATAGTTAGAATAACCTATCCCAACAACATCACTCAAAAGTAAAAGAACAATAGTAAATTCTTCAATTTTAGTTCTTGAATCTAAAATAAATGTAAATATGTATAAATACAGAATCTATTTCTAATATTTCAAATATTTAGTTTTCATAGCACAACAACCTCTCGTAACACTATATCATTTTCATTAGTTTTCAAGTGACCCATAATGAAAAGAATACGATGCTCAATTAAAGGAGATGTTATATAATACACTCCGGATAAAGCAATACTGGAATTATAAAAGAGTTTAAAAAATGCTAGTAACTCTTCAGCAACATGCCAATGCTACTCAGTTAATAGTGTATTGTTGTCATAGCTGTGATAGTACGTGTGAATAAAAATAGAAAATATGCTCTTATAGGTTAAAATATTCTGTATCATCATATAAATTGAGTTCCACCTTACCAGCATGTCCAAACTAAACTTTCTTGGATGTACACCCATCGCAATGCAGAAGTTCTTATATGCTGCAATTCATTAGTTAGAATTATTACAAAAGATATAACATCGCAAAAAGCTTGATTATACTGATCCAATTTCTTTAAACCACATTTAACTATAAGATTAATAATATGATAGATGCATCATAGGTGTAGCAAGCATGATTCGATGTATTTACTAATTAACGGAGTGAGAATATCTATTATCCTAAAGTTTGCTGCAGCATTGTGCAAGGTAATTACAAAAAAAATTATTTGTATGACTAAAATCTTCCATCACTTTAATAATATATCCTGTAAATATTCTCACCCGTATGTGCTATGTCAATTAAGTTCAAGCCTATAATTCTCTTTTCCATTAGCCCGTCGTCGTTAACATAATGAGCAACTACACGAAGATAATCTTCCCTAGCCCGACCACTCCATATGTGCGAGGTTAAGGCCACCGAAAATGTGCAAGTATCAAAGAGTTCTTTTAGTTTAGCACAACCATTATTATAGAATTTAACTAAATCTTGACTTGTTGTTTGTTTAGAAACTGAAGAAAATATAGGATTATTAGCAGTTCTAATGTAGTTTTTTAATACTTTAGACTCACCAAATTTTAAGGGTAGATCCTATGAGGCAATTAAACAGCAAAGAGATTCTTGAGTTACCTCGGGACTATAATATCAGTTATGTACCATACTATCGGGGTTATACTACAGCTGCGTCTGCCTCATGGTTATGTGTTGTTTTTCTTTACATCTTTGGGTGTGTCTGATCAAGTGCACAATTCCACCTATAGACTTTGTAGATAATTCATTATGACAAATTTTACAAATAGCATTTCTTACTTGAGCTTTGGCCTCGTCTCGCTTTATTATCTTGTCAAAAATCTTGCCACACCTCCAATGTACTGGGTCTGGATCTCTTTGTTTTGGTGCTTGCAGACGCAGTGTAACATCCCAAAAATTGGGAATGTTTAAAATATGAAAATTTTAAAAACTTTTTATTGCACATCAATGTTATTCGAAGTTTTTACTGGATTTTTTGACATGGGAATCTAGAATTGGATTTTTGTGTCAAACCAATCAATCAATTCAAATAAACTTTTAATTATACACCTTTCGAAAATTTGCAAAATGAAGTCTAGATTTGAAGTCAAAATTCAAATCAAGAATAAGAATTTAAAATAAAATTAAATAAAGGCATAAGCAAAGGAATGTTGACCTTCGCATTCAAATAATTGAGCCAAGAATTTCATCAAAAATTCAAAACTTTAAATTCAAATTTCAGATCCAAAAACTGAAATCCCAAAATCAAAACTTTCCAATAGGGCTCGGCCCATTTTTCCTTTCTCTTCCCTCGGCCCACGCTTGCCCAACACATCTCTTTCTTTCTCTTCTATCTATTCTGCATGCTGGTCGACCATGCACACCGCACATGCACATGTGCCATGCCTGTGCCACATGCCGTGCCATGCGCCCCTGCACCCTCCACGTCGCGGGCCATCTGGCCACCCATGTGCCCCCTCATGCGTCCCGCACCACGCAGTTGTGCGTGTCGAACCCATGCCACACGCGTGCACTGCCCCGTGCTGCCCACGCTCCAGTGTCGTATGTCATCAAGGATTTAAGTAAATTAGAAATAGGCATGACAACTTGCTTACCAATATGGTTTAGCAGAATAATTAATGACTAGAATTAATTAGGGTGATATATAAATTAATTATCACACACCTAAATCCATGCACACACCCTCTGTGTTCTAGGTTTGCTAGGTGGGTCTCCCATTTTCCTTGGCTGGCCTCCCTCTCCTCCCTCTCGGCACAAACAAATTCCTCCTTTTTTGTGCTCAAAACAGCACCACATTGAGATGTACCTTTAGTTTGCACATTAGAAACGCAAACTAAAGTTGAGCTAATATTTGTTGTGCATCATCCCCTTCCTGTTGGATCGGTATGAATGACTTCTCAAAATCTTCCCCCAAGTATAATCAATAATATACAGTGGAAACACAAACTCACCAAAGCCAAGAGCCAAAGAGCACAACCACCTAAAAATTCATTGTCTCGCCGGAACTACTGCTAGGCTGGTTGGACCACTCACCAGGGCAGAGTAAAGAACAACATTGCACACGATACAAGAAAAGAGCTAATTTCTAAACCACTGATTCAAACATAGTGAAACTTGGTACAAGTTCTCTCTAGGATGTTGGGAACATATTCTAATCATGGATCATAAAGATCGATGCTAAAGTTCTAACTTTTGTCCAAAACAAGAAAAGTTGCACCAAAATTGGGTAAAAGGGGAAAACCTTAATATACTCTTGTTTGTGAGTCCTAGATGATCTATATGACCTTGGATTGTGTTCTCACATGTCATAGCAAGTTATATCACAGCACAAACTCAAGCCAAATAACCTCTCTTGATAAAAATCAGGCAAACACATGAGCTCTCCCTAGAACATGCCTAGATGGATAAGATCTGATCTCCAGGAGATATCTCCATCTCTTATATGTCTTTGGCACCAAGAGAGATCAGAAGGAGATGAAATCCAACCAAGAAAAGCATTCAATCAAAAGCATAAGGAGGAATCTATGGCATAACTCACTTAGATGAAGTTGGATGTTCATTTCACTTAGAGAAGAATGTTTTATAGCCACTCACTCATCGAAGACAGAGATCTAACCCTAGAGCACACACACACATAAGGCTTCAACACAAGGAAATACTAATCTAGCACACACACATAAGGCTCCAACACAAGGAAATACTAATATATCTCACAAACCCTATAATACCATATCTCTCTCAACTCACACAAGGGCTTATATAGTGGAGGCTTATCAACTCACACCAAACCCTAACATGCATACACTTAGAGGATACAACCACTTACAAATGGAGAAACCAGGTAACCCACACATAATGTGTTTTACACTTACACACACATGCACGCTTTTCAAGCGTACCTTCCACATGGCTTTGATAGCTTAATAAGATGCTTCATCCTCTATGACATGACCTAAACTACTGAGATCGCTACCATTATTTTGTAAACTGCCACTCCAACTGGCATTGGGCAATTTCCTTAATTGCCACCCAGCGGACTCCATGATGCTTCTCCTCAAAGCAACATCCATGATGTGATACCCAATGACTTGTTGCCAAGATTGTATGCTTGCTCGAGGACCATCACCACTTGAAACATCCAAATCTTGTGGCACACCACACCATAACTCAGTTTGTGATGCCCAATTACTTGTCACCAAGATCATATGCCTGCTTCGAGACCATCACCACTTCAAACGCACAAGTCTAATTGGCGCACCACATGCAGACATTAGCCTCCTCACGATCCATGTATTTCTCTTGTGCTTCTCCACTTGAGATGATACTCCACTTGGATTTACGTGACATGCCATGGCCTCAGGACATCTTCTCTAGCCTTGGTCTTGTTATTGACTGCAACAATCATCAAGCACCCTGCACATCAAAAAACAAGCAACTGATCTAAGCACAAATGACATGCACTTGACTCTTATTAGCAAACCAACATATGCATGGATTCACACTGCAAAAAACCACTCAACTCAACCAACTCCATAGAGGCTAGTATGAACACTAACCATTGGCTGGTCATATCGTACCGAACTGACTTCCTACTCTCTTGGTAACAGGGGAATGTTCAAACTGCGGCACCCACCCAACACACTACCAATACATGGTTGGTTGTACTGCTCCCAAAAACTTTGTGCAATTCGCCAAAGACCTCTTTAAAAAATAGTTACCACCAACTATGGGCTAGTACTACCACATCTCCGATCGGACCGCACCCTATGGCGGACCGCCTCCATTGACTAGTCATACTGCTAGTTGGTCTGACCGCTTATGCAGGTAGGTCATACAGCCATTACACAGTAATAGTCAAATCGCCTTTGCAGTCTAGTATGACCATTTTCACACATACAACAAAAACCAAAGAATAAAAGGTACAAAACCAAACTCTAAATTTTGAAACTAAAGTGTAAACTAAGTCAAATACTTATCACAACCATGGAGTCCACATGGTCTCACACTCCCCCTTCAAGCAAAATTGTCCTCGATTTTGGGGTATTCTTGACGTCCTCCTTTTTCTTCACAACAATCTCAGATGTGATTTCTTCATCCAGTTTTGACAACAATGCATGGAACACACCTTTATACATAAAAATAAACCGATTGGCTCTTCCTTGATATGTAAGATTACGGTCGAATTGCCATGGATGTCCCAATAGTACATGACACATATGCAATGGCACGATGTCGCACTCCACCCCGTCTTTATATCTATCAATAGAAAAAGGCATGGTCACCCCGTCTTTCAACTTACCAACATTATGAAGCCATTGCATGTAGTATAGTTTAGGATGCCGCCAAGTAGTCAATGAGAGTGCATCAACCATGTCCTTATTGATCACATTGTTGTAGCTTCTTTCATATATCACCAGTTTGCACCACCTTCCTTTGATCTTGCATTCAGTTTGGAACACTCGATGACGTTGCCCTTTTCCACAATCGGTGTGTTATCACGATCCACCTTTTGAGCCATCAAAGTAGGACCATCCATATTAGCATCACAACAACTTGTTCAACATGCGTTTCTTCATACTCCATTTCTGATTTCTCACTTTCCTCGCTCCCCGACATATAATCCCTTTATTAGTAAGAAGCACCTTCTTTATATTTGGATAATCATTCATCATGTGGCCCCTGCCCTTGCACTTGAAGCACTCAATATCCCGAATTCTAGAGGTAGAGAAAGTATTAGAATTGGCTTTGGATGCTTCCTTGCTTATTGTACTTACTGTTTTTTATGCTTCTTTGAACACTATTCTAAACGGTTTAGTGGATGCAACTGACTTAGAACTTCACCTTGTTGTGAAATTGGATGCCTCCAATTACTAGAATTGGTTTGGCCACCTTAGCTTTAGATATTTCCTTACTTGTACTCATCGATCTTTCACCCGTTGTTCAACATGCTCCACTTGGTGTAGTAGCTCTTGTGTAACACCCCAGGAACCACATTACCTTGGGATGCTACTAAACTACACTTACGACCAGCTAGATTACAAAGGAAACCCAATAGCATCTCCCCATATAAAAAACCTATGCAGAAACATGACAACATAACATATAATAGGGAATAGCAAAACAACATAAGAATATAAAACTACGCAACAACATCCTTTATCAACCTAGCTTTGGGTACACAAACCCCACTAAAGACAACCACGATCCAGCATTATTAAGTTATAGTGTTCAACGACCGAGAGAAAGAAATGATTAAAAAAATTCTCTAACTTGTTATAGTAAAACTCATGAAGACTTGTGTAATGATTCCGTGCTGCTCTACCCTTTCTAAACATGCTCAAGGATCACTTGGGAGAGGGAATATAGGGGTCAAATGAAATCTCAGTAAACTGTTTAACAAATTAATTAAACTATGGATGACTAAACATCAAATTAATGACATTAACAATTAATTCTCAATGTCTACACTGTAGCCTCGTTCATATCCAAAACCACAATTACTACCAACAACAACCACAAGAAAATACCCCATGCCACAAGTGACCCTCACGAGCCCATTCCTCTACTCACACCAATGGCAACAACAAGATATTACCTCATGCCACAAGTGACTCTCATGAGCCAATACCTCTTAAAACCTCAGAATAAGGTTTATCTTCATGAAATGCATATGTATGCAAATGATCCACTGTACTCTTACCTGACAATGTAAGAGTGAAATCGTACTATGATAATATACGATGATGTACTGGTATGGTCACGGCTAGGTGCAGCGATATAGCTTCAATGCAAATGATATGCTATGACATGCATGATATGGCCACGACTGATTCATTAGGAATATAACCACATGGACAACAATATGTAAAATAGTACATATAGCATAGTAGGGAATCTTTATTTAAAGGTGGATTAATTAGCAAACATCACCAATTATGGTGAAGGCAGTCAAATTAATAAGTTAAACTGTAGCAACAACTACTACGTTTATTTGCCTCTACTGAAGGGGTGAAGAGCTCAACACAGTTAGGAGTGAAGCCACCTGTTCACAAGTCACCACTCAGTACAAAATCTCATTCATATCTAAAAGGTAAAGTGCCACTACACTCGAAACCCAACAACTCTGTCTCAAACTGCCGTTCCGACACTCAGCTCACTGCAGTGGCACTGCCTGTCTTTTTCATATCTTTTTATCTACTAAACGGAACACTGAAACAAAAGCATTTTTGAAATCTAAAGAATGAAAGCTACAACTTTTACAAAGACACCATAATTTTATTCTGCTGTTAAAAGGGCGTAATTCACAGTGGAAAATAGAGGACAAAATCTACCTCTGAGTTCTGACTAGCGAGCTATATTAAAATATTATCTACAACTTTAATTATTATGAGAAAATTTATAAAAATCATTAGAGCCTTTGAATCTGGCCACAAACAGAAACTGAATCCTGAAACCAACTCTGCTACACAGCAGAATTCTGACCTCTATTGCACCCGATCCACTCGTCCAATAATTATGAATAAAATATATAAACTAGGTCTCTGAGTCCTCTATAACTTTCCTATTCATGGTTTCTGCAGGAAAAATTGTCTTCTATTTTTAATCTTTTAATTCCCACCAACTGCCCGAACTGGAATGATCAGACTGCATAGCAACATGTTAACGCTCATAACTCCTAAACCGTTCATCGGAATGATGTGAATGACAACTATACAGAAAGATAATGAAGTCCTCTACAAACTCTAGAAGGTGAAATCTCTAGATTTCACACCAAAGGTCCCCTATTTCATAGAATACAATAGACTATGCAGATCAAACGATTAACCGAAAACTAACCCGATTGAGAAAATGCTAAGAACAAAAAGGGTAGGAAATTGTTTGTTACCCTTAGAGACCACAGGAAAAACCTCTGAACACCAGCACAAATCAGCCTACTCCTCTTCTTATCCTCCTCCTTCTCTTTCTCTTCTTCCTCCACTCCTTCTTCTCTTTTGTTCGGTTACCAAGGGGTGGAGGTGTTGCAGATTGGAGGAGGGATTGCAGGGGTGAAGGGGGACATGGGGGAGGTGGGAGGCAGGGAGGGGGCGGCTGTGGGTAAGAAAAGGGGAGGGGAAGGTGCCCTAGGGTTGGGGGCGGTAAAGGGGTGGCCGGCCCACCCCTCAATGGGCTAAAACATTAGGCCGAAGGCTCACGCCTCCAAACGCCTCTAAAATTTCAGAATTTTAGTCCTTTTTTATTATCAAATATTTAAATTTTAATTCCCCATTGACCAACCTAGAAAAACTTATTTAACCCTCATTTGATTCTCGATTTTAATTACCAAAATCTCCAAACGCCGTTCGGAATATTACTCCACAGCCAAAAACTCATCGGAATACTGAATTTTCTTCCCTTTTGCAAACCTCGAAAAATTAATTCTTTAATTCTATTATTTTTATTTATTATTGTTATTTTTTAATTTGCCAAATCTCCTGATTGCCGTTCGGGATATTACATTCTACCCCCCTTAAACAGAATTCGACCCTGAATTCTACACTCCACGATCCCCACAGGACACCGAAGTAATATGAAAACTAACATTTGCTAGCACGTACTCAACGTGAACAACCTTGGATATTGCTCACACAAGTGAGACTCTAACTCCCAAGTCATCCCTCTCTCGGACTGACATGACCACAACACAAGACGTATACCAACATGTCGTGCCTCAACACTCATTCCGATCTCTCCAGAATATGCATCGGATAGGACTCAAAAGTATGACCTTACTCGTTGGTCAATGGCTCTAAAGAAATCTCAAACTCCAAATCTTTTAAGCACTCCCTTGACACTAGGTCATACAAAACGTTGTGTACCCATGCGAGGACCTGAGGCGGTCCTAGCGATAAGGCAACCTCAAAATCCTCGCAACTACTAGAAGCGATTAAATATACCTTGGGTTATCATTCCTTTTGGTACCAACCCACACAACCTGCACAACACACGGAACTGTTGTTCCAACTCTCAATCGATCTCTTCACCTTAATAAGGAGCACCTCCTTTAACCAAGGATGCATAACAGAACTCATTTTAAGCAAACTCTTTTACAAACAAAATCCAACTGAAAATAAAGGATTCCCATCGCAACACGCATCACCAACTCCCCACCAAAAGAGTCAAATCCAAAAAAAAAAGAGGATTCATTACGAATTTTCACATTCCAAGTAGATAGTTTGCAAATAAACACTTCATAAGCTAAAGGAGAATCACTCAAATGCCCAAATCGAACACTTCCTTTATTTTTTTTGAACCAAAAAGAACACCATGCCAACATAAAACCAACTCAAATTGTAAATGACCTTTGTCATAAAGACACAGCTCAACAAGAATCAAGAGAGCATTTCACTACCCGAGAGAACATTCTTTTCTCAATTTTTTTCTTTTAGGAATAAACTTTCTCTCAAATCATGGGATTCCAAATCATCACTCTAATTCCTTCCTTTTAACTGGTAAACTCAAAACAATCCTCAACCCAAAAGCAACAACCACACTCATTTAGAGGGACTTACTAATCCCCAAAAAAACCTCTAGTCCACTTCTCTACCAAAGGAATTATTTTGACAAATGATTCCCAACACCTTAGTAAAGATTTTCACCCACAAACACATCACCTCAATTAGTTAAGGATAATCAACTTGATATTCTTTGCACATACACTCTTTTAATACCCCCAAAGGATTATATCAATGATCATCACACTACTCAGAATCTATGTTTATTCTACTACTTCTACGCGTAGTCATTGAGCAAACAAGGTTACAACATAAAACACAAGCCCAATTTCAACTTTCAAGATTCCTACAATAAACTTCTGGTATAAATGATAGGGAAATCCTCGGGTTCAATGACTAAAATTCCCTCAATCCAACCATACTCAATCATTAACATCAATATGTAAACACATTCCCGACCAAATTATCTTTAGAAAGATTCTAACTTCCAAAGGGTTACTCACTATAGCCAAGTCATTCTTAGCAATAATTCAACAATCCTTACCATCTCAATAATTGTCATAACGATAAAATTTCTTTGCAATTATATTCTCATTAAACTACACCATCATATTTCACCTACACAACCTTGCAAATTACCCAATTGCGATACTCTAGTAACTTGATCAAGATTCCCATACTTTCGATAATTCTAGTGTTCCACCAAAATGAACAAAAGATCTTGAACCACAAATCGCTATAGGTTCTACTAGTTGTAATAATGTAATCAATTAGTTCCAAAGACAAACATTCTATTTGAATCAAATTTTCTTGAAGGACTATTCCAAGAAATCAATTTATCACTCAACACATCTCAAACAACTTGACACCCAAAGTCTCACAAAATCAATCATATGACCACCACCAATCAGTTGCCACTATACAGTCTATAAGGTTTTGTAAAGCAAAACCAGTATTTCTTTCTCAAAAGAAGAGACAAATAAAACAATTTTGGCATATAAAAAATTTACCACTCACAGAAGACACAAAACCAAGGGAAATAGTCAAATAGCAGTGATATTGGAAAACAAAAGATGAGACCACAATTGAGGGCACATGTCCCACGAGAAGAGAATATCAAGCCTTAACCAATAAGAACAATGCATTGCTTTTGAAACTTGATAAACTCTTATGCGTTAACTAGAAAGGTTAAGCACACTTAAAATAAGTTGCAACTTACAAAACTTGACTCCCACCTCAAAATACTTCTACCACACTTTCATTTAACCAAGAAAACATTTTTCTTTTATTACAACATCACTTTGTCAACTCAAACAAAAGACCTTTAAGATCAAAACACAAGAATCTCGTAAGAACCAATAAAATATTCCAATACATCACCTTGCTCAAACTCATTTCAGCTACCACATAATTCATGAACTCCCAAAAGATCACGAATGCAAAACAACAATCATTTCATTTAACTGATACTAATAAAGAGGGTCAAATTACTTTCTCTCTAAAAGAATCATCACCACTCGCACATGTCACAATCCCTTTAGACAATCTTACTAACGTCAAGAGTAATACACTCTTAACAAGAATCGTCACCATCTACTCTTCCATTCTGAAGCCCCCATGAGCTCACCAATTGGTCCATACCATTTTATCACCCCATCCTAAAATTGAGAGTATACCAAAACCTTACAACCTCACTACAACAACCGCTTTATTTTAGAGGGGATATAGTACACAATTTTAAAAGGTTCTACTATTATCCAACAATTCCCACCCTCATGTAAACATAAGCCACCTATTAAATCACATCAGTTCGAATCTTAGTGATGCTCAACACCAAGCTTCAACACATGACAATCGCACTCCAAAGATCATTGTTATCAACTAGCTTCAACATGAGTTGCTACCTACTTCCCTTCGCAAATTACATGAATATTCACAAACACAAATTCAACTGTTCCTTCTCATTTTTAGATTTAGGCAAAATCACACTAAAACTTCAAGAATCGAAATCTTCTATTGATCAAAAGTCTCAACCACACTACAACCAAATTCATCGCATCATTCTATATAGAAGAACTATCAAAACTCCTCCCATAAATTCTAGATCCATCGATATTCAGTCTGTTCAATCTTTTATACACAAATACAATAATTAATCATGGTAAGAAATATGTAGATCGAGCAATAATATATGATCACAAAGTATCCACAAAAGATAACTCCAAGATTAATATCCACTAAGACAATAATCTAACACCTTTTGAACTTAACCCAGACGGTTATATTAATCCATTGAGACTTGTTGTTCCAATTTATCCAAAAAAGTTAACCAAAATTTTCAGTCTTAATGATTAACCCAGTTCTACAATAACTACTTGAAGACAACATGAACTTAATCGATTTCACTTCCAAGGATACTAGTTAAGATTAATGATGCTACATGCCATTGACCCAACTTGATGTCCATACCATATCAATTTATTTGATTACAATCTCTACTTATCCACAATAGGACATTAAGAAAATGCTTTTGTGCTTTCTTTTATAAAAGAGAAGTATTAAACTTTATACTCAGCTCACATGATTTAATTGATCCCAACAAATAATAGCATATTCGGTGAACTCAATCGAAGCAACATGAACCTTCTTTTCTTCGGAGTACTTGTGGTTATCGAAGATTTGATTGACACACATCTCCCACTCTAAATAAGCTTCTAGATCAACTCTACTCTTGAACTCCAGTATGGTTATTTTGATTCTACCATGACCATCGTCCTTGTGCTTAACACCTCCTCCACGATACCCACCATGTCCAGCACCTTGGCGATCAAAGAATTCTTGCCTCAAAGGTCGTAGAAAGCCTCCACGGCCATCATGTGAAATAGCTCCTTGAGATGGGTGCATGCTGCCCCCATCCACCAACTCCTCCTGGCGGTAGTAGTCTCTCCCCCATGAGTGTTCAATGTTTCTTGTACCTCTGTGACTCACGTGTTCAATCCATCGATGCCTCAGTCATGATCAGCACATAGTACATCCTCTTGGCGATGGAAGTAGCCAGTAGTAGCATTGAATTGAGGACGTACAACTAGCAATAAAGCATCTTTGTAGGCCATCTCCACTAGCTCCTCGTTGTGATCGCCATTCAATCCACATTTGGTTGCACTCGACATCTTGTATATGACTTGAAATCAGTAAAGAAAAACCTCACGTATCATGATCAACCATGCTCTAATACCAAGATGACGTGGATCAACCTCTAGTTAATGCTTAGGGGTGACCCGATCTTCATGGTACAGTTCAACATTGGTTCTTCCTTGCTTTGCTGATGCATAGCCTCCAATTGAAGAATTAGGTTTTCAGCTATAGGAGTATTCCTCAACTGATCAGCAGCTCGCTCTTCTCCTTGTGCCTATTGTCCACAGATGGTAGAGTCGAATTGTACTAAATAGCAAGAACACCAGAAATAGAAGCAATTAACCGAGTATTCCCAAACCATGAACAAAGAAATTGATCACAAATTAGGAAGTTGAACCTTTTAGGTTAATCAACAACTCAAGATCAAAAACTTGATCTGTGAAATCACACTCAAACCCTAATTGGGAAATCCTCATAAACTCACACACAATTTGGTCGCCAAAACCAACTTAGTGTTTTATGGTATTTTCTCACTGCATCAAGATCTAAGTTACAGTTGGGGCTCGGGTTGGGGCTATATCCAACACACATGCGTCCCTGGCCAGAGGCCGACTGAATCATGACTCCTAGTACCACACGTTAATACATTATCTCGGACTCAAACACTCCACTCAAAAAACTAAATAAGCAAACCAACATAAAAGAAATAGAAACTAATCTAAATTTATGGAAATATGTATGCCACTTGGATCAATCCCACTTACAAAGGAATTCGGACCCAATTTGTTCCAACTCGGATGCTTCTTTATTTCTGGCTTGGTCCTGGCTTAGAACTCATCTCCAGCTTGATCACTCTGTCATGGCTCCTCTCCTGGCTCGGCCTCAAGTGCTTTTCTCCTTGCCACTCAGATTCCCTCTCCTCATGACTGAGTCCCAAGATGTGCGCACATCTCGCCCCACAAGTCAACCTCATCATGCACCCATATGGTGCCCTTCTGTCCTTGTGCATGCACTCACACACCCTAGGTTGATTCCCTCCACGCGAACACACTCTTGCCCAATCTCCATGTGACACATGCAGTCAAATTCTTTCATGTGCTCCACATGATGTATGCATGGCTGAGCTCTCACATGCCAACATCCATGCGCAACCCCCTCCATGCGCTAGGTTTGCTAGGTTGGTCTCCCTTTTCCTTTTCCCTTTGCCAGCCTCCCTCTCGGCCAAAACAAATTCCTCCTTTTCTATGCTCAAAACAACACCACATTGAGATGTACCTTCGGTTTGCACATTAGAAACACAAATTAAAGTTGAGCTGGTATTTGGTGCTGCATTAGTACTTATATTCCAAAGAATGTTAATTTTGAGATGCCGAGGTCTTGCAGGGTGTGGTCTAGTTAGCCTCACCATGGCGATTAGACTACCAGCGGTCTGACTGGTATGGTAAAGGTGATCGGACCGGCCAGAGGATTTTCAGGGTGAATTGTCTTGAGCTAAAAATTGAGAACTGAGTCGGGATTTGGTCTAGGGCTATGGATCATGGCATATGTGTTGCATGATGTATTTATGGACTAATGTGGGTCAAGTTGGAATGAACTTGTGCTCGAAAATGGTCTACTTTCTATTATTGTGCATGTGGTTCTAGAGTCAACTATTATCAAAGGCAAGGAGAACCAGGACTTGGTTGGGAGAACCAAGGTCTAGAGCGGCCATGGAAGTTGGGTGAGATGGTTGGACTCAACTAAGGTGCAAGGTGGACAAGAACCATGGAAGGTACAAGTGGTCAAAGTCAAGTAGGAAATGTTGTGCACCACGTGATTTGGGTCCGTCTACAGGTGAGGACTGTTCGGTGGCATCTAGATGCATGAGGGGTTTGGCGAGAAGTCATTTTAGGCCACATGGAAGAAAGCAAAACATGGGTGTTAAGGCAAAGGAACTGGGAATGTTGATTGATGGGCATTGTGGTCATTTTCCCAAAGCAAAAAAGGTGAGCAGTTTGGAAAACCACCTAAAGTGAGTGGTTTAAAAAACCATGACGACGACCTAAGTGGATTAGGTGAAGAATACTCCATGGAGGGCAAGGTAAGATGGATTCACGCTACTGAAACTAAAGATGGAGGCAACACTTTGAAAAGCGTGTGTGAGTGTATTAAGTGAAGAACCCATGTGGGTAATGGGTTAATGGGTTCTCCCGTGTATGTGGTGGATAGAATCAACTTTGTGGCTTGGATTAGGGTTTCCTTATGAGCCTGCTCTATATAATGGGGACTTAGAGAGAGAGAATTGATTGGTGCACCTAAGCCAAGTTGAGAACTTAGGGTTTTAAGAGGAGAGCTTGGTGCTAGCCCTTGAGGCTTTATCTTTGGCTATAATACTTCTTATCCAAGTGGTAATAGAAGATTAAACATCTTTCCCATGTCTCCCTTATGTTCTTGTTTGGTGTTCTTGCCACTTTGAGATGGATTTGACATTTCTTGTTTCCATGGTGTTTGAGTTTGATTTTTTCTATGGTATAGCTTGCTAGGATGTGTAGGAACCCATCTTAGGCCATCTTAGTCATGCTTGTCTAGATCGTTGTTCCCTTTCTTGATTGATTTTAGTGCAACTTTCCCTAAAATGGATAAAGGTTGGTCCTTTGAGAATGATTCCAAGAACCGTTGATTAGAATAGGTTCTTGCTATCCTAGGGAAGGTGTATTTCAAATTTCATATGATTTGTCACTTTGGATCAAAAGTTGGGTCAATTTATGGTTTTGAACTCATGTTGTTTTTGTTCTAGACTCAAGGTGTTGTCTGACCACCTTGTACCTTGTGTTTGGCGATCTGACCAAACCAATATGGTCAAACTAGTTTTGTGTTGGTTGTTGATGTTTTGAGGTGTTTTCTACTATAAGTTATCTTGATCTTCTTACCTTTTCATAGCTACTAAAATGAAAAGATCTTGAATACGTAGGGAAAAAATTTGTCGTTCATTCACCCCCTAATACTGTCGTAATCGATCCTACAACTTCGAAGGAGGGCTAGAGGGGGCTATATAAAGACATTAGGTGTGGCCGTAGAGAAACCAAGTCATAAACTAAGTCATCCAAAGTAGGAGGCGAACAAGGAGGCGTATAAGAGAATTAGAGGTTAACTTATTGTTTAGCACTAGATTCTTATACTGGGTAAGGATCTGACTGTCCTAAAAGGTTCGAGAGGGTATTGAGAGAGTGACAATCCATTGTACTTTTTTGAGATCATGCTTAAGGAATTTGTTGTGATCTTCGCTTAATCTTTATCTTTCATTGTGATTGTTTCGGCGTTATTATTTTAGTTTTCTCTATGAAATTATCTATTTTATTTTTTATGCCATGCACGTTTATGCTATATCTTGTCAACTTTGGTTCAGTCTGAGGCTATACGTAAGAAAATGTATAAGAGTATCATTATCATTACTATTATAAAAGAACGAGTTAGTGGTCGTACGTTCATTCTCCTCTAACCGCCTCATTCTCAACTTCTCATCACTCTTCACTTTTCAACTGATCAGAGTAGTCCTATTCCATAGCATGATTCTATATGTCTAATAAATTTTATTGCAACTCACCAGCTGGTGACTAGTTAACATAAACATTTGACAATAATGTACATATGCGGACACATGAGAAAACTATTTGTTCCTACAATCTCATGAGAAGGGAAGTACACGCATTGCATTTAGGTGGTGCAGTAGGTTCTGCAGCACATAAATGCAACTGTAGTATATTCTACTTTAGAGAGCACCAGCGGCTGCCTCCACCCTTGACAGCCCATGCAGTGTTGTCGGTGCACACCAGCAAATACTTACCTATGTAACTATAGGTGGTGATCAGTTGGGCTTAAAAGCTCATGGTTTATAGCTGAAAACACTATAGCTGGCTGAAAAAAACAATGTAGCTGACAGAGGCTTATTTAGCATAATTAAATTTAAAAAAATTTAAAAATACGGGAAAAAAAGAACCAGCAAAAAAGCTCAACAAAAAGCCAAAAGTTCAGAAAAAGACGAAATTTATGAATAGTGAAAAATAAGCTGGAAGCCAAAAGCTTAAGCTCAACCGATGTAACTATACAATTAGATATTACTATAGTTGTTTTTTATATAACTGTAATGACTAACATTGAAAATATAATTATATTTGTTATATAACTTAAATATTTATATATTATTATTCTACATTGTTATAATTTAGCCTCACCAAAATAAACGTCGTTGATCCTGCTCTATTTTCTCTCAATAATAAAAGGATTTCTCATCCTTTTTCTTTTTTAGGATTATTATAGAATTTACTTGCTCTCAAAATAAAGGAGGTATCCGGAATCTCACCACCACTGGCAAAGAAAAACTGGTGAAACCGCATAAGGGAGCAGTTATCCCTCATGAATTCTTGCAATAAGCGTGCACTGATCCCTCATGAATTCTTGCAATAAGCGAGCCAAGGAGCCACTAAGATTGTTATTGTCAATGGTGAAGCCTTATATATAAAACCGTCCGATACACGTGTATGATTGATAATTTTTTTGAGTTTGGGTATGAAAATGTTTTATACCCTTGATATATTTATGGTAAGTAAGTTTTGAACTCAGTTCAAACTAGTTTATACTACTTTTGAGTTCAATGCGACTACAGTGAGTATATACCATAAAAATAGTTCAAACTAATTAAACTGAAGTTGAATTTAATTTTTTTCGGAGTTTGACATCTAAAATGTACTTTTTTATGGGTATATGAAGATACCCACATCAAACGTTGCGAATCTCAAAGCAAATCAACGGGTATTGATATAGGTGCCTAGGCACCAGGGTGCATAAAACACTCGTCCTATATATATATATATATATATATATATATATATATATATATATATATATATATATATATATATATATATATATATATATATATATATATCAATCACGATAGTCTCAAGTTGTTCCTAGAGAAGTTCTATGCCATCATCTAATTTATGTGAGCACAAATACAATCAAATCATTAACCTTGCGAGTCTCCAACGTGCGACTCCCCTGATGTAATTCCCGCAAGGCCGTCGAGTAAGCCATACACTGCTCATGCCCGCCCACACAGCCATGATGGCATCCTTCGAGACCTCGTCCGCAACGCCCCGGCAACCCAACCATGCCCGCAATCGCTGCACCCCATCCACTACAACCTCTACTCCTCTAGGATATCATCGATGGGGTGAGCTCTCCAACAATTGGCCGCACCACACTGAAGTCCCCGCCCACGACAGCTTCGCTGGCGACCTCCCTGTCCACAACGGCCTCCTAGCAATCTCGCTGTCAATAATGTTAAGAAATCTGGGCTTGGGCTAGCAGCCCGTGGCTCATGGTGGACACCTCATTGTAGTCTATAAATAGGGAGCCATACCACCATACTATGTACATATGAAAGAAAAGCAATAAAAAAAGATCAGGAGTTCTCTCTATCTCTCTGTGTGTTCAATCTATTCTTGTGTGATTCTGTGATTGATTCGTTCTTGTTCTAAACAGAGGAATCGCTCGGACTGGTCGCCAGCGACGGTTCCTCAACACGTTATCAGCACGACTTCGCTCCGGTGAACGAGGTAATCATCGAAGCATAGATTGAATTTTCTAGATTGCTTTTGAATCCGTATTTTCTTTTCGAGTTCTAGATTGAATCTCTACGGTGCAAATCCGCCCTAATCTACCGCGAGTAGACTTGAAGTCGCCGGCACAATGCCGATCGGTAGATTGTGAAACAGGGTAGATGTTGATTGCACTGTAGATTAAAACGATGCAAATCCGCCCCAAACTACCGCGAGCAGATCGGAAATCGCCAGCACAATGTCGATCGGTAGATTGCGAAACGGGGTAGATGATGATTGCATCGTAGATTAGAAACAAAAATTTTATGCATTGGTTCGTTTCCCTGTTCGGTTACTGCAAGGAAAAGAAAAATTGCATCGTTTTCTTTCTCTGTTCAGCCATTGCACAAAAAGAAAAAAAGAAGGAATCGTGCATAGCCGTCGCGCCAGCATGCGCGCAGCCGGCCATGGACCCCGAAGTCCGGCCGCCGTCGCTCATGCTTCGCGTCCGCACGCGCGCAGCTCGCTGCGGCCCGAAGGCCGGCCGGAGCCACCGTCCGAAGTGGTCTCCCCGCAGCCACCGCATGAGCCACCCGAGGAGGTGCTGGCCCGAGACCGCACGCGTGCCCGGCACCTCGGCTTCTGTGCGCCACTGCCCGCATGCGAGCGTCGGATTGGATTCTCCGCCGGCCGCCGGACCTGCTGCGCCCCGGCCTTGCGCACGAAAACGCCGGCCGCCGCCGCACTTGAACCAGCCGAGCCGGCCCATAGCCACCTCCGGCCGCTCGGCCTCCCGCATCGGCTTCCGCTGCCTCATCCGCTCCGGCCTGTAGCTGGCCCCACCTCGGCTTCCGCGCGCCGTCCCGGCCGCCGCTCACCACGGCTTGGCCCGCAGCCGAACCGGCCCCGCCGCGTTGTCCCGCGCCCAAATGCGCTCCGGATCTGGCCGCCCGTGCTGCGCCGGCCTTGCCCACGGTCGCTTGCCGCTGCACCGTCACCGCCGTTCCCCGCTGCGCCGCCCGAAGTCGGCGCTCCTCGCCGCGTCCCGCACGACGCCGCCCCCGCATGGCACCGTCGCCACCGGCCTTGAGCGGCGCGCCCCGCAAGGCGCTGCAGCCATCGCCGCCCGGATTGTGCCGGTCCCGCCGCCTGTTGCGCCGGCCTCGCCGCCGCCTTGCGCCGGTCCCGCCGCCCTAGCTTCCGGCCGACGGCCCGTATGGCGTCGCCGTGGCCGCCCCTGCACCGATGTGCCGCGCCCAAAGTCGGCCCCGCCGGCCCCCGTGCCTCCCCGCATGTCGCCGCCAAGCGCGCCACCTCCCTCGCGCTGCCCAAACAGCCGCATGGGCTGGGAGCCGCCGCCGCCCCCGTTTGAGCAGGTAGGGGAAACCCTAGCCATGCTCACGGGTTAAGGCAACCGGGTGGGCCTAATGGGCCGGAGCAGGCCGGGGAGATAATCGGGCTGAGAGAAAACAAAAACGGAAAGGGCTCGGCCGGGCGGATGGGCGCTGGCTATTTTACAAAAAAGCCCCCGCAATCATAAATATTACTGATGAGCCCCTAAAACTTGCATTTAAGTCCCAAATTCTTGCAGAAAAGGCCTCGTTGTTCCGAAAATTACGTATAAGCCCTCAAATTTACGAGTGGGTCCAGAATTTTGCAGAAAACCCCTCGGTAAATCAGAAAATTGAGCGAATTTTCTCTAAACTGAAAATTTGCGTAGAAACCCCCAGAAATTGCAGAATTCGCTGAAAATGTATATTCCTGCATAGAAGGGCCTCGGGAATCCGAATTTTGAATTATTTTTAGCATTTGAAGCTTATTTATTTATGCCATTATTATTCTCTGTATTTGCTGTATTTATTTACTGTTTTGATTAATTGTAATTGTTTTAATTGCTTTTAATCATTGAAATTAGCTGTAAAATTATAGAAAATGCATAGAAAATTATGAAACATTACGAGAACCTATTGTACCATTTATTTACCCGTAGTAAATTATTCCGGGCATGTTTACCAGCAGTAAACTTATATACGCATGTAGATGACTATAATCACGAATCAGGAGTTCGAGGAGCTGGCCCAGCATGACCAAAACTATCTGACATGGGCATTCGATGTCGAGATTGTGCTTGGAGCCAAGAAGCTCCGCGCGGCTTTTGGGATTGACAGACTGAATGACGCCCAAACCACACCTGAGGAGAATGATCAGACGCTTCATTCTCTCAGGCACCACCTCTGCCTCACTCTCAAGAATGAGTGTATGGCGGAGAAGAGCATGCTAGCACTCTCGACCGCACTCAAGAAGCAGGTTTGAGAGGCTAAAGTGCAACATTCTTCCTCAAGCAGAGTACGAGTTGATCAGACTGAGGTTTGCCGACTTTAAGACGGTCAGGGAAAACAATTTTGCCCTGCACAAGATTTGTACCCCAATACAGAAAATTGAGAAAATCCTTCCACCCCAATGCAGTATAATCCGCACGCAATTATCGTCGAGACGGCTATGAGGAATATGCCGAATTGATTGATATGATGCAAGTTGCGGAAGCTCAGGAAAAAGTTCTCCGCAAGAACTAAGTCACTCAGCCATCTGAGAGCTCCACTGGCCGTGAAGCCAACGCCGGGAGCAACAAGGTGCGAAAGCCCTTGATAGAGAAAAGGGGAAGGAAGGGTAAGGCCGCAGCCCAGAAAGGCGAATCAGATGCTCCACGAGAGAATAAGGCCAGCAAGCCAAAGCGGGATGGCAAAGGGCAGCATGAAGCCCACTTTGCATTGGCTGAGGGGGAGAGCTCGGAGTAGCTGCCTGCACTGGTGAAGGTTGAAACCATCATGACAGCAGCACCCCCTCTCGACCTAGAAACAGCCACCGCCATGATTTCTCTTGAAGAGAATGTCACCCCTGAGAGAATAGCAGAAGAAGTCTAGTGCACAGAATGCATTTAGACTTTAATTGTCATTTATTTGTGTGGAATGGACAAGTTAGAATTTGCATGGATGGTACTTTAGCATTTATTTTCTTGTGATGGTTGGATGATATTTAAAGAATTCATTCATTTATTCAGTTTATGATGGCATGATATGTTCTGATATTGGAGTATTTTATTTATGTGTTGAATGCCTTCTAATACATGTTAATAAAATACCTTATATTAGAACGCATGTAGCGCCCTATGAAGGAAGTGTGCTTAGCTAGCAGCAGCACAACGCATACTATCTTAAGAGATATTAAGAATTTTCAGTCGATTTGTAAGAGCATTGGCAGCCTTACGACAATCGCCAGAAGCGATGCATGAATAATTGGTTCACGAAGAGCCACAATGGGCACAACCTTGGTCATTGAAGAAGCCTTATTATACCCAAAATCGACTAGAACTCTCCTAAGTTTTAAGAATATCCGCGCCAATAGTTTCCACGTTGAGACTAAAGAAGAGTACGGTAAGGAATACCTGCTCATCACGAAGCGCGAAGAGAATGGAAAAGTGTATTAGAAAAACTTATTTCACTAGAAACTGGGCTATATTATACCAACATTAAGGCATTTGCAGCCTACACTGTTATGAAGACAGTGTTTAGAAGCTCTGAACTTTTCTATCTCTAGCATGATAGATTAGATCACCCAGGTCTTAGGATGATGAGAAACATAATCAATAATTCCCAATGGCATAATATTAATGTGAAAATTTTTTTGAATCATGAAGATTTTGTGTGCCCTGCATGTGCCACCGGGAAACTAATTACTGGACCCTCCACTCTGAAAGTGAAGGATGAAATCCCTGCATTCCTGGAACATATCCGGGGAGACAGTTGCGGTCTCATTCAGCCCATCTCAGGGCCATTTAAGTATTTCATGGCGCTCATTGACGCTTCTTCGAAGTGGTCATATGTGGGTTTGTTGTCCACAAGAAATCACGCATTTGCAAAACTGATCTCGCAGATCACTCGCATTAGAAATGTGTTCACTGATCATCACATCAAGTCCATCAGAATGGACAATGCCGAAGAATTTACTTCGAAGGCATTTGATGATTATTGCATGGCGATGGGAATTGTAGTTGAGCATTCAGTACCGCATGTCAATACCCAGAATGGTTTGGCAGAGGATTTAATTAAGAGAATTAAATTTTATTGCCTAACCCCTCTTGCGTAAAAGTAATTTGCTAGTTACATGTTGGGGACACGTAGTCCTTCATGCAGCGAATCTCATCAACCTTAGACCTTCGGACTACAACATCCATTCACCTATGCAACTAGTGTAAGGGTCAGCACCGAAAATTTCCCAACATTAAGGGGAGGATATCAACCCCTTGATGAAGAATGTCGGAAAATTATGTGGCAAGCCACGAGAATCCATGCAGATGACCCGCGCACTAGAGAAGTCCAGAAGACATTACATGGCAAGCCACGGGAATCCATGCAAGTGACCCGCGCATTAGTGAAACAAATAGAGAAGTCCAGAAGACAAAATAAGTCCAGAAAGACAAGAGAAGTCTAGAATACAATCGATTTGCAAGAATTAGTAAATCAACTGCCTGATCACTTTAGTGATTTGAAGAGCGTGACTAAGTCACATATACCTGCACGCACTACACCGGAGAGGGTTGAAATACCAAATAAAGCAGAAGGTAACCCTAATCTCGTCCAGAGGCCTCAGAAAATAAAAAAAGAGGACGAGAACTTCGGTTCCTTGAATCCTTAGTAACCGGGGACGCCTGGTGAAGAAGGACAAGGACTTATCACAGCCGATCATTGAAGTTCCCCAGAATGAGAAGGGGAGCCAGTTGAGACCTGGCACAAGTAAAACACCTCCAGAAAAGGGCATACCGGATCTGAATATCCCCGTCGGCATCGATGTGTGCGCACACATCAGAGTCGAAAAACTAAAGGAACTTGCCACTGCAATTGAAAGAAGCGATGCACAAGGTGAAGCTCCAGAAGAAGCAATCGCTCCAGAAGAAGCAAATCATGAAGAAATAGCTATAAATTATGTGCACACGGGAGAGTCCCTGAATAGGACAACAGCTAATATCGATATCTACTTCGCAAAGAAAATTGCCACCATCATCGATCTTGATCCCGAGCCTGCATCGCTCGCTGAATATAAGAAAAGATCAGATTGGGAAAATTGGAAGAAGGCAATAGCAACTAAATTGCTATCTCTGAACAAAAGAGAGGTGTTTGGGCCCGTATGCCGCACGCCTCCCCATGTGCACCCCGTTGGGCACAAGTGGGTATTTGTTCGAAAGAGAAATGAAAGAAATAAAGTAGTGAGATACAAAACAAGGCTGGTAGCACAAGGTTTCACTCAACGTCCTGAAGTTGATTATGAAGAAACCTACTCCCCAGTCATGAGTGGAATTACCTTTAGATATTTGATCTCAATGGCAGTGAACTTAAACTTGGAAATGAAATTGATGGATGTTGTGACTGTATACCTTTACGGTAACTTGGATTCGGAGATTTATATGAAAGTCCTTGAAGGAATACCTCTCCCGAACCAAGACAGAGCAAATAGAAATATGTACAGTGTGAAACTCAGAAAGTCACTGTATGGACTGAAACAATCTGGAAGAATATGGTATAATCGCTTGAGCGACTTTCTCTGCAAGAAAGGCTACACAAACAATGAAGACTGTCCTTGAGTATTTATACGGTGATCCCCAGAATGGATTCTGTATAATCTCTGTGTATGTATATGATCTGAATATCAGCGGGACAGCCGAAGACATAAAAGAAGCAAGCTCCTACTTGGAGTCAGAATTTGAAATGAAAGATTGGGCAAGACCAAGTTTTGCTTAGGCCTGCAGCTTGAGCATGTCCCTGAAGGAATCTTGGTACATCAGTCGACCTACACCCAGAAGGTGTTTGAAAGGTTTGGCTTCGAGAAGGCATTTCCCTCGAAAGTTCCGATGATCGGGAGGTCTTTACAGCAAGAAATAGATCCTTTCCGACCTAGGGAAGAGGGGGAGGAAGTCCTGGGACCGGAATTCTCATACTTGAGTGCAATGGGAGCGCTCATATACTTAGCAAACTGCACTAGACCGGACATTGCATTTGCTGTGAACCTATTAGCAAGGTACAGTGCAGAGCCCACCGAAAGACATTGGTAGGGCATAAAGGACACCTTCCGATACCTCCAAGGAAGCAAGGACATTGGATTGTTCTATAGAAAGAATCAAGATCTGAACTTGATTGGCTATGCAGATGCTGGGTAACTGTCGGACCCGCATACCGCAAAGTCACAAACAGGCTAGTGGAACTGCAATTCCTTGAAAATCGTCTAAGCAAAGCCTTGTAGCTATTTCGACGAACCACTCAGAAATTATAGCACTGTATGAAGCTGCACAAGAGTGCGCTTGGCTCCACCGAATGATTCACCACATCCAACAGTCATGTAGGATGAACATTGTGCAAACCCCCACAATTATCCATGAAGATAATGCAGCTTGCGTTGCACAAGTGCAGACGAGCTATGTAAATATATCAACCCCAAGTTCCTCTATGCTCATGAATTGCAAAAGATGGACAAGATTAAAATACTGCACACTAAGTCATGTAGATTTGTTCACTAAGTCACTCCCCGCATCTAGCTTTGAAAGGTGCGTGTGAGGGATTGGAATGATGAGACTTAGGGAAGTGCAGAGTTCAGGGGGAGAATTCTCTCAAGCCCGTTAGTAAATCTTGATCATGAAGATTAAGTACCCAAAAGAATAAAGTCTTGAAGACTAAATGAAATTAGGTGGATTGTACTCTTTTTCCCTTGACGAGTTTTCCTGAAGTTTCTCGACCAAGATTTTTAATGAGGCAATTCGTGCGTCGCAGCATAACATGTATCATGTACTCTTTCTCTAAATTTTTCCCACTGGGTTTTATGGAGTTTTAACGAGGCATGAACGTGTCGGATGAGTGCCCAAGGGGGAGTGTTAAGAAACCTGGGCCTGGGCCAGCAGCCCGCGGCCCATGGTGGGCACCTCATTGTAGTCTATAAATAGGGAGCTATACCACCATACTATGTACACATGAAAGAAAAACAATAAAGAAAGACCAGGAGTTCTCTCTATCTCTATCTGTGTACAATCTATTCTTCTGTGATTGATTCGTTCTTGTTCTAAATAGAGGAATCGCTCGGATTGGTCGCCAGCGACGGTTCCTCAACAAATAACAGCCAATTAATTGGTTTTTTCTCTTTTACTCGCCTGTCTCTGTGCACTTTGTGACGACGCCAATTTTGAGGTCATCGGATTTCCCTATAATTGTCCAGAAAGACCAGTTATGAAGTGTAGTAGACGAGTGTATATTAAACCTGCTTATGCTTTAATCATTAAAGCCAAACTCTTTATTAAATGAGAGTACGGCTGAGAGACCATGTGGAGTTCATCTCGTGTGAATGATGAGTAATTGACATCGGTGTAGGAAAGTCGAGTTTGGTTTGGGTGGTTCGGACCTTGACGTTGCGTGGTGCAACGGGCTTGGTCGGACTTTGGTCAAACTTGGTCGTATGGGATTAGGACGTTGATTCTTTGATTCGACAGGTTTGAACTTCATCTGTGGTAAGTATGAGGTTATTTATGCTTTCATGTATCGAGCGGTGCTATTTGATGTGTTTCTTGTCTGTGTGGCTGCAAGACGTCGAAGCGGAGCTGTGGTGAGACACGAGGTGACCGGACTAGACACAGGCGGTGTCGAGGTCAGAACGGTCAGATGTGTCGAAGATGGCGGAGATTCGATGTGGCTGCGAGTCTTAGATGACAAGGAGCGCGGAGCTTCCCGGAAGGTGCAGGAGGGGCGAATCGGGAATTTCGCGTGGCTGCACAAGCGGGAGCGGGCTCCGTTGGATTTAGCGGGCGTAACGGGGCGGAGACCCGTTAGCCAAGGGCTATATATATGAGGTGGTGGCTGCATGCTCACTCATGGATTTTGGAGGGAATTAGGGTTTACTCTAGTCAAAAGAGGCTTTGGGAGGTTGTTTCCCCTTTGCTCTTTAGTGGTTAGAGAGTAGTTGAGGGCAGCAGTCTATGTCCCCATCGTAGCTTCTCTGTGTTGTCTCCTCCCTGTGTGTAGGCATGTAGTGGGTTGTGTTCTTGAGAGGAGATGAGAGGGTGAGGAGAGGGAGTTGAGGGATTGAGAGACTTGTAATCAATCTTCTTGTTCTAATGTCCAGGCGTATGGTGACTCCTCTGTACTCCTTTTGATTCAATGAATGAAAATCTGGAGTTTGGTCTTCTCTGTTCGTAGCTTCTGTTTTTTGTTTCTCCATTTCAGTGATTTCTTGATTTTCTAAGTTTTGAGTTCTTGCTTGCTGGGATTGCTCAAAATGGGTTGCTCTATGATGGGTTAGTGCCTCAAGATCATTTGATCATGTTTCCCTAGAACCAATTCCATTTAATCTCAGATTTGGATTTTGAACCTCCCCTGTTCATATCTTGCCTCTCTAGGGTTTTGGTGGAATTTGTGTTTCTCTCAGAAAGATGGCTTGAAATTTGAGATGGAGAGTCTATGGGCTATTAATTAGCTAGCCTCCAAGTTTCATGAGCCAAGGATCAAGGAGTGGAGAGTAATCTGAGTTTTGGTTCAGTTCCCTGTAGCCTTTTAGTTCTTGACTCAATTCATGTAGCTTACGGTTAGGTGAGGATTTTTGCATGTTATTCACAGCTGCAGAATTATCTTGGTTGCTGTCCCATTCGGCTGCAATGTGTGCTCTCTCAGGTTGTCTTCTTTGTATGCTGTTTTACTGATTTTATTTTTCTCCCGATGGTACATAGCTGCAGTCTTTTAGCTGCAAAGTGCTTTTATGGTTAGCTGCAGTTTTCGTCCCCAAAAACATCTGCTCAGCTATGTACTGTCAATGATCCATTTGGCCAGCAAATAGCACTTGCAGTCCAGCTGCAACTTCATCTCTCTGGCAGCAAAAACATTGTTCACGGGAGCAGTTTTGGCCTGCAAAAATAGCCTGCAAAAAACCTGTAAAAACAGCAATAGAGAGCCTTCTTTTAAGTACTTTTTGCTGCTGTTTTTGGTCCTCTTTGTGTGCTCTTTTTGGTGAAGCTTTGCTGCAGTTTTCTGTTCAAAAGAAGGCATAACAAGTCTACATTTCAGTCTACAAAACAGCATACGGCTGCGCCTTTAAATTACCCTTTTTTTGCTTGTTTGCTTGTCTTCTTCAGTCAGTTTTCTGTAGATTTCAGCCCAAGTAATCACTCCTTTAAGTCTGCATTTTTGGGTTGATGTTTTGCAGCATTTTCAGCATCTCAGTGGTTACTTGTACGCAATTTTTAGCACTTCTTCACTGCTATTTTCAGCTCTTCATCACTGCTGTTTTCAGCCGATTCCCTACGGTCACTACTTGTTCTCAGGCTTGATTTTCTCAATACACTTTGCTTCAACTTCCTGTTAGTTTTTGTTCGGTTTCTTCATAGCTTCTATAGCTATCGGAGAAGTGGTTTAAGTGGATACTTTGGGGGCGAATTTTTAAAAAGAAGCAACATTCACTCTCCCTCTGTTGCCATTTCAGTCCAACAACGGCTTAGCAGCCAAGTTTTATAGCATTAAGGACATCTAACTCTAAAGTTTATATTACAACACAAAAAAATCTTCCAATTAAACCACAGATATGCTCGAGCATAGAAGAGACTTGAAACCAATAGTCATCTCCTTCTAGAGAGTCATCGAAGTCTCCCTCAAAAGATTTCTCAGTGTGTTTCCACACTTCTTCTGTTGATGATTTAGAAAGTATGAGTATAACTATACTCAACAAGTCACATGGGAATTTCTACTTAACTACTTGCCAGTATGTCAATAGAATGAGGTATGAAGGTTTTATCATTATGTTTATAGATGCATGTTTCTTTGCAAATGTTTCTAGACTTAAAAAGCAAAACAATATTCTATTAAGAGAAATGGGGGTTTAACCAACTCTTTATTATCTTAAAATCATTTCAATCCTACTTATACCTTGTTATTGGATTCACCCATTAAAACATAGCTTCATTTACTGGAAGAATGACGTATCCGAATACCATGTGTCTTACTCTGCATAGTTGCTCAGATTTACCTACAAGATTTCTCAAACTCACAATATCCCCACAACTACCCAGGAAGATCAGTTGTGGAGTGTAGTTGACGAGTGCATATCAAACCTGCTCATGCTTTAATCATTAAAGCCAAACTCTTTGTTAAAAGAGAGAACGGCTTAACAGTCGAGTTTTACAGCATTAAAGGCATCCAAGTCTAAAGTTTATATTACAACACAAAAGATCTTCCAATTAAACCACAGACATGCTCGAGCATAGAAGAGACTTAAAACCAATAGTCATCTCCTTCTAGAGAGTCATCGAAGTCTCCCTCAAAAGATTCCTCGGTGTCTTCCCACACTTCTTCGATTGATGATTTAGAAAGTATGAGTATAACCGTACTCAACAAGTCACATAGGAATTTCTACTTAACTACTTGCCAGTTGTCAATAGAATGAGGTATGAAGGTTTTATCATTATGATTATAGATGCATGTTTATTTGCAAATGTTTCTAGACTTGAAAAGCAAAACAATATTCTATTAAGAGAAAATGGAGTTTAACCAACTCTTTATTGTCTTAAAATCATTCCAATACTACTTATACCTTGTTGTTGGATTCACTCATTAAAACATAGCTTCATTTACTGAAAGAATGGCTTATTCGAATACCATGTGTCTTACTCTACAGAGTTGCCCAGCTTTACCTACAAGATTTCTTAAACTCACAATATCATGCAATAGACATGCAACTGATAGCTCGTGACTGAGTTGAAATAACAAGGTCGTTCACTGCTCTATTGTTCTAGCTTCTACCCGATAGGCTCGGGACCATTCAACTTTTATTGGGAATCCACTAGCCAGAGCGAAAATGGCATTACCATCCCAACTTCTATCTCACCCCTTTCTCGTGAGCCATCCTAAAACTCTAGGATTGTGGTCTCTCTTATAGATATTTGATCAGTTCGAGCAGTGCACTAGACTAGGTTTGACAAGTCAAACTTGTGGTTCAACATGATCTGTATCCTTTACTTGACATAAGGATCTAATCCTTATTTGCCACCGATGAGGCTATGTTTCACATACCATATGCATTATAGCATGATACCACAAAAATCATACCAAAGCCTCAATCCTAGGGTGTGGTTATGAGCTCTAACCATCTAGTGGTTTCCCACCAAGTAGCTTCAACCCTTAGTATCATTTCAAAATCTACCGGCACAAAGCCAAATTATTCTTAGTAGTTCAAGTAAATCATTTTAGTCATCCAATCTACTATTAGTTATCTATAAGTGATTAATTACCAAAGTTTCAAAGTGAATATGGCCTTCAAAAATAAGTGTTGGGCTTGCATAGTGAGGGCTGGCCTAATTGGACAACTACGCCAAGGAATGGATTGAACTGGCTTTTTGGCCTATCAAGCAGCCCAAAGAGCTTGGAGCCTAGCTCTATTCTGAGCTTGTTCTCATGGCCACAGGAATAGAGGGAAGGCAATGGCAATGATGTTAAGCAGTGGTGCAGCGAGTATCAACACCACATGAGTAACCAATTTTGGGCATATGCATGGGTGGAGATGGCTTGAGGTCGGTTGTTGATGATGATGTTTGACCAGAATAGGGACATGACACAATGGAGCTATGGTGAGGCTTTGGCCGAATTGAGGATGGCTCGAGCATCTATGAGGTGAGGGGAGTATGGTGGCGGTCATGGCTTAACTTGGGATGGCTTGAGGAGTTCTGGCGATGGTGACCGTTGGTGGTAGAGCAGTTGTGAATGGCAATGGCGAGCTAGGGGCAGCGAGGTTTGACAGGAAGTTGGGGATAGCTAAGGCGTCGATGACACGGCTTGGCTCGAAATGTGTAATATTCTAGAAATGTCCTCTTAAGGATCTGTACATAAATAGGAAAAAGAGGATACGAGAAAATATGGTGTGGGATTTTTAGAGGGGAAGTTGGTTCCTAGAACTACTAGTACGGGAGGTTGCCATGTTAAGAGAGAATGTGGGGGGAGAGAAGGACCCTAAACCCTAACCACTTTTCCTTTTGTTTTCCCCATGTGCCATTGCTTTCTATGCCATCGCCATGCTGCCCATTGCGCAACGCCATGAGCCACACATTTTCTCATCGGTAGCAACACTTGCTCACCAGTGTGCTTGCGCAAGTTATGCGTCGACTGGCAAAGGGAGCCACGCGTCGTTCGCCTGCATTGCCACCACCAGCCACCATGTGCTGCTAGCCTCATCCGAGAGCCGTGCGTGTTCTCCAGAAGTCCAGTTATCCGCGTGTGTTCTAGACATCCCTATGTGCTGTGGTCATATATGAGTACTTTCGTGGTTGTACACGAGTGCCTTCGTGGTCATACACGAGTGCCTTTGTGGTTGTGAGAATACTGTTCATTGAGTACTTTAGCAGAGCACTGTTCTAGAAGTACTATAGCAGAGCACTGTTCCACGAGTACTGCAGCAGAGTAATGTTCTATGAGTACTGTAGCAGAGTACTATTCATCTGAGCAGTTCTTTTGAGTACTCACGATCGAGACTTTCACAAGTGTTCTGACCACATTGTGTGCTCCGACTTGCCGCTACAAGTGGTATTAGAGTGAGAGTAGTGGTTGATCCTACCACAATGTTGGAGCATGAATCAAGATCTCCATCATGAACACCATCACCGCGTCCACCAAGACAGCAACGGGAGTAGCAATGGAGGCCGTGAGGTCATGGTGCAGCATGTGGTGAAGGAGACGGGTGGCACGGTGGTCTACTCCATGCTGGCGCACACAAACTACAATGATTGGTCCCCCTGATGAGGGTCAATTTGCAGGCACAAGGACTCTAGGAGGTGATTGAGCCTGGAGACACTGTCAACTACTGCGACGACTGCTTGGCGTTGTCAGCAATCTGCATGCCGTGCCAACTGAGATGTTGGCAACTCTTGCAGCTAAGAACATGGTGAAACAGGCATGGGGCACCGTGAAGATAATGTGCATGGGCGCTGAGCGCGTGCGTGAAGCCAAAGCGCAAATGTTGTGCTCGGAGTTTGAGTCCATGAAGTTCAAGAATGGAGAGACTGTTGATGACTTCGCGATGTGCTCACTAGACTCGTCAACAACCTTAATCTGCTCGGTGACAAGATCGATAACGAAAGGGTGGTGAGGAAGTTTCTTCGTGTTGTTCCCTCATGGTACTCATTGGTCGTAATTTCCATCGAGACGCTTGTTAACCTCACGACAATCTCCATTGAAGAGCTGACGGGACAGCTCAGGGTCATGGAGGAACACTACGACCTGGAGGGTGAAGCTGGTGTCCAAGGAGGGTGGCTACTCCTCACGGAGGAGTGGCTCACATGCTAGAAGACGGAGCACGGCAAAGGCTCTTCTAGTGGCAAGAAGAACTGAGGTGGCGGCGGTGATCAACGCCGCTGCAAGCAACATGGTCGTGAGTGTGGCAACGGTAGCTACGATGGCAGAGATTCTATGTCATCTACTAGCGGCCGTGACATGACGAAGGTCGAGTGTTACAATTGTAACAACTACGGGCATTTCTCGAAGGACTGTCGCAAGCCACATCGCAAGCAGCTTAGGTGCAAGATGATGCACCGGTGCTGCTGATGTCTGAACATTGCGAGCTTGCTTAGATAGCCATCAATATAACATAAGTTGTGTACCTCAATGAAGAGAAGGTGGTGTCGGTCAATTCAAATGGCAACGAGTGGTACCTCGACACAGGTGCGAGTAACCACATGACTGGTGACAAGAATATGTTCACCTCGCTGGATGATCATGTGAAAGGCGAGGTAAAATTCAGTGATGGCTCAATGGTGGATATATGTGAAAAAAGCTCTATGCTATTACAGTGCAAAAACCAAGAGCATCGAGCACTCATGAAGGTATACTACATCCCTCGACTACGATATAACATCATTAGTCTTGGCCAATTTGAGGAGGGTGGATGTAAAATTGTAATCGAAGATGGTGAGCTGAGCATCTTTGACCAGGAATGAGTGCTCCTGGCACGAGAGCGTATGTTAAGAAACAGGTTGTACACTCTTGGCCTAAATCTAACCGCACCCGTATGCCTAATGTCGAAGGCGAATGAGGTGGCACGGCACCGGCACCCATGCTGCGGTCATCTTATCTTTCACGCCCTGCACGATATAAGCGCCAAGAAGATGGTCGAGGGGGTGCCCTTGATCGAACGATTGGAACAATTTTGTGATGGGTGTGCACTCGGCAAGTGGCACCGAGCGCTGTTCCCATACGCCTTGACGTACCGTGATGAGCATGGCCTTGAGCTAGCTCATGGTGACTTATGCGGCCTAATTACACTAGCCACACCAGGAGGCGGCCACTACTTCCTACTGATCATGGACAGTCATAGCCGTTTCATGTGGCTCAAGGTGATCAAGACGAAGGATGAAGCATTCAAGTTCTTCATGAAGATCAAGGCCATCATTGAGAACAAGATTAGCTTCAAGTTGAAGGCATTTCAAATTGATCGTGGAGGGGAGTTCAACTCCATCAACTTCAACAACTACTACGATGAAATGGGCATCAAGCAGTATATGACCGTACCATACTCGCCACAACAAAATGGTGTCGTGGAGCGTCGGAACCAAACGGTTTTGGAGATCACTCATAGTATGATGAAGAGCATGGCAATGCTGCTATGTTTTGGGGCGAGGCGGTAAAGACGATAGCGCATGTCCTGAATCATGCACCGACTCAGAGCCTAGATGGTGTAACACCATACGAGGTGTGGTACAAGAGGAGGCCTAAAGTCCACTATTTCTGAACATTCGGATGTGTGGCACACATCAAGAAGGTTGGTCTGGCGTCACCAAGCTCTCCGATCGCTCCATGCCAATGGTGTTCATCAGATACGAGGAGGGCTCAATGGCTTATCATGTCTATGATCCGGTCACAAAGAAGCTCCATGTGACAAGTGATGTCGTGTTCAAAGAAGAGAAGCAATGAGACTGGACAACATCATATTCATCGACTGGCATCAGTGAACTCAACATGTTCATTGTCGAATACGACATCATGAGTGACACTTTGGTGGACGTCAATCACACTACATCTTTGACAATGATGAATATGCCTATGACGTCATAGGTGGTGGAACCGTTCCAGCCCACAACATCGTCTGGAGCTACAATGCAGTGGGCAACACCACCGACTGGTAGATCGCGTGATTCCGAAGGTATGCTGTTGAGGTGTTGCACGGTGTCAAATATTTACAGCCCAACTGAAGCGATGCAAATCGATGACACTGAGCTTGCTGATGAAGTCATGAAGTATGGCAACCTCAGTCTCCTTGGTGCAGAGGAGCCCACGAGCATCTAGGAGGCGCTCTCGGACACAACATGGAAACAAGCCATAAACAAAGAGTTGAAGTCAATCTACGACAACAACACTTGGGAGTTCACCGCACTCCCTACTGGTCATTGAGTAATCAGCTCAAATGGGTCTTCAAGGTGAAAAAATATCCTCAAGGTAACATTGCTAAGCATAAAGCTCACTTGGTTGTAAAAGGATATGCACAATGATAGGGGGTGGACTTCAACGAAGTATTTGCACCGGTGGCTCGCATTGAGATAGTGCGAGTGTTGATTGCACTAGTGGTGCACGGTAGCTGAGAATACATCATATGGCGATAAATTCCGCATTCTTGAATGATGATCTGGTCGAGGAGGTGCATGTTCAACAACCTCTAGGGTACATCGACAACAAGCACAAGAACGATGTGCTAAGGCTACGCAAGGCCTTATACAGGCTGCGGCAAGCGCCGTGAGCCTGGAACTCAAAGCTAGATGCCACTTTGGTGTCGCTTAGATTCACGAGAAGTCTACTTGAGCATGCGGTATATCAGCGAGAACAAAATAATACATCCTTGCTCATGGGGGTGTACGTCGATGGCCTCGCCATCATTGGCTCAAATGTCGAGGACATCGTCGAGTTCAAGGCCAGATGAAGGAATTGTTCAACATGACCAATCTTGGTTTGCTAAGTTATTATTTGGGCATCGAGGTCAAGCAAGAAGACCGGAAGATCACGCTATCACAAAGTAGCTGTGCGTGCAAGATTTTGGAAGCATTGGAAATGGCGCGGTCTAATCCGTGCTCAACGCTGATGGAGAATCAGCTGAAGTTGAGCAAGAAAGATGGCAATGCCACTATCAACGCCACTGAGTATCATAGCATTGTCGGAAGTCTTCGCTACCTTGTGAACACGAGGCTAGACATTGCTTATGCTGTGGAAATTGTTAGCAGGTATATGGAGGCACAACGTCACAACAATTGGCCACGGCGAAGCATATTCTTTGCTACGTGAGAGGCATGATTGGATTCGAATGTTGTTACATGAGGGCAAGCACGCTGGATCCTGAACTTGTCGTATATAGCGACAGCGACTTAGCGGGCGACACTGACGACCGTAAGAGCACCACGAGTATGACATTTTTCCTTGGTGCAAGTTTGATCACTTGGGGTGTTGCAAAAGTAGAAGATTGTGGTGTTGTCCTCGTGTGAAGTAGAGTACATTACGGCAGCAACAACAGCATGCCAGTCAGTCTGGCTAACTCGGCTCATCGGAGACCTGATGGGTGTGGAGCCGAAGAAGGCAAAGCTACTCGTGGACAACAAGTCAGCAATTGCTTTGTGCAAGAATCATGTGCTCCATGATCGCAGCAAACACATTGATACAAGGTATCATTTCATTCATGACTATATTGAAGATGGCAAAGTAGATGTGGAGCATGTCGGCACAAATGAGCAGCTGGCTGATACTCTTACGAAGGCCCTCGGTCACGTCAAGTTCATCGAACTGATGCAAAAGATCGGGGTGGTCGAGGTGAAGCTGGTGCGCCATGGTTAGAGGGTGATATGTTGGACTTAACCACGTCGCACCTACAGACGTTACAATAGTCTTAGTCGTACTGCATTATTGCGTGCGTTAAGTGAGTTAATGAGTGCATTAAAAGTATTAGTGCGTGCATTTTGTAACTTCGTGAATATCATGAATAGCTCGAACGTGTGATGGTGCGTCATGAAAAACTAGATGTGGTAGGTATGTCGGGTTAGTTATTTCTTTTTCATAGTATAAAAGATCAATGGAAAAAATACTGTAAACCAATTCAGAGGTGCAGCACAAAAACTTTTGTCTCTTGAGTTCACTGTTCTCCAGAGAGTTAGATATCTGTGTGTGCTCCGTGGTTGTATACGAGTACCTTCGTGGTCGTACATGAGTGCCTTCATGGTCGTGAGAATACTGTACACTGAGTACTGTATCAGAGCACTGTTCTATGAGTACTGTAGTAGAGTACTGTTCTACGAGTACTGTAGCAGAGTATTGTTCATCCGAATAGTTTTTTTGAGGACTCATGGTCGAAGATTCTAAGTACTCACGAAGACTTTTACAAGTCTTTCGATCACATTGTGTGCTCCGACTTGCTGCACCATTGCACAGTGCACGCCTCTGCCCATGCCATGGCACACGTTGCATCCCACTCCCGCACGCCCAGCCAAACTAGGTAGCGCTGCCTGCTCGCTGGATGGCTACATGCAGTTGATAGATAGTTTGCATGCACGCCCGTGCATAGTGGTGCGCCAACCTAGAGAGAATAGGTCTACAGTGCGCCAACGTAGAGAGAGAGAGGGGTGTAGCGGAAAGGAAAGAAGGAATGAATAAGAGAAGGAAAAATTATGACAAAGGGTTTGCAAATGTTGGCGTTTTTCACCGGGGTAATAATTTAGAATTTCTCTCTATTTTGCTAGGTTTTGTAGAAATTAGAGATGGAACTAGAGAGAGATAATGAGTGCTCATGGGGGGAAATTGAATAGTAGATCGGTTTGGTCTGTTGTATTATTATACTATTTTTATGAATAGTATATAGGCATTATATGAGAATTTCATCTACTAAAAAGTTGTATAGTATTTTGATAGCTTTTTGTAAAATTTTCTTTTATATCGATCGGATGAGTAAATAGTGAGATATGAAATTTATAATCCAACTGTCTAGTAGATTTGTTGTGTTTTGGGCATCATATATGAATCAGTAGATTAAAAAAAGTAAATGAACTACTTTGGGAAATTGGTCAACATGCAAACTATAGGTAATTTATTAAGGTTTCAAAAAGTCGAAAAACACAACTTTCAAATAAGTAGGATAGAAGTTATGATTTTTGGGTGCTTGCTGTCCAGTATCGGGTTTCTGCTAGACGCAGTCGTGGGAAGTCATTAATTTGACTAATTTAATGCTAGAATTAAATTTTACAAGTAATTAAAAAGTGGTAGACAATTTCCTGTAAGTTCTAAAAATATCATAGTTTAATATATTTGCATGTGTAGATTGAATGATAGTAAATTAATATGTTTGTTGTCTAAGAAGATGACAGATATATCTTCTGGGTTAAAAACGGGGATTTAGATGATTTAATCTGAACATTTGATCAATTAGGAAGTTGTGGAAAATTTTGTGTAGGTTTCAAATCTAGTATGGTTTGCTATATTTTAATATGGGAATTGAATGTTATGATAATTTCAGTAGCGAGATAGCGGGATTGATTGTCTGATAAGGGGGAAAGATATGAGTTTGGAGAGAATGAAGGAGCATTGTTATTTATTTATTGCCTTGTAATGCTATGGCCTATATTGAGAATGAGTAAGTTTTGTAGAAGGGGGTAGCATCAGTTGTGTTGTCATTTCCTAATCAAACCAGTCGACGCAACTAGAGAGGCAAGTGCGTGGTAGAATTGTATTCAAGTGTTTGAGCTTATTTGTTGTTTAAACAATTACTTGCCATGGTGATCCATATGATGAAACTTGTTCTCAAATTGCTCATATGTATATGGTACAATAATGATTATATCAATTTATTAATGATGTTAATTAACTAATGAAAAAGGTAAACATTACATTGCATGTGAGCATCAGTGTTGCAAAAATCTACTTCGATAGGCACTCTACAGGAGTGGAGGTGAGACCCTATATGAAAAAGAGAGTGACCCTATATGAAAAAGGATAGGGCAAGAGTTCGAGTTGCAAACACCTACTTCTGTAGGCACTCCATAGAAGTGGAGGTGCGACCCTATATGAAAGAAAAGACAGCGATCCTATATGAAAAAGGACTGGACAAGGGTGTGTTATTGACGAGTAAACATTCAGCTATATTGGCATATGCAAAAGAGAAGTTGAGTCTTGTGCACTGCATTTATGAAAATAGAATTGGAAAAGAAGAGGCATATGTATGGAACTTGGTGAAAACGAGACTGTGATAATGGTGAATTAAGATGAATGTTAAAATGATGATTACCTTGTTTATTATTTTACTTTGTATTTGCTAAGTTTTGGACTCACCCTTACTTATTTGTTATTTTTAGGTGAGCGTTGAAGGCAACAGGCATTGGGTGGAAGTAGAATATGGAAAATTGCACATTGTAGCTCTTCACTCCACCTAGCAACTTATCACTTATGGACATAAATAATTTTGTAGTTTTCATAGCATTGATTAAACAATTTATAATTTCTCTTTGCCTTTATTGTTCATAATGTTGCCATTTGATGCTTTACTAAATTTAAACTTGCTTATGTTTCATCTTGGTATTTATTGGTTCATGTCAAGGTTAGGTTCAGCATTCCGAAAGGCAGCCTCGCTGGATTATTCCAGATGTGTAGTGTGTTCCTCCCCTCCCCCTCCGCCTCCCCTCTGCCTCCCCTCCCATCCGGCTCTGCCTCCGCCTCCCCTTCGACTCAAGGGAGATGCCGCTGGGGAGATCCAGTGATGATGACTGAGCCACAGAGGGGAGGCAAGAGGGGACTTAGGAGAGATATGTCTAGGTAGACTAGGTTGTGGCTGAGATGCCGAGCGCACGGGAGGAAGAGTGAGGGGAGGGGAGCCCATTTGTGGTGGTGTGGCCAAGCATACGGGGAGGAAGAGGAGTTCACGGGGAGGAAGAGGAGCGCATGGGGAGGATTGTCGGTGTCAGTCAGTTGAATGGAATGGTTGATATGCTTTGCAGTTGAGCAAACAACAAAGCATATTAATGCTTTAAGTCATTAAGTGATTAAGTAATTATTAGTTAAATAATTATTAAAAGTACTGACAATTTCCTATTTAAGTCATTAAGTGATTATTGATTAGTGTGCTAATTTGGTGTTGCACTACAGACTGCAATACACTTCTATTAATGCTTTGCTAATTACACTTCTATTCATGCTTTGCTAATCTTTAATTCTTTATGCTATGTATATGTAGCATGTCATCTGTTGCTTCGGCGCTGGAGGTGAGCACTATTGAAGATAGCCTCAAAAGGAAGTCGGGCGACGTAGGGTGGGAATATGGTGTGTTGGTGAATTCCAGGTAACTATTCTTCCTCCAAACATTATATATATCTTGACATATCCCCTAGTACACCATGCAAAAGCCGGCCACCTAGGCCGCGCCTAGTCCCTGCCTAGGCAGCCTAGGCACTAGGGCCCTGCTTGTCACTCGCCTAGTGCCTAACGCCTACTTGAACACTGGTTAGTTTATGATTTACTGTATTGCTGAAATTTATGTTTACTATCATGTTGAAGGTTTATTCTTGAAACCTAGTTGTTAGTAATGTTTGTTTGTTGGTTAAAATTGGTAGCGATAGTAGTTGTAGGTGATATCTTAGGCTTTTGTCATGTCAGAGTGTTACAATTGGTATCAAAGTGGATGTTAGGTCCGTGGTGAACAAAATGACATCTTACGTGTTAATCAACAAAAAAATACCAAGTCAAGGTGATTACTTAAAAGGAATGAGAAGACCGAGTTAAGGCGGGTGTATTTTGGTAGTTGGCCAAATACCAGAAACTTCATTGGATCAAAATTGTGGTGCTTGGGAAAGTGGTTTAGCTCAAGGAGATGTTGAGAAAATCAAGTGGATCAAAAGGCTAAAGACTTAGCGGGTTTGTGCTCATATGCTTTGAAAAACGTGCATGAGTTGAGTGCGTGTGTAAAACCTGTGTTGTATGGGGTTAACAAGTTTTTCCCAATTGTGCTAGTGGATAGTTTCTATTAAGGTTAAATCTGGGCTATTGCTCCATCTATTTAATGGGTTGAGGATAGAAGCTTGCAAGCCAACCATAGCAACCATTTCATTCTTGAGTTCTAGAGGTAGAAAGACAAGAGCGAGTGCTATGGTGTATTCTCTTGTCCTCCTTATGGAGTGATTGTGAAACCTTTATCCTCAAGTATCAATAGATCAACTTTGTTTATCTTCCATGAAGTGTTCTTGTCTAGGTTGATTAGATCTTCTACTTGTCAGTTCATGCCTCCTCTCCCCTTCTTGATCTTGTTATATGCCAAGGATGTATAAGTGATGGTGATCCCTCATGTAGATCAAATCCCATCCATCTAGACACTATGATTTGCAAGGTTTCAATGTTGCCTATTCTTGGTTGATTTGGAGCCATTCGTGAGGAATCTTGATTCGAGGGTCTTGGCTTTGGATCTTTGGATTCGAGCTAGACACTATGATTTGGATCTTATACTCTATTACATTTATTTTATCGTTGTTACATATTTATTCCTTTCTTCGGTCGTAAGGTAACTCTTGCATTATTTACCGTACCATGTACCAATTGCCAACCCCGAGCAAAAGGCAAAATTCATCATATACCCTCCTCATAGTTCAGAATCTAGAATATACCCTCCTACACATCCAAATTCATAATATACCCTCCTCCAATCTATTTACTTTACAAAACACCCTTTTTATACCCTCCAATGTATTATACTGTATTTTGGCACCAATGTACCCATTTTACCCCCACCCATCATATTCCCTTGAACCTTCCCCGTTACCCCATTCCCATCGGGCTAGGGTGGCTAGGGTTACCCCGGCGGTTCGAGGCGGCGAAGCGGCTCCGGCGGCGCGGCGGCATCGAGGCGAGGCGGCGCGTGGGCTTGGAGGCGACGGCGCCGCGGCGGATTTACCCGGAGGTTCGAGGCGGCGAAGCGGCTCCGGCGGCGCGGCGGCCTCAAGGCGGCGGCGCGGCGGCTCTGGGCCGAGGCGACGCGGCGGCGCGGCGGCATCGAGGCGAGGCGGCCCGTCGGCTTCGAGGCGAGGCGACGCGTGGGCTTGGAGGCGACGGCGCCGCGGCTTCCAGGCGAGGCGGCGCCGCGGCTTCCAGGCGAGGCGGCGCGGCGGATTCAAGCGGCGGCAGGTGACTGGTCACTGGTGAGATCATCTACCCCTTCCCCTCCTCTTCCCCCTGGCGCCTCCCTTCCCCTTCTCTTCCCCTGGCGCCTCCGGCTGACCCCGGCGCCGCACTCCTCGCTGGAAATACAGTATAATACATTGGAGGGTATAAAAAGGGTGTTTTGTAAAGCAAATAGATTGGAGGAGGGTATATTATGAATTTGAATGTGTAGAAGGGTATATTTTAGATTCTGTACTATGAGGAGGGTATATGATGAATTTTGCCCGAGCAAAATGCCTACATCCACACCAAACTCCCATATAAAAACCCCAACGCCCAGAGCCCCCCCTCTCTTCATCATCGTCGCCATGACGGACGACGGCGACAACAGCAGGGCGCTGCTCTTGGCGCGTCCGGCTTTGGCGGCGGCGGCCCAGCGGCGGAGGAAGAAGTGGGGAGTAGAGTTCGCGCGCTACTTCGCGACGCCGCGGCAGGGCCCCTCCACACCGCCGCCGCCCGGCCTCCGCCACGTCTCCCGCGGCAAGCTCCGCCACGACGGCACCTGGCTCCCTGCCGTCTCCCCCGCCGCGCTCTGCGTATCCCGCTCCAGCCACCCCTCCGCGGTCCCCGTCCTCACCGTCTCCATCGGCGACGTCGTTTTCGTCCGTACCGACCTCCCTCCCTTTCTCTTTCCACCGCTTGTGTGGCTGCTTCTTGTTGTGCTTGGTCGATTCATTTAGTTATGCGCACTTGTTTGTGAAGGAATTTGGGAAATGCGTGTTCGGGTTGGGGTTAGGGTTTTTGATACGCCATGGCACGTGTGCCAGAGAGTTGATTTGGTTCCAGAACTCGTGAGGACGTTGGTTTTGGGTGTGGAGCTCCGTATATTTACGTACGTATATTTGTTTAGGTTTGCTCTTACCTGAGTTTAATCATCGCTAGTTCTCAAAGCAGTAACGCTTGTGCTCTTGGATGGTGTTGGTGCTCTGATTTTGTTTGGTTCAAGTGCTTGAGGTGGTGTTGATCAAGGGATCAATGGATGCTTTCATGTAAGTTTGTGCCCTAACATGGCTCGTCCTAATTTTGTGCCTATGAATTAATGAATGTACTGTACCTCTGATCTGCAAATGGTGCTTGAGGAATTACATGATTTATACTTTTAATCTGGGCGATGTGCCAGATTGTTACTCGAGCTAGTTTACATGTAAGGTCTGAGGCATATTGTGATGTGTTGTCACTGTGTTGATTAATGTTGGTTTCCTCAGCCATTATTGTCTATCTTGGTTATTAGGGTGTAAACCTGCCTTGACACTCATGATCCAATTCAGTCTAGTTTTTAATATTCTAGTAAGTTTCACTGGATATTTTAAATTTTTCTGTGTAATTATATTTGCTGTAGATCAGATTTCAGTATTAAGTTCTACAACTAAATGATTATTTTACAAACTTTCTGCCTATTGTGTCCTGTGTGCACTATGTTTCTAGTTACTCAGTGTACTGATATGCTTTGGGGGAAGGGACATGCTACCATGGCCTTTGGGCAGAGCAAAGTCGATATTTATTTCAGTGGGTGTCCTAATGTGTAAGAACGAACAGGCCTGTAAGTTCCATTCGTTGAAGGTTCAAAACTGGATTGTGTTGACCGACTAATTTCATGGTTGTACAATTAGATTATCTCTCCAAAAGAAATCTTTAACACCCTTTTTACCTCTGAAAATTGGACTCTGTACTATTGTGATTGTACTGATAATTTCATCATTTAGGTGGGATAAGTGTTGGTTAGGCCTTGGTATTTCTGAATTCTGCCACATTGCTATAAATTATAATCAATATTTGTATCCACTATGTTATATCATTTGACAGAAGTTACACAGGTTTGAGAATACTCTGTTTTAATATATGGTTCTTTTTTTCCGTCTCACTGGATATTCCCTGTTTTTACTTAACTACTTAACATTGTTGTCCTTGCTCATGGTGCAGGAAGAGCACTTTGTGTCCATCCTCAACTTTTCATGGCCTCAGGTTACATGTATGACACAGTGCCCAATTAGAGGGAGCAGGGTGGTGTTTGTGAGTTTTTGTGATAAGTCCAAACAGGCAAGTCTTCTTGTACGATCAAATGTGATTCTACTCACTGGTTAGTTGAGCGAAATGATATTTTAATATTGCATTTATTTGGTGACCTGTGTACCTACAAGACTGAAAGTCTTTGGCATAGTTGGGTTTAGATTCATATGGGATGTATAAGTGCATAGCATTACCTTTATTATCACATTTCTAATGGCAAAAAATATTTATACCTTCATGATCACACTAATACCCTCTCTGCAGATCCAGAAGTTTGCTCTACGTTTCCCACAGCTCAGTGATGCAGAGTCGTTCTTATATTGTGTGAAGGTGCAATTTCCTATATTTCTGATATCCTAAACACGTTTGGCTCTCCACAGTTATGTTGTCTCTGTGGTCTTTTCTTATGTCATGGACTTTTTACTCTCTTCTTCTCATGTTTATTAGGATACTATCTTCTGTTCTATCTATGAGTTGATGTGCTTGCTAATACAGTATCATGCATTGCTATGTTCAATATGGGAAGTTGGATGCATCCATGAATGGCATAAGCGCATAATGTGATTGTATTATGGCTTCTTTGATTGTAGATGTTTATTTTGCATGCCAGCTTAATGAAAATGCAATATTGTGCGTAGAACATGGATTTTCTCACCATCACAAAGAGCACCTAGTTGGAAAACACTATCCAATGAGTCACTCACATGTGGCCCTAGACTCCATATGGCTTCCTCACATTAGATGATATTTTCAAATTTATACCTGTTTGCGATGGTACTGAGCTATTTTTTTTTATTTTCTTGAGTGAAGAATGAAACTTTTTGACCATGTGAATATCAACTTTTTGACCATGTGAATATCTTTCTGTACCAAATAAGGTTAGTCATGTGCCGACAGACAGCAGGATCAGTTGTAGATCCACAATACATACAATTAGCAATTGTAGATCAACAATCCTTAAAATGTTTTTCCTCAAGTATTTACCACCATTTGCTACTTTTTCTGAGCTAGGTTGTCATAGGCGTGGGCTTTGGGCCCAACCAGTTCATTATTAGAAAGTAGAGATTAGTTTCTATTTGAATTATAGATTAGTTTCCTTCTGTTAGGGATATGATTAGGGATATGATATTAGTTTCTATATTGTTAGAGATATGATTGGAATTAAATTCTATCTGTTAGGGGAGCCCATCTATGTAAGAGTGCTACCGCATGCTATTGGAATCAATCAGAGAAATAACAAAGTCTTCCTTGTCTATAGTCTCTCTCTCCTCTTACGCCGACGCCATCCGGCCATCTTCTTGGTGGTGTTTACCCCCTATGAACTAAGGTTCATGACAACTTGGTATCAGAGTAGTCGATCTCTTCCTACGACTTCTTCTACCATGGTTTCTGTGACTCGTCCTGCTGTCGAGTCGTTGGCCATAATAAAAGGTAACGCCAACAAGATGGCCAGCATCAATAAGGAGTTGGCGGACATCTTCCTCAACATGTATGCCATCTTTGAGGAGATCGAGAATCAGAGGAAGGTGCAACAAGAGACGGCAGCGGCACCCAAGCCTTCAAAGACGGCCGACATCGACTTGGACGAGGCTTTGCCTCCCTCTAATGACGAGGAGGACGAAACTGTCCTCGCCTCCGTCCCCGAGCTCACCGGCCACGGCGAGGGCGCGTCCAATCGAGCAGCCGTCGTGGTCAGACCGGAGAAGAAGACAGCGGTTAGACCGGGAAGAAGGCAACGGTCGGACCGGAAAGAAGGCAGCGGTCAGACCGGACGCAGTCGAGTTGCGCCGGAGAAGACCCGGTGGTCTGACCGGAAGAAGAGCGTAGAGTTGGCTCGTTCCCTTCACTGAGATCGACGCCGCTGTCTCTGCGTTCGCCACCGCCGCCACCGCTCGGGTCACCTCTGCCCGCGCGCCGCCGCCGCCAGACTCGGCCGTTGCCAGATCCGCCGTCGCCCGAGCCGCCGTCTGATCCGGCTAGATCGGCGCCTCCAAGTGCTGATCCGTCGTTGCCGTCGGGCTACTGCTCCGTCGGCCGCCGCTTTTCGTCGTCGACCGCCAGGGTGCTGCTCCGCTGGCCGCCGCTTTTCGTCATCGCCGCCAGGCGTTGCTCCGCTGGCTGCTGCTTCCCGAAGCCGCCGCCGCTGCCCGGGCCGTCTCCGCCCGAGCCGCCGCCGTTGCCCGAGCCGTCTTCGCCCGTGCCACCTCTGTCTGTTTCGCAGCCGCCGCTCGGTCCACCTCAGTTCGAGCCACCACCACAACCGCTCCGCCGGCCGCCACTCCGCCGGCCGCTCCTTCAACCGCCGCTCCTTCAGCCGCCGCTCTCGACCGCGGTGCGTCTGGCTTTGTGATGAGTTGGTCGGTCTCGGTCGGCTTCTAAACCGACCAACTACTTAAGCTATACAAAAAAATCAATCAAAAAATAAAACAAAAATCAAACAAAAAAACTTATTTTGCAGGCATCGTTTAGTCTTGTTTCGCTTGAATCCGGCCGGCCGTCTCCATCCGTTGCAGGACCCCACCACCGTTTGCTGAATCTCCACCGGGCGGCTGCTATCCGGGTCGCTCGTCTTCCACACCGGCGTTGGAGGTCTTCCATTAGCGCCCATGGCTGCCGCCTAGCAGCTCGAGGACGAGGTGCATGTCCGGGAGGGGTGTAATGTCATAGGTGTGGGCCTTGGGCCCAGCTGGTTCATTATTAGAAATTATAGATTAGTTTCCTTCTGTTAGAGATATGATTAGGGAATGATATTAGTTTCTATATTGTTAGAGGTATGATTGGAATTAGATTCTATTTGTTAGGGGGAGGACATCTATATAAGAGAGCTACCGCATGCTATTGGAATCAATCAGAGAAATAACAAAGTCTTCCTCGTCTATAGTCTCTCTCTCCTCCTACGCCGACGTCATCCGGCCATCTTCTTGGTGGTGTTTACCCTCTATGAACTAAGGTTCATGACATAGGTACTTCCAAAATTTGAAGGATGTATCCATTTCTTCATCAATATTGACAGTACATCTCTGCTTTAATGCGTGCACATGACTACAAAATGTTATAGTGACTGGATACAACAATGCATGGTGCTTTTGACATTCCAGCTCTTCCTAACTTCGTTAGTTGTGCTCCTATGTCCTAGTTGTTGGAATAACGCTTGTATTCCTCATGTGGCCAAAGGGCCAATATATATACATGTACAGGTGGCATATATGCAAGAAACCCCTTATACAATGGGGTAAATACACAGTTATGTAATACACATCTAACACCCCCCCTCAAACTCATGGTGGATCAACAACATGAAGTTTGGAGAGATGAAAACTGTGCTGAGCCCTGGTTTGTGCCTTTGTGAAGAAATCTGCCAACTGAAGCTAGGAAGGCACATACTGAAGAGCAACAATCTGGTCTTGCACCTGTGTCCTCGTGTAGGAAGCATCAACACCAATATGTTTTGTAAGCTCATGCTTCACCGGATCTTTAGCAATGCTAATAGCACTTGTACTGTCAGACAAAAGAGGAGTCGGTGCAGAAACAGAAACACCAAAGTCCTCAAGTAACCACCGTAGCCAAGTAACCTCCGCAGTCAACAAAGCCATAGCTCGCAACTCAGCCTCAGCACTCGAACGAGAAACTGCTGTCTGCTTCTTAGTCTTCCAAGCAATGAGAGAACCACCAAGAAAAACACAATAAGCAGAGAGAGACCGGCGATCAGAGGGATCACTAGCTCAGGTGGCATCCGAATATGCCTGGAGCTGTAAAGAGCTGGAGCGAGGGAAAAAGAGACGACGAGAGATAGTTCCACGAAGATATCGTAGAACACGAAGAAGATGACTATAGTGGAGCTGAGTGGGAGCTGAAACAAACTGACTCAAGATATGCACAGGGTACGAAATGTCAGGACGAGTGACACCAAGATAAACAATGCTCCCAACAAGATGACGATAGCGAGTAGGATCAGCAAGAGGCTCGCCATCCGTGGGATGAAGATGAACATTAAGCTCCATGGGAGTCTCAGCTGTCCGCTCATCAGTAAGAGAGGCACGATCAAGAAGATCCTGGATATACTTTTCTTGTGACAGATAGAAACCCTCAGGAGTAGAAATAACCTCAATCCCAAGAAAGTAGCGAAGATGACCTAGATCAGACATAAGAAACTGCTCATGAAGCCGCTCCTTGACAAAAGTGATATACTGAGGATCATCGCCAGTAATGATCATGTCATCTGTTAAGTATATCAAGGCCCATATACTATAGGCCCATGAGGCCCATGTGGTTATCTATATATTGGAATCTCAACTATTGGAGTCTTTGTCTTCTCAAATCCCTAAAGTAAGTCACATGGTATCAGAGCTATGGATTAGGGTTAGGTTAGGATTATTTTAATCCTCCTCTCCCACGATCCAAACTTTTTACTGGCCAGTCGGCCCTTCGGCCGAAGTTGCCGTCGCCCGTCCGCCCGTCGCCCGCCGTCTCCCGTCGCGGCCGCCCCTGCAGCCGCCCATCGCGGCTTCTTCCTCGGACGCCGTCCCTGCCGTCGTCGGTTGGTCGCCGTCCCTGCCGTCTCCGCTCGTCGCGGATCCTTCGGCTGCCGTCCCTGCAGCGCCTTCGGCCGCCGTCTGCCACCTCTGCAGCGCCTCGTCAGATCCGCCCTGCCTCGTCGCCGACGTCTCCGCCCGTGGCGGATTCGTCCAGGCCGTCGCCGTCTCCGCCCGTGGCGGATTCGTCCAGGCCGCCTCCGCTGCCGGGGTCTTCCGCCGCCTCGTCCTCGTCAAATCCGGCGCTAACGGCTGCTCCGCCCGTGGATCCTCTGCCACCGCCTGGGGGATCCGTCTCTGTCGCCGCCTGGGAGTGCCGTGCTCTGCCGATTTTTCTTCGCCTGCCCGTGGATCTGCTGCCGTCCGTCTGCTGCCGTCCGTGGATCTTCTTCGCCCGTGCGTGGATCTGCTACCACCCGTGGATCTGCACCGCCCGTGAATCTTCTGTCCTGTGGACTCTTCGTCTGCTGTCCTCTACCCGTGGTAACTGCTATCTGTCATTTGTTTCTTGGATCAGTCCTAGCACTTCTCAACATGTCTCAAATAAATGCAATAGTTATCAATCTCACCCTAGATGGTCAGAATTATCCAGAGTGGGCTTTCTGTGTAGAGACTGAATTGAGGGGCTATGGTTTACTTTTTCACTTAACTGAAACCCCACCTGTGCTTAAGGATGATGGTAGTAATGCTGCTGCAGTAAAAGAATGGCATATTAATGATGGGAAAGTCATGGCTGCCATGGTCAATAGTACTAAGCAATCTATGATTATGAGTCTTTCTAAGTTCAAAATAGCTAAGGGCATATGGGACAACTTGAAAAAGCGCTATGTTCAGGATAGTGGTGCTCTTTTGCATACTCTTATGCAGCAAACTCATGAAATTGAGCAGAATGATATGTCTATTGATGAGTACTACTCTGCTTTTGATCGTCTGATGGGATCATTGACTTCCATGATACCTGAGTGTACAGCTGTTCCTTGTCCAGCACATAAGTTTATTGAAAAGTTTTTTACTTACAGATTTGTCATGGGAGTCCGGCCTGAGTATGATTCCATTCGTACACGATTGCTTCACAATTCTTCTGCTCTCACCATGGCACAGGCATTATCCGATTTACTTGCAGAAGAAACACGTCTCAAGTCTATGTCTTCTTCTGCATCTGTTTCTCATAGTGTGTTGGCAGCTTCTCAGAGACTCAGTGCACTAAAAAGTTCCTCTTCAGAGCTCTGTAAGCATTGTGGCAAGTCTGGTCATCTTCCAGAGAATTGTTTTTCTCGTTATCCGGAGAAGTTGGCTGACTATCGTGCACGTCGTGGTACTGGTTCCATTCCTAGAGGTTCAGTGTCTGTTGCTGCTGCTTCGCCTGTTAATGCTCCTTCGTCGTCTTGGGTGCTTGATTCAGGAGCTTCTTTTCATGTGACATCTGATCAGTCCCAGTTGGTTGCTTGCAAGGCGGTCACTGATGGAGCTTCTGTTCAGACAGCTGATGGTACATCTTGTCATATCACTCACCAGGGTTCACTTTGCAACCCTCATTTTTCTGTACCTGATGTTTCTTTTGTACCTCAGTTGCCCATGAATCTTCTTTCGGTTGGTCAAGTTATCGACCAAAATTGTTTTGTTGGATTTGATGACTCATCTTGTTTTATTCAGGACCGTCGAAGCGGGAAAGTGATTGGGACTGGCCATCGCCGTAAAGGTGCTCCTAGCCTCTACATCCTCGACACCTTGCGTCTTCCCTCTTCCATTGAGTCTTCAGCTCGTGTGTCATCCGCTGCTTCGTCTTCCGCCTCTTCCTTCGCTCAGTGGCATCATCGTCTTGGTCATCTTTGTGGGTCCCGGTTGTCTACATTAATAAATAAAGGTTGTTTAGGTCATACACCTATTGAGTCTAGTTTTCATTGTAAGGGTTGCAAACTTGGAAAACAAATACAACTACCATATTCATCTAGTATTTCTCATTCAGCTAGACCTTTTGATCTTATTCATTCAGATGTATGGGGTCCTGCACCTTTTGCTACAAAGGGTGGTCATAAACATTATGTCATTTTTATTGATGATCATTCTCGATATACATGGATTTATTTTATGAAACATCGCTCTCAGTTGTGTTCCATTTACCAGTCTTTTGTTCGCATAGTTCACACAGTTTTCTACTCTTATTCGAGTTTTTCGCTGACTCTGGTGGTGAGTATTTGTCTGATGCTTTTCGCCAGTTTTTGTCCTCTGAGGGCACTCTTGCTCAGCTCTCTTGTACTGGCGCTCATGCTCAGAATGGTGTTGCTGAACGCAAACATCGCCATCTTATAGAGACTGCTCGCACACTTTTGATTTCATCTTTTGTTCCTTCTCATTTTTGGGGTGAAGCTGTTTTTACTGCTGTCTATCTCATTAATAGACAACCCTCGTCCAAACTGTCTGGAAAAAGTCCTGGTGAAGTTCTTTTAGGTACTTTTCCTAGCTATGATCATCTCCGAGTTTTTGGATGTACTTGCTATGTTTTGCTTGCACCTCGTGAGCGAACTAAGTTGACTGCACAATCTGTTGAGTATGTTTTTCTGGGGTATAGTCCTGAGCATAAAGGATATCGGTGTTATGATCCCTCTTCTCGTCGCATACGTATCTCTCGTGATGTGACATTTGCTGAGGACCGTCCTTTCTTTTATAACCCCTCTACTCAGCCCTCATATTCTTCCACAGAACCCACATCGTTCCTATGTCTACCTCCTGTTTCACCCAGTACTGATGTCACCACACCTTCTCCATATATTACGCCCATTCCTGCTCCTATTTCCATCACTCCACCTTCACAGGAGACTACACCTCCTCCTGCACCACCTCCTTTTCATTCTAAACCACCTATCACATGTGTTTTCCATCGTCGTCCTACAAACACCACAGCACCTCCACCCAATTCTACCATCACGGCCAGTCCTGATACGACCGCTGTTGATGCTTCTAATAATATTGATGAGTCTCATACTATTCCTGATGAGTTACAGGTTGGTCCAAGATATAATCTACGAGATCGTACTGCTATTGGTCCGGCTGACAAGTATGGTTTTCCATGTGTGAATGCCGTTATTGATGAGCCATCCACTTACCAGGAAGCCTCTCATATTCCGGAATGGCAGCTTGCTATGTCTGAGGAGCTTGCTGCCCTTGATCGTAAAGGAACTTGGGATCTTGTTCCATTACCATCACATGTAGTGCCTATTACATCTAAATGGGTATTCAAAATTAAGACCAAGTCTGATGGTTCTATTGAGAGATATAAAGTCCGTCTTGTTGCTAGAGGCTTTCAGCAAACTTAGGGTCGAGATTATGATGAGACCTTTGCACCAGTTGCTCATATGACTACTGTTCGTACTCTCATTGTAGTGGCTGCTACTTCTTCTTGGACCATCTCTCAAATGGATGTTAAGAATGCCGTTCTTCATGGTGATTTGCATGAAGAAGTTTATATGCAACCACCTCCAGGTGTTGATGCTCCTCCTGGTCATGTTTGTCGCCTTCGTCGTGCTCTATATAGTCTTAAACAGGCTCCTTGTGCTTGGTTTGAGCGTTTTGTTTCGGTGATACGGGATGCTGGGTTTTTACCTAGTGATCATGACCCTGCTCTATTTATTCATCTCTCTCCACGTGGACGTACTTTGCTTCTTCTATATGTTGATGATATGTTGATTACGAGAGATGATGTGGAACACATTTCTCATGTAAAGAAGCAACTTGGTGAGCAATTTCAGATGTCTGATTTGGGTTCTCTCAGTTATTTCTTAGGAATTGAGGTGTTGCATTCTGCAAAGGGATACTATCTCTCTCAGTCCAAATACATACAAGATCTTATTGCTCGCTCTGGCATTACAGATAGTCGAACGGCTGCGACACCTATGGATCTTCATTTACAACTTCGTCCTACCGATTGTACACTTCTTGAGGATCCCTCTCGATATCGGCATATTGTGGGCAGTCTTGTTTATCTCACTGTTACTAGACCTGATATTGCTCATGCGGTTCATATTCTGAGTCAGTTTGTCAGTGCTCTTACTTCCATTCATTTTGGACATTTGCTTCGTGTACTACGGTACTTAAGGGGGACATCTTCTCAGTGTTTGTTCTATGCTCGTGAAAGTCCGCTTCATCTTCATGCTTACTCGGACTCCACCTGGGCGAGTGATCCAACAGATCGTCGTTCTATCACAGGTTATTGCATTCTTCTTGGTTCTCCTCTTGCATGGAAGTCTAAGAAGCAGGCGGCTGTATCTCGTTCTAATACAGAGGCAGAACTTCGAGCACTTGCCACTACCACTTCAGAGATTGTATGGCTTCGATGGTTGTTAGCAGATTTGGGTATTTCTTGTGATGCTCCTACACCTCTTCTATGTGATAATACTGGAGCCATACAAATTGCCAATGATCCTGTGAAGCATGAACTTACAAAGCATATTGGAGTTGATGCTTTCTTTACTTGGTCTCATTGTTAGCAGAAAACAATTGCTCTTCAGTATGTGCCCTCAGAACTGCAAGTGGCAGATTTTTTCACTAAAGCACAAACTCGAGAGCAACATCGGCTTCACTTGCTCAAACTCAATGCTTCAAAACCTCCGTTTCCACCTTGAGTTTGAAGGGGGGTGTTAAGTATATCAAGGCCCATATACTATAGGCCCATGAGGCCCATGTGGTTATCTATATATTGGAATCTCAACTATTGGAGTCTTTGTCTTCTCAAATCCCTAAAGTAAGTCACATCATCAACATACAAAAGGAGAAGCGTCCGACCACGAGATGAAGTGTTGATAAAAAGAGCAGGATCATGAGCTCTCGCCGAAAAACCAGCTGCAGTGACAACAGAGGAGAAACGATCAAACCAGGCACGAGGAGCTTGCTTGAGGCCATAGAGAGATCGGCGAAGACGACAAACCATACCCTCAGGAACAGAATACCCAGGGGGTGGCTGCATGTAGACCTCCTCACGCAACTCGCCATTGAGAAATGCATTCTTGACGTCCAACTGAGAGATAGACCACTGTCGGACAGAGGCCACAGCAAGAAGAGTGCGAACGGTGGTCATGTGAGCGACAGGAGCAAAAGTCTTATCATAGTCACGGCCATGCTCCTGCTGGAAACCACGCGCTACAAGACGAGCCTTGTAACGCTCAAGAGAACCATCAGAGCGAGTCTTAATCTTATAGACCCACTTGCACGTGATAGGAGTAACACGCGCAGGAAGAGGAACAAGATCCCACGTGCCAGTACGGTCAAGGGCAGCAATCTCCTCCGCCATCGCATGCTGCCACTCCTGATGAACATCACGATAAGAAGTCGGTTCGGCAAGAGCTGCGGCAGCAAAACCAAAACGCTCAGGAGGCCGAATAGGCTGGCGATCGCGAAGACTATAACGAGGAGTAGCTGAAGGAGATGACCCGTCAGAAGGAGAGGGCATATCAGAAGGAATCTCAACTCGCGGGCGACGAGTATAGTAGAGAGGATAAGGAACAAGATCAGGAGTAGCCTCGGGAAAGGATGCCGGTGATGAAGAAGATGCTGACTGAGAAGGAGGTACCGGAGAGACCAAAGGCTGTGGTGGAGTGGTGACTATAGGACTGGAAGGAAAAGTCAGAAATGAAAGCGGCTCAACGACAGATGCTGAAGTGGAGGAAGGAGACGGACGAGGATAGAAAGGATGACTCATCAAAAGTAACATCCCGAGAAATCCGCATCCGTCGGCCAACAGGATCCCAACAACGATATCCCTTGTGCTCAGCACTGTAGCCCAGAAAAACACACTCAACTGACTGAGCGGTCAGTTTGGTGCGCTCACGAGGTGCAAGAAGAACATAGCACACACACCCAAAGAGGCGAAGTCTGGAATAACCAGGAGTCTGGCCACAGAGACGCTCAACTGGAATCCCACCTTGCAGAGCAGAGGAGGGCTGAATGTTGATCAAGAAAGTGGCAGTAGAAACAGCCTCAGCCCAAAAATGTGGTGGAACAGCAGAAGCAATCATGAGAGCACGAGCTGTCTTAAGAAGATGACGATGCTTGCGCTCAGCCACACCATTCTGAGCATGAGCACCTGGACAAGAAAACTGAGAAAGAGTGCCCTGCTCAGCAAGAAAGCCACGAAGGACTCCCAACAAGTACTCTCCAGCGGAATCAGCGCGAAAAACACGAATAGGAGAGTCAAACTGAGTGCGAATCATGGTGGCAAAGGTCTTGTAGATAGATAAAACCTCACTACGAGATGACAAAATATATCCATGTATGGCGAGAAAAATCATCAATAAAAATGATATAATATCTATGACCTTTCGAAACAAAAAGAGCTGGTCCCCATACATCAGAATGAACAAGGTCAAAAGGACGCTGAGACACTGACTCACTAGAAGGATAAGGGAGTTGAAGCTGTTTGCCAAGCTTACAACCCTGACAATGTAGAGAAGCATCACCAGACACAGACCCTAAGAGACCTCGACGAAGTAAAGAAGCCATGCGGGAACCACAAAGATGTCCTAAGCGATGATGCCACTGAGCAAATGAAGCGGTGGAGGCAGCAGCAGCTGCAGAGGTGGAGGCAAGAAGACTGACTGGGGCAGCGGAAGGAAGGCGAAGCCAGTCAAGCTCCCAAAGCCGTTGGGAGTCACGGCGGCGAGGGCCAGTACCAACCAGAGTCCTCGTGCGACGATCCTGAACACAACAAGAGTCAGAATCGAAAATAACACGACAACCATGATCAGTGAGCTGGCCAGCAGATATGAGCTGCATGGTTAGTTTTGGAACATAAGACACAGCAGGAACATGAAAAGAGGAATTTGAAAGAGTGCCTCGTCCTGTGACACAAAGAGAGGTACCATCTGCTGTGTGGACAGTGATAGGAGCAGGTAAAGGACTAATGGAAGTAAGACAGGTGGAATCAGATGTCATATGAAAAGAAGCACCAGAATCAAGAATCCAAGGTGATGTACCTGAGGAAGGAGAAGTAGAAGGTGGTCTCTCACCGGAAGACTGAGCAGCAGAACCAGCAGAACCAGACGATGCAGAAGCAACCATGCGGCCTAGCAATGTGAGAAGCTGCTGAGTGTCAAAGGTACCAGAACTCTGCTGAGAGGAGAAACCTCCAGTGCCCCTCGGAGGACGAGCACCACGACGAAGATCCTTCTTGTAGCAAAACTGTTCCACATATCCATCCTTGTTGCAATAAGTGCAGTGAAGGCCCTTACCAACAGCAGCTGTCACTGGTGGAGACAGCTGATGGAGGCAAAGGCACAGCGGGTGTAGAAGCCGAAGAAGCCACCAAAACTGAAGGAAGTGATGATGATGATAGCAGACCCGCTCCACGAAGTCGAATCTCCTCAGTACGAACAGCTGCAAGGACCTCTAACAAAGTCACACGTGGATGACGAGCCAGCAACTAAGCACGAGTCTGCTCAAACTCAGACCGGAGACGTGTCAAAAAATCGTAGATGCGGCGAAGCTCCATATGAGACTGCTGACGCTGACAGGTGCGGCAAACATCTGACCCCAAAGAGTCGATCTGACGCCATATCGCAGATAACTGAGCATAGAACTTGTCCACAGTGGCATCTCCCTGCTGCAGTGACTGCTCCTGTCGCACAATAGCAAGGTATAAGGAATCGCCAGATGGCTCGTAGCGGCTGCGTAGATGTGTCCACATCGCATGTGCGGAAGGCAGTCCAACAATATCGCCAGTGAGATGCACCTCCATGCTAGCAACCAAAATAGCAGAGGCACGAGCATCTTCATCAATCCATGTCTTGTAAGCAGCATACTGAGTCTGAAAAGTCTCCATGGCATCCTCAAAAACCTCAGAAGCCTTTGTACGAACATCTTCGAAAGCATCATTCGGGAGTACAGGCTCAACAGGTGGAGTAGGACGAGACGGGCAAGATAACTCGCCCGTAAGAAACTCCCAAAGGCGCTGACCACGCATGTGGATGCGCATGTGCTGAAACCAGTCCCGATAATTGAGACCATCGAAGATCACCGGGCAACGAGGAACAGAAACGGTGCTTGAAAAGAAGACATCTTTTTTTTCTTTCTTTTTTTGCCTTTTTTTTGCTTTTTTTTTCCGGTCAAGCTGACCGACTGACCAACCGACCGGTCGGTTTACAAAACCGACCGATGCACACGCCTAAGCGCCGAAGTAGAGGGCTCGGGCTAGGGCAAAACGGGGGCGACGAGCGGCGGGCCGCGACGCCGGCGGCGGCGGCCCGCGAGCGAGGGCGGAGCGGCGGCCCGCGAGCAGGGGCGGAGCGGCGCCAATCTTCACCGAGAGCGGCGGCCCGCGAGCGGGGGCGGAACGCCGGCCCACGACGCCGGCGGCGGCGGCGGCAGACAAGCGGCGGCCCGCGAGCGAGGGCAGAGCGGCGGCCCCAACGAGAGAGCGGCGGCAGCACCGACGACGATGAGGGCTGCCTGCCACGCCGTCGCGGCCGGGGGATCTGGACGGCGGCGTCCCGAGCAGATCCCGAGCAGCGGAGTCGAATGATGCAGATCCAAGTGGCGGCCCGCGAAGCCGGCGACCTCGGGCGGAGATGACGTCGAAGGCGGCCGTGGTAGATTGGATCTGAACGGAAGGACGCGAAAACCGCACGAACCGAAGACAAATCCGGCGGTGGAAAGAGGAACTCCAGTGGGAAAAGGCCAGGCAAAACCCTAGGTATGAACGAAACCCTAGGTGTAACAAAACCTCGGCTCTGATACCATGTTCGAATAACGCTTGTATTCCTCATGTGGCCAAAGAGCCAATATATATACATGTACAGGTGGCATATATGCAAGAAACCACTTATACAATGGGGTAAATACACAGTTATGTAATACACATCTAACACTAGTGTACTTGATATGAGATGTCATGAACCTTAGTTCATAACGGGATAAACATCCGTCGATGAGAGGTTGGACAATGACGACTTGAAGTAGAACGGCGCTAGACGAAAGAGGGCACCGATTGGGGAAGAGAAATAATCTAGAGTAGCCGGTCTAGGGGAGAGACCAGAGCTAGGAATCAGGGACTTGGGAATATGTCTTTATTATTTTGTTCTTGATGATAATGGATACATGCAACCCCTTTTTATAGGGATAACTCGACTTGACCTTCAAGAAATTATCTCTGTCTCTAAATAAATCTATCTCTAATAACTAGAATATATCTATAAGTTAGTAAACCCATCTAATAAGGAAACTAACTTGGCACGCACGCAAATTACTATTCATAGCACTGTTCACGCGCGTAAACAGTGCCAGTGTACTGTAGCAACGCGTATGGCGAGGTCAAATTAGTAAGGATAACGATAAGAATAGTTAGTTTCCTTATTAGATGTGTTTACTACCTTATAGATATATTTAATTTATTATAGACAGGCTTCTTTAGAGATATAGATTATTTCTTGAAGGTCAAGTCGAGCTATCCTGATAAAAGGGCTAGCATGTATCTACTACCTATCAAGTAATGAAGAAGGTACAACAAGAAGCGGCAGCGGCGCTGTTCCCAATAGTTGCCACGGTGCCGCTAGAACATGTCGTGGCGGCCGTGGTTCTACCAACACCTGCTGCAACCCTGCCACGTCCTACCGCGGTAGTCATGTTGCTGCCAAAGCTTGCCGCGGCAATCATGTCGCTGCCGCGACCTGCTGTGGCATTACCGATTCCTGCTGCGACCATGCCATGTCCTATCACGTCATTGCCGAAGGCCGCCATGGCCCTACCGAAGCCTGTTGCGGCAATTGCATTGTGGAAGCCTACCACAACACGGTCGAGGTTACCACTGCGTCTGCCATGATGATCGCAGATGTCATCAATGTTGCCGCACTTGTATGTGGAAGCCACAGTCTTCAAAGTCACCAGTAAACGTGACAATATCTTATCAACTTGGGGTCTCCTAAGGCTACAGTCATGGCTGCCACCACAGTTCGATGATGAGCTATCGCCGAAGGATAGAGATAAGAATGGTTAGTTTTCTTATTAGATGGGTTTACTATCTTATAGATATATTTCATTTCTTAAATATAGGTTTTATTAGAGATAAATTATTTCTTGAAGGTATCCTTATAAAAGGGTTAGCATGTATATATTACCAATCAAGCAATAAAAATGAATTAATTTAGTCTTTTACTCAAGTTCTATCATCCCAGTTTATAATCAAATCTCTCATCCCACCAAGCCGACGTCGCCCGGTCTTCCTCCCTGTGATGTTTACCCCCAATAAACTAAGATTCATCACATGACTATTCGTATCTCTATCCTAATTAATCTAATTTTACCATACACGGCTACAGCACCATGGGGACTGTTCACGCATATGAACAGTGCATGTGAACAGTAATTTTGCGCGTGACATGAGAATATGAAATTGCAGTGGTTATAGTTACCAGTTACCATCCCCTTCACAATTGAAATGGTAGTGGTGCTAGTTTACTTGCTACGGGACATTGGGACCGCAGTAGTGAAATTTACTGTGTGCTAGTTACAGATTTTCTTGGACATATAAAGTACTAGTTTGGGTTTGCCTTTTTCTTTGTAAGGGCTAAATGCGTTTCTGTTATAAATTACAAAGGAATGCTCAAGCGACACCATGGATATCATACCATCCGGAAGCGACTATGTGTGTGAGGATTCATCGACATCTGAATATATTGCTTCTAATGGACTTCACCACAGGTAAATAGTAGAACTGTTTCAGGTTTGTAAGTTGTGTAATATATTTCCTGTGGTAACATAATATTTGGTGCTTAGGCCTGATGATGCTTCAAGCTTTGAGGAGCCAGCTTCAGATCACAGGACAGAGGCACCAGCATTATGCTACCATGAGGAAGCAGACCAGCCTGTTCCTGAGCCTCTCCTTGCTACTAACATTGATAACATCTACTCTGGGTTCCCTCCTAGTTTCACTGATATGCTGACAAATTGTTCAACTAAGAACAAGAAAGGTAAGCAAATTCCTGTTGGATGAATAAAAGCACAGTAACTTTATTTTGATTTCTAGTGGTCTATTCTTAATAACGTTTCACACATAAAAATCAGATGTGGAGAAACCCTATCCACTGACTGGAACAGACCATGGTCCTCAAGAGGTAGTGTTCAGTTATTTGAAAATCTTGCGAATGTTCCTACTTAAGAAATGTTTGTTATATTTGTAAATTTTGCAGGTGTACGCACTGGATACTTCCCATGAAGGTACAAGTGTACAAATAATCTCAATTTCATTTGCCACTTATTCATCTTGATGTGTCTGTCTATTTGCACTGACCTATCTACAATAGTTGCTGCTGCAGTTGCAGTTGCCAGTAAAGAAACCACTGCTGGTAAAGAAATTGATGCCAGTAAAGAAACCACTGCTGGTAAAGAAATTGATGCCAGTAAAGAAATAGGTGATATTATGGCTAGGATAAAGGTATCTTTCTCATCAAAAATCTTCTAGTTGGACCATTTTTTTCTCGTAAAGTCAGTGTACAGTTTGTTCTAATATATTATGTTTTGCTTCTGCAGACTTACATGGCCGATGGCTCATTTCATGGTATGCTTATTCTTCTTCCCGTGGGAATAAGATAAAAAATGAACTCTTTAATATCCCTTCATAACTCACGAAGTTAACTCATTTTTACATTGAATCCTCGTTTCACACGCTTGAATTGATTTGGTGCTTTCGCTTTCCCTAGATATGTTGTTCAAGCTCGACAAAGTCATTGATGAATTGGGTGGTGACTTGTCACTGTAGAAGAGAAACCTCTTCTGTGCGGCATGAAGGCCTTTATTTGCCTCTGATCATATATACAATGTAGCTGTAGTTCACTTACTGTCCCTTGCAGCTTCTGCTCCTACCAAGAAATACCTATGCTTGTCCTGTAAAGCTACAAGCTAGACGATAACTTTATGGGATTAGTAAGCAATATGAAGTATGTTTTCTCTTATCTATTGCGTGGAACCTAAGCAAACTACTATGCATGAAACTTTAGACCTTTTCACCCTCCACTGCTTTTGCAAATGGTATCAAAATTGGGGGCATGGCATCTTTAATCTCTTATATTTGCACGTCAAATTTGTTATCTGAGTAGTATGTTCATGTGCTCTGTTATGCTTATGCTGCTGTGGTGTGGGTTTTTCTGTTGCTTGTGTTGCGACATGCGAAGGATCATCACTGCCCATGGTTATTCCTGTGCGCTTCTTCAGCGATACCTTTTGAATCCTCGTGGCTGTCAGGATGTGATGCTCGTGCATCTGTTTCTTGACGTCTAGGGGGCATCATTCTGCTTGTTGTAATAATTATGCTGTCTGGAAATTGGTGGTACGGTGCTAGTGGAGGAAGCTGGCGTGTTGTTCGACAACCTACGGATAAGATGGCTGAAGTATTCAACAAGCAGCAAAGGTATAACACAAGGGCGTTGCTAGGAATCGGACGTCCGATGGATTGGGGTTCGTATTCGGACGCTCAGCCTAAACATTTTTTTGCTATGTTTGTAATATTTTTCGCTCATGTTTGTAATTTTTTTGTCCGTATTTTTCTTGCAATATTTTTTATTTCGTGCATGCAACATGGACTTGTAGCATATATTTTTGTTGCATATGTTGATTAAAATTATTGCACATATTATCTAAAAATATTGCATCAGAGCATACGATGCGAATACTTACATGTTCTTTCTTTTTGTTTTTGTTGCATACATGATCAGCAAATGTTGTATACATGGACAAGAAATATTGCGGATGGGAATACTCACATCGTTCTTCGTTTTTCATGTTGCAAACATAGACAAAAAATGTTACAAATATGGCAAATAAACATTGTAGCCGACCGTCCGGAAATGGACGTCCGGATCTGACGTCCAATTCCTATCATTTCCCATAAAACAAAGTTCTTGCTCCCGCGGTGTGGGGATGGTATGGATGTCATCTTGCCGTTTTGCAATGGTCACGGCAGAGCGAAGCGCGAATTTTTTTTAAAAAATAATGCATTAGTTTGTGAATATTATAAAAATACATGTTTCCTAAAAATTACAGAAGTGAGCTTCCCTCCCTACTTCAGATGGTAATAGACTCTTGTCGCCAAATGAAAGGATGATAGTTGGTCATGTCGATGCCAAGGACATGCCAGGTCAATTGTCGCCATTTCAATTGGTGACAGAGTTCCCTTATAATCCCAAAACAATTGCCAAAAATTCACTTATAATCTGAAAAAAGAAAAAAATAGGAAGAGGGGATATGAGAGAGAGAGACGAAGAGGAAGGAGAGGAGGAAAGGAGGGAGAAGAGTTAGGGTTCTTCATCGTAGAGGTTAGTTTTCCCTTTATTTGTAGTTTTTATTTTCTAATCATGGTAGGTTAGCAAATGATATGATTAGATCCACAATGGTATGAATTAGACTGTTGAGTAGATATTTTAGTTTTAGATCTGTGGTTGTTTAGAGTAGTTGTTATGGTCCATATTATTTAGATCCATTTTTAACTTGTAGTAATTATTTGTAGTAGCTATTTTAGTTTTAGAATAATAGTTAAAGAGTAGTTAGTTTGATTTAGACTAGATATAGCTGTACCCATTTATCTAGATGTATTTTTTCCAATACGACGTAGTTGTATGGAATGCTTGGTTTTAATACTGCGCAGTTGTATGGACTATGTAGATGAAATATGTTGCACAGATGTAAAGAATGCATCTATTTTCTGTTACTGATTTTACGGTTTTGCAAGCTATATGTCTCTTATCATTTTTTGGTGTAATTAAGGGTCTGTTATGTATTTCACGGTTACCAACTCATTCAACCTTTCACACTGACATCAGTTTATTTGGGGGAATAACCCGCAGGTATGTCTAAGCTAGTATGTTTCAAAATACACTACGGAGAAGGGGTTCCGTAGATAGGTGTAGATGGGGCTGATTTGTGTGATTTCCCATATGTCACCGCTAGTTTGTCAAGACCAGGGGAGCATACATGGGGCACAGTGATATGGTAGTTGTATCACATGTTTTCACTAGACAATGCATTGCACGACCTCAAGTTGCATGGTGTTGCCACCTAGGCATGAGAACACACATACTAGAAGTTAGTGGAACTGAAGGATCCGAATTCATGGAGGTCATACATGAGGTTGGCCATGGAGCATGGGTGGGAGCTAGTCCTACTAGCCAAGGCGTATGGAAATGTTTCTCTGGCACATGTGATGCATGAAGATGAAGTAGGTCATGACGACATCGAAGTTGGGGAGTCCAACCACAGTCACAGCTCCACTATGAACCAAGATGTGGCAATTGGCACCGATGGGGTTAAAGCAGAGCCTATAGACCTTAACAAGGCCCAAGATCAAGAAACTATTGGCATTGCAGGTGAAGGTGAGCAGATCGAAGCTTTGGTGGAACGGATGTAGTTCGAAGACCGTGATTATGAGATGTTGTCATATGAAGGTTCTAATGATGAGCATGCAACCAGTCAACACCTCGTTAGCTCCCAGCCGCCTCCTGAACTTGGTAAATCGGTAGACTCGGTGAGGTGTTTTTTTAATTTTTTGTTGATGTTTCGTAGTGTGACATATCATAGCTATTTATGACTTGCTTCCTATGTAATCCTCATAAGGTAATTTTCTTTGAGAGAACTATTTATGACACAACGTATGAATTGTGTCTATGTTGTGTGATTGTCTTGTAATGCTTTGAAATAATGTATGAACTGGCAATAATAATATGGCAATTGTCCAGGACATTACAGAACTGTTTTTGTGACCTGAACAGCTCATTTTAGTATTAACTATTTTTTGAATGATTTTTCTCTCATGTATTCATATGTTCGTAAGTCATAACTCATATGTATTCAATGTTTTATGAATGATTTTGCTCTCACATATTCATATGTTAATAACTCATAGGTATTCATTATTTTACGAATGATTTTGCTATCACGTGTTCACAGTTTTATGAATAATTTTATGAACTTTTTATCACAGTCGTCGAGTGAGGATGTGGATTGGGAGGATATGGGTATGAGTGATGATGATCACAATGTTGTCCCATCTGCTGAGGAGGGGGAACAAGGACATGTTTGTGTATCCTAGTTGTTAGATGTTTTAGCTTCAAAGTTGATGTGTAGCCATACAATTACATATTCATCCAAGAAAACTTTTGACACCAAGAAAGGCATTCGATTAAGAGAATTGAGGGGCAAAATGGCTTGTCAGTTAGACAAAGGGCCGTCTGTAGCCTGTAGGTCTCGTATTCAAATGGTGATGCTCCCTTTCTAACTTAGTGAATGAAAAGCTGATTGAATTTGTATGCAAAGAAAGCTGTTATCCATATTATACGACCACATTTTGGTAATTTGCTTGCCTAATAACCGAATTCTTTTTTAGTTCTTTACTACATACTTGAGGTAGTGTAATGTAACACCCCGCCCATTCTTTGGGCCCGGAATGCTACCACCATTGCAAACTTTTGCCTTACTTTCAATTGCTAGAAACTCAACACTAATATATTTAGGTAGCAGCGATTAGATACATCAAAGTTTTTATTTTAGCCCTTACTCTAGCAGACTAGTAGAGAGTAAAACAAACTGACAAAAGGTGATACAGGGAGTGCTGTTAGTTTGTGAAGATTATTCATGTGCTACTCCCGCCCCAGGCATGGCGTCCTCAAGACGATAAATACTAACACAACATGAAAACAATTTAATCCGACCGATATACTCTGCATACATAGCCATGCTCATATCATCATTCTCAAGGTTCCACATCGAATGTACATACCTCACATGCATTTTTGCGTTCCACATTGCCAAGTCATCAATGCAATGCAATGCAGCCCTGCTCTACATGCACATTTGCTCATCACATTGCAAATGCCGGTATTGTCGAGTGAACACCCGTCGATGTTCACCCATAATCTTGGGCCCGACCATAATCGGCACGGGGATCTCTTCATTCCCGTGGAGGCCTACCGAAGTAGGTCTTACTCAAGAGCACTCCGGATTAGCCGCTAACTTTATTCGTAGCTAGGGACTTTCTCACCGCCCTCACTCTTGAGTGCACATAATGCAAATGCATATGCCATTGTCATTGTCATCCATAAATAAATATCACATCATGTAATCATCGCATTTCCACATAAACTTTAGCACATCATGTAAACATTGCATAATCATAATCTCCGCAATCTACCGCTCTACCATGCACCTGCCTGTTAACCAAACGGAGCGGAACGACGTGAGGACGACGTCGACTCAAGGACTCCACCTGGACAAGCAATTAATCCGGCTTAACGCATCATAACGGAGCAAGATATTAAATAGACGACGACGATACTACACGCATATCCCGGATCTGGCGTAAAAGCACGCGGGTTTCAGGGTCCTATCGTGCAGGCACCAAAACCCCCATTTTTTCTTTTTTTCCTCTTTTCTTCCCTTTTCTTTTCTTCTCTTTCTTCTTTTTTTCTTTCTCTTTCCTTTTTTTCCTACCTGGCCGGCCCCTTCTTTTTCCTTCCTCACCTGCCCTCATTTCTCTCTCCTCACCTCCCTTCGGCCGAACCAGCCTCAACCCCTCATCTCCCTCTCGGTCGAGCGGCTCCAAGCGGTACGGCGTCGGCGCGACCGGGCTTGGTGGCGCCGGCGACTCCTCCGCCGCCCCCTCCCGCCTTCCTCTCCTCTCTCCCACTCTCCCCACCCCTCATGGGCGTGACCCCACCCAAGGGCTGCTCCAGCGGTGGCACGACGGCGCGCGGGCGGCCCGGCTTGCCGGCCTCGGGCTCACCGCTGCCGGCCTCCCCCCTGCTCGGCCCCCCTTCACTCTCCTCGGATACGGCCGGCCAAGCCCGGATCCGCCGCTCCCTTTTGCGCGCGCGGCGGTGGGGCACCGCCGCCCGGTCGGCTTCGGCCCTGGCCCCCTGCGCCTCCGCCCTCGGACGCCTGCGCCACCACCCGTCACCGTCAACCGTTGCCCCCAAAGGTGCCGCCGGTCACCGGTGTGGCACCGGCACTCTGCGGCTCGCTTCTACTCAGGGCAGTACACCTCCCTCCCTTACTTTCTACATCCTTGTGCTTGTGAGACTATGTTGGAAAAACCTAGGGGATGGGCAACCTACTTGTTTCGCGGGACTGGCAACGGAAGTGGTTGTGGACGATCTCCTCTGGATGCTATCAACGGCGCCGCCTGTGCTCCGTTGGGATCTCTTCTCCTCCTAGCACTTCTCCTTCCTACCCTTCTCCTTCTTGCTCTCTCTCTATCTCTGTCTCTGCCTCCTCCCTTTCAGCTGGGGAAGAGAAATGGTGTTGCACGACTTTTGTGGCTGAGGCAGAAAAGTGGAGTAGGAAAGGTGGTTGTGTTGTCTTGTCTACTTAAGAGGCATGGCTATCCCTCTCACTGCGAAATGCCGCTTCTACCCCTCCCTTTTAGCCTTGGCTGGCTATGGCCCTAAGGGCTTTTTGGTCCAACGGCAACCCTAAACTATTTGGTGCTCTTCTACTGCGGCAGGTAAATTGATAACAGGTAAGAATAGAATTTTTTGCCGAATGACGAAAACCTAGAACGCGAGACGGTGGCGACCGGCCCTGGACGGTCTGGGAACCTCTGAGAGCGTTACTTTTATGCGCTTTCTAGACGGTGCCGACCATTCCTGGGAGGTTTGGGAACCTCGGCGAGCGTTACTTAATCGGCATTCTAAAAGCCGATGGGTCTGATGGCAAAAACCGCCCTTACCTTCCCTAATTCTCTCTTTTGCAAAACAGTGGTATTACATGTAATCAATAAAGCACATCTGTTCCTGTATATCTTCTGTCCTTGTTTTCAACATTCTGACAAACATTTTAGAAATCTTCATGCATACTGTTGTTGAACGTAGAGGAGGGTTAGGACAGGAGGTGTGATGGGAACGGGGTCCCGATCTTCCAACAGGTTCTGGATATGTTCGATTTGGTGGAGGCGCGACACAAATCGATCCGGCTTCCGAACAACATGTCCCGAACCCCGCAATCGCAGCACCACGTCTCCTCAGGTTATCAACTGTGCGCAGCCCGGTTGACCTCGCCAAGAAGGCTAATCCTCGCCTGCGAATCGAACAACACAAGCAAGAACAAGGAAGAACACAACTGAATTGCAGATGTATTGATTTAGCACTCGAAAGTTGGGGTCTCACAAACCGATGAACGGCGAATCTGTTCAAAGACAAATTAATCTAAGCAAAACCCAACCCTAATGGTGGGGGTGGCGGCTGGATATAAAGGAGTTAGGGGCGTGCAAAACCCCTGGACACGCCCCTAATGGGCTCCAACACGATACAAAGCCGAACGGCCCAAAGACGGTGGCGCAGCACCCTGACAGATTCTGAATGCCCAATTGTTTTGACGATTCCCGTTGACTCAGAAGGAATTTTGACATGGGACTAGATCCATTAGAAAGGTAGTCTTCTCAGCTTTCCATACATATGTGGAACGTCCAAAACGGAGTCCGGATGCGATCTGGGCGTCCGTTTTAGTGCGGCCTGGTCCTGGACTCCGAATTGGATTCGAAGTCGGCTTGAGTTGGACCTCCATCATGATTCGACCACCCTTGCTGAACTTGTGCGCCTCGTAGCCCTTCTACAAGTACTTCTAGGTCCTCTCCATGGTTCCTAATCATAATTAAATCATTAGGTAGCAATCAATTCTCAAATGAACAAAAGGAAGTACTTAGGAACGAGCTCACCTGTAAATTCAATTGTCGGGCGCGAGCTCTAGTGATTGGTCCTTGAATGTCAAGTGGAGGAGTGTTGTGTGTATCTGACGAAGTGATGTCCTCATCAAGGTGTCCAGATGTTCACATCACATGGCCTGCTGCTGTTGAATGCCACTGGATAATGAATTTTGGAGTGTCCAATGCCGGTTCTTGTTCCAATTAGTATACTACCTAAGTTCTACCTTCACTGTTGTCTATCAATTACTTACTGTGTTGCTGCCTACTGCTGTGCTGTGTTGAAACTATACAAATTAAAATGAGCCAAGCTTTGTGTTGAATTGTGCAGTTTCTGTGTTGAATTGTGTGGCTCGTGAGCTGGCTCAAGCCAGCTTGAGCCAAGAAATAAGCCAAGCCAAGTCGGGCTTTTAGCTCATTTCTTAAACGAGCCGAACTGAGCCGAGCCACAGCTCCGAGCAAGCTTGGCCAAGCCTAGCTTGAGCCAGCTTAGCTTGGCTCATTTCCACCCCTAACTTGGATTACGACCCCTAGTTAGCGCCGCAACATGGTGGAATGCACATGAAGTGTCGAATGCAACACACCTGTTACAAACCTACCAAACAATGTTGTACCCAAGAAATGCAGGCTATAGCTAGGCTTTGTCATTGGCACCATGAATGCACCTTTGTATCAGAGTGATATGACCATACCATGCCACCTTTTCATAATTGATAACACGCACTAGCTTTTCTAAGTGAAACGATAACTCGATGACCGATCATGCCACCTTTTTCAAACATAATTGACAACATGCACTAGCTTTTCTCAGTGAAATGATAACTCACTGACCGGTCATGCCAAATTTTAAGACTTAATTGGCAACACTCGCTGACATGTACCATAGCCAAAGATACATTCCCATGGATATGAGTACACTTCTATTTACTGCCTCTACAATACACCCCCAGTCGGCTATAAAACCATGGCACCCTCCACTACTGCAAGCAACACTCCATTCGAGCTAATTTGATTAACACAGAGAGGGGACAAAGAATAGAGGTAGGGAAGATGAGAGCCAAAGGAGGATGTTTGACTATGCGGAGATGCTTCGAAAGAGGAAATGGATTGCCAAGAAGGCATGAATCTACCCTAAGAGTTCTTGCAAGGACTCCTTAACCATCAAAATTTCTATGCCCACAGTGCAACTACGCTAAACCGGCATGGATCAATCAATCCACTCATCATGGTACCGCCATCCAGGCTTTCTACACATGCGTGGATTACCGTGTCTCATGTCTCTCCACATTTCACTATAACACTGGCTTCTCAGAAGCCTAGAATATCACACACAACTACCATCACCGCCAATTTAAACTATTAGTCAAACATCACCAACAACTAGGCTTTAAAAATAATCATTCAGCATAATAATAAATAAAAATTTCAGCAACACGCTAATTAATACATCGAACTTAAGATGAACCAAATAATCACTAAAACGAATCAATCATAAAGCTAACCAAGGAGCCCATCAAGTAGCATCATTAAGAACCATAAGGGAACTAAGGAAAACAAGTATTCATCTAAGGAATAACATGGCAAGTCTAAACTGATCATAGTGATAATTTATTGATCACCAAGTGCATAGAGAACTACAAAAGTGTGAAGTTCCATGTGCTACTTCCACCCATCCATGCCGCCTTCAACGTTCACCTAAAAACATCAACAAAGTAAGGGTGTGTTTATGACTCAGCAAGTACAAAATAGAATAATAAACAAGGTATTATCTTATTAATAATTCATACCCATTTATCATTAACTTAATTTCTCATATTCATTCTCATCAGTTTTCATTCATGTGTCCCCATTATTTCAAACCACTTTTCACTTTTCATGAATGCAATACAATGCTCATGCTCATATCTCAACTCAACTTCTGTTTATACCGGTATAGTGGAGTGTAACACCTGTCGATGTTCACTCATGCCCACATTCTTTAGTGTGGGGACCAACGGCTCATCCTTTTCATCTGTGTTCCCCAAGGTGGCCACCTAGCTCGCCTAGGCAGTGCCTAGGCACTAGATACCATCCTCCCGCCTTGCCTACATGCTCGCCTAGGCGGCAATTAGGCGCTAGGCATCGGTCTGTCCCCCAACTAATGCCTAGCGCCTTATTGAACGCTATTTTTTATACGAAGACCTCATTGCCAATATTTTCCATATGAGGACCTCATCCCTCTCCCGTAGGTCACATATTTCCATCATGAATGCTCAACATGCAATGCAATAATTATTATCTTTCTTCATTAAGCAATTAATATAATCAACATTCTTCTATAGTCATCGTCATAATCATCAATTTATCATAAGCATGTGATCAATATAAAATTGGCATAATCATATGAATAATCATGGCAGGTATTCATTTAACCATATAACAATTCCAAACACTCAAATACCATTCCACCATGCACATGGTTTTCTATTTGTAACGACCGAGTTGATTAGAGGATGACACCAACCCCAAAGTTACTCCTATAATGTACAAACTCAATACAAGCTATAGAAATACAAAACAACACTTAATTGGATTTTTATATAAGTAGATTAGAAGATATGAATTTTGGGAGGCTACTGTCCGATACCCTGTTGCTGATGGACGCACTTGTGGGAAAATGTTAATTTAACAAATTAATGTTAGAATTAAACTTTAGGGATAACTAGAAACTGATAGGAAATTTCTTGTAAATTTTAAAGATGTCATTGTTTAGTATATTTGCATATATAGATTAAAAAATATAGAATTAATAAGTTTGATATCCAGAAGACAATATATCTGTCTTCTAGGTTAATAAATCTACATGACATTAATACCTCCTTATTGGTTTGAATTGGTAGTGGTAGTGGTCGTAGGTGACATCTTGGGCTTAGTTGGCCACATGCAAAGATTAAATCATCTAACCTCCCGTTTACAGAAGACAGATCTGTTATCTTCTGAATAGCAGACTTAATATTTACATATCTATTAATCTACTCATGCAAATATAGCAAACGATGATATATTCAAAAACTACGGGAAATTATCTACCACTTTCAAGTTATGCCAAAAGTTCAATTCTGCCCTTTAATAAGTCAAATTAATAATTTTTTATGATTATGTCTAGTAGCAACCTAGCTCTGGACAGCAGCCTCCCAAAAAACATAACTTCTACTCTACTCGTCCAAAAATCATGTCCTTGGACACTTTGGAATACTTAAGAAATTACCTCCACTTTTCATATAGATCAATTACCCAAATTATTTCATTTACTATTTTTAGTCTGATGTTTAATTCAGCACTGCCATATAATGACAACTACCAAGATAGCAGACTTATGAAAACCATATCTTCTAATATGTGCATCCAATTGGCATGAGTAAATATGCTATGGAAAGCTAATGAAATTCCCTGCAACTTTTTAGTTGATGATATTCTCAAATTATGCCAATATAGGACCCAAAATCATGCTAGAAAGTTACTGCAGTTAAATCAATCTGCTAATTCACTACTACAAAACAAGCTATATTGGATGCCTCACCACAGACGGTTCATGTGGAGCCGTCTATGCTTTGATTATTACAGATAGTTCATAGCTAAAACCGTCTCTGAAACTATCACAGATGGTTATGTTTAAAAGCTATTTGTGATATACGCATTATCACAGACGATTTTTAATTAGAACCATCTATGAAACTATCATAGATGGTTTTTATTTACAACCGTCTGTATTTTGTCCTTTGTCGTATGAACTACAGAAGCTACTAAGACGAGAGACAAATTCAAGGCAAATTTATTACAAAAGTCACCAAAAAAAGATATTCCTAGATCTTAGTCTTCTGCGCTTCATATGCTTCTTCTTCGACTTTTGGAATTGGAGGATCAGCCGTTGAGTTCTCAAATGCCATGAAGATTGTCCTGGCCCTCTCCACTTCCTCCTCTAGCCTGGACAAATTATTATCATGGCCCATAATCTCAAAGAGAATGCCATGACAATATTCCTCAGAATCGGTTGCTTCTACTTGATCGGCAATATTATCCATGTGTCTCTACTACCACAAGAGATTCTTCCGCTTTGTGCACATTGCAAAGAAGAACGAGGCTAAGGGCGATTTCCCTTTCCTGAGCGGTAACGAGACACCTTCGTCAATGGCGGATGATGAGGTCCAGCTAACGGATGGAAGCGAGTTGAGGAAGAAGAGTAGGGAGTGAGTGGAGGAGCTGCTCCAGACATAAATTGTTGGCCGTTTGTGTAAGATTGCAGCCGAACAACTTATGATGGATAGATGAGAGGAAGGAGATCAAAAGAATATTATATGCCACTATTGAGAAATCTAGTGAAGAAGATGAGGGAGAGGATAGTTTAGAAGAGCTGGATAGGGCGCGTACATTTAAGCGTTACCACAGACGATTCGTATACCAAACCGTCTCGGCGTCTCTGATATTAATATCACAGACAATTCGTATAACAAACCGTTTGTGATATGTGACTTATCACAGATGGTTCGTATAACAACCCGCTTGTGAGCCAAGTGAGTCAATACTTTGTTCATATTGAGCCTGTATTTCTATGCAAATTATATTTATTTAAATTATCAAATTGTATGCTTTATTTATTATGGAAATGTATGTCAAATTTAAGATTGTAGATACATGCATAATTGACATAGTATTATTATTACATCATCCTTTGAGCACTTAAATCATATAATCCTTATCACACTAGAAAATTTAATGGAATCTTACTAACTATACGTTGTACTTAGGTGTCATGTTTAGTCTTACTTAAGTACCAGGGCATTAAATTGCCCTCTTATCATATTTTAATCATGAAACTAGTTTTGGACAGCCATTGAACGGAAATAACTGATATGTTGAGATAGCTTAGTTTTATACTTCCCAAAATCCTAAAACTTGCTATTACTATATCTAGACGAATGACATGAAGGTTGGTGCGGATGTAGCACAAGAATATTTGGCTTACGGTAGTGCCGCCTAGATAACTCTAAGGACCGAATCCTGTTATGATCTAATATAAAATAGTACCACCACAAGTCTATAATGAATACGATCTGACTAAATAATTTACATCCACTAGTATGGGTTGCACCATTGAAGTGACCCATGAGTTATGTCATTGGTTATAAGCCGACGTGGACACAAATCGTGTCACTGGTGTAATTTATCGTGTGGCGCAAGAGATTTTGGTGTGGTGGACGTAACCTCACTAAGAAAGAACCTTAGTGGGTGTAACTTACAATAGGTGATATATTGTAAAGACATTATGGTGATCTTGATTCGTATGTCCAAGGAAATGTATGTAATATAACAAGTTAATTATCTCTTGTGGGTAAAGTGTACAAACTCTGCAAAATGTAAACTGTTCGAACAACCATGCCCATGATCAAGGGTGGCCATAAAAACTTACTCGAGTTAGTATCTATTTGAAAAACTTTATAGGTGGGATGAAAACAAGTCAGGTTGATGTAACCCTGAATTTGGCTTTACCTGAGTGGATGTAACTCTAGTAGCAAAAACTAACATATGATAGATGGAACCATGTAACAGGTGGATGGAACCTGCACCATTATTAATATTGTACACTTCACTCTCTTTAATAAAATGTGGTTTAGTCAAAATGCTAGAGCATAGAAATTTCTATTTATTGTACTTTTTAAATAATACCCTTAAGTAAATAAAAGAATACGAGTCTACCTTTGCTGAACCTTACAATATAAATATTGCATTCTGTGTATTTGATCACGGAGCATGGTTGTTTGTGCTCACCCTCGCTTACTAAATCCCTTAGAACCCGTGGATCAAAGTCACTACACCTACTACAGCACCCTAGAAGCTGAAGGTGAACAGATGGAGGAGATTAAGCTAGTCTCTAGTAATCTAGACCTTACCTCAATCATGCTGAGTAAAGCAGTATTTGCATGCACCAATATTATCCAAGTACTTGGTTAATATCACCCGCACGCATATTACCCCCAATCAGTCGTTTGCCTGTAGAGATACGTTCTTCCCTTTTGCTTTACACTTCCGCCTTATGTAATGTATCAATTTAGCATGATCAGCCTTTATTATAAACTTGATTTGATACAATCTATTTATACTCTGATTTATAATATTAATGTATGGTATGATTTACGTCATGTATAAAATGACTCATAATATAACTCTTAACACTATCTATTGATTCAGAGAATAACATAGTGGTTTACAAAAGATTTTAAATTAGCTACATCTGAGTCCGACAATTCATCAGTGTCCCTTAGTGCGAATCTGGTTCCCACCACGACGGTATAAATAGGAGCTAACTGCAAATCAAGCAATCCCTAGAGTGAATTAATGATCAGCGTCATTATAATCAGTCCATCAAAATGAACGCAGGGTTGAGAGTCAAGACTATCTAAAGATCACAAATACGATAAAAATGTAAATCTATTTCAAATGGGAAAATGGTATCAAAACGTCGAGGTAAAATCACACGAGATTTTGTTGTCAAACAGTATACATGAGCCTAGGAAACTGACCTTACAAATTATAAATGTTTTCAGGCTTGGATGATGTAGAGATCTTGCCTTGATATGTAGTAGCATCCCATGGAACTCCCTGGCTCCATGATAAGCTGCTCTCGGAACTGAGCTACCCGCTTGCTTGGAATGTCAATGGAGAGTTCCTCCAAGCTGGACATTCCTTCAGCTTGCAACCCTTCACCAAATATTAGAAATTGGTTGCCCACAATGAATGAGCCTGATACGCGAATAGCTACTCCTGTTTCCCCGTGTGCACGACAATGTAGCTTCTCAACAACATGAACAATATTCTCTCGAGGCCGATCACCTTTTAACTTCTTTCTTATATTTGATAAAGTATCAAATATGTCATTTTGGCCAACAAACACATTCCCTGAGAAACTGCCAAAACAGGGTAGGTAACACGACATATCATGTGCATGCTAAGAAACAGCCGGCTTACCCCACACACAGTTATCATCTTAAAACAAGAGAAGCAACACTGCCTACAGGATAAAGTTGGAAAAACTGGCAGTAACCAGCCGATTACCAACTGCTTTCAGTCAAGATTAACAGGAAAGCATGGATCACGTAAATTGCAATTGAGAATTCACCTAATTCTGTCAAATTTTCAGTAACTCACGCCATCATTTTCGCAAGTTTTTAAATATCTTTTGACAAAAACACAATTTTCTATATTATTAGTAAAACTGGAAGAAAAATCGTAGCTAGCCAAGTTTCTTTGTTCTCACAAAAACTATGCCAAAGACCGGTAGTACCGACTTTATGTGAGTGATATGATCGGACTTGCAGTAAAAGTTGTGGTCAAAGTACTGTGGTCGAGGCACCGTGGTTGAAAGACTCGAAGTCGTAACGAGTCAACTTGGTCAGGTTTGTGTGTGGTCATAAACATGGTTAGATCTGTGTGTGTGGTCGTAACTATAGTGAACCGGTCGATAGTCGTTAATCAATAGTCATACCTACAGTGAACCGATCAATATTCATAAGCTGCAGTTACTGATCGGTGCTCGGAAGACCTACGTGGTCAAAGACCGGTAGTACCGGCTTTATGTGACGTGGTCAAAGACCGGTAGTACCGGCTTTATGTGAGTGGTATGATTGAAGTTGCGGTACGAGCCATGGTCAAAACGCGGTGGTCGAAGGACTCGAAGTCATAAGGAGTCAACTTGGTCAGGTCTGTGTATGGTCATAGACTTGATTAGATCTGTGTATACGGTCGTCTTTACAGTGAACAGGTTGATAGTTGTAGCGACAGTAACCGGTCTTAGTCGTAAGCTACAACAACTTGTTTGTATTCATAAGCTACAGTACCTGGTAGGTGCTCGAAAAACCTGCGTGGTTGAAAACCGGTAATACCGACTTTGTGTGAGCGGTACAACTGGAGTTGTGGTAAGAGCTGTGGTCGAAATACCATGGTCGAAGGACTTGAAGTTGTAAGGAGTCAATTTGGTCAGGTCTGTGTGTTGTCATAGGTTTGGTCATATCTGTGTGTGGTCGTAGGTACAGTGAACCGGTCGGTAGTTGTAGCAACATCAACCTATCGATAGTCGTAAGCTACAACAATTGGTTGGTAGTCATAATCTACAGTACCTGGTCAGTGCTTGGAAGACCGATAGTACTGGCTTTGTGTGAGTGGTATGACTGGAGTTACAGTAAGAGTCATGGTCGAGATATCGTGGTCGAAGAACCATGGTCGAGACATCGTAGTCGAAGTTCCATGGTCGGAGGACTCGAAGTCGTAAGGAGTCTACTTGCCCAGGTCTCTGTGTGGTTATAGACTTGATTAGAGATGTGTGTGTAATCGTAGTTATAGTGAACCGATCGATAGTCGTAGCGATAATAACCGGTCGATAGTCGTAAGCTACAGCAACTAATCGGTAGTCATAAGCTAAAGTACTTGGTCGGTGCTCGGAAGACTGCGTTGTCGAAGATCGATAATACCGTCTTTGTGTGAGCAATACGATCGGACTTGCAGTAAGAGCCGTGGTCGAGACGCCATGGTCGAGATATCATGGTCGAAGTGACGTGGTCAAAGAACTTGAAGTCGTAAAGAGTCAACTTAGTCAGGTCTGTGTGTGGTCATAGAATTGATTAGATCTATGTGTGGTCACAGCTACAGTGAATAAATCGATAGTCGTAAGCTATAGTACCTAATCGGTACTAGGAAGACCTGCGTGGTCAAAGACCAGTTGTACCTACTTTGTGTGAGCAGTATGACCGGAGTTGCAGTAAGAGCCGTGATCGAAGTATCGTGGTCGAAGAGCCATGGTTGAGACACCGTGGTCGAAATAAATTCAAGAAGATGGGGGAGGACATCATAGACCTTGTGTTAGTCGAGGCATGGATGTGTTGTGTCGGCGTAGTGGGTCACGAGCGGCATCGGACGGAGGATGGGGTCAGCGGTGGACTGCATGACAGGCATCGTCGGACTGGAGGAGGCGGTGTAGGGCACAAGCATCGAAGGAGGGGCACAGGGCATGGACTGAAGTGGGGCGAAGTGGGGCAGAGCGGCGCCGTGGGAGCCAAGTGGGGCGAAGCGGGGAGTGCGGCGATGCGGCGTAGTAGGGGGCGGTGTGGGAGCGGAGGGTGGCAGCAGGGGCGGAGGGGGATAGAGTGGTGGAGTAGGGGGCCAGGCGGGAGCAGTGGGGGAGGAGTGGCGACGTGGGGGTGGATGTGGCGGAGCAGCGGAGGGGGACAGAGCTGCGAGGGGGGAGGAGTGATGCGGAGGGGGGAGGAGTGACAACGCAGGGGCGGAGCGGCGTAGAGCGGTAGAGCATGGGGGTGGGCAAAGCGGCGGAGCAGGGGGCATCGCGGGAGCAGGGGAGCATTGGGGCGGCGTCAATGGATTGCGGGCGTGATACGGGGGTGTGATTGGCAGGGGCGGCGTGAGGCATTGTCGCCTGGGCAGGCGAACGTGCGAGGTAGCAGGATTGGCAGTACCAACTTGTAATCGTGAACATTGGATGAACTGAATGAATGGTGTAGATATTTGGATGGTAGGACCAACTTGCAATTTAGCCATTGGATTATGTTGATCTGACTATAAGGAGAGGAGGGTATTAACATAGTTGGGTGAGAAATGATTTAATCAAATTGGTGCTTTTTATATTAGTATATATGAACGCGTGCATGTTTATTTTTAAAATTGGTGGACGTCAACATGAGTCTAGGACTTGAAGTTGGTGTGATAGATGCACACCGTGCGCCCAATTATCTAGTCTCTCTCTCTCACACATACACATACATATCTACTACTTAAAAGAAAGAATTAGTGATTGGTACATTCTTTCACCTCACCATGCACTCAAAGATTTTTGGTGCCGACATGTGGGCCTTCCGCTCTCCTCTCTCTCTCTCTCTCTCTCTCGCATCTCCCCCTCTCTGGGCCTGTTCTTTTTTGCTGCGACTTGTGGCTTTTGGCTGTGGCTTGTGGCTTTTGGGCTGTTTGTGTGAGAGATTACAGAGTAATAGAAACTCACATGCGGTTTTTGGCGATATAAATAAAGTCGGTAAAGTATGTACTACAATTAACTAGTAGGCCCTATGTTAAAAAGATACTTCGTTTAAAAGCTAGTTACTGTAGAACAGCCGAAAAGCAACTTTTAGAAGCTGAAAAGAATAGGGACTCTCTCACACGCATCTCTCCCCTTGCTCCTCGCCTCCTCCCGCTCTTTTTCTCTACTCCGTGTGCCTCCACCCCCTCCCCCAAGCTCTCCAAAGTAGAAACCCCCTCCCATCGCTCACGGTGGTGTCGTGCCTCAATGTACTCTAGGGAGTATAAAATAAATCACACGGTGGCCTCGCCCCCCTAGCGTACTCTGCGAAGTATAAAGCGTTGGGAACTCAGCCGTCCAGAGGGTAGGGATGGAGCGCACGCGCTTCAGGTCTTCGTCCCACTGCTAACATTATCGATGCCCATGACCACGTCATAACTAACATCATTGTGAGGCATTCTATGACCACCTCGTGGTCGAGACTACATCGGCGCCAATCTGAAGGGTGGGGATAGAGCACGCGCACTTCAAAGCCTTTGTCCTGTCGTCGTCGAATTCGTCGACATCTATGACCACCTCGTGGTCGCATCTTCGTCGACACCTACGACCACCTCATGGTTGAGTCTTCATCGACACCTGCGACCACCTCGTGGTCCCATCCTTGTTGATGTCTATGACCACCCCATGGTCAAGCCTTCATCGATACTATGATCACCTCATGGTCGAAACTTCATCATTGCCAGCCCGAAGGGTGGGGGATAGATCATGCACGCTTCAAAGTATTCTTCCCGCCATCGACTTCGTCAACATCTACAACCACCTCATGTTCGCATCTTCGTCGACACGTACGACCACCTCATGGATGAGTCTTTGTTGACACCTGCAACCACCTCGTAGTCGCATCCTCGTCGATGTCTACAACCACCCCTTGGTCGAATCTTCGTCGACAGCTACAACCACCTCGTGGTCGAGACTTCGTCGGCGCCAGTTCGAAGGGTGGGGGACAAAGCACACATGATCTAAATCCTTCATCCCGCTGCTAACTTTGTTGACATCTATGACCACCTTGTGGTCGCATCTTCGTCGACACTCATCTGACCATCCCATGATTGAGACTTCGTTAGCACCAATCCATAGGGTGGGGGACAGAGCATGCATGCTTCAAAGCCTTCGTCCCACTGTTGACTTTGTCGACACCTACGATCATATCACGGTCGAGTCTTTGTCGACACCTCCGACCACCTCCTGGTTGCATCTTCATGGATGTCTACAACCACCTCATAGTTGAGCCTTTGTTGACACCAATCCAAAGGGTAAGGGACAGAGCGCAAGCGCTTCAAGTCTTCGTCCCACCGCCGACTTCATCGATTCCTGCAGCCACCTTGTGGTCGCATCTTTGTCGATGTCTACGACCACCTCGTGGTCTAGTACTCATGATTTCATCGACTTATATGACCACCTCGTGGCCCAGACTGTGTCAATGCTTGGCCACCTTGTGGTCCAAACTTTGTCGACGATCGACCACCTCGTGGTCATGACTTCGTTGACCGTCAACCTCCTCATGGTCACAACTTTGTCGATGTCCATCCGAGCGATGGGGGATAGAGCGCGCGCTTCAAGTCTTCATGACACTGCTGACTTCGTCGACATATATGACCACCTTGTGGTCGTGACTTCGTCGACACCTGTCTCGACCACTCGGGGTCGTGACTTCATTGACACCTACAACCACGTTGTGAACCAGTCTTTGTCGACACCTGCGACCACCTTGTGGTCACACCTTCGTCGATGTCTATGGCCACCTCGTGGTTGGGCTTTCGTCGATGCCAGTCCAAGGGTGCGGGATGGAGCGCGCATGTTTTAAGTCTTTGTCTCTTAGCTGACTTTGTCGATGCCCATGACCACGTCATGACTGACGTAGTTGTGAAGCAGTCTACGACCATCTCGTGGTTGTAGCTTCATTGATGCATGTTTGAACACCTGGTGCTCATGACTTCATCGACTCATACGACCACCTCGTGGTCCAGACTACGTCGACACTTGGCCACCTTGTGGTCTAGGCCTACCATCTTCGTCAACACTGGTCCAAAGGGTTGAGGACAAAGCGCACGTTTCAAGACTTCATCCCGCCGTCGACACCTATAACCACCTCGTGGTCATAACTCTGTCAACGGCCATCCAACCACCCCGTGGTCATAACTTTGTCAATGCTCATCTAACCACCTCGTGGTCATGACTTGGTCGATGCTCGACCACCTTGTGGTCCAGGCTTCGTCGATGCTCGACCACCTTGTGTTCGTTACTTCGTCGACCCTTGACCACCTCATGGTCACAACTTCATTGACATCTGTCCGATTGGTGGGGGTTAGAGCGCATGTGCTTCAAGTCTTTGTCTCACCGCTGACTTCATCGATGCCCATGACCACATCACGACTGACATAGTCATGAGACATTCTATGACCACCGCATGGCCGTAGCTTCATCGATGCACATTTGACCACCTGGTGCTCATGACTTCGTCAACTCATACAACCACCTCGTGGTCCAGACTGCGTCGACGCTCGACCACCTTGTGGTCCAGGCTTACTGACTTCATCGACGCCAGTCCAAAGGGTGGAGGACAAAGCGTGTGTTTCAAGTCTTTATCCCACCGCTGACTTCATCGACACCAACGACTACCTCATGGTCGCATCTTCGTCAACTTCTGTGATCACCTCATGGTCAAGCCTTCGTCGATGCCCGTCTGATCATCGTCGCCCACGTCTACGCATCGACCATATCAGAGGCATGACCTCGACGAGATGGCCACTACTTCGATGTAGGACTTTGTTGCCTGTGCCTACATGCCACCCAAGTTCGAGACACAACCTCCATGCGGTGGCTCAGGCTCTGTTGGGCAATTCCATGACCACATCATGATCAGTCAAAGAACCCTGCTCCAGGAGGTTTAAAGCATCCACACCCCCGAAGGCTGCAGCCTCTGGTTACATCAGCTCGCCCATCGGCACTTGCGTGCTTGCAATTGGGAGGCTGGGCCAATTGGTCATATCAGCTCGCCTCTCGGGACCTCCACGATGCTGTCGAGAGAGTACAGATGTGGGGTGGCCCAGCCCCAAACAACTGGGCCTTGAACTGGCCCAATAGTATAAGAGAATGTGCCAATGTACCCTCACCTTTTGTAATTATTAAGAGGTGGGATAGGGTTTTCCCACCTACCCCACTCATGTATATGTAAACCCCCAGCAGGGGGCGAGAGGACTAGAGCCACTCATTTCTCACTAACTCACACACACACTCTCTCTCTCTGTCGGTCGGCTCCCGAGCTTTTAATCTATATCCCCCAATGGGGAAAGGGGTACCCTATACCCCTGTTGTGCTCATACAATAACAACTGCCTTTTCTTATTACTCTGTAGGTCCCGCTAAGAATGCTACACACTAAATGGGAAAAGGGCAGGTTAGCGCCTCTGTGATGTGGCAATTCAATCGTTGCACATGTGGAGGCGCCCCACACTGTGGATGCCCTAAAGATGAGCTTCAGGAATGATTGCAAGCATTGGATCATCTTTGATTTTTCAAGTTTATACTCCCCATGCATCTGTCAAGGAGTTCTCAATTGTTTAATAGTGTCCATTTCAAGACGATGAATGATGCCCTCCTGGCTCCTACTAATGATCACCTCATTAGCTCCATTATATGCACTTTTTTATTTCAAGAGACAGTTACAAGCACTTGACATGTAAATGTTTTTTCCTAAATACAAGATATTTCTTTTTTAGAATAGGCACTCCTTAAATTTTTGTTTGCTGACTAAAACTATTCAGAGACTAAACCTTTGTATTTTAGCAATATGAAGCGGAAATATTAAATGATATTAAGGTGATACTACCTTGCGGATACATGTCTTTTGATTACTTCATTCACTTGATATCTGTGAAAGAAAACTACTATTTAGTATAAGGATTTGGGATCCCATTTGTTGTGTCATATTATTATTGTAAAAAAATGTTTGTGAAATATTCATCTCATTCGTAATTTCTACTTTTTGTTGAAAAATTAGCAACTTTGGTGGAAGCAACTTATTTAGAAGTAAACATTTTGGTCCTCTTTTGTCATTGAGTCAACTACATGTTCTTCTCTTACTTTGATTGATTTTTAGAGGCAAAAAATTGCTCATTTTGTCATTAAAGAATTGATTCTCAGACCTAGAATTAGATGCGAATTATGCTGTCATAAGTGATAGCTTGATTGTTTCGCTTGATACATATAAAAGAAAAAAAATTGATTCTCATCGTATAGTTTGGAATTGTTTGATGGCACATATCACTTTCTTTTAAGACTTTGTTGCAATGCATGTGTAACACTCCGGCTTAACAAAAACTCAAGATATCACCTACAACTACTATTGCTACCAATTTTAACCAATAAGCAAGCATAACTAACAACTAGATTTAAAAACAAACATTCAATATGATAGTAAATATAAATCTTAGCAACACTACAAACCATAAACTAATCTTAATATGAACCAATAAATGCCAAGATGAAACATCACCAAGTCTAAATTGAGTAAAACCTCAAACAGCAACAATCTGAACGATAGAGACTACGGGAAACAATAAATTATTTAATCAATGCTATGGGAACTACTAAATTATTCAGGTCCATAAGTGATGAGTTGCTAGGTGGAGTGAAGAGCTACAAGTATGCAATAATCCATGTTCTACATCCACTCATGCAAGTTGTATTCAATGTTCACCTAAAAACAACAACAAAATAAGAGTAAGTCCAAGACTGAGAAAGTACAAAGTAGAACAATAAATGAGTCCACATCATTTTAACAATTTAAATCCATTTACCGTTAACTCAAATTTCACATCTCATTAATTCTCATCCACCTATCTCAATATCGTATCTCAATTTCTCTTAACGCATGCCATGCACATGTCTCCTCTGCAGCTCATGCTGGTATAGTAGAGGGCACACCCATCGATGTCACTCTCCACCTCCACCCCGTGGAGGTGCCTACTGAAGTAGATCTTTCTGAAGTGCATGCTAGAAAAGTCAAATAGCTTTACTCATAACTATTGACTTTCTCACCACCCTGACTCTTAATGCATATGTCTTGTCATGAATGCACTATTCCATCATTTTACTTTATGTCACAATTATCATCAAATTAATATCATATTGAACAAAAGAATAATCAAAATTATTGCATGACATGAATAATTCAATAATAGTGAGCAATTAGTAATTATCATCTATCATTCTACTAAGTATTTGCCTTTCTTTATGCGAACGGGGACAATTTGAAGTTGACAACAGTCCCGATGTTACTCCTCCTATAGTAAATACTCATTCTCAATACAAACTACAATAATATAATACAACGCTTAGTCACCACATTTCTATATGCTCCCCCAAATTGACAACTTCCCCTCTTACTGGACAATCAACCCCGTTGTCCTGGTACTAAAATTATCACAACTTTCAACTTCCATATCAAAATAGGGAAAATTGAATATATAGGACTGAGTTGGGAGTGCATTTGTAAAATAGGACCGAGTTATTTGTCCTCGTAAATATGGGACTGAGTTGAGCACCTTCTTGCAAATATACGATTTTTTCCATTTTAATTTCATTTTCATTTTTCAGCAATTTTTCTCCACGCGAAATGACTGTTTTGCCCTTCTTCTTCCTCCCGCTCCCGGCCGCGTGCCGTTGCTTCCGGCCGCGCCGCCGCCGCTCCCTCGCTGCCCCGCCTTCCTCACAATTTCTTCCTTTCTCCCTCTGAATCTATCCCGGCTGTTCTCCCCTTTTTCTCCCGTTTTTCTTTTGATTTTTTTCCCTTTGTTTCCCCCGGCCGCGCATTGTAGCCATATTAACTAGTCGCCATTGCAAGCAGGAAGGCAGTGCCCAGCATCGATTTTCTAGTCGGTGCACTGCAGACTTGGCCAGTAGACAGATATGTGCTGCATACATGCACGGCAACTATCTAGTCCATGCACTTGCCATGCGTGCGCTGGCACGCGCGGCTTCTGCGACCGTTGGCGCGCCGGCGCTGGTCTTGGCGACAGGACAAAGCGGGCAGCCAACCAGGCGCGCATGACACGTGGCAACGGCTGAGCGTAACGCAAGCCCAGTTGCGCGCTGGCGATTGGCGTGCAGCCGGCTGGCGCGTGGCGAGCGACAACCGAAGGCAACGACGCACAAGGAAGCAAGTGACGTGATGGTGATCCAGCTGACGCGTGAGCGTGGGGAAGAAAAAGGCAACTATGGCGGCTGGGAAGAAAACCAAAGGCTTTTCAGGTTTTTTTCCAGGCTTTACCTGTCCCCATGATGCCCTCTATTACGGCACGAATTTATGGATCTGTTCTTTTTAACTAAAGCTTATAACTTTTAGCTGTAGTTCATGACTTTTGGGCCGTTCATACGAGAGATTACAGAGTAACAGAAACTCACGTGCGGTTTTTGCCGATATAAATGAAGTCGGTACAGTATGTACTATAATTAATTAGTAGACCCTATCTTAAAAAGACACTCTATTTAAAAGCTAGTTACTATATAAAAGTCAAGAGCAGAAGCCAAAAGCTGAAAAGAACAGAGCCTATTTCGTTGTCCAATCTCCCTCATATGACTTGTTCTAGAAACCGAGTCCACCTCTAAAATCCAAGCGTATCCTTTTCCTGCATTTGTTTTTTACTATTTACGCCTAGAGGGATGTTTTGAAATACTACATTCTATTCTCTTAACAGAATTCGATATTGAATTCCCCGCCTCACAACCCTACTTGCAAAAGACATTTTCCATTATCAACAACATCAAGTAAATAACCAAATCATCTTACTAAATTAAATGGCGAAACTTCCATAAAAAGAATAATCTTGCAACTTAACAACTTTAATGAGCAACAAGAAGAGCTCAATATTTGGAAGAACAATAATTTTTTCAAGAAACAAAATGACAAAAAAAGCACATTACACACACTATTAATAACCAATCAACGAAAACTCATAGAAAGAATTATAACTCACCCATAGGATGAAAATGTTCAACAGAAACTCAGCCCCAAATACTAGTAACTGAGGTTAACCAAGAGAAACTCATCATCACTCATGCACCACACACACGTGGTACAACCTGGCCATACCCATGGCTACAACCACGACCACTATATCTCGAATCACCATTCTTCTCAATTAACCAATTATCCAATATGTAACAATTCAACATTCATTAACCATTATACATCTAACAGAAGCGTACATGCAATGAATGACACAATTCCATCCTAATGTGCACTAATGTGTCAAGTTTCAGTTTTAAGTAACTTAATTATCGTAAGTTAAATTTTAGCAATAAGCAATCCTAAGTCAAACATTAAGTTTTTCTAAGCCACTTTATTATTACGATGATTATTTTTCACTATATTACCAAACCTATGTCAATTTTTAGTTGATTAAACAAGTTATTCACCTCAAATCTAATGCCCACTCTGATACCAACTATAACACGCCAGCTTAATAAAAGACTAATATGTCATCTACAACTATTATTGCTATCAATTTTAACCAATAAGCAAGTATTACTAACAACTAGATTTCAAAAACAAACACTCAATATGATACTAAACATAAATCTCAGCAACACTATAAACCATAAACTAACATTGATATGTACCAATAAATACCAAGATGAAACATCACTAAGTCTAAATTAAGTAAAGCCTCAAACTGCAACAATATGAACTGTAGAGACTAAGAGAAAACACAAATTATTTAATTAATGCTATGGGAACTACTAAATTGCTCATGTCCACAAGTGATGAGTTGCTAGGTGGAGTGAATAGCTACAAGTATGCAATAATTTATGTTCTATATGCACCCATGCATGTCGCTTTTAATGTTCACCTAAAAACAACAACGAAACAAGGGTGAGTCCAAGACTTAACAATTGCAAAGTAGAATAATAGATGAATCCATGTCATTTTAACAATTCAAATCCATTTACCGTTAACTCAAATTTCACATCTCATTCTCATCATTTCTCATCCATCTATCTCAATATCATATCTCAATTTCCCTCAATACAATGCAATGCACATGTCTACTCTGTGGCTTATACCAGTATAGTGGAGGGTACACCCGTCGATGTCACCTTCTACCTCCATTCCGTGGAGGTGCCTACAAAAGTGGTCTTTCCCTCCATCCAGTGATGGTGCCTACCGAAGTAAATCTTTCTGAAGAGCACGCCAGAATAGTCATATAGCTTTACTCATAACTATTGACTTTCTTACCGTCCTATTTCTTAATGCATATGTCATATTATGAATGCATTCTTCCATCATTTTACCTCATGCCACAATTATAATCAAATTAATATCATGTTGAACAAAAGGATAATAAAAATTATTGAATGACATGAATAATTCAATAACAGTGAGCAATTATTAATCATCATCTATCATTCTACTAAGTACATGCCTTTCTAGTTTCAACGATGAGAATAATTTGAAGTTGACAACAATCCCGATGTTACTCCTCCTAGAGTAAATACTCATTCTCAATATAAGCTACAATAATACAATACAACGCTTAGTTGATAACGCTTCTACATGCTCCCCCAGATTCACAACTTTCCCTCTTACCGGACAACAATTCCACTCTCCCGGTACTAAAATTATCATAACCATACCTGTTCTGAAATCTATATAAAATTTCCTACAATATCCTAGTTGATCACATATTCTGATTAAGTCATTTAAACTCCTGTTTTTATCCCAGAAGACATATCTATCATTTTTTAGATAGCAAATTTAACAATTTAATATCTTTTAATCTACAAATACAAACATATTGAACTATGACATTTATAGAAACGACAGGAAATTACCTACTACTTTCTAGTTATTCTTAAAATTTACTTCTACTATTAAATTAGTCAAATTAATGATTTTCCATGACTGCATCTAGCAGCAACCTAGTACTGGATAACAGCTTCCCAAAATTCATAACTTCTATTATACTTATCTAAAATTTGTGTTCTTCAACTTTCTGAAAACCTTAGAAAATTACTTATAATGTTCATGTAGACCAAATACCCATATTAGTTTATTTACTATTTTTAATTAACAGATGAATACATGCCACCAAAATACAATAAATTTACCAGACAGCAGAATAACAAAAATTCATATATCGAAATCTATCAATCTGATCAACATGAATAAAAATTCTACAGAAATCCATCGAAAACTTCTATAACTTTCTAGTAGATGCTAGTCACATACTATGTCCATACACTATCCGTAAATATAGTACAACAATACAATAGATTAAACTGACCTACTATTCGATCCCTCTAATAAACAGGCACAACCTCCCTCTCTAAACTCGATTTTGATCTCTCCATAAAATTAGTAAAATAGAAAAAAATCTAGATCATTATCTAGATGAAGTACTCCTTTTCTCGCAATTTCTTCTTTTTTCCTCCTAAATTCATCCCGGCTGCTCTTCCCTTCTCCCGTTTTTCCTCTTAATTTTTCCCCTCGTTTCCCCCGGCCGCGCACTATAGCCAAATTAACTAGTCGCCGTAGCAAACAGCCAAGCTCCGTTTTTAACCCATAAAATATATCTGTCATCTTGTGGACAACAGAATTAATAATTTAATATCTTGTAATCTACAAATGCAAACCTATTGAATTGTGACATTCACAGAAACTACAGGAAATTACATACCACTTTCTAGTTATTCTTAAAATTTAATTCTGCCATCGAATTAGTCAAATTAATGATTTTTCACGACTATGTCCAGTAGCAACCCAGTATTGGACAGCAGCTTTCCAAAATTCATAACTCTATTATACTTATCTAAAAATTGTATTCTTAGACTTTCTAAAAAATTTAAGAAATTACCTACAATGTTCATATAGACCAAATACCCATATTAGTTCATTTATTATTTTTAATTCACAGATAAATATGTGCCACCAAAACACGATAAATTTACGAGACTGTAGGAACACACAAATTCATAACTCGAAATCAATCAATTTGATCGACATAAATAAAAATTCTACAAAAAGCCATCGAAATGCTCTATAACTTTCTAGTAGATGCTATTCTCATACTATATCCATACACTATCCGTAAAAATAGCACAATAATACAACAGATTAAACTGATATACTATTATGTCCCCCTCTAATGAACACGCACTACCTCCATCTCTAAATTCGATTTTAATCTTTACATAAAATTAACAAAATAGAGAGAAAAGATCTAGATTGTTATCCAGGTGAAGTACGCCTCCTTCCTCACAATTTCAATTTCTTGCTTTCTCCCTCCTGAATCTATCCCGGCTGTTCTTCCCTTTTTCTCCCGTTTTTCTTTTGATTTTTTTCCCTTTGTTTCCCCCGGCCGCGCATTGTAGCCATATTAACGAGTCGCCATTGCAAGCAGCAAGGCAGTGCCCAGCATCGATTTTCTAGTCGGTGCACTGCAGACTTGGCCAGCAGACGGATATGTGCTGCATGCATGCACGGCAACTATCTAGTCCATGCACTTTGCATGCGTTATCTAGTCGCGCAACATGCAGCTACTGACCCATCGCAGCATGCATCCATGCATGTGTGCGGGCGGCAAAACGCGCAAGCGCGCGAGGGTAAAACGGTTGACGACTGGCGTTGCACCCGCACCTGGCTGCGTGCGCTGGCACGCGCGGCTTCGGCGACCGCTGGGGCGCAGCGACCCGCTGGACACACGGCGAGCGCTGGCGGTGGACTTGGCGATAGGACGAAGCGGGCAGCCAACCAGGCGCGCATGACACGCGGAAGGCGGCCGAGCGTGCGTAAGCCCAGTTGTGCTGGCGATTGGCGTGCGGCTGGCCCGCGGAGATAGTTCGTATATGCTTTTCGCTGATAACGTAATATTATTTAATAAGAGTAAAATATTTATTCATAGAAATCTAAAGTTATAGAGTAAGATCTTAGAATCAGAGAGCCTTAGACTTAGTACAACTAAAATTAAGTATATGATATGCGATTTCAGCAATACCAAGTGTAACGCCCCCATTTTTGGGAACAGGGACGTCTCACCACCCGCAACAGTCCAGGAGTTCAGTTGCGGATGAAAGGTGTATCATACCTGCTCATGAACAATTAAAAGAAATTAATTTAATTGAAATAAGACCTAATGGCCAATCTTAATAACAATGCGGGCGTCCAAACCCGAAACTTAACTTACATACAGAGGAGCCGAAGAAAACTCCACAGGAACGCTTGAGTGCAGTCGTAACCTTAACAGAATGCTTGTAGCATCCTCTTTTCTTCTGGTATCTGTTGGGGAAAATTTTGCAAGTCTGAGTACCAACCACTGTACTCAGCAAATCACATGTGGAAATACTACATATCTAGTTGCCAGGATTCTCAAGGGAAGGGAATATAGTTGTTTTATTATGAGGTGGATGCAATTTTATTTGCAAACAAATAAAGTTTAAAAACATTTGCTCCTTAAGATCAGGGGGTTTTCTGTTATCAGATAAAGTCTTATCATTAGTCAAATTAACATCATCAGAAACACTAATTATGCCTCGTTGTTGGAATCACCCAATTAACACAGCTTCTTTAACCGGAAGCACGGCGTATTCGAATACCATTCATTTCACCCTGCAGAGCTGCCTTGCTTTACCCACAAGATTTCTTAACCCACGTCTGGTTTTAAGAAAACAAGGCTTTTCACTGCTCAATTCTTTATATAGCCTCCACCTAGTAGGCCTCCCAATAAGCTTAGGCTGCCCCTGACTTATCTTAGCCTATTATTGTGCGGCACACATAACACATGATCGAAGTTCAGATCGATCGATCAGATTGTTCAAATAATATAACCAACTTCCATACGGCCCTGCTTAACCCCTTCCGTATGGACTCGCACTTTGCCTCCAAACTGCTTTTGTAGAGATTCAATCGAACTTGAGCAGTTACTAGACCAGGGTTGACGTATCAACACTTGTGGTTGGGCGATCACTGTGTCTTTTACTTAGCACAAGGTTATTGCCCTTATATTTTTCACGAGGTCCGCAACCTCCATCTTAGGGTAAAGCGGTGGGCGAAAACCGTCTCACAGTTTCCCCCACAACACCCTTACCCTAAACTGCACACCAGCATCACCGGCCTAGGGTACGGTGTCCCATACCACCCTACCCTCTCCGGGGTCAAAGTCACTTAGTAGTGCAAAATGTTGAATGAGATGATCTTAGATACATTTATGCAATATTCTAATAATTACTAAGGTTGTCAAGGTGAATATGGTCATCAATGTAAACAGGGCTTTTTCAGTGGTAGGATTTATCTAAATAGCACGACATTCTAAACATTTTATTTTAAGCAATTACATTCACAATTATCAATAATGAAAATACATTAAGTAAATAATATAAATTTCATGGGATTCAATATGATCAAAAACATGTGACTTGCCTCTTTGTCCTTAGTCTCTGATTATCTTCACGTAATCTTCAGTTTATACACCGACTTCTTAAATTGCTCTTGTAGTCCTTCGGTTGACCAGCTCGTGTGGTCCGCATACTAGCGTGGAAGACGAACATACAAGTCCCCGCTTTACAGAATGCAAGCTGGGAACAAAATACAAATAAATAACTGAAATAACATAAAGAAGGTAGGTGGGGTGATCAGGGTTTAGGTGTGTTCAGGATGGTTGAGGTTGTATATATGGCGGATGGATTTTCGGTGAATGGCGGAGGGTGTGGATAACATCGATTTTGGATATTTGTCTGGGTTGCTTAGGGCTTCACTAGAATTTAAAGCGGTAGTGTGGGGTTGGGAAGAGTATAGATGGGCTCCGGGTGATAAATTAGGTACATGTGTTAATAAGGATTTGGTGAACGAAGGAAGGTTGGATTGAAATAGGGTTTAGGGTTTGGAAGGGTGTTTGAGGTTTTTAGGATTACTGGTGTTCAATGTGAGGAAACGGAGTTGAGGAATGGGTCGACGGGCTCAAGACGAATAAAACGAGTATAAATATGTATTTTTGGATTTTTATGAACATTAACGGGTCAGGTTGCTACAATACTGGGTTCGGGTACTATTCATTTCGGGTTGGCCACTATTCAAACCGGATCCGTTAGCTACCGTACCGGATTGGTCACTGTTCACTGCGGGTCGAACTGCTACAGTACCGGGTAGACACTGTTCACTAATGGGTAGGATGAACAGTACCGGGCCGATACTGTTCGGCATTTTCCTCCTCGCGCTGCTACAGTAACCGAAAAACAGGGAAAGCGAAAATTGGGGAAATCTCGAGCTGTGGTGCATAGAAATGAAAACCGGGGGTATGGGTGGACTCATGGGGACGAGGGGTTTCCATTTTTGCGGTCGGCGGCGGCCGGGGAGGCGGCGTTCGCCGGTGGCGAGCCGGGGAACTCGACACGGTTTTCTGAATGGTGCGGGGTGAACCAGGGGCCAAACGGGCGATGGGGCTGGTCCTAGAGCATCTAGGGGATTAGGGCAAGCTTGTAGGAGCGACGGTTTGGGCTAGGGGAGCTTCTAACGAGCTAGCCACGGTGGGGCGCCATGGCCGAATGGCGGCTTTGCCGGCGAGGGAAGAGGAGGGTTCGGCCAGCTTGGGCAACGATTTGGGAGGGTTTTGGGAGGCTTGAGGAAGCCATGGGTGCGAGGAATCGAAAATATATTAACCGAGGGAGAAGAATTGAGTTTTGGACTTACTTTTGGTTCTCCGGCGATTGGCGGTGATGGGAGCGGTGAGGGGCCGATTGGGCTTGCCGGGAGTTTCACTGGGATGCAAGGAGAAGGTTGGGGAGGTCCTTGACCTTTATAGGGGTCCGAAGAAGTTCGGCGCCATGTGGTGCTATGGCGGCGGTTGTGTCCGGCTGGGGTCGAGGGGTTTCGAAGGGGTCGGCAGGGGATGTACACGAGAGCCTTGGGGTGAAGTTGCGATGTTCAACAAGTGTGGGCGCAGCACAGGTCGACCGAGACGAAAAGGGGGGCGCCGACTGAAATATCTAAGGCGGCAGAGGCGGTTTGAGCGTGTCGGCCAAGAGAAGACGGTAGGGGTGGCAGGGGAGAGTGTTCGGCTCTGACATGAGGCTTGGAGCTGGCGATAGCGGGCGAGCTCGCGAAGGTGCGCGAAGACGCAGAGGGAGTCGGCGGCAACAAATATCTGGACGGTAGTGAAATTTCTTTGACCGTGAATAGTGCGCAAGTTCTCCCCTCCGTTTGATGTAATGCCGGCAGAGTTGAGGGCTGGATTGAGCTGGGATTTGTGCGGTTTTGGCTAAAGATCAAGGAACTCAACTTCAAAACGAAAATTGATTTCTTTGCAAAATTTTGATTTGTTTCACCAAGACAGGTGATGGAGATGTTAATCTGGATATACATATAGTGTCTAGGAATGACACGTTTTGATACTTAGGATCGATGCTACAGTAAACGACAAAATTGATAAAGATGTAAGCCATATGATAAGAGTGGAGTGGGTGAAATGACGCCAAACATAGGCTGTCATATGTGATAAAAAAAAGTCACTCAAAAATTGAAGGGTAAATTCTATAGAACAGCGATCAGACCTACGATGTTATGTGAAGCGAAATATTGAGCGATTAAAAGACGACATATACAAAAGATGAGTGTAGTGAAATTGAGGATGTTGCAGTGTATCTGTGATCACAGAAGGTGGGATCAAATCCACAATTATGATATACGTCATAGGTGGGGTAGCACCAATTGAAAATAAGTTTGTCCAATATCACTTAAGATGGTTTGAACATCTCTAACGGATGTCTCTTGAGGCACGATACATAGTGAAATTTTAAGATGTACTGAAAACGTAAGAAAAGACAGATGTCGACTAAGATTGATGTGGGGGAAAGTAGTTAAAAGATATTTGAGAGATTGGAATGTATCCAAATCATTAGGTTTAGAGAGAAGCGCATGGAAGTTAGCAATATATATACCAAAACCATAACATAAGAAAAAGGTTTAGGGGCGGTGTGTTAAACTCTATACTCAGATGGTAGGATGCGATTTAGAATTTTTGCCTTGTAGGTTTTATTACAAGAATCTTGTTTCTTGGACTCTGAGAATGTTTTATTTCTAATCTACCCTAATTTATTTGAGACAAAAGATTTTATTATTGTTGTTGTTGTTGTAAACTGTGGCTAAGTCTGTTTTTCAACCTACAACTCCAAAGTCAGTCACCTAAAACACACATCACAGCTAGAGATAGGAGTTGGGTCAGGCCGTGTCGTGCCGGCACGGCCTGGGCCCATCGTGCTTCGTGCCGTGCTGACTTGGCCTAGTCATCTCACCGTGCCATGCCGTACCAGCCCACCTCACCTCCGGCCAGGCCCAAGCACGGCCCAAAGCTCGTTGTGCCAGTGTTCATGCCATGCTAGCCCAAGCCCAGCCCGAAGTAACTATATACGAAGGAGGCGGCGACGATGGTGGCGACGGTCGTCATCTTCCTTTCTCTTGTACCCACCTCGTTAAAAACTAGTTGAAATTGAATTAGTTGCATAAAAACATGGCCACACAAAGACGTAAATATTTTGGGAAAAAGTGGAATTTCTTTTATATTTTAAAAATATAATGTTACTGTCTTGTTAAAAACTTTACGCCCTAGAGTGGGGTTCCCCGAGTAAGTAAAAGAGTACAATAACAATATATATATACTAACTATAACAACATGCATACATAGTATCTACTCATCAATGTCTAGGTTGTTCATGCGTTTGAGGTCAGCATACGTCTGAATGATTTCGGGATCCTCCAGTTGATGTTGTTGCCACGCTTTGGCCAATTCCCAGTCTTTGGCACATGTGATTGCCCCCACCATTCTGGGCGTAAGGGGTGATCTTGTCTCTTCGATTATTCTCCCTACCGTGCTGAACATCGCTTCTGAAGAGACGGTGGACACTAGCACCAGGAGAACATCCCATGCGAAATGTGACAGCATAGGAAATATTCGCTTGTTGTTCTTCCACCACTCGAGCAAGTCTATCTTGCCTCCACCAGTAAGATCAGGATCAATATTTGCAAAATCATGCTCCAAATAGTGGTTCAACTCTGAAACAGAATTCCACTTGAAGGCCGCCTGAGACTGAGAGGACGAAGAAGTAGAGTTGCCCTTTAGCTTTTTTTTCATAAGTATGATGTCAAGCTTGTCTTTACTTGTTGCGTCTGTTGTGAGGCCTCTGATTTTCCGCTGCTACCAAACTTATCATGATACATACGAAAAACACGAAAAAAACTCCTCTTCGACATGTGCGAAAGTTTCCGAATAATCAAGGCCAAGGCATTTACCTATTCCCTCCATACCAATCTGTAAAGCTACCAACTTTTTTGTAAAATCGAAAATGATAGGAAAGCAATACAAGTGTGAAATAGAACCAAAATATTTAATAAATTTTTCCTCCATTGCTACGATGGCATGGCCTAAAAGAGGATCGTCCCTAGATTTGGCAATTTTGTCTGCAACTAACCAAATAAACTCTATAAATAAGCAAGAGATAGGATAATAAACACTAGATAAAACTATTGTTGCTTTATAAAAAAGTTTTAAAAACTCTCAAAAACGACCAGCAATCTGTCAATCTGAATTAGTAACTACCAATTCATTATTTTGAGAGTTGCCATTGACAAAAACGGATATGACATGTTCGTACCCTTGTATCTTCTTTAACATAATATATGTCGAGTTCCACCTCACATTCATGTCAAGACCAAATTTTCTTGGCTCTTTTCCATTAGCTATGCAGTACTCTACGAACCTGGCTACCACTTGTGCAGAACTTATGAGGTAATGAATGGCATCACGAATATTGTTCAAATATAGACCAATTGCTTGCATATCATCTTGAACAAAAAGATTCAAGATGTGGCATACACATCTCTGATGGAGGACATAACCACCAATATTGTTTGTAATCTTGGGGTGAGGATGCTCATAGCCATTGTGTTTGCCGATGCGTTATCAAGAGTTATAGAAGCCATTTTATTATTTATCTTAAAATCATCAAGTACGTGTAGTATATGCTCGGCAATGGGCTCTCCCGTGTGTGATTCATTTATTACTTTAAATCCTATGATTCTCTTGTTTAGCTTATAATTATCATCTAAATAATGGGCTACAACACTAAGGTAAGCACTTTTTTGGTGTGATGATGTCCAAATATCCGAGGTTATGACAAAAGAAAACTGAACTTGTTGGAATAGTTCTTTAAGCTCTACCAGTTCCTTTTGATACATCCGTAAAATATCGGATGTAGTAGTTCTCCTACTAATATGTTGGTATTGTGAACAAAAGCCGCGTTGAATCATTCTTTCGAACATGCGACTTTCACCCATCCTAATCGGTTGATCTTCTGAAACAATATACCTAGCAATTTCCTCACGAGCAGAAAGCGGGTTGATACCCAAGTACTTACAGAGCCATCGGCCTCGAAGTTTAACTGTGTTTGTACTACTCCTCCCCCTCAACCATGTGTCGCCATCTTGCGTAAGCATGCTTTGTAGTGCCGGTTCAAGTGCCCTGTCCCTACAGTTGTACGAGCACTTAATTTAGTATTGCAATAATTACAAGTTGTGATGTCTACCATTTCACCGTCTCGGATTTTCTGGCTCCAGGTCATGTGCTTCCAGCAATTCGCCCTTCATCCAGACCTGCCAATGTTGGCGTCCATGGACAGGGGAGAGAATTCTGTTGTCTATGTTGGCTCCATACCACCCTGGTACTCCTCGTAGCCCTCTGTACCGTCCATATGATGGTCATTTATGCTGTAGTCTCCCATGCTTGGTGAGAGCCGACGAGCATCAATGGGAGTCGGAGCTGGAGGAGGACTAGGGGAGCGACGGCGGGAGCTTACACTAAGTCGGCCTGCTGTCCTTTTCGAGCTTCGCCTCCTCTGCATACTGCTTGAGAGCTCCTTAGTACTATGACTCCTCGGTAACATAGTGGATGGATGGTGATTAATCAATAAATGAGGAGTACAAATGCAGTAAATGTGCTTATGAAATGAGAAGTAAGAAATGAATAAATGAGCAGAACAAATGTAGGAAATGTGCTTGTGAACTGAGAAGTAAGAAATGAATAAATGGGTAGCACAAATGCAGGAAATTAGCTTGTGAAATGAGAAGTAAGAAATGAGAAGGCTCAGTTTATGAAGAAATGGAAGAGCTGAGTGAATTTATATAGATCAGAAAAGAGTCGTTTGTAACATCCCAAAATTTGGATGTTCAAAATTTTGGAAATTCTTTTAAAACTTTTCCTAAATTCTGCTGGTGTTCAAAATTTCTTTTGAATATTTAACTCTTTCGAGTTTTGTGGCATGCAAATTAAAACATTAAGAAATAATATCCAACTCTAAAAGCAAAGTTGGTGGTAATAAAAGAAATAGAAAATGACATTACATATATCCTAAATATAAAATACCAACATCCTGAATGCAAATTTAAGTCAATAAATGAAATCCAAAAGAATATTAGGATATATTCCAAAATGATTAGCCCAAAAGTTGGATGCAAAACTTAAATGAAAATGTAAAAATTTGAATGTCATGCAAATATTGAAATTAGTAAACCCTAATATAAAATTTAAAATATGAATTAAGAATGAGAATTCCAATTTTCAACATCCTCCTCTCTCTCTACTACATGTGGGCCCAGCCCATCCTCCTCTCTCTCTACTACATGTGGGCCCAGCCCATCCTCCTCTCTTTGCCGACACTGCACGCAGACCCCTTCTCTCTCTTTTCCCCTCCCACCTCACGTTGCCTTCTTCTTTCCTTCCCCCTTTCTTTTCTTTTCCTGTTGCGCGGCAGAGATAGCTCCACATCGCTTCCTTCCTCTCCTGGCAGCGCCCGCGCCTCTTCTCCCTCCTTCTCTCTTTCTCTCGTGGACAAGCTTCCTCCACGTCGCCCTTCCTTTCTCTCTGCTCTGCGCGAATCCTGACCGAGGCTCTCTGCCGCCGCCTCTTTTTCTTGCGCGAGCTCTGCCCCGCCCTCTTTTTCTCGCCCCCGCCATGCCCGGTCGCATCCCCGCTCTGCGCCTCTGCGCGCCGAGCTCTGCCCCAGCTCCGTCTCCTCGCCCTTAAGAGCCCCGAGCTGCCTCCTTTCGTTGCTTCCCCGCGCCGCCCCTCTTCTTCCTCCTCCCCTACCCCTTTCTCCTCCCATAAGCCGAGTTCACCCGAGCACGCCGCCGTTGCCGCCTCCTCGCCGTCCCGGCCACCCCGGCAAGGCTTCCCTAAAGTAAGCGCGTCACATCGTGCCTCTACCTCCCTTCTGCCTCCTCCCTGAGCTAATTGGATTTTCGTTCATCCAAGCGCTCGAGCCGGCCATCTTCTTCACCTCCGGCCGAAACCGTCGCTTTCGCCGTCGTCTCCTACTCGGTCCGCGCCAACTCGATTCCTCACGTTGGGAGCAAGCCCTCGACGCCCTCAAACTTCCCCAACCGACGCCCGGCCTCCTCGACGCCCGAGCTGCCCCCTCCACGGTGACCACCCGCCGTCACCCGTGGCTACCGTCGCCGGCCTCCTTCGATGCCTCTCCCGACAAGCCAACACCATGGGTGAGTTCCTCTTGGTCCCCTCTCGCTCATGCCCGCATCAATTTCCACCCCCTCCATGCCGGCGCCATCGCCCACTGCCGGCGACGATGCCGCCTGCGCTACGCCGGCATGCTTTGTTTCGGGCCTGATGTCCCGACTCACGTCTTCTACATTGAGTCGCCATTCCAGTCAGCACGGGCCAGCAGCCCAGCTGGTCATCCGAGCTATGCATCACGCCACAGATCCCGTGTTCGAGTTCCCTCGGTGAACATTTTTGATTCATTGTTTTTAGCACATTTTAATTAGAAAATAATTAGGAAATAAAACAGGGGAGCTGAGCTAATTGACTTGGGTTTAAATAAAATCTATACATACGCCAGGACACAGGGTTACATGCATATGGATAGTTAAGTAGTTAGGAGAGTTAAAAATTTAATTCATGAGAGCTAATAAAAATTCCTTAGGATGTAAATAAGATTATTTAAAATTTAGCATTGGAATAATTACTATATAAGAATAATAGTGCCTTATTATTTAGTCTAATTCTACTTATTAGTTAAGGGTATTAATAAAGAAGATTTCGGTTAAGTGTTCGAATTTAATAGGAGTCTCAATTGAAAATACATCCAAGTTAAACCTAAGGGAAATAACAATTGATAGCTATAAAAAAAATGAGGTTTTAAATTCAAAAGATTACCCTCAATTATAATTAAAAGATATGCCCTAACATTTAACCTGCCGACATTAGATGGATCTCAATAGTAAATTTAATTAGATAATAAAGGCCGCTTCATAAAATTTAATAACCGATAGGACGTGATCATAAACATTTAAATTAGAAGGCCTTAATAAAATCCTCGCCATTAGCACATCATCAATAAAAAAAAAATCTTAACGATGAATTTAGTGGAACGAAAATTGGGTATAGCAAGCTCGGTCCTAAGTAACTAGAAGTTTAACTAAAACAGGCAAGATACTAATGCAAAGGATAAAGTAACAATGATAGTCGGTCCTCAAAGTATAACCAAATGAAAAGTAATGTCAGTATATAGATGCTAAGGTATAGTAGCCCTAGGTCATCGGACATTGAGATAATCCCACAAACAAACCATCGGAAGAAACCCATAATATTATGACCAATAGCAGTAGATGAGTAGCAAATAAGAATATACTAAGGGTTCCTATTAAACATCAATGAGTTAGGTAAATATGCACGTGCGACATTGAATCGTTAAAATTTACTATTAGGGTACACCTTGAATAATTAGTAAGTAGAATCCCGTAAAATACCACAGCCTAGACTGCTAGGAATATAGGCTCTAAAGATTGATCTAATAAACCAAACACATATATCTGCCTGTAAGTCTAACCAAGTTCATGGAACTTCCTTGATAAATATAAAAATAATAAAAGAAACTGCTAATAAAAGACCGAGTCATCGTTTTCTACCACTAGCCTTGCCTCAAATCACCCATTAACTTATAATAAAACTAAATTGATTTTATTCGGATTTATTTGGATCTTTTAAGTTATTTGTCTTTATTTGGATTCAGTCGTTTGTCGCGTAATTAGAAATCGGGAGTCGTGAAGATTCAGTGGATCCAGCGAGGTTAAGCTCGAAATGAAGATAGAGACCGGAAGCTCAAAAGAAAGCAATGTGTGAGCTCAAGACCGCGGTAAACCGCGCCAGGCGAGTCAATACTTTGATCATGTTGATCCTATGTTTTCTGCAAATTACTTTGTTTTAAATTATCAAATTGCATGCTGTTAATTTATATGCAAATACATGCTTAGTTTAATATTCTAGTTATGTGTCCATTGATTACCTTGAGTAATATTACCCCTCCTTTGGAATATTTGAATGTGTGAACCTTGTCGCCCTAGCAAAAATATAATAGTAACATTTCGAAAATAAGTCCGTAATGGTATGCCATGCTTAGCATTGATTAGGAACCGGGGCAAGAAATTGTCCCAAGCATCACTTTTATTCATGAGAAATTAATTTGGGCAGTCATGACGGGAATGACTGGTATATGTTGATATGATTACTTTATATTCTCGAAAAACCCCAATATGCTTAAACATCTGGGCGGATTGGTTCGAGGGTGTGAATGTGTGGTGCAGTGGAAGCACAAAGTGGGTTAGTGGTAGACCGCCCAGATACCACTAAGGACTGAATCTTGTCATGTCAACCCGTGTAAAACAGTACAACCACAAGTCTGTAAAGTATAGCTTGGCTTAGTAGATGTGCCGGACCCTGAAAATCATCCTTCCAGGAGTGGGTAGTGGAGTAGTGCAAGCGGCGGTCTGTGAGACGGCTTGAATGGGACACTCGTAGAGAGTGAAGTTCTGCTGTGGCGGGCTAGCAGGGGAGTAGCCAGCTGCTAGACGTTCAGAAGGAGGACATCCCGCACAACGTATGGGACCCACCGCAAGTGGGAACGACCCATAGGGTGAAATGATGGAAGGGGCGAGGTACTTTGAAAAGTCACTGTGATGGTCTGCTCAACCACATGACTAAGGAATCGTGTGGGGCAACGAGTTGATTGTCTCTTGTGGTGAAAGTGTACAAACTCTGCAGAGTCAAAACTATTCGAATAGCCGTGCCCACGGTCAAGGGCGGACATGGGAACTTAACCAGATATAGTTCTATTTCAAAATGCTTTGTGGGTGGGAATGGAAAAGTGAAAGGGCGATGGACTGCCCTAGTTTGGAATTGTCCTGGGTGTCGTCCCAGCGGTAAGTTAAGCGGCTATAACGCTGAAGAATTGCTATATGGTGCAGATGCCATGTAACGGTGGATGGAATCTGAATCACTATTAATATTGCATGTTCCTGAACATTACGCTTTTGTTCAAAATGCTAGGTCTTAGGAATTTTTATATAATTGTATTCAAAAGCACTCTTCGCAAAAATAAAATAAACCTAAGCTATTCTTTGGTTAGCCATACATGTTAAATATTGCATTCTGTGTGTTGGCTCGCTGAGCACGGGGTCGGAGTGCTCATGCTCGCTTTTGCGACAAAATTCAGAATCAAGAATCACATCACCACGCCTCAGCAACAAGATTGGACAAGATGGCAGAGAAGATGAAGATGTCAAGGGTTAGGTCGCGAACCTCCAGTTGGCTGCCTGTGGGCATGTCCTGAAGGTCCCACCTGTGTGCTTCGTTCTTCCGCTGCTGCAATTTAATGATTTCGGCCTAATCGGCCCATGAGTAAGTCTACTATTAAATTTTACGCTTCCGCATGATATGTATTTTGATATTCATTACTGTAACTGTGAGCACTATCTACTGATCCAGGGAATAGTGCAGTAATCACAGAGGAATCCGGATGTTAACATCTGGTTCCCTACAGCGATGGTATCAGAGCATATCGACTGCAGGTCGTGACCTAGTTAGCTTGGCCGTTAGTTTTATGACTAGGAATATTTCTTTAAAATACTATTTCCAAAGATATAAGTTACATTGCTCATTCTCATCTCTCTTAGATGATTTCCCCCTCATCTATATGCTGTCCTAGCTATTTTACTTCTGAAGCTCTCTTACCCGAAGTTCAAAATGAAGAAAATCTGGTACTCCTCTTGTAAATATTCTATGAAAACCTACTTTAGGATAAGAATCATGATACTGAACACTGGAGTTTAGCTTCAATAATTGTTTTATCCTTGGGAGAAACGATAGTATGAATTTGGATAAATAGAATGGTGGAACTTGAATAAATAAATCGCTAGATAGATAACTTTTAATTAAAACTAAAATGTAGGGACTTTCTAAGTAAATGTATATATATAAACATCTGTATGAATATAAGTAAATAAGTGGTCAGAGAAATGCGGATAGCATGAATATAGCCCACTAGTAAATATAACAGTACAATTCTTGCATTCACCGTAGAGCTTACTAACATATATATGCCATCGTTAATATGTAAAAGGATAAGATATTAGTATCATTAGCTCTCAGATGAGCACTCAAATTAAACGATCATTATAATATACGGGTGCCGAAATCTAGTAGCCCTAGATCCTCAAATACCAAAATAATTTCAAAGACCTATACACACTCTAAAGTAAACATTTAACCATTAATACGAGTTGCTCAGATTGCTAAAGTTTAGACTAGAATCAGGAATAAAGTTAAGCATAATAGTAACTAAAGCATAGATAGAATAATAATAGTACCATTAACTAAATATTAATACTAGAGTTGGTAAATAATAATGATGAGCATGAAATAACAAGATATGGCCCATACAACTGAATCTAAATTCAAGTAGAAATAGGTTTAATGAAAACTGATGCTCCATAAAAGGTCACCCCATAAAATGCTATATACCTAGACTCTAAAATGTATTTTGTAAGCCAAACTGCCCTGAAAAGTAACGCTCAACAAAATAGGAACTGTATGATCGGTGGATCGAATAAATAAAGATACTCGCTGTTTGGAGTTTTCGATGGCAATAATACCGCGACTAAGTAAGGAAGGAAGAAAGCGTATGTACCATCTACAAAAGTGAAGGTTAAATAATCGAGATCGATGGAATCTAAGCCTTGTGTATAAAAAAAAATCATATGGGAGTGAGTCAAATCATTGATGGATAATTGGACATTGGAAGAGATTAGAACACCTTAATAAAAATATATGTGTACATATGCAAGTTTTTTTTTTTACCAAGATAATTACAAGAGTGAGAACTAATTACCTTCCAATATTTTTCTCTTCTTTCCATGGATTTCACGAGAAAATTTTATTTCCCTTCTCATAACCCTACTCCAAATTTTAGGGTTAGGAACGTCGGAGATATTCGTGAAGATAAGGTGGGTTTGTTCTAAACGAACTATGCAGATGAACCCTGTGCCCCTTATGTGTGCTCCCCGAGTAGACGATGTATTGTTGCAAGATTCTATTTGGCCCTGTGCACTGCCTTCTTGTTTTCGGGCGTTACATTTCGCGGTCACAGGAAAAGAGTGTTTTAAAAACTTATGTGATTTATGTGCCACTCCAGCTTTCGGGGAATACCCTTTAAAAATCGAAATGGGTTTAGGGTGTCTTATCCCCCACGATTCTACTCGTATCCCATGCTGTTTCCCTCTCACCTTTCTGTTGAAAAGCCCCTCAGTACCACTGAAGCAAAGCGATGGATCACCAAAAACCAAAATTCGAGACTCTGCCCTGCTAACACTCTATCCTTACCCACCCAAAGGACCCATAGATCAAATCGCCACCAACTAAACACAATGACGAGGAGCGCCTAGACGACGTGAAGAGAAAAGACATTGCACATATCAATGCTCCGTGAACCACTCCAACAGCGAGGAAGACCACCAGCCTGGTGAGTGCCCTGTGAGTAATGTCACATGTACTCTTTGTGAAGGACAAGGCCACTGCCCCCTAAGATTGCCCTTGAACCTAATGCTGGCTAAGCAGCCGAAGTACAATGGATGAGTCTCCACCTCGCCACAAGACCCATCATGACTGGAGCAAGCAGAGACGAATAATAACTAGTGACATTTATTTTAAGGGGGGTAGCCCTATGAGACAGAACTGTCGCAGAACTACTATGATGTATATGTTGGAGGTGCGACAACCTGGACTCAGAACTAATCGAACCAGTACAAGAAGACTTACAAGACCAGGAACCTTACCGTAATAAGGACAAAAGACCACCATGTAGATATGTTCATCGTCACCTCTGCATTCCCGAGGCCCTCTACCCCTAGGACACAAACCATTGCTACCCACCCATCAATATGAAATTCTACAACCGTATGTCTAGCAGATGATGCAGCTACTCTGTTCTACAATAACGTGAAGACAACAATATCAAAGAGCAAGTAATTGGAAGTTTACGACCTGTCCAGGAAAACAAGGTATCTCTCTTTCCTTTTGACTTCTCCAAGTGCTAACCCCTGTTGTGCAGATCTTCATTTTTAAGCGGAACTAAAGAACTATACGTTGAGCAATACCCCGAAACCCATTGCTAGCCAATATAACCTCACCTGCTTCTTTCTACTCTACCGGAATCTCGGGGTCGAGATTCATTTAAGGGGGGTAGGTTTGTAACATCCCAAAATTTGGATGTTCAAAATTTTGGAAATTCTTTTAAAACTTTTCCTAAATTCTGCTGGTGTTCAAAATTTCTTTTGAATATTTAACTCTTTCGAGTTTTGTGGCATGCAAATTAAAACATTAAGAAATAATATCCAACTCTAAAAGCAAAGTTGGTGGTAATAAAAGAAATAGAAAATGACATTACATATATCCTAAATATAAAATACCAACATCCTGAATGCAAATTTAAGTCAATAAATGAAATCCAAAAGAATATTAGGATATATTCCAAAATGATTAGCCCAAAAGTTGGATGCAAAACTTAAATGAAAATGTAAAAATTTGAATGTCATGCAAATATTGAAATTAGTAAACCCTAATATAAAATTTAAAATATGAATTAAGAATGAGAATTCCAATTTTCAACATCCTCCTCTCTCTCTACTACATGTGGGCCCAGCCCATCCTCCTCTCTCTCTACTACATGTGGGCCCAGCCCATCCTCCTCTCTTTGCCGACACTGCACGCAGACCCCTTCTCTCTCTTTTCCCCTCCCACCTCACGTTGCCTTCTTCTTTCCTTCCCCCTTTCTTTTCTTTTCCTGTTGCGCGGCAGAGATAGCTCCACATCGCTTCCTTCCTCTCCTGGCAGCGCCCGCGCCTCTTCTCCCTCCTTCTCTCTTTCTCTCGTGGACAAGCTTCCTCCACGTCGCCCTTCCTTTCTCTCTGCTCTGCGCGAATCCTGACCGAGGCTCTCTGCCGCCGCCTCTTTTTCTTGCGCGAGCTCTGCCCCGCCCTCTTTTTCTCGCCCCCGCCATGCCCGGTCGCATCCCCGCTCTGCGCCTCTGCGCGCCGAGCTCTGCCCCAGCTCCGTCTCCTCGCCCTTAAGAGCCCCGAGCTGCCTCCTTTCGTTGCTTCCCCGCGCCGCCCCTCTTCTTCCTCCTCCCCTACCCCTTTCTCCTCCCATAAGCCGAGTTCACCCGAGCACGCCGCCGTTGCCGCCTCCTCGCCGTCCCGGCCACCCCGGCAAGGCTTCCCTAAAGTAAGCGCGTCACATCGTGCCTCTACCTCCCTTCTGCCTCCTCCCTGAGCTAATTGGATTTTCGTTCATCCAAGCGCTCGAGCCGGCCATCTTCTTCACCTCCGGCCGAAACCGTCGCTTTCGCCGTCGTCTCCTACTCGGTCCGCGCCAACTCGATTCCTCACGTTGGGAGCAAGCCCTCGACGCCCTCAAACTTCCCCAACCGACGCCCGGCCTCCTCGACGCCCGAGCTGCCCCCTCCACGGTGACCACCCGCCGTCACCCGTGGCTACCGTCGCCGGCCTCCTTCGATGCCTCTCCCGACAAGCCAACACCATGGGTGAGTTCCTCTTGGTCCCCTCTCGCTCATGCCCGCATCAATTTCCACCCCCTCCATGCCGGCGCCATCGCCCACTGCCGGCGACGATGCCGCCTGCGCTACGCCGGCATGCTTTGTTTCGGGCCTGATGTCCCGACTCACGTCTTCTACATTGAGTCGCCATTCCAGTCAGCACGGGCCAGCAGCCCAGCTGGTCATCCGAGCTATGCATCACGCCACAGATCCCGTGTTCGAGTTCCCTCGGTGAACATTTTTGATTCATTGTTTTTAGCACATTTTAATTAGAAAATAATTAGGAAATAAAACAGGGGAGCTGAGCTAATTGACTTGGGTTTAAATAAAATCTATACATACGCCAGGACACAGGGTTACATGCATATGGATAGTTAAGTAGTTAGGAGAGTTAAAAATTTAATTCATGAGAGCTAATAAAAATTCCTTAGGATGTAAATAAGATTATTTAAAATTTAGCATTGGAATAATTACTATATAAGAATAATAGTGCCTTATTATTTAGTCTAATTCTACTTATTAGTTAAGGGTATTAATAAAGAAGATTTCGGTTAAGTGTTCGAATTTAATAGGAGTCTCAATTGAAAATACATCCAAGTTAAACCTAAGGGAAATAACAATTGATAGCTATAAAAAAAAAATGAGGTTTTAAATTCAAAAGATTACCCTCAATTATAATTAAAAGATATGCCCTAACATTTAACCTGCCGACATTAGATGGATCTCAATAGTAAATTTAATTAGATAATAAAGGCCGCTTCATAAAATTTAATAACCGATAGGACGTGATCATAAACATTTAAATTAGAAGGCCTTAATAAAATCCTCGCCATTAGCACATCATCAATAAAAAAAAAATCTTAACGATGAATTTAGTGGAACGAAAATTGGGTATAGCAAGCTCGGTCCTAAGTAACTAGAAGTTTAACTAAAACAGGCAAGATACTAATGCAAAGGATAAAGTAACAATGATAGTCGGTCCTCAAAGTATAACCAAATGAAAAGTAATGTCAGTATATAGATGCTAAGGTATAGTAGCCCTAGGTCATCGGACATTGAGATAATCCCACAAACAAACCATCGGAAGAAACCCATAATATTATGACCAATAGCAGTAGATGAGTAGCAAATAAGAATATACTAAGGGTTCCTATTAAACATCAATGAGTTAGGTAAATATGCACGTGCGACATTGAATCGTTAAAATTTACTATTAGGGTACACCTTGAATAATTAGTAAGTAGAATCCCGTAAAATACCACAGCCTAGACTGCTAGGAATATAGGCTCTAAAGATTGATCTAATAAACCAAACACATATATCTGCCCGTAAGTCTAACCAAGTTCATGGAACTTCCTTGATAAATATAAAAATAATAAAAGAAACTGCTAATAAAAGACCGAGTCATCGTTTTCTACCACTAGCCTTGCCTCAAATCACCCATTAACTTATAATAAAACTAAATTGATTTTATTCGGATTTATTTGGATCTTTTAAGTTATTTGTCTTTATTTGGATTCAGTCGTTTGTCGCGTAATTAGAAATCGGGAGTCGTGAAGATTCAGTGGATCCAGCGAGGTTAAGCTCGAAATGAAGATAGAGACCGGAAGCTCAAAAGAAAGCAATGTGTGAGCTCAAGACCGCGGTAAACCGCGCCAGGCGAGTCAATACTTTGATCATGTTGATCCTATGTTTTCTGCAAATTACTTTGTTTTAAATTATCAAATTGCATGCTGTTAATTTATATGCAAATACATGCTTAGTTTAATATTCTAGTTATGTGTCCATTGATTACCTTGAGTAATATTACCCCTCCTTTGGAATATTTGAATGTGTGAACCTTGTCGCCCTAGCAAAAATATAATAGTAACATTTCGAAAATAAGTCCGTAATGGTATGCCATGCTTAGCATTGATTAGGAACCGGGGCAAGAAATTGTCCCAAGCATCACTTTTATTCATGAGAAATTAATTTGGGCAGTCATGACGGGAATGACTGGTATATGTTGATATGATTACTTTATATTCTCGAAAAACCCCAATATGCTTAAACATCTGGGCGGATTGGTTCGAGGGTGTGAATGTGTGGTGCAGTGGAAGCACAAAGTGGGTTAGTGGTAGACCGCCCAGATACCACTAAGGACTGAATCTTGTCATGTCAACCCGTGTAAAACAGTACAACCACAAGTCTGTAAAGTATAGCTTGGCTTAGTAGATGTGCCGGACCCTGAAAATCATCCTTCCAGGAGTGGGTAGTGGAGTAGTGCAAGCGGCGGTCTGTGAGACGGCTTGAATGGGACACTCGTAGAGAGTGAAGTTCTGCTGTGGCGGGCTAGCAGGGGAGTAGCCAGCTGCTAGACGTTCAGAAGGAGGACATCCCGCACAACGTATGGGACCCACCGCAAGTGGGAACGACCCATAGGGTGAAATGATGGAAGGGGCGAGGTACTTTGAAAAGTCACTGTGATGGTCTGCTCAACCACATGACTAAGGAATCGTGTGGGGCAACGAGTTGATTGTCTCTTGTGGTGAAAGTGTACAAACTCTGCAGAGTCAAAACTATTCGAATAGCCGTGCCCACGGTCAAGGGCGGACATGGGAACTTAACCAGATATAGTTCTATTTCAAAATGCTTTGTGGGTGGGAATGGAAAAGTGAAAGGGCGATGGACTGCCCTAGTTTGGAATTGTCCTGGGTGTCGTCCCAGCGGTAAGTTAAGCGGCTATAACGCTGAAGAATTGCTATATGGTGCAGATGCCATGTAACGGTGGATGGAATCTGAATCACTATTAATATTGCATGTTCCTGAACATTACGCTTTTGTTCAAAATGCTAGGTCTTAGGAATTTTTATATAATTGTATTCAAAAGCACTCTTCGCAAAAATAAAATAAACCTAAGCTATTCTTTGGTTAGCCATACATGTTAAATATTGCATTCTGTGTGTTGGCTCGCTGAGCACGGGGTCGGAGTGCTCATGCTCGCTTTTGCGACAAAATTCAGAATCAAGAATCACATCACCACGCCTCAGCAACAAGATTGGACAAGATGGCAGAGAAGATGAAGATGTCAAGGGTTAGGTCGCGAACCTCCAGTTGGCTGCCTGTGGGCATGTCCTGAAGGTCCCACCTGTGTGCTTCGTTCTTCCGCTGCTGCAATTTAATGATTTCGGCCTAATCGGCCCATGAGTAAGTCTACTATTAAATTTTACGCTTCCGCATGATATGTATTTTGATATTCATTACTGTAACTGTGAGCACTATCTACTGATCCAGGGAATAGTGCAGTAATCACAGAGGAATCCGGATGTTAACATCTGGTTCCCTACATCGTTGCTCTCTCGAACCCGAACGTTGTCTCTACAATCTAAACGTTATGTGACTGTTTTATGTGATCGTTGTCAATCTACTCTCAACACAAAAGAATCAACAACTTTTTCCAACTCCCAACGCCTCCTACTGACCTACTATACTTTTTTCCCCGTCCGGCCGTCCTCCTCCTACTTTCCCCCGTCCCACCACTCCCACGCTGCCACGCGCCCACGCCCGCCTAGCCGCCCGCTCCTACCCCTCAAATCACTCTGGCTTCCTCAATTCCTCTCCTCCCACGGTCCCACTCCCACCACGCCCACGCCCGACGGCCGGCGCCCGCCCCCTTCGCCCGCCCCTTCCCACGCGAGCCTCCTCCTCCCCCGCCACCGCCTCCTCCTCCCCTCACCTCCCTTGTCCCTGGGCCCTCCCTCCTTTCCCCACCTCCCCGATCCCTGGGCCCCTCCTACCTCCCCCGCCGTCGCCGCCTCCTCCCCCACCTCCCCTGCCGCCGCCCCACCTCCCCCATTGCGGCCGCCTCCTCCCCCATCGCCTCCTCCTCTCCCCACCTCCCTAGGCACCTCCCTCCTTCCCCTGCCTCCCCCACCGCCGCCGCCTCCTCCCCTACCTCCCCCGCCGCCGCCTCTCCCCACCTCCCCAGCCCCCTTCCTCCTTCCCCCACCTCCCCTGCCACCGCTGCCTCCTCTCCCCTGCCGCCGCCACCTCCTCCCCCACCTCCCCTGCCATCGCCTCCTCCTCCCCCACCTCCCCGGGTCGGCTTTGTCGCCTGACGTCGCAGCACCACAGGGCGATGCCGCCGCCGGCGGGGACGGGGCTGGCGTGCTACGGCTCCGCGCCGTGCTCGCTCATGGTGGCCATCGCCGACTCCGTCACCCGCGGCTGCGAGGCGACGGCCCTGGCGCCGCCGGGGGCCGTGAGCCGGTTCTTCTCTAGGGACTCATTCAGGCTCACCTACTCAGGGTTGTGCGCGGCGCTGGCACCATTCGTTCTCGTGGATTCCGTGCTTCCACGGTGGCCACCGAGCTCAGGGCTCGAGGTACACTCCTTCCCCTCTGCTCCCTCTGCTCTGCTCTATGCTTGTGTTGTGGGATGAACGAGTGGTATGTGCTTGTGTTGTGGGATTATGAGATGGCCGTGGGATGATGGGAGGGCGACAGGAGGCCGAAGGCCGTTCGGGAGGCACGGCGCGGCTGCCGAGGCTTACGCAGGGGCGCAGGGTGCACGGCCGACGGGAGGCCGAAGGCGTGGCTGCCACTAGTGCTGGCCGTGCCCCCTGGCCGATGGTGCTCACTGGGCCAGGCGTGCCCCCCTGTGCCGACCGTGCTCACTAGGCCAGACCGGCCCGAGCACGGCACACCATGCCGGGCCTTGCCGTGCCGCCCATCGTGCCGGCTATCTAGGCCCAGCCCGGCTCACCATTCGTGCCGGGCCCGGCCGTGCTTGGGCCGTGCAGGGCCGGACGTGTTTCGAGCTAGCCCGAAAAAGCACGGCTCGTTTCCCACCTCTAATCACAACCTATTCTAGGGCGGTTTTGACCGGTTGTGGTGTCCACGTTGACCCAGGTTTGCTGCCATGGCGTCCTAGTCAACTAATAAAAAAAAGATGATGAAGCTTACCCTTTATGGCTGCCATGTCAGCCAGAAATAGCTGAGTTTGCTATCACGAATCCACGTGAGGATCATGTCCAGTCAAAGAGTTGTGTTTTAGACGGTATTAATAGTTACCGATTGTGTTTTAGACTGTTTTGGAGTTTAGTTGGAATTTAGACTCTAGCTCATTAAACGAAGGTTGAAAAGTGGACTTTCCTTTGTAGATTTGATTCAAGTTTTCCGATTAAGCTGATATGATAATATTTTCATTTTCTGCAGTTCAACTATGACCAGAGCGTGCATTGATTTCGGGAATTTTTTTAAGAAGCATGGATTCAAGTATTCTGGAACAAACTAGGTCAATCATCAAGAGTCTTCCCTGAGAGACGCCCTGCAGGCTGCAGAGCAAACCTGACCTACTGGCATGAGGCCTAGGTGGTGGTGGTTGAATGTACCTTCAGCCTACACTAGAACTTTCTTTTTTGAGTACTACACTAGAACTTTCTTGTTCCAAGCATATCTGTGAAATGTGTGTACACGGTGGATAGTCCATTCCTATGTATTAGCATTACCTTAGTAAATGCTCGCAAATCAGTTCTCAAAGAAGCATGTCATTTTCTTGAAGTCACTGAGCTGCACTTCCAAATTCAGGTTATACATTCGACGGCTTACTAACCAAGACCTTCGACCATTTTGAGCCACTGCTGATCGGGTTAGTGTACAGGTCGAATCTATCAGTTTCTGAAGTAGATACAAAGAACAGAAGAAATGACTAAGAAATCCCAAATTATGCAATAAACAATATTTGTAGACATGTTATCATGTCGTAACTTGTAAACAATATTGTAACCGGTCCTGTTACCTACTATTATCATGATTTGGGGAACCAATCCAGTCACCTTCTGCACAGTTAAATTTAATAAAGCACAAGTTGTCCGTATGACAGAAAGCCCGATCAAACTGATAAACTGATCCATGTCGCGCCGCTCAATATCATGGTGAATATTTGCAGTAAGCAGCATGCAAGGAGGGAAGTAACGTAGCATCATCACCATCAGGAATTATACATTCTCAGACTTAACATGCAATGCAGATAAAGGACGGAAAATGCATAATTTAACACTTTTGATACATGAAAGTTCCATCGTATTGTGTCATCTCAAGGCTACAGAATACAGACGAATTACTCCGGCGAACCCAAGTAGCTCCACGGAAAACTCTCCTAGCCTTCAAGTTCCCACTTTTATTGGCTGCGGGTCGGAAGTAGTGTTCATATCATTTGCAGCTTCGTCTCTTTCTTCAACTGCTCGGTCTTCAGTTGCTTCTTTCTGGAAAAGCATCTCCTTCAATCTTCTCAGCTCTATATCTTTAGCTTCTAACTCCTCTTGCAGAAGGGACACCTACAAAATAGTGGGCAGTGCAAAATCTTTAATGAACAGAAATAACCACTTTAGTAGCTGTAAAAACAACGAGACTAACCATTTCATTTGACCTCTCAACATCATTGGTTAGACCATCCATGTGTTTATACAACCCTGAAGACAGCAGAAGGAAAAGGTTAAATAGCTACATATTACCATAACAAGAATTTCAGTAACCGCAGCAGCCATTGACTCTATAGGGAGTTGGAATCTGTTTCAAGTGTACACATTTAACATATGTTGACGGTTGACCTAGCCAGGTTCACCAGCTTTAACGAAATCAACTAATCCCCCCAGACATTGGTCCCTCAAATGGAAGATGCTTGGAAAAGTGAAATTTTCAACATACTTTTTCAAATAACAGAAAACCTGAGTAACAAGTATCCAAGGTACTATTCAGGCATCCACTAGTATCAAGCAGTAAAATTTTGTGCAATCTGACCACTATTTTGAAGTACTGAAAACCTGTGCAATCCAGATAAGCTAATATCTCACCAGAATAAGCATTTGATGGATTTGCAAAGGAGGGCATAAATCTTAATAGGATTTCCAAAATAACATTACAAAACACGCAGATTCATCCCCTTCAACGATATTATGATTCTCTACTATCCACCTGAAGAAGAAATTCATTCTCTACTTTCCTTGCTAGTTGCTACTAATAGAACAATCTAGAAAGGAAACATTGTACCTAAAGATATTTCAAGTATTATTTCAAGCATTAATCAATTAGTACTAGAGAAAAGAATAAAGGGATTATAAAGAATAAGTGGATGCTACTAAACACATACCATCGAATTGATTCCTGAGCTCATTGTTCTGGGACTTCAGAACTGCAATTTTCATTCCAAGTTCATGGATCTGTACCCAAAGATATTTTGTTAGCATGCGTTGGATTAGATGCTTTCCATGTTCAAGATGAGCGTGCGCACACCACACACACACAGGGAGGGAGGAAGAGAAAGAGTGCTGGTTGCAGCTAATTTTCTGTTCTAATATGTTGGTTGTTCAAAGAAACCGACCGATGATTCTTTTCCTTTGAAAGCAGAGAAAAAATTCAAAAGCATATTTCTATTGATCCATGTTGTTGAAGTGTTAGTCTATAGGAAGACTTACTTTCCCTTCAGAAGCCATCGCCCCAATCTCTTCATTTTCCTCTTGCAATGTTCTACACTTGGCCATGAGCATTTTCCCAAGTTTGCTGGATGGAGTAAAATTGACTGCTGCAACATTGTCCTGTAGCTCCTTTATCTTTTTCTCTTTCTCCTCCACCAGATTCTGGACAAAAGTAGGTAGAAAGATTTGATGCACATGTACAATTGTTGGCATCAAGGTATGCATGTTTAAGCTTTCCCAGGCTGCTATATAAAACACAAGTTTCAAACTTGGTTCTCTAGAATTTTGTAAGTATTCTCAAATTAAGGTGTCATAAGCATGCGCGTACTACATCCAATAAATAATATGCTTGAATTACCCATCTCTTCTTTTCCGAATGTAACACATTCTTACTTTCACAATTTATTACTTAATGCAAGACGTTTTAACACGTTTCTTGTGACATATATATACAATTTGATTAAACAGTTGTGTTTGTTCCTTTCATACATGTAAAGAGAAATCATGTAATATCTATTTCATTATATATTTTTATGATATCTATATTTGGCTAATATTACAAAATATGGTGCGAAAAGGAATCACAAACCTACTACTGTGGTTTTTTATATATGATGGCACCATGCTTTCCATTTTCCAAAAATACTGGTATAAAATTATATAACACAACAAGAATTGTCTGATCAAGGGGAATTTGACTGACCTTTAAGCGTGTAAACTCCTCATGAATTGCTGGATCAAGCAATAATCGCCTTGTCTGTTAAAGCATACAGAACAATGCATGAAAATAAGCTATCCAGAATATCAACATACGTTGAATATTGTTAATGCCCTGTGAGGGCTGAAAAATAGTGGCTTATAACTGAAATTACATTGTATCTGGCTGAAATTACATTGTAGCTGAAGGTGACTTATTTGGCGTAATTAAATTTAAAAAAAAATAAAAATAGAAAAATATGTTAGCTCATCACGGACAACGCAAACAAATACTAAAAAAAGAACCGGCAAAAAAGCTTTAAAAAAAGCCAAAAGTTCAGAAAAAAAGAAATTTATGAATAGTGAAAATAAGCCAAAAGCTTAAGCCGAAATGAGCGGGGCGTAAAGGTACCCAGACAGGGTGCAACTACTTGTGCTTCTCAGGAAGCTTAAGCCTGTTCTTGTCCCAGGAAGCTGAAGGCCCTCTTCACCAGCTTCTCTAAGAAGCCAGCTTTCGGAACAAGCTATGCCCCATGCAGGGAGTCCAATCAAAAGGGTGATACATCATGGAGGCCCATATGCCATAGAGAAGGAAACACAGGCATACAGAAGAGAGAACATACCAACATTCCCCACAAGATATGGGCTATTAGCTTTCCTGTATGATATGATAACATGGTTTACGTGTACTGCTATTAGTTTGCATGTTAAAGTAAGCTATATAATTGGCATAGTATTGGGGCCAAGTGCAAATTAGATTGAAATCAATCCAATAGTAATCAGGATATATAATTGGCATAGTATTGGGGCCAAGTGCAAATTAGATTGAAATCAATCCAATAGTAATCAGGATTTACACATAAGTGCTATCATAGTAAATTACAATGTGCAGAAAAAAATCATGATCAAGATCAAGGTTCCAAAAACCGGAACCGGAAGAAATCCCGGTCGGCGGCCGGTATCGGTAACCGGGCGGTTACCGGAAAAACCGGTCACAATTTGAAAAATCAAAATTTGAATTTTGAGATGTTTTGAAACCGGTAACCGGAAAACCGGACAGTAACCAGAAAAAAACGCCCAAAATTCGAAAAATCAAAAATTGATACTGGCCGGTTTTTTCGGTTACCGGACTCCACCGGTAAAAACAGTAACAGACAGTTACTGGCCGGTAACCGCCGAGATTTTGAACCCTGATCAGGATCAAAATAGGCCATTAGCTATTCAGCCTTCATTTACTTTTTGCAGTACATTGCATCTAAATCAACAAAGAAAACCCTTATACAAGCAACTTGTAATAAAAAACAAGTCATCTCTACTACTTTACAAAATGAGTCGGTGGTGGTTTGTTCTCCCTCCCCTCTCTGCAACCGTCCGATCTGGTCATGAGATAGGATCCAGGCCACCCATCTTGCCCCCCTCTCACGATAGTCTTCCCGTTTCTCGGTCTCAACCCCCACTTCTCCCATGATCGAAGAAACGAAGCAACTGCTTCCCGATCTGTTCTAATCCACCCAACTACTCCCGATCCATTCTCTACTAAATCCATCCAACCGCTCCTTCCCCACCTCGCTGCTATCACCACACCCCTCAGGCGTTCCCTCCATCCTCTGTCATCTTGACCATGCTCGCCCGGTACTACAACCGTAGTGGCCGCCGCCGTGTTCCTTCGGTGCAACGTGTCAGCCGACATCAGATCTGGGCGAGATTCGCCGCTAAAGGAGGACAGGAGGTGGTGGGGATTCGGGTCTGCGCGAGAGACGAAGGGGGTGGTTGCGGGGCTTGAGGTGGCTCAGTGGATGCTGGGGTTTCAGCTTGTTGCCCACCTCTACCCGCTCCCTAACGCCATCTCGGTAGCGCTCGCCAGCGTAGTTGCCGCCCATGTCCTCTCCGCCCACACCCCTTCTGGCCGCAGCAGTGGAGGGCTGACACCATTGCCCCATCCATCTTCCTGGATTCCGTCAAAGTGTACCCATACATTGGTAGCCTCTATTCCTTCTCACGTTCCCTCGCTTTCTCTCTTTACTGGTTTCTTATATTATGACGAGAATATAGTTTTTTCCCTTTTCTCCCGTCCCCTCCCCTGCCAACGCAACGCTGCCTGCCTCGACACCTCCTTTTGCAGGGCCAGTGCATCCTCCCTTGAGTCCACCTCCCTCACCCGACGCCACTGTACCTCATTGTCCCTGTTGCCTCCCCCACTAACACAACGCTGCCTACCCCAACACCTCCTCCCCAGAGCCAGTGCCTCCTCCCCCGAATCCGCCTCCCCCAACCCAGCACCGCCTACCCCGGGTCTGCTTCCTGCAACCCGGCGCCGGCTTGTGTGTCATCTCCCTTGACCCTAAGGTGAGATCTTTTTCCCAACTTAGGCATAAATCTGAAAGTTGAAAATGGAGGTATTGGGTTTGTATGCAGTGAAAAACTTGGGCATACATCTGAAAGTAATTGACTTGGACATGCATGTTATCTTGATCTGTATTTGTTACGGTTTAGTACATGGAAACTCATGTGCTTGTGCTCACTGCATAAGTACTTAGAGAAATCAGGTTCAAAGCTGTTAGGAAATGGCATAATGTATCTGGTGTGCACCGATATTAGTTTCTATCAAAGTGGGAAGTACTTTTTTCTAATTTGGATGTTCGTGTCAATTGCCAAATTATTGGTTGTCACTGTCACATTTTATAAGCCATGCAAAACAATCTGTTGATGTAGCAATATCTTGCTGTTCAGTATATGTGGAAAAGAACCAAGCCCAACAAAGCAATCTTCAGATAATTTCATTCCTTCAGCAACATGTCCACCCTCTTGTTGCCGACATGATACCTTCAGGCCCATAGAATGTTACAGATCAGGTAAGAAGCAAATTTTCCCTCCCTGTAGAGTGTAGACCAGCTATCATCTGCTTTACATAAATAATATTGAAAATTGCTTTGATTTGTCATTGCATTCCATCAAAATTGGTTATTTGCGTGTTGGATGTTGGATAAAAGGACTAATCTGATACAAGCAGTGCGTTCATGCCTATGTTAAAGTAATTAGCAAGGTGCTTGATGAAGTGCATATTTGGGATGGAGATAATAAATGAATGTGATTAACAAGCTGAAAAATATTCTCAAGAGATAGTTTTCGCTTGTTTTCTGTATATTTCATCGTACTAAAATTGTTTCATGCAAAATGCTGTTGTTGGGTGTCTTGTTGAACTGATATTCTGACAGTACATGCGCTAAGCTGATGCCCTTGACAAGTTACATTGTATTGTTATCCTCTTTCTTTACACAGGTTGCACCAAAGAAGTGCACTTCGGTTCAAATGTGTCATATCTAGAAGTTGTGCTCTTGATGTCAGTAACTTGCCAAACTTTGGTGTGTTTCTATCTACTGAATGTATAATGGATTTTCGACGGCAGGGACGATTCTGGCAAGCTATTATTGTTATTCTGTGCGTTAGCTGAGGAAGTGCCGAGATGACACAATTGATGCAGCGGCAGCCTTGGAGGTGCTGGTCTATGTATGATGACCACTCATCCCGTGGAGGCGGACACCGAGGGGATGCAAGCGCAGCCATGCAGTGGCAATGGGGCATGGAGGTTGGCATGCAGCGCTTCTAGCTAGCTACGGAAGCATGCATATAGGTTAAAGCGGCAGCCAGGGCCAGTGCAGACAGCGGACGCAACACTGGTCAAAGCTGACAAGGTGTGTTGGTTTGTTTTCATGTTGTCAATAATTCGATCCATTCATGCATCAACATTTAAATTGAAGGCTTTAGTGTTGGCCTTTTCACATATAGTTGTGCATCAAATTAGTGTGATGGAGCCCCATTTTGTTCCACCTTTGTTGACAAGTGACCTCGACCAATGTTATTTCTGATGTTGCTATTTCCGATCTCATTAGAGATCATGAGGGATCCCATCGTCCTCACGTCCGGCCAAGTGATTTGCTTTCGTTTGGCTGGCCAGTGGTGGATCAAATCGGTTCTTTGTTTGCTTTTGGGTGGTTTCACACTGTCAAACATCACTCTTAAATAAATGCATCATTTCAGTGTCTACATCCGCCAGACTAAGATCCTTTGGTGCCAAAATTCTACTTGATGCTTCCAGTTTCCTAACTTGCTGCTTGTTGCTTTGGTTTCTTTGGAGACTAACCAATTCTCCCGTTTACTCTTGCAGAGGTTTTATCATGGTGGCCTAATCCTTACAATAAGTGCTCTTGGTTTTTGTTGTTCTTGAGGTGAGGCATAGGGCACCGGTTGATTGACCGCTTCATGCATTTTTGTTTACTTTATATTTTCTCTAATCAAGGTTTTTTGCTGCTAATGTAAAAAAAGGCCTTTTGTTGCTTATTGTCTATGTTGTCCTTTTCTGGATGGAAATCTTGCAAAGAATCAGTGCAGACCGGAATTAGTCTTCTGTGCTATTTTCTTGAATGCATGCAGATGGTTGGTGTTTGGTTCTTTCGAAAAAAAGTACAACAAATTCAATTTGAATACTTTAGCAGGAGGATTGTCTACCACGAAACATTTTTGTTTTCCTCTGCAGACTGCATTCTCCATATATTCATGGCAGCTGTTTGGTGATTTATCCTGTGATTACTTATATCGGTTGTGTTTCAACTGCAGGCTGCAAATGATTGCACTGGAACTGGTTGGTCAGTAATCATGAGAGGTTTGTCCCTTCCTAAATAGCTCAGGTTACAGTGCATCTCCATATCAGTTGCATTTTGTCCCCTACAATAGTATTCAGATTGAATTTGCTATGCATAAAATGGAATTTTTCTAGAGACTAAACATGCATGGATTGGACGGGCCATTTGTGATGGCAGCCTGGCACAGCTGAGATGAATAAAATTCTCTTTGTGAATCTGAATGCCAGAGAACAGTCTAGGAGGGGGACTTGTGATTAAGAACTTTAACCAATCATTATTACTTAGAAGTGATATATTAGTTTTATTTTATTTTATTTTATTTTTGTTAGGCTTGCTTAGTTGCTAGTTGCTTGTGATTTCAGGTAGATCTTTTCAATTGACTAAACTTCGATTAGTTGTGCCTTGTGAATTAGCAGCTTGTGGGTTAGTGTGCCAACCCTATGGTGCTGCTTACAGGCCGCAATCTTTCAAACCATTTATTGCTGGATTCAAAATCTTTTACAAGATTTCAGATTTCTTTCATATTGTCGGTCCACCTGTTTTTACTTTTTGCATAGCTTCCAAACTACCGGGCAAAATGTGAAAGAATTTGATCAATATCTGACTTTGCTGCAGAGTACTATATGTATAGCTTTCTCGAATATTGGACAGGGTTGCTATACACTGCCTTTTCTTATTACTCTATAGGTCCCGCTAAGGGTGCTACTATTGTGGTTGGTAGTTGGGTCCTGACGTGGTAGAGAGGCTCTGAGGCCTGACTTTAGAAGAAGAGAAAGACTAAAGACTTGTTTAATTGTTCGTTACTTTATGATAATAGGTACAGTGATGTCTTTTTTATAGGGATAGCTAGACTTGAACCCTAAGAATCCTATCCCTATATTAAGGATATTAATCCATAATAATAAGAAACTTATCCCTAATACATGGAATAAATCTAAAAGAAAATAAACCCAAATTATTAGGAAACTAATTATTATATTCCTAATCCGCGATATGCTATCAAACTATGCAAATTCATAGCGGCGCTACCACTTCAGCGGTGCTATTAATGGATTTGCTAATCTTGGTCTATAAATTACACCCCTCGCCAAGGTTATCACGGCGATAAGGCGAAGCGAGGCGCCAGACTACCTTCACACCTTTTAGGCGAGTATGGCGTGCGGCGAGGCGACGCCATACTCACATCCTAACCTTTTATAGCAGCAAATTTATTGAACATATAGTGTAATGTTACAAATATAACAGATAATGATGGGTACTGAAACATGTATTAAACAGGTAAATAACTGAAACATGTATTATTGGTTGCATTACTGGATTGCTAGGAAGTAATAACCGTAATATAAACACGTCCGTCGCCCGTCGGTGGCCATCAGTCGCACTCGCCACTCTCTCTCTCGCCGGTCGCTCCCTCGCTCAAGCGCTCCTCGCTCGCTCTTCATTTCTCGGCAGCACCGCCGCCGGCCTCTCTCGCTCGCTCCCTCCCTCGGCTGCTCCCTCCCTCGGTCTCCCTCGCTCCTCCCTCCCTTAATCCCTCCCTCGCCATCCTCCGCCCTTGTGGGGCCATCCGGCCGTAACGGCGCGGCGGTGGGGAAGCGAACGGGGAGGGGGACTGGGCCACTGGGGAGACGGAGAGGGCGAAGGGGAGGGGAGGCCAAGGGGGAGGGGGAAGCAGAGAAGGCGAAGGGGAGGGGAGGCGGAGAAGATGGCGGACAAGCACGAGCGGAGGCCGAAGAGAAGACAACAAGCACACAACGAAGGGGAGGAGCCGAGGAGGGGAGGTGGAACACACCTGGGCGAGGCAGCGAGGCGGTGTTTACCGGCGACGGCGAGGCAGAATCTGGCAAGTCAGCGGCGGCCCCGTGTGCGCGCGCGAAGAAACCCTAGCTCACTGGCCCGGAGGGTGGCGGCGTGGAGGCTCGGAGCCTCGGAGGGAGGCGGCGGCGTGGAGGCCCGGAGGGAGGCGGCGACGTGGAGGCCCGGTGAGGCGGCGGCGTGGCCTGGAGATCGCCCGTCGCCCCTTCGCGAAGCCCTTCGCCGAGACGCCGAATGCTTCGCCCTCGCCCGTATCGGGTATCCCCTTATGCGCCCCCCCCCCCCCTCACTTTTTCTCCCGCGCTCGCTCCCACCCTCCCTCCATTTTCCCGCCTGGCACAGGGGTATGGCGCGCGCCTTGCGTTCGCGACGCGCCGTCGCGGCCATGGCGACGACTAGGCGGCGCCTTCCCTCCCGAGGCGGACGCCATACGTATCCGTGGCGAGGCGACGGCTGTGGCGGCAGCTCCAGACCGCTCCGACGCCAAAGCGACGCTTTGGCGACGCCAAGGCGACGCCTTAACAACAATGCCCCTCGCGGCGAAACAGTTCGTCCTCGAGCTATCAGGTGGTGGCCACGGACTAAGACCTTTATGTCCCCATGTCGACAAAAGGGCAGAATGACAATGTCGCACGATACGAAAGATGATCAGCGAAGCCCTAATGCACAACAACTAGGACAACAACCCTCTAGCACTGGTTGACGTCGCAGGGGTCGCCGGCAGCAAGGGCAACTGACGTAGGGAAATAGCATCCTTCTCATCTCGGGATGCAACGGTTATATGAGAGATGCAACGATATCGCTGACTCCCACATGATAGTCGTTGCGCTCTGCATCTTCGAAGGCACAGCGTTGGCCGGCCACGTGAAGACCGCCGCTGAACAACGGCAACCTTTCTCCTCGGTATAGGCACCAAACGTAAAGCCTAGAGAGGAGTCGTTGGTGAAGGCGGTAGCGGGACCAATGCCGGTGATGGCATTGAGGGAGTGATGGCAAGGTGATCATTACAATGGCATGTGACGCATCCTCCTGCTCTTTCAACTTATCCACCAACTTCATAGCCTTCTTTAATGTGGCCATCATGTCATCGAGTAAGGACTTCTTTTGCTCGCTGTTAGCCATCAATTTGTCCAAGGGAGATAATTCAACATCGGAAGCCATGGTGAGTAGCTTTGACACCAAATGTTGAGGTCGGTGGTTGGATACGGGTCTGAGGACTGAGGGTAAGGCGCTCGCCCTCATCTAGCCACTGGAATTAGGTACGAATTATGCTGCCATAAGTGATAGCATGATAGTTTCGCTAGATACATGTAAAAGAAAAAAAATGATGTTCATCGTATAGTTTGGAATTGTTTGATGGCATATATCACCTTCTAAGATTCCGTCACACTAATTTGAATTGTTTGATAAAGGCGACCTTGACCAGTGACCCCAACCAGTACATGGAGTCGACAAGTAGAATGTGTCGACCAACAGAGAGCCCAACCACGCTAGCCAACCTGAGCGTTGTCAATCAGAGTATTACCGACCAGTGTGACTTCATCATCGACCAACATGACGTCAACCTATGATGCACGGACACGGATACGTCGACACGACACCGACACGGGAATTCGCCGTTTTCCCAAAAATACCGATACGGCGACACGGCTATATATATTTAAATAATAAATTATATATATATATGTATATTATTTTCTATGCTTCCACATGCTTATTAAACTGAAAAAATGTAATTTGTAAATTTGTAATTTGTAAAGTGTATACTCGGAATATGTACTTCATGAATTGTTTTGTTAATATTGATGACAATTGTTGATGTGAATACCATTTCCAGAAATAAGAATTCCATTAACCTAGGAGGCAGCAGCGGGGACGCTGGGGAGGCAGCAGCGGGGACGCCGACGAGGCAGCAACAGGGACGCCGGGGAGGAGATGTAGTCGGCGGCGAGGTGCAGGAGCCGGCGGGCGGCAGTGAGATGTGGGAGCCGACGGGCAGAGGAGATGCGAGTGAGGAGATGGAGGCAGCGGTGAGATGCGGGAACCGACGGGCGGCGGCGCGAGCGGGTGATGAGGAGAAGCACGAGTGGCTGATAGGAATGAGGCTCTTGAGAGGAATCGGTGCGGTAGCCGTAGGGTTAGGGCAGGCACGGTATGGGCCGGCCTGGGCCGGTCGTGTCCTGGGCCATTCCTGGGCCGGCTGTGTCCAGGCCGTGTCCAACTTGCATAATTACTGTATCCGACACGTGTCAAGAATTTTAATTATTAAAATTAATTCCGAAATCGGCCGATACGTTGCCGACACATGTCCGAGACGTGTCCGTGTTGTATCCGTGTCCGACACATGTCGGACACGGATACGGTGATTTTGACACGTGTCCGTGCTACAGAGACGTCAACCACTTTGTTGTCGACCAACATGACGTCGACCAATTCGCGAGGACCAGCAGTCCACCATCCCCTCCTCTTTCCTTCAATCGCTGCCTCCATTCCCCTTCTGTTCCCTTGCAGTTGGCAGCCATGCTGACCCTCCTCCACTACCTGTAGCTGACACGCACTGTCAACGTTGTCCCTCCCCTCACGCATCGCCACTCCCTCGTGCATCCCTTGCTCTCCGCACGCCGCAACCCAGGGCACAGGGGCAAACAATCCCAAATGTAGGTGCCTACCTTCCTGATCTAGGTTTTCTCCCATGGACAACTATACGTCGCTCTTTCACGAGCTACTTCTAGGAGCAATCTAAGAATACTTGCTACATCGGGAAAGGACATGAGCTTCAATTCTGCATGCACATTAACCAAGAATATCGTCTACAAAGATGTTCTTACATCCTAGGCGTCTTATGTATTTTGTTTGTCCACTACTCAATGCAAACATATGTTTTCGATTTGATTTCTTTATGAGCTTGTATACATATGTTTCGCTATATATGTGTGTTAAGATCAAATTTATGTTCATGGTATTATTTAGGATCCTATGTGATGATATGTATCATCCTCTTTTGAGACTCCGTTACAACGCACGGACACCTTACTAGTTCAAATACATGATACAATTGACAAACCCAATGACATAAGAGCCATTATGTTTACCTGCATTGATGGTGGTCTTAATTGTGTTTTCAAGTCCCTAACTGCAGACTGCAAATTCATAGAAAAAGTTTGAGCAGCAATCAGCAATTGGGACAGTAGAAACTGATTTGATTGAAATTACAAAATGTTAAGCAGATCTATCCAGTATCCATATTGAAATGTTTCTCCTCGTAGGAGGCGGCGGCTGTCAGAGGGTACCTTCAGTGCTGCAATCTCCTGTTCTCGTTTTGCAAGTGTTACAATAAAAGCAGCCTCTCTTTTCTTCGCTTTCTCCAGCTGAGTAGATAATGAAAGGAACAGTCAAATTGAAGCAAATCAGAACTATTTTACTAGTTTCCCTATCCAAAAATGACAAAAGGACCAACCTGCTCCTTCAAAGATTCCTCCGATGACTTCAGGTTGTTGAGATAAGTAACCACTGAAACAGGTTCTATATTTATAGTAAATTAATATTCTTTGCCCAGTCATTACCAAAAATATGAAGGACTTCCATTTAACTCGCTAACCTGGATTGGTTCCTGCAGGAACAGCTGGGATGTTCTGAAATGCTGAATGCCACTTTTGGATTTCCAATTTAGCAACTTCTAGTTCCACCTGTGATGCATGTAAATGCAACATTTCAGAAATTACTTCTAACAACAATTGGATCATATGCGTTTAACTAGGTAGAGGTGCCACTGTAATGGAGTGCAAAACAATATTGGTGTAACTAAACTAAACTAAACTAAACTAAACTGCACATACAACTATTGTAAACTACATCTCCCCATTTCAATGGCACCCATTTCATCCTTCTATGAAAAACTTTAGAATTTATCTGTTCAGCAGGTCAACTTTTAGTTGCAGGCTGTTACCTTTTTGTTTCTCAGATGTCTAAACATTTAGGTAAAGTTTGGATATGTAAAATGTTAGCTTTTTTAGTTTATGCATATTTTATATGGAAGGCTCTTGCATATATATGATTACGTAGTCAAAAATTCAAAGTTGCACTTAAGATTAAAAAAGACTTGATAGCTATTCTGGAACAGTTAATGTTTGTGAGGGGGCAAAAGTGCAGCAATATATTTGTAAAGGGAGAGGCTTGGCCAGCCATAATTCAGAAAAAAAAAACACAATTCCTCAGAACAGTATGAAATTACAAATTTCATTTGGAGCTACAAGCCTATAATTAACTTATTATTAAGCCATTCAAAGTCAGCATATGAGAATGTAGAAGTTTTGGGGAAATATAATCATATTTTTAACTAACAACAGATTGAAGATCTTTTATTTCCTTGTAGAACGAAAAACCAATGTGATTCCTACAACATAGGAAGTGTAATAAAATGGCAGCAATGTATCTTGCGGACTTGCATTAAGGAGTTAAGGTTCTTTTACTCTACGGTTGACAAAGTCAGTTGCAAATATTTTCTTACCAAATAAATAATTACAGAAAAAGTGATTACAGAGTGAATGTTGATTTACAGTGATCATCTTATACCAGGGCATAACAGAATACTTGAACTCATTACACGTTACATATTCAGCTCAACAATGTTGTAACACACTACCAAAATGCGAACAGCACAGAAAGTGACTAACTACACACCTGGCATGACGCAAGATTATCTTTGCAGTTCTGCAAACTTCAATAGGGGGAGAATACTCAGTGCCATGTTCACAATTAACAACCTAACCACTGTTATTTGCAAAAAGAAAAGTAAGAGCTCAAACATTTAAATAATAAGAAATGTGATGTACCTTTCCCGAAGAGACAAAATCATTCCTGTGGCAGCACCTGGTGCACTTTCCTCCACCTTTGTCTTTCCCTGCAACACAAATTGTTGTCTTAAATGCAATTCTTGTTGGTTGAAACCACATAATCTCATGTCATATGCAGAACAAACTAGGCAAGAAAGAACTACATCCAACAAAAGGCTAAAAACAGCAGTATTTTCTTGCTGGTTGCATAACTTCAGACCAGTGCAACACAGTTACATTATTCAATTTCAAACCCAAAACCTACATAGCATCTTTCTGTAATCCTACAAACTATTTGGTTTCCTAATCCCACATCTGATGGGAAAACGACCATGGCATCTCATGCACCGCACCACACTTTGAGGAGAGAAACAACTACACCAAGACCAAAGTGCCAAGCATTTTTCCATGTTCCATTATTGCAAACCCTAATGGTAATAGTAATTTTCGCAATAGGGAATCCGTCTGATGCATAAAATTTGCTAAAAAAAATTGTTCCAACAGCGCCCCCCAAAAAGCAAAAGATTTTGTACTGGATTTCGACAATACGAAACAAGAACAATTACCTTCTTGGAAGCGAAGACGTCGTCATCGTCGTCGTCCAGATCGCCGAATGGCCTCTTCTCGCCTGAAAAAGAAGCAGCAGCAGCAGCAGCAGCAACAAGCACCATACGAATCAGGTAAGTTCCCAGAAACCAAAGCTCGAATATTGATAAAGCAAAGGCGGCGGAGAAGGAATGGAAGAGGGACGGAGAGACCGGAACGGGCGGGGGCGGCGTCGGGGGAGGGCGAGGCGTTGAAGTCGCGGCCGAAGGCGTCGTCTTCGTCGAGGCGAGGGGAAGGAGGGTCCGCCATGGCCTACTCCGTCTCCGTCCAAAGCGACAAAGCCTATTGGAAAGCACGGACGCTCCGGCCGCCGAGGAAGTGGTGCTGCGACGGCGAGGGTTTGGCCGTTTAGGGTTGGGCACATGTAACATTCCAAATATGGGGTATTTAAAAATGGGAAGAATTTAAAATCCTTTATGGATTTTAGGTGCTATTTAAAATTTTCGTCGCTCATTCGAGATTCTTATTTTGGTTCTTTGCTAAAACTTCAATTAATGAAATCGAAATTTTGAGATCAGAAACCAAGACTGAAAATCAATCGAGGAAATTTCGAGTTTCTTTGCAAGTCTAAAATTCAAAACTAAAAACTAAAATTTGAAATTTCAAAACCAAGATTAGAGACTATCAAAGTTAGTATTATTAACATTCCCCAATTAATCATTATAACCAAGAATTCAAATTCTGAAGTTTCAAAATATCGTTCGAACCTCAAATCTTTGAATTTAAATTTTGAATCTAAAATTTTGAAGTCAAACTCAAATCTCCAATTTTGTGTTGGCATCCTCTTTGTCACTTCCCTTCTTTCCTTCTATACCAAGTGACCCCCAACCATTTCCTTCTTCCTTCCTTCTCTTTCTTCTCCCTCCTTTTCTCTATCCCCCTAGCGCCAGCCCGGTCGATAGGATGTGCGATGTGCCCACGCCTCCTCTAGCAAACCGTGCCGCCTTTACCCTCGCACCCGTCCAGAGAGTTGACCCCGTTGTGTCATCACGCCAGCCGTGGGAGCCAATGTAGTCGCCCTGCCCCGCAACCCCTCCTACTACCGCACGAATCCTGTTGCGACCATGCTACGCCACTCGTGTGCACACGCCTGCTTTGCGCCTGGCGTCAACGCCGTGCACTTTGCCCATGCCGCGCTGGACGATAGCCCATGAGCCTGTCCTCTGCCCATCGAGTCACCTCGCCATCTTGTCGCATGGCCTTGCGCCCTGCCTGCACGCTGGCGAATCCCGCCACACCTTTGCCACCACGCCCGTGACACCCTGCGCCCGCACCGCCATGTTGATTCCCGCGCGCTGCTCCCGGGTCAACGGCCATAGCACCAGAATAGCTCCTCCCCTTCGCAGCTGTAAGAAGCCCCTTGGCTCGCCTCTTGCCCCTACATCTTCCCCATATCCTTCTTCTCCATTAACCGTTGCCAGAGCTCCAATTCAGCTCGTGTCCGCTCGCCACCTGTCACCATCCCAGTGTTTCAGCCATCCCGGTGGGTCTCTTCCTGAACTGAGTGTGTCATGCCATGTTCCAACTTTTCAAATTGCAATTTCGAGTGGTTGAATTAGAGCCGTCCCCGCCGGAGCCCACCGCACAGCCTTCTTCCCCGCCGTTGACCAACGGCACCTCCACCGTCGCTCCTCCTTTTTCGTGCGACCACCTCCTAATTACTCACACCTAGAGTGTCTCCTCGACGCCTCGGAGCTTCCCCGACCATCGGCTAAAGCTCCCCATCGCCGAAGCTCCTCCCCCATGTGAGCCCCACCGTGCTACCCTTGGCACGTGTCTCCATACCTTCTCGGCCTCCCTTCAGCTCGGGCAATTGCACGGTGATCTTTCCTCAACCCCCCTCTTGCTCGTAGTGATGCGGATACGCACATGCTTAGCACTTTTAAGTCAAATACATTATTTCACCGGAAAGAAGTATTGAGCCGCATTAAATATTGTTAGGTGAATTTGTTTCTTAATGAATTTCCTTCTATTCGTGGGAACGATATACTGCCTTTTGTCAAATTCTTGTTTATTATTATGTTTGAATATTGTGATGATTCCGGAGCCAAAGCAATGGAGAAGCACAAGGTGGGTAATCATATTTGCTACCAAGAACAAAAAGCTCAAAGCCCATGGGAATGGAAAGGAGAAAGCCAAGCAGCCCATGCAGCTAATCAAGGAGGAAAGAAGTCCATGCAGTGGGAGAGCAAAAAGGGAGGAGCCCAAGGAGTTAAAATACAAGTTTTGGATAAAATTTTCAAGCCAAATCCGGACTTCCCACGTGCTCAACCCAATTCAAACTCGGATTCAACTCAGAATTCAATTCGGATTCGGTTCGGACAGCTTGACAGGCAGTTACTAAAAAGGCCATAACTTTCACAAACGGAGTCCAATTCAGGTGTTCTTGTACTCATTGGAAAGATAATTTCAAGGGCTACGCAATGGATCTGGTCCCACCTTCAAATTCATCACGGATAAAAAGTTATGACCGAAACAATATGATAGGTGGAAAATATAGTTTCCTTTTTGTGAGAGTTCGTATCCAAAACCATATAGGGTTGAGTTGTACTTGGTTTGGGGACCATATGGACGTCCCAAGGGGCCGTATAAGCCTGGTATTGGCAGCCTTTAGGGCAGACCACGTTTGATAATAAAATACTCTTGTTCTTTTTGATGGTCGACCCAACTTGAGGGAATTGGGAGTTTGCTGAAATCCAGATCGTTCAACCTTTCCGTTGGGAATTGGGAGCGCGATGGAACTTCATCGGTGGTCGTGAAGTTCAGCACGTGTGGTTGGGCGAATTATAGAGTGCTAACTCTTGCATTGACAATGGGAGATCACTACGGTTCATCAAATCCACGTGAGTATCTTGATCCTACGTCGAGAAGATCGGGTGACCCCGTATCACGTAGTCACCTCACCTTGCTCTCCCCTCACTCTGACCGCCGTCGCCCCATGGCCACCCCGCCACCGACCGCCCAGCATCACCGCCCAAGCCCCATGGCGCCGCTCCGCCGGAGCTACCACCTCCCTTGGACTTACCACCTCTCGAGCGCCCCATTTCGCCTATCTCCTCCCTTTCCCTAGCCATCGCCCGCTGGCGACACCACTACTGGCTGGCTGCCCCTAGCTCCTCTAGTCCAGCCCCTTCCCCTTTTCTACTGTGAAGAATTCTAATGACAAGTGGGCCACCTCATCTAGCAAATGGGCTAAGGTAGTAAGCAGTGGAGATTTGATCTTAGCTAAGGTATTGCTACATGTAAAATTTAAGGTGCTATCAAAATATGAGTTTGCATAAATAAAAATGAGAGTATAATTTAATTATGACCAAAGTTCATGCCAATTAAAAATGCTAGAGAATTTAATCTGGATTAACTTCTTGTCAACCAAGGTTTATCAAGATCATGTGAATATTCAATACAAGAATGTAATCTTGCATATTACCTCAAGATTGAGATTTAAAACTTTTCAAAGATAATTTCTAGTGCTCTCAAGATTACTCTAGAAACTCGAATACCGATCGCAAATCTTCTCAAAACACAAGTGGTCCGAACAATAATATCATATCGATATCTCCTAATCAGAATTATCAAATGCAAGTTAAAGATAATTGGTGTAACAAGACATTGCCGCATAAAATGATAGATGTTATTTGCTCACGCCCAAAAATCATGAAGCCCCTCTTTTAAATAATGCTTAAAATAATTTTTGGTAAATCATTTAAATTTAAGTCTCCAAAAAAATTATCTATAAAATGCCGAGATTTAAATCAAGGGTCACCTTATATGTGTCTAAAACATTCTCAAAATAACTAGAGCATCAGTAATCTTTTTCTTAGATCCCATCACTAATCAAATGGCTCTAAAAAATACGCATAATCCACTAATGTTTATCTTAAACTAAAATCTTGCAAAAAGATGCATAAAATAGCATTTCATGTGCCAATAACACATTTAATTAAAGAATCCTACAAAAAGGAAATATTGCCTAATTAATAACCATCTGGTCCTTATCTCAGGATTTAAATTTATGACATTTAAGAATGTTTAATACACAGATAGTTCAGTTCAATCTTGAAGAGAACCTGGATAACATATTGACTCCTCATACAATAAAATGGGGATAGTTGGTCATTTTTTAATAAATTTGTGAGTCAAGCAGAATAATCAACTTTGTTCATAATAACGATTGGATTAAAATAACCAACTCCATATTTTGATGAAGTTATTGAAATAATGGCTCAATTAATGGGCATTTGCAATCCCAGATAATATTGCATCTTGAGTTATCAAGTTAAATAAACCAATTTGCATTATAAACATCATTTGTGGAACTCATATCCTAAAAACACCAAGTTTTTGACCCTCAGCAAGTATTACTCAATATCCCGGTTAATCTCTCCTATCTAACCGTAGGTCTTGCCTAACCTATGGAACTTCCTTTATAAATATAAATAAATTAAAGGAAGCTATTAAATTAAAAATGAGCCTTGGTATCTTGTATGTCAGCTATGTCAAGCCATGTTCCAACTTAAAGCGGAATATTCTCGTATTCCTACAGGATTAATCCTCCTTTTATACCCTTCCCGGTGAAGTACTCTTTCACTTCACTTCCACTCAAAAATTCGTTTGACTCTATCTCTATCCCGCAACTCGGCAAATCTTCTCTTAGATCCTCAATCATAGCAAATTATAAATAAACTCAATTGGCCTTATTTGGACTTTATTGGTTCTTTGGATTTATTTGGTTTGTCAATTGTTGTCACGTAATTAGAAGTTGAAGCCACGAAGAGACGACAAGTTCGAGCACGATTAAGATTCAGGTAAAAGATGAAGACTAGGAATTCAAGACCACTGACTAAGAAGGCTTTGAGTAAGATCAGAGCCATAGTAAATCGAGTAAGGCAAGTCATCACTTTGATCATATTGATCCTACATTTTATGGAAAAATTACGTTCCTTTAAATTATCAAATTGCATGCTTAATTTATTATGCAAATGTATGTCAAAATTTAAGCTAGCTACATGCCTACTTGATGGCATAGTAATATTATTGTTATGCAATTCCTTGACACTTGAAATATATGATTCTTGTCACCATAGATGTTAACGATAACTTTACTAGTTATAAGTCATATTAAATGACATGCTAGTCTTGTCAACTCTAGGGCACTAGTTTGCCTTGATCATCAATCATCAGACATGAAAACTTATTTTAGGACAGTCACGGGATGTAAGTGACTGATAATTTATGATAATTGGATTTATGCTTCTCAAAACCCTAAAAACCTGCTATACCTGTTTGGGTGGATGGTAAGAGAGGTTGGTGTCGATGTCACATGAGAAATTATGGTTTGTGGTATGAGCTACCCAGACAAATTAAGGACTTATTCCTGTGATGACCTCCTCATGTAAAATAGTACTACCACAAGCTGGCAAAGTGTAGACTTGGCTGTATAATTTACTAGACCCTCGCAGTCATCTCCCAGGAGACAGGTGCAGCAGGTTAATGAAGATCCTGCCTGAATGAGACATTATGTAGAGGGTGATGTTTGCTAGGGCTAAGGTTGCAGAAAGTGGAGTCCGGCCTCGCTGGTCTATGGTTGAATATCTCGGACAACTTATGGGACCCACTATGTATGGGAGCAGCCCATATGGGTGAGATGCTCGGGGGCGAGGTATTGTAATGGCCTCGTGACAATCTCTCGATCTGTGTAACCAAGGAATCGCGTAGGGCCGTCCATTTGATTGTCTATTGTGGGCAAAGATGTACAATCTCTGCAGAGTAAAACCTATTCGAATGGCCATGCCAACGGTCATAGGCGGACATGGGAATTTTCTCGAGTTAGTTCTATTTCAAAAAACTTTATGGGTGAGATGAAAACTCTTCAAGGTGAGGTAACCGTGACTTTGACTTTTCCCGGAGGGAACTGTATTCCAGTGGTGAAAACTAGTATGCACTATAAAAGGTGGATGTAACTTAGGCTATAATTAATATTGCATCCTCTTGTCAACTTTAAAAAAATCGGTTTTAGTTATAACTGCTAAGTCTCAGGAGATTTTCTATTTATTGTACTTTCAAAAAAAATGCTTTGAGCAACTAAAAGAACCTCAAACTTCCCTTAACAGCTGTGCATTTATTGTTATTGCATCCTGTGTGGTGGCTTGCTGAGTACCGTTGTACTCATTGTTGTTCAATTACCATTACTCAGTCAATAAGAAAAAGAAGATCAAGCCCTACAGTGTTTTAAGGGGATCGATAGAGCTGGAAAATGAAGAGGCCAAGAACTAGGTCGCGAATCCTAGTTGGCTTCCTATGGGTAAGTTCTGAGAGTCCCACCTGCGTAAAGTTTCCGCTGCTGCATTTTATTGATTTCGGCCTGATTGGCCCATAAGTAAGTTGTTACTGTATTATCTATGCTTCCGCATGATATGTTTTTGATATACAGTAATATATCTGTGAGCACTATCTATTGACTAGGGAATAGTGTAGTGGAATCAAAAAGGATCTAGGTTTGCTAAAATCTGGGGTCCTACAGCACCAGAGGGAGGGGAGTTGGGAGGGATAGGGGAAGGGGCCTCTGCTTTGGGCATTTGGAAACGAGCAACACACACTTTTCTTTTACTTGGGGAGCTTGAACAATTACCAAAGAAGTACATGCAATTTTCTTTTCTTTTTTTACTCAGATTCTCTGCTTGTAGTAGCTGTAGCAATAACTGAAGTTACCTTATCGAGTGTGGCTTTTTAAGCATGCTGTACCTATAACCTTTAGAGCTTGTTTGGATAGTAGGGACAATAAATTCAGGGAATATTTCCTCTAGAGGGGATTTTGAGGGTACAAGGAATTCCTCCTAACCCCTTGGGATAATAATCTCTACGGTAAAATATTACCTATCACCATTTAGAAGACATGGGGATAAAAATCCCAGGCATTCAAAAATATTTTAAAAAACCTAAAAATAAAAAATAGAAATATTCAGGAAAAGTTAGAAATGTTCACAAAAATAAAAAATTCAAAAAAACCACTAACAATTCGAAAAAGCACCCAAAAATCGAAAAAATGCAAATAAGATAATAAAAATAACTTAAAAATCATAAAATTTGGAGAAAGAGGGTGCTAAAATATGCATCAACATTCAAATCAAATTCATACATCCATGCATGTAGATCATATTCATACATGGGGAAAAAAATCCAAACTTGTTTAGCTAGTACTACTTGTACCTAGAGCATTCATCATTTGTTTCATATAATCAAATTAATCATCCATAACACAAGGCATGAATCCAATTCATGCAAAAGTTGAATTCAAGCATCCAGCTAGCCTTGTGTGCCATATTGCAAATACAACAATCTGACACTTCAAGCATCCACCCAGTCTAAATCTAGCCACTTCCTTCTCTCTTCTGTTGTCTTCTGCCTATATGAAACAATATGAAAACTGATTAGTCAATCTGAAAACCGAAAGTAAAAGCTCTATGGTAAAAGGCATACACATACTATAAAAAGGGACCCATCCTAGATAAATTGTCTTCCTATATAAAGGGACCCATCCTAGATAAATTGTCTTCCTATATATATCCTTTCTTCTGTAAGGTTCAGAGTTCACACATGAGCCTAAAATTTGTTAGGTACATTCACATGATCAGAAACTAATAAATCAAGCAATCATTTGTTATGAATAAAAGATTCAGAAACTAATACAGAAATTGACTACCAACTGATGGATACAAGGGGACAAATGCCAGTTCAAAAGGAGGAAGCATAATTTGGAAGATAACACTACATGCAATTTTAAGATCCTAACCCACCAACAAGGAGGTGACCAACATAATGCATTTCAGATCATTTTAACTTGATCATTTTGGTAATCCTTGCTTTTTCAGATATACCTTGAACTTGTACTTATAATTTGGTATACCTAAAAGAGAACAACATGCTAGCTCATGACCAATCAGATCATCCAAGTGAATTCATTCACCTAGAAACAGTATCTTGTCACACCACACAGATTCAACCCTTCTAGTTTTTATCCTCCTTTCAAATATTATCATGTTAAACCATTGACTACGAACTACAACACACCAGCATTATATGTTCCCAAACCTCAAAAAGAATTTTTCAGCCAAAAACTGCACAACAATTGTCGAAAGAGCCAAATCTAGAGCAGTACCTGCAATTCTTATGCTAATTTCTTGTACATAGCACCAACCAATTCATAAACCAACCAGCCAAGAAGGATTAGATATAAATAAATTACTCACCAAAATAACCATTAGGTATAATAGCTCAGATTATCAAGAAAGTGAAATAGATATCTCACACACATACAAAGGCCATCTGCTCTGACATATATAGTATGCACAAAAATTTTCCTAGGTGACACCCATCAGCAACCACTACAACCGCATCTATGCCTAAAAAAACAACCACCAAATACATCATTACAACAACACAACATAGATCTAATAGCAGAATGTAACTTGAGCATTTTTTTTGTGTATTGGATATATTTGTGTACTTTTTTGTCTATAAGAAAGGGACCGATCAGTAATTGGATGAACCCTATTAGCTACAATATGAACCTAGTAGTTATAAGGATACTCTACTTCTAAGATTTATATGATAGCTCTAAAAAAAGATTATTATGATATAACTTGACCAGTTTGATAACATGAACCACATATACCTTCTACAGATGAACTTCATTAATCAGCAAGATAGTGGTAAAGGATGTATGATCAGTAGATGCATTAATAAGTCATGAACTGCTACATGAACATCTCATTTGGGAATCAACAATAATATAAGACTTTAGTAAGTGGGAAATTTCAAACTAGCTTTTCCAAACTTCGATATTATAGAAGATGCATGAACTACCTATGTGGATACAAAAGAAACAATAATATCTTTTGAATACTATAACACAAAATAGAACTACTTATAATGAACCAATAATAATGTGTATTCTTTGACTGCATGCCCTTCCATAATGTCCAGAAGTAAATCAGCTTAATGCCTAAGCAAACAAACCACAAAACAATATGATCAAAAATGCCTATGATAGGTGAATTGTTGGCTAATCTAAGAAAAACAGGTAAAATAACATATGAGGAAGCATTGCTCTTAAAAAAATCAATCAACTTGTGGCAGAGATAATGAAAGAATAACTAGACACATAATCAACTTGACATTGTTAAAAAAGCCACGAGATTTAAGCCAAAGTAAGGAAACCGGAAATAAGAAGACAACTTGCCTATAGAGAAATTTTGTTCTGAAGCCAAAGCAATCGAACATTTGGGTTTTTGGTGTTGATAAAAATTTCTCTATTCAGCTCGTATTTAAAGAGTCTTAGGGCCATTGCCTTCTTCAAATCTATTAGCTCTTCAATTGATTCTAGAGCAGGAACACACTTTCCAATAGAAAACTCATTATTCTAAACAAGCCTTGTTGTTTCATTTAGTTCTTCAACAAAGTTTTTGGATTGTTCCTTCTTGAATTCCAAGTAGCTCTCAAGAACCCTAGCAATATGACTTTGCTTGCGCTTTTTCCTATTATCATCTCCTTTCTGTCTAGATGAAGCAGAAGCAACATGTTCAATTTCATCGGCTTCTATATGAGTACTAGATGTCTCTTGCCCCTCTATATTTGTAGAAAAAGGGTTTAAGCCAACATCATGGGCATCATTGTCATTGAGGATGACTTGATCAGTTGGAGGCTCCACTTGCTCAATTGATAAAGAATTCAAATCTCCCGCAGCTGTACTACCTGTCTCCATATAAATAATCATAAAAACATGTAGACAACCTAGTGAGTGATGTAGTAATACTATTTATCATCTTACTAATAATTATATAAATCTGAACATGCATGTCATGCCACTAGAGAACAACAATTAGATCAGATTACTAATTGATTGATTGATTGTTCAAACTTTGGACTAAGAAGATGGAGTGCATATATTTCAGATTATCAACTTCCTAGTGAGTGATGCATGCACATTGGCTGAGTAACAAGAAAAATTTTACATATCCAACCAAGGCAAAATGATGTGTTCAATAGAAAAACTGAACTAGCAAATCAGTGTGCAATAGAACAATTGAACCTTTGGAAGCAAAATAAAACCACTTAAGTACAACTAGGGATGGAAATGGATCGAATACGATTGACTAGTCTCAAATACGAATACGAATTCATATTTTTAAAATGAATACGAATTGAATGTTGTAACGAATATGAATTCGAATCAAATATGTACTTAATTTGGTCGAATACGAATATCCTCCTACAACTTCTATAACAAATTTCGGTAGAACAAATTTATGTAACATGATCGAATACAAATCTCGGCCGGCATAGGAAACAGATCGAATAGTCTCAAATATGAATACAAATGTTCTTGAATACGAATGCGAGTACGAACATTCTCAAATACGGATATGAATATTGTCGAACATGAATACGAACATTTTCGAATATGGATTTTGCTTACCACATTCGCGTTTTTTCGAATATGAATATCGGATAAAACGGATTATCCATACTGTTTCCCACCCCTAAGTACGGCTAAAAGAAAGTAAGAAACACTACAAGTAGATCCTATTGCAACACTTCACCTTGATACAATGCTGCCAGGTAGATGAAGAGAAGGAACCAAAACAAGAAACTACTCAAGTCTCTTGTCTCTATTTTTCTGTGCGTTATTTGCAACAAGTTTTTTTTTGAAAATAACAATAGTAATAATTACTCTCTTCTAGTACTGTAGCTAGTAGAGCATTAACTACTCAAGAGCAACCAACCATCAGTTATTTGAGAAAATTGATATTATGCCACTTCTTTGGAGTGGCTTCGATAAAATGCCACTCTCTAGATGGCAATTGTTAAAATGCCATCTAATACATGATTAACTCTATGATTTGCCATTTTTGGAGGTTTTAGCCATTTCTTTTTCATTTTTTATTTTCCCCCCCAAAATTGCATAGGAAATGTCCATAATACCCTCCCCTCCTTTTAGCCATTTCTTTCAGCCTTTAGTCGATTCATTCCAGCAGCCTTTAGCCGAACGAGGAGACGCCGAACGAGGGCTTCCGCCGCCGCCGCTGGAGGGCTTCGCCGCCGCCGCAGGCACGGGCCGCCGCTGCCGCGCCCGTGCGCATGGACGGGGCCGCCGCCGCCGCGCCCGCGCGCACGTGCCGCCGGCAAGGCCCGCCGCCACGGGGTGCCGAGTCATGCCGAGTCATGCTGTGCCTATTCATCCCGTGATGTTCAACTGTATACTTTTGAACAGTTAAATGATAAAGTACTTAATCTCGTTCTAAGCAGATTGTTGCAATTACTGTTTTCTTCCTTCTGGTGGTTGCATTTTATGCCTTCTTTGCACCATCTCTGGGAAAGCAAGTACTTGAGTATGTCGCAGTTGGTATCTATACTCCTGTGGTAAGCCTGCCAAACAGCACCTATATTGTATTTCTTCCTCATCATTTAAGGTCATTTATTTGTGCTGTGCATTTACCGTTTCTCCTCCTTGTGACAACTCTTTCAGGCCTTTGCTGTTTTCATCCTTTATATCCGTTGCACTAGTATAAACCCTGCAGATCCTGGGATCATGTCGAAGTTTGAGGATGGCTTCATCAATGCACCAGAAAGTAATGCTGGCTTGCAGGGCACAAATATGCCAGCAGAAGTTGATATTGCTACTGGAACAAACTCCCCAACATCTACTTGTAGGAGCTCTCATGGTGGGCGTTCTAACCATGGAGGTTTAACTGCTGGAGATACAAATATAAATTTAAGCTGGCAACAGCCAACAAGAAGTTCAAGGTGCTGCTTACTTGGAGGACTTTTTTGTGCTTTGTTTGTGAGGGAGGATTGCAGGAAGTTTGATGATTCAGAGTATCAAGTTGATGGAGAAGATGCATTGTTTTGCACATTATGTAATGCTGAGGTACGTTCACATATGTAGCTGTTCATAGTTTGGGTGAAATCCTTACATACCACTGAAAGTTTGCATCATCAAACGGAATGAATCTGCTGGAATGAATCGACTAAAGGCTGAAAGAAATGGCTAAAAGGAGGGAGGGTATTATGGACATTTCCTATGCAATTTTGGGGGAAAAAATAAAAAATGAAAAAGAAATGGCTAAAACCTCCAAAAATAGCAAATCATAGAGTTAATCATGTATTGGATGGCATTTTAACAATTGCTATTTAGAGAGTGCCATTTTATCGAAACCACTCCAAAAGAGTGGCATAATATCAATTTTCTCTCAGTTATTTAGTCCAAGCAAAACATAGTTTTGCATGCATGCAGCGAAACATCTTATCACCTCATGCATGTAGTGCATTTAGTCAGTACATGCATGCAGGTGGAAACGTGAGGCTTGAGAGGAAATCTTCTAGTCGCCTGTGTGCTGTCGCTCGCTGTTGATTACGCCGAGGCATGTGTGCTGCCACTGGTTCATGCACGGGACGACATGTGCAGTCTAGGCTGATCACCAAACAAGAAACCGGATGCTGGTACTACTGAATCTTGCGGTGCGACGATGACCAAAGCAAGAAAAGTCGACCATGCGGTGTTGAAGCCAAGCGTTGCCTTGTGCCTCTGTACACACATCGACCAACGAGCAGGGCCGTGCCCATGGGCGTGCGACCCGCACGACTGTACAGGGCCCCCCAATTTCCAGGGCCTCAAAAAATCAGCTCAGCAGGAGAAGGCCCATGTATTCGTGTGAGGCCAGAGCCTAGCTCGAGTCCACGCGCGCATCTCCGCGCGGCGACTTGGCGTGCGTGGCGCTTCGTATTCTCGGCTCTGAGCCCCGAGGCCCCCACGGCGTTTCGTATTCTCTCTTGTATTCGTGACTTCGTCAGTTCGTGTTCGTCTTGTGGTTTTAAGGCGGCGGCAGGTATTCATTTTTTTTCAATTCTAATTGTATTGTACTAATTAAATCCTTCGTATGAAAGTCTAGAACTGTTTGTATAATTTTAATTTTGTTCTTTTCATCTTTTGAAGCCATGTCTTCTGCAAATCGATTTAGAAAATATGAATCCGGTTCCCAAAAACGTAAGACATACATTATTTTGGCTATATTTGGTACTTTGGTTTAGGCCTCACTTAGAGCTTTGTACAGGGCCTCCAAATTTCACAGCACGGCCGTGCCAACGAGATATGATGCTGCGCGAGATCGAACGCAACTTCTGCTTTTTCTTCATGGCATGTGGAACGAGAATGTCGTGGACTGAGCCACTGAGGCGCGAAGACGAATTCGACAATGACACACTGAACTTCAGATTGAGGATGATACAAAGCAAATCGAGACGAAGTCGACGGTGGACTCGGACATAGCAATGCAAAACAGAGACGTGCCTCCCGCAATTTCTTTGGAAATAGATCAAAACTCTATTTCTGAATCATGGTGGCTACAAAGTGCCCTCCTAGCACCCTTAAACCCTAGCATGAAGTTAGCATCTTCAAAGCATAAACTTTATTTCTAAATCATGGTGTCAATCTGTAGCAACCGACTCCGATTCAGTTTTCTTTCCTTATGGGACTATTTTCCCTCACACTATATATATACTGTTGTGGTTACAGACCAAACAGAGAGATGATAGTATGGTAGTGGAGATGTTAGGTGAGCAATGCTTAGGGCTCTTCCCATGGCCTGGATGGCTTATATATATTCACATGGGGAGCGTATTACAGTTATGTCCTTACATCCAAGTATCCCTCTCAAGGGCATTTATGTCATTATACATGTCCCATTCTGGGCTTTATGACCTTCTAACAGGCCGGCTGGGCTTAAGTGGGGCCCACCCCTACAACAGGAGCCTCTTATGGTGAAGGGCTTCACAGGCCGAAGCCATGCTGCTGAGCCATTTGGCCCCCTTTGTCCCTGCGGCCTGTGACCTTATGTGATCTTGGGTAGACATGCATTTACCGGTGCAGCCCCGCTTCGCGCCGAAGATATGGAGTCGAGCTGGATGCGAAGCCGTCTTTGACCGCGGAGCTCTTCAACCGTGGAGTCAAGGTTACCGGCGAAGCCGCCGAGGCGAGGTCGTGCTCATCTTGCGGACATGCTGTCGATGAGTGGAGCGGGTCCGCGCCACGTGTGTGAGGTCAGAGCCGAGGGCGGGTTCGTCCCGTGGAGACGAGTCCGAAGCGGACACGCCGCTGAGGTGATTTTCGAGGTTGTCTTGTAGATGGGAAGTCGACTTACGGCCCGATGTCTCGCAGCCCGAAGTCAATGTGTTAATGGCGGCGAGAATCGTGCCGACCCCTGAGGTGTCAGGGTCACACGACTATGGTCGTACGCGCCGTTCCGATGGAAAGGCACATGTGGCGGGATGTGATTGGCGCGTCGTGCGCTGTCAGTGGTCGCACGACCACGGTCGTGCATTCCTTCCCGAGAGAGGGGGGACGCGTGGCAGACGCTATTAGTGTGTCGTGCGTTGTCAGGCGGCCTACGACTACGCGCCTCCGGCTACCACCGGTTGCGCTTCCCGATCATGGGGAGCCGAACCGTTGGACTCCCGCCAGTTGCCTTCCTGATCGTGGGGGAGGTGAGAATGCTTTATATACCCTTGTCACCGGCACGTGAACGTTCTTCCCATTTGCTCATTTGCTCGCTTGTCGTTGTTTTGCTTTCTTTTCTCCTCGCTTGCTGGCATGATCTGCCTCTGCCCCCATTCATTTGGCCTTGCGTTTTTGAGGGGAGAATGGCCTGCCGTGAAGAACCTGCTCACCGGCCCAGCGGTAGTGCCTCGCCCCGCCAACGTGGTTCGTCATCGGCCTCGATGGAATACCCTTTGGTGGTTCGCGAGCCATCGCAGGCTAACAAACGATGGAGGGTCAGGGAGAAGGCGGGAGGCCATTGCTCCCGTATGCTAGGGCCGAGTCTTGTGACGGAGGGGACGATCCAGTCTCTCCTTCGGGAGGGGAGGCTGGAGGACCGTGCTGTGGTAAGGTTGCCTGCTAGTGACGAGACGGAGTCACACCCAGAGGAAGCGGAGGCAATCATCTTCGTCGCGTATTTTGAGGCCGGGCTTCGGATACCAGCAACGCTCTTCGTCGGCGAGGACCTGCGGACTTATGGACTGGAGTTGGTGCAGCTGACCCCGAATGTGATAGTTCGCCTGGCTGTTTATGCCTGGGCGGCGTGGATAGAAGGTATCCATCCCAGCGCGACCCTATTCACCCTTCTCCATGACGCGCGCTGCCAGCTGAAGAGGCTTGAAGGGGGGCGGTCTCAAACTTCGACAGCGTCAACTTCGTGCTGAGGCCGCAATGCGCGAATATCTTTCCCGCTAACTCGACGCGAGGGAAGTGGGAGTCCGGCTGGATGCGACGGTGGTTCTACCACCGCGTGATGAGCAGCAGCGGCCACTGGTGCAGGGGACGACCGATGTCCTTCAAAACTTCACCGAATGTGGGGCCCAAAGGCGACAACGAGCAGCGGGCGTGGAGGCTTGTCGGTACCACCCTCCGGTTCAACATGCACGACCTTGACGAGCATCAGCGAGGTCCCATCCTGCAGTATGGCGTTTGGCCAACAGTGTCTTCTCTTCCGAAGCCCTCCGCTCCTCGTAAGTTCTTCAGCCATAGGCTGCGTACACACATATATATGTATGCATTTAACTTTTTATGAATGATGCCTCGCTCTACCTGCAGGGTTCCTGCTGGAGGATGTGGAGCGTGTGGTAGTTGCATTCCTTGGGCCATACACAGCCAAGGAACACGAACTGCACGAATCCGCGACCACCCCGGCGAAGCTGGGATAGATAAATTGAGTGTGCGAAGCTCTAGGCATCCCCGTGCTAGAGCGCACGGCGTCGGCGCCGGTTCGGACTTGCCGCCGCGATGACAACAGCAAGGTGGGGGCGTCTCCTTCTCGGTGCAGAGCCCGATCTGACGCTGCCGTATCCAGCCCGGCGGCAGCATCTCCGGTGATTGCTGCTGAAGCTAAGGGCACAACTGCCACTAGGTCCGACATGGCGGAGTACGCCAACTCGGACTTGAGGCGGAGGTGGAGCACACTGCCCCCGGCGAGGGGGCCCTGGGCGGCGCCGAGGAAACAGGCCGTGGCACCGACACCTAGGAGGGCGAGGCCTCATCGCCCGCCCCGGCTGCCGTGGCCTTATTGCCTGTGCTGGGCACCGAGGCCGAGGAAGCATCACCAGCGTCCCCAAGGGCGAAGCGCCCCTGGGTACGATCGCCCTCCCGGCCGAAGGAGGGATTCGCCGTGGCAGTCAGAGTCGCCGAGGATCCGGGGTCCGATGGGGAGGCCATCCGGCATGAGGGGGAACTCGCCGCCCCCGATGCAGATGAAGCCCCCGTGATCTGGGTTGAAGCAGAGTGAACACCTCCCTGTGCCTCGCCTGATCGTGTCGAAGGTAGGTGCAACTCTTTCTCCCCCCGCGACTTCGCGAAGCTTTCTTCGATCTGCTCGCGCATTCCGTCGTCAACATCAGGCGAGACAAGGTCTCCCGGACGTAGCCAAGGATCGAGCAATGGAGACGGCCGTGAAGTGTTCGGTCTTCTTGCCCAGGACGTGATGTCAACGCCTGGTGCTCTCGGAGCTGTCGGTGCGGAGGCTCAGCGGTCGAGTGTCTCCGATTTTATTCCCTGGTCGGAGATGCTACGGGCTCTTCAAGGAGCCGCAAGTACACCGACTCCATCGTGGATCGACGGGTGCTGTCGACGTGCAGGCCGGAGCTGCTGGAAGGTGTGATGGAGGCCTCGGAGATGAAGGTAAGTGCTTGACTTCACGATTTGTGCCGCTATCTGGGACTTTGCTAACAGCCACACTGCGCAGATCCTTGTCCTCAACCGAGCCCTGCAGGAGGCATGTATCCGTGAGCGGAGGGTGTTAGAGGGCCGTCTTCAAGCTTCCGAAGAGGCCCATGCTGCCAAGGACGAGTGCATCTCTTTTCTAGAGATGGAGGTTGCGAAGGCAGTCTCCGATGCGTAGATAATTGCCGTAGAGGTACAGTACTCGGCGACGGAGGCGCAACGTGTAGCGGCGGAGGCCCAGCGTGCCACAGCCGAAGAGCACGACGGCCTACTCTAGCAGATTGCAATGCTAGAGGAGGAGAGGGCCTAGCTCGCCGCGTCCCTTGGAGAGAGGGACCGACTCTTGGTGACGCCTTGGTGGCGGCATGGGACACCATGCAGTCTCTGGAGGACGCCCTCAAAGACCTCTCCGTGGACGTGCCGCCCCTGACGTTCGGTCCCGAGGACCTAACGCGGACGCTTTGGCGAAACGGAGAAGGTTCCGACCTTGCCCTTCACGCCGCCAAGGCCTTCGGTGACCATTGCTCATTCATCACCCCCCGCATCGCCTTCGCCCTGCTCCACCACCGAGGATGCCAGCACATAGATGCGCTGGTCACCCCAACTAGAGTTGCCAACCAGAGCCAGGGTGATGTCGGAAGCCATGCGCGCCGTCCGCCCTGCCGTTTGGGCCTTCCACGACCGAATCTAGGACTACATCGGGGAGGCCACGGTGAAGGTGGCTCTGCGGCGGACTCTGCATCGCGAGGGGAACTTCGGCGAATGGCTCAACGAAGTTCCACGGCGCGACGAAGATGGTGCCACCGTCTCGGGGCATGGCGTGGACCCACAGGTGTGATCTTGGGGTGTAGCGTGGAGGCGTGCATTGCAATGTATCCGCTCTTTTGTAAACTGGCGCCCCATGGCCCCCGTCCTTTTGTGTGAATAAAGTGGAATTGACTGGGGGTTCTTATGACATGTGCTATTTTTGGTCCGGGCAGATATTTATAGGGGCCCATTACTACTTTCGGACCGCATGATTCGATGACGACTTCAGCGTTGGGCGTGGGCGGAAGAAGCCCGGAATTTCTGGGCGACCCGAACTTCAGTGGGTGACACTTCGGCGCGGAGGTACATTAAGGTGGAGCCGGATGAGTAGCGACCTTAGGCACTCGAAGGCACTTGTACACATTAGCACCTCGCAAATGTAATGCTGAGTCTCTATAACCATCCTTTTATGAATGTAATGACGGCTTTGGTTGCAGTACATGTCGTTATCGCTCTTCATGATCGCGCCTGGCTTTGATCAACCTGTAGGATCTTGTGCTCCGTAAACGCGCAAGCGCTAAGTAAACGCTCGAGCGCTCCATCCCTTACCCTTCGAAGTGGTGGCAGCGGAGCTGGCGCCTAACTGAAGTAGACACTCGAGCGCTCCGTCCCCTACCCTTCGAAGTGGTGGCAGCGGAGCTAGTGCCTAGCCGAAGTAGACGCTTGAGCGCTCCGTCCCCTACCCTTCGGAGTGGTGGCAGCAGAGCTAGCTCCTAGTCGAAGTAGACGCGTGGCAGCGGAGCTGGCGCCTAGTTGAAGTAGACGCTCGAGCGCTCCGTCCCCTACCCTTCGAAGTGGTGGCAGCAGAGCTGGCGCCTAGTCAAAGTAGACGCTCGAGCGCTCCGTCCCCTACCCATCGGAGTGGTGGCAGCGGAGCTGGCGCCTAGTCGAAGTAGACGCTCGAGCGCTCCATCCCCTACCCTTCGGAGTGGTGGCAGCGGAGCTGGCGCCTAGTCGAAGTAGATGCTCGAGCACTCCGTCCCCTACCCTTCGAAGTGGTGGCAACGGAGCTGGTGCCTAGCTGAAATAGACGCTTGAGTGCTCCGTCCCATACCCTTCGAAGTGGTGGCAGCGGAGCTGACGTCTAGTCGAAGTAGACGCGTGGTAGCGAAGCTGACGCCTAGTCGAAGTAGATGCTCGAGCGCTCTGTCCCCTGGCGCCTTTTGCCTATACTCCAGAGCGCGCGAAAGCCGCGCGTCCTATTTACACTCCATAGAGTACGCACGGAGGCGAGCCTCCGCCCGTCCTGTTTACACTCCGTAGAGTGCACGCGGAGACGAGCCTCCACGCGTCCTGTTCACACTCCGTAGAGTGCGCACAGAGGCGTCCCCCGGGCGTTCTATTTATACTCCGTAGAGTGCGTGTGGAGGCATGCCTCTACGCAACTTTTTTAGACTCTGTAGAGTGCGCGCAGAGGCGTGCCTCCGCGCGTCTTGATTAGACTCCGTAGAGTGCGCGCAGAGGCGTGCCCCTGCGTCTTTACACAGAATGAGACAAGTTTTGCAAACGGTGAACTTTATTTATCTCTCGTTTGCGCAGGCGAGCGATATGCAGAAGGCAGGGTGCTGACCTTGGTCCACGCCTTCCTTCGGCCTTATACATAATATCACCGCAACCTGTCTGCATTCCATGTGTGGCAAAGAGTCTGTCCTTCCAATGTTGAAAGGCGATAGGCTCCGCGCTGCAGTTAGGGGCCCTCCCACTTGGACTCCAACTTGCCGATAGTCTCCGCATGAAGCGCCATCTTGAGGACGAGCTCTCCCGGCTGGAATTCTCGTGAGTATATGGTGCGGTCGCGTGTTCGTGCCATTTGGCGCGGGTACTTCACGACGTGCTAGGTGGCGCTCACTCGATCTCTGTCAAGAAGATCGAGGAACAACTGGCGCTCTTCCGCCGGGGCCTGGACGAGGACCCTCCTTGAGCCGGCCTTAATTTCCTTGGGCGTCACCGCCTCGTCGCCGAAGAGAAGTTTGAACGGTGTGAACCCTGTCAGACGTGTCATCGTCGTGCAAAGGGACCAAAGTACGTTGTGGAGCTCGTCTGGCCACTTGCCCTTTGGCAGCCCAACGAGGCGCTTCTTGACTCCGACGGAAATGGCACCGTTCGCCCGCTCGACGGCTCCGTTGGACTATCGCAAAACTCCTTGAATGGAGCAGAGTCGAATTGCAGGCCATTGTCCACGGTAAGTTCCCTAGGCACTCCGAAGCGGCATATGATGTTCTGCCACAGGAAGCTTTGCATGGCCGCGGAGGTTATCCTAGCCAGAGCGATAGCTTCGGACTACCTGGAGAAATATTCCAGGGCGACCACAATGAACCGCAGGTCTCCTGATGCCCTCGGAAGTGGTCCAACGACGTCGATGCCCCACTGTGCCAACGGCCAGACTGGGGGGATGGGCTGTAAGCTCGTTGGAGGTCTGCGGATGATCCGCCCCATCCATTGGCAGCCCTGGCACTGACACACGAGGTCTTGCGCATCGGCGATGACGATTGGCCAGTAGAAGCCTTGCATGAATGCCTTGCCGACTAGAGACCTCGGCGCGATGTGTGAGCTGCAGAGCCCCGCATGAATTTCTGCGAGGAGGTGCTTTCCTTCGTCCCGTGAGAGACATCGCAGAAGTGGGGCACATACTCCCTTCTTGTAGAGGAAATCGTCCAGTACCTGGAAGGATCTGGTGCAGTGCTGTAGGCGTCGCAGCTCGAGGGGATCGTCCGGTTCGGCTATGCCTTGCACGAAACCGTAAATGGGCTCCCGCCAGTTGCCCTGTTGGGCAATTTGATGGGCGAGAGCCGCATCATGGTTGTCCTGAGCGATGGCTGCCGCGGGCAAGACCTCATAAAATGCTCCCTCAGGGAGGGGAGCTACTGGCTGGCGGCCTTGGCGAGCGCGTTGGCTTGTTCGTTGTCCGCGCGAGGGATGGCCTTGACCGTGACTTCCAAGAAGTGACGCTCCTTCACTCTCACCGCTACCAGGTACTTGGCCAGCTCGGGTTCCTTGGCTTGGTAGGATATGTCAACATGGCCCGCTACCAGATTCGCAAGGCCGAAGAGTAGCGCCTCGTACTCAACCGTATTGTTGGTGGCCAGGAATGCAAGGCGCACCGAGTACATCAGGCGGTGACCCTCCAGTGTAGTGACCACTGCGTCGACCCCAGCGCCTGGGGCGCCGTAAGCCCCATCGGTGTTGAGCATCCATACCGGGTCCTCTGGTTGCTGCACTTGTTGAGCAGGCGGAGTCCACTCTGCGAGGAAGTCCACAAGGACCTGAGATTTGATTGCCGTTCACGAGTTTACGTCAAGGAGAATGGTGCGAGCTCGGCCGCCCATTTGCCAATACACCCTGTAGATTCCTTATTGTGCAGCATCTCCGCCAGAGGAAACGAGGATGGCACAGTGATGGGGTGGGCAAGGAAGTAATGCCGGAGCTTCCTCGAGGCCATGACCAGCGTGTAAGCCAGCTTCTCAAGCTCCGTATACCATGCCTTGGCGCCCTGGAGGGCTTCGGAGACGAAGTACACGGGCCGCTGAATGGCGCCCTCCTCGAGGACAAGGACGTCGCTGACCGCTGTTGCTGTAGCGGCGAGGTAGAGCAAGAGGGGAGCCTCTGGTGCTGGGGCGACCAATGTGGGAAGGCTTGCAAGGTGCTTTTTAAGATCGTCGAAAGCCCTTGTGTAGTCGTCGTCCTAGTGGAACCCGTCGCAGCCGCAAAGGGTCTTGAAGAATGTGAGAGACCATGTGGAGATCATCCCATGTGTGATGAGTAATTGACATCGGTTTAGGAGAGTCGAGTTTGATTTTGGTGGTTCGGACCTTGACGTTGCGTGGTGCAATCGAGCTCGGTCGGACTTGGTCAAACCTGGTCAAAGTCGTTAGGATGCATATTATGTTGACTTGTCAGGTTTGTGCTATTTCATGCTTAATGTGATTTCATTAATGCATTTGTGCTTTCATGTATCGAGCGGTGCTATTTGTTGTGTTTCTTGTCTGTGTTGGCTGCAGGACGTTGAGACGGAGTCGTGGCGAGACACGGGGTGACCAGACTAGACACGGGCGGTGTCGAGGTCAGAACGGTCGAGATGTGTCAAAGACGGTGGAGACTCGAGGTAGTTGTTAGGCTTGGACGCAAGGAGCACGGAAGCTTCCCGGAAGGTGTAGGAGGGGCGAAATGGTAATTTCACGAGGCTGCAAAAGCGGGAGCGGGCTCCGTTCGGGTTTAACGGGCGTAACGGGGTGGAGACCCGTTAGCCAAGGGCTATATAAAGGAGGGAGTGGCTGTATGCCCCCTCATGGCTTTGGGAGAGAATTAGGGTTTGCTAGAGTCAAAAGAGGCTTTGTGAGTTTGTTTTGGCTTTAGGCTTTAGTTGGTAGGAGAGGCAGAGGTTCTGTTGTTGCTTCTTGTCTCCTTCGATGTGTTCTTGGTGAGAGCTCCTCCCTTCTAAGCATGTGTGTGTGTTCTTGAGTTGGAGAGGGAGAGGAGATCCTTTGTAATCATCCCTGTTCTAATGTCCATGCGTATCGGGACTCCTCTGTATTCCTCTTTTGATTTGGAATGGAAATCTGAAATTTATTTCTCCTGTTCGTGCTCTCTGTTCTTCGTTCATCCCTTTTGGAGTGATTTCTTGATTTTTTTTTTGTTTTTGAGTTGGTTCTTGCTGGAAAGGTCCAAAATGGGTTGCTATGACATGGGAGATGCTCAAAGGCCATTTGGCTAGTTGATCCTAATAGTAAACTTTGTTTAATTTCAGAGTTTATCTTTTGCCATTCCTCTGTTCATCCTTTCGTTTCTAGGGTTTCTTGGTCCCCCTTTTTCCTCCTCATGAGATGACCTGAGATTTGGTCTGGAGAGCCCTGTGATCTTTGCTAATCTAGCTACAAAAGCTCATGATCAAAGATTCAATGATTGGGGAGAAATTTGGATTTTTGGTGTTACCTCTGTAAGTTTTCCTCTCTGCTGGTCATTTCTAGGGCTTTGATGGATTTCATGTTTCCCTTCAGGAGATGGCATGATTTTTAGTCTGGAAAGTTCTTTTGTTATTGCCTTCTTGACTGCAAATCCTCATGAGCAAAGGACTTTAGATTTTTGAGCAATCTGAGTTTTTGGCTCACTCCCTGTAGAAACTACAGATTTTTGTCAAAATCTTATTCCCTTGCTTAAGTGATGAAATCCTCTGTTCCAAAAGTGCTTGATACTATTTAAATCATATCCCTGCACTTCTGGATCGAAGAGATTAAAGAAAAACATCAATTATCTTGTGTTTTGGTCAAATCCTTGAATTTTCATGCCTGCTGTCAGCCTGAATGCCGAGGGGGCGGTCTGACCGGCGGCTTGGGAGCGGTCAGACCGGCCGAACCATACCGGTCAGACCGGCAGGCTATGGGCGGTCTGATCGGCGGCTTGGGAGCGGTCTGACCGGCCCTCTGTTGCTTCCGTCGTATTTGTTGTTTTTGTCGTGTCTCTTGTTTGTTGTTGTCTTGCGTTGTTCTCTGGTACGTAGAGGCTCCAGTATGCACTTGGTTTCTTCTTCATAGTTCTAGTAACTATTGAAAGAGATTTTCCAAGTAGATATTTTGAGGGGTTAGTCTCTTTTTAAAGTCGACATTCACCCCCCTCTGTCGCCATATCGGTCCAACAGAATGGCAGGCCCCGCTCCGCCGCCCTGGATAAGAAATGGCTCAGCGCGGCCATGCGACCCGTTAGCCTCTGGACCTCCCTTGTCGTTTTGGGTGGCTCCATGGTGAGGATGGCGTCGACCTTGTCAGGGTTCACCTGGATGCCGTGTCCGAACATGAGGAAGCCCAGGAGCTTCCCCACTTGCACGCCGAAGACGCACTTGTCTGGATTGAGCTTGATGCCAGCTCTCCTGAGGTTGTCGAAGGTCTCTTGGACATCCTGACCGTGGGAGGCGAGTTGCCTGGTTTTGACGACCACATCGTCGATGTACGCCTCCACGTTGCTCCCGAGTTGGGAGGCCAACGCCAACGCAACGAGGTGGGTAAATGTCACCCCCGCATTCTTTAGGCCGAAGGGCATCCTGATAAAGTAGTACGTCCCTACCGGCGTGATGAAGCTGGTCTTGTCTTCATCGTCCTTGGCCATGTAAATCTGGTGGTAACTGGAGTATGCATCCAGAAAGCTCATGATCTCGCACCCCGCTGTGGCATCCACCAGCTGATCTATGCGCGGCATGGGGTAGTCATCCTTCGGGCATGCGTTGTTAAGAGCGGTAAAGTCAATGCACATACGCCAGGCGCAACTAGCCTTCTTCACTAGCACCAGGTTAGCAAGCTAGTCCGGATGCTGGACCTCGCGGATGACTTCGGCCTGGAGAAGCTTCACTACCTCCACCTTCGCTGCATGCTGCCGGTCCATAGACATGCGCCGCAACCTCTGTTTGACCGACTTAGCGTCGGGGCGGACCGCTAACTTGTGTTCAATGAGGGCACAGTCCATGCCTTTGATGTCTTCTGGGGACCACGCGAAGACGTCCGCGTTGTCCCGAAGTACCTGAAGTAGGTCTTGTTCGACTTCGAGCGGGAGGCCTTCGTCGATGGACATATAGTGTCCATCCGCGTGCAGGGGCACCCTCTTAACTTCGCCCTCCAACCGGGGCTTAGGCGTCCATCCCGGGGCAGAGGGCGTGTCCGCCTTTGGATCATCGGTGAGGACATGCACTTTGCAGTCCGGGCCCCGCGCACCAAGTTCTATGCATCGAGCGAGGTCCTGGTCGCCAAAGGTGGTGATGATGCCTTAAGGGCCCAGGAGCTTCATGCATAAGAAGCCATGGTGTGGGATCGCCCCGAAGGAGTTGAGGGTTGGGCATCCCAATATGGCATTGTAGGGGTACGGGAGTCGACGACGTCGAATGTGACGTCTTCGCTCCTTGCGTTACCGCCTTGGCCGAAGGACACTTGGAGGCGTATCTGACCCAATGCCTTCAACGGCTGACTCCCGAAGCCCTGCAATGGGATCCCCGAGGGGCTCAAGCGACTCTGGGGGATCCCTATTTGGTCGAAGGCCACCGCGAACAGAATGTCTGCGGAGCTACCCCCGTCGACCAGGATGCGCTTGACATCGCAGGCTGTGACGGTGGCCTGGATGACCAGGGGATCTTGGTGGGGGAACTCCACGCCCTCGACGTCAGTAGACGTGAAGGTGATTTCGTGCTGCGCCCACCCCGGCGATGCTTGCGCCGACGACGCTGCCATGTGGTGTAGCCTTCGCGCATGGGCCTTCTGCTGCTGCACCGAGAAGAACTCTAGCGAAGAGCCCCCGGAGATGACGTGGATGGTCCAGCGCTGGGCCCCCTCTAGGGCCTGAATCTGCAGGGGGCCTTCTTGAGGCTACTGCACATGGACTACGTCGGGAGGCACCGCTTCTAGGGTTCTATCCTTGGCAGCGTTCTGACGTAGTGCCGCAATGGCAGTGCATGTTCACGTGAAATGATCACCACGGCCATGCACCTCGCATCACATGTCATAGTCCTGGTTCTCCTGCTCTGCGCGGGGTCTTTCGTCGCGGCCCCGGCTGCGTCCCCATCCCTGGCCTCCACGGCCCCATTCGCGAAAGGTGGGAGCGGTGTCCTCGGGGCCGCCTTCGATGCCAAGGACGTAGTGGACCCTCTGGGATCTACGTCGGTTGCGCTTGGGCTTGGGCTTGTCACTCGACGAGTCCTACTTGTGCTTGGCGCCCTCATGCTCGGGGGAGTCCTTTGAAGACTTTTGCTTGCACTTGCCCTTCGAGGAGTACTCCTTCCTTGGGGAGTCTTCGTTCTTCACCGAGTCCTCTGCTTGATTAGTGTCGGAGTCGTCGCCCTTGCGCCGCCGCGCGTCCTCCTCCGCCCTCGCATTCTCTTCCATCTTATCGAAGAGCTTTGCGACCGTCTTGATCAGTTTGCGGGTGTTGTACTCGAACAACGGCCTCAGGCGGAGGCCTTGTGTTGCTGCGTTGATGATTGTCGTCTCGTTGACGTCCTTGACCTGACAGCGGACCTTAGCAAAGCACTTGAAATACTCTCGGAGTTTCTCTGAGGGTTTTTGCTTGACGGCGAAGAGCTGATCCGTGTCAACGCGCTCGGCGTAGTTCACCTGAAAGTTGTTGTAGAGGCGGTCGCGGATCTGCTCCCACACGTAGATGGAGTTTGGCTCTATGGTGAAAAACCAAGAGAGCGCCACCCCCAATAGCGCGAGGGGGAGCCCCTTCGCTTTGGTGGTGTCGTCTCTGCCTGCGGCTTGGATGGTAGTCTCGTACATGTGCACGAACTCCCGAGGGTCCGTGTCGCCCTTGCACGGCTCGATGGCGTTAGGGAACTTGAAGTCCTCTGGCCATGCCGTTTCCTGCAGGCCCGTGGAGAGGGGGGACTCCGGATCTACACATCGCAGTGGGACGCGACTAGAGGTAGGGGCGTCACGGCTGTTCTCCCGCTTCGGCGTGGGCTCCGGCGCAACCACCGGCGGGACTTGCTGGCTCCGAGCCTCTTGTATATCCCGCACGGCTCCGCGGAGGTCCGCCAGCTCCTGCTGCAGCGTGCCGAGGGCTGTTAGTAGAGCGTTCTCCACCGTCGACGTGGCTGCAGCGGTTGGGGCAGCGGGCTGCCCCGGAACCCCTCAGCACATCGGTGCGACGGGCTTCGGAGTCGGTGACGAGGCCAGTGTTGCCGACGTCGTTGCCGGAGCCACTTGCCACTCCTGTACCAGGTGCGGGGGCAGTGGCCATGCCCGTGACGTGGGTATCGGCGTCCTTGCTTCCGACGTTTCCATCGGTACCACCAGTACCGACCGTCCCATTCTGGGCTTTACGACCTTCTAACAGGCCGGCTGGGCTTAGGTGGGGGCCACCCCTACAACATATACCCTAGTAGTTCATAGTAAGAGGTGTACTCCATATTAAGCGATTTATTGTAATCTCTCCTCATTATGGGCCTGTTCTTTTTGGCTGAAACTTATGGCTGCGGCTTGTGGCTTTTAGGCTGTTCGTGCAAGAGATTACAGAGTAACAGAAACTCACATGCGGTTTTTACCGATATAAATGAAGCCAGTATGGTATGTATTACAATTAACTAGTAGATTCTATCTTGAAAAGATACTCTGTTTAAAAATTAATTACTGTAGAAAAGCCGAAAAACAACTTTTTGAAGCAGAAAAGAATATGTCCTATAGTGATTTGACTTTGAGTGTTCGTGGTTTTTTCCGTAAGGGTTTTTCACATAAAATTTTTTGTTTCTTGTCTCTATTTTTATGCATTATTTGTAACACCACCTCTGGGCATCGAGCACGTTGGTGTCTAAAATAATCCAGTAGTGCTCACACTCTGCTGCCTTCAGTTTCCTTAGGAAGTAGCAAGCACAAGAACCAGTATCAACCTCCTAGCTTGAAGGACTTCCCATAGGGCAAGGATGGACGTCTCGATTGCGGCCCTCTCAACCGTCCTGATCATGTGTGCCGGTGCATCCCCTTTACGGTAGTCATGGTGGAGTTGGAGGCAAAGTTCTGCAGGCACGCAACTATTGTTGTCATTGCTGGCAACAAGCCGTTCACCACTGCCAGACAGATTGCTCGCATCATTGTGGACAAGTTTGTATTCCACGAGACGAGGTGCAAGTTTCAGTGTTCTCCTAGGGAGATTACCTTGCGTTCTTCAACTCACCGAAGGTTCGCAGCTGGGCAATTGACAAGAGGAGGTTTCCAGTGGAGGGGATTGACATGAAAATCCTCCCTTGGACGCGTAGGAACCACGCGATCATCTCCAAGTGGTGCTATAGAGTTTGGCTCTGCATTGAAGGCATCCCTTAACATGCTTGCATGGGGGATACAGTCGCTACGCTCTTTGTTGACTTGATCTTGATTTAGGCGCTAGACGAACCCCAAATAGAGGAGACGGTGTGCATGTTCCCTTGGGTTTGGTCTTCAGACCTGAATGCTTTTGTCAAAGCTGCAACTCTGGAGATTGAAGAGCCCCTCACACCGTAGTCTCTGAGGACAATACTACATTAAGGTAGATGCCACTAAGTTGCCTATTGTGCGGCACACAACCCCGCCAGACATGCTCACTTATAATGTCCTCTTGCACCCGGATCGTGTGCATGATTTCAACCCGCCGAATGAGGCAGAACCAGCTTATAGGCACTACAACCCCCACAATAACCTGAGTAGTGATCTCCCTAGTCTCCTCAGATGACAAGCGGGTGAAATGACACTTCTTTGCTTGGGAGCTAGGGGTGAAAGACGGTGCTATGCCATCTAGAGGATCAATCCATTACCTTCTGGAGTAACCACCAGGAGGGAGGCGGTGATGCCATTCGGGCTAGGATGTTCGGCATAGCGACAGCGGCACAACTAGGGCCACACAGGATGAAGGGAGGACAACAGTCACAAGAATAGCAGGACAATAGGGGTGTTGAGAAACCTGGGCCCAGGACCAGGAGTCCTGGCCCAATATGGGCACCCCACCGTAGGCTATAAATAGGGAACTATACCAGCATATTATGTATACCTGATGCAATTGAAAGCAATAAAGAAAGACCAGGAGTTCTCTCTACCTCTCTGTGTTCAATCTATTATTCTGACTTCTGTGATTGATTCGTTCTTGTTCTAAGTAGAGGAATCGATCGGACTGGTCGCCAGCGACGGTTCCTCAACACGTTATCAGCACGACTTCGCTCCGGTGAACGAAGGTAATCATCGAAGCACCTAATAGATTGAATTTTCTAGATCGCTTTGAATTCGTAATTTCTTTCGCGTTCTAGATTGAATCTCTACGGTGCAAATCCGCCCTAATCTACCGCGAGTAGACCTGAAGTCGCCGGCACAATGTCGATCGGTAGATTGTGAAAAGGGGTAGATGTTGATAGCATCGTAGATTAGAAACGAAAAAAGGGGGAAATTTTGCTTCGGTTTTATTTTTTTTCGGCCACTGCACGTAAAGAGAAAAAAGAATCTAGCGCCGGCCTGCAGCCACGGCCGGCCCACCGCCGGTCTACCGTTGGTCGCCGGCTTGCCGCCGGCAGCATGGCCCCTCCCTGAGGCACTGTCGTCGGCCCAAAGCTGCTCCGTAACCGGCCTGCCGCCACTGCCCGGGGAAGTGAGCCCGAAGCTGCGCATGGCAAGCCGACATCGCCGCCGGTTGTTGGCTTGTCGCCGACCGCTCGGACTGCCGCCCCGCATGGGCTGCCAGCTTTGTCGCCGTCGCATCGGTCTCAGGCCGTCGCCCCCGTACGGGCTGTCGCCCCTGCACGCGCCCGAGTCGCCGCCCGAAGCAGCCTTTCCCACGTCGGTCCACCTTCCCTTGCGCACTGCTCAAAGCGCCGCCCGCACTCGCCCCGCACGCCGCCACCCAAGCCTTATCTCGGGCCACCGCCTTGCGCTGCCTGTGTGCATAGCACCGCCGCCTGCATGTGGCCGCTCGCCCGGCCTAAAGCCGCTCGCCATTGCCCGTATGCGGCCGCCCGATTTGCGCTCGCCCGCTGCCGCGCCTGAAGACACCCGGACCAGATGACTTGAGCCGCCGCCGCCTTGCGTCGGCACCGTCACCGCCTTGCGCCGGCCCCTGCCGCCCTAGCTTCCGCCAACGGCCGCCGGCCCCACGCACATGCCGCCCAGCCGGCCGCACGGGACGGGAGCCGCCGCCCCGATTGAATGGGCAGGGAAACCCTACCGCATGAGGGTTATGCCGGCCGGTGGGCCTTTTGGGGCGGTGGGCTATTTGGGTGAGAGGAAAGGCGGTATGGGCTAAATGTGGCGGGCCGGTGGAGGGAGAAGCCCGACTGAAAAAAAGGCCCGTGCGGGGGAGGGGGCGAAATTGCAGAAAAGCCCCCCTACTTTATAAAAATCACCGATTAGCACTTAAATATTTAATATGAGTCCCAAATTTTTGCAAAAAGGTCTCGGTAATTCTAAAAATTACCGATAGGTCCTAAGATTTATGTATGGGTCCAGAATTTTGTAGAAAACCCCTCGGTAAATCAGAAAATTGCGCGAATTTTTCTCTGAACTGGAAATTTGCGTATAAACCCTCTGGAATTGCAGAATTCGCTGAAAATTTATATTCTAGCATAAAAGGGCATCGGGAATCCGAATTTTGAATTATTTTTAGCATTTGAAGCTTATTTGTTTCTGCCATTATTATTCTCTGTATTTTCTGTATTTGTTTACTGTTTTGATTAATTGTAATTGTTTAAACTGCTTTTAATCACTGAAATTAGCAGTAAAATTATAGAAAATGAACAAAAAATTATGAAACATTATGAGAACTTATTGTACCATTTGTTTGCCCGCAATAAATTATTCTATGCATGTTTACCTGAAGTAAACTTATTTTATTTCGTTCATACACATGTAGATGACTGGCATCACGAACCGTGAGTTCGAGGAGCTGGCCCAGCGTGGCCAAAACGATCTGACATGGGCATCCGATGTCGAGATTGTGCTTGGGGGCCAGAAGCTCCGCGCGGCTATTGGGTTATTGGGGGCCAGAAGCTCCGCGCGGCTATTGGGTTAAACGGACAGAAAGACGCCCAACCCACACCTGAGGAGAATGATCAGGCACTTCATTTTCTCAGGCACCACCTCTGCCCTACTCTCAAGAATGAGTATATGGCGGAGAAAAGTGCTCTAGCACTCTGGACGGCACTCAAGAAACGGTTTGAGAGGCTCAAGTACACCATTCTTCCTCAAGCAGAGCAGGAGTGGATCAGACTGAGGTTTGCCGACTTTAAAACGGTCGGGGAGTACAATTCTGTCTTGCACGGGATTTGTACTAATCTTCAACTCTGTGGCAAGCAGATCACAGATGAGCAGAAAATCGAGAAGACCCTGTCCACCTTTCACCCAAGTGCCGTACAAACCACCCGCAACTATCGTCAAGACGGCTACAAGGAGTACGCCGAATTGATTGATATGATGCAGGTTGCGGAGGCTCAGGACGAACTTCTCCGCAATAATTATGTCACTCAGCCACCAGGCAGCTCCGCTGGCCGTGAAGCCAATGCTAGCAGCTACAAGGTGCGAAAGCCCTTGATGAAGAGAAAGGGGAAGAAGGGTAAGATTGTTGCCCAAAAAGGCAAGTCAGATGCTCCAAGTGACAAAAAGGCTAAGAAGAATGGCAAGACCTATGGCCAGCAGAACCAGGGTTGCTACAAGTATGGTAAATGGGGGCATTGGTCGCGGATATGCAAAGAACCGCGACATGTCATTGATGCCCACCAAGCTCAGAAGAAGAAGGATGGCAAGGGGCAGCCTGAAGCTCACTTTGCAGCAGTTGAGGGGGAGCACCCTGAACAGCTGCCTGAGTTGATGGAAGTTGAATCCATCCCGGTAGCAGCACCTTCTTATGACTTAGAGGCAGCCACCTCCATGATCTCTCTTGAAGAGAAGATCACTCCTGAAAAGATAGCCAAAGAAGTCATTGATTTTCTAGTTGATTCCGTCTGATGCACAGAATGCATTAGACATTAATTGTCATTTATTTTATGTTAAATGGACAAGTTTAGAACTTGCATGGATGATGCTTTAGGATTTGTTTTCTCATAATGGTTGGATGATCTTGGAATAATTCATTCATTTATTCAGTTTATGATGGCATGATATGTTCTGATATTGGCGTATTTTATTTATGTGTTGAATGCTTTCTAATACATGTTAATTAAATATGTTACATTAGAACATGTGTGACGCCATATGGAGGAAGTATGCCTTGCCGACAGTGGCACAACGAATACCATCTTAAGAGAGACTAAGTATTTCCAGTCGATCCGTAAGAGCACTGGCAGCCTTACGACAATCGCCGAAAGCGATGCATGTATAATAGGTTCCGACAGAGCCACAATTATACTTTCAATGGGCACGACTTTGGTCATCGAAGAAGCCTTATTGTACCCAGAATCGACTAGAACTCTCCTAAGTTTTAAGGATATTCGCGCCAACGGTTTCCACGTTGAGACTGATGAATAGTACGGTAAGGAATACCTACTCATCACGAAGCGTGAAGAGAATGGCAAAAGGGTATTAGAAAAACTTCCTTCACTAGAAACCGGACTATATTATACCAACATTAAGGCACCCGCAGCCTACATTGTTCTGAAGATAGTATTTAGAAGCTCTGAACTCTTCTGTCTCTGGCATGATAGATTAGGCCACCCAGGTCTTAGGATGATGAGAAACATAATAAATAACTCGCATGGGCATAATATTAATGTGAAGAATTTCCCGAATCATGAAGATTTTGTGTGCCCTGCATGTGCCACCAGGAAACTAATAACTAGACCCTCCACTCTGAAAGTAAAGAATGAAGTCCCTGCATTCCTGGAACGCATCCAGGGAGACATTTGCGGTCCCATTCAGCCAATCTCAGGGCCATTTAAGTATTTCATGATGCTCATTGACGCTTCTTCGAAGTGGTCATATGTGGGTTTGTTGTCCACAAGAAACCACGCCTTTGCAAAATTGATCTCGCAGATCATTGGCATTAGAAATGTGTTTTCTGATCATCATATCATGTCCATCAGAATGGACAATGCCAGAGAATTTACTTCAAAGGCATTTCATGATTATTGCGTGGTGATGGGAATTGCAGTTGAGCATTCGGTACCGCATGTCCATACCCAGAATAGTTTGGCAGAGGCTTTAATTAAAAGAATTAAATTTATTGCCCGACCCCTCTTGCATAAATGTAATTTGCCAGCTACATGTTGGGGACACGCAGTCCTTCATGTAGCGAATCTCATCAACCTTAGACCTTTGGCCTACAACATCCATTCACCTATGCAACTAGCGTAAGGGTCTCCACCGAAGATTTATCATCTTAGGAGGTTTGGATGCAAGGTTTATATACCTATATCACCTCCACAGCGTACTGCAATGGGCCCTCTCCGCAAGATTGGGATATACGTTGGTTATGAGACTGCATCCATAATCAGGTATTTGGAACCCATGACGGGAGATTTGCATACTGCCCGCTTCGCTGACTGCATTTTTGATGAGGATAATTTCCCATCATTAGGGGGAGGAAATCAACCCCTTGATGAAAAATGTTGGAAAATTACGTGGGAAGCTACGGGAATTCATGCACATGACCCGCGCACTAGTGAAACTGAAAAAGAGGTCCAGAAGATCATCGACTTGCAAGCATTAGCAAACCAACTGCCCGATCACTTTAGTGATTTGAAGAGCATGACTAAGTCGCATGTGCCTGCACGCAATGCACCGGAGAGAGTTGAAATACCAAAGAAAATCGAAGGTATCCCTAATCCCGTCCAGAGGCCTCAGAATAAAAGGACGAGAACTCCGGCTCCTCGAGTCCAAAGTAACCGGGGACGCCCGGCGAAAAAGGATAAGAAGGACTTACCACAGCCGATCATTGAAGTTCCCTAGAATGAGAAGGGGAGCCAGTTGAGACCTGACATAAGTATGACACCTTCAGAAAAGGGCATACCAGATCTGAACATCCCCATCGGCATGGATGTGTGCGCACACATCGGAGCCGAAAAACTAAACGGACTTACCACCGCAATTGAAAGAAGCGATGCGCAAGGTGAAGCTCCAGAAAAAGCAATCGCTCCAGAAGAAGCAACTCATGAAGAAATAGCTATAAATTATGTGCACACGGGAGAGTCCCTGAATAGGACAACAACCAATATCGATATCTACTTCGTAAGGAAAATTGCCACAATCATCGATCTTGATCCCGAGCCTGCATCGCTCGCTGAATGTAAGAAAAGATCAGATTGGGAAGATTGGAAGAAGGCAATAGCAACTGAATTGCTATCTCTGAACAAAAGAGAGGTGTTTGAGCCCGTATGCCGCACGCCTCCCCATGTGCACCCCGTTGGGCACAAGTGGGTATTTGTTCGAAAGAGAAATGAAAGAAACGAAGTAGTGAGATACAAAGCAAGGCTAGTAGCACAAGCTTTCACTCAACGTCCTGCAGTTGATTATGAAGAAACCTACTCCCCAGTTATGAGTGGAATTACCTTTAGATATTTGATCTCAATGGCAGTGAACTTGAACTTGGAAATGAAATTGATGGATATTGTGACTGCATACCTTTACGGTAACTTGGATTCGGAGATTTATATGAAAGTCCTTAAAGGAATACCTCTCCCGAACCAAGACAGAGCAAATAGAAATCTGTACAGTGTGAAACTCAGAAAGTCACTGTATAGACAGAAACAATCTGGAAGAATGTGGTATAATCGCTTGAGCGACTTTCTTTGAGCGACTTTCTCTGCAAGAAAGGCTACACGAACAATGAAGACTGTCCTTGTGTATTTATACGGCGATCCCAGAATGGATTCTATATAATCTCTGTGTATATAGATGATCTCAATATCATCGGGACAGCAGAAGACATAAAAGAAGCAAGCTCCTACTTGGAGTCAGAATTTGAAATGAAAGATTTGGGCAAAACCAAGTTCTGCTTAGGCCTGCAGCTTGAGCATGTCCCTGAAGGAATCTTGGTATATCAGTCGACCTACACCCAGAAGGTGCTTGAAAGGTTTGGCTTTGAGAAGGCATTTCCCTCGAAAGTACCGATGATCGAGAGGTCTTTATAGCAAGAAAAAGATCCTTTCCGACCTAGGGAAGAGGGAGAGGAAGTCCTAGGACCGGAATTCCCATACTTGAGTGCAGTGGGAGCACTCATGTACTTAGCAAACTGCACTAGACCAGATATTGCATTCGCCGTGAACCTGTTAGCAAGGTACAGTGCAGAGCCCACCAAAAGGCATTGGCAGGGCATAAAGGACATCTTCCGATACCTCCAAGGAAGCAAGGACCTTGGATTGTTCTACAGAAAGAATCAAGATCTGAACTTGATTGGCTATGCAAATGCTGGGTACCTGTCGGACCCGCATACCTCAAAGTCACAAATAGGTTATGTATTCCTGTGTGGTGGAACTGTAATTTCCTGGAAATCGTCTAAACAAAGCCTTGTAGCTACTTCGACGAACCACTCAGAAATTATAGGATTGTATGAATCCGCACGAGAGTGCGCTTAGCTCCGCCGAATGGTTCACCACATCCAGCAGTCATGTGGGATGAACATTGTGCAAACCCCCACGATTATCTATGAAGATAATGCAGCTTGCGTGGCACAAGTGCAAACGTGCTATGTGAAGAGTCATTTCACAAAGCATATCAACCCCAAATTCTTCTATGCACATGAATTGCAAAAGATGGACGCGATTAAAATACTGCATACTAAGTCATGTGAAAATCTAGCAGATTTGTTCACTAAGTCACTCCCCGCATCTAGCTTCGAAAGGTGTGTGCGTGGAATTGAAGTGATGAGACTTAGAGAAGTGCAGAATTCAGGGGGAGAATTCTCACAAACCCGCTAGTAAATCTTGATCATGAAGATTAAGTACCCAAGGAATAAAGTCCTAAAGACCAAATGAAATTGGGTGAATTGTACTCTTTTTCCCTTGACGAGTTTTCCTGAAGTTTCTCGACCAAGGTTTTTAATGAGGCAATTCGTGCATCCCAGCATCACATGTATCATGTATTCTTTCTCCAAAATTTTCCCACTGGGTTTTTATGGAGTTTTAATGAGGCATGAACGTGTCGGGTGAGTGCCCAAGGGGGAGTGTTGAGAAACCTGGGCCCAGGACCAGGAGTCCTGGCCCAATATGGGCACCCCCCACCGCAGGCTATAAATAGGGAGCTATACCAGCATATTATGTACACCTGATGCAATTGAAAGGAATAAAGAAAGACCAGGAGTTCTCTCTACCTCTCTGTGTTCAATCTATTATTCTGTCTTCTGTGATTGATTCGTTCTTGTTCTAAGCAGAGGAATCGATCGGACTGATCACCAGCGACGTTTCCTCAACAAGGGGAACGTCAGAATGAAAAAATAGGTGGGGACAGCAGTTAAGCTTAGGGGCCGACACCTCCCCACCATGGCAGGATTGCACTTGGTCCCCGCATGTTTATCAAATGAGCCAAGTCATGGTGCATCTGGAGGGGAAGCAGCATCCTACTGGCAATTGCTTGACTGACGAGGTACGAATTTTTTACAAATAATCTATTTTTTATTCAAAATAATAGAAATATACTCACGGTAACATTTTTTTATAGAAATAGGCTCTAGTCGCCCCATTGTTGGGCGACTAGAGCCAATCGCCCAATGGCCAGGCGACACGCAACCAATCCACCGGCCGTTGGGCGAGTTATTACAGTCGCCCGACCGGTGGGCGATTACTGGCGGGGGTTAAAAACCGAGGCCACTCGTCCGCCGCCTCACCAGAACAGAAAGAAAGAAGAACAGAGACGGCCGAAGAGAGGAGAGGAAAGAAAAGAGAGAAGAGAAAAGGAGAGGGAGGAGAGAAAAGGAGAGGGAGAGGAGGAGGAGGAGAGGAGAGGAAGGAGGAGGGGAGGAGAGGAGAGGAGAGGAGAGGAGAGGAGAGGAGAGGAAGAAGCAAATTTAGATAAGTTTTTTTTGTATTTACAATGTTGTATATGCAGTACATATATTATTTATTGTTAGTGTTAGTAGAAAATTCTGGATGTAGATAGAAATAGTTCAATTTTTGGTATAGAAATTTAGGTAATGTAGTTTTAGGGAATTAGCAGCCGTAGAAGCGGAGAGGAGAGGAAGAAGCAACTGTAGGTTTTTTTTGTATTTGCAATGTTGTATATGGCTATTAGAGTTAGTAGAAAATTATAGATGTAGATAGAAATAGTTCAATTTTTGCTATAGAAAATTTAGTTAATGTAGTTTTAGGAAATTAGCAGTCGTACAAGCATTTAGTTGTATATAATTTAGTGAACATAGTTTTACAAAATTACCATGCACGCAAAACTGTAGTTGTAGAAAATTCAGTCACCGTTACGTACACATTAATCGTCCGTAAAAATTTGTATGTATTACAGAATTCAGTAAATATTTACGTTAGAATTTGATAATTTGGTATGTAAAAAACAATAATATGTAATATTTATGATTAAATACAAATGAATGTAATGTCATTAGTACATTGGAAAAATGTGTGTACCATTATAACTGGTATATAGACATTTAAATTGATATGCCATGTAAATTGTCGAAACCATTAGAAATTGCTTCGTGTAGCAGACAGCTCGAGTAGCGAGAAAAGTGCGGCGTTGGTGCACGGGGTGCCGATAGGAAGTTCATACTATGAAATTAGTGTAGTTGTTTACGACAGGTGAACGATCGGTGAAATGTGAATTGTAGTACGTCAATACTTTCGTAGTGTGCAATGCGATTTGACATGTTGCAAAATTAAAATATATATGCAAGTAGACATCAGCAATGCTGATACCCACTACATTGAGAGTGCATTACGGTGCTGGAACCATTCGTGAAGGTCCGAATGGTGTGGATTTGAGTGGTTTTCCGTAAGCCACTTTAGTACACCTGCACGGCGAGAATGCTCAAATATTAGATGTGATGCATTGGCTTACCTGGAGTTTTTCATTGGACCCTGAGGTGTGCAGTATCATCGTACAAGGGTTTTGGAGCTGGTCTCCCACGGACATCAGATGGGAGTTGACAATATTGCTACACACTATTGCGTGGAAGGGGTTTGTGTAAGGGTGCCTGCGCCATGGATACGAGTGTGTGCTACATGTGCAACCATGCCCATTGGAAGCTGTGCAAGGTCATGCATACGGCCTTGCTCCGGGAGGTGCGAGCAGCTCGAGCTACCCGCATGCTGGAGAAGAGAAGGAAGATGCTCGTGACGAAGCCGATACGGTACATGGAGGAGAGGCACAATAGTCAAGCCATAGCGAGAGAACAGGACAAGCCAATGAAGGGGAGCATATTGAGTACATAGTGCAGTAGATAGAGTGCGATGACCAGACAGCATGGGCTGAAGAGGAAGCTGTACAGGAGGACGATGAGGACAGTTCAAATGAGGATGAAGCTCCTGTCTCGCAGGAATGGAACCGGTTTGATGCTGAGGGTGTTTTCGCACATGACGAGCACGAATCACCGTGGAAGTATCATGAGACAGAGGTTCGGTTGCATTCAATATTTGCTGACAAGGCATCACTGCAGGATACCATCAAGCTGTGGGCCTTTTCAATACAGTGGACTTTTTAGGTCATGAAATCTAGCCAGGAGCAGCACACCGTGAAGTGGGAGCAGGCCAGTTATCCTTGGAGGGGCCTTGGAGGGTGCACGCACGTAGACCCAAGTATGTGACTCATTGGATTGTATTGAAAGTGGAGCCACACTTTTGCATTCTCAGTAGTGTTTTGGCTAGGCATCACAACCTAATGTCCGCCTTTATAGCCAATTTGATGTAGGGAGAGATAGTGGAGAAGAAAGACATGGAGGCCACGCACATCATGGTAGCTATCGAGAAGAAATTCAAGTACAATATTAGCTACGTGAAGGCGTGGCGTGCGGAGTAGAAGGCGTTGGAAAAACATTTTAGCTCTCTCAAGGTGGTGTACGGCAATCTTCCTCGTATGCTTAAGGTGTTGAAAGACAAGAACCCCAACATGTACATTGTTGTGCAGGACAAGCCTTCCACAAGGCCGCCAGGATATGCAATGTTGCAGAGGGCCTTCTTAGCATTTGATGCTTGCATCGAGGTATTCAAGCACATGATGCCGGTGATCTCAGTTAACGGGACCTTTGTTTTCCTGCAAATACAAAACGTAGATCCTGACGGCCATAGGCGTTGACGGCAACAACCAAATATTACCGCTGGCCATCACATTTGTGGAAAGTGAGAATTATGAAAGCTGGTTGTGGTTCCTCAGACATGTAACGGTTGGAGTTGTCGGCACTCGTCCTGCTGTGTGTGTAATCCATGATCACCACGCCGGGATTGTAAAGGCCATAAGAAAACTTCAGAAAGACTCCGAGAAGCCCTTTTCTTGGTCGGATATGAGGAACAGATGGTGCATTCGTCACTTAGGGGCGAACTTTTTCATGCAGTTCCCAAAACAACCGTTGATGAAGCTATTCAAAACACTTGCTATGCAGAACCAGTAGAGAAAATTTGATACTTTGTGGGTGTTGTTGGACGAGCACAGCAGAAAGCACGTCGACAAGAGGAGCAAGGGGCCGTTCATGCCTAGGGCGGCACCACCGGAATGCCTGGCAGCACTCGATGAACCTAACCCAGCTAGTTCGAGAAAGAGGAGCTCACAGAACATCAAGTGCTTCTCGCTGTGGATCGAGGGAGAACCATTGGAGAAGTGGTCATTATTGCATGACACGGACGACGCTAGGTATGGCATAATGATGACTAACCTCGCAGAGGTGTACAATTGGGTTCTCAGAGGCCTTCATTCTTAGCTCCTTGTCGCCATCGTGGAAAGTGTTTTCACAGCACAATCGACTACTTCAGGGAGGGGCACAATCGACATGGTCTAGTGAGAGACCATGTGGTCGTGGCTCCATGTGAATGATGAGTAATTGATAAAGGTTTAGGATAGTCGAGTTTGGATTGTGTGGTCGGACCATGTCGTTGCGCGGTGCAACGGGCTCGGTCGGATTTGGTCAAACTTGGTCGTATGGGATTAGGTTGCATATTCCGATGATTCGACAGGTTTGGACTTTGTCATGAATAAGTATGATGTGCTTATGCTATTTACGTTTTCATGTATCGAGCGGTGCTATGTGACGTGTTTCTTGTCTGTGTGACTGCAGGACGTCGAGGCGGAGTCGTGGTGAGACACGAGGTGACCGGACTAGACACAGGGAGGTGTCGAGGTCAGAACGGTCGGATGTGTCGAAGACGGCGGAGATTCGATGTGGTTGCGAGTCGTGGACGACAAGGAGCGCGGAAGCTTCCCGGAAGGTGCACGAGGGGCGAATCGGTAAATTCGCAAGGCTGCACAAGCGGGAGCGGGCTCCGTTGGATTTAGCGGGCGTAACGGGGTGGAGACCCATTAACCAAGCGCTATAAATAGGTGGAGGGGGCTGCATGCCTCCCTATGGCTTTGGGAGAGAGTCAGGGTTTGCTAGAGTCAAAGAGGCTTTGAGAGTTTGTTTTGGCTTTAGTCTTTAGTTGTTGAGGCTTGGTAGGAGAGGCAGAAAGGTGTCTGTACTCAAGTCTCCTTCGTAGTTCCTTCTCTGTGTTGTGTTCCTCCCAAGAAGCATGTGAAGCTCTTGGTGATCTTGAGGATTGAGGGGAAAGGAGAGGATTGAGTGCCTCAAGATCATTTGATCAGTTAAAATCCCAAAAACCCATATCTTATTTCAAATTTCGTTTTTGAGCCTCCCCTGTTCATGTTTTGCCTTTCTAGGGTTTTGGTGCTGTTCTTGTTTCCCTTTGCGAGGTGGCTTGAAATTTGGCATGGAGAGTCCAGAGGCTATTAATTAGCTATCCTCAAAATTTCATGGCCAAAGGATCAAAGGTTGGGGAGTAATTTGGTTTTTGACTCGGTTCTTACAAAATTTCAGATTTTTACCCAAATATGATATTCTTGTTTCTTGGAGTGGTTTCTCGATATTGGCTCTTGGCCTATTCTTCTGGGAGTGTTTCCTAGCTGTCCTCAAAGTTTCCCAAGCCAAGAATCCAAGAATCCTTGCGAATTTCTCAGATTTCTGAAAAACCTGTTTGCTGAAATTCTTCGTGCGGTACTACCGCTCCTCGAGCGGTACTACCGCTTGGCTCAGCGGTACTACCGCCCAGCGGTACTACCGCTCGTCCCGGCGGTACTACCGTTTGTTGTCTGACTTGTTCAGAAATTATTTTTCCTGACTGTTTCTTTCTGGATTTGGTTTAGCCTTGTTGCTGTGTCTTCCAGTAGTGCCTTTCTTCTTTCTTCATAGCTTCCATAGCTATTGGAGAAGAAGCTTAAGTGTGGTATCTGGAGGGGCGAATTTTATTTTCGAGAGCACCATTCACCCCCCTCGGTCGCCATTTCGGTCCAACAATTGGTATCAGAGCCGGTTAGCTCTTTTCAATAGATCTTAACCGGTCTCTAGAGCCATGGCGACGGACAAGTACTCCACCAAGCCGCCCGTTTTTGATGGCATCGATTACCCCTTCTGGAAGAGCCGAATGAAGACATACATCCAAGCTCAGGGGTACGCCATCTAGCGCAAGGTCAAGGTCCGATTTGTTGTTCCTGCCGATGAGAACATCAATGCTGGAAATATGCATATGTTGAGGCAAATGCTAAGGCAAGGAACATCATAATCCAGGGCCTGAGTCGTAGCAAGTTTGACCGCATATCTCATCTTTCGTCCGCCTTCGATATTTGGGAGACCCTCGATGCTTACCATGAGGGCACCACCCAAATAAAGACGGTGTGACAGGACCGGTTCAAGCGAGATTACAACAAGTTTGAGATGCTCGCTGGCGAGTCCTTTGATGAGTGTTTTGCGCGTTTTCACAAGATTCTGAGCAACCTCCGAGCGGTTGGTCTCACATTCCCCGACTCGGATAATGCTCGACAGATGCTCGCTGCACTCGATCTTCGTGTTTGGGAGATGAAGGTGACTACCATCAAGGACACTACGGACCTCTCGACTTTGACTCTTGATGCGCTGTACTCGCGCCTCAAGACTCACGAGATTGACATTGTCTCTCGCAAGTCGAAGTCACTGTCGATGGCGTTAGTCACCGATCCCACGTTGGCTTCTAGTCTTTCTTCTTCCGAGTCCTCTTGCGGATTCTCCCTTGCTGCTCTCTGTGACATAACTGATGATCAGTTAGAGCAGTTTGCGGATGATCAGTTAGAGCAGTTTGCTCCAAGATTCTCCCATGCTTACAAGGGGAGGAGGGACAGAAAGAGAGGAGGACCCGTCATTTGATTCGAGTGTGGTGGCCCCAACCACATTCGGACAAACTGCCCCAAGCTGGAGAAGGCCAAGAACGACTACGGTGGTTCGGGAAAGATCGACTACACCGACAAGAACCGCAACAAGAAGCCTCCAGCTCCTACATAAGGCAAGAAGAAGTTCCGCAACCTTGGCAAAGCCAAGAAGCTGTTCCATCGCGTCCTCACCGCCTTCGACGACCTCGACCTCAGCGAGATGGAGGGATAGAGCGACGACGACGGGACGGGTGACCAAGACCCCAAGGGCGGCGACGACTTCTCCGGCATGTGCTTCATGGCCCTTGAGGGCAAACTGAGCGACAGCGAGCTGTACTCCGACTCGAACGAGGTATGTCCCACCTACGACCAGCTCAATCATGCTTTTCTTAAGCTAGGTGGATTTCATGCTAGAGCTAGGGCTAGGTGTACTGAGTTAGAGAAGGAAGTAGATAGATTATCACTAGAGATTATTGCTCTTACATCTGCTCCCTCTAGTGATGATTGTGATACTTGTTGTGCTCTGTTGGGTGACATGGAGAAATTAAGGACCTCGCATGATAGTCTGTCCTCTGAACTTGATATTGTTAAGGTGGAGAACATTAGTCTTCTTGCTGAGCTTGAGATGAGTAGAGTAGCACCTATTTCATCTACTTCTGTCGAGACTATTGCTTGCACCTCATGTGAGGATAAGGACAACGCTGTTAGAGGTCTTTATACCATGCTTCTGGATCTGCCCGAGTCTTGAGAAAATTGCAATAATCTGAAGATGAACCTAAAACGGGCAGATCATAAAATTGCTGAATTACAAGCTTTTCTTCTTGAGCCTATTACTTCTTGTGTGAATTGTCCCAAGCTTACTGCTGAGCTTGAAGCTGTCTCCAAACAGTTTCAAGATTTAGTTGATGACAACAATAGGTTGGCTCAAAATGCTTCTAAGGACTCTGTTAGCTCACCATGCATTAATTGTAACAAACTAAAATCTGATTTAATTTCTTTGGAAGAAAAATGTGTGAAGCTAATTAAGGACTTACTAGAGAAGCCATCTTCTGCTTGTAATGTGTGTGCTGCTGAGGGGGAGAAGCCCCAGGGTAAGGTGGAGACGCTTAGTGTCGTTAACCAACTGGCTAGTGGTAGGACTGTCCCTTCAGAGTCGGCTGTGCGTGCACAAGCTATTCTTTCCTCTACTGTTGGTTCTTCTTCTGCTCCCTTACCTTCTGTTGTCTCTTCTTCTCCCTGCTCTTCTTGCACCTCTCTCTTTCGGGAGTGTCAGTACCTTATGAACACTCTCGAGAGGTTTGTAGGCGGCAAGAAGAAGCTGAATCTTATTCTAGACCAGTCCAAGATTTGCAAGTTTAATCAAGGTGTAGGATATGATTTCTATGAGGACATTACGAAGCATCCACTGCTATTCTCAGACCCATAGTAGGAGGTGTGATCGAGGTTGAGCCCAGATCTGATGAAGTTAAATTCAAGTCTGCGGGTTCTGTCCAAGGGATTTCTGATGGCAAGGTGAGTCCACCTGCAGCTTCGGCCTCTCAGAAGGCGAAGCCATCTCATGCTACTTCTGCCCCTCAGAAGGCGAAGTATCATTGCACCTTCTGTCAGAAGGATGGACATCTAATCGATCGATGCTTCAGGCGCGCCAAGATCGCACGTAGAGACCGTGTTGAGTCTCTTAGACGTATTCAGGGTCAGCCCCAGACCTTGAGTGCACCTAAGACCAACACGTGGTCTAGGGTTGCTTCAGCTGATGGATTTGGGCAGCATCGAGTACTTGGTTTTTTCGAGTTTTCTGGTTTTCGTTCTCATGCTACCTTTCGTCGTGACTTTCGCCGTCCTGAGGGTAGATCTCGTTTCCCCCGTCGAGATAGCTACCCGCGGCGTGATCAGCATGTTGCTGGTATCTTGACTCGCTCTTCTGTAGCAATCAACAACAGCTTCAGGTCTGCACACAGACCGTTTGCTTCTTTGAGTGACAGAGAGCGTAGGGTAGATAGAGGTCAGTCGTGCTTGACTACTTCATCTGCTCGACGTGTTACTCAATATTGGGTGCCAAAATCACTCTTGATTTACCCCAGTACTGAGACTTTACTCTCTGTTTGACTCAGGTTCGCCGGGCAGGGAAGAGAAAGCTTTGGCTCGTAGACTCCGGGTGTTCACGACACATGACCGGAGACTCCCATTGGTTTTCTTCCCTTGCCCGTGCTCCAGGTGATGAGACGATCACCTTAGGAGATCCTTCATCTAGGCGCGTCATCGCCAAAGGTACAGTGCGCGTAAATGACTCTTTTATCTTGGGAGATGTTGCCTTGGTTAGTAAGCTGCAGTATAATTTATTTTCAGTCTCTCAGCTTACCGATGACGGTTACGAGGTGATCTTTAAGAAAAACAATTGCAAAATTCTTGATTCTTCGGGTAGTCTGGTTTGCGGGATTTCTCGTTTTGGGAGGATCTTTCGTGCTGATTTTTTTGAGTCTTCTGGTGATCCTCTCCGGTGTTTGGTTGCTTCTGAGTCCCGCGACCTTTCTTTCTGGCATAGGAGACTTGGTCATATTGGATTTGACCATTTGACCCGAGTTAGCGGCCACGAACTCATTCGTGGTCTGCCGAAACTCAAGATGGTCAAAGATCTAGTTTGTGCTCCTTGCCGACACGGCAAGATGGTTGCCGCTTCTCACCCTCCAGTCACAGTTACTATGACCGATGCACAGGGACAGCTGCTCCACATGGACACAGTTGGATCAGCTCGAGTGTAGTCAACAGGAGGGAAGTGGTATGTTCTTGTCGTGGTCGATGACTTCTCGAGGTACTCTTGGGTGTTTTTCTTAGCCTTGAAGGATGAGACGTTTACACATTTCCGAGGGATTTTTAGTAGGCTTTCTGTTGAGCTCCCAGGTGCCTTACGAGCGATCCGCAGTGACAATGGCACGGAGTTCAAGAATTCCTACTTTGAAAGGTTCTGCGATGAGATGGGTGTAGAGCACCAGTTCTCTTCTCCGCACGTCCCACAGCAAAATGGCGTCGTGGAGAGGAAGAACCGAAGCTTGGTCGAGATGGCCAGGACGATGCTCGATGAGTACTCTACACCGCGGAAGTTTTGGGCTGAGGCTATAGCTACCACGTGCCATGTCTCAAATCGAGTTTTTCTTCAGGCACACTTGCACCACACTTCTTATGAGTTGAGATATGGGCGAAAGCCCAGTGTATCTCATTTTCGTGTATTTGGTTGCAAGTGCTTTTTTTGAAGTCCGGGAACCTAGACAAGTTCGAGTCACGTTCTTGTGATGGCATCTTTCTAGGTTACTCGACTTCTTCGCGGGCTTATCGGGTTTGGAACTGCGAGTCTAGCAAAATGGTAGAGACCTGTGAAGTGACTTTCGACGAGGCCAGTCCGGGGACTAGGCCTGATATCTCAGGTTCCTTAGAGCAGTCCGAGCCCATCTTTGTGGATGATGAGGACGATGGAGATGAGGGTTGTCTACCCGATCCAGTCCCTCATCCACCCCTTGAGGTGCCCTCTTCCACCGCACCTCGAGGCGATCAGCCCATGCCTTCTGCTTCTTCTGGAGCTAGTGGCTCTGTTCCTACCTCGTCAGCTCACGAGGTAGAGGCCACTTCTTCATCTCATCCTGGACCTCCTAGATATATCCAAAAAGTTCATCCTTCTGAGCAGATTATTGGAGACCTGTTTGAGCGAGTCACTCGTTCAAAATCTGGCGTGTCTCAATTCTATCTCCATTCTGCCTTTGTTGCCTCCTTCGAGCCCAAGGACGTTTGTCATGCACTTCTGACGAGTCTTGGGTCAATGCCATGCATGAGGAGTTAGAGAATTTCGAGAGAAACAAGGTCTGGTCACTTGTTGAGCCCCCTCGTGGTCACAATGTCATTGGGACCAAGTGGGTGTTCAAGAACAAGCAGAGTGAGGATGGGGTAGTTGTTCGAAACAAGGCTAGACTGGTTGCTCAGGGGTTCTCCCAGGTTGAGGGTCTCGATTTCGAGGAGACCTTTGCCCCTGTAGCTAGACTTGAGGCCATTAGAATCCTGCTTGCCTTTGCAGCTTCTAAGGGTTTCAAGCTTTACCAGATGGACGTTAAGAGTGCCTTCCCTAATGGCTTCATTGAGGAAGAAATCTATGTCAGACAGCCTCCAGGTTTCGAGAACCCCAAATACCCAAACCATGTCTTCAAGCTTTCCAAAGCTTTGTATGGACTTAAGCAGGCCCCTAGAGCTTGGTATGAGAGGCTTAAGTCCTACCTGTTGAGTCATGATTTTGGGATGGGTAAGGTGGATAAGACCTTGTTCATTCACCGGCATGGCACTGATCTTCTGCTCGTCCAGATTTATGTGGACAACATCATCTTTGGCGGCTCTTCCCATGCTCTCGTTTCCCAGTTCTCGGATGTCATGAGCACCGAGTTTGAGATGAGCATGATGGGTGAGTTGACCTTCTTCCTTGGCTTCCAAATCAAGCAGACTCGGGAGGGTACCTTCTTGCATCAAGGCAAGTACACTCGCGACCTTCTAAGACGCTTTGACATGAGTGATGGCAAGCCTGTGTCAACTCCCATGGCATCTTCTGCCTCACTTGACCCAGATGAGGACGGCGAGCCAGTTGATCAGAAGGAGTATCGTAGTATGATCGGCTCCCTCCTGTACCTCACCGCCTCGAGACCGGACATACACTTCGCTGTGTGTCTCTGTGCCCGGTTTCAGGCTTCTCCTCGCGTATCTCACCGTCAGGCGGTGAAGCGCATTCTTCGGTACCTTCGAGCTACCATTGACTATGGTATCTGGTACTCTTCCTCTTCCTGTCTTTCCCTTAGAGCCTATTCGGATGCAGACTTTGCCGGCTGTAGGATAGATAGGAAGAGCACTTCTGGCACCTGCCAATTCATTGGCACTTCTCTTGTTTCCTGGTCTTCGAGGAAGCAGTCCGGTGTTGCACAGTCCACCGCAGAGGCCGAGTACGTTGCTGCAGCCAGCTGTTGCAGCCAAGTGCTTTGGATGGCCTCGACTCTGCGGGACTTTGGGTTAGTCATAGATAGTGTTCCACTCTTTTGTGATAACACTGCTGCGATTAACATTGCTAAGAACCCAGTGCAGCACTCTCGGACCAAGCATATTGATATTCAATATCACTTCCTTCGAGACCATGTGGAGAAGGGTGACACTGTGCTCTAGTTTGTGGAGAGTGACCACCAGTTGGCTGATATCTTTACCAAGCCATTGGATAGGTCTAGGTTTTCAGCTCTGCGAAGAGAGCTTGGGGTGGTTTGTCCGTATGGACAATTGTGAGGGGGAGCTTTGTGCTTTACTGCTTTATTATATTAATTGTGCTCTTGCTCCTTTCTGTTGCATTGCATTTTGGGTGCATTCGGGATAGTCCTTCTAGCATAGGTTAGAGTGGTTCTCTTGACTAGATGTTTAGACTTCTTGCTCTTATCTTGTGACACTAGGATGCTGCTTGTTAGCTGTCTCTCTTCTCTCTAGGTTGAGCTTACTCACTTCTTGTGGGTTCTAGCGAGGGTTGGGCCGCCCTCGGGTAGACAGGGTACGTGTTTGCTCCCTAGGTTGTTAGTAGATCAGCTGATAGTCCTCGAGTCATATGGGGTAGATGAGAGTCAGTCTGAGCCATAGTATTTTCTATATCTTATCTATGCTTTAAGGACTACCTATTTGGTTTTCTTTGCCAACTTCTCGATTCTATTGCTTTGGTTCAGGGGGGAGTTCATTTGGGAGCTTCTAGATCTTAATGATGACATAACTCAACTTGAACTAAAAGTAGCATCTGTTGTTGCGGGGGAGTTGGATTTTCTTGCATATCATTCTGCATTGTAAATAACTACATTGAGCCTTGATTATTATCCTGTTATGACATGTTTACAATGCTTTACACCTTGCCATGACTTGTGCTTATTTGCTAGATTTATCATGACTTCATATGTGTAGACTAGCTTTTGCCATGATAAGTTAATTAAAAATTGCTCAAACTTGAATTAAAACTTGTCATGGTAGCACTCGAGCCTAGTCTTTCTTGAGCTATCCTTTTATGATCCATGCCATGTCAAATAGGCTTAGTTGAGCGTTGAATCTTTGTTGAGCCTTAGATTGAGCTGTTTTAGTCTCTTGATGCAGCATGAGTTAGTACAACATGTTAAAAAGTAAAAAGATCTCTTTTGTACGAAAAAACTGATCTCACCAATTCTTTCTCATAAGACGGCTTGCCATTGCACTAGGCATGAACTCAGGGAGAGCTTTGGATGACCTAGACTATCTTCTTAAGCTTCTTGCTTGGAGTAGTCGCATAAGGCTTGAGATCTAGCACATGATAAAAAATATTGGAAACAACCATAAGTTTCAAAAGAAAATATGTCATTTGTGCTCAATTTGCTTGAACTATAAAAAGAACCAAGTACTTGACCTAATGTTTCATTCTTGAGCATATAGCACTCTATTTGGACTCAATATTAGCTTCTTGGTTCCACTTAGCTTATTGACATGGCCTGCATCATCCTTGGATATCTCTAGCTACACTTTGCTCATTGATGACTTGACATGCTCACTAAACGCACTACTTTTCAGATTGTCATCTATATGTTCTAGCTGGTTTATATATATCTTGTCATAATCTAGATAGCATGTTATTGAGTTATGGCTTGGTGCAATACATTATGGTCATTTTGGATAATTCTCATGGCTCTAAATGCTTAGAATAAACAAGTTTCAGCCATATTCATCCATTGACATGTCTATTCTCTCCTTTGCATCCTTGATGTGTTTATTGCCAAAAGGGGGAGAATAGAAGAAAAAAAGTCGTGTGGGAACATTTTAGAGCTCCGGAGAACAATTTGCTCTTTCAGTTGTTGCTCTAGTGTTTCCTTCTGTCAACATGGTCATTAGCTTCATTCTTTTTCTTTGTACCATGTTGGACTCTTCAAACTCAAACTCAACTTCATGCTTTTTCTGCGTTTGTCAATATACTCATCAAGGGGGAGATTGAGAGACCATGTGGTCGTGACTCCATGTGAATGATGAGTAATTGACAAAGGTTTAGGATAGTCGAGTTTGGATTGTGTGGTCGGACCATGTCGTTGCGCGGTGCAACGGGCTCGGTCGGATTTGGTCAAACTTGGTCGTATGGGATTAGGTTGCATATTCTGATGATTCGACAGGTTTGGACTTCGTCATGAATAAGTATGATGTGCTTATGCTATTTACGCTTTCATGTATCGAGCGGTGCTATGTGACGTGTTTCTTGTCTGTGTGACTGCAGGACGTCGAGGCGGAGTCGTGGTGAGACACGAGGTGACCGGACTAGACACAGGAAGGTGTCGAGGTCAGAACGGTCGGATGTGTCGAAGACGGCGGAGATTCGATGTGGTTGCGAGTCGTGGACGACAAGGAGCGCGGAAGCTTCCCAGAAGGTGCACGAGGGGCGAATCAGTAAATTCGCAAGGCTGCACAAGCGGGAGCGGGCTCCGTTGGATTTAGCGGGCGTAACGGGGTGGAGACCCGTTAACCAAGCGCTATAAATAGGTGGAGGGGGCTGCATGCCTCCCTATGGCTTTGGGAGAGAGTTAGGGTTTGCTAGAGTCAAAAGAGGCTGAGAGTTTGTTTTGGCTTTAGGCTTTAGTTGTTGAGGCTTGGTAGGAGAGGCAGAAAGGTGTCTGTACTCATGTCTCCTTCGTAGTTCCTTCTCTGTGTTGTGTTCCTCCCAAGAAGCATGTGAAGCTCTTGGTGATCTTGAGGATTGAGGGGGAAAGGAGAGGATTGAGTGGTAAATCCATGTAATCATCCATGGTTCTAATGTTCATGCGTATCGGGACTCCTCTGTATTTCTTTTGGTTCAATGAATGGAAATCTGAAGTTTTCTCCCGCGCTCTCTGTTCTTCCTTCGTTCTTCTTTTTGGGTGATTCTTGATCTTTTGCGTTTCTTGTTGGTTGTTGCTCGGGAGTGCCAAAATGGGTTGCTCTATGTTGGGATAGTGCCTCAAGATCATTTGATCAGTTAAAATCCCAAAAACTCATCTCTTATTTCAGATTTCGTTTATGAGCCTCCCCTGTTCAGGTTTTGCCTTTCTAGGGTTTTGGTGCTGTTCTTATTTCCCTTTGCGAGGTGGCTTGAAATTTGGCATAGAGAGTCCAGAGGCTATTAATTAGCTATCCTCAAAATTTCATGGCCAAAGGATCAAAGGTTGAAGAGTAATTTGGTTTTTGACTCAGTTCTTACAAAATTTCAGATTTTTACCCAAATCTGAAATTCTTGTTTCTTGGAGTGGTTTCTCGATATTGGCTCTTGGCTTATTCTTCTGGGAGTGTTTCCTAGCTGTCCTCAAAGTTTCCCAAGCCAAGAATCCAAGAATCCTTGCGAATTTCTCAGATTTCTGAAAAAACCTATTTGCTGAAATTCTTCGTGCGGTACTACCGCTCCTCGAGAGGTACTACCGCTCAGCGGTACTACCGCCCAGCGGTACTACCGCTCGTCCCAACGGTACTACCGTTTGCAGTCTGACTTGTTCAGAAATTATTTTTCCTGACTGTTTCTTTCTGGATCTGGTTTAGCCTTGTTGCTGTGTCTTCCAGTAGTGCCTTTCTTCTTTCTTCATAGCTTCCATAGCTATTGGAGAAGAAGCTTAAGTGTGGTATCTGGAGGGGCGAATTTTATTTTTGAGAACGCCATTCACCCCCCCCCCCTCTGTCGCCATTTCGGTTCAACAACTAGTTTTGCTCTAATGATCGTCTTATGATTCATGCCATGTCAAATAAGCTAAATTGAATTTTGAACCTAAATTGAGCTTTACATTGAGCTATGCTAGCTCTTTATTGAAGCATGAGTTAGTATTAGCTTTTTATTCTTGGTCTATGTCAAGCAAATAAAAATGATCTCTTTTGTGTGAAAAAAACTGATCTCACCAATTGCACTAGGCATGAACTCGGGGGAGTTTTGGATGACTAAGACTACTTCTTTAAGTTTCTTGCTTGGGGTGGTCACCTGAGATCTAGAACACGACTAAGAAAATAAAAATTATAAAAAATAAATTTCAGAAAATGCCAAATATGCTAAATTTGCTCAATTACAAGTGGTATCAAGTTCTTTAACAAAATATTTCAACCTTAATGTTTAGCAATCTAAATTGACTCAATTGTAACTTACTGGTTCCATTTAGTTTCTTGACATAGCTTGGACTCATTTTTTGATACATTTGGCTAAACTATGAACTTGAGCACCTTGACATGCTAAAATTCTATTTAATTTCATATCATTGCTTATTTGGCTTTAGCTTGGCTTACATATGATTTGCCATGATTTAAAGAGCACTTCACTTTTTATGACTTGGTATAATACTTGAAAAGTCACTTTGGATAATTTTCATGGCTCCTAATGCTAAAAATGAATGAAAATATAGTCGCTTCATTTTAGTCATACACTATCTTCCTCCATGCATCTTAATGACTCCATTATCAAAGGGGAGAAAGATCGGTAAAATGTACTTCTAGAGCATGATTTAGAGTTTTTGTTGAAAATCTCGTTAGTTTGGAGCTTTATTATTTTCTCACCATGACCGAGGTTATATCGAACAATTGTTTTTCGTATGGACCTAGAGTGAGATTTCCTGACTCATTTAGAGGATTTGAAGCTTTTTTGTAGAAAACTTGTCATTTTCAGTAGCTTCACTCCATTTCTGCCTCATGTGGTCATTTTCAGTCATGCATTCCTCTTGTGACCATTTTGAGTCTCTCTTTGCAAAATTCTCTTTCTTTCTCTAAAACCTCTTCCTATTTGCATTTTGAAGAATTGCCAATGGATTCATGAAGGGAGAGATCGGAGGACCATATGAGAACGTCCATGGTATGGCTGTGATGAACCATTGCAAGTTTCATGGAATGGTCAAGTGATTTTGCAAAGATTGAACTTCGTCTGGATTGGTTTTTGGCATACATGAGGATTTTGGGATTATGGATTGAGTTGGGTGACTTGGGTCATTGCATTAAGTCTTCATGATGCATGTTTTGACTAACATGAGTCAAGTTGTGAAGAACTTGTGTATGGAAACAATTTCTTTATCATTGGATGTGCAGGGTCGTTGGAGTCAACCGTGGTCAATGGTGAGGATCAGGGGTAGACTCATGGAGGAGCTGAGGCCCAGAACGATCAGGAATACTGGGTGACAGTGAGCTCAAGTATGGCACGAGAAAGGCAAGAATGTTGAAATTGAGTTCGAACAACGGGATTGCACTATGAGACTTGGACCATCAAAGTGAGTCGTGGTTTGGTGGAACCTAGATGAGAGAGACTTAGCAACGCGAGGCAAGCTAGTGGTGTACCTACACATGGCAACCATGGTGATTCTTGCAATTGATGTGATGTGACCAGGTCAGTGAGGGATATTTTGGTAGTTTGGCCAAATACCAGAAACCACCTTGAATCAAAACCACCCACTACTACAGAAAGCCTAATAGTAGGCGCTAAATCACAGACGGTTTTGTGAAACTTTCTGTGATGTACAGTATTACAGACGGTTTTAATTTGGAGGCCGTCTGTGGTATTTATGGCGGGAAAAAGTGGTATCACAGACGGTTCTTACCGCTGAACCGTCTGTGATATTCCAATATCACAGACGGTTTTATAATAAAAAACCGTCTGTGATATTTCAGATTATCA